>BSBK01000756.1:5000-1397500 GCA_027943335.1 Chamaecyparis obtusa
GGATATCACTAAGAATTTCTAATATTTCTTCCAATTTTGAGTTTAATTTCCAATTGGGAGTCTTCTTTGTTCTAATGACGTTAACCATAATTTGAGAATCACCTTCAATCTCGAGTTTATCAATTCCCATTGTCTCGTAAAGTTTGAGTCCTTCAAGGATTGCCATACATTCTGGCATATTATTCGTAGTTGGTTTGATAGATTTAGCACATTTGGCTAGGATTTTTCTTTTCCAATCATGGATTATGCATCCTATTCTAGCAACACCCAAATTTCCTGTTGAAGCTCCATCAAAATTTAATTTGTGCCAACCATATTTAGGAGGCTTCCATTTACATAAACTTCTCTCCATTTTACTACTTTTACCCCCTTTACCATAGAGAGGTCGAATAATAGGATTTGGCCATATTTTCCTAATTTTATTATGCCATGATGAGAATGAACTTTCCCGATTCATAAGATTACAGAGTCTGTTATTAATAATCTCAACTATCAAGGTTTCTATCTTGATCAAAAGTGTTCTAGCATCTAATTTTTTGGTTAGTAAATATTCTTCTATTGCATTCTTTCCATTTTTCCCAAATCACTATAGATGGGGAGATTGTCCATATATCCTTATATAGAGTATTCTTATATAATATGGGCCAAGATTTTAGAAATTCCACTATGTCAATGGGCATAACAGAGCTCCAGTTAAGGCATTTTTTTAACCAAATCCAACACTCTTGCACAAAAGGACAACTAATCATATTTATGAAGAAAACTTTAGATTTATTGGGGTTAACTCTTTGTCTAGACGCCTTCATATATATGGCCAAAATATCTGTAAAGGCTTTGGCCTCTTGTTTACTACTAGTTCTTGGGAAAATGGTGTCATCAACAAATTGTTGATGAGTAATATTATCTAGACATTATTGGTGACCCTAACTCCATTGATTTTTCCTTCTAGATGTGCCTTTGTGATGGATCTTCCTAATGCCTCTGCCATGATTACATAAAGAAAAGGGGAAAGGGGGTTTCCTTGCCTAATACCTCACGATATATCAAAAAACATTTAGGTGTACCATTTAATAAGGAGGGAAATTCTGGTCCCAGGCAAGGCTGGAGGTTTTCTCAACCCCGCTCTTTCCTACCAGCGCCTGTAGCGAGCGGGGTCACAATGTAAAATAATTTTTAATATTAATAAAAAATTTATAGGGCTTCGGCCTTTTACCGATCAAAAAAAAAAAAAGGAGGGAAATTCTAGGAGTAGAGATACAATTAAAAATAAGGTTTATCCATTGTTTGGAAAAACCAAATGCTTCCATACATTTGCATAAGAATCTCCAATCAACTTTGTCATATGATTTTTAGATATCCACCTTTATTAACATACATGATTCTTTATTGTATTGTGCCGAGTGTACGATTTCTTGGGTAATAATGATCCCATCCAAAATTTGTCTTTTGGGGACAAAACCTATTTGTTCTTCAGAAATGATGATTGGCAGGAAAGTTTTTAATCTAGATTAGCTATAGATTTCAAGAGAATTTTATAAATAGTATTACACAGGGAAATGGGGTGAAAGTCCCTTGGTTCTTCACAATCGTCCTTCTTAGGAATGAGCGTAAAAAAAGTATTATTGATTTTAGACAGCAGTGTACCAAAATTCCTAGTGGCTTCCACTGCTTCCCAAATATCTTCACCTAGAAAATGCCAGCATTTTTGGAAGAAGCCTGCTTGGAAGCCATCAGGGCTAGGAGATTTATCTGGATATAGTTGAAAGAGTGCATCTTTTACTTCATCTATGGACAACTTCCTATTCATCCATTTATTATCAGCTTCTGTGATAAGTTTTGGAATAGATGTTAAAAGCTCCTTTTGAGAATTTAAATCAGAGAATTCAAAATTATTAAGGAGATCTTTATAAAAATTCACAAATTCTAATGCTATTAATTTAGGGTTGTCTACAGTATCTCCATTAGAGTTTTTAATCTTGGTTATTCAACTTATATTTCTTTTATTTTTAATGTTGTTGTGAATTTTTTTTGTATTATTGTCACCTTCACTTAACCACGTCTCTCTAGATTTTTGTTTCCAGTATATTTCTTCTTTTAATAGTATTTTTGCATGACTTGTCATTAGGTCTTTTTCTTTATTATAACTTGACCTATTCATACCTTTCTCTATAAATTCTTTATTTAATGTTTCAATCTCATTCTCTATTTTGATTTTATCTTCAAAGATATTGTTAAATTTGTTTTTGTTCCATTCCATAATCCTATGCTTGATAGTTTTTAACTTAGAGACTAGAGAAAACATTTTAGAACCAGAGAATTTGATCTCTTTCCACCATTGTTCTAATAATTGTATAAGATCATCATCTTGAAACCACATAAATTCAAATTTGAAGGGACATCTAAGAGGTTTCAAAGTTTCTATAATGTCCATTCTAACAGGGAAATGATCTGATCTGATGTTTGTTAATATTTTAGCACCAATATTAAAATCAAAATGGCCTCTATCTCCACTAAGGAGGAAGCGATCTAGTCTTTCAACAATATGATTGAAACCAGCTTTGTGGCTATTCCATGTGAATATGCCGTTAGAGGTTGGGATATCAACAAGATGGTTATTTAGAAACCATTGGCTGAAATCTTTTTGGGATTGTGAAACTTACTTTGAGCCTCTAAATTTTTCTTTATTATCTAGAACAGTATTGAAATCTCCTCCTAATATGTATATTTCATTTTGATTGTTGGTTAAATGGCCTTCCAAGGTTTTCCAAAGTTCCTTTTTATCATTATTATGAATGGGGCCATAGACATTGAAAAGGTTAAACTTAAGTGAGCTTCGAATACTTTTGACCAACCCTTATACCCAATTACTTTGACTAGCCGTAATTTCAAAAACAACCTTCCTAGGATCCCATAAAACCGCGAGGCCACCCGAAGCCCCTTTAGAACATATCATTTCCATCTTCCATATACCTAACTTTTGACTAAATTTTTTTCTTTCTTCTTTAATTAATTTAGTTTCTTGTATTAAAATTATTTCAGATTCAAATAATTTAAGGTTTCTTTTTAATAACTTTTGTTTGTTAGGAGCATTAAGGCCCCTAACATTCCACGTAGTGATTTTCATTGTGGCTTGGGAAGGAACTTCCCCTTCCCTACATGCATAAGGTCAGTTAGTTTTGGTTGATCATCATCATTACCATCCAAAGCTCTTAATTCATTAATAGATTTCCTACCACATTTTTTTTTTCTATTTGAGAGTTACATGACTAGATAGTCCTTTGATAGTGGGAGCAATCCCTAATTGCCTATCTATATTGGTAAAACCATTCATACAATCATTGATATCTTTGGCCAATAACAAAGAATCCTCTTGAGGCCCCTCCTTTCTGTTATCTTGATCAATTTGTGAGGAGATGTTAAGATTATCCAAATTAATTTCCTGACTATTTGCAAGGTTGAAATCGTCTTCATAATCAATGAGATCTTTTCCATATTCTTTAAGTAGTATATTGTTATCGAAAGAAATAGATAATTCCTTACAGATTTCCTCTAGTTACATTAGTACAGAGAATACAAGATCAATATTCAAATCATTTTTCTTAAGTTCTTCCTTTAGGTGCCACTACGCTAGATCATCCTTGATCTCATTTTGAACTTCCCTTAGATCTTCCATTAATCCTCCTACCAAAATCATTTTTTGTTCAATCAACTGAACTCTATCTTCTCGATTAAGGATACCATAATTTGTATCAATATCTATGTCAGGGCTAACTTTATCCATAATACTATTGTGGTTAGGGGGCTGTAGTAAAGGGCTAGCTTCAGAAAGCTCAACTCTCTTCTCAGTGCTACCAGTATTCTTGTGGGTTAATGATTGATCTAGATTAATTGGTCCCATATTTTCTATAGACTTACCATCAATTTGAATTCCAAATCCATTTTTATTATTAAGAAAGGTACATTCTATATTTTGTTTTTGATGAGGGATGATTACATTTTTAATCACCTTATTATTCTAAGTTTTTGAGAAATTAATACTTTTATCCTTACTATTCTAATGATCCTGAATTCCCATATCAATGGGTGTGTAGTTTTTCATAGATTCATTGCTCTCGATACTATATTCAATAATTACAGGGTTAATGATAAATGAGTCCATTTTATTGTATATTTCAATTGGTGGTATAAATTTTTGATTTAAGTTCATTCTTACAATAATAATCTTACCTGTATATTCCTGATCTATTTCTATTAAATCTACAAAAGTACCTATGGTATTACCTATCTTACTCAGAAATTCCTTGCCCATGAATTCCAAAGGGAGATCATTAAGAAGCACAACTTTTTCTACAAGAAAATTTTTAAGCTTGGAAGGCATAAAAAAAGGAGTCCAATCTAGGGTTGTAAAATCTATTTTTCTAAATTTCGGTAATCCTTTTGCTATAAGTCTATCCTTTAATTCTTTACTTTTGCATTCCAAATAAATGAAGTTTCCAGGAAGAATTGATATATTTACCTCATTTCATAGTTTTGACTTTATCCATTGAGTAATCTTATTGACCGGTACTCCAAGACCATTCCATCTACATAATAGTCCATACCTTGCACACACTTCTTGCATATTCTCTATTGACCCTTCTTTTAAATCTATTTTCAAGTATTTTCTATTAGGGTGTTCTTGTAAAAGATTATCTGGCCTAGGATTTGGTTCTATGTTGGAGGTTACTTTACCCAAATTTTCAAGATTTCCTAGTGAGGTTTCATTCCTAGGGATCCCTACTATTGTGTCTGCTTTATTAAGGTAAATTTTCTCCTCATAATCCATGTTGGGAACATTCTTGAGAAATTCAGGGTGAAGGGTATACGATGATCCTAGTAGATTGAGTATGATCGGTGCTAATCTAGACTGATTGAGATACATCCTAACAATAATAGTGCCACTATTTTTCTTTTGTCCTGAATTCACCATCCCCACATATTCTCCTAAATTGTTACCAATTGCTTTCAATGTTTCTATATGAACTAATTCAACTGGGATATCAAGGATGTAGATTGCCCTATCTACTTTCAAATTTTTGATTTTTTTAGGGTCAAAGTTCGGTTGCCACTCTAGAAATAAAAAATTACAACCTTTGAAATTAGGGCAGTTCGAAGACAATAAGTCTTTTTCTATTTTATTGTTCATGCATTTTAAAAAAAGAAACCCTTCAGAAAGTTTAACAATACTTACCTGTTCTTGAAAATTTTGTTTAAACCATGCTGTTATCTCTTCTACAGTAGATCTAATACATGTCCACTTAGCAAAGATTCCTTTCTCCTTATATATATCAACTACCATATCAAAATACCCCTTACCAAAACTAGGGCATATATCGATAGGCTCCTCTTTTTTTGAAAGTTCACAATCTATCTCCCAAGATACCAAGGATATTATTGCTGCAGATCGATCATTTTGGTGGGGAAGCAGAGTTTGGGATATCCATCTTCTTCTATGCGGTGGAGTATATTTCCTATTTAGAAACTGGTTCGGATTAGTGAGTGGGAGAACTATATCTTTGGAGTTCTCAATGCCCGCCTGATCTACAACATTCTGCCACCTATGTGGAGGGGAGTAAATATTAGGTTTATGATTAAGCTCCAAATCCTTGAGCAACTCAAACTTGTTTGCCAAAGATAGAGGCTCGATCACAGAATGGAAGGGGACTGAGAGTTTCTTCTTTCGATTCTTGCGTAAAATGACCTGTTTCCAACCCTAATCATTTACCTTAGAGACATCAATATTTTGATCTGTCCTAGGGCATACTTGTTCTCCTTGCATTCCACCTCTCCTCTTTGCAGACCGAGTATCATTGGAGCCGTGAGCCAGTAAATCCCTGGAATGAGGAAACCCTTGTGCCCTGACAGATTGGTTGTGCCCTGAGGGAATCCATGTGCCCAAACAAGACTTCGAATGGATCGAGGCGAATTAGTTGGCCAAATTCACATATTTGGTCATAGAAAAGAGGGCAATTTATCTTTCCAAAGAAGCTACACTACACATTTTTCGAGGATTGCGAAAAGACAGAGCCATTTTTAAAACTATCAATTTATTAATCTAGATAAATTTGTACTTATAAATATATATTTTATCAAATCAATAGTTCTATACAAAACTAAAATATCATTGTAAAGTTAAATAAATTTCATTATCAATTTTTATTATATAAATAAATATCTAAATTGTCTTTTATACAATAATATAATAAATTTTAAATAAATCTCACAATCTTTAAACTTAATAAATATAAAAATCATTTTCAAGTATTTAAAAGGTTTTAAACATATTCCATCTATAAAACTACTAATTCAATCATATTCTGTCTATAAAACTACTAATTCTCATATTTTTTTTAAAGATCTATTTCTTTAAAAGATGTATCTCATTAATTTTTTTCCCATGTCTCATAAATAAATTTAACTTATTTAAATTATTTAGAATTATGATGAATTTCAATATGTACATGAGGATTTATGACTTTGATTTTATTCCAATATTCCCCGCCTTCCTTTAAAGTCTCCCACCATTCATTCTCCCATTCATCGGCTTCAATTCCTAAATAGAACCGTTCTAGTCTTTTTAATCGCTCCAATCCCTCCACCTTCTTCAATCGAGGACATTCCCATATATTGAAAATTTGAAGGCATGCCATCGCTCCCTCCAATTCCGGGAACTGTTCTAATGAACAAAAACCTGCAATTGTCAAGAATCGGAGTTGTGGAAACCCTCCCGAATTTCCAAACGCCTTTGGTAATTCTCTGCACCTCTCATTCGACTGCATATCCAACACCACTAGATTGGACATTGCTTCTAATTCCGGAAAATCATGACTACATTCACAGTGAATTAATATCAATCTCCTCAAATTTGCCAACTCATGTATCCAACTTGGCACAATGAAACTCTCCAATGTAAGTCTTTCCAGATGTTTCATAGCTCTCATTTTCTCCGAAAACAGAACAAGCCTTTTTCCATTATTCAAGATGTCTAGATGACGCATATTCACCAGCTGCGAAAGGATCCCTTCTTCAGTCCTCTTCAACTCCATCTCATGCCAAATACGTAACTTCACTTCCCAAAGCTGGGTCATGTTCACCAAATCGTCTAATCTCATGAATCCGTCCTCTTTTATGGACAAGTCCAAGTAATATGATCGCAGTGTTCTCAAAGAGGCCAATTCTGATATTCCCTTTGGCATGCGATCAATGTTCCAGGCTTCTAAATGCTGAAGACATGTAAGTTCAGTTATCCATGCTGGTAATGACCTGCAGTGACGAGCCAAAGCAAGAAACAAGAGACTCCTAAAACATCGCACACATTCTGGTACCTCCATAACCTCTGTGTATTTTAAATTCAAAACTCTCAGAAGAATCATCTTTCCCAGAGACGCGGGCAACGTCGAAATGCTTGTGTGGCTCAAATCTAGAACGCGCAGTCCTCTCATACTGATAAACAAGTTTTCCTGAATGCTTGTCATCTCCCAATTCGCATACAGTGAGAGTGTACGGAGATAAACAGGAGGGTTCTCTGAGATGGCAAACTCGTGCAGACCCTTCTTGGCCAGTAGAATCCGACGCCAGCCGGTGGCACCACGTCCTGTACGTGTAGAGATTTCTTCAACAGAAAAAATACATTTATCAGCTTCTTTTGATATATGTATGGCCAAATCATGCAAAAGATCATGAATTTTACAGTATTTGATTAAAATATTAAACTCCATGTCTCCCTCATATACTTGAAGCAGACACAGGTGGGCAAGCTGATCTAGCCAATCCCAACCCATATCCCACTGCTCCTCTCCCGCTGGGACAAATCCTTCCCCAATCCACAGATTTATCAAATACTCTGCATCTATCTCCGCGTCCTCGGGAAAGAAGGAAAGATATGCAAAACACTGTTTAAGGTGTGCAGGCAAGGAGTCATAACTCAGTTTTAATATCTCCATGACAGGGTCAATGGGAGTAACTACTCTTTCCAGCTGACGCCGCTTCAACTCCCATTTTCTGGGAAGTAATGAGTTGGCCAGAGATGCTCCAATCGTTTTGATGGCAAGAGGTAAATTCCCACATTGCTTTACAATCTTCCGACCCTCCTCTTCCACCTGCCGTGGCGCTCTATTTCCCACTCTGGCGTAGACACAAAACAGCCTCCAACTGTCTTCATCGGACAAATTCTTCATCTCATAAATTCGAGCGCCTGAATTTAGAGCAACCTGCCTGTTTCTTGTAGTAACTACGACTTTACAATCCTTACCAGCTGGCAGACCAAGTTTATCAATCAGAGAATTTTCAGTAGAGAGCGTCCACAGATCATCCAGCACAATCAGACACCTTTTCCCTTCGAGATGCTCTTGAATCAATTCAGCCGCTCTCTCCTCTGTTACTTCACCGTCCACAATCTCTCTTCTTAATCCTATGTGGGAGGCTATATCATGTTGCAAATTCTTGAGAGAATAAGATTTAGAAATTGAGAGCCAAATAGAATGATCATAGTTGAATTTTACGGCTTTGTAGACATTCTGGAGAAGGAATGTCTTCCCCGAGCCTCCCATACCAACGACGGCTATGACTTGAACTTGTGGATCTTCAAGCAAACTTTTGATGTCTTCAACTTTAGATTCTAATCCCACTGGATATAAATCTCTGGGTACAAGACTTGATTTCTTCACCTCTACTGCATGAAGACCAACTTCCCCATGTGTTGGGAAGACATTCAGCTTCCCAACCTCTTGTTGCACAGCCAAGACGATCTTCGTACACAGCCTCTCCACGTTACTGAAATGGGAATTCAAAACCGTTTCAAATTACAAAGCGGAGAGGGTGAAATGGTAAAAATAAAAAAGTTTTCATTGAAAGCAAAATAGGAAGAACTAAAGGGCAAAAAACAAGATAAGCTCAGACTTACTCATGAGATGTGGTGAATTCGTAACGAGAGATGAGTGAAGAAGAGTGGAGGGCTGATTTCCACTGGTAAAGCCTCTCCTTGCTGCTTTCCACTTGTTCATGTTTGGCGAATGCAGGTGCATAAACTCCCTCGTCAGGATAGCGAAGTTCACAAGGCTCCACATCACAGAATATGGGAATAAAGCGAGCCTTGGTCTCCAACATGAGAAGCAGCTCATCGAGACACCAGGAGGACTCCGCATATCGTGGTGAGAAGATGGCGATCTGCACTCTAGAAGAGTAAATGGCATCTTGTATGGAAGATTCAATTGAATCTCCCAATTGCAGTTCTTGATCATCAAGAAGTGCCCAACATCCCTTTTCCTCCAGCGAATCGTAGAGTGCAAAAGCCAGAGTATCTTTGACGTCAGGGCCTCGGTGGTTGATGAATGCATCATATACTTTTCCAGATACACCGGGCGTTCCCCTCCGAAAATCACTGAAAGAAGCTCTGTGAGTGTGAGATGAGGAAGACGCCGCCATGAAGGCAAAGTGCCAAAGAGGGATGGAATATATAATTGAGAGTGATCTGGACTTCGATAAAAGTAGAGAAAATTTGAAAGCTTTAAAGCAGGACTGTGTTAAGAAAAGTGGAGGGGTAGACAGGAATTCTTGATTATTTCTTGACTGTGTTTCAGAGTTCACATGGCAAGTGGACTTCTCTTTATTTCAGAGTAAACAGAGACAAGTTAGCAGTCAAATTGCGTAAATTGTTAGAAGAGACCACTTCGTTTTCAAACTTCAACTTTCTATGACTAACGACTCACGACTGATTGTTATTCTACGGTTTTTCCCCACCCATTTATTTTTATAAGAGAAGAAAGAATTGCTATACAGATCAGCGAATCTAAAATGATTGCGTATACTGTAAGCAACACTACTTTAGGTTTCTGTGAGTTTTCTAATTCAAACTTTATTTGTACAAGAGCCCCCACAATTTTCTTTACGCGATTTCTCCTCTTTCAGTCATTTTTGACCAGAAAAAACTCTTTTACTTCGTTCACAAATTCAACCTAATTGCGCTCTTGTTCAGATTTGTAGTTGTAAATTGGGTCTCTTTGTCAAGTATATTTTTTTTTCAAGTTAACATAGATATTTTACTTTGATGAAAAGTTTAATATAAATATAAAACTAGCACTTGCACTAATCGGGTGTAAGGTTTATGCCGATTGCAATTTATCCAATGTCAGATTGAACAAATTTCAACTTAAAATCTGTAGACATAGTTGAAAATGTCAGGATTCTTTTTCACCATTACATCATTAAAAAGACTATTTTCATTCTAAGACTTCATTTATAAGGATAATAACAAAATATAATAAATAATTATATAAAGCAGTTGTTGATCCCAGTGTACAATGGTTACAATTGAATCTATTGAAGAAGATTGTTCAAACTCATTGTATCTGCCATATACAATATTCAAATATAACTCTAGAATCCTTCATATCAGCTAAGGGCTCAGAGTTTATATTATTTTAGTTCTAAACATTCATGCATTTTTCCATGAATCCTAATGCAGTCTCACATGGTCCCCCATGAATGAAACAACAACATGTGCCCTAATATATGGAAGGCATTTAAAAAATTTCAATCTCCTTTGCTCCTTTACTCAAACACGCTGGTACGTTCTGGAATGGATATGCTTCTATTTATTTATTCATTCGGATCTATAATGTGTTTTAGATTGACCTATTTTACTGACTTGATTATAGAAATCCTCCTAGTTAGGATCTATTACAATGTTTCTAGATGTGAATCTTGTCATGCCACATGATTGGAGTGGATTTATGTGGTGCGAGGTTAGGGAGCTGCCCTAGTGGCTAGGATTCAAACCTGATTGATTGGAAGACAAATCCTCTTCAAGAACATAAAGGTGAGGCTTTTTGACTTTTATCATTCATAGGACAGGGTGATGGCTCTAACAATAAGATGGAATCTCTATGTTGTCATGATAATTTACCTCACATTACTAGTGCATATCCTTATAGGAGGCTTTCTCCAAGTAAAATCTCAAGCTCATTTCTTCGTGAGTCTATATTAGGCATTTGAACCTTTAACTTCACCAACTCAAATAAAAATCATAAGGATAACCCTATGACCATATATCAAACTTGTACAACAAAACATGTAGGACACTAATATCAGATAAAGAAGAGAAAAAGATCACCCGTGACCCAAGAATTACTACATCTTTTTCCAAATTTAGAGTCAAGTGATTTGTGAGGTTAAAGCTTGCAATCAACCATTTTCCCATTGGAACAAAGAGCTGGGTACCACCTTTATCGACAAAGGATCAAACGTAAAAAATAACATTCTCAAAAGCATGAGTGTCAAGTGTTAGTCCACATCCAACAACCTTGAATTCAGTAATAGTGATACTGTGAGGCCGAGAAGATGGAGCTCTCTTATCTGTGCAAGCATCTTGCTGCTGTAGGCGTAAACCAGCCATAAGTTCTTATTTTCCAATCCCCTTCCTGTAAGCCATCTCTAATTGCTTACCCAATTGGGCTGATGTAAAATAATAGTATACAAAAAAAGTCTCCCCGATGCTCTCTAATGCATGATTAGATCATATACACAACATTTAAACGAAATATATTTGGTTCTATCATCCCTGAGCCACTCACCCTTTTCATTTACAAAATTGTGCACAATCTGTCACACATGCCCACATCAGAGGTCCAACCTCCTATATAGATTACAAAGAAGCTCATATTGGAAAGTACTACTTTTATGTTTATTGAGAACAATTAACTTCTCTAGTCATTGAGTATGAGAATAATTAACTTCTCTAGGCCTTTTTCCCACCTTTTGGCCTGAATTGCCATATGAGAACACTTGGATTGTCGTATGGGAACATATGTAATGTTGTACGACACTGTATCATAAAAAATTCCTGGTCTACATTTCCATATGGGAAGCAAAGGGCTTGTTTGAAGCCCCAAACTTGATTTTCATTGGTTTTTTGGGTCCATTTTGGCCTCCTAGCGACACTAAACTTCAAATTTGCAGGTTCTAACTCCATGCTCTTGCAGGTACCCCTTGGGGGGAAATTTGATCACCAAAACATCAAAGTATTGAGGCTCATCATCTCTCTTGCATGTTTAGGAACTAAAAAACCTCATTTCTTGGGCTTAAAAAGAACCTTTCAATATACAATCTTGAGTGCTTAAAGCAAAGAATCTGCATATCTTTCCTAAACTATTCCTAACCAATCCTAATCAACCCTAAAGAGATGGGAGTGTACCAAAATATGTAGGAGAAGGAACAATAATTTTTTTGTGCACGATAATCATTGAGTGAAGCTCAACAAAATTTGAAAGAACAGGTGGAAAAGGCAGAGAAGGATCAGGAGGAACTTGTCCATGACCTCTCCATTCTACAGTAGCATTCTAATCGTTGGGAGATGGAGTGTAAAACATTGAAGAAAGATCAAGACCATAAAAATGTTGATGTATTCTGATTGGATAGGGACTTAATTGCCAACCAAGCTCAACATTAAGAACTGGAAAGAGCATCACAAGAAAGAGAGAGTTATAACTCAAGGGTGACTTGCATAATCTCTAGAATTCTTTGGCTGGAAATTAAGTCCCTATCCAATTATCGATGTGGTCTACTTGGATAGGGACTTAATCTCTAGAGAAATGTGTCAGGATCTTAGAATTTTGAGGAAATCATGAGTCTCTCTAGCAAGAAACCTCACCATGCGGCCACATGTCCCAATATCTTTTCGATGAAACATTTCTCAATTGGAGAGAATGGAGAATGATTGTTCTACCTATATTTTATTCCACATGGACATGCATCAAGAAGATCAAGGTTGTTAGGTGACTGTGTGTCGAGGTTGTTCCTTTAGTGATCTTAAGTGATGATTTCTCTAGGTGATTATTCAGCCGACGTGGGATTTCTATTAGAGGGGGATCTTTTTGGTTACAAGTTTGGGGCTATTTAGGGGGTGGTGGTTTTCCTCTGAAGGAGGATGAGATTTTTATTTTTGAGTAGACTGATAATTTGACAAGATGAATATCTACTTATATTATAATTTTGGGATATGAGATATCCATACTTTACTATCAACTACTTTCATGTTAATTGGTATTTGATTGTGCTCGATTGAGCCTTTTAGTTTTGGTTGATTGTGAATATATTGGTGGTCTATATCAATTTGAATATTCATTATCTTATAAGACTCTAGCATTTTTTTGTTGAAATTACTTCTCAATGATGGACCATGTTGATAACTAACTCTTCCAATTGAAAGTAATTGAAATGCAAAAGAGTTCCATATATGTTAGGTTACCATAAGTAAATAGATGAATGGGTTATTGTGGATACTTTATTATTTCTTAGATTTTATAGATGCAACCATGAAATGATATGAATGTTGTATTTATGTTCTCATTTCAACAATGAAGGGATTGTGATATACCATGCCAATTTACAAGATAATTTTTGCATCCAGATGTTATGGTTCTATCTTCTTTGAAGAAAGATTGTGAATGAGTAGGAAAATGAATTGGATCATCACCTCTAGTTAATCTCTTTTTTCAATTTCTCTCTTTCCATTTCCCTTGTTCATGGAGAGCTAGCTCCTCAGTCCCGAAGATTGTTATTAGCAATTTCGGTCCCACGATACTTAATCTTTCCCTAGGGGCTATTACCATTCTGAAGTGCAAATTTTAGGATCAACATTTTCCTTGAAGATGTTGTCTTTGTTTAAGGACTACTCTTGAAGGTCTATGTTTTACAACTAATATATCTTCCTTTCAAGGCTCTCTTCCCACATGCAAAATATGCTTTCATGATTGTTTATTTTTTTAGCTAATAAGAGTTTTCACTCTTTGCTAAGTTTATGGCATACATTGTTACTTTAAGAATATCTTCTTGTTGATTAAAGTAGGCATCCTTGTTCTATTTTCCTTATAATTACACCTATCTTGACATCATAAGGAGGGGGGCATACATGCAATCTCCCTTGTATATTATGTAGCCTTTTGTTTATTAACCCCTAAGGAGACAATGCTTTCCTTAGGACTGATCACTTTTTTTTTATCCCTAAGGAGATAATGCTTTCCTTAGGATTGATCACCTTTTGTTTTGATTCCTAAGGAGACAATTATTTCCTTAGGCCTAATTTATTTTTTGTGTGGATCCATATAGAGATAATGATTTTTGTAGGATTGATCCCCTAAGCCGCTGTTGTGCACAATGTTTTGTTTAAAGCCGCCCCTGTGCACAATTTTTTTTAAAGTTGCCCCTGTGTGCTAATTTTTAAGGTGGAATTGACTAGCATAACACAAATTTCTATCCCATTGGATTAGATCTCTCTCTCTCTCTCTCTCTCTCTATGCTAGAGGGTTAGATCTTGGAGTTTTGTATTGTCTTTGGTGATGTTCTTGCTCTTTTTATATGGTTACTTATGCTCTTACAATAGCTTTCCGAACATGATATTAGTGGATGTGAAATTTTTTATCGAGATCTCTTCTACTAATTGATTTAGAGTTTTAGTACTAACCCCCTTTTGTGTTTTATGTCTTATGTCTTATGTCTTTGTTTTTTTTATTTTGTTCTATTTTGCATGCCCTTGTGCATGGATGTTTTAATTGAGATCCTTTGTTTTGTAGCTTTCTTTCTCAAACTTAGTGATGTATTACCTCTTTGCAATTCATCATTAATATCTCTCTTTCTTCCTTTATCATGAGCATAAGCTTATCTCATTCTCTCTCTAAAGTGGGGGCTAAGTGTGTACTCCTAAATTGTAAGAACCTAACTTGTGTTCAATTTTAGGAGCATTTTATGCCCACTTTAGTGTATTTTTTATGGTAGGACCTCATATAGCACTTAAATGATACATAAATTTTAATTTGGGTCCTGCATTCCTTTCAATATTTCTTTAACTCGAGGTTGGCCCTTATTTCTAAGTATATTTCTCTTTTTTTCATCCAATCCCATAATTAATTTCCTCACCTAGGCCCTAAATACTTATTTTTGGCCTTTGTGATATGCTCCAATCCTGAAATGAGTTCTCATAAAACATACTACACTCACCTTACATCCCTAGCACCCATATCAAATTCAGGATCATTCTCCCAAGGACGTGTCCTAGGAGAATGAGGCCCAAATTTGGCCCAGAGGCCCATGCTAGTATTTAGGGGGGAAATCCAATCCCTTGGTCTATCTACTTAAGTTATAACTCCCTAAAATGATGTGAGATGTATATAAACCCCTATTATTCTTCATTTGGGCATCCATTATCTATTTTTAGCATTTATGATCAAGATTTCACAAGTGTGTCCATTATTATCAAGTTCGAGGAAGAAAATCAAGTAATCAAGAGCCATCAAGTTCAATCATTCAAGCATTCATCCTTCTCAAGGAATCAAGTTTCTTTCATCTATAGATTTATACTCTTTCCCCCACTGGAGGACAAGTAAAGGATTTTTTCTATCAAGAAAGGAGATATACATTCACCCATTCTCATTCAACCCTTCTCTTTCTTCTCCCCAATAAAATATTATGGAAAATTACAAAATCTATTCCATAAGGTTTTGTCTTGCATGATTTCCTTTTGGGTTTTTTTGTGTTTAGTCAAAGCTATTGCATCAACATACTTGATCACAATTAAAGAATTATTTGCATCTACAAGGTATGATATGCTTCATTTTATAGATCTACCCTCTAATACATGACACACAATCTCCATTATTTCATTTCATTTCAAGGTTAATTTCTAAATGGGGGTTTGGCTAAGGCAATCCCTTTTTTCAACCTTTTTCTTATTTTTCTATGTGCAAGAATAGGATACAAAGTTTTCAAATCAAATTTAGGAAAAACAAGTACAGTCATACGATCTATGAAAGTTTCAATCGAAAACATTAGGGATACATCACCATTATTAGCATGTCCCAACAAAACATTGCCATTCCTACCATGTCCCTTCCATTTTGTGTTTAGATTTTTGTCACAAGTTAGAATTTCCATTTCCATAAATTTCTTCTCATTATTAGTTCGTATCAATATGCTTTTATTAATTTTTTAGTAACTTTCCTAATAGATTATCTACATTTCATTATCTTATCATTTCCATTTCCATCATTTACATATTTAAGGAAGGAAACCTTATACCCATTGAGTGTTTAATTCACCTCTTGAGCCTATTGGGGGTATCTTCCTTCCTAATGTGCAAATTGTGAAATGGGAAGTGATTACTTATATACATATCGCTTTTCTTTCCATTTACAATTGTACAATAATACTCAGCTACCAACTGCATCAACTCGCATATACATAAATACACAAATCTTCCCTTGTCAAATTCCCAATTATTTCACAAAATAATCATATACAAGCACATCACAACATATAGAATCATCACTCTCTTATGTCATCCCATGTTGACAACTAGGTCTATCTAATACAATTTGAAATAGGTAACATCGAAGAATTATCATGGTGGCAAGGAATGAAACGTGGACCACCTCGCTCAATACAACATGCTGCACCATCATTGAGATCTTTGGAACCAACATATAGGATCTATATGTCACAATGCAAATACTTGGACCAAATCACAAGAAGCAATTTATAGATAGGACTAGACCTAAACACACGAACCACATTATGTTGCAAGATAAATGAGACCAACATTAACACAACTAAAGATAAATCTTTATGACACATCATCCAGAGCACACTCTATATCGAATCACCAAAAACATCCAATCCACATCTATGCATAAGATATGTTGAAATAAATGATAACCCTTAATGAAAACAAAAATGATAAAATTAGCATCACATTCTAGCAAGAGATAGAGAGAGGGGGGTGGGGATAGGCAGAGGGAGTGAGGGAGAGAGATCTCTAGGGATAGAAGGGGATACAAAGAGGGAGAGGGAGAGGGGAATATCCACACATGTTTGATATCCATATATTCACATGCCAACTTATAATGGTAGAGGGATTTAAATAATTATAATATATAATATATATTATAAAATATAATATAATATTAAATATCATATATTATAATAATATATATTATACATCATATATATAATATTACATACATATGAAAAGGTATTGGATATCATATACCTATATGATATTTGATACCTCTAACACAAATTTTCAACCTAGAGATTTTCCTCAAGATTGCTATGGGTTCTGGCTTGGGAATGCCAAACCTGGAAAGTCAACCCAAAAAATATCTTTTTGAAATCTCCTTGTGTTTCCAAACTTTGATCATGTAGTTGACAAATTTTTTAAATCTAAAATTGATGAAACGAAAAGGGTTGCCTAAGGAGATTCTCAAATTTCCACCAATATAAATGTTATCAAGTTTTTAGTTTAATAAATAATTATTATTTATTTTGTAATTGGATTATGTCTAAAGTCTCGATTCATAGGCTGATTGGAAAACATCTATAAATGTCAAATGGTATAACATTTTTCAAATTCGAAACATGTATCACATTCTATGCTTCACATAGTATAAGAAAAAAATATTTTTAATTTGATGAAGTTATGGTGGTCAAACATACAAGTTTTTATATTTTGGAAAAGTTGTAGTAGTAAAATCATAATTAATTATTTGCTTGGAAAAAAATTTAAAAAAATATGAGTCACACTCGTATATGAGTCTACTACTTATATCATAAATCTTGTAAACAAATATTATTATTTGATTGTGTTTAAGGTGGTCAGGCATATACCTACTTATCATTTTCTTGAAACTTTTGTACTACTGTATTGCAATTTCAAATTTTCACCAAATAGAATAATTTTTTCAAACTAAAAGCTAGTATCTTAGAAACTAAATTCATTTTTCTATATATTCTCTTCTTACATATTTTTTTTTATATAAGATTGATAACTTGTTCAAATTTTTACGTCAAGTTGCCTAACCCTATTTTTCTAAAATTTCATTGCCACTTAAGGGCCTAGTTTGGCATATGATGATCCTGCACGTACCCTCATATTTAATGCATTTAGATAAATAGTTTAGTTTTGTATTGTATGTGTCAAAATAACAAAAAGTACAAATATATTTCATTTCATATGTTGGTGTTACATTTCATGTATCTCAATTTGATTTTTATGTATTTGCATTCATTTTATATATGTATCACTAATTTTCATTTTATGAATGGAGTTTTAATCTTTATTTCTTGGTTCAATTTCAAGTTTTCTTCAAGAGTTTCAAGATGTTCCCTTTCACACATATGATGATAACTTAGTTCTTCATTTGATCCATACCCATAATATACCCTCTCCCGAAATTGATCCCACCCATAAGGACATTTTGGTACGAGAAGAGAATATCAACACTTCTTCAAAATCCTCCCTCCTAGGGGTGAACACTTAAAAGATGATGTTGATCCTTCTACTAAAATGTATCTCCCCTATGAGGAAATTTTGGAGCAAGAGGAGGATATTATAAAAACCTTTCTCAAGTCACCTTACCTTCATTACATTTAAGTGACATATCTTCTAGAGATGAGGCACTGGTGAAAATTTTTGATCCCCCTTCTAAAGCTTGTCTTATTCATAATGATACCTTGGAAGAAGAATATAATATCACTAAAATTTTCTTGATGCTCTCCCTTCTAAAGATTAAACCTTAAACAAAAAAGAGCTTCACCAAGTCAATTCCATGCATGTTTTGGGTAGTGAAAAGCTTTAGATTGTTGTCCATCTTCATAAAGATACCCCTTAACCTAAAAACAAACTATTGATTATGGTAAAAGGTTTTGTATCATCTTAAAATGGAAGCACTTCCATGATAAGAGCATTTAGCCCTTTGAGTAAGTGGTCTGGGGTCATGTCAAGCACCGTGATTGGGTCTTTGCATGTATCTGGCTATTCCCCCCCTATTCTGCTTCTCTCTCCCTGTTTCCAACCTAATTTTTGGCAACTTTCTCTGAGAATTTGAAGGTTTTGGCTTTTTGGGTCAAGGATGACCTAGTCCCTGACCACCAGGCTCTACGTCCCTTTACTAGCAGATCACCTCCTTCTTTGCTTCGGCTTCCTCCCCTAGAGGAACCAAGAGGCCTGAAAGTCCTTCCTCTGTCCCTCACTACCAGATCGGTTAGACATCGCAGAGACCACTTGCTCCTACAGCCCCATCAGTGACAGCAAACTCCCTCCTCCCAAAGATGGACTCTAACTCAGACTCCTCCCCTCACGGATAGTTATCCATCGATCTTGAGCTACTTTTTGGTGTCCGGATACCACTAGGTGTTTGGTGGTTTCGCGGCTTCTCCTTTCTGGCTCTTGTTGCTGCTTCTTTTTCTGTTGGTTCCTCTTTTCTCGAACACCGTTTGGTTGTCCTGCTGTCTTCTAGGTTCTTTGTTGTACTCCCAGTCCCTTAGGCCCGCTTGTGGTCCCTTGTTGGACATTAATATTTTATCTTATCTTATCTTATCTAGCCCTAAATATTCTTCAATCACATTTGCACAATCATCTTCCATATTAGAGAAGAATCAATGCATTCACTCAGTGCTTGAGCCTCCTCAAACCTAGTAGATCTTCCTCCTTCCAATGTAAGTTAAGATAGGCCCATAGTTCCTAGCTTGTTCATACAAGCTAGTGAAACTACTTCATTACAATCACTATAGTTTTCATGAGCATTATGATGATTAGTTTAATAACCAACGTTAGCATGCATTGTGAGCCTATTATTAACTTAAAACATAAGAAATCATCAAAAAATGGTAAGCTAATTGAGGGCATGAAACATAGATCCTTGATAGATATGTTATTTGTTATCTTTACTCTCAATCCCCATTGATAGTTTTCATATCAATTATATTTATTCAAACACTTTATAAATATAAATTCTTTTAACACAACTTTTGATTGAGCTATAGAAGTTTGAGGTTTAAGGTTTAAGACAATACTTAATCATTTACATAAAAAATAATATATCTTCTAATGTAAATTATGTTTTTGTGTTATGAAAATAAATATTAATGTTTTCTTCATAAAAAATTATTAATCTTTCAATTTTAAATTCCAGATTTTTCCTCCAAATTACTTAGTTGTTTCATGGTTCTAGTTATGTCTTCCATAATAGTTTTTTTTATAGAACCCTAAAATTGCAATTTTCTGGTAACCTTGATGTAGATAATAACATTTTATTATAATTATTGTAGACAAGTCATCAAAAGTTATAATATTTTTCTTCTAGACTGTATTTATCTTGAAACATTTATACAATATTCTACCAAAAATTAATACATTTTAAAGTTGATATATAAAAATAGATTGAATTAAACCATATCCTTTTGATTACAGTCCTTCAAATTCCTATCTACATTTACGCTCATGATAATTAAATGATATTAAATAGAAATATGCTTAAATTTAAAGCTCTACATTCCTTAATAGAATAAGGAAAACATTTTCAAGAAGGGGTTTAAATTAGCGCCTAAGGTGCCCCGCCATCACTTAAAAGTGATTGCACTTAATTTTTTTTTGTTGGGTTTAGTAGTTCACTGTTTTAAACATGAGTAAAGTCATGGGACAATGAGATTAGTGGTACATAACTATATAAATTAAGCAGAAAAAAAAAAAACATCAATGAGGTCAATTTTTTACTTTTCACTTTTGTTTAAGGTTTCCAACTATTCTCAATATTTTTTTTTAATTTGTTAGTATTAGAAGCACAAGTATAAGCTGATATTTCTATGGCTAGAGTGATCTGCGAAGTTATCCAAGATATAATCTGGGCCTCATCCCTTATTTATTGCATCTCCAACAATAATGAAATCAAAGAATATATCATCATCTTTACAATCATGCTTAACCCATTGAACTACAACCTGTTGACAGGCCAACATTCTCTATAACAGCCTCAAGCTAAGTGCATTTAAATGGATAGATTGTTTCATTATATAAGCTAATAATGTTAAATACTTTTATTTATATAAGATAAGCATTAAATTGTTCTTGCAGGAATTATTGGGAGTCCTACTTTAAGCAACATCTCGTCTTCATCATTTTCAGTATCATCAACTGAATCTCCTACAATGGCGTTTCTTGCAGAAGGCTGCTTTTCATGCATCAGTAAAATTCCAAAAAGTATTTTTCCCTGCAAAATCAATCATTTAAAATTATCAACATCCAAGAGATAAACAATATGTTCAACATTATAAGTTTTTCATCAAAGATTCAAAAGCAAGCCTTTAGTCACATGCAACTGTACCTTTATGCGCCGATAAGAAGCTAATGTTGCCAAAGGTTCGTTTTTGCTTGAAATCCCAGTTTCTGGATCAAAGTTAATCATTTGACAACGATTGCATCCTCCCAATACCTACAAAGTGTAAAATGATCTCAAAGCTTGAAAAGATTGATATTATCTTGTGGGTTGAAGAAAAAACAATCTTCTCAGAAAATTTTAACTTAGAGCCCTTTTAGATAGAAAGTTAATAACAATATACCACATACGTTCACCATGAATTCTACAAGTGGAAAATAACTGGCATATAACAGTAGATTACTGGCAAAAGAAAACAAATAGAAAGCCTTGAAATGATGCTTACAGAAAAATATTCTTTTCCTATACTGACAGCCTGCCAGTCATCTTCATCATATGTTTTTCCACCTGAAATTACAAGGTTAGGGCGAAATCTCATTGGGTCAACCTCAATAGGGGTCAGTGCAACTTTATTCTCTGTGACGCCTTCAATCTTTTTTCCTGCATTTAATTGGTGCAAATTTTAATAGGTTGTTAGTTTACTCATAGATCAACTACAACTTACATTTTTAACTCTAAAAAATTAGAAAAGAATTGGATTTTTAATATGGACTATCTAGACAAGCTATAGCAATTTATAAAATCATTTTCTAAAATATGGAAGGAAATAGATATCATTCGTAGCATACTTGATTGCAATATGTTGTTAAGATCCCTGACACTTGATTTGGAAACAAGCAGCAACTGTCCGTCATTTACAAAGCTTAGTTCTTTGCCTACGTTCCCATTGGAAGACATGTCTCTTGACCTCATTTTACTTCCATATCCAGCTTCCACACAGCCTGAGAATCCATTGTTCTCCCTTCTAATCAAAGTGCATGGGCAACCAAGAGCCTTGCTGAACCATTCGTTCACCTCTGCTCCATAGCCCTTTCCTTGAGCCCTTAAGATAGAAATTGTTATATCAGTGTGATGGCGCTTTCATAAAATGTGCACAAAGAAAGGTATTCAAACAATTTTACAACAAAGTTCATTTCCTAGAATCTTCTGCATATTTAGTCATGTTTCTTTCCTATAAAAGCAAAGGATAAGATGATTTCCAAGTAACAGTCCATCTTGTACTTTTTATCTTTTAAGTGCAGTTTCCTCAATTCTCCTATACACTATTTGCAAGGCATTGTCACGTACCATTCAGCATTTCTAATATCTACAACAGATGGAATCACTTGACTGCTTCGTCAAGTGTCCAAGATGATCTTTGAATAAGACCTGCAACTGGAGAATATTTGCACAGCAGACTAGGGCATAAATTGTTTGAATCAAAATGGCTGCCGGGCTCTGATACTTCCAAATCATTGTACTATAAGAAAGTAGCTTATGCACTACACACTTGGGATGGAATTTGGTGCTCAACTTGTAAGGTGGCTTTGGTAGAAATCATTGACATATTTAGCTCCAACCACATTAAATACTAACGAGTAATACAAATATAACCCAACAAATGTGGAGTGCATCGCATTTAAATCAGACAAAAGAAAATTCAAAACAAACACAATCAAAGTTATTCTACTCCACACATTTTTTTGTTATAATCATTTATCATTTGCATTGTTACAATTTAGTTTTGCAAGCAAGAAGGTGTAAGAACCCTTCACAGGCTCTAACTGCTGAAGCTGTTTTGTCTCAATATTTGTTTTGAAAGTTTATAATTTTTTTGTGGTTTTCACAAGTTTTAGAGCAAAAAGCAAATATACCATAATCTGAAATTCTGAAACAATTTGAAATACTACTGCAACTTCAATTTATTTTCTAATAAAATACAAGTAAAAATCTAGACAATCCTTTATTGGAAAATGATCACCAAAGGCAACTATGAAATACATAAAAAAAAATTTGGAAGAGTACACCAACTGCTGCAAGAATATTTTCTTCCAACTCGGTAATGCCTAATTTGATCCAACTGCTCTTTTTTCTATCCTTCAACCAGCAAGCACGCACCATATATAATTTATTTGATTTTTAGATAAAAATCGTAAGCCTTGGAATTTGTGCCAATTTGCCTGTAGATTGCAATTCTCTCATTTTTGGGCTCCAACTTGTATGAAAACCCGCTGTAGCTTGTTCCTCCTTATTTTGCAATAATAAACTGTTTTCTTCCTTCTTGACTGCTAAAAAAAACAATACTATTGGAGCACAAACAAAGTCTCTGAATGAAACTCTCTGATATTCCAAATTCACAAGATATTTCACTAGCTCAAATGAAGATGCACAGAAGAACTACGTTCTCCAATAACATGAGTTGAAACCCTTGTTAGAGCTCAAAACAAATCAATTGATCAATAGCAATAACAATGGATACCTCTCCAATCTCATGCCCAGCATAAATAAGCCTCAAATCCCTAAATCACACCCAAAAAACATTCTTTGATTTTTTCCATAAATAATACATTTAATGCAATAACATTAAATGAAATGTTTAATTTATTAAGTCTGACTTAGGGAAAAGTGCCAATAAATTAATTCATTAATTTGGCCCCCTTCATAATGCTTGGACCCATAACTTAAATGATTTAATATAAAGTCATTTTACAACTTAATATTAAATCGTTGATTATTAATTAAATACTAGGCCACTGAAAATGCAATATCTCCCTCAATACTGTGAATCTGGTTGAACCGTTAGAAATTGGAGCTTACATAACAATTCCCCATGTGCTTAAATCAATTTCTAAAAATAGCCGGGGTCCATCTCTATGGCTCAAAAATACACCAAAAAATAGCAATCTTTGCCAAAAAGAGAAAAATCCATATATCTAATCCAAAAGGTCTCTCTATACCAAAACGAAGACATTGAGCTCTGCAAACGTCGAACCATCATATTACAATACCACTTCTGTGCCCGAAATGACCCTCTATCCATCTCTACTAACCTACGAGGGTCCACTGATAGGCTAATCAAAACTAGAGTGATGTCTCTAGCTAGAAGGGGACATCACAAAAGGAAAACTAAAAAGAGAGGAAGGGGAAGAAGGGAGAAGGTATGCCAATGACATTGTCGGGCGGATATTTTGCAACTGACAGTTTTGAGATCAATTGCAAAACAGAGGTTCCAACCACGTGTGAGACACAACCTCTCCTACTTATAAGGGAAGGCTCCCCTATCTATTGTTACTGAAAACAACCTACACTAAACTAACATCTAAGATTATGTACACTAAGCTAATTCACTGGGTGTTACATTCACCATACTCTCCTCTTTTAGAGTGGGTATTCTTTTGTTGTATTCTCTTATTTCAGAATACACAATTATATCTGTACAATAGTCTCTTAAGTACAATTTAGCAAAGTTAAAAAAAAGTTCATGAAAGCTCAAAGTCTTTCCACGACTTCTTATGTGACTTCAGGAACAAGGATGAAACATATGTGCAACTCAAAGTTTTAAACATACACTTCACCTTACATGCACAAATGCAGAAAATAAAGGTAGCTCACAGTCTGCAAGACCAAATTTGAGACCAAACTATAAATCTAAACGCAATAAGCAGCTCAAAGTTTGCAATATTGAATTTAAATCCCTTTTGAACAATAGAACAACACTCAATCAATTCTAGAAAATGTTGCCACATGACAACTTGAATCACAAATCTTGAAAACAACCTACCTCTTTTATTGAAAGCAATTTGATTTACATCCAAGCTCAAAGTCTTAGAGTGCACATACACACTGACAAAATTTTATTGCATTGCCAAAAGATAATATATTACATAGAGCACCCTCTTATATATAGGTGAGGGATTGAGAGAAAAAAGTGAGATAAGTCCAACTAACTAAGACTTGTTCCTCAACTAACTATCTGCAATTGACTTATTCAACATTGCAAATCCTATTGTATTTCTACTTGCAAGGTGATTATATGTAATTACAAGTTCAAATTTTGCAAGTGATATGATCACCTGCCATTACAATTTTTGACATTACATGTAATTTGTCAAAACTAAATTACAAGTGCATAATTGAAACTAATATAATTGTCCAAAGACACAAATCCTATCAACATCATCCTCTATCTAGTCTTCATGATACTACAAGATGTTGGCACTTGAAGCATTTAGGATCTAGTCAAGGTATTTGCCTAAGGACTACACTTTGCATCCCATGGTGGTCCTCATATCCTTTGCCAATGTACTAATTCTTTAGGGGAAGTTCTCTCTGCATAATTGGGATTGGAAAAACTCGAAATGTAGCAACATCAACATGGACCACTAGAAGTTCTACAACATCATTCATAGAATGGAATCACTATTTTATCACTGTGATTGTGCTCACTTTTCCCTTGTAGACATCTTGTTATCATTGAGGTTTTGTCATGTTGTAATGTCCCCTTTTTAGCATGACCATGATAGTGGATGGATTTAGCCTATTACTGGGTCCTTGTAGGCTAATACTGGTGATTAGATGACCTTGTTGAGGGTTATGACTTTGTTTGGTGGGACTTACTATTTATAGTAAGTCAATGGATGGTTCCGGTGAGTTCAGATGAGTTAGAGGAGTTGAATGATGCTCTCAGTTTTTATTTTTGGCTTTCGGTTTGGATTCCAAGAATCTTGGAGGGAGCGTCTATTTTTAATAAGTCACCCTGTCAAGTTGATTCATCGTGTTTCTTCATCAGGATCACACTTGTGTTGTTAGATTTCAATTCTGATGCTTCTTCAGTCATATTCGCAAGACGGGTTAAATACGCTAAGGTTGTTATTTTTGTTGGTATTGTATATTGGTCACCTTAGTGTCATAGCTCCTTGGAGTTGGGTTGAAAATTTTTAAATCTTGGGCACAAGAAACAATGACCTTGTGTGTTAGAATATCATGTTATTGATGAAAAGGTTGTTTTTGGAGCCAAAGGGAGTTAATAAATTATATTATTCAAATATGTGCCTTAGTATAAGTGAAAAGTGTGAGAGAAGCTATTTGCCTTTGGTGTTTTGAAGAAGATATTTTTTTATTATAAAAGCAATGCTTTGTGCAAAAGCAATTCATTCATTCTTGGCTATTGTTTTAATTTCATGGAAAATTTGTTGAAGGGTTTCAACAAGGGTTTTGTGAGGATTGATTTCTCTCTGTCTGCACTTTGAAATATTGAAAGATGTGGTGAATTGTGTTCTAAATATTAGAGAATTAATTTTGATTATACTGTATATCAAAATTGTTCACTATTTGTTACGTTTTACATGTTGAGGGCTGCATCTGGTTTATAAGGAGGTGCGATCAAATTTGTGGAGGCTGCCATCTCCAGAATTGAGTAGCGTTAGTCTTTTAATGGGCTGCAATTTTTACATTGGAAGTTGCAATAGAAGTGGACATCACCAGCAATTTTAGGCAAATAATGTTCTTACCAGAGATGATAACCTCTTTACTGAAGAGGAAATGATTGCAAAATATACTAATAGAGTTAATGCTGATTTCGATTCTAAAGAATTTGGAACACAGGCAATGAACAAATTTGTTGCATATAAATTTGTGGAAAAACACTTAAGGGATTAGCTTGCAGATGATTACAAAATTGTGAAATCAGCACATATGAATGCAATTAGGGTTGAAGCCATTTCAGAGACAATGAAGATTCTAGATCTTCCCGTGATTCATGATTGTATTGCCAAATATAAGGCCTTCCTTGACAATTTCAAGGATTGATTCACCTTTCTTCACCTTTTTTTTATAGTTTTCATGCTCTATAGATCGGAGAAGATGAATTGCATGTAATTCGATTGTATGTCCTCATGACATGTAATCCAATAATTCTTCTCACCTAGTTTTACCGGGTCAAAGTGGTTGAGTTGCTCCCACTTTTTCCTCCTTTTTCTCATTTCTTTTCCTATAAAAGGAATGCCCCTCTCATTGTAAAAACCATCTTTATTTTATGCAAGAAAGCTCTGCCAAACTTGTGCAAGCATAACTGTGATTGTGTAGTACTATTTTGGAGTAAAATAAATAGAAACAAACAATTGGAGCTGAAGCTGTGATTGAGTGCAATTGTGGTGAATCAAATTGGAAGCTGTGACTGCAATTTGGTTTTATTGTCTTTTTATTTATATGGTTCTTGTATTTTGTTAAGAGCAAATTGAAAATAAAAAACAATCGGAGACGAAGCTGTGACTGAGAGTGATTGTGGTAATATGAAACTAGAAGCTGTGACTATAGGTTATATTACCATCTTATTTTCATGCACTTTGCTAGAATAGTTAGAAAATCTCTACTTTTGGAAGTCTGTGTGCCCCAATGGTAGAGGTATTTCTTATAGAATAGATAAATAGGTTTTAGAGCCAAACCGGTACGCTTTTCAATCAACCTGTGAGTTGGTTTTAGTTTATCGTTATCACTGTTTCCAACTTTTAGATAGAAGTGTAGTTTAGAGATTAAAGCTTTGCCCATTACTAGTTCTTCGGGTAAGTGGATTCCTTCTTGAAAGATAAGAAGGAATATTTGTAACATCCTATTTTGATAATCTTTTAACTTCTTACTTACCTTGAGTTGATCCAAGGAACGGTGAGAAGGGGGAGCTTTCCCTTTAAGGTAGGAGAGACATTGTGATGCAGAGGGAAGGGTGGTGGTATTCAAAACACAATGAAAGCCGATAATTTCAGGGGTTTAGGCACTTGGCCTATCCAAAAAACCTTAAATGCTTCAGGAACCTAACTTGCTTAAGTCTTCTACAATACTCCCAATTGATGATTGTGATCTTACAAACACCCAATTACTTGAATTCAAGGGATTCTAGGGCTTTGACTTCAATTTCCACTTCCCGATACAAGAAACTCTCACAAATTTACCCAAAAGGCCTAAAAGGCTGTCTAAAAACCCTGTAGCAGACTTGGAAAGTAAATAACTCAATGTCTTCTCAAAACACTTGTTAATCTAAAGAATTTTACTAATACCCTTTTCAGAGTTCAATAACATACAAAAGGTTTTTGTATTGTTGTTTTGGGCAAACACTGCTGAACCTGATTGTTCCCCTGTTTTTCAATGCATAAAATGACCCAATTTGCAAAGGAGTTCACTTAACGGACTCCTATCAATCCCAAACCCTGGACAGTGTTTAATTATACCTCAAAATGATCATATGCAAAAGGAATTAGTCCTTAGTTCCCTGTAACTTCCGATCCCCAATTCTTGACTCCAAACCCTGTTTATTAGGGCTTCCGCAATCTCCTGTCAAGAGACCTCCCTGTATCAAATTGGTGAATGATTCACCATCACTCCAACATGTCAAAACGTTTTCAACCACAAAATAGACCCCTTATTCGGGTAGAATGCTCACTGCTGTACTTTGCATCCAATTTCAATGTCTTTCTCCACCGTTCTTGACTGTGATCACTTTTATCCAATCAAACTTTGCATATGCACGATTAGTAACTTATAATACATGTTATAAATTGTCATTCCATGAATATTTGGCCACTATGTTCATGGAATGACTTCCATAATTCCTAGAACCCTGTTACAGTCACAAGTTTAAACAAAACCCGACTGGTGAAATAGCAACTGTCGCAACAACAATTCAATATGATATGAAGCCCATAAAAAAAACAAATAGAATGATTAATAAACTGTCAATGCATATATAAATCAACCAATTCAAGTTTAGTTGCTAGAAATGAATATAGTCGCAGAAATAGGGAAATCTTATTACTCAACGCTCGCCAGTTTATACACTAGTTCTTCTCTGCTGTCGTAACAGAGACTCCTTGTCTCAATAAAAGACTCTCAAATGAACAATATAACTGCCCACAACTAATGCAACCAACTTTCATCGGTTGGAGCTTAGTTGAAGTCTAACAAAATCCTAAATACTAATTTTCCCCCAAACACATTCAGAGCCATTTTGTTTTCAAATATTTGAATTTTGAAATAACAAAAGGCTTTTTTTGAATATGTCACTCCTTTCTAATTGTTTCCTAAAGTCCTATGACCCATTCTAGACTCATAAAGCATAATTCAAGTTTGGACTCTATTGGTCCATTACAAATGAGATTTGGTCCATTTAGGACTCGTAAGATTTATCCTTATTACATATATTCGAAAGCCATTATAGGCTTTAGGATTGCCCAATCTGGCCTCTGATTGCTTTGTTGACCCTCCTTGAATACCTTGTAGGTCTTCTTAGTCTTTATAGCTTGCTTAGGTGTTCGTAAAGTCTTCATAGCCTTCATCCCTAAATTGAATGTGTGAGGTGCTCCTGCACCACATTGTCTCATACACTGTGGCCGGTACCCCTATTTTGTAACTGGATTTTTCCCCAAAACTATTAGTTGCAAAATATTCATTGCACCTCCATAAGTTGTATGGCCATCTCCATGAGAATGATCCTATCAATAGGACACCTTGGCAAGGTATAGGGTTCTCCTTGGAAATAACCCACTCTCAAGTAGGTAAAAGTTGGAAATTGCAAGAAGATGCAACCAAACTGATTTACCTTTTCCCAGGCTTCATTTGACAGTCTCTTGATTGCTAACTCTTTATCAAACAGGCACCTGAAATGCCCAAAGAATGCATCTTGTACCCTCCTATAATGGTATTTGCTCTGTGTAAGCGTGATTTGATCATGATATTCCCAAATGAGTACCAATGATCGATCACCTTTGGTGGAGAGTCCAGAAAAGGTTCCCATGGCTGCAGCAATGTAGACCAAATAAGAATTCATATAAAAAGGTATTGATGTACCCACATGGCTCAACTGTTCACACAAAGCTGTGCTTACAAGTTCTCCCTAGTAAATTGGTTCTTTATTTTCAAGAATTTGAAAAATGAACTTATACATCCATGGTTCAAAATAACAAGAATCCTTGAGGGCACAAATTCTACTGAGAAGTGTTATTAGATCATTGACTTCTAGAGAGAAGTCAGATCTGTGTATTGTCTTTGGCCATCTGGAGGAATTTGACCTTTTATTAACCAACCACTGGTCATTCATGTATCTTTGATAATCTGTCTTATTCTCGTTCCAAAGCTGTATGGATATGTCCTTGGACAAGTCTGCACATTCAGGGCTTGGAGGAATCCTGAAAATTTGTTCGATGACATTTGGATCCAAACTGAAAATTACTTTTCCATTTGCATCTTTGACTGTCTTGCTCTTGGGATTGAAATGACGGGCACACTCAAAGACAAATTCGGGTTCCAAAGCAGCCATAGGGAAAGTAGAAATCAAGTGAATATTACTCCTCTTGATGCGCCCTAGTTCCCTGTTGGCAGGATCCTCAAGCTTTTGCAAGAAATTGGTCATGTCAACATACCCAATTCTTGTATCTGTGATTTGATCCAAGGATGATGAAACTAGTGAGGCTGTAGAATGAGCCAACTCTTTATCATATTGATATTTCATTTTTCCTTTAGCTTTTGTCAGTGTTGACATATCCTGTGCTGCAACATGGAAATTCCAAATAGTAAATACATCATCTGAAGAGATTGGATCCATGAGAGGATTAAGCTTTGGCTTGCAATGATGAATCTATGAAGAACAAGGTATTTAGAGTATTGATTAGATACTCATAGAACACATATGTTGGCTGGAACTGAAAAGAATGGCACATGTATATGGACAAATAGGAGTAAAACCGGACTTGTGAGGATGGATTACATGTGGGGCTTTGTTTGTGTAGCCAAGAATGCAAGTTGGAAGTACATGGAAATATGTAAATGGTAATTTTGGTATTAAAAGAGTGACCTTTTACCAAAAACGGACTCTTGAGAGGTGATTACATGTAATGAAGAATGACATGTTTTCACATGTAATGGACTTGACGAATGCAATTGCATGTGTTGGAGAATGGAGGATGAATTGGCATGAATAGATGCACTTGCATTCTTGAGGGAATAATTTCAACTTTCTTCAAAACAAACAACAAACAAGCAAGCAAACAAGAAAGAAAAACACAAAACATACCTCTTGCTATTGACTCAAACATGTCAAAAACTTGAAACTAATCTTAATAACGTGCAATTTCGTTTTTGAGTGTACAGTGATTTTATGCATTGACAAAGTGAAGATTTTAACTTATTTAAACACAAAAATGCAAAATACATGGGCTGCACTTGAACAAATGGATACAAAGGAGCCATAAAATGCATTTTGTGTAATGTACCCACGACACCCCTGATCCAATTTCCTCAGCAACAGACGAAGATTGAAGGCCGTACGGTGTGACTGGTCCGTATGGTTAGACCTGGCAGCCCCTACAGTGGTCTGGCAGTCCCTATAGTGGAACCTAGTAGTCCCTACGGTGGTCTGGCAGTCCCTACGGTGGAAACTGGTAGTCCCTACGGTGGTTTGGCAGTCCCTACGGTGGAACCTGGTAGTCCCTACAGTGGAACTTGGTAGTCCCTACGGTGATCTGGTAGTCCCTACGGTGGTTTGGAAGTCCCTACGGTGGTCTGGAAGTCCGTACGTGCTATGTTTGCCCCTTAGGTTTGCTTCTTCGCTACAACACAATTACTTAGCAATTCACCAGATGTTAACAGATGCACAAAACAATGAAGTACCAGATATGGAACAATTGCCAAGAGGTTATATTATGAATAATGAAGTACTTCGGATCTTCCATATCCGATACAAGAAGAACAAAGCAGAGTAGGGTGAGGGTTGAATCCCACCAAAACTGCAACATGCCAAATAGGGAAGGTCTTTCATTTCCAAAATGGCGCACACCAGAACTCCAACCGGATTTCGCAATACAAAGTAATAATTCAACATGCATGCCAAATGACTACCTACAGGCGTTCTTAAATACCCATCGGACAACTCCCGAGGGTGTATAAAATTTAGCCAACACAGCACAACTAACACCTACGCTAAAATAAAAATGGGCCCGAGATGCAAAAATCAATCGGAACCCCAAATTACAAAGTTTATTTTATTTATTTAATAACGGGGACATTACAGTCCTTCCGTCCCAAAGATTGCTTGTCCTCAAGCAATGGCAAATTCGGATGATTCAGAATTTTCTCACCCTCCTAGGTAGCATCCTCCAACGTAAGGATCTTCCAGCACACCAAAAATTCTTTGATCGTGCGAGTCCTCAACTTTTTCTCTCGGATGGCAATGACTTCAGCCGGCTCCAGAACTAACTTCCCTACTTCTTCGAGGGGTGGTAAATCTTCAGACACAGTGACATGTTGCCCCACCGCTTTCTTCAGGCAATGTACGTGAAATACATTGTGAATCCCTCTTCCATGGGGTAGATCCAGTTCGTAGGCAACCTCACCCACCCGTTTGGAAACACAGTAGGGCCCATAGAAATGTGGCCTCAATTTCTCCTTCTAGAAAGTATTGAGAAAACGACTATCTCTATCGCTCACTATGTTCCGAGGGAGTCCGTGTAGGTGGAACACCTCCTAAAAGAACAAGTCTACCACCTGTGCGGCCTGGTATTCCCCTGAAATAGCAAAGAAGTGTGCATACTTGGTAAATCTGTCAACCACCACAAAGATGCAATCTCTTCCTTGCACCTTCGGAAGCCCAATAATGAAATCCATTGAAATGCTAGTCCATTTCTACTCAGGAATCGACAATGGCTGAAGTAAACTTGCTGGCATAGTGTGTTCTGATTTGTTCTGCTGACAGGTCGGACATTCCCAAACATATCGGAGGACATCATTCTTTAAACCCTTCCAGGAGAACCTTTCCCTGATCTTCCTGTAAGTCTTCAAATATCCCTGATGCCCGACCAGAGGTAGGTTGTGCATCTCCTTCAGAATCTTCTCCTTCAATTTGGATTCAGGCACCAAGTACATTCTGCCTTTGTAGTATATAATATCATCAACCACCTTGTATTTGTCATCTTGTACTTCATCGTCCAGCAACTGACATGCGAAAGTATTCTTGGAATACTCAACCACCAGGTGTGCTCTTCAATCAGTTGAGATTTGAGATAAAGAGCATATCGTCGGCTGTCTCGACAAAGCATCAGCTACCACATTATTTTTTCCCTTTACATATTCAATGTCAAAATCAAAAGCCTGTACTTTACTTACCCACTTCTGTTGCCGTTCATTGAGTTCCCGTTGTTCCAAAAAGTGTCGAAGGCTGTTATGATCTATACGCACGGTGAACTTGGCTCCGACGAGGTACTGTTGAAATTTTGTCAAGGCATGCACGATGGCGAACATTTCCTTGTCGTCGATGGAATGCAATTTCTCAGCTCCCGAGAGCTTCCGACTCTCAAATGCAATCGGGTGATGGTCTTGCATCAGCATGGCCCCAATACCCTCTTCGGAGGCATCACACTCCAAAATGAAGGGTCAGGTGAAATCTGGAAGTGCCAACACCGGGCAAGAGCTCATAACTTCCTTGAGCCTTTCAAAAGTTTGTTGTGCCTGTTCGCACCATTGGAATGATCCTTTCTTTGTTAGACCCGTCAATGGTGCATTGAGCTGTGAGAATCCCTTCACGAACCGCCTATAATAACTGCACAATCCGAAGAATCCGCGTAGGTCTGAGAGAGTCTTCGGCGGCGACCAATCCAGAATAGCTTGAATCTTTTCTTGAGACACTTGAACCCCTCGCCCACTGACAATGTGCCTGAGGTACAATATCTCCGTCATCCCAAACTCACATTTTGACCTTTTGGCAAACAAGGACTGTGATTCCATAATCTCCAATATTTCATCCAAATGCTTCAGATGTTCCTCCCATGTCTTACTATATATGAGTATGTCGTCAAAAAATACCAATAGAAACTTATGCAGTTGCTTGTTGAAGATGTGATTCATATAGGATTGGAATGTGGCAGGAGAATTGGTCAATCCAAATGGCATGACCAGGAACTCGTAATGCCCATAGTGGCAGCGGAAGGCTGTTTTCTCCACATCTTTTCCTCTCATGCGGATCTGATGATACCTGGATCAAAGATCTATTTTCAAAAAATAGACTGCACCATGCAGTTCATCCAGCAGCTCGTCGATCTTGGGAATAGGGTACTTGTTCTTGATGGTTTTCTTATTTAATGCATGGTAGTCTATGCACATCCTCAAAGTTCCATCCTTATTCTTGACTAGTACGACGGATGATGCAAAAGGGCTGGAACTGGGCCTGATCCATCCCTTGTCGAGAAGTTCCCGTATTGTCTTTTCAATCTCATCCTTAAACTTTTTAGGATGATGGTATGGTGTGGTGATGATAGGTTTGGCGCCAGCCTCCATCTCAATAGCGTGTTCAAACCCACGGTGCGGTGGTAAGCCTAGTGGTATGTCAACAAAGACCAAATGATGCTTATCCAACACACTCTGAAGTTCCTCATCCTGATAGAAGGTAGGCTGTCCATGTATAGGTTCTGATGAGATAAAACAGTGTGTGGCCTAGACCACATCATCGTGCCTGAGGATGGCCTCCATCTGTCGGGCAGAAATTTCCCTTGGTCCTCCATTTGACATTCCCCTCAGAACAACCTTCTTGCCATCCACCTCGAATGAAAATTCCATCCGTTTGAAAATTTGTGTATATTCATCCAAGGTTTCCATCCACTGAATGTCAAGGATGACCTCCATGTCGTCCAAATCAACTGCAAAGAAGTCATCTGTCACCGTGTGGTTACCCATAGTAATGCTCAGCTATGGGACCAGATGGGTGTGTTGGCTAAAATTTTTGTAAGCCGCTAAGACTACACCTTACAAAATTGTAACTTTAGACAACGTCTCATGAGATTTCTCTCTCCTCTCAGCAATAGGGGATGCTCCCTTCTTACCGTAGGTGGCTTCAACAGGAGCTTAACTAAAATTACAAAAAGGGTGGTTCTCTTAATCAATTCCTCTTTTTTCAAGAACGATTTGCATACAACTACAACTTTCCACCTTAACAAAAAGTGCCTTATTGCTACGATAATATCGGTGACCCTGGAGTTGACATAAGAACAATACCAGGGGCAGCAACTTTCTTTTTATATTTTGTGAAACAGGAACCCAAAGTCTCCTGCGCTTGTCTCATGAGGAGTCAAGCAGAATAACCAGTAAGGCACAAAGTCTCTTACTGGGTACTCTCAAATTTAATAAAAACACTTACAACTGAAGCCCAAAGTCTTCAGCTCTAAGTAATTGCAGCCACTACTATCTATCACAATTTGTCCTTCTGCAACACAAAGTTTTCAAAAGTTCAAATTGGCTCTGAATGCAACAGGCAGCTCAAAGCTTGCGCAATTGAATCCAAATCCCTCTTGAATCAAAGCATAAAAACTCACAATCAACTCAAGAAAATGTCGTCACATAACAGTTTGAATTGGCACAAAGTCTCAAAACAATCTGCCTCTTTTATTGAAAGCAATCTGATTTACATCCAAGCACAAAGTCTTAGAGTGCACAATACAAATTGGCAGAATTTTCTTGCCTTGCCAAAAGATGATTATTTACAATGATCTCCCTCTTTTATATAAGAAAAGAGTGGAGAGAAAAGTGGAGAGAAAAGGGGAAAACCCCTAACCACCTTGACTTATTCCCTAACTAACTAACTAATTTTGACTTTTTCAAAGTTGCATGCCTAATGCACTTGCAACTTGATCATATGTTACAACTTTGCACGTGATACTATCACATGCAATTACATCTTTCTATTACATGTAATCTGTCAAATACAAATTACAAATGCGTGATGAAAATATTCTGTGTCTGATAAGACAACACCTATTACATCATCCTTCATTTGTCTTCACGCTGCTACAGGATGTGTGATGGTTGGTATGCTCTAGTTTGGTGAAAGCATCTTGATCTGGAACAGGAACCTGCATCCTTGATTGTTGCTTTGAGTAGCACATTTGTTTCTTTCTATCTCTACCTTGAAAGAATTCTTTCTGATTGTAGTCTTTCAAACCTCTCTAGGGAGAAAGATCCAATCTTCTTATCCATCTTGTGTTCTAATTTTGATTCACTTGATTCCCTTGAAGTTGAATTTCTCTTAAGGGTGGCCTTTGAGCTCTCCTTTGGGCTTCCCTTTCTCTTTGTATCCTTTCCCTTTCTTCACGTTCCAATCTTTCTCTAAGCCTCCTTTCAATTCTTTGTCTTTCTCTTTCAAATTCAATACCAACTTCCTCCTCTTCCTCCAAGATGGCCCGAGCAATTGAATAGTGTGCGTCGTCTTCTCTTTGATTCCAAATGAAAGCCCCTAAGTCTGAAATGATATCTTCCTGCCTTACGTTTATATCCAAGCCCGGTTGCACAACTGGATAGTTAGCATAGGAAGGCAACACAATCTTAGATCATTCTTTCAGTTTTGCCTCTCACGTTTCAAACTTTCTTGATTCTCCCTTTCAATCCTTTGGGCCTTTCTTTCTTCCTTTTCTGGTGCCGGCTAGAAATTCTCTTGACATGGCAATTGATATGCCTAAGCTGTTGTAGCATGAAAATCCCAAAAAATGAGTACATCTTCATACAATGGATCCATTGCACTTTTTGGACGCACAAGAAGTTAGCTTGGGGTATTGGAAGTGATTGGAATACTTGTGAATAGCGGAAGAACAAACGGATTTGGGTTAAATTGGTTCTTGAGCTGTGAGAAAAACCAAAAACGGGTTTTTCAGAGGGTATTATATATGAATGGACAAGTATTAGGTGAGAAAATGAAGCATGGATGGGTCCACTACACGCTTTTTTATGTACAAATATGGATTTTGGAAGACTATGAACATGGCATATGGCTGGAAAACCTTAGGATAGCGAAGAGGTGAATGAACTTTAGCTCAAAAATTATAAAGACCCAAAAACGGGTTTTTTGGAGGTGTTTACATATGTGGACAGCGAGAATCATGAAGGGAAACATGTATGTAAATGAAGGGATATGATGCTATTTTTATGATAGCAATGAAAATTCTCTACCAACATGAGTTTGAAGTCAAGTGGTAGCAACATAAAGGTTAATGGATGTGGGATTTTTAGGAGTGAAGTCACGTGACAAATGAAGGATAGTGTAAAGCGGACCTTTCTTCCTTTTGAAAAATAATTCATTTGAGGACGGGGCTTTTAATCTCGACTGCATATGCAAAAAGAAGAGATATTTTGCATATGCATCTTTAAAGAACTTGAGATAGAAGAAGAAGAAGCCTATGATACAAAACTGTCATGTCCCCATTTTGGCTGACATCGTTTGGCATGACGGATTTGCCTATCATCGACTCTCGTAGGCAAATGGTTTGGAGAGAGGGTCATTATGTTGATCATTTGATTGCATATTGCTGACAGAGCCTACATTCGGTAGAGCCTACATCCAGTTTGGGCCTACATGCAGTTGTAGTGGAGCCTACATCCAGAGTGAGCCTACATCCAGTTTGAGCCTACATCCAGTTGTAGTAGAGCTTACGTCCAGTCCGAGCCTACATTCAGTTATAGTTGGGCCTACATTCAGTTATGAGCCTACATTGTTATAATTTTGAGTTGAGAAAAGCACTTTTATATTGTAATGTTATTTTATTATAAAGTGCATTATAATTGGATGTTTCTAGAAGTTCTTAGTAACTTCTTAGAAAAGTAAATAAATAGAGGGCTGGGGCATTCATTTTGACATGCTTGGATTTGGGATTTCTTCTACTTTTTCATTGTGAAGCAATTTGTAGCCTTGTGGTCTACAAATACTATTCGATCTTTGGGAACGAATCACTCCCTTGGATTGACATAACTGAGGTAGTGAAATATCTACTGAAGGGTTGCAAATTTGGAGTTGGTACTCAGCCATCTCATTGGTACTTCATTGAGAATTTGATGTAAGGGTTTGTTTTTGATTGAAACAACATTTCAGGAGGCATTTTTAGTAGGGCCGAAATTATAGGAGGCAATTTTTAGTAGGTCCGAAATTATAGGCGGCCGTTTTTAGCAGGTCTGAAAAAGCAAATCCGAAAAAACAGTCCGAAAAAGCAGACCCGAAAAAGTAGTCCGAAAAAGCAGACCTGAAAAATTGATATTGAGGGTTTGTAACTGGTTGAATAAGGGTTTGAATTCACCTCTTGTATTGGTGAATCATTTTGGTGATAGTTGAAGATCATTTTGGCACATTTTCAGACTTTCCATATCAGGGCCTGGAATCAACTTTTTGTTCATATCTCCTAAACTACCTGGAGATTAATTCTATGCTTTTGGGGAATCATAATACATCATTGGCGATTCAGAACATATATTTTTGAGGGCACAAAACCCTGCCCATTATTTTATAACAGTGCCGTACTGTACAGCCCTGGTACGACAGGTACAGGAGGACAGTTTGACAGAGTTTGTAAGGGCAGTTTGGATTGGTTTCGGTCTTCAATGCATTAGCATTCATCAACACACCAGGCAGCATTTTAACTAGGTTCCATTATATCATTTTGTTGTCAATTTATGTGATAGAGTGCTCTGCTGTAACAGTCATAATTGTATTCAGAAAATAGTCTCTGTTACCATTGCTATTGTAATCTGATATTGCTATATTGTAGTCGGATTGTTATAGTTGAGAGGGTGCATTGTAAGGTCACTGTTTATGTGTGACTGTTCATACATTCCATGCCATACTTCAGTAGTTTTAACAGTCTATACAATCTATCATTGAAATCAAACTTGTTAACATCTTTGACATAGCAAGAAAAGGAGCATTGACGGTCATAGTATGATAGTTCATTGGAGTAAGAAGTGTTTTATGTCCAATATAACAGTCTATATGGGCCTAGAAAATCAGTTACTGAACATTGCAGTCCAGAATCTGGTAGATATTATTCACTGTTCTTCTATCTTTGCAATTGAAAACAGTCATTATTATGGTCATGGAGTCATTGTACTGTTAATACCTTATTAGGACTTGTCATTATTTCAAAGTTCCTTGTTAAGTAACAGTCCATACATGTATTCAGAGAACAGTCTATAGTATTCAGACATTGCTGTAATACAATCAGTTTTCAGTGGTCTCATAGTTCAGTGTTATTATGAGTCATTGCATTGTCATATGGGACAGTAGATTATGTACTGGAATCTGAATTACAAGTGGTAACAGTCCTTCATACATATCAGTAAATAGTAATCAAATTTGGCATTGAAGTTTGATGTTTAGTGTTCAACGCATTTTATTTATTGGTATTGTTATCTCAATTGTACTTGATGCTCAAAAACAACAAACACATTGAAAACACCTCATCTCAGACCAAAACAAATCAGTGCATGACAAGTGTTTGACGAATTTTCTCAGTTCAGATTTGGGGGTTTTAGTGGCCTTTATAGTAAGGGTCATTACAGTGGTATCAGAGTGGTTTTCTTGCCATCCTGTTGGGTAAGAACCGTCTTTGCATGAGTGACCAGCACTTGATTGATTTCAGTATGGACAGGAATAGTACAGAGTTTCAGAGGACACGATCGTGGGCAACAGATAGACACAGTAGAAATGATGGTTATTCAGACATTCGAGATGAACTTAAGAGAATAGACCAGAACTTGTCTGAACAATGGAATAAGCACCAGCGTGTGATGAATGATATACTGTCTGACCTAGCCAAGGTGAATAAGTTGTCAAGTTTTTTATTTGGCAGATCTTCTCGCAGGAGAGATAACATAAAATTGGCTGGCACAGTTACCAGAAACCTTCATGAGGATTTTGAGGAACAAGTTAGTATTCCGATAGATGTTTCAGTTTCTACTCAGCCACAGGAGGAAGTGGTGAAGAACAGTATGCGGATTGATAGTAACTGTCAACTTGGTACTCAAGTTGAGATAGTTGTATACAGGTTGCCTGAGGATGATGTCACAGGTGCTCAGAATAGTAACTACAGCACAATGGATTCAGATGATGATTGTGAGGAGGTTGTTGTGCATGATGATGAGATACATATCAGCGATGAGCAGACATTGAGTATTAATGACTTTGCTAATAGAGAGTATCAGGCACAGTTAGACGCTACATCACACGAGGTTGAGGCACATAGCACTTCACATGTTTTGTCCAGTTAGCTTAGGGTAAGCGAGGATGGGATTGTGACTTCACTATCTCATCATGACAGGATGTGGGATATGATAGAGGATCACATCCAGATGATTCAGTTACAGGATAGACATAAGGGAGTTCAGGCAGAGTCTTGTGTTGACTTACAGGCGATCAGGGAAGGAATGGGAGCGATGAAGATGAGTTATTTACATCTTCTTTCAGATCGTGACCATCTTCTTAGCCTTGCCAGAGACCATTTAGAAGCCTTGAGGAGGAAGGAGGAGGAAGTTGGCAGGCTTTCTCGAGAGTTCGAGGACACTCGAGCCTCTTTGTTGAGTACTCCATTGGCATTACAGGACTCGGAGAGACATGCTGATTTGATACAGGGAGACATCACAGGCACACCAGATTGTGTTATTGACACTGATAGTGATTGCGGTATAGTTGATCCTGATGATGTTACAGTGATCGAGGATAGTACAGTTGATTGGAATAGTGCCGCAGAGAGACATGTGGATGGGTATGGCGTAGAGTTGAGTTCAGATCCATCTTACATACGTGATACTCAGCTTTCTCCGACATGCGGATCACATGTGGTTGCTGATAGTTGTGAGTACACTTTTCATTCATATCCGGGATTCAGGGTCAATATCAGACAGGTATGTAGATGAGCCTTGTCTTGAAGCGAGTTCAGTTTAGGAGTTAGCACTTGTGGCAGGGACTCCGCTTTCTTTTACAGTCAGGTCCCATGTTGATGATGATATGAGTATGTCTAGCCTTCACATTCCGGATTCAGAGATTGTAATGAGTACAGTATCAGACATATATGTGGAATTAGTTGGTATTAGTCATATTACTCAGGTGAGGAGTTTGCTTGAGTTACCAGCTGATTCTAGTTTATGGATGTGGATTCGGGATTGTTATATTGGTGTTTGGGATTATGTTGACTGGAGATCCTTATCACCTATTGGTAGCAGTGATTGTTTGGATACTATCATGGATTTGCTTAGCAGATTATACGATGTTGTTCTCATTCATACTAGCAGCTTGTCAGATGTTGGTATTAGTTTCTATACATCGATGTTAGGAGTTGTGTACATTTCCACTCGACCACTCAGGGTGCAGTGGGTTTGTGATGATTTAGGTACATCTAAGGTGTTAGTATTTACAGATGAGTCCCAGGATCATATGGGTATTGATGACATCCAGGAGTATGCTGTGGACAGTTCTGAGGACTTAGCATCCTCGGCAGATTCATTTGTTACGACGGAGTTGGATAACGATGCTACAGGTTTTGATACTCCATATGATGATGTGAGCTTTGGAGTTGATTCGCAGAGTATGGATGGTACTACTCCAGAGATCAGTGATTTTGAGTCTACTCCTTTGGATAGTGTGTTAGAGGAGGATGATATTGACAGTATTGAGGACTTAGTCTTTTCAGCGGGTTCCTTTGATACGGAGGTTTATGTTGATGCTTCAGTCACTCAGTTTGATGATACGAGTTCAGCAGCTGGTCTGCAGAATTCGGATGGCAGTATTACAGATGATAGCTATTTTGAGGTTACTCCTTTGGACAGTGTACCGGGGGTAGAGTCTAGGAGTTCGACCAGCCAGTGCCATCATGTGTCTAGTCAGCTGAGAGTTAGTGAGCGTGACATTTCTGCCGCTTGTGAGCATTTTGATGCTGCTTGTCAGTTGTTAGCAGTTTATGGATGGGGTTCTCCTACTAGTGATGAGTAGGAAGGCAGTTATCTTTCCTTGACAGAGATCCACTCTTTGTGGGAGGCTATGCGGGTTCTGAAGCAAAATTATATGCAATTGGTAGCCGACAGAGAGCATCTTATGGAGTGGGGCAGTACAGCATATGACGCATTGTTGGTCAAGGAAGGTGAAGTGAGTGAGCTTACTCAGCAGCTCAAGGTGACTTCTGAGTTTCTTGAGAGTACACAGTTGGCTTTCGAGGAGTCATAGTTTCATTTGGCTGAGGTGACCATGGAGTTAGAGCGACTTCAGTCTTTACCAGATTCTGTACAGTCACAGACCGTGGTGTCTGGTGATCCGAGGATGTCCATGGTCGAGATTGTCAGAGACAGTGGAGATGGGGATGCATCCATCCTTGATACTAGCATTGGCATATCGGGTTCGTTTCCACTAGATTCAAGTTTAGTTGAGTTGGGTGCTGCAGCAGATTGTTGTGGTATGCCTGACATGATGGTGGTCTCTACTACTGATAGCACGGAGACTAGGGGTGTTGTATCAGAGATCATGTGTGATGTTGGTGAGCTGGCAGTTGGCATGGTTCCTGCTAGTACTCCCTTGACGATGTCTTCAGAGGTAGTAGTTAGTTCCAGCTTGGTTAGTGATTGGTTGCAGTTAGTTTCTTCTGGAGTGCAGTCTGAGTCACTGACTGAGATTGGCGCATCTTATCGGCATTACACTGTGAGGTATGCTCATCAATTTACTTTTGATGACCATGTTGATGAGATGATGGTACGTAGATATACTTTGGTCCCTAGTGATTGTCATTAGCTATGGGATGGTATGACGCTACGGGATGAGAGTTGTGGTGAGCATTACATGGTGATTAGTTCTGCGGTGGACAGCTTGATAGTGCATGACTTAGAGCAGGAGTTTGGGGGTGATACCTCAATGGTTGTTATTGATCTTGCTCCTTTGGCTATATCATCCTCTGACTTAGCTGATGATCAATCACAGTTGGTCGTATCACGTCTGCAGGATGAGTCTTTGACTGGAGTTGGTTCTTTTTACTGGCATTATACTGCAGGGTATGTACATCAGTTTGCATTTGATCCATGTGTTGAGGAGTTGATGGCTGTCAGATTTGGTTTGGGTTCTATTTCTTGCTGTCTATCTTGTACTGTCTTTTCGCCATTAGCGGTACATGAGAGTTATGGTTATGAGACAGTGGTCAGTGATTTGCAGAGTTGTTTTCACTTCAGGAGTTGTACAGTGTGTGGATTCTCTGTACTTGGTGCAGATTTATTCGGGAGTGTTCACTGTTGTTGCAGAGTTGGATTGTGTGCTTTACATAGGCCAGTGGGATGTGTTGGTGATATTTACTATGTTGGCAGTTTGAGTTGTCCTCTCTACTTGGGTTCTGATATTTCGAGGGTTTGTTTCTCGTGGGTTCCTGACACTGGCAGTTGTGATGTTGGAATTTGGTTGAGTTGTATTTGCCAGTTTGATTATGGATTCCTCTTGATTATATTTCAGAGAATATTGCAGGAGCTTGCGTTGATTGACAGCAGTTTAGATCATGACTACATTTGGGATCCAGGTGGATTGATTGGTTATTTGTTTAGCCATTGCTTGGGGACAAGCAATTTCAGGAAGGGCGGACTGTCATGTCCCCATTTTGGCTGACATCGTTTGGCATGACGGATTTGCCTATCATCGACTCTCGTAGGCAAATGGTTTGGAGAGAGGGTCATTATGTTGATCATTTGATTGCATATTGCTGACAGAGCCTACATTCGGTAGAGCCTACATCCAGTTTGGGCCTACATGCAGTTGTAGTGGAGCCTACATCCAGAGTGAGCCTACATCCAATTTGAGCCTACATCCAGTTGTAGTAGAGCCTACGTCCAGTCCGAGCCTACATTCAGTTATAGTTGGGCCTACATTCAGTTATGAGCCTACATTGTTATAATTTTGAGTTGAGAAAAGCACTTTTATATTGTAATGTTATTTTATTATAAAGTGCATTATAATTGGATGTTTCTAGAAGTTCTTAGTAACTTCTTAGAAAAGTAAATAAATAGAGGGCTGGGGCATTCATTTTGACATGCTTGGATTTGGGATTTCTTCTACTTTTTCATTGTGAAGCAATTTGTAGCCTTGTGGTCTGCAAATACTATTCGATCTTTGGGAACGAATCACTCCCTTGGATTGGCATAACTGAGGTAGTGAAATATCTACTGAAGGGTTGCAAATTTGGAGTTGGTACTTAGCCATCTCATTGGTACTTCATTGAGAATTTGATGTAAGGGTTTGTTTTTTATTGAAACAGCATTTCAAGAGGCATTTTTAGTAGGGCTGAAATTATAGGAGGCAATTTTTAGCAGGTCCGAAATTATAGGCGGCCGTTTTTAGCAGGTCCGAAAAAGCAGTCTGAAAAAACAAATCCAAAAAAGCAATCCGAAAAAGCAGACCCGAAAAAGCAGTCCGAAAAAGCAGACCTGAAAAATTGATATTGAGGGTTTGTAACTGGTTGAATAAGGGTTTGAATTCACCTCTTGCATTGGTGAATCATTTTGGTGATAGTTGAAGATCATTTTGGCACATTTTCAGACTTTCCATATCAAGGCCTGGAATCAGCTTTTTGTTCATATCTCTTAAACTACCTGGAGATTAATTCTATGCTTTTGGGGGAATCATAATACATCATTGGCGATTCAGAACATATATTTTTGAGGGCACAAAACCCTGCCCATTATTTTATAACAGTGCCGTACTGTACAGCCCTGGTACGGCAGGTACAGGAGGATAGTTTGACAGAGTTTGTAAGGGGAGTTTGGATTGGTTTCGGTCTTCAATGCATTAGCATTCATCAACACACCAGGCAGCATTTTAACCAGGTTCCATTATATCATTTTGTTGTCAATTTATGTGATAGAGTGCTCTGCTGTAACAGTCATAATTGTATTCAGAGAATAGTCTCTGTTACCATTGCTATTGTAATCTGATATTGCTATATTGTAGTCGGATTGTTATAGTTGAGAGGGTGCATTGTAAGGTCACTGTTTATGTGTGACTGTTCATACATTCCATGCCATACTTCAGTAGTTTTAACAGTCTATACAATCTATCATTGAAATCAAACTTGTTAACATCTTTGACATAGCAAGAAAAGGAGCATTGACGGTCATAGTATGATAGTTCATTGGAGTAAGAAGTGTTTTATGTCCAATATAACAGTCTATATGGGCCTAGAAAATCAGTTACTGAACATTGCAGTCCAGAATCTGGTAGATATTATTCACTGTTCTTCTATCTTTGCAATTGAAAACAGTCATTATTATGGTCATGGAGTCATTGTACTGTTAATAACTTATTAGGACTTGTCATTATTTCAAAGTTCCTTGTTAAGTAACAGTCCATACATGTATTCAGAGAACAGTCTATAGTATTCAGACATTGCTGTAATACAATCAGTTTTCAGTGGTCTCATAGTTCAGTGTTATTATGAGTCATTGCATTGTCATATGGGACAGTAGATTATGTACTGGAATCTGAATTACAAGTGGTAACAGTCCTTCATACATATCAGTAAATAGTAATCAAATTTGGCATTGAAGTTTGATGTTTAGTGTTCAACGCATTTTATTTATTGGTATTGTTATCTCAATTGTACTTGATGCTCAGAAACAACAAACACATTGAAAACACCTCATCTCAGACCAAAACAAATCAGTGCATGACAAGTGTTTGACGAATTTTCTCAGTTCAGATTTGGGGGTTTTAGTGGCCTTTATAGTAAGGGTCATTACAAAAACTGAAAATGAAAGAAAATGAAATGAAATACAAAGACATCTCCAACATATGCAAAAAAATTTACCTCACTTCTTCATAAGATAAAGAAAGGAAAATCATTTCCTTCAAAGATAAACATCTCTTTGAGTCAAGGATTGAATCTTAACAAGTGTTGGATTAAAGAGAAAATATATGCTGAATAATAGCAACAAACTTTGAATAAATCTAACACATGTAAGAGCATCCAAAAACGACACCTAGGGCATCAAAAACAACTTAGAAATAATGATAAACAAGCTGCAAATGAAATGTAATGCCCAAGAACTCAATTTAGAAGCAAAAGATTTGATTTTGATGAAAAAAATGGCCAAAAATGGGCTGTTTTTGAGCAAAAAGCCCAAAAACGTGCCCTAAACGGGCTGTTTTGAGAGCAAAAGACCTTCTAAAATGCAATTTTGATGATTGAAGAGTGATCCTTGGAAAATTTAGTGCAAAATCGACCCAAAAAAGAGCAAAAACGGTTAAGTTTTGACTATTTTCCAAGTGATTTCTTCCCTCAAAATCCCCTTTTTTTCAAAAACGCCCCCAAAAAATGGGTTTTTAGAAGTCAAAAACATGTGTTTTCATGTTAAAAATCGCCACTTGCATAGGGATAAAGTAAAGATGCATTTTCAGAAGGCAAAAACACGTCTTTCTCTCCAAAATCGCCACCCAGCACTTGGTTGCATAAAAACGGGTTTTTATAAAACAAAAACATATGTTATTCTATTCAAAATCACCACCCAACACTTTGATGAGTAAAAACGTGCTTTTAAAAGCAAATAACATATGTTATTTAAAACACATGTCATCTCCCTCAAATTCGCCACTTAGTAAGCAATACTTTAAAACAAACTTTTGGGAATGAATAACATATGTTATTAAAACACATGTTGTCTCTTTAAAAATTGCCACTCAGCATTGCCTTGGGAAAAACGTGTTTTAAGAAGCAAATAACATATGTATTCTCTTTAAAAATCGCCACTTCGCATTGGTATTTTTAAAGATGGGTTTTAAAAGATGAGAAACATATGTTAAAAGATCCAAAAACACCACTTAACAAGCAAGTCACATAAAAAACATAATAACGTGTTTTTAAAAGGAGAAAACATGTTTTTAAGTTTAAAAACTCCACCAAAGAATAATAACGTGCTTTTGAGAGGAAAAAACACGTCTTCAAACTTTGGATGTGTAAATGAATTTGAATTCTCCACTTACCAACAACAAATCTTATTTAAGATATGTAATTGCATATGAAAACTCCACTGACTTACTTCTTAGGACTTGGCAGTGGATTATAATGAGTTTAATGCATTTGGATGTATGCAATCAATAATGAAAAACCCACTTTTGCACTTAAAAATATCTTATGTAATTAAAATTAAACTAATAACCATAGTTTTAAATAAAGTAACATAAAAATAGACTTTAAAAAGCCTAATTTTATTAAAACATTAAAAACTATGATCAAATCAACTCAAAATGAGTTGAAATTTTAAAATGGATGATAAAATCCAATTTAAAATTTAAGAATAATCTTAATACGTGCAATTGCCATAAAAAAGTCCACTTTTTAGGGGATTTTAATAAAATATGCAGTTGCCTTGAAAAACCCCACTTTTTACCCCATAACTTGAGCTAGACAACTCCGATCGAGGTCTAAGTTGTCTCGAAATGAGCGGAATTCAAAGAGCTATTGACTCAAAGGAAAAACAAGATTAAAAACTACTAACAAGAAAGGGAAAAACGAAGAAAGGACGTGAAGATTATCAAAAATCAAGCACTTGCAGTCAAAGAAGAAAAACTCACTCTGACAAGCATTTAGGGGATTTAACTTGACGGAAACCTTCAAAGAGAACGTATGAATAACGATACATAAAATACAATTCAAAGATGACGAACTGCTTTCATGACACTTTATCAATGCATTGAAACATAGAGGATACACCTACGAATCCATGAAAAAAAATTCGTAGGGTTGCCTCAATTTTGTGATGTCAAAATTGAGGACAACAGGGTGCAAGACAAAATGTTTCCTCCTGCCACCTTGATGTTGAATCCTTGGTGTGCCTCCATTTCTAAACCCCTTTGTTTGACCAGCGAGGAGTTGATGAAGTTGAGGGTAGCCCCGCTGTCTAGCATGACCACAACCCTCTGTCCCTGGAGAGTACCTCGTACCGGGAAGATATTGCATCTTAGAGTTCCGACTAAAGCAGCAATGGACCCGCCTCTTTTCAAAAATGTGGCAATTCTTTCCACATGGTTTAGGTTAACCTCTCGGGCGACTGACTGTTCGTCTTCCTCAGCTTCTGGTGCGTGTTCTTCCTCTTCATCATCTGATATTACTTCAATATAGTGGATTTCTCCCTTGCCTAAGCAATGATGTCCAAGTTCCCATGACTCCCTACAATTGAAGCACAACTTCCTCCTCCTGAGCTCCCATCGGGTAGCTTCATCCAGTAAAGGTCTCTTTGGCAGAGGTCTATTGTCTTTTTCTTTTGGAATAAGGGGTGGTTTGGATTGTGCATAACTCTTGGAGGAGGGAGAGGAAGATTTTGACATGTCGTGTGCCTTCTTGATTGCCTCCGTGAGTGTGATGGGATTGAACCCCTTCACCCAACCTCTCAAAGGTTTTGCCAACCCATCCATGAATAACACGATCAATCGTCTCTCTGAAATATCTGTTACTAGGACTGATAATCTTTGAAATTTTGTAATGAAACTATCCACTGTAGCCGTTTGTTTCAGCTGAGCCAAATCTTTGAAATTAAGCTTTGGATCTCTTCTATCAAAACGATCCATTAATCTCTCAGTGAAATCAGCATAGGAAGTTATCTGGTCGTGGCCCAGAGTGACCATGCCATGATGCCACGATTCGTGAGCTAACCTTTCTAGATGTAGGGCCACAAATTTTATAGCTTCATCCTTCGGCATAGGGTTGAGTTGGAAATAGGTGTCGGCCTTTTGCACCCATGCCCTAGCTGTGGTGGAACCAGAACTATCAAAAGTTGACAAATTAACTTTATCGATCTTTCTCCTAAGGTCATTGTTATAGTAGCCACCCCGATTGTTGCAACCTGAATATCTCATTCTCAAATCTACGTAATCCTTGTCGGTTATATCCCCTTCCACATTTGCATTCTTCCAGTCCTCCCGAAGTTGATCTTGCATATCTTGGAATGTTGGTTGTTCTCTGTGTTGTGCTTCTGTTTGAGGAGGGAAGGTGGGCATCAACGGTCGAGAGCGTGTTGGTTCGGAGTTTGCCCTACCTGAAACAGAATTGTCGCTTTGCCCATTTTGCTCTGTGGATGCTTTGCCTTCAGCCAATTTTCATAATGGCTCCTCCATGAGTAGCTGAGTGTCATTGATCTACACTTGGTTTCTGGTGAGCTCTCTCAGCAATGCCATGACTTGAGCAGCAGGATCCTATTGATCTGCCATTCTATCAACCGAATGATATCTTATTCTTTTCCTGGTATATACTTGCATTCACAACCCACAAGCTGGCAAAATCACCACCTCTGATACCACTGTAATGTACCCACGACACCCCTGATCCAATTTCCTTAGCAACAGACGAAGATTGAAGGCCGTATGGTGTGACTGGTCCGTATGGTTAGACCTGACAGCCCCTACGGTGGAGCCTGGTAGTCACTACAGTGGTTTGGCAGTCCTTACGGTGGTCTGGTAGTCCCTACGGTGGAGCCTGGTGGTTTGGTAGTCCCTACGGTGGAACCTGGTAGTCCCTATGACAGTTTGGCAGTCCCTACGGTTGAACCTGGCAGCCACTACTGTGGTCTGGAAGTCCCTACGGTTAGACTAGGCAATCCCTATGGTGGTCTGGAAGTCCGTACGTGCTATGTTTGCCCCTCGGGTTTGGTTCTTCGCTACAACGCAATTACTTAGCAATTCACCAAATGTTAACAGATGCACAAAACAATTAAGTACCGGATATGGAACAATTGCCAGGAGGTCACGAGGATATAACCTCCTATCAAGAATTTTCACAAAAACTTATCAATCGATTTGATCAAATACAACCAGAATGGTACTTTAAGGAGCTCACACACCTTAGACAGCAAGGTACAGTAGAAGAGTATGCTAATGACTTCCAAAATCTTTCAGTCATGGTTCCAGACTTATCCCAGAAGAGACTCACATATTTATTTGTTGAAGGGTTGAAAGACCCGATTAAAAACATAGTCAACCCCTTAGAACCTCAAACAGTGGAGGAAGCCATTAAGAAAGAAAGAAAGGTAGAATCAAATACATCAAAAGAAAGGTTCAAAACCTTCCCACCAAAATCATCACATAAAGATGAAAGGTCAAGAGGAGATAATAAAGGAAGGGCATGTTATTTTTGTAAAGAACAATGGAGTCTGGGGCATCGTTGTCAAGGGAAGGAAGCACTCAAGCATAGAGATGACTTATCCAAGAAAGGATTATGTTTTAAGTGTCGAGAACCATGGGCAAGAGATCACCAATGTAAAAGAGGTCAATTACATAAGATGGAGGAGACACATGAGGATGAAACACCTAGCAAAAGGGCAAAGTTTGACAAGAAGGAACGAGGAACATTAGCAATCATCACACAAGAGAGTGAACACAAACCCTTCCGTATCAAGGGAACACTTAAAGGGAAAAAGGTGATTGCATTAGTTGATATAGGAGCTTCTCACAATTTCATTAGTAAACAATTGGTGGCAAAGAAAAAATTAAAAACTCAATTTCAAAGGCTTCAAAGTAGTCATGGGAAATGGCACCATTGACCAATGCACCGAGATCATCCCACAGTTAGAGATTACCCTCAATAATCACACCATTAAGGCGGACTTTTACGCATTGGAATTACCAAATGATGCCATCCTAGGTATGCCTTGGGTAAATTCTTTAGGGAGTTTCACCATGGATAATCCCAATTTAGAAATACGTTTTAAACACGAAGGGAAAGAAGTAACATTAAGGGGGCTACCAGATGGTTCCCCCAAAATAGTATCTAACAATAGAATAGAGTGCATTCTTAGACATGATCAAGAGGAATGGGTAGCCCAATGTATGGTCTTAGATAAATCACCTAGTAAGGAACCTAGGGTGCATATAGACATCCATCCCATCCTTTAAAAACACAAAAGAATCTTTGAAGATATTCCCCCTGGACTACCCCCCAAAAGAGGTTTTGAACACTCCATAGAGTTGGAAGAAGGGGCAAAGCTTGTCATAACAATCCCTTATAGACATCCACATAAGTACAAAGAAGAAATTGAAAGAACCATCAAAGAATTATTAGAGATGGGCCACATACAACCTAGCAGCAGTTCCTTTGCTTCGTCAATAGTACTTGTCAAAAAGAAAGATGGAACCATGAGGATGCGCATTGACTATAGAGCATTAAATAAAAAGACTATCAAGAATAGATATCCCATTCCGAGAATAGACAAATTAATGGATGAATTGCACGACACTAGATATTTCTCAAAAATTGACTTGAGATTAGGGTATCATCAAATCAGGATGAGAAAGGAAGATGTCCCAAAAACAGCTTTCAGATGTCACTATGGTCATTTCGAGTTTCTAGTTCTACCATTTGGTCTCACTAATGCTCCCGCAACCTTTCAATCATGCATGAATCATATTTTCAGGCAACAACTAAGGAAATTTCTACTCATATTCTTTGATGACATACTAATTTATAGTAAGACTTGGGAAGAGCATTTGTACCATGTCGAAGAAGTTTTGAAGATCCTAGAAACAAAATCATTGTATGCCAAAATGTCAAAATGTGAATTTGGCCTAGAAGAAATTTTGTATTTAGGGCATAAAATCAACGCTGAAGGAGTAAGCGTAGATGAAGAAAAAATCAAGGCCATCAGAGAATGGCCCAAACCAAGGACTTTAACCCAACTCAGGGGATTTGTGGGACTATGTAGTTATTACAGGGGATTTGTAAAGGGGTTTTCCAAAATTGCAGCCCCCCTCACAGATTTGACAAAGAGAGGTGCTTTCACATGGAATGATAAGGCACAACAAGCTTTTGAACAACTCAAAGGAGCAATGAGTTCATGTCCCGTCTTGACCATACCAGATTTCACCCTGCCATTTGAATTACAGTGCGATGCATTAGGGGAGGGTATTGGAGCAGTTCTTATGGAAAATAAGCATACCATAGCCTTCGAGAGTCGTAAGTTTACAGAATCAAAAAAACATTATTCCATATATGACAAAGAAATGTTGGCTATAATGCATGCCCTAGCCAAATTTCGACAATACTTAGTTTGTGGGAAATTCATTGTAAAGACTGATCATAATAGTTTACGTTTCTTCTTGAGTCAGAAAGATCTTAACGACCGACAACAAAAATGGGTGAGCAAAATCCAGGCTTACGATTTTGATATAGAGTATGTAAAGAGGATAAATAATGGTGCTGTCGATGCCCTCTCCCGACGTACCCACCTCAACATTATCACTAGCATCTCAGGAAAATGGAAGGATGATACCATTGCTGAATATGCTAGAAATCATCAAGCCACTGAGATTTTTGAAGGGAAAATTCCCAACGAAGATTTCAAAATTCATGATGATGTCATATTTTATAAGGGCAGAATATTCTTGGTTGAGCAATCAAAGGTTAAGAACAAGATTTTGAGAGAGTACCACGATAACCCGCTATCCGGCCATCAAGGGTACTTCAAGACATATAAGCATATTAGAGAAAGATACACATGGAAAGGACTGAAAAGAGATGTACATAGATATGTGCAAGAATGCATGATCTGTCAGCAGAATAAAGCAGAACAAACACACTCTGCAAGTTTACTCCAACCATTACCTATCCCAAACCAAAAATGGGAAAGCATTTCGATGGACTTCATAACCGGATTACCTAAAGTTCATGGGAAGAATAGTATCTTTGTGGTAGTAGATAGACTCACCAAATATGTACATTTTTTTGCCATTGCCACGAAATATACAGCACATCAAGTAGCAGAACTATTTTTCAAAGAAGTATTCTGACTCCATGGTCTACCCCAGAATATTATCAGTGATAGGGATAGCAAATTCCTTAGCAAATTTTGGCAGGAGTTGTTTAGATTAGCAGGAACTAATCTAACCCCTAGTACCAGTTACCATCCTCAAATAGACGGACAAACAGAAATAGTAAATAAATGGTTGGAGGGATATCTAAGGAACTATGTCACGGGTTAGCAAAGAGCTTGGATAAAATGGTTGCACCTAGGCGAACATTGCTACAACACTACATACCATATGTCTATCGGCATGAGCCCCTTTAAAGCCCTTTATGGATATGAGGCCACCACCTTCAAAAATCTAATTCCTCTTGAGAACAAAGTACCTAGTGCACAAGATTTTGTCCAACAAAGTATGGAAATTCTAAAAACTCTCAAAGAAAATTTACAATAGGCACAAAACCAACAAAAGATCTATGCAGATAGAAATTGCATCAAAAGGACATTTGATGTTGGAGATCTAGTATTCTTACGACTACAACCATATAAACAGACCTCGATAAAAAAAGAGCGAAGCGGAAAAACTTAAACCAAGGTTCTACGGACCATATAAGGTACTAAGGAAGATTGGTGAAGTAGCATACGAACTAGAATTGCCTGCAAACAGTAGAATCCACAATATATTTCATGTCTCCAGACTTAAGAAAGTTTTGGGGCAGCAGATAGAACCTTGCGCGGAATTACCGCCACTTGACGACGAAGGCCAACTCATCCTAGAGCCAGAGGTTATCTTAGGCACTCGGGAGAAGAGATTAAGAAATAGAGTTATTACAGAATACTTAATCCAATGGAAGAACCTGCCCGAAGAAGATGCCACCTGGGAGAAAGAAGAAATTGTCAATTTGCTTGAGGACAAGCAAAGTCGGGACGGAAGGACTGTAATGACCCTCAATTAATATGAACATTTGTAAAATAATGAGTATTACTCATTTTATGCTTAATCAAATAATATTAGAAAATTATTAAATAAATATAATCAATTGAATTGTTATTGAATTCTTAAATTGAATTGTTATTAAATTCTTAAATGTATTAATACAACAATTATTAATCAAATATTAATTAAATTAATTATCATTTATAAACAATTAGTAATCAACAATACACAAATTGTTTATTAAACAACTTAAATAAAATAATGTTTCATTTATTAATAATAAACTATTATTATTAATATATAGTAATCGAATTATTCACTAAAGATAATAATTCAGACTTTATTAAAATAAGGATCTATTAATAATAATAAACTATTACTAAAATATGTATAACCAAAGATATTAATATTGGGCGCATTGCATAAGAGAGAGTCGCGACCCATCTACCGCATATAAAAATTAATATGTAGTGTAGTGAAGGCATCAGGGAAAAATGGAGAAAGAAACAAAAAAGAAAGAGTTTTATTGGATAACAAAAGGAATTGCAATCACTCATCGGAAGAGGACAAGAAGAATACAAGTAGCGGACGAGGGAAACTCAACACAATGGGTCCGACTGGCAATGAGAGATGGGAGGTAAGGAAACGTCGGGAAGACTGTCCGATAGTAATGCAAGGAAAGATCGAAAGACAGAAAAACGGATCATCAATACATGAAGACCTGACGCAGGGAGGAGAGAAGAAAATAAGATAATAATCCCCAAATGTGCGGCATTGTAAGTGCTAAACAAAGGAAGTCCATTCAAATAACACTAAGGAAAAACATATAATTAATCTCAGTCAAATACAGAATCACCTCCATTTCCATTTCACTACGCAGAGAAATTATCCCATAATCGTTGCAGACATCCATATTAACATTGCAGATATATACATAAATAAAGAGACATTCTCAGTCAAAGATTATCATCTCCGAAATTCATCAGGAAGGAACAAATAAGGACTACTGACAAGAACTCTTTATATTTCTAATAGAAACTGAGGCAAAGGTCTAAGGATTTCTGAAGGGTTTCAACTTTGATATTCCATAGAGGAGTGCCAAATTGAAGCAAGGCAGGGATTGAACATCTCTGAAGGTTAGTATACTGGAAAAACTAAATCATATGCATATGAAAGGATGGATATACTCAGTACGGTTATCCATAAGGCCTAGAGTGAAGAAATTCTCTCCTAGGAAGGATGGATGCATCAGTATCGATCATCCATTAGGTCTTAAAGAGAGGAAATTCAGTGAAGAGATGTTGCTTAGTGGAGAGTTGTTCTAGTCACTAGAACCCCAGGAAGCACTCCCATAGGAACTAAGCGACTGATCACAGCCTCCCCTTAAGAAAAGGAAATTAGAATGTCATATTAGATAAAATAAATAGATTATATCTTATTCTTGGTTGTTAATTTTATATGTATATTTGTGGAAATTACTGACATCATTGCAGGTTTATCAGTCAGGAATTTGTGATCCTTTCTCTGTTTAATAAGAGAGCAAGTATATACATAAAACAATACAGTCTCTCTTCTTCAATGTGCAGAATTTTAATATAATATAATTAACTATATCTGCTAATATACTTGTCATAAATATATATAAATATATTGTAATTATATATATCACACATTAAGTTAATATAAGATAAATTTAAAAGCCATACATTCTTGATCTAAATTTAACATGGTATCAGAGCCAGGTTCCTTCGTTGAAGCCTAACTGCTTGAAGGAAGTTCCGATCAGATTGAAGGAAGATCAAGATCAGATTTTTTTGGAAAATCTCATAATGGCAAACGGAATGAGACTAGAAGACAGACTTGAAGGTGCCTCCGATTTTGAATCATGGAAACTTTGAATGATGTTGGTATTAAGGAAGAATGACTTGAAAACAATAATAGAGAATCCTCTTAAACCAAATGAAAATGATGAGAAGAGTAAATGGGAAAAGGATAATACTAGAGCAAAGGAATTATTAGTAGATGGAGTGAAAAATCATCTACTACCTGTCATCACAAAGTTGGAATCTCCTTATGACATGTTCAAAGCCCTGGAAAACATGTTTGAGATCAACAACACCAGTAGAATTCTTACTCTTAAAAATCAACTCTCTAATATTAAAATGAGTAAAGGAGAGACTATCACCTCATATTTTATGAGGATAATAGAATTAAGGAATCAACTCTCTTCTATTGGTCACATTTATGATAATAAGGAGTTATCTATGATAACTCTAAATGGGCTCCTATCTCATGGGAAAACTTTAGACAAGGAGTAAGTGCTCGCACCAAACTCCCCAAATTTGATCGACTAAAAGCTGACTGCATTCAAGAAGAGTATAACCTGAAATCCAGAGGAATCTTGGAATCCACCAAAGAAGATGTTCAGGTTCTTGTCACTAGTTCTAAAAGGAAAAGGGGCAAGAATTCATATGATCAACAGTCGTTCAAGAAACCAAGAGACCTCTCTTCAATGCAATGTTTTAGATGTGACAAATATGGTCACAGCGCAAGAAAGTGTCTTGACAGACTTAGAATGCAAGCTTCCCTTGCTGAAGTAAATAATTCAAATGTATGTTCAGAAATTTTTTTCTAAATGAAATTCAAGATTCCTTATGATCGAGAGGGAGTTCACTGATAAAGATAAGAACACTTCTAAGGTAAACTTGTAATGGTTATTGATTATTATGTTAATGTTATTTTATAATTATATGGGCCCTGTGTAAATCATATGGAAGTGACGACTTCCAAATGATTATCACTTGTATTTGTTAAAGTTATTGGAAGGTGACGATCTTGCAATAACTTTTCTATTGTGATAGGTATTTTTTGTGATAATTGATCTTACTTGTGGATAGAATCGCCGATGGAGGCAATCCACACTGAAGCTCGTGAGTTTGTGAATAGAATCGCTGATGGAGGCAATTCACACGAGAGCTTGTAGATAGAATTGCCGATGGAGGCAATCCACACCTGAAGCTCGTGAGTTTGTGAATAGAATCGCTGATGGAGGCAATTCACACGAGAGCTTGTGGATAGAATCGCCGATCGAGGCATTCCACACTTGAAGCTCGTGAGTCTGTGAATAGAATCACCGATGGAGGCAATCCACACCTGAAGCTCGTGAGCTTGTGAATAGAATCGCCGATGGAGGCAATTCACACGAGAGCTTGTGGATCGAGCCACCGATGGAGGCAATCCACCTGGGAATTAATCTTCACAATTTATGAACTTATTGTGATTCACATTTTATCTTCCCTAGCTAAGAGGGAGTGTTGATGTTTATAGCTTCGATCAGATAAAATGATCTTAATATTATGAAAAAATAAATAAATAATATATTAATATATATATAATAATAATGGACATTACTACTATATATATATTAATATACATATTTAATATTATCTCTTTATAATATTGAATTAAATAAATATCTTTGAATTGATAATATTGTCATTCAGATAATACAATATGAAATAATATTATTCTACATTATATATGCATATTGATATATAATAATAATGATATTATTATATATCAATATACATATACAATGTATATTTTATATAGTTGATAAAATAAATAATATAATCTCATACCGATTGATATCGGTTTTAAACCAAATAAATGAAATCAGCATAATGCCGATTCTTATCGCGGGTTAGTATTAACATTGTTTTAAATACCGATTTGTATCGGTCTTACACATTAACGTAGGATGTGTATTGGTTAATACTTACCGATCCATTTTCATACTGCATTAGATTGTATCGAGTGCTGCATACCGATTAATCAATATAAATTAACTTGTTAAACAAATATTAGTTAATGGGTTTCAACGCAAGGTTATGAATGAAGAGACATGACCGTATAGAGCCATGTCTCCTTACGGAGACGTCTCTATACTGTCATGTCTTCTTTATAAGAGTACTTTCTCTGTTCAATAAGAGAGCGAGTATATACATAAAACAATAGTCTCTCTTCTTCAATGTGCAGAATTTTAATATAATATAATTAACTATATCTGCTAATATATCTGTCATAAATATATATAAATATATTGTGATTATATATATCACATATATTAAGTTAATATAAGATAAATTTAAAAGCCATACATTCTTGATCTAAATTTAACAGGATTGAATACAAAATTTATATAATATTGGAGAAATGTTCCTCAAGGGTTTGTGAGGACGAAATCCCTCATTAATAATGTTCTCCTCGCTGTTGAAAGACATAGTCAGGAGGACTCTTGAGCGATAGAATTTGGAGATTCACTCGAAGTATACTACAGGTAACAAGCAACTCATTCCAGATTTTGATTATCAGATTTATAGATCAAATCCATTGGCAGATCTGTGCATTGAAGCCATAGGGAGTTGAGAAGAAATCTTCTGTTCACACTCATACCTGGCCATACCACATTCCCATTGTTGTATCTGCATAAATATTCTGGCTGTACACCTCCAGCCTGGGCCGTACTACTTCCCATTGCTGCATATACATATCTTGTTGGCGTGGGAACTGCTGGAAGTGATTATTGAAGGTGTATAGGGTTTACAACTGGGGCATGAGGGACTGTCATTGCTGATACTAGTCAGCCCTACCGCCTGGAGCATTCAATCTACAATCTCAAGTCTCAGCATTGCTTCCTTTTGGATGTCACTATTGCTGGCAGAGGTCTGAAACCAACTTTGGCTGTCATTTACTATTGCAATAATGTACGAATCTGATTTGTAATGCATTGAATAATTTCATGAAGTTTGAATGAATTTATTAGGTTCAGCATTTAAATTTCTATCCTTTATTGCAAGTATTCGCTATGTATTGTTATCTACCTTGAATGAAATCTTAAGTCACTTAGCATATAACAACCAACAAGTACATATAACTACAAACTAGAACATATCAGGGAAACACAGTAAACAGAGCCTCCAAGCAAACTGTTTGACAAAATTACAGTGAGCGGAAAAGGTACAAAAATATTAGATCAAGGGGGGGGCATTTTACAGAGATCTCAAAAGTAACATATGGAGCAAAAGTTTTGACATTGGTTGGTGCCAATCTTTTCAGCTTATACTTGTAGATGAAATACACCAAATACTTGGAGCGGTTCCCAAATTGTTATGGAAACTAGGAGGTAGAAGATGGGTAAATGACAAATTTGATTCTTCAAACTTCGCACCAAAATTGTCAATTTTATTTAAGCAAATAACTAGGGTCCCAAAAAATTTGGCATGACAAAATGAGGCTGCACAATATTCAAGAGCTTCCACAACACCTTCCAAAGCATGTGATGAATTTCAATATCAATTCCCAACCAAAAAACAAACACATAAAGTCATTATTTAACCAATTGGAAATAAATTATTAGATACAGGTCCTTTATTGGTTTTGAGCTATATTGGATGATAATGTTCAATGATAGAGAGATAGAAATTATATAGAAAGCACAAGCAACTATGAAATATGAACATTTGTATCACTTAAAAAAAAGATTATAGTGAAAATGACAAGCAAGCCAAAGAAAGAGTTCTGGCATTTCATAGTTATTAATTTTCTTGGCAATAAGTAAAAGATCTTTCAAAAAGTCCACATGGAAATTATATATTTTCTCCTTCAGAGATAATGTAAAAAGATGACTAACCTATAACCACAAAGACGTAAATCCTCTTTGTAACTACAAGATGTATCTTCAAGTAGGATCTGCAGTTGTTCCTCACAACTTGGAGATGTTACAAAAAGTTTACCTTTTGCACGATCAATGAAAGTTTTTATTGAGCACATTGAGGGTACCTGCAGCAAAAGTTCAAAAATAATTACAAAAGATTGTTTAAGCCAGTATTTTATGGGGGATGAAAATGTGCAGACTTGCATTTCTATTATTACCAATTGGCAAAGATACAAAAAATGCATTTACACAAATACATTGTTTTAAAATAGATGTTTAGTGGAATAATCTTCCATATAACAATGTTTTAGCCATAGCTTCACCCTTATGGGAGGTAAATTTCAGAAAATTTACAAAGTAGACTTAAGATTTCACACAATAAAATCATAAACAAGATCTGGCCAAATTAAATACCGTAACCTTCATCACAAACTATTGAGTTCCATGAATAGTGCAGACTTCATGTTTAAGGATAGACATGCTTCTGTTTAAACTTTGTGTTACCCACTACAATCTTTTCAAACCAACATAAACAAAACAATAAAATGTAAGAAAACAAAGTGGCTACACATAAATCACATACCCTTACTAATAAAAGCATAGAATACCTAGGACAAATGAAGCCTGTCACAAGACTATGTTTGAAGGCATGACTCTAATGCTCATTGCAGATAAAACACTGCTAAGTTGAGATTCCAACCTACTGGTCATTCATCATCTAGGATTAATTGCCATTGGTGTTAGTGGGCAATCAGTGGCGTTTTGGGCACAATTTAAAGTTTAAACAGGCACATTTCTGAGTGAATTAATGGTAGTATTGCAGTGATTTAGTTGTTAAAGAGAAGCAAGTATTTTATAGCAGCGAAATATATAACGAAGGCCAGCCAAATATTCACATGCTCGATGACCCATCCTTGGTTATTGGTGAAAACAGATCAAATAAATTTAGGGCCAACCCATCCTTGGTTATAAAAATTAATCAAATAAATTTAGGGCCAACCCGCCTCACGAAGTTCGGTGCACATTGTTGGAGGTGCAATGTAAATTATATTATTTTGTGAGGCTGAACCCTCTAGGTTTGTTTGGCCACTCTGGGGAAGACAAACAAAAAATAATAAATATTAAATACCTGCTGCTGGACACCTGTTTTGACTGTTTGAAATTTTGGTGAAAAGTTGCTTTGTGGAAGATATAAATAAAGGTTTGTTTGAGGGTTAAATAACAACAATTCATTGAATATCTTTCCTATGTTTAGAGCAGATCTACAGTAGAAAAGAGCAGATTTATGAGCAGAAAACACAAACATACTTGGAGAAGATCTAGTGCAAATGTTTGTGAAGATACATTTCAGATTTGGAAGGCAATCATTGAAGATCATATTGCAGATCTGAGTACATACCTAGAAAGGCATGTGAACTGGTAGAGGGAAGCGCTCAATTTTGGGAGCCTTTATCACTTTGTTTGAGGGCGACATCTGATTGTTTGCTGATCCAAAATCATTTTTAGATGAAAGAAAAATGGCTTGATGATTACTAGGAATCTTGGACTTGGGGTACTAGTAATAATAATTCCAATTTCACAATTGCAAAGTGGCAAAGTGAATGATTTCTTACTTTGTTTGATGTCCAATGTGCTCACGGTGCTTTTGTAGCACCAAGGGTCTAGAAGTTGCACTAGCAGCTCTAGAATTTCAAAGACATTAAATTTCCATAGTCCATAATGATATATGGTTATAGGCTTCTAGATTAATTGTGTGCATCTTTTCGAATCAACGTTTCGGATTATACTCTATGATCCATCATCAGGATAGTATCCTGTTAGCAATAGCAAGCCACACCACACAACTGAGAGGGAGGGGGGGGTGAATCAGTTGTGTATAATAATTGTAAACTTTAAAGTTCTCACCCAGAACATAAATTAAGAATATAACAGTGCTAAACAAGATGAACAAGATAGACAACAACACCATAACACAGAGTTTTGTTCTCAAGGAAAATCCTGTTAAGGGAAAAACCGCGGTGGGGATGAAACCCACTAGATAGTGCACTAGTATTAAAATGTCCCTGTTAGGAGACCTAGCCCTATTATGAGCTGATACAATACATCCAGTACAAAAGTCCCTGTTAAACGACAAAACCCTTGTTAAAAGGTCCTTCAACCCTGTTAGGAGTTGATGAGAACAAAAGGCACACTGTCCAAGCACACTGCTCCAACGAGATGGTTTAACCCACCTTAAGAGCTCACTATCCAAATACAATGAAGTGAACTTACTGTTCAAATGACTGAATTGACTGATAGCAACTTACTTGCCTTTACAGTTCCATTGAAGTGCACAAGGAATGATCATAGATTCCACTCATACCTCTTCTCTTCATCTTTTCTCTTATTACAATGCTCAGAAGCAAAATCACACATACCTTCCATACACATTCCTCTCATTAAATTAGAGAATTTACTCTCCTATATACAAGTTACAAGTCTCCATTAGGTCGGCCTCTTAGGGCTTCCCCAATGCACAAACAATTACATTACACAATGCTAAGGCACACACGGTACCTAATACAAATATAAAACAATTACAAATATTAATTTACGCACCAAGATCCACAATTAATGCTCGCCAATCCATGAAACATGTTACACCACCTAGTCGATTCCCAAAAGCAATTATCCAAGTTCATACGCTAGCACTGTCATCAGCATGACCCAATCAAGCCACAAATCTCAGAGTGTACTCCATCCTGTGTTTTCTTCCATGCCTAAAGCTCACTTAACACGATTCCAGCTCGCAACTAGCTTATGCGTCAAACTCAGCAACTAACTCTGTCAAATTCCCTGTCTTTGTCCTGTAACTAGTCTTCACCAAAACAACTGTAACTCACTCAAATCATCATATTAAGCCATGCGACTTTAGACAGAAAGTCTATATGTGATATCCCCTTCTAGCTAGAGACATCACTCTAGTTTTGATTAGCCTATCAGTGGACCCTCGTAGGCTAGTAGAGATGGATAGAGGGTCATTTCGGGCACAGAGGTGGTATGGTGATCCGATGCTTCGAAGTTTGCAGAGCTCAATGTCTTAGGTTTGGTATAGAGAGACCTTTTGGCTCAGATATATGGATTTTGCTGTTTTTGGCAAAGATTGCCATTTTTGGGTGTATTTTTGAGCCATAGAGATGGACCCCGACTATTTTTAGAAATTGATTTAGGCACATGGGAAATTGTTATGCCAGCTCCAATTTCTAATGATTCAGCCAAATTCACAGTATTGAGGGAGATATTACATTTTCAGTGGCCAAGTATTTGCAGTTTCTAACGATTCAGCCAGATTCACAGTATTGAGGGAGATATTACATTTTCAGTGGCCAAGTATTTAACTAGTAATCAACAATTTAATATTAAGTTGTAAAATGACTTTATATTAAATCACTTAAGTTATGGGTCTAGGCATCATCAAGGGGGCCAAATTAATGAATTAATTTATTGGCACTTTTCCCTAAGTTGGAGACTTAATAAATTAAACATTTCATTTAATGTTATTGAATTAAATGTATTCTTTATGGAGAAAATCGCAAGAATGCTTTTTGGGTGCGATTTAGGGATTTGAGGCTTATTTATGTTGGGCGTGAGATTGGAGAGGTATCCGTTGTTTTGAAAATTGACTATTGCTTCTTATGTCGAGCTCTGACAAGGGTTTCAGCATTTCACCATTGGAGAAATGTAGTTTTCTTCTGTGTTTGCCATTTGAGCTAGTGATATACCTGGTGAATCTGGTATTGTGGAGAGGGTCTCATCCAAGGATTCTTATTGTGCTTCAATAGAGGGTTTTACTTGCCGTTGTGGAAAGATAATATCGGCTGGCAGTTGGGAATTGACGAAGACAAATTATATCATATAGCGGCTAGCTGAAACATGGCTGAATATCACAAATCGCAGCCTATTTATGTTCATGGCACACATGCTGGAAAGTGTGATTTTTGCCTGCAAAATATAACAGAGTTTTATTTGGATGGCATAAGGGTATAGGAGACAGAACGACATCTTCAACATTTACTACTTCTACAAATATAACTGCAGCAGCCCGTGACGGTTTTATTCCAAGTTTTTTTTAAGGTTTTTTTAATGTAAAATAGCATGTCTCTTGCTAGATTTATTCATAGAATTCAGGTATCTTTGTAATTAGCATTTCATTTTAAAAATAGAAATAACAGTTGCAATAGTAGATTACTACTATCATTTCAATCTTTCAGTCATTTCCGTGTTGTTTTAAAACCCATATTGAGAAAACACAAAAAAAGAATTCAAAGCAAAACAGTTACAACAACCAAAGCCTGTGAAGGGTTTTTACATTGGTATCAGAGTTAAATCCTACCATCCTAAGGGTTTAGTAATTACATACAGCCAGAGGAAATTGGGTCACACAGGTATTACACACGCATGAGAGCCTTACTTGAAGGTGAACAGGTCTTAGAATCACAGCCGGTCACCATGGGTGACAGGTGTGATGGTAGCCCACCCAGGGTAAATAGGAACAGTGAAGAACAGGAAACCAGGGAGTTTTATAGAGTCATGGCTATAGGGAAGAAGCAAGTAGCTCAGGCATTGCAGGCTCTTACCAATATAATGGAGCCCATGAACCCTCCAGTAGGACAGGATCGAGAATAGGAGGATAACAAGAGTGTTATAGGTTCTCCACGAGAACAGAGGACACACTCTAGGACAGCAGATAGACCCACATGTCCTACCTTTGTTTGGGAGGAACCAATGCAAGATCTAGAAGACGAAGCTGGGGATGAGATGGTTGTAGACATCCTTATGGCTGCAAATGATGAGTGGGAACTATTGACCCCACATGTGCAAGAAAGGATGACCTTTGATGTCACTTTTCCAATCTTCAGTGATACTTGTTAGTGTATTTATGTGGCATCGTCGGGACAATGCATCCGCTACAACATTATTAGTACCCTTAACGTACTCAATATCAAGATTGTAGCCTGAATCTTGCTTACCCATTTCTGTTGACAATCATTGAGGTCCTTCTGATTCATAAAGAACCTTAAACTATTATGATCGATCTTAATATTGAATTTCCTACATACCAGGTATTGTCTGAACTTGGTTAAGGCATGCATGATTGCTAGCATTTCCTTATCATAAATAGAGTAATATCGCTCACTTTTTGTCAGTTTGCGGCTCTCAAAAGCGATGGGGTGTTTGTTTTTAATGAGTACTGTGTTGGCATCAAGAGATGGTAACAAGTAAGCCCACTACCGGTACATGGCAATTAAGTATTGTCATTGATTGGCAAAAGAGAAAAGATCATTCTCAATCTAAGGTCCAAAGATCTAAGGAGATCTGTATGTAAAGAGGTTGGTTTGGCAACCAATGATACTATGCAAGGAAGAAAAGACTATATCTACTTATCAAGAGCAACCGGTCACTAAGAAAAGTGCATCTGCAACCGAGTAAAGGATACAGCCAAGGATATGGATACAACCGGTCTCAACAACACAGCCGAGGAAAAGGTGCAACCGGTAAACGAATGAAAAGTGACAAAGGAAATGTGACAGTTCAAAGTTCTTACTTGTTCACAACATGTAAAGAACCGAACTTGGCTCTTTTTGAATATATGTTGATAAACTGCAACTATTTTTCAAATAAACTAAACCAAGAAAAATTCCGATAATATTTCCACAAATATTTAATTATTTGATTTAGACCAATAATATCCGTAGTAGTAACAATCACTTTTATAGAATTACTTCTCAAACAATTTTCAAAATAACACATAGCAATAAAATTTGAGCACCTGAACTTCTGCAAACTTCTAGTATACTGCATACATTAAGCCGCCACCTTGGAACGAATTGCTTGTGACTGCAAATTTGCAGTATGTGTGCTATCAAGGTGATATACCATGCCAACAAATGCTCTGGCCTCCGGCTACTGCCTACACAAGGAAGCTCCTGCCATACTCACGTCCCAGAGCTGCTGAACGACCCAAACCTTCACCCACAATCCAGAAGAATTAACGCCCAGCTCTATTTACTGCCTCACGTATCTGATATAAGATAATGCCAGCCTGGATTAAGCAGTTTCGTTACCAAAAAGGGTAACACCAATGAATATGGTTGTGATACGCAGCACAGGCATTCATCTCACTGCAAATAAAATCGATAATTCATCTCATTGTATATGAAACGTAGCTCAACATAGACCACCAGCTTAAATTAAAATCCATAAACTCTCCACACCAACTTCCGATAATCAAAAACTATCAATCACAGAGGCCATGAATGATTTCCAAAAATTCACTTATTGTATCCAGGAATACAATTTCTTCAACAACAAACCAATCTTCAGAATTGAGGCTTCACCAATTCAATATACATCAGCATTGAATTGATTTTCAGAATTAAACAGTTGTGAAATTCACCATTACAAACAATGGCTCAAATCACCAGGAAGAGGAATCCGTCCTCGAAACCCTAGCTAGGGCAATTCTCCACAAACTTCAATAAAATAATGATTGCATAATGGATCCTTGAAAGTGCTTTTTCGAGCAAAATATATAGCTTTTTCGAAAAAGCACATTTTTAATATTTCACTTAATTGGCTTTATTAAATACTCCCACTTTATACTATAATATTATAAAGTTAAAAGTTATTAAATTAAACCAAAATAATTTAATTTAATAACATCATTTAAACTTCAAAGCCACTGCACTGATAGACTGCAATCAAAGAAATTCTAGCAAAGCACCAGGACCAACTGCCTAGCCAAAAACAGACACCGCCCTGCTAGAAATAGCCACTGCTAAAAATAGACTTACTAAAAATAGTAAGTCACACAAACTGGAAATCCTCTGAAACTCAATCCTGAGATGTCTGACGCACCATGCAGACACCTTGCCAATCCTGGCCATACCAGAAACCCCACTTACTAAAAATAGTAAGTTGGCCAAAATGACCCAAATGAGGAGCAGAACTGATAATCTTAATCTCCATAATGGAATCCCAACGTTGGCTCCACAATCTGACCCCCTCTGAACACCCGATTAGCCTGTGTGGGTCAACAAACCAAGCTAATCCCATGAGTCTAAAAACGGGGAGATTACACAACATGAGGATCTCAACCGATCAAATGAAGACTTCGGTATGTTACGAAAAACCGGGGAAGTCATAGTCAACTATCTATTTGAACCAACTCTTTGACCGGGATTTACTGCACTAAATCCAGAATGACTTTGAGTTAACATGGTGATCGGTTCAAGGCGCATATAAAGGTTTTAAAGCCGAAGTCTGTGGCTTTAAAACAAGGAGTTATCTCTTGTGAAAGAAAGGTGCTTGACACACATCTATTGTTTTTCTTTTCAAAGCAGATAAAGAAAGAGCATGCATCGGATGTTTCCTCAGTGAACTAATACTCCACCGAGGAAAGCTTAGTGAAGAGGTGGTTAGCAAAATACTGAGAATGCTCAGACCTCAGTACGCCATCAAGATCTCTTCCATTCAAGAGCTCAGATCGGTTACCAAAGATCAAGTCACCCTAGACTCCCTAATTGGTAAGTTGATTGCATTTGAATTGAGTAATTTCGATAATAGCTTACCTATTCAGGAAGCAACTTTTAATTCTTCTATCAACATCTCTTCCACCAAAAAGGGAAGAGAAACCGGTAACTGCTCTACCGGTAAGATTGGTTATCTTGTTGAGAATCTGCTCTCAAAAGAGATGGAGCAAGATGAGTTTGAAGCACTCATCGCTAGGAGATTTGTTAGATTTTCAGATTAAACTAACAAAACTAGGCACAGGATAAAGTAAATTTCAAATAAGGATAGATAATACCCAGAAATGAAGCTCAAAACTATTATTGAACTTAACTTTGAAATGTACTTGAGTTGAGTCCTTCGAGTCCAATAGATTTTTCTCCTTCAATATAAGTACAAACCACAATGTTTGCTGCAGATAATTCGTATTCCGAATGCTGGAGTAGACTGTCAATTTGGGACAGAGATGGGCGCACATTAAATGGTGCATTCTCTGCTGCAGTATTCACCAATGAGAGCAAAGTTGCGCCTGGAACAATCAGGCCAGAATTTACACACACAAATGGAGAAATCTATGCCAAGATTGGAGCTGCTTATTAGAGTTCGCTGCCTTCCACAGTTGATGAACTCGCTGCCTTCTATGCTTTGGCTGCGCTACTTTAATGGTGGAATTGCTGTCTTGGAAATTACTGCTATTTGATGAGTCTTGGGAAGAGTCACGTTATGTTTTCAGTGATCTTCTCCAAGACTCAATCTCCTAAATATAGGGGCCACAAAGTTTATGCTAAGAGGGCTGACTTGCTTTAAAATATACTAGGCCAACTTTGGGCACAAGACAAACATTAATTACTTAATCAATGTGGGCCGACCAGTCATAGTTTGGGATACGAAATTAGTCCTTGTTTGATCATAGACGACAGGCTACAAAAGATAACAAGATTCCCCACAAGGAAAGGGAAGTATAAAGGAAAGCTTCCTCTGAAATGCTTCTCTTGCAATAAGATAGGACATATTGCTGCAAGATGTCCTGATAATGATAATAAAGACAAGAGGGATCAGTTCAAGATTAAAGCAAAGGAGTGCTACCTTGCAGAGGAAGGAGTCATAGACAATGAATCTGAAAACTCTGAAGATCCAAAAATTGCATTTGTTGCAATAAAAGAGGAGAGCCCAATGGTAAGTGAAATGACACTTATCTCAAGATCTCATCAGCATGATGACTGGATCATTGACAGCGGATGCACTCACCATATGACCGGTGATAAGAACAAGTTTATCAGCTTGGAGCTCCATAACAACAGATCAGTAACCTTTGGAAATAATGCTCCCTGTGCCATCAAAGGGAAAGGTTCTATTACACTCGGCAATGATGTTGTCTGTGAAGATGTGTACTGGGTTGAAGGACTCAAGTAAAAATTTAATGAGTGTTGCACAGTTGAACAACAAAGGATTCCTGTTGGAATTCAGACAAGGTTCTTGTGTAGTCAAGAACCGATCTGGAGCTCATGTTGCAACCGGTAGAGAGAGCAAAGGGAATCTGTTCTACCTAGGCTCAATGGAAGGAGCCTGTCTCATAGCTTCAGTCAAAGGAAAATCAAGCAAAATCTGTCTTATATCTAAAGATGACAACAACTGGTTATGGCACAAGAGACTCTACCACATAAACTTTGACAGTATTGTCAAAGTGAGCAAAAAGAAATTAGTTAGAGGATTCCCTGAGATTACAAAACCCAACAACGGTGTTTGTAAAGATTCCACAGTAAATCTTTCTCTGCTGAAAATGTTCTAGATCTTGTGCACACAGATTTGTGTGGACCGATGAGAACAAAGAGCTACTACGGATATCGGTACTTCATGCTCTTTGTAGATGACTTCTCTAGAATGATGTGGACTCTATTTCTTAGAGAGAAATCAGAGGCATTTCACATGTATAAAATCTACAAGGCTAGAGTGGAGAAGGATACCGGTAAAAGCTTGAAGTGTCTGAGATCAGACAGAGGAGGTGAATACACTTCTCAAGAGTTCACTCACTACTGTGAGGAACATGGCATAAAGAGGCAGCTATCTACACCAAGGACTCCTCAGCAAAATGGAGTAGCAGAAAGAAGAAACAAGACGCTGATTGACTGTGCAAGAACCCTATTGATTTAGAAGGATCTTCCTCATCACTTCTAGAGAGAAGCTATCAGCACTGCTGTTTACACACTGAACCAAGTTCAAGTCAAGAAAGGAACGGGTAAGACCCCCTATGAAGTATGGTTCAATCATATTCCTAGTGTAGGTTACTTCAAAATCTTTGGTAGTAAATGTTACATCAAAAGAGATATGTACTCTGAGAAGTTTGATCCCAAGAATGATGAAGGAACATTTTTGGGTTACTCTACCAAAAGCAAAGCCTACCGGTGTCTGAACAAGAAAACGGGAAAAATAATTGAAAGCATCAATGTAAAAGTTGATGAATATTCAGAACCAATTAAGAAGACCGGTCATAATGAATATGATAGTCTGGAAGGTCAAAATGAAGGGAATCTTTTTGAGTTCAATGAAGTAACAACCGAAGATGAAAGAGAAGAACATATGAACAGACATCTAGAGCGGGAGACTGTGCTTGAAGCTGACAGGGCAACACAAGATGGTGAACAAGAAGTTGTTCATGACCATGATGAAGAAATTGCTCAACTGGAAGAGCCTGACCGGGAACAGAAACCGGTTCTTCTGAGGTATGTCACATATCACTCCACTGATAATATAATTGGTGACAAACATGCAAATGTCCTGACCACGATAAAGGCCAAAGAGAATATCTGTTTGTTTTCCTATATAGAGCCCACAACCACCAGGGAAGCTCTAGAAGATGAAAATTGGGTCAAGGCCATGGAGGAAGAAATTGAGCAAATAGAAAAGAATGATAAATGGGTACTTGTGCCTAGACCACAAGACAAGAATGTCATTGGGACAAAGTGGGTCTACAGGAACAAGCTGAATGAAGAAGGGAAAGTCATAAGAAATAAAGCAAGACTGGAATGCAAAGGGTATGCTCAGGAAGCTGGACTGGACTATGGAGAAACCTTTGCACTTATGGCCAGATTGGAAGGAGTAAGAATTCTTCTTTCCTATGCTGCTCACAAGAAATTCAAAGTATACCAGATGGATGTCAAGTTTGCATTTTTAAATGGAATATTGGAGAAGGAAGTTTACATTGAACAATTGGAGGGCTTCACATCTACACAAAAAGATGGTATGGTCTGTAAACTGAAAAAGGCTTTCTATGGGCTAAAGCAAGCTTCAAGAGCTTGTTATGACAGGTTGCACTCATACCTACTGAACATAGGATTCACAAGAACCGGGGACAACAACAATATGTATCTCAAAACCGGAAAAGATGAGAATCTGATTGCGGAAATCTTTGTGGATGACATCATCTTTGGAGGAGATGACAGGATGAGCAAAGCCTTTGCTGAAGAAATGAAACAAGAATTTGAGATGTCTATGATAGGAGCCATAAAATTCTTCATTGGACTACAGGTCCATCAGTTGAAAGAAGGTATTTTTATCTCTCAATCCAAATATATAAAAGAAATTCTTAAGACTTTTGGACTTGAAGAATCCAAACCGGTTGGTACACCAATGATAACTAACCTCAAGTTATCAAAGGAACATGATGCAAAAGAAGTGAATGAAACACTATATCGGTCCATGATAGAGAAATTACAGTATGCAGTACACAGTAGACCGGACATTGCACATGCGGCCGACGTAGTTGCAAGATTCTCTGCAAACCCCAAAGAGACACATCTAATAGCAGTAAAGAGAATTTTCAGATACCTAAAGGGTACTAAGGAGTATGGCCTGTGGTTTCCTCACAAGGGAGGCTTCCAAGTAAAGGTTTACATTGATGTAGACTGGGCTGGCAACATTGATGACAGAAACAGCACAAGTGGTACTGCATTTTTTTTCGGTGGGAGGATTGTGTCTTGGACAAGTAAGAAACAAAACTGCATTTCATAGTCAACTGCAGAAGCTGAATATGTTACTGCAATCAATTGCACACAGGTGATCTGGATCAAACAACTACTGGAAGGAATCCAGGAACAGATACCTGAATCGATTGCAATCTACTGAGATAGCACTAGTGCAATAAACATATCCAAAAACCCAGTCATGCACTCCAAGACAAAGCACATTGCCATCAAGTATCATTACTTGAGAGAGCTGGTACAAGACAAAGAGGTAAGATTGGAGTATGTTTCCACAAAAGAACAGATTGCAAATATCTTCATAAAGCCACTACCAAAGAGTACTTTTGAGTATCTCAGAGGTAAACTAGGGCTGATACCCCTTCCTGATCATCAGTAAACTAGCAAAGGTGATCATCAGTTCATTATACTTCAACAGAGGGTTTCACATCATCTTTTCTGGACTGATGAAAAAGATTGTGACTTGTAGGGGGAGTAGATTTAAAAAAAGGGTAGTCTTTCTGACTAGCCTTTGGCATTATTGTCAAAAAGGGGGAGAGTTTGGCAATAGAAATAAACCAGTAGATGACCGGTAGTGGCAGTAGCAATGATACAGAGGCACAAGCACATAGGACAGGTGACATGAATGCCCATTAAGGTTTTGCCATCAATGCCAAAGGGGGAGATTGTTGGCATCAAGAGATGGTAACCGGTAAGCCCGCTACTGGTACATGGCAATTAAGTATTGTCATTGATTGGCAAAGGAGAAAAGATCATTCTCAATCTAAGGTCCAAAGATCTAAGGAGATCTGTCTATAAAGAGGCTGGTCTGGCAACCGGTGATACTATGCAAGGAAGAAAAGACTATATCTGCTTATCAAGAGTAACCGGTGTCATGTCCCCTCTTTAGTGACATGTCATTTTTCAGTGGATTTGCCTATCATGGACTCTCGTAGGCAGATGGTTTTGGTGAGAGAGTCATTCTGATGATTATTTGGGGATTGGATGGTCTTATTTGCTCTTGGAGAGATGGTGTTTATCATATTTTTATTATAATGTGTTATGTGGGGACAAAATGTTATAATTTTGAGTTGAGTTGCACTTTTTATTTTATAAAGTTACTTTTTATATAAAAGTGCATTATAAAAGGATTTTATAAGAATATTTTATGGATACTTCTAGAAGTTCTAGTGGCTTCTTAGAAAAGTGAATAAATAGAGTGCTTGGCCTCTCATTTGGACATCCCATGACTTGAGTTTACACTACTTTTCTCTTTGAGCATTTGTGGCACCATCTTGGTCTGCAGATTGTCATTTGATCTTTAGGAACAAAGTTTCTTAAGGATTTGCATAACTGAGGAGGTGAAATATCCTTTGAAGGGTTGCACTTTGGAAATGGTATTCAGTCATTTCAAGTTGAGCTTATTTGGAGTCCTCAGACTTACCTAACGGTTTGAGTTTTTGATTGCAAGAGGGAAAAAAAATAGATCCGAAAAAAGCAGTCCGAAAAAGTAAAGCGAAAAAGCAGTCCGAAAAAACAGATCCGAAAAAGCAAAGTGAAAAAGCAGATCCGAAAAAGCAGTTCGAAAAAGCAGATCCGAAAAAGCAAAGCGAAAAACCAAATCCGAAAAAGCAAAGCGAAAAAGCAGCTCCGAAAAAGCAATCCGAAAAAGTTTTTGCTACAAGTCTAATTCAGTTTTCAGAATTTCAGGATAGGGTTTTGGAACCACATTTTTGCTCATATCTTCCTCATTACTCAGCATATCATTTTGGGTATTTTTGCATCGGATTTCTATCGTCGAGGAGATAAAGATAGGTGCATTTTGGAGTCCCAAAATGCCATGATTTATTTTTAAGGAATTTTCAAAATTCCTAGACATTTTCAAAAATCTGCAAGAAAGTACATTTTTAGATTTGGGGTGACTTTGGCTTGGGTGTTGGCATCTTCAGCACTGACAAAAATTATCGCAGCCATCTACAATCAGGTTCCTCACTTCTCATTTGGCATTTGGCATATTTTCTGAGAAATGTATGTTTTCAGCTGAGTACAAAATATAGCTTCAACACTTTACTATTTTACATTGTACTTGTCTTTGTTTGCCATTTGGCATTATTAGTATCAAAGGAAGGCTAGGATTTTGCAAGTGAAAGGGCATTGTAATTTTCAGTCCATCTATATTGCAAACCTAGGGTTTGATGATCATATTATTGGCTGAAATATGTATGGCATTGTTGCAAATTGTTGATATATGAATGGCATATGGTTTTGAGCAATTTCCTACATCATTGATAGTGTTTTAGATGGTATTTGGTTGCTATCTATTATTCTGAAATTTTGGGACAGCGAACTCATATACTCAAAAATAATTTTCTATCTACATCTTGAGTTGCATTTTTGAGGGTTTATTTAGTGGCCTATTGGTAGGGGTCATTACAACCGGTCACTAAGCAAAGTGCATCAGCAACCGAGAAAATGATACAACCAAGGACAGGGATACAACCGGTGTCAACAACGCAACCAAGGAAAAGGTGCAACCGGTAAAGGAAGGAAAAGTGACAAAGTAAATGTGACAGGTCAAAGTTCTTACCTATTCACAACATGAGGATCTCAACCGATCGAGTGAAGACTTCGGTATGTTACGAAGAATCGGGGAAGTCATAGTCAACTATCTATTTGAACCAACTCTTTGACCGAGATTTACTGCACTAAATCTGAAATGACTTTGAGTTAACATGGTGATCGATTCAAGGTGCGTATAAAGGTTTTAAAGCCGAAGTCTGTGGCTTTAAAACAAGGAGTTATCTCTTGTGAAGGAATGGTGCTTGACACGCATCTATTGTTTTTCCTCTCAAAGTAGATAAAGCAAGACCATGCATCGGATGTTTCCTCAGTGAACTAATACTCCACTGAGTGATGTATCCGAAAAAGATATGAAATTAGGTCATGCATGAGAGGCGCAATTAGGGCAAGAACTCTATATATTCTTTTGGACGTTGAGAATAGAGTTTGCCTTCATTCTGCCGAAGAAAAGAGTGAACCTGTATGCTGAAGAAGCTAGGGTAAACAAAAAATAGAAGAAGAGTGTGCAGAGAAGCACAACAGTAAAGGAGAACACACTTGCGGCGACTGGTGATGCTTCTCAATTAAGCATAACAGAGATCTTATTAGGCTATGCAAAGCCATTTGTAAAAGGTCAATCTTTTTATTTTTTCTAACAATTACAATAGTTAAATCTCAGTATTTGGTTGGACTCTAATAGGTCCTTTTGTATCAAATCCCTTAACCGAATGACATCTTGTAAGGTGTTCTAAGTCCTCTAACCAGGTAGGCACTAACCAGCCTTATTGTAACAAATCCCTTAACCGGGTCGCATATAACAGTGCGTTGTAATCCTCTAACAGGGAAGGCTTCTAACAGGGCGCACTTCAGAAGAGTGCAGAATTTGTGAAGTCTCCTCACATCCTGGTTTTCACCCAAATTGGGTTTCCACGTGATAAATTTGGTGTCACTGTGTGATTGATTGCTTGATGTTATTTTATGCTTGAATCTGTTTAGCTTACAGTTATAAGTATACTTCATCAGATTTATTAAAAGAAGTTTTATAGATGTTGATTCACCCCTCCCCTCTCAGCACCGGTTGGGACTGTCAATTGGTATCAAAGCTCTGGTTTATTTTCTTAACCGGGCATGAACACATCATCATTTTTAATATTTCGAAGGCTTGCTGCGCTATTTCATTCCATTTGAAGACCTCTTTTTTTGTTAAGTTTGTCAGTGGGGCAGCTATTTTTGAAAACCCCTTAATGAAACGTCTATAATAACTGCATTGTCATGTCCCCATTTTAGCTAACATCGTTTGGCATGACGGATTTGCCTATCATCGACTCTCGTAGGCAAATGGTTTGGAGAGAGGGTTATTATGTTGATCATTTGATTGCATATTGCTGACAAAGCCTACATCCAGTTTGGGCCTACATGCAGTTGTAGTGGAGCCTACATCCAGAGTGAGCCTACATCCAGTTTGAGCCTACATCCAGTTGTAGTAGAGCCTACGTTCAGTCTTGAGCCTACATTCGGTTGTAGTTGGGCCTACATTCAGTTATGAGCCTACATTGTTATAATTTTGAGTTGAGAAATGTACTTTATTATTATAATGTTATTTTATTATAAAGTACATTATAATTGGATGTTTCTAGAAGTTCTAGCAACTTCTCAAGGAAAAGAATAAATAGAGGGCTTGGGCTTTCATTTGGATATGCTTGGATTTGGGATTTCTTCTACTTCATTGTGAAGCAATTTGTAGCTTTGTGGTCTGCAAATACTATTCGATCTTTGGGAACGAATCACTCCCCTAGATTGGCATAACTGAGGTAGTGAAATATCTACTGAAGGGTTGCAAATTTGGAGTTGGTACTCAGCCATCTCATTGGTACTTCATTGAGAATTTGATGTAAGGGTTTGTTTGTGATTGAAACAACATTTCAAGAGGCATTTTCAGTAGGGCCGAAATTATAGGCGGCCGAAAAAGCAGGTCCGAAAAAGCAGTCCGAAAAAGCAAATCCGAAAAAGCAGTCCGAAAAAGCAGACCCGAAAAAAGCAGTCCGAAAAAGCAGACCTGAAAAATTGATATCGAGGGTTTGTAACTGGTTGAATAAGGGTTTGGAATTCATCACTTAATTGGTGAATCAGTTTGATAAGTGTTGGAGATCATTTTTTGCATTTTCAGTGAAGTTCATATCAGGGTCTGAGACTCAAGTTTTTGCTCATATCTCACACACCAGCTGGAGATTAATTTTATGCATTGGAGGGGATATATACTAACCCTAGGCGTTTCAGATCATACCATTTTTGACACCCAATATCCTGCAGATTATTTTATATCAGGGCCGTACAAGACTGTACTGTACGGACAGGCACAATGCATGGTACAGCAGCCATCAGAGGTGCAGTTCGGGGACAGATTAGTCATCATTTCATCAGTATTTTTCAACAGTCAAAAGGGCAGCGATTTCTAGGTTCCATTTCATGTGTTTGGATGCATTTGAGTTCAAGGAAAACTGTAAAGTTGCATGTTCTCAGTCATTGATATGGCAGTCATTAATTAGTCTCTGTTGTCATTGATTTGTCATAGTAGTTAAGGAGTTTTAGATGGTCTTGTCTTTATCCTTGTATTGAAATCTGAATAGCTGTAACAGTCCATCATTTTTCTCAAAATTCAGTCATAATCAGTCCTTGTTATAATAGCACGTTGTAATCAGACTTTGCTATTTTGTAGTTGGATTGATATAGTAGAGAAGGTGCATTGCAAGATCTTTTGAGATAGTTGAAATATTTCATGGCATAGTTCAGTAGTTGAAAACAGTCCATAAAATCTGTCATTGATATTGTAATCAGTCTACTGAACATTGCAATCAGAATTGGGGAAGTTTATGATATGTCAGCATTGAGTGATGTTTAGAAATTCATTGTTGTCCATTTTGTATTACAATCCTATATTGGTATTATTATCTCAATTACAATTGGATGCCAAACAATAAACACATTGAAACACATCATTGCAAGCAAACATTTTAGTGCATGCCAACTGTTTGACGAATTGTCTCAGTTCAGATTTGAGGGTTTTTAGTGGCCTTTATAGTAAGGGTCATTACATGCATAGTCCCACAAAGCGTCCAAGAGATTTTGGTTTTGGCCATTCTTTGATTGCCTTAATCTTTTCTTCATCCACACTCCCTCTACATCTATTATATGGCCTAGGTATAGGATTTCTTCTAAGTCGAACTTGCATTTGGAAGCTTTAGCAAACAATGATTTAGATTCTAGGATACTTAAAACTTCTTCAATGTGTTGAAGGTGCCCTTCCCATGTTTTTCTATAGATGAGGATGTCATCAAAAAATATCAATAAGAATTTCCTTAGCTATTTTTAGAAAATATGACTAATATGTGACTAAAAAGTGGCTGGGGCATTAGAAAGGTCAAATGGTAAAACTAGGAATTCAAAATGCCCGCAGTGACATCTAAAAGTTGTTTTAGGCACATCTTCCCGCATTCTTATTTGATGATATCTTGATCTTTAGTCAATTTTTGAGAAATGCTTAGCCCCATGAAGTTCATCAATAAGTTCATTTACTCTTGGGATGGGGTAGCGATTTTTAATGGTTTTCTTGTTCAATGCTCTATAGTCTATACACATTCGCATTGTCCCATCTTTTTTTTTGACAAGTACCACTAATGATGCAAAAGGACTCGAACTAGGTTGTATGTGTCCCATGTTTAGGAGTTCCTTTATTGTTTTTTCAATCTCATCTTTATGCTTCTGTGGGTGTCTATAAGGGGTAGTAATCATTGGTTTTGCCCCTTTTTCTAGCTCTATGATGTGTTTGAATCCTCTTTTTGGTGGTAATCCTAGTGGAATATCCTCAAAGACCCTTTTATGTTACCTAAGAATAGGTTGAATATCAATGTGCACAGCTTATCCTTGTGGAGTGGATTTGTTTAGGACCAAACATTGGGCAGCCCACTCACCTTGTTCATGCCTAAAAATTCTTTCTATTCTCTTGCATGAAACTAACTTTGAAGAACCACTAAGTATTCCTTCCAATGTAATTTCTTGACCTTCGTGCTGAAAATGGATTTGTATATTTGGAAGATCAAATTTAAAACAGCCTAGGGAATATATCCATGGAGCACCTAGAATAATATCATTGTCTAGGGGTACGAAATGTAAATCCACCCTGATCGAGTGTTTTCCCAATGTGATTTCTTGTTGGGGAACTATTTTGTGCATTTCATCAAGGATCCTGTGGCCTGAGCCATTATAAATCCTCTAAAGTTCTTTGTCTTTAACTTCAATTTTGCTACAAGTCTTTCATCAATAAAATCATGGGATGCCCCGCTATCGACCAAGGCTACAACTTTTTGTCCTTTGATGGTGCTCCTATTTCTCAGAACCCAATTCTTGGAAGTATGAGTTAAAGTAGATATCATCCCATATTTTTGGGATCATCGGGTATTTTGGAGCCAAGAGTATGGAGCTTTATCGGCAGCTCAAGAGTAAGGATTATAACTGGTACTCGACGGCAGACATCTATTATAACAAAGGATCAGCGGTAGATACATGTTCGCAGTGATTGATATACAAAGAAGTACGGAAGAAATAATATGATAGATTGAATGTATCGTGTATTACAATAACATATGACATTTTTGATATATGAAGGGAACATAAAACATATACAGTGGTATCGGGGATGCTAAATAGGAAGTTAACAGTAGTATCAGCAAACCTCAGGTATTACCTTGACATTTGTAAATTGCAAACGTTTTGAGTTATATATATATATATATATATATAATACTGAAGTTCATGTCAAAGATAATTATATATATATAATAAAGACTCATATATATATAAATATATAATGTTCTGTAAACCAGAATTATGTGACTGAGTTCTTTAAATGTTAGATGATTATGTGCATAAATAGCTTGAAGCTTATATTCTGATTCTTAGGATTTGATTCAGCATTTAGGGATAAAATTCCTATTCCTCTTATGCATTTACATATATCCACTAACTAGTTAAGATGATATAGAGATCAAATGAATTTAATATTCATTACGGATTGATCCTATATCTGGAGGGGACTAATGGAGATTGCAATAGTTTCCTTAGTCTCGAGATTGTTATAATCTCATGTAGGCAGTATATGTACTGGTATCAGTCATATGCATATGCGTAGGCTTGGATAACGTCTATCGTCTCCAAAAGAATCTTAGGAGCAGTGCTCTATGGGAAGACGTGTCGATAGTTCGAGTTGCTTAGAACGGATCCTGTATCCTTCAAGCAGTCTACCTAGAATCCTGTGAAGCCCGACCTACAGGCAACTCTTAGGATCAAATCCCCCCTATTAACTTAGAATATAGAAATAATTGTTTGAAATATTATATAATCTCCTACTAACGATGGTTTTTGCAGGGAACATATATAAGGAAAACAAGCAAGGACATTACACTAAAGTCCAATCTCATTTAGCATTATTTTATTTTATACTCGGAAAAAATAAAAATAAATAGTCATTAGCATGAACTTTGAAGTAGAATCTCCCTCTAACTCTTCCTCATACTGAATCTGGAACACAACAATGGCTTAAAAGTACATACATACAATAATTCAAGATATTGAAATTCAAGAAAAAAATGTTCACTATAATCATATGACACCATATTCCAAAAAAAAATGAACTGCCCTTAATGCCTTGTAAAATATCAAAACAGACATAAAATTATGAAAACAACCATACCTTTTTTTGTGTAAGTACTTCACCAAATACACTCTTCACAAGCCATTCTCGATCATATAAGAGGCCTAATCAAGAATTATTATTAGACTAATAGTTTGAAAAGAAGATGGAACACATGGAAAACGGGTTTGAATATTTAAAAAGAAACCCACAAATTACCTAGGAAACAATTTAAGAAAACTTCATTTGAGGCAAGCATTCCATGAAAGAAAGAAATAAAATGCAAGAATGTTGAGATATTACGAAAATAATTCAATCTAACGACAGACTACAACATTGTATGATTAAATAAACAATGATTATCATTTTCCAACTTCCAAATAAAGAATAACAAAAGAAATATAGCAATAAACATGAGAAAAATACACATCATAACAATGTCAAAAGACACAATCACTCAACAAAAGATGTTAAAATTATATTCATTACTGTTCTCAAGTAAGAAAAGGCAATCAATTGGTCTAAAAAGCATACTGACACATAAAAGTACAAGTAGGGAATCCTTGTACCATTCTCTTGAGTTGTTCAATCTTTCAAATATGCTACTATGGCACGCAAACATTTATCAAACCAACATCATCCTTGATTCCTTACAAATTGGCCCCCAAAATCAGCATGACTCTTGCTTAAGCCTACTTAGACAAATTAATATTTAATAACCTAGGTAGTTTTTAGTTTTTTGTTCAGGTAGTTGCATCTACATGTTTCTACACTCACCTTTATAAGCAAGGCTATTGTACATTGTAAAGTATCTCAATATATTTTTCTCCCGTGAACATTATCTTGCACGTTGTGCTCTTGCGAGGTTGATCATTTCTACATATTATCAGAGCCTCCAATCTATGACTTCTTCCAGTTTTTGGAGCTTTTTTATCAGCCTGGTCTTGAGTTCTTGAGATCTTGAGAAGTTTGATTGGTGATATATGGCACATCTGTATCATTTACAATTTTATATTTTGTAATGTCCCCATTTTTGTGAGCATCAAAGTTCCAGGGATTACCCTATTTCCTGACCCTCATAGGCTAATGGAGTTGTTCAAAGGGTCCAGTTCGGGGCATCTCAGAGCTTTTCAATTGGCCGTTGTAAGAGCTTACCTCACCAGATCTTTCATTTTTTCCGAGGCATTGATATTCAAAGGTTTCTGGTTCCATTTTGAGGGACATACTATTTATAGTAAGTTTGTGGATGTTAGAGAGGGACCCTTACTATTTTTAGTAAGGCACATGGATGTGTAGTGGATGTAGTGGTTGACTCTCTGGTTCAAACGAATCGCCAAAATAATGAAAATTTAATGAGATATTAATATTTTAATGGCCTTAAATGATGTTTAACTATTTAAATTATATTATAAAGTTGGAAATTGACTTTATAATAAAGTGGAGCCAAATGAATTAGTCACGTGCATTTAAATGTCACTTTTTGAAAGAAGGCCTATTTATTATTAATTCCCTAAGTCAACATGACCACATGAAAAGAAAACCGTTAATGAATTAAATAAAAGGAATGGAAAAGTCATCTCATTAATACAAAAGCAAATATCGAAATCAATAAAGAGCTTTGCCAATGAAGATTCATGGTTCGAATTTCTTGGAGATAATAAAAAGGGCAAATTGGGAGAAATCAAACCATTATGTGAATTGATGATTTTGCTTGTTTCTTGGAGAAGTCTCTAGATTTTGCCAAGGGTTTCAAAATTGTTGGAGAATTGGGAATTCTTCACAATTTCAGCACTTTGAATTGGTAAAATACCTAGTGAATTGTGCAATGGTGATGGCTTTTCTCAGAGGCCATGACTGGATTTATTGGTGATGGGTTTGGTGTTTGAATTCATAGTATTTACTTCAGATTTGATTGCAGAGTTTGGTGACTGCATAAATAATACAAATCGCACCCATATATAGTCAGTGTGGATAATAATAGAGGCAGCCGCAAGGTTTGGAACAGACACGTGAATCACCAGTAGGTGACATTAATGCTTCGGAAGGCTTAATTTGGGGGTTTGTAAGCCAATGGTTCATCCAACATTGACGGCTAGGGTCAGCGATCACATCAGACATCTCCTGCATTCATTTTGTGCCAGCCAATAATAGCTGCGACAATTTTTAGGTTCTTGAGACTGCAAATAAAGTTATATATAATGCATTGTTTATCAATGTAAATAATTTATTTCCTGCAACTGTGTAATGTCCCCATTTTGGACCTTACTTGATTTGTCTTAAAATTCATTATTAGTGTTTGGATTCTCCTTGGGAATGGTAATTTGTAATGTTTTATACTAGGAGGATGGCAATCCCCAATAAATATCATACATCATTATGCATTTAAATCATATTAAGAGTAATCTCTAATTCACAATATATATTTAAGCTCTGATTCCTTACTTCACTCCTAATCATAGACCTTAAGAAAGATGGTGGATTTACTATGTTAGGACGCTTGCACATTCTACAAGTGGATTCCCTCAAGGTTGTACCTATCTCAAGATCTTTTCATCATGTGACCAATTTACCCGCCTCTTCCTACACATAGTCCCTATCCCCTTAATAGTGATTAGTGAGTTATTAAAGAATTAGCTAAGTATATATTATTATCTTTTGTATAATAAAAATATTAGTAAACATACATGCCATGATGCATAGTTCTGATTCTACTTAAATATATGAATAGAAAATATATGAATAAACTTATATAACATATTTGATATTTAATTCAAATCTTATTTTGAATAATATATAATTTATATTCAATAACCTATCATCGTGAAAATCCATTATTAAATAATTTTATACTTATAATCACGAGATTTCATAATTCTCTATGTAATGTATTTATTCCATATTATATATACATTAGTTACTTATTTATCAATATATTTGAGTTAAGTTATTTCAAATGCAAGTTTACTTCATAACAATATTACTATATTTCATAATTCATTATTCAATGTTTGTTTCATAACCTATTATTCTAAAGTTTATTTCATATTATTGTTAATATCTAATTCATGCAATTCCCATAAATAAATTAACTCAAACAAAGATATACTTACCTTTTGTCGAGATGTCTTTATTTTTAGCTTATTCAATGTTTCTTTCCTTTTAATATTCCCCTACATTTCCTCCTTGATCTTTTCCTATATTTCCTCCTTGATTTTCTCCTACATTTATTTTCTTGTTTTCCATTGAAATTTGAATAATCCCCTCTTATTATTATTATCTCCTTTTTATTTATTTCCTCTCTATATATATAAAATCCGAAAGGAATTGATTTGATATCTATTATACACATTTGCATGTTGAAGGGTTGCGACCTTTAGATGTTAGAGATATGCCTCTATAATTTTTTGATTTATAATAATAATTATTAATTATTATTTATTTATTTTACTATTTCATAATTATACTTATTATTTATTTAATAATTTATATTATATTATATTATTTATTTATCTATTTTAATATTATTATTTATTTATTATTTAATATTTATATGATAATATATTATTATATTAATGATATATTAGTTTATTGGTTTATTTTAATTTTATTATTATATTTTATCATTCAATTTTAGTCTCGATAGGGGACATCATAGATTGACTAAAGAGAAATTCTTGTGAATAGTTGCAGCAATTAGTTTGTATGTAAACTGTATGACGAAATGTCTTTGAATAGTCTAGTGCATTTTCAGAATGATATATTTACCAAGTGTTTGTATTAATGTTTGTTCTATGTATGTATAAAGTTGAAGTATATAAATCTGATTTGAGTTTACAAGTGTTTGATAAATGCCTATGTATGAGTTCAAGACATTGCAAAACGACAAATGCATGTGAATTATTAGAAGTAGATGAGTTAGAACCTGCAAGGGTTCTTACAATGGTATCAGAGCAATTTCCTGTCATCCTGTCGATGAAGCTTCTTACATTCAAAACAGAGGGTTAGTTGTCAATCATGGTTAAAACGAAGTCTACACAGGATCTCATCCAAGAGTTCATACAGCCCTTCCAAAATTATGATAAGAATTTATCAAGGCTTCTACAATATCCGGAGATTTTGGATCCTTTGTTTGTAAGGAAGAAGGAAGCAAACACTAATACAAATAATCTTATAAGTACAAAGGAAATAATGGAAAAGGTGAGTTTTGAGGAAAATGTTGACATTATTAGCGCTCAAGAAGTTGTTATTAGTCACAATAAAAATTCTGATTTCTATGTCAACAGCCCTTTGCTTGAGTGTAATGATGGTGTTGATGTCATGGCAAGTGCACAAAATGTTATTGGAGTCATCTATGACAATTCAGATTTTAATGACAGCGGTGAGTTATGATTGCATCAGCATGAGACATCAGAGATTTCACATGTTGATGAAGTTTCTTTGGAGTTGTCGAATGTTGGTACTCAAATGCAATTTATGATGAAGATTCATGCCACAATGATTCTGATTTTTCATATCAGACCTTAGAAAATGAATTGAAAAATTCAATTATTGGCGATGAGTCCGGGGATCATTTTTTGGATGGACATGCAGTTACTATGGAAGAAATGTGCAAAGATACTATCAAAACAGTAGCTTCTAAAATGTCTTTTGAGCCATCTTATGGGGTACATAGCAGCAGTTCCTTTGATGATATTGTATGCAAAATCAATAGCACACATGATGTTGCTTATCATATAGTGAGCGATGATTCAGCTTCATATCACAATGCAGACTTTGGTTCAAAGAGCTTGCATGGGAGCCACAAATTTCAAAGACGTCATTTGGTTGGACAACTTAAGGTTAATGGCAAAATGATTGCCATAGCCATAGAGAACTTTGATGTTGCTCATCAAATGTTGGCTACCTATGGTTGGAGCACTCCTATGACAAATGAGCATTGTGATGGTAGTCTTTCCCTTACAGAGGTTCATACACTTTGAGAAGTCATCAGAATAATGAAACAAAACTATTTACATTTATTGGCTGACAAAGACTATATTCTTGAGTGGGATTGCACTTGCTATGATGCATTGAGGGGAAAGGAAGAGGTAGATAAGCTCACTCATGAGTTGGGAGTGACTATGGCTTCATTGGATAGAGCGCAGTTGGCCCTTCATGAGTTACAGTCACAAATTGAGGAGCTTTTCGTGAAGTTGAGGTTGCCACAATCTCCACTAGCTACAAATACAGTACAATTTCCTACAGTGGCAGTTGGTGATGATTTGGTATCCACAAGTTGTAGTGAGGATATGGCTACATCCATTGCTTTTATAGGTGCAATAGTTTTAGATGGGACGAGTACTTTGGTTGAGAGCAGTAGAGAACTACTTGCTGCATCAGGTTCTCTTGAGGTCAATATTATGTCAGATGATGCAAGACAAAATGATGATAGCTCTTGTATGGCAGTGGTGGATTCTCTAGTGGGTTGTGTGTTAGTACATGATGATACTCCATCATCTTCACAAGGTACTTGCACAATATCATCCGGTTGGGGGTATGGCACTCATATTGATTTGTTTCCCTCTCCTAGAAGCAAATATGTTACTTCATCTCATGCAGATGATAGTGATAGACAACTTGTGTCATAGAGTCGGAGTGATCAGCTTAGGGAAGCAGAAGAACAAGTTGATTCTACCTCATTGTTTTTACTGCACGGATTTGTTTATTGAGTACCTGCTTGAGAGTCCAGAGTTTCAGGAGGGACCGTTTGGAGTCACCCAGGCTACTCCCATCCAGGGTTCACGAGGCATTCAACATTTGGTGGGAACAACTGTAGATACTCTGACTACAATGCTTCCTCAAAGAGATTTTGTTGTTCGGTTTACAAAGAGGGTTACAAGACGCCCTGCACAATCAGCTGTTCTAGGTAAAGGATTGGAGCAATCTTTTGATTCCAAAGTTGTCAATGATGAGACATTGACAGAGATTGGAGCCTTTTACCATAACTACATAGTGATGAATGCTCATTGTTATTACTAACTGGTTACTGAGAGGGGGGGGTGAATCAGTAAAAGCTATTTTCTATTCCAATTCAACACTTGTTTAATTATTCTTCTAAGATAAGCATAATGTAAACAATCATCAACAAGCATAAATTGAAATACACAGATCAACACAAGATTTGTATGTGGAAACCCTTGGTTAAAAGGAAAAAACCACAGTGAGACAGAGCTCACAACTTCACTACTGCAGAATGAAGGCGCCCTGTTAAGAGCTTACAAAGCACTGGTGAAGGTGCTACCCAGTTAAGGGATTTTATAGAAGATCGGTTAAGATCTTAACCCTGTTAAGAGTTGCCTAGTTAGAGGTCTTTCAACATCAACAAAGATGTTACCCTGTTAGAGGATTTTATAAAGAACCGATTAGGTCCACCCTAATAGAGGGATTTCAATTTGCTTTCACACCTTATAAAAGCAATGATCTCATATGACATTGATTGTCTGATTAGATCATACTTGTTAATCTCTTCTCCGGTTTGCCTGGCTGTTGAATCTTTTCTATCTCTTTGCCTTTCACCTCTGGTGACTGTGATCTTTTTGCAGATGTCTCTTCACTGCTCTGTTTACTCAACAACTTTCAACAACACTATTCTTGCGTCCTATGACCTATATTTATAAAAGAGTTCACCTTCATGAAACCCTTAACTCATAGAACCGCCAGGTTGTAAACTCAACAATAAAGCATGCAACTAGCAAAAAGCTATGTATTCTAATCTGGAGTTTACCTTTAAAACATCCGTAAAAATAAAGATAGCTCTTGTTAAAAAGCTAACTCCATTTCCGAGCAGTGGATGTTCCGTCTAATCCAGTTTTAACTCAAACTGCTCCGCAAAATCCGGTGCGGATCTTTACGTAGTAGACTGGTATACTCTTATACCCAGTTCATCCCTGTATACAATATAAGACCGGTACTGTGTACTCGGATCGGTCTTTCGGTGTATACCCATTTCTTAATCTACCGGTGCATACATTATGTTTTCAGTCTACCAGTGTCTTTGAAGTAACGTGAGTGACTGGTGAACCTTTACCAGTGGGAATGGTGTTTGTGTTTTACACTAATGACAACTTAAATTGCTAACAATCTTCCCCTTTGTCATTCGTGGCAAAACTATACACAAAACCATACTTACTGATAATTCATACCTTTAGTTCTGTAGACTTTTCTTTTCTCTATAGCACACTTCCCCTGTCTGTGTGCTCTGGTTGAGTGGTTGTATATCCTGTTCCTTTTTGACCTTTCCGCTGTTTGAGTGCTGCTCTGCTTCCTATTTCCCTTTCTGTTTCCCCTACTTTCACTTGCTTCTTCTTCCCCTTTTTGCCTCCATAGGACAAAGGGTTGTTCTTAGGATTTCACATTTGTAGCTTGGTGAAGATATCCTTGTAGATAGTCTAGGCAGAGTGAAGAAACGGTGCCCATTGACCGGTTACATGTTCAATGTTCTTTTGGGCTGCTTTAAGAGAAACAATGGTGTTCTCCATATCTTCCACAGTTTTGTAATCTGGTTCATTGACCAAAACCTCTGTAGAAGTCGCGGTTTGCTGCATGGAATCAAATATTGGGGCCAGAAATAATTGAAATCCAATAATGTCTTGGATTCTTTTATTCTCCTTTTCTGCAGCCTTTCTTAGGACTAGAGCAAGACTTGTCATTTCTCTGCAAAAAATTGTTGCAGATTTATTCTTGATGTCAAATTGAGATGACAAAGCTCTTATTTCTTTAGAGGTCTTTGCAGACTTCTCTGTCAAATCTTGCAGAAATACTTCAAAGTTTGAAGTTCGAGTCATCAAATTGCTTGCCACTTGAAGTTGTTGTTGAAGCACTCTGAGGTTGGTTGACACATTTACCTTGATTTCTTCAGCCTATTTGTGCATAATCTCTACTCTTTTCTTCTCATAGTGGTCTATTGCCACAGTCTCTGGATCTGTGAGATCATCACCGATGGCTTGTGCCAAGACTTCTAGCTGATCAATGACCAGTTCATTTTCATCTATATTAGCATCCGGTACGAAGTTGCACAAGATGTTCTTTACAGTGGTCAGGGCCATGTCCTGTTTCCTTTTGGTCATCTCCTTTAGCTGCCTTGTTGACATCTTGCTGATGTCAACTACTGTATCAGTGGCTTTACTTCTTTTGGCTTCCTTGTCCTCAGCAAATGACAACTTCCTTTTAGATGAGGACGAGCTTGGAATAGCTGCCTACTCCTTTTTCTTGGGCTCCTATTCTGATTGAGCTTGCTTAGTTTCTACAGGAATTTCTTGTTCCCGTTCCTTATCGTGTTCATCTCCCTGTTGAGTTTTATCTTCTGGTGGCACCTCTTCTTCAGGTAGATCTTCTTTGGTAGGTGCTTCTGCCTCAATCTGAGCTTCTTCTTTCGGTTGCACATTAACTTCAACATCTTGGTCTTGTTGAAGTTGTTCTTCCAGTGGGACTTCTTCTGTGCCCTGCTCTTCAACTGTATGGAGTTCTCCCATAGGTATATCATTTCCTAGTTCTTGTTCAACATTTATTCGTTCACCAGATGTGAACTCCTTCGTTGGAACATTTACATCACCAGTTGTAGGTTCTTCATGATTAGTGAATTTAACTGGTGGTGCCGACACTTGTTCAGTTTGATCCTGAGTACCTAATTTTTCAAGTGCACTGAAGTCATACTGTTGCTAGAAGTCCAGAGTTTCTTTATAGACTTGTTTCTCATATCCGTTTAGAATCTGGGCAACTCTATACTTTATATCCAAGTTCATTGCTGCTTCCTCTAGTAGAAGCTTTATTCTTTCTTCACTAAGACCAGGTTTGACCATTAACAATGTTTCACTATTGATCCTCGTGTTTGTGCCTAGACCGGTTTTCCATTTAGTCTGAAGCCTAGAATTGAGTTCCAGTGGGAACTTGGACCTATATTCCCTTGGAGTTCTATTGTAGTCCATAAAAGTTTCTACTATGGCTACTATAATTGACTGCTTATCATCTTCTCCTAGCAGACTATACCATTTCGCAGCATTATCTGCTTGTCCAAAGTCCATTACTTCATCAACAATATCATTAACACTTATTGTGCGTGTCTTACCTTTTCTTGGAGAAGTTAGAATGGTTGGACAAGCTGGATAGTCACTGCCTTGTTCATCAGTGATATCTACAATTACTGGTGCCTCAGCTCCAAGCACTCCTTTCCCTTTACCGGTGTCAGTGACCGGTTGAACTGTTGCTCTTTGTCGAGCTTCTTCTGCTTGCTGCTGGGTTTGAAGAAGTTTGGTCCACATCACTACTCCATCATGCACTTTCTCAACTTCTCCAACAAGCATGAGACCGATCCTCCTTTTTGTTAAGAAGGTTTGCTGATGAAGTTCAGCCTGTTCGGTGGCTTCTTCCAGAGTGAGGTGGTTCTGAACCTCTAGAAGAGCACGTATTCTCAGCTCCTTTTTTCTTTCCATTGAAGCTTTCCATCTAGCTTCAATTATTTGTAGGAGATCCTCCGGTACTATCTTGTGAAGTTCGGTAGGATGCAGATTATACTTATGAATGCAATGCACTACCGCTTCTTCAATCTTCCTCCTGTTTTCTTCATTCGCAAGCTGAAATCTTCTGCTTATAGAACCCATTCCACCGGTTTCTTTCAATCCTGCCACATATTCATCAATTGTGGGCTTCCTCTTGATGGATCCTCCTTTACCGGTTTGCTTGAACCCCTCTTCCTTTTGATTAGAGGAACTGTGTCTTTTGAATCTGTCTCCTCTTGTTCTCCCTCTTGGGTAGTGGTTACCGGTTCTGCTTTCTTCCTTCGAGCCTTGGGTTGCTCTGTTGTCAGTTTCTTCTTTGGTGTGGGGGCCCTTTTGGTGTAGATATTTTTTATCGGTGCCCTCTTTTTAAGATTCTCTTGAATCTCAGTGAATGTACCGAACCGTTTTGCAGAGAGATCCAGATTTACTTCATTTAGGGCATTAGCATATGCCTTAGCAATTTTGGTAGTGATCTCATACCCCAGCTCAGGAGCATACTTTGTTCTTGGTTCCACTGCTTGAATGATGCAGTGATCGGTGGAAACTAGAAAACACAAATCATCCTTGTATGATTCAACAATTGTTGACGGCACCCGCTCCCTTGTGTGCATCCTTAGTTGAAAGGCTTTAAAATATTCGTTCATTAATTTACTTAATTGGTTTCCCAATTGGTTGGCCAATTCAGCTATTTGGTGCATGACTGGTCTGTCAGTTTTCCATGCCACTTTGCCAATTCCAAGAAAGAAATTTTGACAATAGAAGTAGAGACATACCAGTAAAGTCCCGTCCTTCATAGATTTCTTCTTGACAATACCGAGCTTCTTCATATTTTCAAATATCTACCCTCAGAGCATTCCGCAGATATCATAGTTGGCATTATCATACATTATCCGGTGGGCGGCATGTATGGCTCCTCCTGATATACTGTTGAGATTACTAGACTGATAGATTATATAACCTATCACCGCAGATGCAAACCGAACCCCATTGTCTTCGATGTCGTTCACTGTCATGAGGCGACCATCGGATTTGGACTTCGTCAGCTTTGTGACGATTGCATTAGAGATAGTCCCAGGGTTAAATCTTCCCCTTCCCGACTGTATCCTGTCACGCAATGCAAGTCCTCCTTGGTTATTTTGGTAACTGCACCCTTTTGGAGCCAAAACCCTGGATCATGCACTCGAATGAGGACCAGTTGGATCCAATCAAGTCAGAAGATAGTCGGATAGGTGACTCCGTTGATAAGACCGGACGACACCAGCTTCGTGTATTGGTCTTGTAGTCTTTTGTCCTCACATAGAGAGAGATACTCGCCTTGAATGTATATTTCACCAAGTTCTTCCTGCTTGGCGTGGATAAACGCAGTCACATCTTCTGTCATAAAGACGCCTTCTGGTACTGTTGACAAAGCTCCAGCCATATCGGTTGCCCGATTCTGGATTGCCGCAATATCATATGCAGGACGGTCCACTTGATTTCCCTTGATCAACTTCACTATAGAGGATAATGAAGCCATATCTTGATAATAGGTTACCATAGAAGGTTGCTTGATCGGTATTGCAAACAGTAGCTCAGAGTGATCAAAGCGCGAGAATTTTACTTAGCACAAGAATTCATTAATCACAAAGAAAGCAAAGTAAAACTTATGAGTAATTCTCCTTCCTTTTATAGGGTTAGGTCATAATGGTAATTACCAAATGGTAACTATTTGTTAAACAACTACAGTAATAAATGCCTTACCTAACTTTTCTTTCTGTTTTTGCCAATTGGTAATCCGGCTTTTTCGGTTTGGCAAACCCTGGTTGATTACTTCTTACCTGTCTGGTTATCCTTGTAGATTGAGTGAGTCCGATTCTCACGAGTCCTACCGGGAATGATAGATGGTCTACTGGTTCCCTCTAGGTCTTCTCAGCTTAGTTAGATGAAGAGATATCACCATCAACAAATGATGATCTTTCCTCTGTTTTGTGATGTCCCCTTCTAGCTAGCGACATCATGCTAGTAAGTGATTAACCTATCAGTGGATCCTCGTAGGCTAGTAGGCATGCATAGGGGGTCTTTTCAGGCACATTGAAGGTATGGTTTTCAGATGGTTCAGTAGTAGTAGAGTTCAGTGTTTTCAGTTGGCTTAAGAGATTATTTTTAGCTCAGTTATATGGATTTTTCTATTTTTAGCAAATGTTTCTATATTTGGGTTTATTTTTGAGCCATAGAGATGGACCCCTGCTATTTTTAGAAATATTATTTGATCACATGGGAAATTATTAGACAAACTCCAGTTACAGAGTTTTAAGATAAATTCTCATTTTTAAGGGAGTTATTCAGTTTTCGGTGGTTATATATTTTAATTAAATGGCAAAAGATTTAATATAAAGTTAAATTGACTTTATATTTAAATCACTGAAGTGATGGGTTTATAACACATCGAATGGGGCCCATTGAGTATTTTATTTTGGAGGTGAATTATTAAAAGTTTTCCCTAAGTTTAATTCAATTAAATGTTAATGATTTTATTTAATGTTATTTCATTAAATAAAATCGCAGCCTTGAAAAGCATTTTTTATTAGGGTTTTGGAGCCCTACATTTGCTTGGGAAATGAAGAATGAGCTATCCATTGTTATTTTGCGAATTGATCATTGTGATTTCGAGCTCTGAGAAGGGTTTCACCTTTGCCATTGAAGAACATAGTTCTTCTGTGTATCCATTTGAGCTGGTGAAATATCCAGTGAATTTGGAATTTCAGAGAGTTTCATCCAGAGACTCTATTTGTGCTTTAGCAGTATTAGTTTCAGCAGCAAGAAGAAGAAGATAGTATTTAATTGTAGCTTTATGGAGGAATAAGTCGCAGCCATTATCCTCTTTCAGATTTATAGGCACAACATTGCAGAGTTGAATTAAATAAATTCCTATAGCAGTTGGTGTATTCTCCTAGGTTTTTTATGCATTTTTTAGTTGCCTTTGTTAATCATTTTTCAATAAAGGATTGTCTTGATTCCCTTTTGTATTTCATTTGGAAAATAAATAGAAGTTGCAGCAGTTAATTGAATAGCTTCAGAATTTCAGATTATTGCATATTTGCTTTTTATTTCTAAAACCCTTGAAAATCCAAAAAAATCATAAACTTTCAAACAACAAATTGAGATAAACGTCTGCAGCAGTTAAGGACCGATTTGGGGTTCTTACAGTGGTAACAGAGTGGTTTCCTGCCATCCTGTGAGGTTGCATGTCAGATTTTTCAGTTGCATGTAAGCTTTTTCAGTTGCATACCATTTTCAAGCAGTACAAATTTTTGGGGTTTGATTTTAAAAAAATCATTGAGCTCACACATTTGATTTTGAGTGTCCAGCACTCTTGTAGTTGTCTCAACTATGGAAAAGTCCAGGAAATGAATTAAACAGGAAAACCAGTTGCATAGTATGATTATTTCCAAGAAGTAGACAAATGCCATAATGAAAAACATAGAGAAGATTAAGCAAAATCAAAAAAGAATACATGAATTGCTTTCAAACCCGACTACCATGGATAGTTTAGTACGACATATGACATCCATTTTTAAGGGGTCTACATCACAAAACAAAAAAGAAGAGAAACAAGAGGTCTCTGCAGGTGGGACAACAAGAAAACTTTACAATGAACTTTCAGGAACTAGTGATCGGCATGTAGTTGATCCATTGGAGATTAAAAATCAAGCTTACATTAAGGGAGATGTTGGGCACAAAACACTTCATGATGACTTCCAGACTGGTGAGGAGTTGGTGATGTTCGAAAATAAACCAGTTGCATTCAATCAGCCACATGAAGATAAAGTTTCTTGTGACGTTGTTCATACTTATGAAACTCTAATAGATGTCCAAGATCAAAAGGTGAGTTTTGAAGAGAATGTTGGTACTTTCAGAGATCCAGAAGTTGTTATCAGCCATGATAACAATTCTGATTTTCATGACAGCAGTCCCTTGTTTGAGCATAATGATGTTGTTGATGACAGGGCCACCGTGGAAGATGTAGTGGGTGTCTCCTTGAGTCTTGACTCGCAAGATGGGAGTGTCACTTTTGAGGATTGCATAGAAAATATGAGTACTAATAATTCTGATTTTTATGACAGCAATGAATTATGTTTGCATCCACATGAGATAGCAAAGGTTTACAAGTGGATGATGTTAGTACTCATGATTTGGGTACTACTGATGTAATTTATGAGGATGACTCATGCTTCAACGAGTCTGATTTTTCATATCAGACTTTAGAAAATGATTCAAAAAATTTATTTGTTGGTAATAGGTCTCAGGATTGTTCTTCAGAGGGACTTACAGTTACATTGGAAGTGAGAGTGTGTGAGGAGACTATTGTAGCGGCAGCTTCCACTTTACCAGACATGCCATTTGTTGAAGTGTCTAACAATAGTACCTCAGTTGTTGATGTGTGCAGAGATGATAGCACACATGATGTTGTTGATCATGAGATGAGCATTGAGGATATAGCTTCCTATCACAGTGTGGGTTGTGGGTCAGAGAGCTTACATGGGAGTTGGGGAGTTCAAAAACATCATTTGATCGGGCAATTGAAGGTGAGTGATAGTCAAATTGCTACAGCTATTGAGCACTATGATGCTGTCCGTCAGATGTTAGCCATATGTTGTTGGGGTACTCGTATGTTGGATGAGCATGGTGATAGTGGCCTTTCCCTTGTAGAGATCCATTCACTACAAGAAGCTGTAAGGATAATGAAATATAATTACTTACAGTTATTAGCTAATAGGGATTACCTTCTTGAGTGCAGTTGCACTTGTTATGATGCATTAATGGGAAAGGAAGAAGAGGTAGTTGAACTCACTCATGAGCTTGAGGTGACTATAGAGATATTGGAGAGCACTTAGTTGGCTCTTCAGGAGTCGTAGTCATAGTTAGATAATGTTACCGTGGAATTGATCCGAGTACAACCTTCACTAGCTATAGATTCAGTTCAGCTTCCTACAGTGGTTGTTAGTGATGAGTTGATATTCACAGGTTGTAGTGAGGATGTAGGTACATCCATTACAGATTTGGGTGCAATAGACTCAATTGGGATGAGTACTTTGGTTGAGAGTTGTAGAGAGCCTCTTGTTGTATCAGGTTCTCCAGCGGTCAGCACGTTGTTAGATGATGCAGAACAAATTATTGATAGTTATTATGTGGCAGTGGTGGATTTATCAGAGACTTGTGTGTTAGCAAAGGGAACTACTCCATCATTTGCATAGGGGGTTGGTACAGTGTCATCTGGTTGGGAGTATAGCTCTCATGTTGATTTGTTTCCCTCTCCCAGAATTAGGTCAGTTACCTCATCTCTTGCAGTTGATCGTGATAGACAGCTTGTATCACAGGGTCCGAGTGTGAAGAACCCAGGCTGGCTCTTCTCAACTACTAATTTGAATTTATAATTTTTGCAAACCCTTTGCTCAGAAACTTTTAATTTGGAATTAAATTCAACTTCCACAAATTCAAAATAATCCAACCAAGACAAATTGACATTCTTTAATAATTTAATTGATTCTCATTTCTCATTACAAACAGAATATACAAGCATTTCAATTAATATAAAAAATTCAAAGGCACCTGGCAATCCGAAAATGCTTGTAATTTTGTAATGTCTTTCATAAAAACATACCACAATTCTCTAACACCTAAACTCCAGCCTGTACATTCACGGCAAGATGTAATATCATGAGGTTGGCTTGTTGTGTTGATGGTTTCAGCAGAAGTATTAATCTGACCCTGTTTTCCAGTCACATGAGCAAACAATGAAGCTCCTCAAATTCTCAATTAAAAAAATGCAACCATGTAATTAATGTGGGTTTCCAGATTTTGTGAATTCAATCTCAATATAATTAATTCAGCATCTGCAAGAAGATCTCTGCCAATCTCTCAATCAATTATTAAACCTCATCCATGAAACAATTCAGAATCTCGCCTATAGAAATAACTTCACCAAAAACCCGAACACCAATTTATTAATTGCAGCATCAACAATTAATTAACAGCAGATTTCCCAATAAAACAACCTCAACAAATTCAAATGCAATTACCAAATGAAGAAACACAGAACTCCTCCAAACAATTTCAGAACTCCAGCAGGAAGACAAATCAAACCCCAGAATGAATAAATTGATTTGCTTGCAGAACAAACTTCTCATAAACCCAGTATACATCAGCACTGGATTTAATTCAGAATCAGCAACTGCAAAATTCACCACCAATCTATGATGGCTCAAATTGCCGAAAGAGGAATCAGTCCTCAAAACCCTAGCCAGTTTCTCACAGCCAAGAGACTTTATAAATTTTACCAAATCAACAATGAATCCATGAAAGTGCTTTTTCGAGTAGAATATATAGCTTTTTCGGAAAAAGCACAATTTCACTTTTTTCATTAAAAAGACTTTTAAATGACCTCTTCACTTTATAACATTAAAGTTATAAAGTATTAAAGTTATTAAATTAAAATAATTTAATTTAATAACGATAACTTTAAAAACCAAAAGCCTCTGAATCCCGCTGACTGTACAAACTCATTTCCGACACTAGAGCCTCAAACGCCAACTGCCCTGCCGGAAATGACCCACTGCCAAAAATAGCCAACTGCTAAAAATAGACTTACTATAAATAGTAAGTCTCTCAAACTAGAGATTCTCTGAAACTCGATTCTGAGACATCTGACACTCCATGCAAACTCCCTGCTAATCCTGGCCATACCCCAAATACCACTTACTAAAAATAGTAAGTTGACCAAAATAACCCAAACGAAGAGCAGACCTGATAATCTGAACCTCCAGAATGAAATCCCAACACGGGCTCCACCATATGACCCCCTCTAATCGCCTGATTAGCCTGTGAAGGCTGCCAAACCAAGCTAATCCCATAAGTCTAAAAACGGGGAGATTACACCGAGTGATCAACTGTAGGTTTCAGAGGATAGGATTGATTTTGCATCATATCGTTTCAATTGCACAGATACATTTATTGAATACCTGTTTGAGAGTCCAAAGTTGCAGGAGGGACCATTTGGAGTCATTAAGGGAACTCTCATCCGAGGTTCTCGCGGGAATTGGCAATTGGTAGGAGCAATTGTAGATACTTCGACAACAATCCTCCCTCACAGAGATTTCGTGGTTGGGTTTGTAGAGAGAGTTACACATGATCCTGCCCAATCAGTTATTCGGGGTCAAAGGTTGGAGCCACCTCTTGATTCTCAAGTTGTTAGTGATGAGCCCTTAACTGAGATTGGAGCATTTTACCGAAACTATATAGTGAGGAGTGCTTATCATTTTTCTTTTGATCCACATGTAGAGGATTTGGTTATATGTCGATGTGGATTGGCTCCAGGATTATACCGTCCTTTGTGGGATGGGTATTCACCATCTTTAGTAGATGGAATTAGTAGCTACAAGTTAGTGGGGAGCTACTTGCAAAGTGATCATATCCATGATAGATTAGCAGAGGATGGAGATAGTGGTTGTGATACAAATACCTTTAGGAGTTCTTATCTCCACGGTACCTTTAGGAGTCTCACTTGCATTGGGACTCGGGTGGCAACAGGGTTAGCACTACAGTTTTGGTGGGTCCTATTGGCTAGCTTCACCACTTTTGGTATGGTGAAGTTGGGATCAAAGTTGAACAACATAAGTCTGAGGAAGTTCATTTTGGAAGACTTCCATATTGTCTATGGGATCCAGGGATTGTTCTAGCTAGTGGATTGCTTCTTCCTTTGGTTGGGGTTGACTTAGTTGCAGCATACAATGGTATTATGTTGATGCCACATGGTTTGTATGGAGTACTCTACAGAGTGAATTGGGATATTCAGTTGAGCATTGAGTGTAGAGTTTGGGATTCTTTGGGTGGATCTAGATTTCAGACAGGGTTTACAGTTGAGCATTGCAACATGTTCAGTGTGCGGAAAGTATACTGGTTCATCCTTGGCTTTCTTGAACATGTTTTGATTTTGATGCACTATTCATGTGCACAATGTAATGTCCCCTTTTTGACTGGCACTAGTTACTTATTTTATTTTAGCCTTTATTTTCCCCGAAGGCTAAAAAGGAAGAAATAAGGGGGAAAAAATATATTAAATTAATTACTTATAAGGTTACTAAACAATGAAATATTAAAAAGTAACTTTATATTTAATTGATTTAATATTAAAGTGACTAAAATAATAAAATATCAAAAAGTCACTTAAAAAGAATAAAGTGCTGGATTCTTCTAGAAGCTTCTTGGAGTTGTTTGTGAAATCTTTATACGGAGCCTTTGGGGGGGTCATTTGACACATCTTGAGTTACATAGTCATCTACTTGTTTTGAAAGCTTGAATGCTTGGATACTTGCCTGAGGGTTTGAAGACTCTAAGGTGCCAATTTCGATTGTGAGCTATCAACCCTAGTTGGAGGGGAGGAAGATACTTCAGTCTTCTTCATTTGGACTTTAAGCAATCATTGGAAGACAATTTTGGAGTGACCCTGAGGTCTGCAATTTTGTTACAGTCTGCAGATCCATCATGGAGAAGTTGCATTTTCATTTCCAGCTCACAAATAAGTGACCAGAATTTTATGGGTATTTGAGGGATCAATTGCTCTGAGGTCAACAACCATTTTTATTGCATTTTGGTGGGACTTACAGCTGGGAATTATTTTTATTTAGCAGTCTATCCAAATAGCAGGGGCGGCTCCTTCAAGGGGAGCGATTTTGTCAAGAAGGCTGCCAAAAATTCCAAATAAATTCTCAAAGGGTCGCCTTGCACCAAGGAAGATTGGGACGGCATTTTGGAAGGCAATCATGACTGCATCAATGAGAATCAAATGATCCTTTGGAGGCTGCAAGCTCATTCCAGGTTCCATCGATTTCACTTAGTCCTCATTGTATTGCCAATCATTGCAAATAATAGGATCTCCAATTGTTAGGGAAGGTCATATATCAGTTCTATGCATTGTAATCACTTAAATCAGTTTGTAAGAGCTTCATATTAGTTGGTTGCCATTGAGGTGTAATTAGATTTGTATGCCAAGAGTCTTGACTGAGAAATATAGATTGCATTCCCTTTGAAACATCATAAACATTGCAATATATATATATATTGGAGTTATAAGGGTTCATGGCAATTGTTTGTCTTAATGTTACAACTGATTGCATAACAATTGTTTGACAAAATATCTCATTGCATAGTTTTTCATAGGTTGCATGCCAAGTGTTTGTAAAAATACCTCTTGGCTGTAGGTGTGCATTTTATATCAGAAATACATGTATTTGCATTTGGAAAAGAATAAAAAGAAGTTGCATATCTTTCAATTAGCTTCTTGCGATCATTTGTATTCATTCAAATATTTTTGGCATCAAAAAACAAACCAAAACAATCAAACATCAACAAATTGAGGTTGCAAGGGAAGTGTTTGACAAAATTCTTAAGGCAGAAAAACAGGGATGAAACATCAAATTTGTCAAGGCACTTTACACACAAGGGTTGGATAGTTGGCATGATGATTGTCCTTGCCTAGTTGTGTTTATGTTGGTAATACAAGAGTTGGTTTGAGATGTATGGGACATTATGCAGTTCATCTTTTGGACCTCTGGTAGAGTGGGGTTACATTGCAGTAGAGATTGCTTGAGGACAAGCAATTTTAGGAAGGGCGGACTGTGATGTCCCCTTCTAGCTAGCGAAATCATGCTAGTAAGTGATTAGCCTATCAGTGGATCCTCGTAGACTAGTAGGCATGGATAGGGGGTCTTTTTAGGTACAGTGAAGGTATGGTTTTCAAATGGTTCAGTACTGGTAGAGTTCAGTGTTTTCAGTTGGCTTAAGAGATTATTTTTGGCTCAGTTATATGGATTTTTCTATTTTTACCAAATGTTTCTATATTTGGGTTTATTTTTGAGCCATAGAGATGGACCCTTGCTATTTTTAGAAATATTATTTGATCACATAGGAAATTATTAGACCAACTCCAGTTCCAGACGGTTAAGCCAAATTCTCATTTTTAATGGAGTTATTCAGTTTTCAGTGGTTATATATTTTAATTAAATGGCAAAGGATTTAATATAAAGTTAAATTGACTTTATATTTAAATCACTTAAGTAATGGGTTTATAACACACCGACTGGGGCCAATTGAGTATTTTATTTTGGAGGTGAATTATTAAAAGCTTTCTTTAAGTTTAATTCAATTAAATGTTAATCATTTTGTTTAATGTTATTTCATTAAATAAAATCACAGCCTTGAAGGGGATTTTTTATTAGGGTTTTGGAGGCCTATATTTGCTTGGGAAATGAAGAATGAGCTATCCATTGTTATTTTGCAAATTGATCATTGTGATTTCGAGCTCTGAGAAGGGTTTCACCTTTGCCATTGAAGAATGTAGTTCTTCTGTGTGTATCCATTTGAGATGGTGAAATATCCAGTGAATTTGGAATTTCAGAGAGTTTCATCCAGAGACTCTATTTGTGCTTCAGCAGTATTAGTTTCAGCAGCAAGAAGACGAAGATAGTATTTAATTGCAGCTTTATGGAGGAATAAGTCGCAGCCATTATCCTCTTTCAGATTTATAGGCACAACATTGCAGAGTTGAATTAAATAAATTCCTCGAGCACCTGGTGTATTCTCCCAAGTTTTTTATGCATTTTTTAGTTGCCTTTGTTAATCATTTTCCAATAAAGGATTGTCTTGATTCCCTTTTGTATTTCATTTGGAAAATAAATAGAAGTTGCAGCAGTTTATTGAATAGCTTCAGAATTTCAGATTATTGCATATTTGCTTTTTATTTCTAAAACCCTTGAAAATCCAAGAAAATCATAAACTTTCAAACAACAAATTGAGATAAACATCTGCAGTAGTTAAGGACCGATTTGGGGTTCTTACATGTTTTCTCCTCAGCGGAGCTCTTTGATTCATTTTTGAACCAAATCTGTCCAACTATTTTTCCAATCTTCTCTTCCTTATTGATCTTCTCATTTGAGGATGAGATTTTTTCTACCGGTTTGACCAATTCTTTCCTTTTGATAGATGACAGGTTTCTGCAATGTTTGGCTAGGTGTCCAACTTTGTTGCAATTATAGCAGACTATCCCGGTTCCCTTCCATGGGTTCATCCTTCTAGTGTTAGGTGATTTGCACCATGAGTCACTGTGACTGTGTATCCCACAGTTTGCATAATTGGTTGTGCTCTAGTTCTTGTTACTCTTGGTGAATACCGGTCTTGGGGATTTGAATGCCATTGTCTTTGATCTGCATCCTTCAGCCTTGTGTCCATTGCATGCATAGCAGTAGCCCTTGAAGCTTCCCCTTCTTCCACTGGACACAGTTGGGGGTTGGACCAGCATTCATTGGTCTTGTGACCATACTTGCAACAGTTCTTGCAGTAGGTGTTGTTTGGCTTTACCGGGGTATTCCTGGAGTCATTTGTTCTATGACCCAGTTTCCCACAATGAGTGCAAGAGGTGTTGAAGGTCTTCTTTCCTTTTTGTGCCAGTAGCTTCTTCTTTTCTTTCTTGCTTATCTTGGCTCCAGAAGACTCACCAGTCTCTTTGGTGACTTCACCGATGAATCCAAGACCGGTGTGATCTTTATGCTTTCTTTGAGCTTTAAGTTGCTCATCAAGCTTGACCGAGCTCTCATTGTCTCTTTTTAGGGTTTCATTTCTTTCTTCAAGTTCTTTCATTTGTTTCTTCAGTTGATAAAGCTCTAGTGCCAGTCTTTTGCATGCTTCATCCCTATCATGCCATCCCTTTTGCATGTTGGCGTTTTCTTGGGTGACAATTTGCATGTCTTCTTGGAGTTGCAAAATGATAAGTTCATTCACCCCTACAGCTTCCTCTGCCCGGTTTCTTTCTTTTTCAGAGGCAGTTAAAGACTTAACTACTGTGTTTCTTTCATCTTCAACTTTTCTCTTTTTCTCAATCAGTTCAGTCAACCTCAGGGCATTCTCTTCTTGCTTCTTTTTGAGATTGGAGATCTGACCGGTTAGCATCTAGTTCCTTTCCATAAGCTCAGAGACTGCCTCCTCAGCTTCATCAGATCGACTCTGCCCAGAGAGTTCATCTATGGTCTCATTGCTCTCATTCAATTGCAGAGCTAGCTCCTTTATTTTTGCAAGTGATCTCCTCAGCCTATTCTCCAGAGAGGCAATGATGTCGTTGGCTTCCTCTAGCTGTTTCTGATACCTGTAACCCTCCATGATTTTTCTCTCAAGCGGTTAAGCTTTATATATGAGAACTTAGCTCTCATACCAATTGCTATTACTAACCGGTTACTGAGAGGGGGGGCTGAATCAGTAAAAGCTATTTTCTATTCCAATTCAACACTTGTTTAATTATTCTTCTAAGATAAGCATAATGTAAACAATCATCAACAAGCATAAATTGAAATACATAGATCAACACAAGATGTGTACGTGGAAACCCTCGGTTAGAAGGAAAAAACCACAGTGAGACAAAACTCACAACTACACTACTGCAGAATGAAGGCGCCCTGTTAGGAGCTTACAAAGCACTGGTGAAGGTGCTACCCGATTAAGAGATTTTATAGAAGATCGGTTAAGATCTTAACCCTGTTAAGAGTTGCCTAGTTAGAGGTCTTTCAACATCAACAAAGATGCTACCCTGTTAGAGGATTTTACAAAGAACCGATTAGGTCCACCCTGATAGAGGGATTTCAATTTGCTTTCACACCTTATAAAAGCAATGATCTCATATGACACTGATTGTCTGATTAGATCATACCTATTGATCTCTTCCCCGGTTTGCCTGGCTGTTGAATCTTTTCTATCTCTTTGCCTTTCACCTCTGGTGACTGTGATCTTTTTGCAGATGTCTCTTCATTGCTCTGTTTACTCAACAACTTTCAACAACACTATTCTTGCTTCCTATGACCTGTATTTATAAAAGAGTTCACCTTCATGAAACCCTTAACTCGTAAAACCGCCAGACTGTAAACTCAACAATAAATCATGCAACTAGCAAAAAGCTATGCGCTTTGATCTGGAGTTTACTTTTAAAACATCTGTAAAAATGAAGATAGCTCCTCTTAAAAAGTTAACTCCACTTCCGAGCGGTGGATGTTCCGTATAATCCGGTTTTAACTCAAAGTGCTCCGCAGAATCCGGTGCAGATCTTTAAGCAGTAGAGCGGTATACTTTTATACTCGGTTCATCCTTGTATACAATAAAAGACTGGTACTATGTACTCGAATCGGTCTTCTGGTGTATACCCTTTTTCTTAATCTACCGGTGCATACATTATGTTTTCAATCTACCGGTGTCTTTGAAGTAACGTGATTGACCGGTGAACCTTTACCGGTGGGAATGGTGTTTGTGTTTTACACTAATGACAACTTAAATTGCTAACAATCACTTTTCTTTTGATCCACAAGTGGAGGACTTGGTGATGCGTCAATGTGGATTGGCTCCCAGATTATACCATCCTTTATGGGATGGGTATTCACCATCTTCAGTAGATGGAATCAGTAGCTAGAAGTTGGTGGGGGCTACTTTTAGAGCCATCACATCAATGGAAGATTAGTTGAGGATAGAGAGAGTGGTTGTGATACAGACACCTTCAGGAGTTCTTATCTCCACAATATGGTTGCATTTCACACCCATGAGGGATTGATAGACTGTCGAGGGAGGTTTGGTTTAGTAGATGCTTCCAGATATTATCACCTCCTTATGATGGATGGATGTGAGTTTCGCTTATACTAGGATCCAAGTGGTGGTAGGGTTAGCACTATAGGTTGGATGGGTCCCATTAGATTGTTTCACCATTTCCAGCATGGCAACATTGTGATCAGATTAGCGCTATAGAAGTCTAAGGTTGTTCTTTTTGGCAGGCTTCTATTCAAGATTTGGGATCCAAGTATATTTGGTTGGACACACTTTAGTGTGTTTTGGGTTCCTACGCGTGCATCGAGGCTCTAGTCTAGGTTCACTGGGGAATATCGCAATGTGTACATGGTGTCGAGTACTTGATGTTTCACTTTTGATCCTCATGTACATGATTTGTTTTAGATGCACAGTTTCAGTACACAGAGATTGGACAGATGGGTTGTTCATTTCTGTGCAATTATGGTTATATTGGTGTTGCAGTTGTGTTTAAGTATGAGACATTTCTCAATCTTCCTTTGCACTTCTAGTGTAGTGGAGTTTCTTTGCAGTCGTGATTGCTTGGGGACAAGCAATCTTAGGGAGTGAGGACTGTAATGTCCCCATTTTCATGAGCATCAGAGCTTGAGGGATCAGCCTATTTCCTGACCCTTTGTGATGATCCCTTCTTGGTTATCTTGGAAAGTTGGGATAAATACCTGATGCAGGAGCATTTTGGGTTCCTGAAGATCTTTCTTAGTCTTGGAGGAATTCGCTGTCAAAGGGATACAATACTTTGTTTTGGGCAACTTTTTGAGTTTCTGTGTTGCGTTGATCTGTGGAGATCTCTGACATGTGCGATGAAAGGGATTTGTTCCTTTATGTTTATGGAGGCTATGTATAAGAATGCATCTCTTGAAGTGGCATGGTTTGGGAGATCTTGGATGATCTTCTCTGACTGGTTCTGTGCGTTTCCTGCCTGGACCATTTGGAAGATTGGTTATGAGATCGATGACCGTTGGGAGTTAGCTTGTGCGGCCTTGGCTCATGGTTGTTGTGCCTTGGACCTATTTTGGAACCTTCTCCTATGAGTTCATAAGGATTGGATGGACTGTTTCAAAGTTAGAATTGTTTTCCTTGCTGTCGGAGCCGTATTTTCTTACTTTCTGGGTGCTGATTGCGCGATGTGTAGTCGTTGATCCTTAATGAATCAGCTTTTGCGCTCTTAGGGCCTTTAAGAGGACCTAAAGTACTATCTTCTCCTAAGACCGCAAGTCCTAATTCATTATGAGTTAAAAGTTATGACCATTTTTCTCGGGTATCAATTTTCAACCAGTTTCACGCGAAACGTGGAGTTTTTCATCTTGCGTGGTTCCATGTGATGAGATGGGATCTTTCTAAGTTAGGATTATGTTCTTGGGTCATGTGTGGGTCTAAATGTAACCTTGCATTAAGTTTTGATCATTCTTTATTTAGTTTTGGTATCTCTCCTTAGGCTGGACCTATAATATAATTAAATGCCTGACTGGCCGACTTGTGGCTTAGCTGGCTATATATTGAGAGCTTGGGTTGATGTAATGTATCATGATCAGGAAAGATGTAGAAGAGGAGCATTAGATGAGTAGCATGGGATTAGAGTAGAAGCAGATTTGCGAATCTGGGAGTTTGTGGCAGAACTAGTGGCTTGAGGGCTTAGGACAACAAGAGGTTGCTTGGTGGCTTGCGAGCACAAGTTTAGACCTTGTCTTGGTTGTTCCTATCAGAGGCTGCCTATTGCAGATCTGAACTAGTTGGTGGTTCCCTGGATCTTGCGAGATCTTGCTGCTACATTGTAATTTCATTGTAATAGGCCAAAACTCGGAAGGCCTCACAGCCAGGCATGTTGAATGAAATTCTATTTTGAAGCATTATATTGTTGTATTCCACTATGCTGCTTGTTGTCATAACTAGTAGTGTAGGTTTGGACTGTCCATTATTGGATCCTCCATCCCTGCCCTGCATCAAGTGGCATCAGAGCTTGAAGATTCTGAGTGTGTGGACAGATCGTCGAAGGTGAGGCAGTTTGCACCAGGACCTTGGATTGAAGATGCCTCCGAGGAGACCATATTTGATGTGAGAGATGAAGATTTCCTTAAGTGAACAGATTGCCGAATTGAGGCAGGTTGTGAAGATGGACAGTAGATCGCCGAGTGTGTGGAGGCAGTTGGAATCTTGCAATCAGATCGCCGAGCAGAGGCAGTTGCACTTTGAAAGGAACTTGATGGATAAGTTGGGTTAATTTTGGCCTAAATTCAATCTGCGGATTGAAAAGATGATAAAGTCTTATTGGAAGAAAGTTGTCTGGCCGATTAAGAGGGTTATTCGGAGAAGACACTTTGATGTTAAGGAAGAGGTGAAGGATGACTTCACTGAAGATGATAAGATCTTATTTGCTGGTTGTGGACTTGAATTGCTGGTTGACAGTAATGCGTCTTGTGATGAGTTGCACAGATGGGATGTTGATGATGAGGGATTTCATATTGATGTGAATCTGACTTTGGATGTACTTGTTGGGGAATTGGATACTCTTGTTGCTGAGATGGGCTGTGGTGATCAGTGGTATGCTGATTGGATTATTGAGATTCATATGATCCTGATGTTTGAATGGAGGAAGCATAGATGGTTGATTTTCTGATTTGTTCTCTTATCCTTGATGGATTGGAAGCCTTTGGTGAAGATGAAGTTGATTGCAGATAATTATTTTGAGATTAAATTATGGGACATACTTTTTATTTACCTCAGTAGTCTGATGCAGGAGCATTTTGGGTTCCTGAAGATCTTTCTTAGTCTTGGAGGAATTCCCTGTCAAAGGGATACAGTACTTTGTTTTGGGCAGCTTTCTGAGTTTCTATGTTGCGATGATCTGTGGAGATCTCTGGCATGTGCGATGAAAGGGATTTGTTCCTTTATGTTTATGGAGGCTATGTCTAAGAATGCATCTATTGAAGTGGCATGGTTTGGGAGATCTTGGATGATCTTCTCTGACTGGTTCTGTGCGTTTCCTGCCTGGACCATTTGGAAGATTAGTTATGAGATCGATGACCGTTGGGAGTTAGCTTGTGCGGCCTTGGCTCATGGTTGTTGTGCCTTGGACCTATTTTGGAACCTTCTCCTATGAGTTCATAAGGATTGGATGGACCGGTTCAAAGTTAGAGTTGTTTTCCTTGCCGTCGGAGCCGTATTTTCCTACTTTCTAGGTGCTGATTGCGCGATGTGTAGCCGTTGATCCTTAATGAATCAGCCTTTGCGCTCTTAGGGCCTTTAAGAGGACCTAAAGTACTATATTCTCCTAAGACCGCAAGTCCTGATTCATTATGAGTTAAAAGTTATGACCGTTTTGCTCGGGTATCGATTTTTAGCCAGTTTCACGCGAAATGTGGAATTTTTCATCTTGCGTGGTTCCGTGTGATGAGATGGGATCTTTCTAAGTTAGGATTATGTTCTTGGGTCATGTGTGGGCCTAAATGTAACCTCGCATTAAGTTTTGATCATTCTTTATTTAGTTTTGGTATCTCTCCTTAGGCTGGACCTATAATGTAATTAAATGCCTGACTGGCCGACTTGTGGCTTAGCTGGCTATATATTGAGAGCTTGGGTTGATGTAGTGTATCATGATCAAGAAAGATGTAGAAGAGGAGCATTAGATGAGTAGCATGGGATTAGAGTAGAAGCAGATTTGCGAATTTGGGAGTTTGTAGCAGAACTAGTGGCTTGAGGGCTTAGGACAACAAGAGGTTGCTTGGTGGCTTTCGAGCACAAGTTTAGACCCTATCTTGGTTGTTCCTATCAGAGACTGCCTGTTACAGATCTGAACTAGTTGGTGGTTCCCTGGATCTTGCGAGATCTTGCTGATACTTTGTAATTTCATTGTATAAGGCCGAAACCCGGAAGGCCTCAGAGCCGGGCATGTTGAATGAAATTCTGTTTTGAAACATTACATTGTTGTATTCCGCTATGCTTGTTGTTGTTATAACTAGCAGTGTAGATTTGGACCATCCATTATTGGATCCTCCATCCCTGCCCTGCGTCAATACCTTAATTTCTTATTCTTGCTCTATCAAACACTTGCACTTAGAGTCCAATAATGGAAGTTATATGAGATATTGATTGCTTTTCTGATATAAAGTTATAAATATATGCAAGACGATATAGATTCGATAGCAATGTCTTATATACAAATATGAATTATCCTATGAATATGATTAACTTATCATTTATGGTGATAATGGGATGATGCTATGTCTGCAATTAATGGTATGTCTAAGCAATTGATTGGTATTGCTACCAGAAATAGTTTGTTGTATTTGATATGATAATTTAAATAAGCCAAATGTAATATCACAGTGAGTGATATGTTGCTGTTTCAGATTGATATCTAACTGCTTGCAACTTCAAATTCAGATGCAGGTTCTGATTTGTCTTCTATTCATGTGTCCAAGGTGTCGTCTCTAATCTACAGTATATGGCTTGCAATCCTATGCCAAAGGTAATGCCCTTATTGAGTGTATCCACTAAGGTTTAAATAAAAGAAACATAAAAATGTTTGATGCCCTTGTTGGTGAAGTGTTTAAAACTTCTTTTATACTCTTCTCTCTCAAAAGACACACCTCTTGGGCAAGTCATAACTTTCATGTCTTCATAACAGATCAACAACCTTATATTAGTATCAATGTTTAATTGAAAATTCTTAATAATGATTGAGGGAATTAATGTCACTAGTCATTATTATCGATAGTTTATAACCAATTTGTTGATTCATAAATTCCTCATTTTAGGACTTTGTTCCTTCATATCTAAATAGATTGCAAGTTAGATAATTGATACATAAATATGCCTAATAAAGAATATATCTTTCAATGCGGCAAGAACATTATTATCTATCAGCAATACAAGGTATGGTTGTTGACGTGGGACAATGCTTCCAAAACCTCTCCATTGATGCTCAATTGTCTTCTACCATTCGCCCATAGTCTTTGACGTTGTTGTAGGATGACAAGATCAATATTCGATATGGCAAGGGACGCATCAATGTCTTCATACTCCCTTCACGATTTTCACAGTCGTCCATTATAAGTTTGTTCCAGCGACACTGATAATGAATTCGTACCCCTTTGGTTTATAGACAAACTTATTTATCTTTCATGATCCACATTATTCGCACAGGTCACAATCATTGACTCCCTTAATGGTCTCCTTTGTTGCGACTATAATTGACTATGGTCGCGTTAATATTGTGATTTTGTTATTTTAATAATGTTGTTGCCTATATATATTATTAAGATTATATTATATTTATTTAATTTATTAATTTATATTTTCATTAATATATCTACGTATTATTAATATGTTATTATTATTATCTATATTGTTAATATATAAATATAATTATTTTAATATATCATAATAATAATAATTATATTTATACATTATATTAATATTTTAATTATATATTATTATATTAGGGATAGGTTACATTTTATTAATAATAGATTTATTATTATTAGTTTATTTTTTTATATTTGAAATATTATTATTTATTTACTTATTTCAATATTTTAATGTTATAATTCTTATTTATTCTTGCTAAGTTTTTTTCAGAAACGGGTCATAACAGCCTCATAGGCTAATGGAGTTCTTCATAGGGTCCAATTTGGGGCATCTCGGAGTTTTTCAAGTGGCTGTTATAAGCGTTTACCTCACCAGATCCTTCATTTGTTTTGAGGCATTGATATTCAAAGGTTTCTAGTTCCGTTTTGAGGGACTTTCTATTTATAGTAGGTCTGTGGATGTTATAGAGGAACCCTGAGTATTTTTAGTAAGGCAGATGGATGTGTAGTGCATGCAGTGGTTGACTCCCTGATTCAGACGGCTCACCAAAATAATCAGTATTTAATGAGATATTAATATTTTAATGTCCTTTAATGATGTTTAATTATTTAAGTTACATTATAAAGTTATAAATTGACTTTATAATAAAGTGGGGCCAAATGACTTAGTCATGTGCATTTAAATGTCACTTATTGAAAGAAGGCCTATTTATTATTAATTCCCTAAGTCAACGCGAGCACATGAAAAGAAAACATTTAATGAATTAAATAAAAGGAACGGCAAAGTCAACTCATTACCAAAGCAAATATTGAAATCATTAAAGAGCCTTGCCAATGAAGATTGATAGTCTGAATTTCTTGGAGATAATATAAAGGGCAAATTGGCAGAAATCGAATTGTTATGTGAATTCATAATTTTGCTTGTTTTTTGGAGAAATCTTTGATTTTTGCAAAGGGTTTCAACATTGTTGGAGAATTGGGAATTCTTTACAATTTGAACACTTTGAATTGGTGAAATACCCAGTGAATTGTGCAATGGCAAGGGCTTTGCTCAAAGGCCATGACTGGATTTATTAGTGATGAGTTTGGTTTTTGAATTCAAAGTATTTCCTTCAGATTTGATTGCAAAGTTTGGTGACTGCATAAACAATACAAATTGCAGCCATATATAGTCAGCGTGGATAATAATCAAGGCAGCCGCAGGGTTTGGAACAGCCACATGAGTCACCAATGACGTTAATGCTTGGAAAGGCTTAATTTGGGGGTTTGTAAGCCAATGGTTCATCCCACATTGGCGGGTAGGGTAAGAGATGACATTAGACATCTCCTGCATTCATTTTGTGCCAGCCAATAATACCTGGACAATCTCCAGGTTCTTGAGATTGCAAATAAAGTTATATTTAATGCATTGTTCATCAATGTATTTCTTGCAACTGAGTAAAAAGGAATTCTTGTGAATAGTTGCAGCAATTTATTTGTATGCAAACTGTATGACGAAATGTCTTTAAATAGCCCAGTGCATTTTCAGAATGATATATCTGCCAAGTGTTTTTCTTCGTGTCTTTTCTGTGTATGTATGAAGTTAAAGGATATAAATCTGATTTGAGCTTACAAGTGTTTGATAAAATGCCTATGTATGAGTTCAAGACATTCCAAAACGACGAATGTCTGCCAATTATAAAAAGTAGATGAGTTAATACATGGAGGGGTTCATACATATTCTCAGTTAATGAACAATGGTTTGTTGTCTAGAAAATCGAGTACACTATTTGCAGCCTGGTATATTTGCTTAATCACAGGTTTTCTCTAATTGGCAATTTCTGATTTTGGCAATTACCATCTTTGCAGTCCCGTTCTTACCCATGGGCAACTATGTATTTGTGGATAGCCTGTTTAGAACACAAACGACACATTGTTCTTCACAGTCATTGTTGGTGGTGGTTTCATCTTTGATTTTCATTATTGCATCGACCCCTCTCTATAGCTAGCGGTTGTATTGAGTGGAGATCTTATCGGAGTCTTTCATGCCAAACCTGAATCTTCATGACCTGTCTATTTCTCCTGTTCAACACAGCTTTGGCCTTATTCAGTTTTTTGTGCTACTTTTTGGCTTTTACAACAAATCAATCTTTGGTGGCTTGTGATCATTCACTAAGGCTCGGTCAAAAGTGTGTTTGGCATGAAGGTGTGGCAGTAGGCACTTTGGTCTAGATTGGCTCGCGTATCTTGTTCAAGGCCAGCTTTATTTGCAGGTTGAGTACATTGGCTTGTTAGCTTCCATCGCTTTTCCCAAGTTGGAAGCCCTTTGTGTTAGGTGTAATGACCCTTACCAATACGCCACTAAATAAACCCTCAAAAATGCAAACTCAAGATATAGATAGAAAATTATTTTTGAGTATATGAGTTCGCTGTCCCAAAATTTCAAAATAATAGATAGCAACCAAATACCATCTAAAACACTATCAATGATGTAGGAAATTGCTCAAAACCATATGCCATTCATATATCAACAATTTGCAACAATGCCATACATATTTCAGCCAATAATATGATCATCAAACCCTAGGTTTGCAATATAGATAGACTGAAAATTACAATACCCTTTCACTTGCAAAATCCTAGCCTTCCTTTGATACCAATAATGCCAAATGGCAAACAAAGACAAGTACAATGTAAAATAGTAAAGTGCTGAAGCTATATTTTGTACTCAGCTGAAAACATACATTTCTCAGAAAATATGTCAAATGCCAAATGAGAAGTGAGGAACCTGATTGTAGATGGCTGCGATGATTTTTGTCAGTGCTGAAGATGCCCACACCCAAGCCAAAGTCACCCCAAATCTGAAAATGTACTTTCTTGCAGATTTTTGAAAATGTCTAGGAATTTTGAAAATTCCTTAAAAATAAATCATGGCATTTTGAGACTCCAAAATGCACCTATCTTTATCTCCTCGACAATAGAAATCCGATGCAAAAATACCCAAAATGATATGCTGAGTAATGAGGAAGATATGAGCAAAAATGTGGTTCCAAAACCCTATCTTGAAATTCTGAAAACTAAATTAGACTTGTAGCAAAAACTTTTTCGAATTGCTTTTTTGCTCTGCTTTTTCGGATCTAGTTTTTCGCTTTGCTTTTTCGGATCTACTTTTTCGCTTTGCTTTTTCGGATCTGCTTGTTCGGATCTGCTTTTTCGCTTTGCTTTTTCAGATTTGCTTTTTTGGACTGCTTTTTTGCTTTGCTTTTTCAGACTGCTTTTTCCAGATCTATTTTTTTTTCCTCTTGCAATCAAAAACTCAAACCCTCAGGTAAGTCTGAGGACTCCAAATAAGCTCAACTTGAAATGGCTGAATACCACTTCCAAAGTGCAACCCTTCAAAAGATATTTCACCTCCTCAGTTATGCAAATCCTTAAGAAACTTTGTTCCTAAAGATCAAATGACAATCTGCAGACCAAGATGGCGCCACAAATGCTCAAAGAGAAAAGTAGTGTAAACTCAAGTCATGGGATGTCCAAAATGAGAGGCCAAGCACTCTATTTATTTACTTTTCTAAGAAGCCACTAGAACTTCTAGAAGTATCCATAAAATATTCTTATAAAATCCTTTTATAATGCACTTTTATATAAAAAGTAACTTTATAAAATAAAAAGTGCAACTCAACTCAAAATTATAACATTTTGTCCCCACATAACACATTATAATAAAAATATGATAAACACCATCTCTCCAAGAGCAAATAAGACCATCCAATCCCCAAATAATCATCAGAATGACTCTCTCACCAAAACCATCTGCCTACGAGAGTCCATGATAGGCAAATCCACTGAAAAATGACATGTCACTAAAGAGGGGACATGACATTAAGACACGTTCATATTTGGCACCATTTAGATCACACCACTCGTCTGGACTCCCACTCTTGCCCTATACGAGATGTACTCTATCCATTGGATTATGCTTTTATTCACAAACAAGGCTTTTGTTTGAGACTATTCAAGAAGATTATTTTTAGACTTTAAAAGCCTCTCTCTACTATTTCTATCATAAGCATAAGCTCACATGCTCTGTTGGAGCTTTCTCTCGTGCGCATGGTGATTACTTTGCTCCAATGAGCCCTGCTTTGTGGTGATTGGTGGTCTGTCATCCTAGTATACCCTAGAAGCATTGACTCTATGGAGTGATATGTCTTTTCTCAATTTTGGAATCACAAAATTAAGACAACCCTACGCAATTTTCTCATGGATTCGTAGGTGCATCCTCTATGTTTTTACGCATTGATAAGGTGTCATGAAGGCAGTTTGTCTTCCTTGAATTGTACTTTATGTAGCGTTATTTATGTGTTCTTTTTTAAGGTTTCCGTCAAGTTAATCCCCCTAATGTTTCCACGTGACAAATTTGGTGTCACTTTGTGATTGATTGCTTTGTAATGTTCCCGTCATTAAATGACTATTGTATGTAAGGGTCCCGATTGATTTAGCTTATCTCGGGCCCATTATTTCTTTTTGGCATAGTTTTAGTTGTCGCCGTCGGCTCTTTTGTGCACTCTCGGAAGTTTTCCCCGATCGGCGTGTAGGATAGTTTTAAATATGTTGAAATTTGATATTTTATTTATGTTTGCAAATTCCTGTTGGGGATTCTGCTCTTCGCCATTTCGGAGGTGAAAGACCCTCCCTATTTGGTACTCTGCAGTTTCAGTGGGATTCAACCCTCACCCTATTCTGCTTGTTCTGCTTGTATCGAATCTGCCAAAATCCGAGGCTTTATCAATTAATTCAATAAACATTCTTCTGGCAAAACATCTTGCGGTTTGTGAGTATTCTGATTCACGGGAAGTATATTTAACTACAACCGAAGGACGGAGGATACTATAATTGCATCTGCACCTCGAAACTCATTCAACTTGACACCCCGTACGACCATACGGCCTGCTCATCCCATCCGTACTGCTTGACTTCCTGCCCGTACGGCCTGCTTCACTCCCATACGGCCTGTTACCGTACGGCATCTGGCCACTTCATCCTATGGCACCCTTTCTCAATGTACGCCATTGTTGCTCCTTGCACACCTCCAGGAGATAAACGCCTTCGAGACAGAATTTGCCTCCGAGAGATAAACGCCTCCAGGAGATAAACGCCTCCGGGAGATAAACGCCTCCGGGACAGAATTTGCCTCCGGGAGATAAAGGCCTCCGGAACAGAATTTGCCTTCGGGAGAGAAACGCCTCCGATTTGTTCTTCTGATTTGCACACCTCCGGAAGTCAGGAACATTATAGTGGTATCAGAGCTGGTGATTCTGCTAGCTTGTGGGTATTGAATGAGAGTTTACTCAAGGAAAAGGAGAAGATCTCACTCAGTCAGAAGAATGGGTGATCCTCAAGATCCTACGGCCGAAGTCATGACTCTTCTGAGAGAGCTCACTAAGAATCAGGTACAGATAAATGACACTCAACGCCTCATGGAAGAGGCTCTGCAAAAATTGGCCGAAAGCAAGATATCCGCGGAACAAAGCGACAACTCTGTCTCCGGACAAACAAATCATCAACCCGCGCGCTCTCAACCCTCAATGCCAACTTTTCCCTCACGGACCGAAGAACGGCAGGGAGAACAACCAAACTTCCAAGATGTACAAGATCAGCTTCGGGATGATTGGAGAAATGCAAATATGGAAGGAGATATATCCTACAAAGATTATGTTGAACTCATAATGAGGTATTCGGGTGGAAACAAGCATGGCCACTATAATGACGATCTGAGACAGAAAATGGGCAAAGTCAATTTATCCTCCTTTGATGGGTCTGGAGCTATCACAGCTCGAGCATGGGTGCAGAAAGCAGACACATATTTCCAGCTCAACCCTATGCCAGAAGATGAGGCCATTAAATTTGCAGCACTACACCTCGAAGGAATAGCTCACGAATGGTGGCATCATGGCATGGTTACTCTTGGCCACGACCAAATAAGTTCCTACGCTGAATTCAACGAGAGGTTGATAGATCGTTTCGATGGAAAGGATCCAGAACTGAACTTCAAAGAATTGGCTCAGTTGAAGCAATCTGGCACAGTCGATGGTTACATAACAGAATTTCAAAGATTGTCTGTCTTGGTCACTGATCTTTTAGAGAGACGGTTGGTAGTACTGTTCATGGATGGACTAGCAGAACCCTTGAAAGGGTGGGCGAAAGGGTTCAACCCCGTCACGCTCACAGAAGCAATTAAGAAGGCACGCGACATGGTGACATCTTCATCTTCGTCAACCAAATATCACTCCCAGTCCAGACCACCTCTCGCTCCATGGGAGAAAGACAGCAGACCTCCACCCAGGAGGCCCCCGTTGGATGAAGAATCTAGGCAGGAACTCAGAAGGAAGAAACTCTGTTTCAACTGCAAGGAGCCATGGGTACTGGGACATCGATGCCTCGGCAAAGGAAAAATTCATTACATTGAGGTTTCGTCTGACGGAGAAGAAGAACAAGAACCCGAGGCGGAGGCATCCGAACAACAAGGTTCGGGGGAGGAAAACATCAATCGAGGGGAAAGACTTGCCACACTATTCAAAAGGGGAGGTGCCATTGCTACCTTGGCTGGAACTCCGAGGTGCACGGTGTTCCGAGTCCGGGGCACCCTCCAAAGACAACGGGTCGTGGTTATGCTTGACAGTGGAGCCACCCTCAACTTCATCAATTCCTCACTAGTAAGCCGACGGAACCTGTGTACGGAGGCATGCCGGGGATTTGATGTCAAAGTGGCGGGGGAAATTTGTTGAGATGTACGCATTTGGTTCCGAAACTAAGCATCACCATGGGTAACCACACAGTGACAGATGATTTCTTCGTGGTGGATCTGGACGACATGGAAGTCATTCTGGGCATTCAGTGGATGGAAACGTTGGATGAATACACACAGAGTTTCAAGCGAATGGAGTTCTCCTTCGAGGTAAATGGCAAGAAGGTTGTGCTGAGAGCGATGTCAAACGGAGGGCCAAAGGAGATTTCAGCACAGCGAATGGAAGCTATCTTCCGACACGACAATGTGGTTTGGGCTGCACACTATTTTGCCTCGACAGAACCCATACAGAGACAAAGAACGGACCAACAAAAAGAAGAACTTCAGAGGGTATTGGATAAGTACCACCAGGTCTTCACTGACATACCGCCAGGCATACCACCACACCGAGGGTTCGAACACACCATTGAGTTGGAGGCTAGTGCCAAACCAGTAATCACGGTACCATACCACCACCCTCGGAGGCTAAAAGTTGAAAAAACAATTCAGGAACTGCTTGACAAAGGTTGGATCAGACCCAGCGCCAGTCCCTTCGCATCTTCGGTGGTGCTCGTCAAAAAGGATGGAACGATGCATATGTGTGTGGACTACCGCGCACTGAACAAGAAGACAATCAAAAACAGGTATATGATTCCCAGGATAGATGAATTGCTGGACGAGTTACACAGTGCCGTTTATTTCTCTAAAATAGATCTCCGTTCCGGATACCATTAGATTCGCATGCAGGAAGAAGATGTGGAGAAAACAGCTTTCCGTTGTCACTACGGGCATTATGAGTTCCTGGTCATGCCCTTCGGATTAACGAACGCACCAGTGACTTTTCAATCATGCATGAATCGCATCTTCAACAAACAATTGCGTAAGTACTTGCTGATATTTTTTGATGATCTCTTGATTTACAGTAAAACCTGGGAAGAACATTTGAGACAGTTGGATGACATCCTTGGGATCATGGAGGCTCAGTCCTTGTTTGCCAAGAAATCCAAATGTGAATTTGGGATGATAGAAATTTTATACCTGGGTCATGTGGTCAGTAATCAACGAGTACAGGTCCACCAGGAGAAGATTCAAGCTATACTCGACTGGCCAACTCCAAAATCACTCTCCGAGTTGCGAGGTTTCTTTGGATTATGCAGTTATTACAAGAGATTTGTAAAAGGATTTTCTCAGCTAAGTGCACCATTAACAGATCTGACTAAGAAGGGATCCTTCCAATGGAATGAAAGGGCACAACACACTTTTGAAAGGTTGAAAGAAATAATGAGCACTTCCCCAGTCCTCGCTCTACCTGATTTCACTCGACCGTTCATTCTGGAATGTGGTGCGTCGAGAGAGGGCATTGGCGCAGTCCTGATGCAGGAAAGACACCCGATAGCCTACGAAATTCGGAAGCTAACACAGACTGAGCGCCTATATTCCATCTATGACAAGGAAATGTTGGCCATTGTGCACGCCTTGACTAAGTTTCGGCAATATCTGGTGGGTGCCAAGTCCATCGTCTGTACCGACCACAACAGCTTAAAATATTTCTTGGAGCAACGGGATCTAAACGAGAGGCAACAGAAATGGGTAAGTAAGGTCCAGGCCTTCAATTTCGATATTGAGTATGTAAAAGGGAAAAACAATATGGTTGCAGATGCTCTGTCAAGGAAGCCGGCTACCTGTATGTTGTCACAAATATCAGCTGACTGGAAGGCTCACTTATGGAATATTCTAAAAACCCGTTTGCATGTAAGTTGATGGACGGCGACATTCAAGATGACCGATACAAGGTGGTGGATGACATCATTTACTATAAGGACCGGATATATCTAGTGCCCGAGTCCAAAATTAAGCAGAAAATTTTGAGAGAGGTACATGCCTCGCCATTAGCTGGGCACCTGGGTTTTCTCGAGACCTACAGACAGCTCAGGGAGAGGTTTACATGGAAGGGACTTAAAGATGATGTGTTACAATACGTGCGGGAATGTGAAGTATGCCAGCAAAACAAAGCTGAACACACCTCACCCGCCGGATTACTACAACCTCTGCCCATACCAGAACAGAAGTGGGATGGCATCGCCATGAACTTCATCACCGGACTTTCGAAGGTAAATGGAAGGGATTGTGTCTTTGTTGTCGTTGATAGGCTAACAAAGTATGCACACTTCTTCGCCATCTCCTCAGACTACCAGGCCGCACAAGTAGCAAACTTATTTTTCAGAGAAGTTTTTCGTCTGCACGGGTTACCCCGAAACATCGTCAGTGACAAGGATGGACGTTTCATCAGCATTTTCTGGCCAGAGTTGTTTCGGTTGGCAGGGACAAAATTGTCACCCAATACCAACTACCATCCGCAAACGGACGAGCAGACAGAAATCGTGAACAAATGGATAGAGGGCTACCTCCAGAACTACGTTTCAACACAGCAACGGGCATGGGTCAAATGGTTGCATCTAAGAGAACATTGCTACAATACAACTTATCATATGTCTATCGGGATGGCACCCTTCAAAGTACTTTACGGATACGAGCCTCTCTCATTCATTAACAAGGTTCTAGGTGACAACCGCGCATTGAGGGCAAAGGACTGGCTTCAGGAAGGGCAAGACATTCTCAAAGTCTTGAAAGAAAACTTACAAAATGCTCAGAATCAACAGAAGATTTATGCTGATAGACACAGGATAGAGAGAAGTTTTGAGGTTGGCGACTTAGTATATTTAAGGCTCCAACCCTACAGGCAATCATCATTGAAAGCAACAGGCAAGGAGAAGCTGAAGCCTCGCTTCTATGGTCCTTATCGCGTGACGCGCCGTATCGGTGAGGTTGCTTATGAACTTGAACTGCCAGAAGGAAGCCGCATCCACAATGTCTTTCATGTCTCCTGCCTAAAGAAAGCTGTCAAGAAAAATATTGTGGTAACCACAGACCTTCCGCCACTGAATGAAGGGAAGCTCCTTTTGGAATCGGCGGAGATCATTGATGTACGGGAGAAGACTCTGCAAAACCATACCCTGAAGGAATACTTGATACGTTGGAAGCACTTGCTGCCGGACGATGTCACGTGGGAAGGTGAACACATTCTTCAGCACCCGGCATTACAATTGCTTGAGGACAAGCAATTTTTGGGACGGGAGGACTGTAATGTTCCCGTCATTAAATGACTATTGTATGTAAGGGTCCCGATTGATTTAGCTTATCTCGGGCCCATTATTTCTTTTTGGCATAGTTTTAGTTGTCGCCGTCAACTCTTTTGTGCACTCTCGAGAGTTTTCCCCGACGGGTATTTATGCTCGGCATGTAGGATAGTTTTAAATATGCTGAGATTTGATATTTTATTTATGTTTGCGAATTCCTATTGGGGATTCTGCTCTTCGCCATTTCGGAGGTGAAAGACCCTCCCTATTTGGTACTCCGCAGTTTCGGTGGGATTCAACCCTCACCCTATTCTGCTTGTATCGGATCTGGCAAAATCCGAGGCTTTATCAATTAATTCAATAAACATTCTTCTGGCAAAACATCTTGTGGTTTGTGAGTATTCTGATTCACGGGAAGTATATTTAATTACAACTGAAGGACGGAGGATACTGTAATTGCATCTGTACCTCGAAACTCATTCAACTTGCCACCCCGTACGACTGTACGGCCTGCTCATCCCATCCGTATTGCTTGACTTCCTGCCCGTACAGCTTGCTTCACTCCCCACCGTACGACCTGTTACTGTATGGCATCTGGCCACTTCACCGTACGGCACCCTGTCTCAGTGTACGCCATTGTTGCTCCTTGCACACACCTCCGGGAGATAAACGCCTCCGGGGCAGAATTTGCCTCCGAGAGATAAACGCCTCCGGGAGATAAACGCCTCCGGGACAGAATTTGCCTCCGGGAGATAAACGCCTCCGGGACAGAATTTGCCTCCGGCAGATAAACGCCTCCAGGACAGAATTTGCCTCCGAGAGAGAAACGCCTCTGATTTGTTCTTCTGATTTGCACGCCTCCGGAAGTCAGGAACATTACATGCTTGATGCTACTTTTATGCTTGAATCTATTTTGCTTACAGTTATAAGTATACTTCATCAGATTAATTGAGAAAGAAATTTTATAGGTGCTGATTCACCCCTCCCCTCTCAGCACCGGTTGGGACTATCACTATTGTCAAGAAAGAGAATGCTAGAAAATACTCATAATAAATTAGGGATAGTGATTGATATGCAAACAAGCTTGTTTGCAAGTATTAGTGTTTTAAACTTTCCTTATGGAAATTTTTGGGGTTATAATCTGTTCAATTTTCTTACCAGTATTAGATTTCAATAAAATCAGTATTTTCAACAATCAAGACTTCCCTTTTATGATAGAATAATTCAAGCCAATAGGAAAAACAAGTAAATGCTTTTATTTGTTCAAAAATTAAGTAAGATCTCATACATAAACTCTATACTTTTCCACACATACTTAACAGTAGAAATAATGAATCGTTGTTCAAGGTTTAAAACGCACCAGTTTCACTAAGTGGCCATGCTTCTATGTTGAAACCAGAACAAGACTTAATTGGATACACTATGATGGAATCCAAATAAATCATTTCCTCAGTAGCAATTGTCCTCGAACTACCTGAAAAAAGACACATAATTTTGTTCTCTGTTTTTAAACTTGTAAACTTGTTTTAGAGTGTCAGTACTTGGGTAAAATATAAGATTTTCTTTTTCCCATAGCCACAAATAATATGAAAACTCGACAATAACATTAAGTAAAAAATGTAACAAAAAAATTGGCTAATCTACAGTTCTTAACAGATAATATTTAAAAAGAATAATTAGATTTTTGTTCCTAATATATAAAATATAATTATTAATCACCACAAATTGTAATTCTAGAGTAAAGGGAAAGAGAAGATCCAATTAAAGACCGAAGCCATCCCCAACTGGAAATAACATTTAGATTTAAACAAATTTTCTTCTCTCAAAAATGTTAGTTGCTTATTACCCAAATTGCTGCCCCTGCTCATAATTTTTTTCAAGATTGATCATATTTGCAGCCAAATGTCAAGCCATTATTGTCAAAATGCTTAATTGTGTAGGCATTGATCTATCTTGGTGCATTAATGATGTATGTAGGTTTCCCATCATGTAAAATATCAAGATGGTGAATTTGAAGGATGTTTCAACACCAACCAAAAAAAAGGTGAAGTTCAAAGAAAGACTATGATAGCAAATACAAGGCAGAGGTAAGAAGGATCGAGCCTAAGAAAAATCTTCTCTGACACATTGAGACAAAATCATCTACGAGGCAAGCATAAATGGCATGGCCCCTTTACAAAAGAAACAATAATAATATTTTAAGTGGGCCCAGTTATCCAACTTTTGAAAAAGACCACTAATACTGTTTAAAAAGTGCTTTTAACATTTTATTTTTAAATTTAATTTAAAAACATTCAAAATAAAATTATATATGTTAAATTTTGATATATAATAATAAATTTTAAAAAATTATATTAATATGTTTAAAATCTCAATATAAACATTTAAAATATATATATGTGTGTGTGTGTGTGTGTGTGTGTGTGTTTTCACTTTTTTTGTGGCATAAGTAAGTTTAATTTTATATATTTAAATCAGTTATACTTAAAATCCAAGTTAAATATTTTCAAATTTTAAACTTGATACACACACATTGAAAAGAAAAAGAAATAAAATCCAAAATTTAAAAAAACAAAAACATGTCATGACCCATTTTCAAAATTATGTTTTCTAGGAGACTCGTAGTCTATCCTCTAATTGCTTAATAATAAGATTTTTAGTTAGTTATGAATTAGAATTAGTTGGTAGTTGGTTATCTAGGTAGTTCATAACTTGAATGGTTTTATAAAGCAATAGAATGTAATCATTTGTGTGTTGTTGATGAATAAAGAATTTATAGGCTTGAGCCTTTCGCTCTCTTTTGTCACCATTTCAATATGGTATCAGAGCAGGTTTTGAAAGAGGCCTCTCTGAATTTCACCCGCTTATGCTTTGTTTGTCAAGTTGATTAAGACTATGCATTAGCAAATACCACAGACCTTCGTGGCCCCATTAACTTTTTCTATCAATTTAACGTGTTAACAAATGATATAGATATAAACATTAAATGAATGAGGACAAATTAAGATAAGCCAAATATAAGAAAGAAAGATGGTAAGAGAATAAGCCAGATCATAAAAGGGAGACAATATTAAGGAAAAGAGGTAGGAAAGTGGGGGAGTGGGAGGTGTGTAAAAATCATCCCTATTTATTTCAGAAAAAAAATTCAACCGCAAATGAAATAGAATGTTATGTAATACCCCAACGGAATCTCCAAAAAGAATACAATAACTTGCAAGGAAAATTTGAAACAATATATAGGCAAGATTGATTCTTTATTGCAATTTGAAAATTGAATGCAAATGTCTACACTCAAGTGTTACAAATAAAGGCACCTATCTATAATGATATTTTCTGTGTGGCAAAGAGTGTGGAAGCAGATACTAATGTATTGGATCGAAAGAACCTCTTCTAAGGTGAACATCGGCCTCTCTCGAAATGCATGATGTGTACTTTGTTGTGATAAAAAATCTTTTCGTGTCCACTGTTAGATAACTGAGAGGGGGGATGAATCAGTTATGTCCAGTTATCCTACAGTCCCAAATTCCTCTCTGATGTATAATACCAACTTCAAAAAAATAAACTAAACAGTTCGATAAAAACTTAACTATGCCTTTCTGATTAATTAACCGACTGTCAGATAAAATTATCTAGTATCTACCGATCAAACCACTTATTGTAATGTGTAAAGTAAAATAACAAAACATCACATGCATACACATTTAACATTTGATTTTTAACGTGGAAACCCTGTTAAGGGAAAAATCACCTAGGATCGGTACCCGAAATATTTTCTCTTCTGAAGTGAGCTCGGTTAAGAGCCAACCCTGTTAAAGGTTACAAAACACACTGTAAGGTGTGACCTTGTTAGAGGATTTATCACTAACAATTCTCTGTAACCATACATTCACTTGGGTCAACAAGAAAACAAGCAACATTCATTGAATGTCATTAAGAAATAAAAAAAGACTCTTAAGTCTCACTCGGTTAAGAGATTTTGTCTGTAGCAATGGTTAGAAAGCAACAGTATATGACCTGATTCAAATGCAACTTCCTTTGCTCATTTTCAGATCTATGCTAAACTCAATATATCTCTGGCCATCATAATCTCTTCAATCTGCTTTTTCCTCTAACTCTGTTCTACTCGGTTATCTCTTTATGACACTCAATGTTGTCTGCAGAATCAGTTCTTACTTCAACCTGTCGAACCAGCTTTGCATGTATGCAATCTTTTTCTTCCATGCGCGATTTTATCTTTGGATTTCTTGTCTCCTTATATAGACATGATAAACCATTTTCTTTTCAGCCATAGATTTTGCCTCTTAATCTCCATTGTTGATTTTGCCTTAAAACATTTTCAATCTTCATCATCCGATCATCCTTGAATTTTGTTAGTCATAGATCTTCATAAGAAACTTTATCTTAATCCTTGGAATCTTCTAGATTTGTCCAGCTCATCATCTCATATCGGCAATCACATGTTCCTCCTTATTTCTCTTGCTCGGTCAATACCGTGATATGTTGGTTTCTTCCTGCTCGGTATGCACTACACCTGCTTGGTGTACACTGCATCTTCTCGGTGTATTCTAAGTTCTTCATACCGACCAAATTAACTTGTATATTTTTTATCTTCAACACTTCAAAAAAATCATGTAAGCCAATCGAATCACTATAATACTATCATAGACTCATCGATAAGTTGCCCAATAAATACCTTAATCATAACTTACTCATACATCTCATTTTCATGTTAATATCTCTTTTCCTTCACCAATATTACCTTCTTCAGATGTTTGCAACTATTATGATAAGTAAAGTCAAAACTAGTTGACATCAATGACAATATAACAACTGATCTAATGTCTCACATATAACTTAGTAGCTCAGTGATGATCATCACATTCTCCATTCTGTTCTCCAAGTAGTTTATTTGTTGTAGTTTCAAAAATAAGAATACAATAACTTGCAAGGAAAATTTGAAACAATATATAGGCAAGATTAATTCTTTATTGCAATTTGAAAATTGAATGCAAATGTCTACACTTAAGTGTTACAAATAAAGGCACCTATCTATAATGACATTTTCTATGTGGCGGAGTTCGGAAGCAGATGCTAATGTATTGGATCGAAAGAACCTCTTTTAAGGTGAACATTGGCCTCTCTCGAAATGCATAATGTGTACTTTGCTGTGATAAAAAATCTTTTCGTGTCCACCACTCTCTCAAACTAATAAAAATGTCAATGCCCAAATCTGATATTAGTTCAGAGTTAGAAACTCAGACTGATCTAAGTTTTTTTCTTGATCAGAGATAGCTGCTAATGTTGCATTGACTGAAGATAATTAATGATTTCTATCGTAGGTACATGGCATGTGAACATCCAAATAGCTCACTGCAATGGTCTCTTAAAAGATTTGGATGCTGCTGATTTGAATACTTAGGTGATACTGGACATATATCTACTCTAACTACTAATTCTGATTTGAATGCTCAAGCGCCACAATTTACTATTGACCTACTCTGAATAACATTGAGTGCTCCCTTAGAATCTTGCCACAAAAGATGCTTCAGAATTCACTACTGTATGACTCTTGCAGCAGTTGATTGCATTTATTACCACCTTGCACAAGGATGTTCAAATATATATTGCAACAGCAATAGGTTATTTCTCACTCAAATGAATTGTGCCCCTCTTGTGATCCAATACTCAATGGATCAACCACTTTCCTTGATCTGATGGAGTCTTGAAAACTCAGTGACCTCCACTTCTCAACTTCAATCCTCTTCTTAATTTGCAAATCGAACCACAACGAAATGCAATTTTGTCTCCTCATAGAGACTTCACAAAATTCAAATGTTTGAGCATCCTAGGGTGATATGTGTTGTGTTGAAAACACACATGCCCCATTGCAAATGGGGACCCCCACCTAATTTGCTTGGTAGGTTAGTACTTTGTCTAGTTTAATCTTAGTTGGCAACAATTTTGAAGTTTCAAGCATTGGTAAGGCAGGAAGTTTGAGCAAAGTAGAGGTGCAAATTGCTTAAGGCTCCAAGTCACGATATTTGGGAGAGTTAGCAAGTTCAATGGTCAAGACACAATCTAAGTACCTAGTAGATTTTCAATCCAATGAGTGTTGTCCAATTTATCATGAAAGGGTATTCCCAACACATGGCCAATTTTCGCCCAACTTGTGAGTCTTGGACCTAACAACACCCTAATTACTGACCAGATTAGGCAAAGAGAATGTAATGTACAAAATGGGAGACTAGGCCTCCTTCACTATATGACACGCACACTCTTACCTACGGTGACCCCTCCATATGTTAACAACGCCTCCACCATGTCGTACACTTCCACTGTACCGCACACACTTCCACAATACCATGCACACTTCCACCGTACCAATAACACACTGCCATCGTATGAGTAGCACATTGCTTGTAATGTTTTGCACAAGATTGGAAACTACCCAGTTGAGTTCGTAAACAACTCTCCGAATGCAACCTTACTGGAAAGTGACGTCCGTACGCCAACACCTTGGCAGTCCGTACAATAACGATCTCAGCTCCTAACACTACACATACGGTGGTCGAAGACCGTATGGCCTCAGCTCCTTACACTGCATGTACGGTGGTCAAAGACCATACGGCTATGGCCTGTTGGTTGTGGGCATTAACCGGTAAGGATGGAACAGATATATCGCAAAGTGGTGTTGTCATTGATATCTAAGGTTAACATTGTTCCAACAGGAACAAGTGACAATAATAGTAAACAGGTGTAGTTTACAAGAGGGACTGGTTATGAAACCGGTGACACATATTGAGCACGAAGTATTGTTAATGTGACCGATAAAGTCTCTAACCGATCATCGGAGCAACTAGTAACCAAGGAAGGTAACCGAAGCATCCAAAACAATGACTGATAAAGTATATAACCGGAACCAAGGAACCAAACCGATATAGACAGAGAAAGGAAGAGTGACAAGTAATGACAAAGGCCTATATACTACCTACGGATGGAAACTGAGATTGATGAACCAGTGAAAGACATAGTTTACAAACACTTGTGTGACTCTTTGACCGAGATTTGCTGCACAAAATCCGGAAGACTTTGTGTTATTAAGAAGATCAGTGCAAGGCACAATTGAAGGTTTTAATGCCGAAGATTATGGCATTAAAACGTGGAGAAATCTCAAGCAAAGGAAAGTATGCGGCACGCATCTGTCGTTTCCTTTATAAAACAGAAAAAACATATGGCATGCATCTGATGTTTCCTCTATGAACTGAGACTCAATTGGATGATGGATCCAAAGATCTTTGCGGAGGTCGCACACGCAGAAAGTGGGAAGATCAAGAAAACTATTTATTCTTCAGCCTGTGAAGAATATCGTTTGCCTTCATTCTGCCAAGAAGAAAAAGAGTGAACCTGTACGCTGAGAGAAGCTACGAAAAAGGTGAAAAGAAGAAGAAGAGAAGAGTTTGCAAAGAAGCACAACAATTTGTGGAGAGCATATCTGTGGTGCCTGGTGATGACTCTCAGTTGATAAACGCAACGATCTTATCAGGGTAAGTAAAGCCATCTCAAGAAGATCAAACCCTCTATTGCTCTCTAACAACTGCAATAGGGAAATCCTAGTATTTGGGTGGACATTAACAGGTCCCTTGTATTAAATCCCTTAACCGGGTGACATTTGTGTAGATGTTTTAAGTCCTCTAATAAGGCAGGCTTTAACAGGCCTTATTTCTTAAATCCCTTAACCAGGTCAAATATAATAATGCGTTTGTAATCCTTTAACAGGGAAGGCTCCTAATAGGGCGCACTTCAGAAGAGTGCAAAATTTGTGAGGTCTCCTCACACCGTGGTTTTATCCCGATTTGGGTTTCCACGTGATACATTTGGTGTTGTCTATTGCTTTAATCTTGTGATAAGCTATTTCTATGATAGAATCTGTTTTGCTTGCAGTTTTAGTTATATTATATTAGATTGGTCTTTAAGTTTTAGTGGGTGTTGATTCACCCCTCCCCTCTCAGCACTAGTTGGGACCATCATGGCCTAGAATGATAACCATGTCACAGGAAAACACAATGTATGACAGATGTATGATGATTAAGCAATCTGTATGGCACAGTGGCTCGTACGATATGTTGGTTGCACGATAGCAATCCATATGATGAGTTTGGATGATGTACGCTTGCTAAATTGGTCTGTACGGTGGAAGCTAAATAGTCTATACAGTGATGATATATGGGATGTGGGTGACAGTACGATCACTTTCCTTAACGCGATCTAGGGTTGTACACTAGCGATTTGCCTCCCATTAGAGAAGTGTAAGATGCCAATTTCCTGATTGGAAGGCAAGTATAACATAGAACAATAATTTGAAGCACCAAAACACAAGTTTGGACTTGCACTTGCAAAGTAAATTATATTGAAAATGATAGCACTTCAGATTACAATAATCTCAGACTGAGAGCAAAATAGAATAGGGTGAGGTGTTACTCCCACCGAAACTACAAGTACCAAATAGAGAGGATCTTTCACCTCTGAAATGGAAAACAACAAACTCCAACTTGAATTTGCAATTACAAATAAAATATCAAGTTCGCATACCTACAACAATGTAATGTCCTCACCTAGAATGGGATTTAATAATTAATATTAATTAAAAATAATGAACAAATAAAAATAATCATATAATATAAACTATTATTAATATAAGAATATTAATATAGTAATTATTGACAATAATATATTAATATATTATTTATTAATATAATAATAAATAATAATAATATTAAAGAATTGAAATAGAATTTAATAATAATGAAAATAAATAAATGAATAATAATACCTTATAATTACAAAGGACATTACATAAGGCAACTACCAACAATTGATAAGAAGTAATCGATATCACAAGAAGGGACCGTAATAATAGTCGATTGCGGCCAAAGACAATGATCATATCAACGGTGAACGAAAACTCAATTCACAAAAGGGAGTCGACGGGAAGAATTATCTAAGCATATAGAACGGTCCACTAATCAAATGATGAGTGCAAGGTGTGAATGTCTCAGAATAGCGACTTGCTACATCTCATTGAAGATTAGAAGAGAACATCTGAATATTGAACAGAAATGATACTTATCGGAAGAAATGGAGTTTGACGTCATCGAACATACATGAAGATGACATAACCAAAGATGATCAAAGACTAATAAGACTGATCCTTCACCGCCTTCACCAAGTCCAAATGGGTGGTCAAAGATATAGAATAACAATGCACACAATCAATTCCAATGAATGGGGACTCATAAGGGTGGCAGTCACGTTTAGTAAGGATGACATCAATGGAATGAAGATACTGGTATGAGTAAGAACATGAAGCCAAGCTAATAGCCTTATCACTAAAGAAGATATCGATTATATATGCAAATTAGCGAATGGTGTATTTAAGCATATTGCAAGTATCAAGAAGCATGATGGATTATCGAATCTACTAACTTAATGATAGATAGCAATGGATTCATAAATTATAAGGCATGCAATTAATAGTGAATCAATATCTATTATGAGAAGAGCAGTCAAGGATAGTAAAAACGGTAATCATCATATAAGTAACTAAGCAAGAGCTATAAACTCATTAATTGCTAAAGGGTGCGATTGGTCTAAAGGAGGGTTAATTATGAATTGGTACTAGAGGTGTCTTTCGGAAATGCAACCCATCATATCCACAATCAAGATATATGTAGGCATTTCAACCACTAAAGAAAAACATATACAGTCATTACCTCTTTATATATTATTCTATTTGGATCTGCTCACATCAAGCACTTTCCTTTTTGGCATAATCTACTTACATGAACATAATATGCATCAATCTGAAGCCGCAAGCATCTAAGTAAATAGGCTGAAACAGCAAGGTGATATTTCTCCATTTATATTATTATTCTAGAGATAGGATAGCCGATTACTGAAGTAATGCATCTCTACCATATAAAAATATATATTACCTATATCAGAAGTGGCATCATTGTAGTTGATCTAAAAGTAGCAATGTCTATAACTATAAGTGATAGTAAGATCATCCTTCACAGCATACGCATATTGACATATTAATTAGACATCAAGAACTATATCATGTTGCATAGATAATGTTGATTAAATCTAAATAGCGATTGCTATTGAGCCAAATCATCACTACTTGGTTTAAATGCCAGATTTAAATAATATAAAAGTTGAAGCTATCACCCCGAAGTTTTGAGTCATTCAAACTAGGGTCATTACAAACAACAACTAACCCGGACTTATATATGCCTTCGGGAAAACTTCCCAAAGGATTACAAAAAGTGCTAACAGGCCAAAACGCTGCCAACAATAAAATAAAAATGGGCCTGAGAGATAATAAATTTAATTTCGGGATCATACATACAAAATTATTGAATTAAATTATTTAATAATATCGGGGACATTACAATCCTCCCAGCCCGAGATTTGCTTGCCCTTGAGCAATTGTAGGCATGGATGCTCCAAAATTTGCTCACCTTCCAAAGTGGCATCCTCGATTGGCAAATCCTTCCATTGCACAAAGAATTCCTTGATTGTGCATGACCATAGCTTCTCTCTGACATCGATGATCTCAGCCAGTTCAAGAATTAGTTTCCCCTCTCCGTCAATGGGTAGCAATTCCTTCGACACAATGACCCGCTACCCAATGTACTTCTTGAGTCACGACACATGAAAAACATTGTGCATCCAACTCCCCACAGGAAGTTCCAACTTGTAGGCAACTTCGTCCACCCTCCGAACCACTCTATATGGTCCATAGAAACGCAGTTCCAACTTCTCCTTACCACATGCCGTCAGGGAGTATTGTCTATATAGTTGAAGCCGAAGGTATACCAGATCGCCTACCTCAAAACTCCGCTCAATCCGGTGTCGGTCGGCATACATCTTCTGCTGGTTCTGAGCCCTCTGTAGGTTATCCTTGAGACATCTCAGGATATCCAAACTCTCCTATAGCCAGTCTTTGGCCCTTGGTGAGAGATTGTCACCCAACACCAGATCCACGAATGACGAAGGTTCATAACCATACAGTGCTTTGAAGGGTGCCATACCTATTGATATGTAGTAGGTGGTGTTGTACAGTGTTCTCCCAAATGCAACCAACGGACCCATGCATTTTGTTGTACTAAAACATAGGTCTATTATTCCTAACCGGTTACTAAGAGGGGGGGGGGGTGAATTAGTAAATACTATTTCTACTTCAATTTAAACCTTGTATGCAGATTCATTTAGAATAAACAATATGAAATTAAGCATTCATGAACAAAAATAGAAATACTCAGATCGACACAACATATGTACGTGGAAACCCTCGGTTAAAAGGAAAAAACCACGGTGAGACAGAGCTCACAACTTCACTACTGCAGTAATAAAGAAGCCCTGTTAAGGGCTTACAAAACACATGCAAGAGTACTACCCGATAAAAGGATTTGGTAGAAGATCGGTTAAGATCTTGACTCTGTTAGGAGCCGCCTTGTTAAAGGACTTTCAACATCAACTACGATGCTACCCGGTTAAAGGATTTATACAAAGAACCTATTAGGGTTCACCCTGATAGAGGGATTTGAATATGTTTTCACAGTATAAAAGCAATGATCTTAATTGACACTCTCTGTCTGATTAGATCATCCATGTTGACCTTCCTGTTCTGCCTGGCTGTTGATCCTTTCTGCCTTTCACCTCTGTGACCGTAGCTCTTCTCAGAGGAAATCTCTCTCCTGCTTTGTATATTCAACAACTCTATTTTTGTGTCCTATAACCTGTTATTTATAAGAAATCAATCTTATTATTAAAACCTAACTCATAGAACTGCCAGGCTGTAAACTCAACCATAAATCATGCAGCAAAAAGCTTTGCGAAATGATCTTTGAGTTTACCTTGAAACATCCATATAGAAATAAAACTAACTCCTATTAAAAAGCGAACTCTAGTTCTAAACGGTGGATGTTCCACATATCCCGTTTTTAACTTAAACAACTCTGCATACACCAGTGCGGATTGACGTGTTGTTGACCAGTATCAATATCATACCTGATTGTCCATATAATAAGACTCTTATACCCGATTCATATCCTTTTCTACTTGGTCTACCGGTACCTATACTCTGTTTGGTCTACCAGTGCCTATTTATGAGTATGAGTGGTCTACTGGTTTACTGGTGGGATTGATGTTTGCTTTACACTTATCCAATGACAATCTTAAATACGCTAACAATCTTCCCCTTTGGCATTGGTGGCAAACAATCACTTTCCGCACACCATCACTTTCTCATCATAGTGAATTCCACCTGTAGACTCCTTCCCTATACTGTATACTTCAACTCTTTTGTTTGCAGACTTCCCTTGTTCGTGTGCTGCCTTCTACTCTGTAGTTGAATGTACTCTGTATCTTTTCTGAGCTTCTTTACCTTCTGATCTTCTTCCCTTCCTTGTCTGATGTCCTCTTCCCTTTTGGTGAAGCCTTCTCCCCATGTCTTCTTCCCCTTTTTGCCTCCATAGGACAAAGGGTTAAGCAGTAATGACTCGGTTACATTTGTAACTTTGTAAAGATGTCCTTGTACACTTTCTTCGCTGTATGAAGAAAAGGGTTCCATTGATTGGTGGCATGTTCTAGATTTTTGAGTGCTGCATTCAGCGAGACTATGATATTGTTAGTACCGACCGGTTACTAAGAGGGGAGGGGTGAATCAGTAACAATTATTTCTTGCGTTTTGAAACTTGTTTGAACAATACTTTTCTAAAACAATCAATCATATGCAAGCATAAAAAGTTAAGTACATAGATCAACACCAGATATATACGTGGAAACCCTCGGTCAGAAGGAAAAAACCAAGGTGAGATAGAGCTCACAACTTCACTACTACAGAATGAAGGCGCCCTGTTAGGAGCTTACAAAGCACTTGTTAAGGTGCTACCCGGTTAAGGGATTTTACAAAAGATCTATTAAGATCTAAATCCTGTTAGGAGCTGCCTAGTTACAGGACTTTGAACATCGAAAAGGATGTTACCCTATTAAGGGATTTTTACAACGAACTGATTAGGTCCACCCTAATGAAGGGATTTCAATTGCTTCCTCTACTTATCAAAAGTAATGATCTGATGTGACATTGAATGTCTGCTTAGATCATACCTCTTTTTCGGTTTGCCTGGCTGTTGATCTCTGCTACCTCTATGTCTGTAGCTCTTCTCTCAGAAGATGTCTCTCCTCTGCTCTATGCAATTGCCAACAATCAACAACAACTTCCTTACGTCCTATGACCTATATTTATACAAGAGTTCACCATCATGAAACCCTTGACCCATAGAACTGCCAGGCTGTAAACTCAACAATAAAATCATCCAACTGGAAGTTAAGCTGTCCGTTCTGATCTGGAGTTTACCTTGCAAGATATCCGCAGAAATAAAGCCAACTCCTGTTAAAAAGTTAACTCCACTTACAAACGGTGGATATCCTGTATAATCTAGTTTTAACTCAAACTGCCTCCCCAAAATCCGGAGCGGATCTTTAGGTAGTTTAGACTGGTGTTCTCTTGTATCCGGTTAGAGTCCTCAAATCCGGTACTCTTCTGTACGCAATCGAAGACCGGGACTGTAGACTTGAATCGGCCCACTAGTGTAGTGCCCTTTTCATTAGCTACTGGTGCATACACTCGTCTCCTCGACTACCAATGTCGTCTAAGTATTCAGAGTGACTGGTGATCTTTTACCGATATGAATGAGAGTTTGTGAAAGACACTAATGACAACTTAAATTGCTAACAATCTTCCCCTTTGTCATTGGTAGCAAAACAAAATTATATACAAACCATACTCACATTTTGGTGCATCTTATACCGTGTTCTATGCAAACTGCTCTTTTGTCTGTAGAACACTTCCCCTGTTTCGAACTTCCCCTGGCTAAGTGCTCCGCTTGAATGTTTTGCACTGTCTTGTACCGTGTTGCCTTTGCACTGTGCCTGTCTGCTCATTCCTCATTCAAATACTGTTGCCTGTCTGCTCATTCCTCATTCAGCATTTCCCCTTTTTGCCTCCATAGGACAAAGGGTAATGCATTTCTTCACATTTGAAGCTTAGTGAAGATATCCTTATATATTGGTCTGGCTGAGTGAAGGAATGGTGCCTATTGACCAATTACATATTCTGTATTCTTTTGGGCTCCTGTCAAAGAAACAATGATATTCTTCATGTCTTCCATAGTTTTGTAGGCTAGTTCATTGATTAGAGCTTCTATATAATTTGCTGTTAGATTCATGATGTCAAATGTTGGTGCCAAAAACATTTGAAATCCAATAATATCTTGGATCCTCTTATCTTTCTCTTCAACAATTTTTCTTAGTGCAAGAGTCAAACTTGTCATTTCTCTGCTATAGGATGTTGCAGTTTTTTTCTTAATATCAAACTGAGAGGACAAGGCTTTAATCTCTTATGTTATCTTGGCAAACTTTTCTGATAGATCTTGCAAAAACACTTCAAAGTTTGATGTCCTGCTCATCAAACTTCCTGCTTCTTGAAGTTGTTGCAGAATTCTCAGGTTGGTTGTCACATTCACCTTGATATCTTCAACCTGTTTGTGGAGTATCTCCACTGTTTTCTTCTCGTAGTGGTCGATTGCCACTATTTCAGGATCACTGAGATTGCCTGTGCCAGAACTTCTAGCTGATAGATGACCGGTTCATCTTCATGTATGTCAGCATCAAGGACAAAGTTGCACAAAATGTTCTTTACATTGGTCAGGACCATGTCCTGTTTTCTTTTGGTCAGCTCTTTCAACTGCCTTGTTGACATCTTACTGATGTCCACCATAGTATCGGTGACCTTAGTTCTTTTAGCTTCCTTCTCTTCAGAAAATGACAACATTCTCTTAGATGAGGAGCTTGGTATGTCGGCATGTTCCTGTTGCCTTTGCTCTTGCTCCAATTGAGCTTTCTCAGTGTGGACTGGAATTTCTTCCTCTAGTCCCTTATTCTCTTCAGCTTCTTGATGGGCTGCATTTTCTTGTTGAACCTCTTCTTCCGGTAGAACTTGCTTTGCAGGTTGCTCTTCCTCGGTCTAAGCTTCCTCTTCCAATTGCTCAGTGACTTTAGCATCCTGTTCTTGTTCTTCTAGTGGGACTTCTTTTTGTTGGTGCTCCTCAACTGTATGAAGTTCTCCCATGGGTATATCAATTTCTGCCTCTTGTTCAGCAATTATTTGTTCATTAGCCATGACCTCTTCTGTTTGAACTTTTTCCTTTCCTGTAGAAGGTTTTTCACCAATTGTGGGCATGTCCATTGGCGTTTGCATTTTTTTAGGTTGATCCTGAGGACCTAGTTTTTCCAATGCTTTGAAGTCATATTTGTTCCAGTAGTCCAAAGTTGCTTTATAGACCTGAGTCACATACCCGTTTAATATCTCAACAACTCTATATGGTGTATCTAGCTTTATTCATGCTTCTTCTATCAAAAGCTTTATTCTTTCCTCACTGAATCCAGATCTAACTTTTAATAGTGTTTCCCTAATGATTCTAGTGTAGGTACCTAAACTGGCTCTCCATTTTGATTGTAACCTTTGGGTGAGTTCTGGTGGGAACTTGGACCTGTAGTCCCTTGGGGTCCTATGATAATCCATGAAAGTTTCTACTATCCCTACAATTAGCTTTTGTTTGTCCTCTTCGTCTAGTACACTGTACCACTTTGCAGCATTGTCCACTTCTCCAAAGTCCATTACCTCAGTAATTATATCATCAACATGCATAGGTTTAATGTTACCTTTGCTTGGAGAAATGAGAATTGTTGGGTTTATTGCCTAATCTTTGGTTATGTCCACTAATACCGGTGCTTCTTCTCCAAGTACTCCTTTCCCTTTGCCGGTGACAACTGCCGGTTGAACCGTTGCTTTTTGACGAGCCTCTTCTGCTTTCAGCTGGGTTTGAAGTAGTTGAGTCCACATCACTATTCCTTCATCATGTACTTTGTCAGCTTGTCCAACAAACATGAGATTGATCCTTCTTTTAGTTGAGAAGGTTTGCTGATGAAGTTCAGCTTGTTCAGTGGCTTCTTCTAGAGTGAGGTGGTTCTGGACTTCTAGAAGAGCTCATATTCTCAGCTCCTTTTCGATGTTCATTGAGGCTTCCCATTTGGCTTCAAGAAATTGTAAGAGATCCTTCGGTAGAAATTTGATAAGTTCAATGGGATGCAGGTTGAACTTGTGAATGCAGTACACAACTACTTCTTCAATCTTTCTCCTGTCTTCTTCATTACTAAGTGAATATCTACTGTTTACCGAGCTCATTCCCCCAGTCTCTTTCAACAGTGCCACATATTCATCAATGGTGAGTGTGGCCTTTCTTGTTGGATTCTCTTTTACCAATTTTCCAGTTTTCTTCTTCCTAATCAGAGGAACTGTTTCCTTAGTCTCTGTCTTTTCTTGATCTGTCTCTTGGGTACTTGATACCGGTTCTGCTTTCTTCTCTCGAGACTTGGGTTGTTCTGCTAATAATTTCTTCTTCGGTGTGGGGGTCTTTTTGGTGTAGACAATTTTGATTTATGCTTGCTTTTTCAGATTTTCTACAATCTCATCACATGTCCTAAACCGGTTTGCAAAGAGGTCCAAATTTGCACTATTGAGGGCATCAGCATATACCTTGGCAATCTTGGCAGTGATCTCATACCCTAGCTCAGGAGCATATACTTCTTTTGGTTCCACTGCTTGAATGATGCAGTTATTGATGGTAACCAGAAAGCATATGTCATCCTTGTACTGGTCAACAATGGTTGACGGTACTCTTTCTCTTGCGTGCATTTTTAATTGAAATCCTTCAAAGTGTTCAGTCATAGCACTTCTTAACTTGTCTCCCAGTTTATTGGCCATCTCTGTGATTTGATGCATAATCGGTCTATTGGTTTTCCATACAACTTTTCCGACTCCAGGGAAAAAGTTAGAGTAGTAGAAGTAGAGACATACCAAAAGGATCCCGTACTTCATTGATTTCTTCCTTACGACTCCGAGCTTCTTCATATTTTCAAATATTTGACTTTGAAGCATTCCATAGGTGTTGTATTGGGCATTGTTGTGCAATATGCAGTATGCGGCATGAATTGCACCACCCGGTATGTTGTTTAAATTTCTTGACTGATAGACCTTGTAGCCAAGTACAGCAGACGCAAACCGGACTCCATCATCCTCAATGTCGTTTATGGTCATAAGTCGACCATTAGGGTTTGACTTAGTTAATTTATTGACCACGGTATTGGCAATGGTTCTTAGGGTTAGAGCTTTCCCTTGATTGCTGTATCCGGTCACCCTATGCAAATCATCTTTGGTGATAGGAATACATACACCTCTGTTGAGCCAGAAACTTGGTTCATGAAGACGACTGAGAACTAGTTGAGTTATGTCTTCATGGAAGATGGACGGATAGTATACTCCATTGATGAGTCCAGATGATATCAGCTTGGCATACTTATCCGGAAGCTTCTCCTCTTCAAACAATGATACGTATTCGCCTTGAATGTATGTCTCACCCAATTCTTCCTATTTAGCGTGAATGAACACTGCAATGTCTTCGGTTAAGAGGACTCCTTTGGGTACAGACGAGAGCACCCCTGCCATGTTGTTTTCTCTATTCTGAATTGGCGTGATATCATATGCAGGTTCATCCATTTGATTTCCCTTGATCAGCTCTACGTTAGCGGATGATGAGGCCATTCTTGCTAACCGGTAACTTGCAGAAAGTAGCTTGGATCAATTTTGCAAACAATGATTTTCAGTGATCAAAGCGCGAGAACACTTAGCACAAGAATTCGTAAATAATACAATAAGCAAAGTGAAAACTTGTGAGTAATCCTCCTTTCTTTTATAGAGTTAGGCTATAACGGTAATTACCAAACGGTAATTATTCGTTAAACGGCTACAGTAATAAATGCCTTACCTAACTTTACTTTCCTTTTTCTCAACCAGTCGAGTATAACTTGCCTTATCGGTTGTCCTGCAGACTGAGTGAGTCTGACTCTCACCAGTCATACCGGGAATGGTAGTGTATCTACCGGTTCCCTCTACGCCTTTACGGCTCAATTCGTTGAAGAAATATCACCATCGGCAGATGATGATCCTTCCTCTGTCTTCTCCTCAACGGAGTTCTTTGATTCCTTTTTGGACCAAATCTGTCTGACTGTTTTCTATCTTCTCTTCCTTGTTGGTCTTATCTTCAAACTTGATCGGTTCCTTCTTATTGAATGACCGGTTCCTGCATTCTTTGGCTAGATGTCCAACTTTGTTGCAGTGATAGCAGACTATCCCGGTTTCCTTCCATGGGTTTGCCCTTCTTAGGTTAGGTGACTTGTTCCAGGAGTCATTGTGACTGTGTGATCCACAGTTTGTACAGTTGGTTGTACTTTGGTTCTTGTTTCTCTTGGTGAGTACTGACTTAGGGGATCTGAATGTCATTGTCTTTGATCTGCATTCTTTAGCCTTGTGTCCAAACTTGTTGTATGCATAGTAGTAGCCTTTGAACCTTCTCCTGCTTCGACTGGACACAGATACGGGGTTGGACCAGCACTCATTGGTGTTGTGGCCATTTTTGCAATAGTTCTTAATGTAACTGTTGTTGATTCTTACTGGTGCATTTCTGCAGTTATTGGTTTTATGACCCAATTTTCCACAATGCTTACAGGATGTGTTAGGCTTTCTTACCTTTTTGTGTTGGCGTCTTTCTCTTGTCCTTCTTGCTTGACTTAGCACCAGATAACTCACCGTTCTCTCTGGTGACTTCACCGGTGAATCCAAGACCAGTCTGATCTTTATGCTTCCTTTGAGCTTTAAGTTGCTCATCAAGCTTGACCGAACTTTCATTGTATCTTCTCAGAATTTTATTTGTTTCTTCAAGTTCGTTCAGCTGTTCCCTCAGTTGATACAATTCTAGGGACAGTCTATTGCATGCCTCATTCCTGTCATGCCAGCCTTTCTACATGTGGGCATTTTCTTGAGTGACACTTTGCATGTCCTCTTGAAGTTGTAGAATAATGAGTTCATTTGCCCCTACGGCTTCCACTGCCCGATCCCTCGCTTTCTCTAACGCTATCAAAGACTTGACTGCTGAGTTCCTTTCATCTTCAGCTTTTCTCTTTTTCTCAATCAGTTCAGTGATCCTCAGGACATTGTCCTCTTGTTCCCTCTTAAGGTTGGAGATCTGATCGGTCAGGATTTGATTCTTTTCCATGAGTTCAGACACTGCCTTCTCAGCTTCATCAGATCCACTCTGTCCGGAGAGTTCGTCAATGGTTTCATTGCTCTCATTCAATTGTAGAGCCAACTCCTTTCTTTCTGCAAGTGATCTCCTCAGTCTATTCTCCACAGACGAAATGACGTTGTTAGCTTCCTCTAGCTGTTTCTGATACCGGTAACCCTCCATGATCTTTCTCTCAAGCTGTTAGACTTTGAAATAGAGAACTTCGCTCTGATACCAATTGTTAGTACCAACCGGTTACTGAGAGGGGAGGGGTGAATCAGTAACAATTATTTCTTGCCTTTTGAAGCTTGTTTGAACAATACTTTTCTAAAACAATCAATCATACGCAAGCATAAAAAGTAAGTACACAGATCAACACCAGATATATACGTGGAAACCTTCGGTCAGAAGGAAAAAACCACAGTGAGGCAGAGCTCACAACTTCACTACTACAGAATGAAGGCACCCTATTAGAAGCTTACAAAGCACTTGTTAAGGTGCTACCCGGTAAAGGGATTTTACAAAAGATCTGTTAAATCTGAACCCTGTGAGGAGCTGCCTGGTTACAGGACTTTGAACATCAAAAAGGATGTTACCATGTTAAGGGATTTTTACAACGAACCGATTAGGTCCACCCTAATGAAGGGATTTCAATTGCTTCCTCTACTTAACAAAAGTAATGATCTGATGTGACACTGAATGTCTGCTTAGATCATACCTCTTTTTCATTTTGCCTAGCTGTTGATCTCTATAATGTCCCGTGTCCGGGTGGTGTTCCCCGCAGCCACGTGTCCAGGGTCTGTGTAATTGGGGTGGTCCCCACCCTCGGATGCTCCGGTAATGGGAGATGTTCCCCACACCCTTAACACCTTGGGTACCTGCCCTTACCACCGGGGCGGTCTTTTGGTGTAGTAGTTGGGCCTTACTGGTATCAGAGTCGAGATCTCAAGGTGGAGACCCGCGGACGTGGAGCATGGTGGGCTGTAATGTCCCGTGTGCAGGTGGTGTTCCCCGCAGCCACGTGTTCGGCGTCTGTGTAATTGGGGGTGGTCCCCACCCTCGGATGCTCCGGTGATGCGAGATGTTCCCCACACCCCTAACACCTTGGGTAGCCGTTGTTACCACCAAGCCGGTCTTTTGGTGTAGTGGTTGGGCCTTACTTGTAAGAACCCCTTTCAGGCTCTTGCTGTTGTTTTGATGGTTTTATAATTTTTTATTTTTTTTTGCAAGTGTTTTGGACATAAAAAGAAAATAACATAACGATGAAATACTAAATAGAAAATGAACTACTGCTGCCTTATTAAATTCCTTTGAGCAAAACTCAGTACAAATGATAATATCTGAATAAATAACAACAAATAAGATTGGATTCAATACACATTAAAAACCTGGGAATTTATTAATGAAAATCGCACTTTCCCAGCATAACTGACACCTGCTGTAGTATTCTACTCACGCTGGATGAATGATGGCGTACCATCTACAATCCCACTTCTCTGAAACTGTAAATCAATGCTGTAAATGCTGAAGTAAATCTCCGTTGAAGCACAATAGAAGTCTCTGGATGAAACCTCCGCTAGATATCAAATTCACCAGATATTTCACTGGCTCAAATGATGAACACACAGAAGAACTACATTCTCCAATGGCTGCATTGTCAAACCCTTTTCTCAGAGCTAGAGAGTTGAAGAAAAATTCAATCAATAATGAAAACTGGATGCCCTTTTCTTCTCACGCTAAGCATATATAACCTTCCAAGTCTAAAACGTACCCAAAAAGTAGGAATTGCGATTTCTCTCAAGCAAGTACAATTTAATGTTATAAACATTAAATTAATGATTTATTTTATCATTTAGAGTTAGGAAGAAGTCAAATAAATTATTAATAAATTTGGCCCCCTTCTCATATGTTAAGACCCTCAACTTAAGTGATTTTAATATAAAGTTATAATATAACTTTATATTAAATAATTATTCTTCTTTAATACTTAGCCACGAAAAATGTCATAACTCCCATAATATTGTGAATCTGATCAAGTCGTCTGAACTGGGAGCTAGTGAAAATATTCTCCATGTGACCATGAGGTATTTCTAAAAATAGTAGGGGTCCATCTCTATAGCTCCAAAATAAGCCTAAAAATAGTCATTTCTGCCAAACAGAGCAGAATCCAAATAAGTGAGCCAAAAACCATCTCACAAGCCAACTGAGAACACTGAGCTCTGCCAAAACTAAACCATTAGAAGATCATACCTCCCCTGTGCCATTACTAACCACCTATCCATGTCTACTAGCCTACGAGGGTCCACTGATAGGCTAACCATTAGCTAGCATGATCTCACTAGCTTGAAGGGGACATCACAGTCCGCCCTTTCTGAATTTGCTTGTCCTCAAGCAATCTCAACTCTGGATGCTATAGAATCTCCTCCCTCTCCCATGTAGCATCCTCAACTGGCATATCCTTCCATTTCACCAAATACTCTTTGATAGTGCTCCTGCTCAAATTTCTCTCCCTAAACTCCAAGATAGCCTCTGGCACTAAAACTAATTTCCCCTCATCATCCAATGGTGGAAGCACTGTGGAAGGAACAATGTGGTGTCCTAATGCCCTTTTGAGGTGTGACACATGAAAGACATTATGGACTTTGCTCTCTGCTGGCAAGTCCAACTCATACACCACCTCTCCAACTCTTCTGATCACTCTGAAAGGCCCATAGTACCGTGGCTTTAGTTTCTCGGCTCCACTCCTCTTGAGAGTAGACTAGCGGTAAGGCTGTAGCATCAAGTACACCATATCCCCTACCTCAAAATTCCGCTCAGTCCTCTTCTGATCTGCGTATTGCTTCTGCTAGTTCTGCGCCTTAGAAATATTCTCCTTGAGAACCTTAACAATATCTTGACTTTCTTGCAGTCAATTTCCAGCACTAGGCACACGACTGTCACTCAGTAACAAGTCCATAAAGCTAGGTGCCTCATACCTCATACCCATATAATGCCATAAAAGGGGACATCTATATAGACATGTGGTGAGTGGAATTGTAGCAGTACTCGCAAAGGTATATCCACTTGACCCAAGCCTTCTACTACCCTGCTATGTAGTTCTTGAGATATCCTTCCACCCATTTGTTGACTATTTCAGTCTGCCCATCTGTCTGAGGGTGGTAACTGGTACTCAGAGTGAGCTCTGTCCCGCACAACCTCGAACAACTCCTGCTAGAAGTGACTCATAAATCTGCTATCCTTGTCACTGACTATGCTCCGAGGTAGGCCATTCAATCTGAACACCTCACGAAAGAACAATTCTGCCACCTGTGTAGCAGTGTATGTAGCCGTGATCGGAAAGAAGTGGGCAAACTTTGTGAGCCAATCGACAACTACATATATACAATCCCTGCCCTGAGCTCTTGGCAGTCCCGTGATGAAGTCCATGGATAAACGCTCCCACTTCCTATCAGGAATCGGAAGTGGCTATAGAAAACCGGATGGCTAAGAGTGTTCTTTTTATTCTGCTGGCAGGTGGGACACTCTCTGACATACTGCAACACTTCACCTTTGAGCCCTTTCCATGGGAAGCGCTCTCTAATCTGCCGGTAAGTTTTGTAGAACCCGGGATGTCCGGCCATAGGTGAATCGTGATAAACTCTCAACACCATCCTCTTCACCTCTGACCCTGGCACCAAATAAATACGCCCTTTGTAAATGATGAGCTCGTTCACAAGGGAAAAACCACTATCCTGAATGGATCTATCAATAAATCTTGTTGCCCACGTATCCTTTGCATACTCTACAAGGATCAAATGTCTCCAGTCCTCTACTATGTCTGTCATCATGCTCAGGTGACGTCTTCGTGACAAAGCGTCTGCAACTACATTTTGTGTCCCCTTGAAATAGGTGATATCAGAATCATAAGCCTATAACTTACTTACCCATTTCTTCTACTTATCATTGAGATCTCGCTGCCCTAGGAAATGTTTCAGGCTATTATGGTCTGTTTTGATGCAAAATTTACTACCCACTAAATACTGCCTGAATTTCGCCAAGGCATGCATTATGGCCAACATTTCCTTATCATATATGCTGAAGCTCCTCTCAGGTCCCTTGAGCTTCCTGCTCTCATAAACAATCGGGTGTTTATGCTGCATAAGCACTGCTCGAACACCCTCCCCTGATGCATCACAATGTAGCTCAAAAGGCTTGCTGAAATCTGGTAACGCTAAAACTGAACAAGAAGTCATCAACTCCTTGAATTTATCAAAACATTCTTGTGCCTCAAGAGTCCACAAGAAAGCCCCCTTCTTCATCAAATCGGTCAAGGGTGTTGCATGCCTAGAATAACCGTTGACAAACCTCCTGTAGAACCCACATAATCCCAAAAATCCTCTCAACTGTGAAAGGTTTCCCGTAGTAGGTCACTCAACAATAGCACGAATCTTCTCTGGATCCGTGCGTACGCCTTGTGCACTGATAATGTGACCCAAATATAGTAACTTTGATAAGCCTAGATCACATTTTGATTCCTTGGCATACAAGGACTCTCTACTCAACGTGCTCAATACTGTATCTAAATGCTGTAAGTGTTCATCCCATGTCTTACTGTAAATCAGGATGTCGTCAAAGAAAACCAACACAAACTTCCTCAACTGATGCTGAAACACACTGTTCATCAAAGACTGAAAGGTAGCAGGTGCGTTGGTTAGCCCGAACGGCATAACTACAAACTCAAAATGCCCAAAGTGACATCTGAACACTGTCTTCTCTACATCCTGCTCTCTGACCCGAATCTGATGGTATCCTGATCTCAAATCTATTTTGGAGAAGTAACATGCTCCATGAAGCTCATCCAATAACTCATCAATCCGCGGGATGGGATACTTGTTCTTAATTGTCTTCTTATTTAAGACCTATAATCAATGCACATCCGGAGTGTGCCATCCTTCTTCACCAATACTACAAAAGAAGCGAAAGGAGATTTCCTCGGTCTGATATGGCCCATGGCAAGTAACTCCTTGATAGTTTTCTCGATTTCATCCTTCAATCTTTTTGGATGCCGGTATGGTGTGATCATTATGGGCTTAGCACCCTCCTCCAACTCAATAATGTGCTCAATACCTCTATTAGGAGGTCTACCTGATGGAATCTCGTTGAATACCTTGTAGTGCTTAACTCTCAGCTCCTGTATGTCGGGATGATATTATGATTTCTGCTGCCCCTGTACTGGCATGAGAGTACAACTCACTACCCACTCAGCCTGATCATGCTTCAGCAAGCTCTCCATGCGCCTACAAGACATCATCTTGAACTCAGTGCCACAGATGGCCTTCAATATGTGTCTTCTCATCCGACTGAAACTTCATCTCCATTTCTTTCAAGTCAAGAGTGAATACTCCAATGTCATGAAGCCAAGTCATGCCCAACACTAAATCTGTGTCGCCCATATTCACCACATAAAAATCTGCCTTGAAGTTGAAATTGTTTATCTTCAAGCATAAATCCGTGATCTTCCTATCACATTTGAGGACATAGCCATTAGCTACCCTCACTCTCAAGCCCTCAAACTGCTCTGTCTGAATCCCACGCCTCTCTACCAACCTGGAATCAATGAAATTATGTGTGGTGCCTGTATCTAACAAAGTGATGACTCACTACCCAGCGAACACTCCTCTCATTCTAAATGACCCCTCCTGCTGTACACTGGTGAGACGAGCCTCCTTAAATCTTCCCTCAGTCTTCTCCTCTCCTGTGGTCCTTTTATTCAGTTTCTCTTCATCAGTGTCTCCCTGTTCTTCATTGGATTCCTCTTTGTCGAACTGCTGGTCTGAATTTTCAATGTCTGAATCCTCATAAAAAGCCCACATAATCCTGTTTGCTTGCCCTTAGGCCATAGAGGACAATCATGGTCTCTGTCATACAGTCCTTTGCAATAGAAACATAACTTCCTTTTCCGCAAATCATTAAGTGTGTCCCTATCAAGTGGTGCAAAAGACTTATCCTTATTTTCAGTTTTAAACCCCGTCTGTTCTGGTTTCTTGAAGAACGGTTTGTTGTCCTTACTAGATGACGCCCCTTTTGAATGGAATTTATTTGCTGGAGTTGCATGTTCCATGTCTCTGGCTTTATTCATAGCCTCCTGCAAGGTCGGAGAATCAAATGCCTTAACCCAATCCCTCAGTGGTTCGATTAAGCCTTCACTAAATAAAACTATCAGTCTTTTCTCAGACAAGTCAGGTACCATTACTGCCAACCTTTGGAATTCATTGATAAACTGATCCAGGCTGCCTGTTTGTTTTAACTGAGCAAATTCTCTGAAGTAGATTTCTGGATCCTTCCTATCAAACCTCTCTACTAGCTTGTCTACAAACTCCTCGTAAGAAGTCACCTGGTTATGTTGAAGAGTGATCAGTCCGTGATACCACCAGTCATGCGCTACTCCCTCCAAATGCAATGTGGCATATTTTATTGCCTTTATCTCCGTCATAGGCCTCAAAGCTAAAAATGTGTCAAGCTTGTGGATCCAAGCTTGCGCGGTTGACCTCCCACTACCATCAAATGTAGACAACGTGAGCTTCCCTCTAGCATGTTTCAGCTCATTGTTTTGTCGAGGTCTCCTCTCCTGTCTCGCAGAGCAGTACTGTTCCCTCCTCTGATTCACAAACCTGTCAAAAGTCATCCTCTCCCGAACCTATGGTGCTAAAAGTTCCCATTCATCATTTGCGGCCATAAGGTTATTTGCAAACATCTCCTAACCAGCTTCTTCTACCTGTTCCACATTTGGCTCGTCTCTAACAAAGGTAGGGTGACTAGGCCTATCTGCTGTCCTGGAACGGGTTCTCCATACTCTGGAAGGACCAACTCCACTCTGATTATCTTCCTGTTCATGATTCTGTCTGGCCTGTGGAATTATATGTTCCATCATGGCTGTAAGTGCCTGTAACGTCTAAGCCATTTGTTGCTGCCCTGTAGTCATGACTCTGAAGAAGTCTCTCGTTTCCTGATCTTCATTATTTCTGTTTACCCTGGGTGGGCTATTAGCCTGTCTTACATGTAAGAACCCCTTTCAAGCTCTTGCTGTTATACTGTTTGTTTTGATGGTTTTATAATGTTTTAATTTTTTTGGCAAGGGTTTTTGACATAAAAAGCAAATAACATAATGCTGAAATACTGAATAGAAAATTAACTACTGCTACCTTATTAAATTCCTTTAAGAAAAACTCAGTACAAATGATAATATCTGAATAAATAACAGCAAATAAGATTGGATTCAATACACATTAAAAACCTGGGAATTTATTAATGAAAATCACACTTTCCCAGCATAACTGACGCCTGCTGTAGTATTCTACTCACGCTGGATGAATGATGGCGTACTGTCTACGATCCCACTTCTCTAAAACTGTAAATCAATGCTGTAAATGCTGAAGTAAATCTCTGCGGAAGCACAATATGTCTCTGGATGAAACCTCCACTGGATATCAAATTCATCAGATATCTCACTGGCTCAAATGATGAACACACAGAAGAACTATGTTCTCCATTGGTTGCACTGTCAAACCCTTTCTCAGAGCTCAAAAGTTGAAGAAAAATTCAATCAATAATGAAAATTGGATGCCCTTTTCTTCTCACGCTAAGCATATATAACCTTCCAAGTCTAAATCGCACCCAAAAAGAAGGAATTGCGATTTCTCTCAAGCAAGTACAATTTAATGTTATAAACATTAAATTAATGATTTATTTTATCATTTAGACTTAGGAAGCAGTCAAATAAATTATTAATAAATTTGGCCCCCTTCTCATTATGTTAAGACCCTCAACTTAAGTGATTTTAATATAAAGTTATAATATAACTTTATATTAAATAATTATTCTTCTTTAATACTTAGCCATGAAAAATGTCATAACTCCCATAATATTGTGAATATGATCAAACCGTCTGAACTAGGAGCTAGTGAAAATATTCTCCATGTGACCATGAGATATTTCTATAAATAGCAGGGGTCCATCTCTATAGCTCCAAAATAAGCCTAAAAATAGCCATTTCTTCCAAACAGAGCAAAATCCAAATAAGTAAGCCAAAAACCATCTCACAAGCCAACTGAGAACACTGAGCTCTGCCAAAACTGAACCATTAGAAGATCATACCTCCCCTGCGCCATTACTGACCGCCTATCCATGTCTACTAGCCTACGAGGGTCCACTGATAGGCTAACCATTAGCTAGCATGATGCCACTAGCTTGAAGGGGACATCACAATCTCTGTTGCCTCTGTGTTTGTAGCTCTTCTCTGAGAAGATGTCTCTCCTCTGCTCTATGCAATTGCCAACAATCAACAACAACTTCCTTGCGTCCTATGACCTATATTTATACAAGAGTTCACCGTCATGAAACCCTTGACTCATAGAACTGTCAAGTTGTAAACTCAACAATAAAATCATGCAACTGGAAGTTAAGCTGTCCATTCTGATCTAGAGTTTACCTTGCAAGATATCCGTAGAAATAAAGCCAACTCCTATTAAAAAGTTAACTCCACTTACAAACGGTGGATATCCCGTATAATCTGGTTTTAACTCAAAGTGCTTCCCCAAAATCCGGAGCGGATCTTTAGGCAGTTTAGACCGGTGTTCCCTTGTACCTAGTTAGACTCCTCAAACCCGGTACTCTTCTGTATGCAATCGAAGACCGGGACTGTAGACTTGAATCGGCCCACCGGTGTAGTGCCCTTTTCATTATCTACCGGCGCATACACTCGTCTCCTCGACTACCGGGGTCTTCTAAGTATTCGTAGTGACTGGTGATCTTTTACCGGTATGAATGGGAGTTTGTGAAAGACACTAATGACAACTTAAATTGCTAACAGATATTCTCCATGTCCTGTACTATTTTGTAGTCCAGTTCAGTGATCAGATTCTCTGCCTCTATTGTTGTTTGTTGCATTAAATCAAATGTTGGGGCGAGAAATAGTTGAAATCCAATAAGGTCTTGGATTCGCTTGGTCTTTTCTTCAAAAGTCTTTCTCAGAATGAGAGCTAGACTTGTCTGTTAGCAAAATGAGTTGTCATTAGTGTATTTCACAAACACCATTCACATCGATAAAGGGTCACCGGTCACTTACATTACTCTAAACGCCACCAATAGACTAAGAACAGAGTGTATGCACCGGTTGACTATATCGATAAATACACCGGTAGACCGAACCAAGTACACAATACCGGTCTCAGTGTGCATATAAGGTTACACCGGTCTAAACTGCCTAAAGATCCACACCGGGTTATGCGGAGTAGTTCGAGTTAACACCGAATTATACGGGACATCCACCGCTCAAAAGTGGAGTTAGCTTTTTAACAGAAGTTAGCTTTATTTCTACGGATGTTTTGCAAGGTAAACTCCAGATCAGAATGCAAAGCTTAACTGCTAGTTGCATGATTTATTGTTGAGTTTACAGCCTAGTGGTTCTATGAGTTAAGGGTTTCATGACGATGAACTCTTGTATATATATAGGTCATAGGACGCAAGAAAGTTGTTGATTGTTGGTGATTACATAAAGCAGAGGAGAGACATCTTCTGAGAGAAGAGCTACAGACACAGAGGTAGCAGAGATCAACAACCAGGCAAACCGGGAAAGAGGTATGATCTAATCAGATATTCATTGTCATAACAGATCATTGCTTTTATCAGTAGTGAAAGCAAATTGAAATCCCTTTATTAGGGTGGACCTAATCGGTTCGTTGTAAAAATCCCCTAATAGGGTAACATCTTTGTTGATGTTCAAAATCCTGTAACCAGGCAGCTCTTAACAGGGTTCAGATTTTAATTGATCTTTTGTAAAATCACTTAACCGGGTAGCACCTTAACCAATGCTTTGTAAGCTCTTAACAGGGCGCCTTCATTCATCAGTAGTGAAGTTGTGAGCTCTGTCTCACCGTGGTTTTTTCCCTTCTAACCGAGGGTTTCCACGTATAAATACTTGTGTTAATCTGTGTAATTCTTTTATGCTTGTGAATGATTGTTTTATTATGCTTATCAGCAAAGGATAATTAAACAAGTTAAGAATTACGGCAAAAGAAAGTATTTACTGATTCACCCCCCCTCTCAGTAACTGGTTTAGTAATAACATGGTCATTTCTCTGCTAAAATCTGTTGCAGATTTATTCTTTATATCAAATGTGGAAGATGGAGCCTTTATGTCTTCAGAAGTCTTAGATGACTTTTCAGTGAGATCTTGTGTAAAGGTATCACAATTTGAAGTCCTTGTCATCAGACTTCCTGCAACTTGCAATTGTTGCAGTACTGTTACATTGGTAGTAACTGTCATCTTTATTTCTTTGCCCTGTTTATGAAGAATCTCTATTCTTTTATGTTCATCGTGATTAATGGCAATCGTTTCTGGATCGGTGACATCTTCTCCGATCACTTGTGCCAATATCTCCAACTAATCAATTACAAGTTCATCTTCATCAATGTCAGCATCAGGTACAAAGTTGCACAGAATGTTCTTAACACTGGTGAGAACCATGTCCTATTTCCTCTTAGTCAGCTCCTTTAGTTGCCTTGTTGACATTTTGCTGATGTCAACCATAGTTTCAGTAGCCTTGCTCCTTTTGGCTTCTGTGTCTGCTGCAAATGATAATTTCCTCTTGGATGAGGACGAGCTTGGAACATCTACCTGTTCCTTTTGTCTTGGTTCCTATACCGGTGGTGCTTGCTGAATATGTACAAGTAACTCTTGTTCCTGTTCATTCTGTTGTTCTTGTTTTTCTTCATTTTCCGGTTGGACTATCTCTTCCGGTATTGCCAAATTTTTCGGTTGTGCCTCCTCTTCTGGTAGTACTTCTACTGCTGGTCTTTCTTCATCATTTTGTACTTCCCCTTCCGGTTGTACTTCTACTTCTGGTTGAGCATCTTCTTCCTGTTGCAATTGCTCTTCTAGTGGAGCTTCTTGTTTTGGTGGTGGTTTTGAGTGCTGCTCCTCAGCTGTATGAAGCTCACCTATAGCAATTTCTTCCTCACCAATTTTATTGTCAGTAGTCATCTTGATTGATGACTCTTCTGGTACTTGTTCACTTGATGTGAACTGTTCCTTTGGAACTTCTTGTTCACTGGTTGTGGGTTCTTCACGAGCAGTGAATTGAACAAGTGGTTCGTGTTCTATCTTTGGTTCATTCTGTGGACCTGTGGACCTATTTCCTGTTTCCTTTAAAGAAAAAGAAAACTTGATAAAATAAGAGATGAAAAACAGTCGCGAGAAAATAGGGGCGAAAAAGAAAAAATCTTGAAATTATAGGAAAGGGGAAAAAGGTGATTTTGTTTATCCCACATTGTCAAGGTGAGTGAATGAGCTCTTATAAGAGCATTATAAAAGAGGTTGAAAAGCTCTCTTTCAACAGACTGGATGAAATAAAAATATTAATGAAATATTCCCGATATTGACATATAATCAATATAAATATATGTACATATATAATTGCTTTAAATATAAATATATAATTAATTTTTTATTCAAATTCCTTATTTAATGAGTAAAAAGAAGATTAATCAATATTAATATAATATTAAATTATAATATTAATCCATAATAATATAGATCATTTATACTAATTAATATAATATTGATATTAATCTATAATATTTCCCAATATAATATTAATACCACCCCATAAAATAATATTAATATCAACCTTCACCGTTTATTGACAAGTTTATAGTGTGGGTATAAGACAATTCAGTAGTGGCAGCGGTTGACATCTACTCACACAGAAACAAATAATCAGAAGGAGAGATTAATGATGTGTCAGCTTAGTTGAATGGCAACGTTGTGATTACATGTCTTCTAACCAAGGCTACATGGTAAAAGCTCCCAAAGAAATAAAGAACCCACTTACAGCAGCAATTACATATGACAGTGATGATAACAACAAATATGATAAGTGCCACTAAGCTATGCAGAAATGTGAATGATTCTCATCAGTGTAAAGACTAATGTCATTAATCAATCTAAAGAGCATGGACGGCATCATTAATTAACAGAAATTAAGTTGCTAACAACCAATATCCATCCACTCAATTAAGGTCATGAAGAGATCGCATATGAAAAGGCACGAGTGTAATCGATGACTAACAATTATTATCATCTAAACTATAACTGCCACGAAGCAACGTGATTAACATTAAAGATAGACTCTTTAATGACAGCAATTAGGAAGTCTAATCGATAATCCTCATCCTCATGGAAAGGTGTGATTAGTGTGTGGAAAGAGGTGATTAGGAATAGACACGTCTTTGGGACGTCCAAGAAACACATCCGTTTGCTGAAGAAGATATTTATATTGGAGAAGAATGACCACTTGAGGATAATGGAAGATATACATATCTTATTTGTTTATATTCCAAGATTGACTCTGTTTAGAGCAATCTGCCTTTACGGCACACCTGGTGCAAGCACAGAAAGAATCAATCAGAAAACATCTCATGAAATGATTGATAAGTTCAGAAACAACACTGTTATCATTGCAAGAATATATTTATAAATCAGAGGCAGCCACTCATATGGCTGTAAGCGACATCTCCTGTAATGATCCCTGGTTGGTTACTCCAACAGGTTGGGACAATTACTCCAATTTCTCATCCTTAATCTATCAAGGTACTTGCACTTGGGCTAAGTAATGGGGATTATATGAGGTTATAACTACTATCTCTGATGTAGACAATATAAATATATATGATAATATGGATACTAATAGTGATGTCTGGTATTCTGATATGAGATACGCTATGAATGGAATGTCCTCTATCACTAGTTATAGTGATAGTCCGATCAATACATCCTCTAATTAATGTCCTGAAGTCTTCCAATGATCAATGATAGTCTCTATCCAATCTCCTATGAATACTTCCATGTAGTGTATATAATAATTTATCTTTTTGATTACACTCGAGATCTTCATCAAATACAATTTATCTTAATATATGAGTTCATATCACCATTTTTAGTAGCAATGATTGATCTTTATATCTTTATCGCTTATCAATTATGACTGTCGCCTCTTTCATGAATATCGCTTCCTTGATGTTTTTATCTTGTCATCAACATTCCGGTTTTATATCTTCATCGCTGGTTATGATCCCCAAACTCCGATGCTTTGCGACACATATCACACTCGAAATCTCCCAGTGACATTTGCGGATATGAAGGATGCTTGCCCAATTACACTTCATTGTGCATGGTGTATGCCTATTGTTTTTACCTCTGTTAATATTCTGATTGGATCTTTGTATATGTTCCTCCTGACTAGGATGTGTGTTGATTGGATCCTCCCATTTCCTTTCTTCTTCCCGTTATGCTCACTGTGTCCACGCTTCAACTAAATTGGATACAAGTCAACATATATTACTGCTACTATCTTATAATAGTTAATATCCCTGTATATATGATGTGTCACAGTTATGGATGTTGATTATGAGTTTGAAGTGCTGAATCGATGTCCAGGATGTGTCCCAGCTGACGTAGTTACTTTCCTTCTGACTTTTTTCCTCCTCCGTTCAAGATCATCTATCCCTTCCTATTTCTCCTCCCCTGTTCGATCTGAAGCCCTCCCTTTACATATGCGTAGGGAGAGAGTCATCCTATTTCCTCATGAGTCGCGACTTCTCAGTCGCTTAGCTTTAGATAACGGATAAATGTTTTATAATTTAGCTATTAACGTTATAATATAATATTTGGTATGTACATATCTATAATATTTTAGATATAATCGAGTTTATTTGTTATTAATATCTTATATTATATTATTGTATTATATCATTTTTAATTATATTTTATATTATTTAATCACATATTATTTTATTATTTTAACAATATATTATATTATAATAATATATTTAATTTTATTAATTTATTTATTAACATTTATATTGTTAATTATATATAATTATGATCTATATTGTTTATTATTAATATTCATAATTATTTCAATAATATATTATTATATATTATATATTAATATTTTAATAATATATTATTATATGGATTGATATTAATATTGATTATTATTATTAAGTAATATTATTTAAGATTAATATTATATTAATGTTATTATTAATATTAATAATTAATAATTATTAATATTATATATAACAATTATTGGTATGAATTGATTCCGTAAGAACTCATATATTTATTATTAAAATAATATTTAAATCGAGTTTACTCATTTGCATTGTCAATTAGGGCTCATGACATCTCCTCCAGACATTGCATGTATTAAACATCTCTATCAGAAACAGAAAGCATCAACATCGATTGCCAGTGCAATCTGTTTATCACTATAAGTGCTAAAAATTATTGTTACATTGTATGTAACACATCAGCATATCAGATACTACAATTGCCATTATCAGCCCCATAGACATTTATCAGATTCTGCAACTATCATTTTGTATTAAATATATATTTCATTGTCTACCATCATTATTCTCAATTTACAATCATTTAACATGGTGGAATAACAGAGAAATAAAAGGGAATAAAAGCAGTATCAGCGACAAGGGAAAATGACTGTCGGCAGAAAAATATAAAAGGCATTCGACATTGGGTATGACATTTAATATGAATGAGAATTATTTATTAATTATTATATATATATTATATATATATATACATATATACAAATGATTCTATTCTCATTTATATAAACATTAATATATATATATAGTTAAGATATACATATTTATATTATGTGCATTCTTGAGTACTTTTGGACTTCTTTTATGGATAAATCTAAAATTATGATTTTTTAATCAACATTAATGTTTGATCATTTATATGTTCACCAAAGATGATGATATGGGTACCATATAAGATGAATCTTATATTCATTAGAGATGGATCCCCATATCTAGAGGGGGCTAGAGGAAATTGTTATAGTTTCCCTAGTCTCAAGATTGTTATAATCTCGTATAGGCAGTATATATACCGATACCAGTCATATGCATGTGCGTAGGCTTAGAGAGCATTTATTGCTTTCAAGAGATTCTTATGGATAGTGCTCTATGGGAAGATGTGCCGATAGGCCGGTTGCTTAGACTGGATCTTATATCCCTCAAGCCAAGAATCAAGAATTTTGTGAAGCCCAACCTAGAGGAAGCCCTAAAAATCAAATCCCCCCTTACTAACTTAGAATACAGTAAGAGTCATGTAAATATTACGTAATAATTTCTCCTAACTCCGGTTTTGCAGGGAAATACATAAGGAGAATAAGAAGGGACATTACATAAAATAAGGGCCGAAAAAACAAAAATCTTGAAATTATAGGAAAGGGGAAAAAGGTGATTTTGTTTATCCCACATTGTCAAGGTGAGTGAATGAGCTCTTATAAGAGCATTATAAAAGAGATTGAAGAGCTCTTTTTCAACAAATTGGATGAAATAAAAATATTAATGAAATATTGGAGAGAATTTTTCAAGGGTTTGTGAGGACAAAATCCCTCACAGAAAAAATCTCTTCGCTGTTGGAAAACACAGTCAATGGATTTGGCAAGTATTGTAACCAGGTTTAAATCATTCACCAAGAGTTTGTTTGCTGGTAAAGAACTTTGATTTTTAAATCAGAAATTATGACAAGTTTAGGAAGAGTTTGGATATAGTTGCTATACATGGAGATAGATATAGGCTGCATTTGGAGACATGTATTGACAGGTAGAAGCTGCATCTGAAATAATATACTAGGCTGCGATTGAAGACGTTAATATTTGCTGCATTTGGTGACATATATCTGTTGTGACTGTATTATTTGCAATTGTTGGGAAGTATTTTACTGTTGTAGCCATACCTTTCTCATCCAATAGAGCTGCTAACTCAGAGGAAGCTGAATGTGGGTGTATTATGATGGTCCTGACCGGTGTTGAGAGGGGAGGGGTGAATCAACACCCACTAAAACTTGAAAAAAAACTGATATAAATTAACTATTTAATAACTGCATGCAAAATAGATCCTATAAAAGAAATAAGTAACACAAGATCAAAGCAATATAGAACACCAGATGTATCACGTGAATTTCCAAAACAGGAGAAAACCATAGTGTGAGTAGAACTCACAAATTTTGCACTCTTCTGAAGTGCGCCCTGTGAAAAGCTTTCCCTGTTAAGGGATTACAAACGCACTGTTAGATGTGACCCGATTAAGAGATTTAAGAAATAAGGCTTGTTAAAGCCTGCCTTGTTAGAGGACTTTAGAACATCTACTAGATATCACCCAGTTAAGGGATTTAATACAAGGGACCTGTTAATGTCCACCCAAATACTGAGATTTTACTATTACAATTGTATTACAATTGTCAAAGAGCAATAGACGGATTAATCCTTTAAAATGGCTTTGTTGAGCTTGAAAAGATCGTTGTTTCATCCACTGAGAGTCACCACCAGGCACCACAGGTATGCTCTCTTCAAATTGTTGCGCTTCCTTGCACACTATTCTCTTCTTCTTCTTCTCTTTTCTTTCTTTTCTTTTACCGTAGCTTTGCTCAGTGTACACTTTCACTCTTTCTCTTTAGCAGAATGAAGGTAAATGATATTCTTCGCTGGCTAAAGACTAAATAGACTTCTTGCCCTTCCCGCTTTTGCATGATGCAATCTCCGTGAAGATCTCCTTTGGATCCATCATCTAGTCGAGTCTCAGTTATGAGAGGAAACATCAAATGCATGACACAAGTTATTTTCCTAACAAGAGATCCGCCATGCATTCGTGTTTCTGTGTTGTAAAGGAAACATTACATGCGTGTCACATACTTTCCCTTACCCTAAATTCCGCCATGATTTGTGCCATAAATTTTGGCACTAAAACCTTCAACTGTGCCTTTCACTGATCTTCTCCATAACAAAAAATCTTGTGTGATGTGTGCAACAAATCTCTGTAATGACCCTTACTATAAAGGCCACTGAAACCCTCAAACTGAACTTAGGAATTTTGTCAAACAGTTGGCATGCAACTGAATAGAGCTGCTAAAATGTGAACGGCTAATAGGGCTAATTGTTGTGCAGCAATTCCACACTTATACAATGACATAAACAGTGCCAAATAGATATATAAAAAATGAAGAAATCAATAACCATTTCAGAATATATGGACTGTGGTATTCAATGCATGTAAACACTAACATGGAAGGATGACAACATATAGACCTTCATCTTCAATCCTATACATGTATGCAGATCTGATTTGAACAATTGTTTATAATGGACTGACTGTCACATACATCAATTGACTGAATTACAATAGCAGATTTTAGTGACTGTCCAACTATGCAATTCTGATTTACAATGTTTCAAACCCTTGACAAGAATGCAATGCTATGAATAATATCCCTGTTCAAATTGAAAGATAGATGACTGGTTTCTTTACAACAGCAATGTCATGTAATGCAATTTCTAAACCCTCTACCAAACACTAACATCAACTATGATACCCAAATACAATAAAATTCTGAGACTGTTATTTGCCAGTTCTGGACTGATTATGACAGCGATAGTACAACAGCAAATTCACCATAAATAGACATATATTTTCAGAACATAAAAACCTGATTATCGCTCCTTATAATCTGCTATGAAATGGTGATGAAGACTGATGCAATGAAGATACCAAACTGCCAACTGAACTTGCAAACTGTCCTTGCTTTTTTCGGGCTGCTTTTTCGGGCCTGCTTTTTCGAGTCTGCTTTTTCGGATCCGCTTTTTCGGACCTACTTTTTCAGACTGCTTTTTCGAACTGCTTTTTCGGATCCGCTTTTTCGTTTTGCTTTTTCGGATTTGCTTTTTCGAACTGCTTTTTCGGATCCGCTTTTTCGAACTGCTTTTTCGGATTTGCTTTTTCAATCACAAACAAACCCTTACAACAATTTCTCAATGAAGCCCAAGTGAGATGGCTGAATACCAACTCCTCAATGCAACAATTCAAGTGATATTTCACACCCTCAAAGTTGCCAATCCAAGGGAGTGATTCGTTCCCAAAGACTAAATACTGATTTGCAGATCCAAACCCACAAATGTCTTCACAATGAAGAAGTAAAAGAGATATCATAAACCAAGCATGTCCAAATGAGAGGCCCAGCCCTCTATTTATTCACTTTTTCTAAGAAGTTGCTAGAACTTCTAGAAACATCCTTTATAAAATCTCATTATAATGCACTTTTTATAATAAAGTAATTTTATAAAATAAAAAGTGCAACTCAACTTAAAATTATAACATGTAGGCCCCGATAACACATAATAATAAAATATAACCTCTTAACACTTCTTCAAGAGCAAAATATGACCATCTGATCCACAGAATTGACTCTCTCTCCACACCATTTGCCTACGAGAGTCGATGATAGGCAAATCCACCCTGTAAGCACATGTCTCTAGAAAGGGGACATGACAATCTCGGTAGAAGAGTCTCTTAAGTGTCCATCAACTATGACTTTCACCGGTTCACCGATCTCAATGATATCTCACCAACCAGAGATGATCGGTTTACACCCTTCCTTATGCAGTGTACAAGTCTTTGTCTTTACCTGTCACTTTTCTTTTATTTGTCTATACGAATTACTACTCCGGTCATATACTTACCAGTCACTGCTCCGATTAGTGACTTCACCGGTCACAGTCTTCACCAGCTCCAGTTAGTGACTTCACCAGTTTCCTAAATAGTTTCTCTTGTCAACTGTTCACTACTATTGTCACTTGTTCCCTAGTATTTGGACAATGTTAGTTTAGACATGTAATGACATCAATGACAACACCTCTTTACCATGTACCGGTTGCATCCTTACCTGTAATGCCAACATATTAAGATGATGTTATTGGGTTCAAAGATCTTCTAACAGAAAATTGAAGGAGTCTATGACCATACCTAGCATCATTCAACACAGTTGTACTTGGTTGGAGCTGTTTATACACACCAAGGATTGGGAAAGTATCTATTGCTTATGTAAGAACTGAAATCATATCTCACTAAAATATTACCAGCAGTGCATCTTAAGGGGTATGTCTGAAAACGACTTTGTAATCACCTTTCATTGAAGCAAAGATTGAGTTTTAAGGAAGAAATTGCAATTTTCAGATTTGCCTTGAACATATAAAAGCATTAATGTGTTACTCTTTGAAAAATGCATATTTTTGATGTATTAAGTGCTTCTATTTATGACTGTATTCGTATATTTGAATGACTGGATAAACTAACATCAAGCACAATAAACTATACATTAAAATCAGAAAAAATATCAGAGCAAACTAGGCAGCCTATTACATACATAGCTTTGTCTGGTCCGTCAAGAGGAACAACCTTACTTCTAGATGGTTGAAGAAGCAGGCAGTAGTACATAGTGCCCTATGAGTATAAGATTGACAAACCTCTAAGTATCACAAGACCCCATTCTCATCTCGGAAACATAGCTATTTACTTACACCTTTAACCTACCCCCTAGTAGTTTTGACTTTTGAGTCACAACATTTTGCGACACATAAAATGAATTACTTTCAAAATGGATGCATGGAAAAACCCTTCCTAACTCTTTGAAAATTGCCTTTCATGGCTACTCTAGCAACGAGTGAAGTTGGATGTAAAGAGCCTTGCTGGCTCTATGCTAAAGAATTTTTATTTTATTTTATTTTTAAGTTTTGCAATTTTATTTTTGTTTTGAGATATAAGAAATGCAACTGAATTCTAAATTTTAAAGCACAATTTCAATTCTATAATATTATTTGCAACCAATTCAATTTTGCGAATATACATATATAATTTTATTTGATTATTAATAATTCTAATATCAAATGTGCACCTTAGCATATATGCAAATCCCTGCCACCAGGAAATTACAAATGCAGCCCTCTTGAAGAAAAACACAGCCTCTATTGGTGTTGACACAGGCTCTGGAGGTCAACACAGCTTCCAGAGTAAAAATCTGTAATGTCCCCTTCTCCGAGATGGAGTTTAATGATAATAATGTTAAAATATAAGACTAAATAAACAAATAAATATAATAATAATTCAATATATATAATTATAATTATGTTGATAAAATTAAATTAATATATATAACAGTTGATATATATATCAAACTAGAAGAGATTTAGTAAATGATTAATAATAATATTAAAACATAAAATAAATAAATGAATAATAATATTATTCAATAATCATATTATAAATAATAAATATAATATATATTGGTCTAATATTAATATAATAATATATTATTAAAATAATAATATATTAATTAATATAATACTAAAATAATAATATAATATAGGATATAATAATAATATTGGATGAAAGTTGACATCAAATATTAAACATTAACATTATTATAATGTAATAATATAATATATTATATATAATATTGATCAAACATTTATAAAATAGGAAGTATATAAACTAAGAGTGTCTACTTCTAAAGACGTGACCTTTCCTCCCATATAAATATATACACGGCAGATTGGGGGAGGCACAGGGAAAAATAAGGAACAAAACAATAAAAAGAAACCAGTGAGAATTTAGGACTGATACAGTCAACAAAAAAAGACAAAGACAGCATCCAACAAAAAGAAAAAAAGGAAAGGTATCCAATCAGGGTATGTAGACTAATATAGTTTGCAATAATACAAACAAAAAGAATTTCCTTACTCGTCAGCAATTAAGGAGAACAATCTGACTTGTTATTTGCAAACACCGATTAAGAAGGAATATATTATGATTCAAGAATATATTATGGTTCATGGAAATTACAGTTCAAGGAAAATTATTTCCTCCGAGTGAGAACAAAATATAATCTATATATATATTTAATTATAGACTACTGATTAGGGGAGGAGACAAGACAGAGAAGATGAGAAAGGCAATTGACAGGCATATACTTATCCCTTCAAAGACAACATTAATATTGCCACAAGAATATATTCACATCGGATATAACAATACAATAACTTAAATAATATCACCCTCTATTTCTCATACATAGACTGTCGTATCAAGCATAACAGAGATAGTCTTACTATTGTGAATTACACTAAGTACTCATATAGACCAAATCAGTCGGCATACATCTAACTCCTTAATCAGACACATTTTTGTTGTTCCTTGCATAGTATTATTATATATAGTTATTCATTTTATCAACCACGTAACTTGAAGATTCAAAAGGTATCATGCACTGTAATTTATCAGAGTAATCAAAAATCTAATGAAGTCTCTTATAGTGGATTTTTACAAGGCAATTATCACAAAATCTTGAGTATCCTAAGTGGGCACATTACAAAATCGCAGCCCATTAAAAGTCTAACGTTGCTCAATTCTGGAGATGGCAGCCTCCACAAATCTAATCTCACCTCCTTATAAACCAGACAACTCTCAGCATGTCAAACACAGCAAATAGTGAACAATTTTGATATACAGCAGCACCAAAGTTGTTACTAGCATAATCAAAATTAATTCTCTGATATTCAGAGCACAATTCACCACATCTTTCAGTGATTCAGAGTGCAGACAGTGAGGACTCGGTCCTCACAAAACCCTTGTTGAAACCCTTCAACATATTCTCCATGAAATTAAAACATTAGCCAAGAATGAATGAATTGTTTTTGCACAAAGCATTGCTTTTATAATAAAATATATCTTCTTCAAGACACCAAAAGCAAATAGCTTCTCTCACACACTTTTCACTTAAATGCCCTTTGCTTTATACTTAGGCACATATTTGAACAATATAATTTATTAACTCCCTTTGGCTCCAAAAATGACATTTTCATCAATATCATGATATTCTGACACACAAAGTCATTGTTTCATGTGCCCAAAATTTAAAACTTTTCAACCCGGTTCCAACGAGCTATGACACTAAGGTGACCAATATACAATACCAGCAAAAATAGCAACTTTAGCGTTTTAATTAAATAATAATCATAATTCACCTGTCTTGCGAAAATGACTGAAGAAGCATCAGAATCAAAATCTGATAGCACAAGCGCAATCCTAATGAAGAAAGACGATGAATCAACCTTACAGGGTGACTTACTAAAAATAGATGCTCCCTCCAAGATTCTTGGATCCCAAACCAAAAGCCAAAAATACAAACTGAGAGCATCATTCAGCTCCTCTAACTCATCTGAGCTCATCGGAACCATCCATTGACTTACTATAAATAGTAAGTCTCACCAAATGGAGCCATAACCCTCAACAGGGTCCTCTAATCACCAATACTAGCCTACAAGGACCCAGTAATAGGCTAAATCCATCCACTATCATGGTCATGCTAAAAAAAGGGACATTACACCGGAAATGATGCAAGATACATTCTTGAGAGAAGCCCAAAAATAAAGAGGTATAGCTCCTCAACAATTCCTATAAATCTGAGATGAAGTGGAAAACTTACTTGGCTATTGATGGCAATCCAAAAATGTATAACCATCTAGAAGAAATATACAAGTCTTACAATTAACAGAATGCATCCCCTTCTATGCTTATACACTTACCTTCAATTTTGACCATCTTGCATGCAAGTATGATAAAAGAGGATTTAAGCTTCTAAAATACTATTGGGATATGCAAACTTTCACCCTTAAAGCGATAATGAAAGAATGGGATCTCTTTTTTTGACATTAAATGACCACATAAAGATAACTTTTTATTTACAAAAAACAGTTCTTCCAGCATGAGAAGAATGATATAATTTCCTTTTCTTATATATCAGTAACTTATTCTCAGAATGATTTCTAGCCCTCAACCAAAATATGCAGAAGGATCTGTAAGGAAAATATGAATCAACTTAGCTTCAGTAAATGTTTCACACCCTCTAGATATCTAAAAAAGAAATTACTATTCTTGCCATGTGCATTACCTTTTGCGAGATTTGGTACTGTCGAGCCTTTTGTCATTTGTCCGGTTTCAAAGGAGGACGTTTTTGAAACAAAGAACTCATCAATGAAGCTAACAAATGCCTGCACATAAAAACCATTTACATTGTGTTTTAAGATCCAGTAGCAAGGGAGATCCATTCAATAATATCTACAGATGAATAGAATGAGGTATACAAACTGTCTTTGATCTGATTTCAAAAACAGTTAGATCACTTAAGGTATGCACAATAAGCATTCTCTTAATCAAAGATGTAACAGAAACCCACATTATGCTAGTGTATTATGTGCTCAACATTGCACAATCTAGAACAATTTTTCTATTATACCATAGCAAATGTTATCCTTATACTTATCACTACAACAGTACAACTAATAGCATTAAGTATTATAAACTTCAAAACTCATATGACATAATGAAAGCAGCTCACTAACTACATCATTCAAGATATTCCACTCTTATTTCACAATATTTCCTTGGTATTTTAAACATTTGTTCACCAAATCCTTTTCACATTAGAGGCAAAGATAATCGAATGAGGGAGAAAATAAGTAATTTAAACAAATATCCATTACAAGCTCATTCCATTGGAAAATCAACGAGTATGAGTGCACAATCTGACTGTTTGTAGCAATCACTCATTGTGATTTGTGTTAGATACGGAGCAACATATTTAAGGCAACAAAGTAAGCAGAATTTTTCTATACTAAAGCAAATGAAGTTTACAGCTGTGGCAATATATAGGCATTGTTGTTAGTAATCAAAATATATATCTATTCCTAGATCTTAGTAACCCTATAGATAATACATCCTTTAATACAAAGACTAAATTATAGCACAAAGCATCATGGTCTGTTAAAATATCAGAAAAAGTGTTAGTTTCACTACAACTCCACAATCAAATGGAGTGCAACTTAAAGAACACTTTTGATAGAGGAGGGAAATGTTTCTAAGTCGAAAACAGACAAGCTTTTAGCATTTGTGTGGAACTTCTAGAATGATTGAAAATGATGTGTGGTGTTTTGATTTCTACACTTTTCAAATTCCTAGCATCATTTAACATCTTTGTTTAGGCTTGTAAGACCATAAATAGACATGTTTTACATTGAGCTAATGACTGATGTTACGGGCAGAATATTGTTTATTTTTGCTTGTTGTATGTACATGTGATGTCCCCTTCTAGCTAGCGACATCATGCTAGTAAGTGATTAACCTATCAATAGATCCTCGTAGGCTAGTAGGCATGGATAGGGGGTCTTTTCAGGCACAGTAAAAGTATGGTTTTCAGATGGTTCAATAGTGACAGAGTTCAGTGTTTTCAGTTGGCTTACGAGATTGTTTTTGGCTCAGTTATATGAATTTTTCTATTTTTAGCAAAGGTTTCTATATTTGGGTTTATTTTTGAGCCATAGAGATGAACCCTTGCTATTTTTAGAAATATTATTTGATCACATGGGAAATTATTAGACCAACTCCAGTTCCAGACGGTTAAGCCAAATTCTCATTTTTAAGGGAGTTATTCAGTTTTTCAATGGTTATATATTTTAATTAAATGGCAAAGGATTTAATATAAAGTTAAATTGACTTTATATTTTTAAATCACTTAAGTGATGGGTTTATAACACATCGAATGGGGCCAATTGTGTATTTTATTTTGGAGGTGAATTATTAAAAGCTTTCCCTAAGTTTAATTCAATTAAATGTTAATGATTTTATTTAATGTTATTTCATTAAATAAAATCGCAGCCTTGAAGAGGATTTTTTATTAGGGTTTTGGAGGCCTATATTTGCTTGGGAAATGAAGAATGAGCTATCCATTGTTATTTAGCAAATTGATCATTGTGATTTCGAGCTCTGAGAAGGGTTTCAACTTTGCCATTGAAGAACGTAGTTCTTCTATGTTTATCCATTTGAGCTGGTGAAATATCCAGTGAATTTGAAATTTCAAAGAGTTTCATCCAAAGACTCTATTTGTGCTTCAGCAGTATTAGTTTCAGAAGCAGGAAGAAGAAGATAGTATTTCATTGCATCTTTATGGCGGAATAAGTCGCAGCCATTATCCTCTTTCAGATTTACAACCACAACATTGTAGAGTTGAAATAAATAAGTTCCTACAGCAGCTGGTGTATTCTCCCAGGTTTTTCATGCATTTTGTAGTTGTCTTTGTTAATAATTTTCCAATAAAGGATTGTCTTAATTTCCTTTAGTATTTCATTTGGAAAATAAATAGAAGTTGCAGCAGTTAATTGAATAGTTTCAAAATTTCAAATTATTGCATATTTGCTTTTTTTTTAAAATTTTAAACCCTTGAAAATCCAAAAAAATCATAAACTTTCAAACAACAAATTGAGATAAACATCTACAACAGTTAAGGACCGATTTGGGGTTCTTACAATGGTATCAGAGCGGTTTCCTGCCATCCTATGAGGTTGCATGTCAGATTTTTCAGTTGCATAACAGCTTTTTCAGTTGCATACCATTTTCAATCAATACAAATTTTTGGAGTTTGATTTTTTTTTAAATCATTGAGCTCACACATTTGATTTTGAGTGACCAGCACTCTTGCAGTTGTTCAGTTATGGAAAAGTCCAGGAAATCAATTAAACAGGAAAACCAGTTGCATAGTATGATTATTTCCAAGAAGAAGAGAAATGCCATAATGAAAAACTTAGAGAAGATTAAGCAAAATCAAAAAAGAAACGATGAATTGCTTTCAAACCCGGCTACCATGGACAGTTTAGTACGACATTTGACATCCATTTTTAAGGGGTCTACATCACAAAACAAAAAGGAACAGTAAAAAGAGGTCTCTACAGGTGGGACATCAAGGAATCTTTACAATGAACTTTCAGCAACTAGTGATCGACATGTAGCTGATCTACTGGAGATTAAAAATTAGGCTTACATTAAGGGAGATGTTGGGCACAAAACACTTCATGATGACTTCCAGACTAGGGAGGACTTGGTGATGTTCGAAGATAAACCAGCTGCATTCAATCAATCACATGAAGATAAATTTTCTAGTGATGTTATTCATACTTACGAAACCCTAATAGATGTCCAAGATCAGAAGGTGAGTTTTGAGAAGAATGTTGATACTTTCAACCATCCAGAAGTTGTTATCAGCCATGATAACAATTCTGATTTTTATGACAGCAGTCCCTTGTTTGAGCATAATGATGTTGTTGATGACAGGGCCAGTGCGGAAGATGCAATAGGTGCCTCCTTGAGTCTTGACTCGCAAGATGGGAGTATCACTTTTGAGGATTGCATAGAAAATACAAGTACTAATAATTCTGATTTTTATGACAGCAGTGAGTTATGTTTGCATCCACATGAGATAGCAGAGGTTTTACAGGTGGATGATGTTGGTACTCATGATTTGTGTATTATTGATGTAATTTATGAGGATGACTCATGCTTCAACGAGTCTGGTTTTTCATATCAGACTTTAGAAAATGATTCAAAAAATTTATTTGTTGGTAATAGGTCCCAGGATTGTTCTTCAGAGGGACTTACAGTTACATTGGAAGTGAGAGTGTGTGAGGAGACTGTTGTAGTGGTAGCTTCCACTTTACCAAACATGCCATTTGTTGAAGTGCCTAATAGTAGTACCTCGGTTGTTGATGTGTGCGGAGATGATAGCACACATGATGTTGTTGATCATGAGATGAGCATTAAAGATACAGCTTCCTATCATAGTGTGGATTGTGGGTCAGAGAGCTTACATGGGAGTTGGGGAGTTCAAAAACATCATTTGATCGGGCAATTGAAGGTGAGTGATAGTCAGATTGCCACAGCTATTGAGCACTATGATGCTGCCCGTCAAAAGTTAGCCATATGTGGTTGGGGTACTCGTATGTTGGATAAGCACGGTGATAGTGGCCTTTCCCTTGTAGAGATCCATTCACTACAAGAAGCTGTAAGGATAATTAAATATAATTACTTACAGTTATTAGCTGACAGGGATTACCTTCTTGAGTGCAGTTGCACTTGTTATGATGCATTGATGGGAAAGGAAGAAGAGGTAGTTGAACTCACTCATGAGCTTGAGGTGACTACAGAGATATTGGAGAGCACTCAGTTGGCTCTTCAGGAGTCGCAGTCATAGTTAGATGATGTTACCGTGGAATTGATCCGAGTACAACCTTCACTAGCTATAGATTCAGTTCAGCTTCCTACAGTGGTTGTTAGTGATGAGTTGATATTCACAGGTTGTAGTGAGGATGTAGGTACATCCATTACAGATTTGGGTGCAATAGACTCAATTGGGATGAGTACTGTGGTTGAGAGTTGTAGAGAGCCTCTTGTTGTATCAGGTTCTCCAGCGGTCAGCACGTTGTTAGATGATGCGGAACAAATTATTGATAGTTGTTGTGTGGCAGTGGTGGATTTATCAAAGAGTTGTGTGTTAGCAGAGGGAACTACTCCATCATTTGCATAGGGGGTTGGTACAGTGTCATCTGGTTGGGAGTATAGCTCTCATGTTGATTTGTTTCCCTCTCCTAGAATTAGGTCAATTACCTCATCTCTTGCAGTTGATGGTGATAGACAGCTTGTATCACAGGGTCCGAGTGATCAACTACAAGTTTCAGAGGATAGGATTGATTTTGCATCATATCGTTTCTATTGCACAAATACATTTATTGAATACTAGCTTGAAAGTCCAAAGTTCCAGGAGGGACCATTTGGAGTCATTGAGGGTACTCTCATCCAAGGTTCTCACGGGAATTGGCAATTGGTAGGAGCAATTGTAGATACTTTGACTGCAATGCTCCCTCACAGAGATTTCGTGGTTGGGTTTGTAGAGAGAGTTACCAATGATCCTACCCAATCAATTATTCGAGGTCAAAGGTTGGAGCCACCTCCTGATTCTCAAGTTGTTAGTCATGACCCCTTGATCGAGATCAGAGCATTTTACCGAAACTATATAGTGAGAAGTGCTTATCATTTTTCTTTTAATCCACATGTAGAGGATTTGGTTATATGTCGATGTGGATTGGCTCCAGGATTATACCGTCCTTTGTGGGATGGGTATTCACCATCTTTAGTAGATGGAATCAGTAGCTACAAGTTAGTGGGGAGCTACTTGCAAAGTGATCATATCCATGATAGATTAGCAGAGGATAGAGATAGTGGTTGTGATACAGATACCTTTAGGAGTTCTTATCTCCACAGTATAGATGGATGTGAGTCTCACTTGCATTGGGACTCGGGTGGCAACAAGGTTAGCACTACAATTTTGGTGGGTCCTATTCGCTGGCTTCACCACTTTTGGTATAGTGAAGTTGGGATCAAAGTTGAACAACAAAAGTCTGAGGAAGTTCATTTTGCAAGACTTCCATATTGTCTATGGGATCCAGGGATTGTTCTAGCTAGTGGATTGCTTCATCCTTTGGTTGGGGTTGACTTAGTTGCAGCATACAATGGTATTATGTTGATGCCACATGGTTTGTATGGAGTAATCTACAGAGTCAATTGGGATATTCAGTTGAGCATTGAGTATAGAGTTTGGGATTCTTTGAGTGGATCTAGATTTCAGACAGGGTTTACAGTTGAGCATTACAGCATGTTCAATGTGCGGAAAGTATACTGGTTCATCCTTGACCTTCTTGAACATGTTTTGATTTTGATGCACTATTCATGTGCACAGAGGTTGGATAGTTGGCATGATGATTGTCCTTGCGCAGTTGTGTTTATGTTGGTAATACAAGAGTTGGTTCGAGATGTATGGGACATGATGCAGTTCATCTTTTGGACCTCTGGTGGAGTGGAGTTACATTGCAGTAGAGATTGCTTGAGGACAAGCAATTTCAGGAAGGGCGGACTGTGATATCCCCTTCTAGCTAGGGACATCATGCTAGTAAGTGATTAGCCTATCAATGGATCCTCGTAGGCTAGTAGGCATGGATAGGGGGTCTTTTCAGACACAGTGAAGGTATGGTTAGATGATGGTTCAGTAGTGGCAGAGTTCAGTGTTTTCAGTTGGCTTACGAGATTTTTTTGGCTTAGTTATATGGATTTTTCGATTTTTAGCAAATGTTTCTATATTTGGGTTTATTTTTGAGCCATAGAGATGGACCCTTGCTATTTTTAGAAATATTATTTGATCACATGGGAAATTATTAGACCAACTCTAGTTCCAGACGGTTAAGCCAAATTCTCATTTTTAAGGGAGTTATTCAGTTTTTCAGTGGTTATATATTTTAATTAAATGGCAAAGGATTTAGTATAAAGTTAAACTCACTTTTGTAATGTTCCCGAACCACTAGTTCCACCTGAGCACTGCGTGATTAGCAGTACGGAGGCCAATTATGCTGATGGAAGAGACCGTTATACTCCCTGTGTGTGGAAGTGACCGTACGGTTGCTAAGAAGGAGCGTACGACAACAATGAGTAACCGTACGAAGCCTGGGAGTGACCATACAGAAGAGACTGAATGCCCGTACAGTGGAGGTTTGATGTAGCGTACGGAAGAAAAAGGGGAGCCGTATGGTGAGATCAGAGTCGTATGGAAGTCAAGACCCGTACGGTTGGCAAGTTAGATGTCGTACGATATGGAAGCTTGGAAGTACAAAGGTAAGTTTGCAGGTTGTATGGAGAGGTAGTACAGATGGAGGTTGTAGTACGGAAGGAAGGAAGTGTGTGGAGTATGGAAGGAAGTGAGTTGGAGTACAAAAGGAAGTCAGTTCTATGTAATGTTCCCTACTTCCGGAGGCATGCAAATCAGAAGAACAAACCAGAGGCGTTTTTGTCCCAGAGGCCTTTATCTCCCGTAGGCAAATTTTGTCCCGGAGGCGTTTTCGCCCCGGAGGCATTTATCCCTCGGAGGCAAATTCTATCCTGGAGACGTTTCTGTCCCGGAGGCGTTTTTCTCCCGGAGGCAAATTCTGGCCCGGAGGCGTTTCTGTCCCGGAGGCGTTTATCTCCCGGAGGCAAATTCTATCCCGGAGGCCTTTCTGTCCCAGAGGCATTTATCTCCCGGAGGCAGACAAGCAGATCGGAGGAAAGCAGGCCAGAGGCGGACAAGTTGTCCGGAGGCAGACAGGCAGGCCGAAGGCAGGCGGACTGTCCGAAGGAAGACAGGCCGGAGGCAAACAGGTTGTCCGGAGGCAGACCAGCCGGAGGCAAACAGGTAGGCCGAAGGCAGACAGGCAGGTCGGAGGGAAGCAGGCCGTCTGGAAGCAACAGACCGGAGGCAGACAAGCATACCGGAGGCAAGCAGGCCGGAGGCAGACAGGTTGTCCCGTAATGACCCCTACCAATAGGCCACTAAATAAACCCCCAAAAATGCAACTCAAGATGTAGATAGAAAATTATTTTTGAGTATATGAGTTCGCTGTCCCAAAATTTCAGAATAATAGATAGCAACCAAATACCATCTAAAACACTATCAATGATGTAGGAAATTGTTCAAAACCATATGCCATTCATATATCAACAATTTGCAACAATGCCATACATATTTCAGCCAATAATATGATCATCAAACTCTAAGTTTGCAATATAGATAGACTGAAAATTACAATGTCCTTTCACTTGCAAAATCCTAGCCTTCCTTTGATACCAATAATGCCAAATGGCAAACAAAGACAAGTACAATGTAAAATAGTAAAGTGCTGAAGCTATGTTTTGTACTTAGCTGAAAACATACATTTCTCAGAAAATATGCCAAATGCCAAATGAGAAGTGAGGAACCTGATTGTAGATGGCTGTGATAATTTTTGCCAGTGCTAAAGATGCCAACACCCAAGCCAAAGTCACCCCAAATCTGAAAATGTACTTTCTTGCAGATTTTCGAAAATGTCTAGGAATTTTGAAAATTCCTTAAAAATAAATCATGGCATTTTGGGACTCCAAAATGCACCTATCTTTATCTCCTCGACGATAAAAATCCAATGCAAAAATACCCAGAATCATATGCTGAGTAATGAGGAAGATATGAGCAAAAATGTGGTTCCAAAACCCTACCGTGAAATTCTGCAAACTGAATTAGACTTGTAGCTAAAACTTTTTCGGATTGCTTTTCTCACTCTTCTTTTTCAGATCTGTTTTTTCGCTTTGCTTTTTCGGATCTGCTTTTTCGAACTGCTTTTTCGGATCTGCTTTTTCACTTTGCTTCTGCTTTTTCGGACTGCTTTTTCGATTTGCTTTTTTTTGGATTGCTTTTTCGGATTGCTTTTTTTTTCTCTTGCAACCAAAACTCAAACCCTCAGGTAGGTCTGAGGACACCAAATAAGCTCAACTTGAAATGGCTGAATACCACTTCCAAAGTGCAACCCTTCAGAGGATATTTCACCTCCTTAGTTATGCAAATCCTTAAGAAACTCTGTTCTTAAAGATCAAATGACAATCTGCAGACCAAGATGGCACCACAAATCCTCAAAGAGAAAAGTAGAGTAAACTCAAGTCATGGGATGTCCAAATGAGAGGCCAAGCACTCTATTTATTCACTTTTCTAAGAAGCCACTAGAACTTCTAGAAGTATCCATAAAATATTCTTATAAAATCCCTTTATAATGCACTTTTATATAAAAAGTAACTTTATAAAATAAAAAGTGCAACTCAACTCAAAATTATAACATTTTGGCCCCACATAACACATTATAATAAAAAATATGATAAACACCATCACTCCAAGAGCAAATAAGACAATCCAATCCCCAAATAATCATCAAAATGACTCTCTCACCAAAACCATCTGCCTACGAGAGTCCATGATAGGCAAATCCACTGAAAAATGACATGTCACTAAAGAGGGGACATGACAGTTCGCCCCTCCTGAAATTGCTTGCCCTCAAGCAATCTCAAAGCTGGGTGCTGCAAAATATCTTCTCCCATCCATGTGGCATCCTTCTCAGGCAAATTTCTCCACTTCACCAAATACTCCCTGATGGTCCTCCTGCAGAGCTGCCTCTCTCTGCTGTCAATGATGTACTTGGGAACAAGAACCAACTTCACCTCATCATCCAATGGAGGAAGAACTGCTGAAGGCACAACATGCTGACCCAACGCCTTCTTGAGGCGTGACATATGGAAAACATTGTGTACCCTGTTGTCTGCTAGAAGCTCAAGCTCATATGCCATCTCTCCAATACGCCTGATAATCCTGAGAGGACCATAGTACCTAGGCTTCAGCTTCTCCGATCCACTCTTCCCAAGAGTAGACTGTCTATAGGGCTGCAACATGAGATAAACCATATCACCAACCTCAAAACTCCTCTCTGTCCGCTTCTGATCTGCATACTGCTTATGTTGATTCTGGGCCCTGGCAATATTATCTCTGAGAGCATCAACAATGTCCTTGCTCTCTTGAAGCAAATCTCCAGCATGAGGAACTCTAACATCACTCATAAGCAAATCCAGAAAACTCGGTGCCTCATAACCATAACTCCCATGCACCGCTGATGGTGAATAGACATCACAAGATAAACAACAAGAAATAGAACCCAAACCAAATCTGCCTGCCATCAATTCCTCAACACAAGGGTCAAATGCAAACTGATGTACATACCCTGCAGTATAATGCTGATAAAAAGAATCAACCTCAGTCAACAGCTCACCATGCACAAGTGATACAACCCACTGCGACTGATCACCAACTAAGTCAGGAGATGTCATAGCCAAAGGAGTAGAATCAATAACAACAACCGTTGAAGCATCACTCCCAAACTCCTGCTCTAAATCATGTATTATCAAGCTATCAACCGCAGAACCTATGGCCATGTCATGCCCATCACAATTCTCATCCCCTGGCGTCAAACCATCCCATAACTGATAAAAAGCACTAGGGACCAAAGTACATCTACAAATCATCATCTCATCAACATGGTCATCAGAGGTAAACTGGTGAGCATACCTCACAGTGTAATGCCGATAAGATGCGCCAATCTCAGTCAATGACTCAGACTGCAATCCAAATGAAACTAAGTGCAACCGATCCCTAACCAAGCTGGAACTGACTACTACCTCTGAAGACGTCGCCAAGGTAGTAGTATCACTAGCAGGAACCATGCCAATTGTCGGCTCACCAACATCACACATTATCTCTAATACAACATCCCTAGTCTCCGTGCCATCAGTAGTAGAGACCACCACCATGTCAGGCATACCACAACAATCTGCTGCAGCACCCAACTCAACTGAACCTGACTCTAGTGGAAACGAACCCGATATGCCAATGGTAGTATCGAGGATGGATGCATCCCCATCTCCACTGTCTCTGACAATCTTGACCATGGACATCCTCAGATCACCAGACACCACAACCTGTGACTGTACAGAATCTGGTAAAGACTGCAATCACTCTAACTCCATGGTCACCTCAGCCAAATGAAATTGTGACTCCTCGAAATCCAACTGTGTACTCTCAAGAATCTCAGAAGTCACCTCAAGCTGCTGAGTAAGCTCACTCACCTCATCTTCCTTGGCCAATAATGCATCGTACGTCGTACTGCCCCACCCCATAAGATAATCTCTGTCGGCTACCAACTGCCTATAATTCTGTCTCAGAATCCGTACAGCCTCCCATAAAGAGTGGATCTCTGTCAAGGAAAGATAACTGCCTCCCTACTCATCACTAGTAGGAGAACCCCATCCATAAACTGCTAACAACTGACGAGCAACATCGAAATGCTGGCAAGCGATAGCAATCTCTCGCTCACTAACTCTCAGCTGACTAGACACATGATGGCGCTGGCTAGACTGTCTCCTACAATCCTCCCCTGACGCACTGTCCAAAGGAGTATCCTCAAAGTCACTGGTCTCTAGAGTACTACCATCCATATCCTGCGAATAAACTCCAAAGCTCATATCAACATACGAAGTATCAAAAACTGTAGCACCGCTGTCCAACTCCTCTGTACCAAAAGAAACTGCCGAGGAAACTAAGTCCTCAAAACTGCCCACTGCATCCTCTTGGATATCATCAATGCCAATACGATCCTGGGACTCATCTGTAAACACTGCCAAATATGAAAGATCATCAACACATTCCAGCAAGAATGGTCGACTGGAAATATGAACAAAGCCCAACACCGGTGTATAAAAACTAATACCGACATCAAACAAACTGCTAGCACAAGAAAGGACAACACCGTGCAATCTGCTAATCAAATCCATGATAGCACCCAAACAATCACTGCTACCAAAAAGTGATAAAGATCTCCAGTCAACTGAATCCCAAACGCCAATATAACAATCTCGAGTCCATATCCATAAACTAGAATCAGCTGGTAACTCAAGCAAACTCCTCACCTGAGTAATATGACTAATACCAACTAACTCCACATACCTGTCTGACAATGTCCCTGTATCTTGGATGTGAATGCCAGATGAACTCACAACATTATCAACGACCACATGTGATCCGCCTACCGTAGAAAGCTGAGTATCAGGTGTGCAAGATGAAACTAAACTCAACTCCACGCCATGCTCATCCCCATGTCTCTCCAAGTCCTGTGATGCCAATGGAGTATTCACCAAAGAAGTTTGAGTGTCCTCAAGCTCGCAAGAAAGCCTGTCAACTTCCTCCTCCTTCCTCCTCAAGGCATCTAAATAGTCTCCGGCAAGGCTAATAAGATGGTCACGATCTGATAGAAGATGTGAATAACTCAACTTCATCATTCCCATCCCTTCCCTAATCGCCTGTAAGTCAACACAAGAAGACTCTGCCTGAACTCCCTTATGTCTACCCTGTAACTGAATCATCCAAATGTGATCCTCTATCATATCCTGCATCTTGTCATGATGAGATAATGAAGTCACAATACTATCTTCGCTCACTTTCAGCTGGTTGAACAAATCATGCGAAGTACTACCAGCCTCAACCTCATGTGACGAAGCATCCAAATGTGCCTGGTACTCCCTCTCAGCAAAGTCATGAATACTCAATGTCTGCTCATCTATACCAGGTATTTCACAATCGTGCACAACATCCTCAAAATCATCATCTGAACCCTCTACGCTGTAGTCACTGCCTGTCGTAACCAAACCATCCTGAGTACCTGTGACATCACCCTCTAGCGACCTATATACAACTGTCTCAACTTGAGTATCAAGTTGACAGTTACTATCAATCTGCGTAATATCCTTCACCACTTCCTCCTGTGGCGGAGTAGAATCTGAGACCTCTGCGTGGCTGTAAGCTAGCTTCTCGAACTCCTCATGCAAGTTCCTGGTAATTGTGTCATCTACCCTATGAGAAGATCTACCAAATAGAAATCTAGTCAACTTATCCACCTTAGCTGGGTCGGACAACATGTCATTCATCATACGGTGGCGCTTAACCAACTGTTCAGACATGTCATGGCTTATTTTCTTAAGTTCATCTCGAATGTCTAAATAACCATCCTTTCTACTGTTCCGACTCTAGATCTTCCTACTTTGTCTATCAGCTATCCAAGATCGTGTCCTCTGAGACTCTGTACTATACCTGTCCATTCTGGATCAAGTAGAGTGCTGATCACTCATACAAGACGGCTCTTACCCAACAGGATGGCAAGAAAACCACTCTAATACCACTATAATGACCCCTACCAATAGGCCACTAAATAAACCCCCAAAAATGCAACTCAAGATGTAGATAGAAAATTATTTTTGAGTATATGAGTTCGCAGTCCCAAAATTTCAGAATAATAGATAGCAACCAAATACCATCTAAAACACTATCAATGATGTAGGAAATTGCTCAAAACCATATGCCATTCATATATCAACAATTTGCAACAATGTCATACATATTTCAGCCAATAATATGATCATCAAACTCTAGGTTTGCAATATAGATAGACTGAAAATTACAATGCCCTTTCACTTGCAAAATCTTAGCCTTCCTTTGATACCAATAATGCCAAATGGCAAACAAAGACAAGTACAATGTAAAATAGTAAAGTGTTGAAGCTATATTTTGTACTCAGCTGAACACATACATTTCTTAGAAAATATGCCAAATGCCAAATGAGAAGTGAGGAACCTGATTGTAGATGGCTGCGATAATTTTTGTCAGTGTTGAAGATGCCAACACCCAAGCCAAAGTCACCCCAAATCTGAAAATGTACTTTCTTGCAGATTTTTGAAAATGTCTAGGAATTTTGAAAATTCCTTAGAAATAAATCATGGCATTTTGGGACTCCAAAATGCACCTATCTTTATCTCCTCGACGATAGAAATCTGATGCAAAAATACCCAGAATGATATGCTGAGTAATGAGGAAGATATGAGCAAAAATGTGGTTCCAAAACCCTATCCTAAAATTCTGAAAACTGAATTGGACTTGTAGCTAAAACTTTTTCGGATTGCTTTTTTCGCTCTGCTTTCTCGGATCTGTTTTATCGCTTTGCTTTTTCGGATCTACTTTTTCGGATCTGCTTTTTCTCTTTGCTTCTGCTTTTTCGGACTGCTTTTTCCCTTTGCTTTTTTCGGACTACTTTTTCGCTTTGCTTTTTCGGATCTGCTTTTTCGGACTGCTTTTTTTTTTCTTGCAACCAAAACTCAAACCCTCAGGTAAGTCTAAGGACTCCAAATAAGCTCAACTTGAAATGGCTGAATACCACTTCCAAAGTGCAACCTTTCAAAGAATATTTCACCTTCTCAGTTATGCAAATCCTTAAGAAACTCCGTTCCTAAAGATCAAATGACAATCTGCAGACCAAGATGGCGCCACAAATGCTCAAAGAGAAAAGTAGAGTAAACTCAAGTCATGGGATGTCCAAATGAGAGGCCAAGCACTCTATTTATTCACTTTTCTAAGAAGCCACTAGAACTTCTAGAAGTATCCATAAAATATTCTTATAAAATCCCTTTATAATGCACTTTTATATAAAAAGTAACTTTATAAAATAAAAAGTGCAACTCAACTCAAAAATTATAACATTTTGGCCCCACATAACACATTATAATAAAAAATATGATAAACACCATCACTCCAAGAGCAAATAAGACCATCCAATCCCCAAATAATCATCAGAATGACTATCTCACCAAAACCATCTGCCTATGAGAGTCCATGATAGGCAAATCCACTGAAAAATGACGTCACTAAAGAGGGGACATGAAATGTCCGGAGGCAGATAGGCAGGCCGGAGGCACGCAGGCTGGATACCACTGTAATGTTCCCAACCTCCGTTACACAGAATAATACGCTTCTAGCTCTCGACCGAATGGGACGGTGCCAAGAGAGGATGTGCGGGAGATCTGTCACAAAGACCGTACGGTGCTGGAACAGAAGCTAGCGGCCGTACGTTGAAGCAGCAGAGGTCGTATGACAGTACCTTAAGGCCGTACGGAGGTTGGTTGTGACCCGTACAGTCGAACAGGGTAGTCGTACGATGCTTGGCAAACAGGTCATACGATACAGGGGCAGGCCGTACGGTAGTTGGATGGGATCCGTACGGTGCTAGGTTATGGTCGTACGACAGGGAAAGAAAGCTGGGTGCCGAACGGTAGAAGGATGAACAGAGTGTGTACGGACAGTTGGAATGTGCACGAAGCACGAAGTAGCCTCCGGAAGAATTGAATGATATTGCCGGAAACAACACAGAACATTACACAGGCCAAATATATTGCCAGAAAAATATTATTGAATTAATTGAAGTAAACCTCGGATTTGCCAGATCCGATACAAGCAGAACAAGCAGAGTAGGGTGAGGGTTGAATCCCACCGAAACTGCACACAAACCAAATAGGGAGGGTCTTTCACCTCCAAAATGGCGAACAGCAGAATCCCAACAGGAATTCACAAATAAAAATCAAATATAAATCTCAACATATGAAAATTAACCTACACGCCGAGCATAAATACCCGTCAGGAAAACTCCCGAGAGTGCACAAAAGAGCCCACGGCGACAACTACACCTACACCAACAAAAAAAAATGGGCCCGAGATAAACTAAATCGATCGGGACCCAAATATAATAATTTTAATTGTGCTGGGTCATGCCCATGAATAAGTGGGAAAGAATTTCTACATTTTCAAAGAGAGCTTGAACCCAAAGAGATGTAAAATCTCATGATAGGGAGCCAAGGTTTCACAGGCTAAAAGTTGATGTAGTAAGCATATTTGAGTCAATGGAAACATTGGAGAGAACAATGGAGATTCTCATGAATAAGTTTTGCACATTGGCAATGTAATGTCCCCTTTTTTGACCCAGGTGTGCTGAAAGAACCCCTTGACCTATTTCATTCCCATAGGCTAATTAAAGTTTTGGTAGAGGAGATATTTTTAATTAGCTAAACTTAATTTGTCTTACATTATTATTTTGCAGACAAATTTAGTTTAATTAATTACTTTATTTCATAGATGACCATGTGCATTAAAGTGATTTTTTAGGGGTACAAAGCAAATTTAAAATTAAAAGGGTCACTTCATGAAATTTAAAAATTAAAGTTATCGAATGTTCGTAGGTGGTATATAAGAAAAGGTTTTAAAGGGGGGAAAAAATCTTTGATCATTTTCATATTTTATCATTGTGTCATGTCCCCTCTTGAGTGACATGTCATTTTTCAGTGTATTTGCCTATCATGGACTCTCGTAGGCAGATGGTTTTGGTGAGAAAGTCATTCTGATGATTATTTGGGGATTGGATGGTCTTATTTCCTCTTGGAGAGATGGTGTTTATCATATTTTTATTATAATGTGTTATGTGGGGCCAAAATGTTATAATTTTGAGTTGAGTTGCACTTTTTATTTTATAAAGTTACTTTTTATATAAAAGTGCATTATAAAGGGATTTTATAAGAATATTTTATGGATACTTCTAGAAGTTCTAGTGGCTTCTTAGAAAAGTGAATAAATAGAGTGTTAGGCCTCTCATTTGGACATCCCATGACTTGAAGTTTCACTACTTTTCTCTTTGAGCATTTGTGGCGCCATCTTGGTCTAGAGATTGTCATTTGATCTTTAGGAATGGAGTTTCTTAAGGATTTGCATAACTAAGGAGGTGAAATATCCTTTGAAGGGTTGCAATTTGGAAGTGGTATTCAGCCATTTCAAGTTGAGCTTATTTGGAGTCTTCAGACTTACCTGAGGGTTTGATTTTTGATTGCAAGAGGAAAAAAAGCAGTCCAAAAAAGCAAAGCGAAAAAGCAGTCCGAAAAAGCAGATTCGAAAAAGCAAAGCGAAAAAGTAGATCCGAAAAAAGCAAAGCGAAAAAGCAGATCCGAAAAAGCAGAGCGAAAAAACAATTTGAAAAAGTTTTTGCTACAAGTCTAATTCAGTTTCAAAATTTCAGGATAGGGTTTTGGAACCACGTTTTTGCTCATATCTTCCTCATTACTCAGCATATCATTCTGGGTATTTTTGCATCGGATTTCTATTGTTGAGGACATAAAGATAGGTGCATTTTGGAGTCCCAAAATGCCATGATTTATTTTTAAGGAATTTTTGAAATTCCTAGACATTTTCGAAAATCTGCAAGAAAGTACATTTTCAGATTTGGGGTGACTTTGGCTTGGGTGTTGACATCTTCAGCACTGGTAAAAATTATCGCAGCCATCTACAATCAAGTTCCTCACTTCTCATTTGGCATTTGGCATTATTTCTAAGAAATGTATGTTTTCAGCTGAGTACAAAATATAGCTTTAGCACTTTACTATTTTACATTGTACTTGTCTTTGTTTGCCATTTGGCATTATTGGTATCAAAGGAAGGCTAGGATTTTGCAAGTGAAAGGGTATTGGAATTTTTAGTCTATCTATATTGTAAACCTAGGGTTTGATGATCATATTATTGGCTGAAATATGTATGGCATTGTTGCAAATTGTTGATATATGAATGCCATATGGTTTTGAGCAATTTCCTACATCATTGATAGTGTTTTAGATGGTATTTGGTTGCTATCTATTACTCTGAAATTTTGGGACAGCGAACTCATATATTGCAAAATAATTTTCTATCTACATTTTGAGTTACATTTTTTAGGGGTTTTTAGTGGCCTATTGGTAAGGGTCATTATAGTGGTATCAGAGCGGTGTTCTTGCCATCCTGTTGGGCAAGAAATCTTTATGCATCCTTCAGCATTTGGGCATCACAGGTATTATACACGTAGGAGAGCAGCACTTGAGGGTGAGCAGGAATTCAGAGATATACTTACTATGGGTGAGAGACAGTCACAAAGTCCACCTAGAGTCCCTTGGACTGATGATGATGATGCTAGAGACTTCTTTCGGGCTATGACTATTGGACAGCAGGAGATAGTTCAGTCTATACGTGCCTTGACCACTATGATGGTGAGAGTTGCTCAGCCGAGGAATCAGGAACAGGGTAGAGGGACACCAGAGCAGGATAACAGGAGTGTAGCAAGTTCACAGGGTGCTCCTAGGCATAGGTCGTGGACTGCAGACAGGCCTACACATCCTACATTCCTTAGGGAGGAGGTCCAGGAGGCAGGAGAGAATGATATGCCAGAGGACTTTCAGGATGATCTTAGAGCTGCAAATGCAGAATGGCAGGCATTACCTCCACATGTTCGGGAGTTGCTGAATTTTGATCGCTACCTGAGTCAGAGAAGAGAGCAGATGAGGAGTAGCAGGCAGAACAGGAGGCTTAGAGGAGGTCAGGACACTGAGTTGCAACGAGCTGCTAGCAAGCTCACCTTACCATCTTTTGATGGCAGTGGACAGATGACAGCCTAGGCCTGGATCCATAAGTTAGATACATTCCTAGCATTGAGGCCTATGTCAGAGATGGATGCTATTAGGTATGCCACTTTGCATTTAGAGGGCGCAGCACATGATTGGTGGTCACATGGTATGATTACATTGCAACATAATCAGGTGACAGCCTACCAGGATTTTGTGGATAGACTGGTAGAGCACTTTGATAAGAAAGACCCAGAGGTCTTCTTCCATGATCTTGCACAGCTGAGATAGACAGGCAGTTTACAGGTCTACATCAGTGAGTTTCAAAGATTATCAGTGATGGTGCAAGATGTGTCTGAGAGGAGGCTGGTTATACTATTCACAGAGGGGTTGTCTGAACCTCTAAAGGGTTCAATCAAGGCATTCGATCCCCCTTCATTGCAGGAGGCTATGAGGAAGGCACGGAGCATGGAGCTCACAGCACCCTCCAGCAGATTCACCTCCAGGAGCACTTCTTCATTCAGGGACAATAAGAAGTTTGATAAAAACAAGGGCAAAAAAGATGACACCAAGGGTAAGTCTACTGCACCTTTGGATATGGAGACACTGAATGACTTGCGCAGGAAGAAGCTATGTTCCTACTGCAAGGGTCATTACGACAGAGATCATGATTGTCCTATGAGGCCTAAGGGGAAGGCCAACAGGGTTATGTGGGCTTGTTACGAGGGTTCAGATTCTGACAGTTCTGGACATGAGGATGATCATAGTGATGCAGAGACAGAGGCGTCAAAACCTAAGGAGGAGCCCGAGTTGCACTTACAGAAGGCACGCTTGTCTACCATTCAACAGGAAGGATCTTTTAGACTGCGTGGTGTTCTAGCAGGGCAGAGAGTTATTACATTGGTTGATACAGGTGCTACGCACAATTTTATTGATGCACGTTTTGTTGAACGCCGTGGTATTATGACTGAGGAGTTTGAGGGACTACGAGTACAGGTTGCTGATGGTTACACTCTTAAGTGTAACAGGATGGTGAGAGATCTGCCCTTACGCCTAAACAGCTATGAGTTCAAGGCGGACTACCATGTTGTCAACATGGATGATCTAGATATTGTGTTGGGGATGAAGTGGTTACACTCATTGGGAGAGGTCACTTTCAGATTGAAGGACATGGAGATTAAGTTTGAGGTGGATGGCAAACAACATATTTTGAGAGCCATCAAAAATAGTGACATCAGGAATATTTCTTTCAGATGGATGGAGAGGTTGGCTAGACATGATGATATAGAGTGGGCAGCAGTATGCACTCTCATGCCTACACAGGAGGGACAGCATAAGACTGAGTATCATCCAAACATTCAGAGGTTGAGAGTGAAGTATGATAGAGTCTTCAGTGACATCCCACCTGGCACGCCACCAGACAGAGGTATTGAGCACATCATTGAGTTAGAGGAGGGTGCTAAACCCGTGATGATTACACCCTACAGGCATCCTAAGAGACTCAAAGATGAGATAGAGAAAACCATCAAGGAGTTGCTTGCGATGGGACACATCAGGCTGAGCAAGTCTCCTTTTGCTTCTTCAGTAGTATTGGTGAAGAAGGATGGTACTTTGCGGATGTGCATTGACTATAGGGTGCTGAATAAGAAGACAATTAAGAACAGGTACCCCATTCCACGGATTGATGAGCTAATTGATGAGCTGCATGGTGCATGTTACTTCACGAAGATTGATTTGAGATCCGGCTACCATCAGATCAGAGTTAGAGAGCAGGATATTGAGAAGACCGCATTCAGATGTCATTGTGGGCACTTTGAGTTTGTGGTCATGCCATTTGGGTTGAGCAATGCGCCAGCTACTTTTTAGTCCACCATGAACAAGGTCTTCCGTCACCAGTTGAGGAAATATGTGTTAGTCTTCTTCGATGATATTCTGATATACAGTCGGACTTGGCAGGAGCACATAGAGCATCTAGAGACAGTTTTGGGGATCTTGCAGTCGGAGTCCTTGTACGCCAAGGAGTCCAAATGTGATTTGGGCATGACAGAGCTATTGTATTTGGGTCACATCATTAGTGCAGAAGGAGTAAGGATGGATCCTGATAAGATCCGTGCTATTGTGGATTGGCCTACTCCAGAGAACCTGACACAGTTGAGAGGGTTCCTTGGGTTGTGTGGTTTCTACCACAGATTTGTCAGTGGGTATTCACGTCATGCAGCTCCTATGACAGATTTGCTGAAGAAGGGAGCCTTTGTTTGGACACCCGAGGCACAGGCTTGCTTTGAGACATTCAAGGAGATCATGACTACATGCCCTGTGTTAGCATTGCCCGACTTCTCGAAGCCATTTGAGCTTCAGTGCGATGCATCTGGAGAGGGTATTGGTGTTGTTTTGATGCAGGACAAGCACCCAATTGCATTTGAGAGCAGGAAGCTCCGTGGGCCCGAGAGATCATTTAGTATATATGACAAGGAGATGTTAGCCATTATGCATGCATTGGCTAAATTCAAGCAGTATCTGGTGGGTGGTAAGTTTTGCATTAAAACTGACCACAATAGTTTGAGACATTTCCTTGGACAGAGAGATCTCAATGATAGGTAACAAAAGTGGGTTAGTAAGCTGCAGGCTTATGATTTTGACATCTATGTGAGAGGGACTCAGAATGTGGTAGCAGATGCTTTGTCACGCAGACCACATCTCAGTGCTATGGTTGAAATATCTGAGGATTGGAGGCATTTGATTATTGCAGAGTATGCTAGAGACTCATGGGCATCCGGGATTGTTGATGGGACAGTTGTTGATACCGGGTACACACTTGTGGATGATTTGATTATCTACAAGAATAGGATATTCTTAGTCCCAGGATCGAAGGTGAAGCGTATTGTTATGAAAGCTCTCCATGATTCACCTACAGCTGGCCATCCTGGATACTTCAAAACTTGCAGGCAAGAGCGAGAGCGTTTCACTTGGAAGGGGCTCAAGGCGGATGTGTTGCAGTATGTACGAGAGTGCCCTATTTGTCAGCAGAACAAACAAGAGCACACCTTTCCAACAGGGCTCCTACAGCCACTTCCCATTCCTAACAGGAAGTGGGAGTCTATATCCATGGATTTCATTACGGGCTTGCCTAAGGCCCAAGGGCATGATTGCATCTATGTGGTGGTGGACAAGTTGATGAAGTATGCACACTTCTTTCCCATCACTACTACTTACACAGCAATGCAGGTGGCTGAGGTCTTCTTCAGAGAGATTTTCAGACTACATGGGATACCGTGGAGCATAGTGAGTGACAGGGACAGTAGATTCTTGAAGCATTTTTGGCAGGAGGTGTTCCGTTTATGTGGCATGAGCTTACACCTAGCACCAGTTACCACCCGCAGACTAATGGGCAGACTAAGATAGTAAATAAGTGGGTGCAAGGCTACTTGAGGAACTATGTGGCAGGGCAGCAGAAGGCATGGGTTAAGTGGATTTATGTATGTGAGTATTGCTACAATACCACATACCACATGTCTATTCAGATGACTCCTTTCAGGGCACTATATGGTTATGAGACACCGAGTTTTCTGGATTTGCTTATGAGTGATGTTAGAGTTCCTCGTGCTGGAGATTTGCTTCTGGAGAGCAAGGACATTGTTGATGCTCTCAGAGATAGTATTGCCAGGGCACAGAATCAGCATAAAGAGTATGCAGATCAGAAGTGGACAGAGAGGAGTTTTGAGGTTGGTGACATGGTTTATCTCATGTTGCAGCCCTATAGACAGTCTACCTTGGGGAAGAGTGGATCGGAGAAGCTTAAGCCTAGGTACTATGGTCCTTTCAGGATTATCAGGCGTATTGGAGAGATGGCATATGAGCTTGAGCTTCCAGCAGACAACAGGGTACACAATGTTTTCCATGTGTCACGCCTCAAGAAGGCGTTGGGTCAACATGTTGTGCCTTCAACAGTTCTTCCTCCATTGGATGATGAGGGGAAGTTGGTTCCTGTTCCCGAGTACATCATTGATAGCAAAGAGAGGCAGCTCCGCAGGAGGACCATCAGGGAGTATTTGGTGAAGTGGAGAAATTTGCCTGAGGAGGATGCCACATGGGAGGGAGAAGATATTTTACAACACCCAGCTTTGAGATTGCTTGAGGGCAAGCAATTTCAGGAGGGGCGGACTGTCATGTCCCCTCTTTAGTGACATGTCATTTTTCAGTGGATTTGTCTATCATGGACTCTCGTAGGTAGATGGTTTTGGTGAGAGAGTCATTATGATGATTATTTGGGGATTCGATAGTCTTATTTGCTCTTGGAGAGATGGTGTTTATCATATTTTTATTATAATGTGTTATGTCGGGCCAAAATGTTATAATTTTGAGTTGAGTTGCACTTTTTATTTTATAAAGTTACTTTTTATATAAAAGTGCATTATAAAAGGATTTTATAAGAATATTTTATGGATACTTCTAGAAGTTCTAGTGGCTTTTTAGAAAAGTGAATAAATAGAGTGCTTGGCCTCTCATTTGGACATCCCATGACTTGAGTTTACACTACTTTTCTCTTTGAGCATTTGTGGCACCATCTTGGTCTGCAGATTGTCATTTGATCTTTAGGAACGGAGTTTCTTAAAGATTTGCATAACTGAGGAGATGAAATATCCTTCGAAGGGTTGCACTTTGGAAGTGGTATTCAGCCATTTCAAGTTGAGCGTATTTGGAGTCCTTAGACTTACCTGAGGGTTTGAGTTTTGATTGCAAGAGGAAAAAAAAGCAGATCCGAAAAAAGCAGTCCGAAAAAGCAAAGCGAAAAAGCAGATCCGAAAAAGCAAAGCGAAAAAGCAGATCCGAAAAATTTAAAGCGAAAAAGTAGATCCGAAAAAGCAGAGCGAAAAAGCAATCCGAAAAAGTTTTTGATACAAGTCTAATTCAGTTTCAGAATTTCAGGATAGGGTTTTGGAACCACGTTTTTGCTCATATCTTCCTCATTACTCAGCATATCATTCTGGGTATTTTTGCATCGGATTTCTATCATCGAGGAGATAAAGATAGGTGCATTTTGGAGTCGCAAAATGCCATGATTTATTTTTAAGGACTTTTCAAAATTCCTAGACATTTTCGAAAATCTACAAGAAAGTACATTTTCAGATTTGGGGTGACTTTGGCTTGGGTGTTAACATCTTCAGCACTGGTAAAAATTATCGCAGCCATCTACAATCAGGTTCCTCACTTCTCATTTGGCATTTGGCATAATTTCTGAGAAATGTATGTTTTCAGCTGAGTACAAAATATAGCTTCAGCACTTTACTATTTTACATTGTACTTGTCTTTGTTTGCCATTTGGCATTATTGGTATCAAAGGAAGGCTAGGATTTTGCAAATGAAAGGGTATTGTAATTTTTAGTCTATCTATATTGCAAACCTAGGGTTTGATGATCATATTATTGGCTGAAATATGTATGGCATTGTTGCAAATTGTTGATATATGAATGGCATATGGTTTTGAGCAATTTCATACATCATTGATAGTGTTTTAGATGGTATTTGGTTGCTATCTATTATTCTGAAATTTTGGGACAGCGAACTCATACATTGCAAAATAATTTTCTATCTACATTTTGAGTTACATTTTTTAGGGGTTTTTAGTGGCCTATTGGTAAGGGTCATTACACAATGTGGAGTTTGGACATCATTGTTTACCTCAACCCATAGGATGAAAACCCTATGGATATTTGGCTTTGGACAAGTGATTTGCTCCTAGTCAAATTGGAGGTGGACTCAAGTAGGATTCATAGATGCAATTAAATGGAGAATCAAAGGTTTAGAGCTAAGTTTCATGTTTACATGTTCTGGGAATTACAAGTAACAAATTTGTTTGAATTTTCTAGCAAATAATAAATTTGTATGTATTGTGTGTGCAAATGGAGAACAAAACTGAAATCATGGTGTTATGTGTGCAGTAAAACAAACAAATAGAAACTCAAAAAAATTATTTAAACTGCATTTGCCTCAACTATACCATTTTGAGTTGCATGAGGCTATACACCTACCAAAGGTAGCAAGAGAGAATCAATTTATATTTTTAGAGGCTTGAAATCCTTTCCACATGCTAGCATAGCCTTGGTAAGACCTTTCAAAGCCAGCCGCGGCATCATATGTAATGTCCCTGTTTTTCATACTCTTTGGATTAGCTTAGTTTGGTGACCCTCGTAAGCTAATTAGGTTGTCAGAGGGGGTCGGTTGGCAGAGCCAGTGGTTGGATTCCACTCTGGAGGTTCTAGTTGCCAGCTCTACTTTTTGTTGGGGTCAGATTGGACGACTTACTATTTATAGTAAGCGGTATTTTGAGTATTGCCATGTTTGGCAGAGCCCCTGGGCAAGAGTTTCAGATGATTCAGAGTTTCTTCTGCAGAATCTCCAGTTTGAGAGACTTACTATTTATAGTAAGTCTATTTTAGTCAGATGGCTATTTCTGGTAGGACAGTATGAGCTCAGGGCACTATTGTCAGAAGTTAGAATTGTTTTGTTAGAGAGATTTAGTGGCTTCATGTTTTAATTGTGGTTATTAAATTAAGTTATTTTAATTTAATAACTTTATGGCTTTAATGTTATAAAACGATGGTGTGTTGAGGAAGCCACTTTAGTGAAAAGTGTGAAGTTGAAGCTTTTTCATAAAGCTTATAAATATAACATGAAAAAGCCTTTTCACTCACCTTATGTCATTTGATAAAAATTGTGAAGTGTTAAAAAGTTTCTTTGAAGGAGAAAATAGATTTTATTTGGAGAGCTAGGGTTTTGGAACTTGGTCTTCATTCTTGGGGAGAGTTCTTCTGCAAATTTTTGTGTTTGGTCTTGAATCCTGGAGAGGACCGAAATTCTACTGGAATTCACCATGTTGGATCGAAATACATAAGCATACAACTGCAGATTTGTTTGGTGGTGAAATTGAGTCAAGTTGTACGGAATTGTTGTTGACGTACTGTTTACACAGGGCCGTACATGTTGTACGGTGTTGTTTTTATTGGTGATTGGGGTTCGGTTTAAGCTGTGTGCACCTGTCGTCCCTGATGGTGTGTCACAAACAGGCTATGTTTGGATATTGAGTGTTGTTGAGGGCTGCGTTTGGAATTGTGAGACTGTTGGGGTTGCGTTAGGATTTTGAAGACTGTATCTCTTCTGCAGCAATCACTTTCTTTGGTATTAAAGGTGCCTTGAATCTATTTGATATCTTTGTTAATGTCATTTCATAACAATATGATTTAATTCTGGTTTAATTGTGCAATTAAGAGCATTTGGGAATTGAATTATTGAACTATTGTCGTGGTATTTGAGAAGTTTATGAAAATTCATATTTGTATTGAAAAAACATACAAAAAACAATTGCAATTTAATTTGAAAGGCCAGATTGTTATTGAGATATAGTTGGGCTTATCACAGTGGTATCAGAGCACTGATCTTGCCATCCTGAAGGGTATGAGGATTAGTTATGGCAGAAAGATTTGTATCGGGAGGGCACTATACCCGCAGGGGTAGAAATTCACCACCTCCCGAAGGTAATGAACAGGGCCCACAGAATGAATAGGCAAGAGGCATGAACAAGAATAACATCGGGAATGCTATTGACAAGGAGGCCAGAGATGCCTTCAGGAATATTGCAGATGGTCAGCATCATGTTGCAAATGTATTGCAACAGCTTTCAAACACTCTTCAGCGTGTCGCATTACCAGGTGATCCTACTAGAAACAGAGGTGTGCAGAGTGTTTCAGTCAACTCACACAGGTCACAAGTAGATGACAGATGTGATTATAGAGTTCATCGTACTGGCACTTATGACAGGCGTCTTCGTCCAAATTTATTGAGGTCAAAGCTAGATGCAAATAGTGTGGAGACAGAGCCAACACCATTTTTCAATGACATGGTGGCACACTTTGCAGAATGGGATGCTCTTCGAGAAGCACTCAAAAGAAATCTGAATTTTGACAGGTACCTGACACAGAAGCGAGAGCATTCCAGAGGCAAGCTAGCTCCTGACACGAGGTAGAGCCCTAGGCAGGATGATCTTAAGCAAGCAACCAACAAGTTGACTCTAGCTCACTTTGATGGAAGTGGGAAGACGACAACCAGAGCACGGGTCCACAAGCTGGATATGTACTTGTCACTTCGTCCTATGTTTGAGGAGGATGCTATACGATTTGTAGTGCTTCATCTAGATGGCGTAGCTCATGATTGGTGGTATCATGGGTTAGTGTCTCTGCATCATGATCATATTGTTGAGTACCAGGAGTTTGTGGATAGATTGGTAGAGTGATTTGACAAGAAGGATCCTGAGACTTACTTCAGAGAGTTAGCTCAATTGAGACAGTCAGGTGGCCTTGAGGCCTTTATCAGTGAGTTTCAGTGCCTATCAGTTATGGTTTATGACATCTCCGAGAGGAGAGTCATGATGTTCATAGAGGGTTTGTCTGAGCCGTATAGAGGGTGGGTTAAGTCCCTGGATCCACCTACCTTGCGAGATGCTATGAAGAAGGCAAGGAATCTTGAGCCTTTTGTTTCATGAGGCAAGTCTACTCCTAGTCCTATTATTCCTCCTGCAGAAGAGGTACCTCCACCAGTTGTTGACAGGAAGAAATTTGCAGGTAGACTTGATGATGCCACTCAAGAGGATTTGAGGAGGCAGCTTTGCTATTGGTGCAAAGAGCCTTATGACAGAGAGCATTCTTGTTCTATGAGGCCTAAGGGCAAGGCGAATCGTTCTATGTGGGTTTATTCTGGTGAGAGTGAGGCTAAGTCTTCTCATCAAGCAGCTGGTTTAGATACAAAGGAGGAGCAGAGAGTTACTCCAGAGTTTGGTCCTGATGCCAAACTATCTTTGATTGTGTTGTCCACCTCTGTGCCACTTCCCTCTGCTTTCAGATTGAAGGGATTAGTGGAAGGACAACCTTGTGTTGCTATGTTGCACACTGGAGCCACATACAACTTTATTCATGAGGGAGTTGTTAGTCAATGTGAGCTTCAAGTAGAGGAGTTTGCAGGGTTTAGGGTCAAGGTAGCCGATGGCTACAACTTTACCTGTACCAAGCGCATCAGTCATCTCTCCTTGTTTCTTGGTGATTACAAACTGATATTTGATTTCTATATGCTTGATTTGGGAGAGATTGTAAAGAACCTGCCTGGCTCCTTGTTAAGAAAATAACTTTTCTTCCTAAATTCTTTGCAAGTCTATTTTTTTGTTTTGATAATGTTTGAATTTTCTAGTATCTTTTCCGGAATTAAATAATAACATATAGCAATTTGACACTATCACCCCAAGCTCAACAATTTAATTTATAATTCAAAAGTCCTTGCAAATATATATAAAAAAAACATTGCAATATTTTAATGCTAGGCACCTGGTAAGTGGTACGGTCACTCTAGAATGCTGACCACCATAATAAATACTAGACACAGCCAAGAATAAATAATGCAGCCACAAGATAGAAGGAATCGTGGCTTAGGGAAGTGTAATGTCCTCATTCTTAAAATAGAATTTAATAATGGAAAAATAAAATTAATAAATAATATAATAATTATAGATAATAATATATTATTTATTTGAAAATAATTAATAATGTTAATAATAAAAATCATAATATATTTACATACTCCCACGAATATACTAAGGACGCTGTTGTATTGATGTCTACGAAGACAAGTACATTAAGAAATGATACTGGAAACCAATCAGTGTACATGCAATCAGTAATGGAAACAATTACGATGAACTCCCAAGTATTATTTGGTAACCAAAACAGAGGCTCACAAGTAAGAGATGTTAAAATATCAATGGAGATTACTAATGAGCTAACTCAGCTATATGTGAAAGATGCGATTAGATAAGATTAACAAATACCGAAAGTCGTTACCTTCAAAGAACATTAATTATCAATTATAGGTTGCCACCGGTCACCAATTAGAGAAAGAGTGCAATTGAGGCAAGAGAATCAATCTGCCTTATTATGAAGAGGTGTGATGGTAACGAAAGATGTGTCTCTTCACCATCAATAGATGCAACCTCTCAACCTTGCAAGTTATATTAAAGATATATAAGGGAAATCGAACTCACTCCCTAGAGACACGCAGTGGGCAGAGGATAGGAAGGAATCATATAAAAATGGGAATCGTAATATACAACAGTGAATAAATTGGAAGGAGAGAATAAAGGAATGGATACTCAATAAAAATAAATTATTTACTATGCTGAGTGACAGCAAATAATGTTATTATATAGATGTATAAATATATACATATTTGTATATCTACAGATATATATATTTATATGTATATTAAAAATAATAAATCTGACATATTTATGTCTATTAATAATAATAAATCTGACGAAAGATTAAATATTATAATAAATATTTATATTATATATTGTAATGTCCCTAGTAAATCCCGTAATTTATACCTGTGAATGAATTCACATTGATTTGTCCAAGGATAATTAAAAAATCATTTTATACTCATACGTGATTGAAATCATCTTAGTTTGGGACAGGTCATCTTAGAAATGGAAAAGGAAACACACGTTAGTTACTTTCCTTCCTAAGGATGCCTTCCCTTCCAATCGGACAGGTCATCTCAGAGTTGGACAGGGAAACCATCATAGGTTACTTTCCTCCTCTAGTGATGCCTTCCGTTACTGTATGGACAGGTCATGTCAAGGAGGGACAAGGAAACCATCATTAGTTACTTTCCTCTCTTGATGATGCCTTCCTCTAACATAGACAGCACATCTCAGGCTTGGACAAGGAAACCTCCTAGGTTACTTTCCTTCCCTGATGATGCCTTCCCTTTTCATAATACCATATATCATAAATGTCTGTCAACCAGACATAATGGAGTTTGCAAGCTTAAATATTAATTGACTGGCTACAAAGGAATGCATACTAAATTGAATTGGGGAAAATAAGACCTCTCTTATCTCTTACGTTACTTGCTCATATGATCTTATTATTACTTAGGAAAGAAACATGATCTTATTATAACTTAGGAAAGAAACAGACTTATAAGAAATTATATTACTGTACGTACCCTAAGACAGATGTATTAGTTAACTTCTATTATCAAAGGATATTATCAACCGGTCCATACCTGGCATAGATGGCCTTCGATAGCCCACTACTTCAGTATTCCTTCCGTCGTTTCAGTATTCCTTCCGTCGTTTTAAGGCCTTTTATTATATCATAGGGAGAGGACCCTGTGTTACGTTGGATCTTAATACCCAAACTCCCCATAGTTGCTGGGCGTCACCAGATGGGCTTCTTCTACTGCCCGTGTGGTCATATACGTTTGTTCGGTTGATGCAATTCGCTCTTCTCTGTATTAGTCTCCTCTGGCTATCTCTTTATTCCCTGTCTTTCATGCCATGAATTATAACCCGCACTCTATATGTATATGTTTTTGACAGGTGCGAATCATTCGAAAAGAATTACACAATCAAATCCAGAAACATCTGGATGACATTGACATGGATTGTGGAAATTTGATAACATTAAAAAAAAATCTCGTCAAAATATTATAGGCAAAACCAAGAACAAGGGGAAAACACACCACAAAGAAGAAAAGCAATCACATGCCTAATCAAATCTTGCAAAGACACCTCCATTAAACGCTAAAGCAAAGGTTGCAATTACACTTTGTGGGGGATAGGTAGATGCAGAAAAATATGATCATTGATTGGCAGGATTGAAGGTATATTTCAGTCTGCATATTCTTAATGATTCCAGAGTACAAAATATATTAATAATTCACAACAATATTTCTAGAAAGCTATGCCATTCTAATCATCATTCATCAGATATGCAATAAATATAGGAGTTCATACATACGATCTTCGACTATGTGTACAATGAGAATTATATAGCACAAACGATGGTGGTTGAGAACACCAACCATCAGTAACTACCAACTGACAACAGTGTTGAGAACTAACTTTTTAATTACAAGACAACTTATTTCATTTATTTACAAACTACACCCAAACATATTAACAAATTTACTGAAGACTAACCTATGAAGATCTTTAAGGTGAGCCATATCAAGCTGCACAGTATCATTTTGATTTTTGAGACTTCTAGACTCTCCTCGGTACTTTCAGCTCATTTGTAATGGATTCCAATTTGAAACTACTCAGGTATTCACATGATAACATTTATGATTTGACAATTAGCATTGTTTAGTTCTTTACTTATTTGTTGTTTACTATGTCCTCAATTCTGTATTTAATATTTAATTTTGTGTATTTTGTGTAAATTATGGTAATATATATACATGTAGACACACACACACATATATACACATACATATATATATACATGTATATATATATGTATGTGTATATATGTGTGTGTGTATAGTTTCCCATGCTATCCCCAAGTTTCAGAAACTCAAAATCGTTGGTAAGCACAGTATTGTTGGCATCAAGGAATGGTAACCAGTAAGATTGCAACCGGTACATGGCAATAAAGGTATTGTCATTGATTAGCAAAAGAGGTGTCGACATTTGTGGCTGAGGACACCAGTGTTGGATCTTTGAAGCAAAACAGATACAGCTGACAACAACAAATGCGAGGAGAGACTGGTTTGGCAACCAGTGACACTATGCAAGAAAGAATAGACTATATCTGCTCATCAAGACCAACTGATCACTAAGCAAGATGCAATCGGCAACCGAGGAAAGGATACAACCGGTATCGACTACGCAACCAAGGAAAGGATGCAACCAATATAGACAAAGGTAGGAAAGGTGACAAGTCAATGCTCTTACCTGTACACAACTTCAGTTCCTTTACCTGTCAAGAGAAGACTTCGTCATAATAGATGAGCCGGGGAAGTCTTAGTCAACAAGCAGTTTTTCTAACTCTTTGACCGAGAGTTACTGCGCTGATTCATGTAGTCTCTAAGCTGTCAAGACGACCGCTACTAGGCGCGATTGCAAGTGTTAATGTCAAGATTTGTGGCATTAAATCATGGAGATATCTCTTGTGAAGGAAAGTTTTTTGACACGTATTTGTCGCTTTCTTTCATAAAGTAGATAAAGCAAAGCATGCATCGGATGTTTCCTCAGTGAACTAATACTCTACTGGGTGATGGATCCGAAGATGATCTTTAAAGAGGTCGAGCATGAGAAAAGCAATTAGGGCAAGAAGTCTATATATTCTTCTATCTGGTGAGAATACAGTTTGCCCTCATTCTGCCAAAGTAAAGAGTGAACCTGTATGCTGAAGAAGCTAGGGTAAAGAGAAAAGTGGAGAGAGAAGAGTGTGCAGAGAAGGACAACAGAATGGGAGAACATACCGGCAGCCATCGGTGATGTTTCTCAGTTGAGTATAACAGAGATTTTATCAGGCTATGCAAATCCATTTCCAAAAGGTCAATCCTTCTATTGTTCTCTAACAATTACAATACCTAAATCCCAGTATTTTGGGTGGACATTAACAGGTCCCTTGTACTAAATACCTTAACCGAGTGACATCTATTCAGGTGTTCTAAGTCCTCTGACCAGGCAGGCACTAACAGACCTTATTGTATCAAATCCCTTAACCGGGTTGCATCTAACAGTGCGTTGTAATCCTTTAATAGAGAAGGCTCCTAACAAGGCGCAGTTCAGAAGAGTACAGAGTTTGTGAGGTTTCCTCACACCGTGGTTTTCACCCGATTTGGGTTTCCACGTGATAAATCTGGTGTTGCTTTGTGATTCATTGCTTGCTGCTATTCTTATGCTATAATCTGTTTTGCTTCTAGTTGTAGTATACTACATCAGATTTGTTTTAAAGTTTTATAGATGTTGATTCACCTCTCCCCTCTCAGCACTGGTTGGGACTGTCAATTGATATCAGAGCCAAGTTCCTTTTCTTTACTGCTTAACCGCAAAAAGGAAAAAGTCAAGATGATGAGGAAGGAACGACCAAATTTCTCCAAGGAAAACTTTACTCTGTGGTGCAGCAAAATGAAGCTGTACATGAAGACCACTGGAGATCAATATTGGACTCATGTAACTACTGATTACACTAAACCCAATGGTACCCTGACTCCGAACGGACTGAAGATCCAAACAGAACATCCAGCTACCATGGATATAATAGCCAACACGTTACTAGACCACGTCTAAGCAGAGATTGAAAATCTTGAAACTGCTCACAAGATGTGGGCCAAGCTGCAATTAGTATATGGTGGTGATCCACATGTACAAAGAGCTAAGGTTGAGAGCCTCAGAGGAAAGTATGATAGGAAAGGAGTGCTACCTTGCAGAAGGAGTCACGAACAATGAATCTGAAGACTCTGAAGATCTAGAAATTGCATTTGTTGCAATAACAGAAGAGAGCCCAGTGGTAAGTGAAATGGCACTTATCTCAAGATCTCATCAGCATGATGATTGGATCATTGACAGCGGATGCACTCACCAAATGACTGGTAATAAGAACAAGCTCATCAGCTTAAAGCTCAATGATGGTGGATCGGTAACCTTTGGAAATAATGCTCCTTGTGCTATCAAAGGTAAAGGCTCTATTGCACTAGGCAACAATGTTGTTTGTGAAGATGTGTACTGGGTAGAAGGACTTCAGTACAACCTAATGAGCGTTGCACAACTGAACAACAAGGGATTCCTGTTGGAATTCGGGCAAAGTTCTTGTGTTGTCAAGAACCAATCTGGAGCTCATGTTGCAACCGGTAAATAGAGAAAAGGGAACCTATTCTACCTGGACTCAATGGAAGGAGCCTGTCTCATTGCATCAGTCAAAGGAGAATCAAGCAAGATTTGTCTTGTATCCAAAGAAGACAATAGCTGGTTGTGGCACAAGAGGCTATGCCACATAAACTTTGACAGTATTGTCAAGGTGAGCAAGAAGAAATCAGTAAGAGGACTCCCTAAGATCACAAAACCTGACAGAGGTATTTGTAAGGATTCTTAGTTAGGAAAACTGACAGGAACAAGTTTCAGTAGTAAACTATTTTCTGTTGAAAATGTTCTGGATCTTGTGCAAACAGATTTGTGTGGACCTATGAGAACAAAGAGCTACCATGGAGACCGGTACTACATGTTTTTTGTAGATGATTTCTCAAGAATGATGTGGACACTCTTTCTCAAAGAAAAATCAGAAGTCTTTCACATGTTCAAAATCTACAAGGCTCGAGTGGAGAAGGAGACTGATAAAAGCCTAAAGTGTCTGAGATCAGACAGAGGAGGTGAATACACTTCTCAAGAGTTCACTCACTACTGTAAGGAACAGGGAATAAAAAGGCAGTTATCTGCACCAAGAACTCCTCAAGAAAAAAAGGAGTAGCAGAAAGAAGAAATAGGATGCTGATTGATTGTGCAAGAACCCTAATGATTCAGAAGGATCTCCCCCATCACTTCTGGAGAGAAGCTATCAGTATTGTTGTCTACACACTGAACCGAGTTCAAGTCAAGAAAGGAACCGATAACACTCCCTACGAACTATGGTTTGGTCATACTCCTAGTGTAGGATATTTCAGAATCTTTGGTAGCAATTGTTACATTAAGAGAGACATGTACTCTGGGAAGTTTGAGCCCAAAAGCGATGAAGGTATATTTCTGGGTTATTCTACCAAGAGTAAAGCCTATCGGTGTCTAAATAAAAGGACAGGAAAAATAATTGAAAGCATCAATGTAAAGGTTGATCAATATTCAAAACCAAGAAACAAGATCTGTCATAATGAACATGATGGTCTGCAAGGTCACAATGAAGGAAATCTCTTTGAGTTCAATGAAATAACAACTGAAGATGAAAGAGAAGAACATGTAAATAGACATCTGGAGCAGGATGTTGTACTTGAAGCTAACAGACCAACTCAAGATGATGAACAAGAAGTTGTTCATGACCAAGCTGAGGAAACTGCTCAACCGGAAGAACTTGACTGGCAACAAAGACCGGTTCTCCCAAGGTATGTCACATATCACTAAACTGATAATATAATTGGTGACAGACATGAAAATGTCTTGACCAAGAAAAAGGCTAGAGAGAATGTCTGTTTGTTTTCCTGTATAGAGCCCAAAACCACCAGGGAGGCTCTGGATGATGAAAATTGGGTCAAGGCCATGGAGGAAGAGATTGAGTAAATAGAAAAGAATGACACACGGGTGCTTGTGCCTAGACCACAGGACAAGAATGTCATTGGGACAAAGTGGGTCTACAGGAATAAGCTAAATGAAGAAGGAAAAGTAATAAGGAACAAAGCAAGACTGGTCTGCAAAGGATATGCTCAGGAAGCTGGACTGGATTATGGGGAAACCTTTGCACCTGTGGCTAGATTGGAAGGGGTAAGAATCCTTCTTTCTTATGTTGCTCACAAGAAGTTCAAAGTATACCAGATGGATGTAAGGTCTGCATTCCTGAATGGAATACAGGAGGAGGAAGTTTACATTGAACAACCGGAAGGCTTCACATCCAGACAAAAGGGTGGTATGGTCTGTAAACTCAAAAAGGCTCTTTATGGGCTAAAGAAAGCTCCAAGGGCATGGTATGAGTGGTTGCACTCATACCTCCTAACAATAGGATTCACAAGAACCGGGGACAACAGCAACATGTATCTCAAGACTGGAAAAGATGGGAACTTGATTGCTGAAATCTTTGTGGATGACATCATCTTTGGAGGAGATGACAGGATGAGCAAAGCCTTTGTTGAAGAAATGAAGAAAGAATTTGAAATGTCTATGATAGGAGTCATAAAATTCTTCATTGGACAACAGGTCCATCACCTAAAGGAAGGTATTTTTATTTCTCAGTCTAAATATGTAAAAGAAATTCTTAAGACTTTTGGACTTGAAGAATCCAAATCGGTTGGTACTCCTATGATAACTAACCTCAAGTTATCTAGGGAAGATGATGCAAAAGAAGTAAATGAGACACTGTATCGGTCTATGATAGGCAAATTACAATATGGAGTACATAGTAGACCGGATATTGCACATGCGGTTGCCATAGTAGCAAGATTCTCTACAAATCCTAAAGAGACAAATCTAATAGCAGTGAAGAGAATTTTCTGATACCTGAAAGGGACTGAGGAGTATGGCTTGTGGTTTCCTCACAAGGGAGGCTTCCAAGTAAAGGTTTACAATGATGCAGATTGGGCCCGCAATATTGATGACAAAAAGAGCACAAGTGGTGGTGCATTCTTTCTTGGAGAAAGGATTGTGTTTTGGACAAGGAGGAAACAAAACTGCATTTCAAAGTCTACAGCGGAAGTTGAATATGTTGTTGCAACAATCAATTGCACACAGGTAATCTAGATCAAACAGCTACTTGAAGGAATCCAAGAACAGATACCAGAACCGATTGGAATTTACTGTGACAGTACAAATGCAATAAACATATCTAAGAATCCTGTTATGCACTCCAAAACAAAGCATATTGCCATCAAGTATCACTACTTGAGTGAACAGGTACAAAATAAAGAAGTAAGATTAGAGTATGTTCCCACAAAAGAACAAATTGCTGACATCTTCACAAAGCCATTACAGAAGACTACTTTTGAGTATCTCAGAGGTAAATTAGGGGTGATACCCCTTCCCTGATCATCAATAAACTTGCAAAAGTGTTCATCCGTTCATTATGCTTCAATAGAGGAATTAACCTCATCTTATCTGGACTGATGAAAAGGACTGTTGGTCGAAGGGGGAGCAAATTTCATTAAGGTAGTCTTTCTGACTAGCCTTTGGCATTATTGTCAAAGGGAGAGATTGTGACCAAACACTAGTGTCACTAATGTGTGTGGACTGATAGTGTTGTTATGGTTTTTTCCATCAATGCCAAAGGGGGAGATTGTTGGCATTAAGGGATGGTAACTAGTAAGATTGCAACCGCTACATGGCAATAAAGGTATTGTCATTGATTAGAAAAAGAGGTGTCGACATTTGTGGCTAAGGACACCAGTGTTGGATCTTTGAAGCAAGACAGATACAACTGACAACAACAAGTGCGAGGAGAGATTGGTTTGGCAACCGGTGACACTATGCAAGAAAGAATAGACTATATCTGCTCATCAAGACCAACCGGTCACTAAGCAAGATGCAATCGACAACCGAGGAAAGGATACAACCGGTATCGACTACGCAACCAAGGAAAGGATGCAACCAGTATAGACAAAGGTAGGAAAGGTGATAGGTCAATGCTCTTACCTGTACACAACTTTAGTTCCTTTACCTGTCAAGAGAAGACTTTGTCATAATAGATGAACCGGGGAAATCTTAGTCAACAAGCAGTTTTTCTAACTCTTTGACCGAGAGTTACTGCGCTGATTCATGTAGTCTCTGAGCTGTCAAGACGACCGCTACTAGGCGCGATTGCAGGTGTTAATGTCGAGATTTGTGGCATTAAATCATGGAGATATCTCTTGTGAAGGAAAGTTTTTTGACACATATTTGTCGCTTTCTTTCATAAAGTAGATAAAGCAGAGCATGCATCGGATGTTTCCTCAGTGAACTAATACTCTACTGGGTGATGGATCTGAAGATGATCTTTAAACAGGTCGAGCATGAGAAAAACAATTAGGGCAAGAAGTCTATATATTTTGTTGTCTGGTGAGAATACAGTTTGCCCTCATTCTACCAAAGTAAAGAGTGAACCTGTATGCTGAAGAAGCTAGGGTAAAGAGAAAGGTGTAGAGAGAAGAGTGTGCAGAGAAGCACAACGGAATGGGAGAACATACCTGCAGCAACCGGTGATGTTTCTCAGTTGAGTATAACAGAGATCTTATCAGGCTAGCAAAGCCATTTCCAAAAGGTCAATCCTTCTATTGTTCTCTAACAATTACAATACCTAAATCCCAGTATTTTGGGTGGACATTAACAGGTCCCTTGTACTAAATCCCTTAAATGGGTGACATCTATTCAGGTGTTCTAAGTCCTCTGACCAGGCAGGCACTAACGGGCCTTATTGTATCAAATCCCTTAACCGGGTCACATCTAACAATGCGTTGTAATCTTTTAACAGGGAAGGCTCCTAAAAGGGCGCACTTCAAAAGAGTGCAAAATTTGTGAGGTTTTCTCACACCGTGGTTTTCACCAGATTTGGGTTTCCACGTGATAAATCTGGTGTTTCTTTGTGGTTGATTGTTTGCTGCTATTCTTATGCTATAACTTGTTTTGCTTACAGTTGTAGTATACTAGATCAGATTTGTTTTAAAGTTTTATAGGTGTTGATTCACCCCTCCCCTCTCAGCACTAGTTGGGACTGTCAAGTATCTCTTGTATGTCATTGCTCTAGGATTTCTCCTCCATGTCATATGAATTATGAATTACAAACACTTTTCAACTCAATCTGAATTATTTCAGATCTTAAACTTTAAGCATCTTTTATTTTTAGCGAATGATCTCACATCTATTCTTTACTTTTATTAGTTGTATGTAACCTTGGACAAGAAAGCATGCCAATTACATTTACATAGTAATAACATCAAATTCATTTAAATATTGGCATTTTTTGTAACCAAGCATGCAAGAAAGTTTTTGCACATCACTAAGAACAGTATTACATTGTGTGCTAAAGAAAGGTTGAGACACAAATTAAGAGAAATTACCGACCTTCACCTCTTCAAAAGTAGACATGTAACCAAATGACACCCTGACAGCTCCAGTAGGCCTTCCACATATAATATCATTATCATCCCAACACACATGTCCAGACTAACACAGAAATAATCAGTCAGTCCCATCATTTGAAAAATACCATACTGATGAAATTTAGATAAAAAAATTATTCATGCTTCATTGATGCCAATTTCATCTTTCACAATGATTTAACAATTATATTGTACAACACTTTTAAAGTAGAAATATTTAAAAGTTGACAAACCATGCAAGCACTACTTAACAATAATTGATTTGACTATCATACCTCGAAGTTTGATTGCATATCTATGTTAGTCAACTCCAAGTATTTTGAACAAGCACCAGGGTTGCAAAAACATCCCGTCTAATGAAGAGAAATCATATCAAACACTTAATTTAGTCAACTCAATAAATATCTTTATCATTTTAAACTTTCATATTGACTTATCTAAACATCCTTAGGTAGGAAGTAAAATAATAAACAAATCAAATCAAATCCATTCAATAAAAAATGTTATGATCTAAGATTATATAAATAATCTGTATTTGAAAATAGGAACTAATTTCTGCAGCACAAGGCAGCTAAGAGTAGGTATGACAAACATCATTTTAAAAATACAATCTTAAATTTACTCAACTCGTCATCATTATACTTCAAAAAAAAATTCAAAACCTTGTCAGAATGCAATAGACCCACTCTTCCAATTAGAAGGGGAAGTCCCTACAAACAAAAACTAATCTAAAAGTGAAAAATGTTTACTTGCTATTCACAATATTTACAGTGTATTTTGGGGTAATTTTGAGCATGCAATAGAAGCAAAATCAATAATATCCTATATATTAGTTTTCATAATCTAAAGAACAAGGCAACTCAACACATCAGCTCTAGATACAAGAGTTTTGAGGTTTTTTACAAAAAGAAATCCCTTAGCTACAAATTTGCAATGTTAAACTAAATGCAGATATAATATGATGCTATTGCACATACACAGAGTGGATAGGTCTAATCACATATGCAAATGTTAAAAAAATTGAACTTGTCAATTGATTTCAAAGCTACAACAATTGACCTAACACTTTGTATCTATTAAATTAACTTATAAAAGCATAACAACACAAAGTGAAAACTTCATTACTAATTTATAAGCAAAGTAGGCATACTAAATTCTATTGAACAATAAAATTTAAGATTTAACAATAAAATTGGATGAACAATTTAACACCTAAGAGAGCTTGACAATTACAATCCTCTTAACTAAGTGCAAAAAGGATTGCATGAAAATAAATGAAATAAGGTCACTACACTCTAATCTCATAATGGTTGCTTGGATGATATGCAACCTTTGTTATAAATTGTCTCATCTACTAGAGCTAAAACTATAACATGCAACTACTAATTCAACTAAGAGTTAAACTTTTCACAATTTATCCCTTAATGCTGACATCTCTTGTGTGATGAGATAGATGATCTAACAACGGCCAACTCCAACCATGTAATGCCCCCGTTTTTAGGCCCATGGGATTAGCTTATTTTTGCGGCCCTCGTAGGCTAATCAGGATGTTGGAGGGGGTCGTGTGGCAAAGCCAACGGTTAGTTTCCGCTCTGAAGGTTTGAGATGTCAGGTTTTCTCTTTGTTGGAGTCAATTTGATAAACTTACTATTTATAGTAAGTGCTTATTATAGGTGATCGTCGTGATTGATATGTTCAACAGGACGCCTATGCATTGGTTTCAGTGGAGTTGTGGTTTCTTTTGCAAAGTCTCCAATTTGAGGGACTTATTATTTATAGCAAGTCTATTTTTGTTTGGTTACTATTCCTGGCATGGCAGTGGGGGCTCAGGATGTTGTTGTCAGAAGAATTCAATTACATCACGTTGCATTTGGAGTTATTAAATTAAGCTTCGCTTGATTAAATAACTTATGTCATTTCATGTTATAATTTGATGGTGTATAGTTGAAGCCTCATTAGTGAAATGAGTAAAGTTGAAGATTGAGGCTTCGTGTGTGGAAGAAGCTTTATGTCAATGCTTTTTTATAAAGCCATGAAGGAATTCGAATTCTTCCATCATTCATAAACTTATGCAAATTGAAAGAAATCGAAATTGGAGAGGAAACAGGGGTTTCCAGTGTTGCTTTGAAGTGCTGTGTTTTTTTTTAAGAGCTCATACACCTTGAGTTGGCCTCCATTGCCAATGAATCGTGTTTAGTTGTTGTTCATGATTGCAATCTGATGTAAATGGGGAGTTTGATTCAGAAGTACCGCAAATTTAATGCAAAGAGCATTGTCCTCACAATTGTGTCAATTCCTTGAAGCTGTTGGCAGGTGTCTTCATGTTAGCAGCCGTCTCTACATTCTGGCAAGCTAGTATATTGGTGCGCCTTAATTTTAAGCTACGTCTCCTTCCATTTAAGGCAGCGTGTTCTCCTAGGAAGGCTGCGTACTCATTCCCAGGGGGCTGCATATCATTACAATAGAGTGGCGTCATATTTCATAGAAGCTGCTTTAACAAGGTGCTTCATCTTTATTAAAAATATGTAATGATTATGAATATTTTCAAGCATTTGAGTGAATTGTTGGTGAGAAATTGAAACAGAATTGAATTACTATTTGATGTCAATATATTTATTTATGTTGTAAAAATTACAAAAAATTATATATATTCAAAAAACATAAAAAATTGCAAATAGAATAGACAAGAAAGTTTGTTTGCAGCAAAGAGCCAGGCAAGCTCTTTACAATGGTATCAGAGCATTAGTCTTGCCAGTCTGATGGCAATTTGGGTTCAGCTATGGCAGACAGATTCGTAACTGGAATGCAATATTCCCGCAAGGGTAGAGCTTCACCACCTAAGGGTAGTGAACAGGGTCCACAAATTGATCATGCAGGTGACCAAAATATAACTAATATTGGTAATGATGTGGACAGGGAGGCCCGAGATGCTTTCAGAAATTTAGCAGAAGGGCAGCATCATGTTGCAAATGTTTTGCAGCAGTTATTTGATACTCTACAATGTATCTCATTACCAGGTGATCCTACCAAAGACAAAGGTACGAGAAGTGCTTCAGTTAGTTCACAAAGGTCTAGAACAAAGGATAGACAGGATTATAGAGTTGATCCTACAGGTACTCATGATAGGCCTCTACATCCCACTTTCTTGAGGCCAGAGGTGGATACAGTCAATGTGGAGAAAGAGACAACACCATTTGTTGATAACATGGTGGCTCACTTTGCACAGTGGGATGCCTTACTGTAATGTCACTATTTTTAGGCTCATGGGATTAGCTTATTTTTGTGACCTTCGTAGGCTAATCAAGATGTTCGAGAGGGTCGTGTGGCAAAGCCAATGGTCAGTTTCCACTCTGGAAGTCTATGATGTCGGTATTGCTCTTCGTTTGAGTCAAATTGACAGACTTACTATTTATAGTAAGTTCTTATTCTAGGTGATCGTCATGATTGCTATTTTTAGTAGAGCGCCTGTGCATTGGTATCTGTGGAGTTGTGAATTCATTTGCAGAGTTTCCAGTTTGAGGGACTTACTATTTTTAGTAAGTCTATTGTGGCAAGTTGCTATTTTTGGCAGTGCAGTGGAAGCACAGGGTGTTAGGCATAATGAGCATATAATAGAGTCTATTTGATGGAGCTTCATATTATAAGTTGTTTATTCAGTTTATCTTAATAAATGACTTTATCATTTCTATTATAATTTGAAGGTGTGTTGAAGAAGCCTTTTAAGTGAAAAGTGTCTTCATGAAGCTTTAGCTTTTGGAGTTATTAATTCAAAATTATTAAATAAACGCTTCTAATTTGAAAGTGTGTGCGAGAAGCCTTTTAAGTGAAAAGTGTGTTGGAGTGTAATGTCCCCTATTTTTAGACTTATGGGATTAGCTTGCTTTTGCGACCCTCACAGGCTAATCAGGCGATCAGAGGGGGTCAAACGTTGGAGCTAGTATTGAGATCCCATTCTAGAGGTTCAGTTTATCAGATCTGCTTTTCGTTCGGGTCATTTTGGCCAACTTACTATTTTTAGTAAATAGGGTTTCTGGTATGGCCAGGATTGGTAGGGTGTCTGCACGGAGGGTCAGACATCTCAGGATTCAGTTTCAGTGAATCTCCAATTTGAGAGACTTACTATTTATAGTAAGTCTATTTTTAGCAATGGCTATTTCTAGCAGGGTAGTATCTATTTTTGGTTGGGCAGTTGGTCTTGGTGCCTTGTCAGAAGTTCGATGATTGCAGGCAGATGGTTCTGTGGCTTTTATTTTAAAGGCGTTATTAAATTAAATTATATTGATTTAATTTAATAACTAACGACTTTATAATATTATATTATAAAGTGGGAGTATTTATTAAAGCCAATTAAGGGAAATATTTAAAAAGTGCTTTTTCGAAAAAAGCTATATATTTTGCACGAAAAAGCACTTTCATTCATTCATTATGCAATCAAATTTTTATTGGAGTTTGTGTCGGTTTGCCCTGGCTAGGGTTTTGAGGACCGATTCCTCTTGGTGATTTGAGCCACTAATGGATAATGGTGAATTTCACATCTGTGAACTACTAGATTCAATTCAATGCTGCTGTATATTGGATTGATTGAAGTTTTTTATTTCTGGAGTAATTTCTACAGGAGAGTTTGTATTTATTATTAAATGCAATGAGGTTTTGGAATATATATAATCTAAATGCTGGAGATTATCGATTTCATGTGAGGTACTAATCTAGTGAATGTAATTAATTGTTTTGGTTATCCAAACTGTAATTGAAGATTTGGATCAGGGTTTGTTAAAGCATTCAATGCCTGGACTACACGTGAGGATCTGAGCTGCGTTTTCCATTCATTGATTGGGATTCGATAATTGTGAATGTGGTAATCAGTAACGTTAAGGGTGTTAGTGACTTAACGTTAAGTGCTGGAAACAGTCTTAATGTTAATTGCTAGGGTTAGAGGTTGTGTGTGCTGGAGATATCTTAATGTGGACTGAGTATGGTTGACTGTGGATGCAGTGAATACCTAGGCCTTGATATATTGGTTTGATTCTCATTTGTTGTTGCAACGTATAAGCATGGTGCTGAAGAGTTAGTACTCAGAGTTTGGTTCAGAATTTATTACAGTCCGCTACAGCTGAGGTATGAGACTTCACGTGGAGCATAGAATATTAGCGTGGACACTACCAAGTTGGCAGCCCATTCAGCACTGGGAATTTAGTTGATTTCGAGGGACAAATTGGTGATCACAGGTGCATAGTTGTAATTGCAAAGTTATTTCTACTAACTAAATTCAGAATGTAATGATTCCATTTAGTCTGGAAAGATCGAATTGTATTAGATGATAGTTTTGGTTATTTCAAGGAATTATAGCTTATGTCATAATTGTTGGTAACTTGGAGTTTGGTTAATTTCTTGAGATATTTGATTGTCAAGATCAATTCAGAATTTTTAGATTGAGCTGGAATATAAATTTAAGTGCAAGTGTTTGTTCTTTTCAACCGGGGAATTCAATATTTATCGGATTTTCTTAGAAATCCTAAATTGCAAATTGTGAGCCGGCAAGGGCTTTTTATAGTGGTATCAGAGCTCTAATCTTGCCTTCCTATGGGAATTGATTTCATTATTTGGATGAGATTATTATCAAAGTGATCGGTATTTCTATTTCCCAGCCATGCATAGATACAGGAGGTCGAGTTCAGGAAGTCGACACAGTAGCAGAGGGAAGAGAACAGAGTTAAATGCTTTGGTGGAAAGTGTCGAGAAATTAAGATTGCATCAGCAGCGACTTGCAGAGAGATTGTCGGATCCGGCTACAGTTGACAAGGCAACGAGATATTTTACTTCTGCTTTTAGTAGGCCGACATCGGGTTCGCAGGGGAGAAGACTTGAGTTTTCTCCGTCCGCTGATCATGATGCTGATGTACCATTATCTAGCTCCGCACTTGCTATTACCATCTGCAGTGCTAATGATAGTTTTGTTGCACCAGATTCAGTGGATGTTTCAGTGCCACTGGAGGACAGTAGTGTCGAGCATCACCAAGTTGAGGCTCCCAGAGCAGTCACTGTGGATTCTACAGAGGCAGTTGATGTTGTAGTCATCTCTGATCATTCAGATTCTTCTTCGAAGGGAATTGTCATTGGGGATGTGTATATCAGCTACAATAGCATTGCTCCAGTTCAGGAGGCAGTGGCTTCCACAGATAGGCTCGAGGCTTCTATGGAGTCTCCCAGTGGTGTACTTGGTGATCAAAGTATTACAGAGGGGACACTTGATTTCAGTTTGGGCTCTAGCATTGTTGGTGTACAGGTTGACGATGAGTCATGTGTACAGCAATCCATGTTTGCAGTTGAGATTCCTGCAGGTGATGTGAAAGTTATCAGTATGGACACATTTGAGGACACTTTCGAGGAAGCTGTGAGTTGCATTGGTGACGATGCCCCCTGTATGATATTGAGTGATGATTGCGAGGAGAGTTTGAGCTCTGACAGTTCTGATATTTATGATAGCAGTCGCAGTATGGGTTTGGTACAGGAGACAGTGTTATATTCCTGTGCTGAGGATTTGAGCATGGAGATTTCTAGTGACAACACTCAGGATGGGAGTGTCGCAGATGATCTGACAGATGACATTCCATGCTACAGTGTAGTTTACCCACAGGTCGACATTGAGTTGTGTTCGTGGCCAAAGTCGGTAGAGGAGATGCAGTTAGAGGATATGTACACTAGCATTCCAGATGTATTCGTTGCTGAGAGTGAGGTTGATGAGTGTTGTAGTGTATTTGGATTTTTATTTCCGACTTTGGGCATAGATTTAGCGTCGACGGTTGGTGGAGATGGGTTCCTTGATTCAGTGTTGCCGAGATCCGTAGATGAGGACAAGGTAGAGTCAGAGTGGCAGGAGTTTGTTTTTGCCAAGGTTACCTTGTCTGTAGAGGGAGTTACTTCGCCAATGACCCCTGAGGATATTTGTCAGGATTTGGACTCTCAGTTAGTTGCAGAGGACGAGGGAGCTGGAGATTGTGATGATGAGATAGTTTTAGCAGCAGCTTCTTCAGAGTTAGATGAGGATGAGTCCAATGTCTGTGTTTAGAGTGTGGAGGTGTACTCAGATGTAAGTACACTGAGCGTTGGTGATCTTGAGGGGAGTTCATTTGATTCAGCTTTCTCTCATAGTGTGGACAGCGTATTTGAGACGGTTCATAGGAGGCCCGTAGTGCAGAGTCACCATGTGACCAGCCAGTTGCGAGTTGGCGAGAGAGATATCACTACTGCTTTTGAGCATTTTGATGCCGCTCCTCAGTTGTTGGTCGTTAATGGTTGGGGCGCTTCTATGTTTGATGAGTCCAGCAGTGGTTACCTTTCTTTGGCAGAGGTTCATGCTTTGCGTGAGGCTGTCAGGGTTCTGAGACAGGATTACTTGCAATTGGTAGCTAACCGTGATCACCTGATTGAGTGGGGGAGTACAGCCTATGAGGCACTCTTAGATCGAGAGGAGGTGAGTGAGCTTACCCAGGAGCTCACTGCGACTACTGAGGCTTTGGAGATGACTCAGCGAGACTTACAGGAGTCTCAGCTTCAGTTAGAGGAGGTGACTGTGGAGTTGGAGCATTTGCGGTCTACGCCAACCCCAGATTTAGTTCATTTACGTATTGAGGTGGTTGGTGGTGATGTTGCTCCTGCAGTTGTTACTGAGGAACATGTTATTGGGGCTGACACACATGTTCAGGATTTGGGAGTACCTGGTCCTGATGAGTTTGGGATACCTGTGGAATCGAGTCTCCAGATTGATTCTTCTCACATAGATGACAGTGTGGTACAGTTGGCCGTGCCACCTTTACAGAGGGATCAGTGGTGGTGTGCGGGGGAGTATGTTGATGCTTCCTCGTATAACTTTTACTGCACTGAACCGTTCATGGAGTATTTGCTAGATAGTGCAGGTGTTCATCTGGACTCGCATAGAGTGTCAGAAGGTGTTCTCATCCGAGATACTAGTGCTATTCGCAGATTGGTTGGGGAGATTATAGTGATCCTTTCTACTATGCTACCTCACAGGGATTTTGAGGTGGGGTTTGTTGAGCGGATTGCACAGGGTCCTATCCAGCCTACAGCCACTCGGAGTCAGAGATTGGAGCCATCTGCTGATTCCCAGTTCAGTGATGGTGAGCCAGTAGCGGAGTTTGGGGGTTCCTACCGGCATTATATGATGGGACATGCTCATCATTTCTCTTTTGACCCTCTGGTTGATGATTTGATTTTACACAGGGTTAAGTCGGCTCCAGTTCCTATCATCCGTTATGGGATGGGTTAGCACTATCACTTGCAGTTGGTTTGGGCCGTTGCAAGTTGGATCGTTCACAGTGTTCGCACACTCAGGACTGCTTTTCCAGTGTCAGAGTTATCGACAGTGATCCGGGCATGTGTGGTCACTGTTATTTCTTTAGTGCAGTTGGGTGTGAGTACTGGTTAGTCAAGGACTCAGATGTTGACAGAGTGGTTATTTCAGATGGGTTGAATTCCATTGGGTTGTTTTCAGCATCGGCATCTACAGTTGGTTTACAGATGTTTCCATTGGTGTTTGTTCTGTTGATGTTGGTTCTTTCTTCACAGGAGTTTGGTGAGGATTGGGACATTACTTGTGACCATCCTTGGGATCTAGGTGGTTTATGATGTTGCTTTTTTTTTTTCCGAATTGCTTGAGGACAAGCAATCTTGGGAAGGGAGGACTGTAATGTCCCCTATTTTTAGACTTATGGGATTAGCTTGGTTTTGCAACCCTCACAAGCTAATCAGACCATTAGAGGGGGTCAGACGTCGGAGCCAGTATTGGGATCCCATTCTGAAGGTTTAGTTTATCAGATCTGCTTTTCCTTCAAGTCATTTTGGCCAACTTACTATTTTTAGTAAGTGGGGTTTCTGGTATGGCCAGGATTGGCAGGGTGTCTACACAGAGGGTCAGACATCTCAGGATTCAGTTTCAGTGAATCTCCAATTTGGGAGACTTACTATTTATAGTAAGTCTATTTTTAGCAGTGGCTATTTCTAGCAGGGCAGTATCTATTTTTGGTTGGGCAATTGGTCTTGGTGCCTTGTCAGAAGTTCGATGTTTGCAGGCAGATGGTTCTGTGGCTTTTATTTTAAAGGCGTTATTAAATTAAATTATATTGATTTAATTTAATAACTAATGACTTTATAATATTATATTATAAAGTGGGAGTATTTATTAAAGCCAATTAAGGGAAATATTTAAAAAGTGCTTTTTCGAAAAAAGCTATATATTTTGCACGAAAAAGCACTTTCATTCATTCATTATGCAATCAAATTTTTATTGGAGTTTGTGTCGGTTTGCCCTGGCTAGGGTTTTGAGGACCGATTCCTCTTGGTGATTTGAGCCACTAATGGATAATGGTGAATTTCACATCTGTGAACTACTAGATTCAATTCAATGCTGCTGTATATTGGATTGATTGAAGTTTTTTATTTCTGGAGTAATTTCTACAGGAGAGTTTGTATTTATTATTAAATGCAATGAGGTTTTAAAAATATATAATCTAAATGCTGGAGATTATCGATTTCATGTGAGGTACTAATCTAGTGAATGTAATTAATTGTTTTGGTTATCCAAACTGTAATTGAAGATTTGGATCAGGGTTTGTTAAAGCATTCAATGCCTGGACTACACGTGAGGATCTAAGCTGCGTTTTCCATTCATTGATTGGGATTCGATAATTGTGAATGTGGTAATCAGTAACGTTAAGTGTACAGTCTTAATGTTAATTGTTGGGCTTAGAGGTTGTGTGTGTTGGAGATATCTTAATGTGGACTGAGTATGGTTGGCTGCGGATGCAGTGAATGTCTGGGCCTTGATATATTGGTTTGATTCTCATTTGTTGTTGCAACGTATAAGCATGGTGCTAAAGAGTTAGTACTCAGAGTTTGGTTCAGAATTTATTACAGTCCGCTACAGCTGAGGTATGAGACTTCACGTGGAGCATAGAATATTAGTGTGGACACTACCAAGTTGGCAGCCCATTCAGCACTGGGAATTTAGTTGATTTCGAGGGACAAATTGGTGATCACAGGTGCATAGTTGTAATTGCAAAGTTATTTCTAGTAACTAAATTCAGAATGTAATGATTCCATTTAGTCTGGAAAGATCGAATTGTATTAGATGATAGTTTTGGTTATTTCAAGGAATTATAGCTTATGTCATAATTGTTGGTAACTTGGAGTTTGGTTAATTTCTTGAGATATTTGATTGTCAAGATAAATTCAGAATTTTTAGATTGAGCTCGAATATAAATTTAAGTGCAAGTGTTTGTTCTTTTGAACCGGAGAATTCAATATTTATCAGATTTTCTTAGAAATCCTAAATTGCAAATTGTGAGCCGGCAAGGGCTTTTTACATGGAGAAGCCACATTTCTTTTATTATAAAAAGAGACTCTATGGAGAAATTATTCATTATTGGCTTTGCTTTTTATCATTTGGAGAAATAGTTGAAGGGTTTTTCAACTAGGGTTTGAGGACTGATTCCTCCCCTTTTCTGCACTTTGAATCACTGGATTTCAGTAGTGAATTGTGCCCTGATTCTGAGAAATTAATTCTGATTCTGTGGATGCAAATTTGGTGCTATTGTATACCAAATTTGAGGAGAATTGTTTATTTCCTGCTGCTACTGAGGTGTTTTTAATTCTGGTTCGATTTTCTTCAGAGGTTCATATTGATGCTAAAAGGTTGTTATATCTTCTAGGCTGGCTACAAATTGTTTAGCAAAGGCTGTAATAGATTCCAGAGGAGCTGCGTTTTGAAATTCCAGGGGCTGCGATTTATTTTATGAGGGCTGCAATTTATTTTATGGAGTTGTGAAATAGCTAATGGTGAGTTGTGATACTCCCATTAGTGGCTGCGATTATTCCTAAGGTAGCAGCAATTGAATTTTAAGAGTTGGATGACACTTATTTGGAGCTGCGATTCATCTCAAGGCAGCCACTTCTTTCTAGTATATTTGTAAACATTTCTTTGGTGAAAGAATTGTAAGGATGCATGCCAAGTGTTTGTTGAAATGTCTATTGGTTGTAGATGCACATTTTACATGAAGAAATCTTACGTATGCATTCAAATGGTCAAAAGGAATTGCATTTGTATTTCAGTTCTTTGCCTAGATCTCTTGATAATCATTTACTAGCATTTAAACTTCATTTGAAACCATTTCAAGCAAGCAAATACAGTCTGAAAATAAAAGACAGAAAAGTAAAGGTTTCACGCAAAGTGTTTGATGAAATGTCAAACATGTAAAAAATAAAGCAATTTGGTGTTTGTTAAAGTTAGAACGAGTAGGGGTTCTTACAGTGGTATTAGAGCTTGCATCCTGCTATCCTGTGGGGTTTGGAAATCTTGAGTTCCCACGTTTGATTTGTGAGTGATCAACACTCTAGTTTTATTTCAGGGATGGACAAATACAAGAAATCTAGTAAATATGGAAACCAATTGAGTAGTGTGTCACATTTCAAGAAACAAACAGGTGCCCTGGAAAATGAAATGGAGAAATTGAGGCAAACACAGGAAAGGCTAAAAACACAACTTTCAGATTCGGCAACTGTTGATAGGGCAACTAAGTTTATGGTTTCTTTCTTCAAAAAGTCTTCCTCACAAAGAAAGCAGGAATATAAACGAGAGGCTTGTGCAAGTGTAGCTTCAACAACTAACAACCATCAGGTAGTGGAGCTCAGTGAGGCAATTACTAGTCCTTATACGCGTGATTCTAGAGGCTCTTCTCAGAAGCATGTGGTTATGACAAACTTGCTTGAGGATAGTTGCATTGAGTCTCATTATTTCCATGAGACAGGAGCTCGTGATCATGGGAATGCTGATGACATAATAGCCACCATTGATGGCAGCCCTACAACAACTGATAGCAATGAAATTACTAATGATATAGGTTCTGATTTTTTATGACAGCAGTCCTATGTTTGAGCCTATTGATGTTGTTGATGACAAGGCAAGTGTAGAGGATGTTGTGGGTATCACTATGGGTTTTGACTCGCATGATGAAAGTGATAGTTTTCAAGATTGCATGCAAAATGCGAGTTCTTCTAATTCTGATTTCTATGACAGCAGTGAGTCACATTGGTAGCAGCATGAGATATAAGACGTTTTACAGGTTGATGAGATTGGCATTGGTGATGTGGACACTACTGATGATATCTATGAGGATGATGCATGTTAGTTATGATGAGTGTGGTTTGTCATATCAGACTTTAGGAGATGATTCAGAGTTGTCATTGGTTGATGATAGGTCCCAGGATTGTGGTTTACAAGGACTCACAGTTGAGGGGGAAGTAGAGACATGCGAGGATATTGATATATCGGCAACTTCCACTCCTTCAAATGAGTTATTTGTAGAGGTACCTAGCGGCAGTACCTAGATTGTAGATGTGTGCGAGGTTGTTAGCGCACATGGTGATATTGAGCATGTGGTCAGCAGTGAGGATACATTTTCCTATCACAGTGCAGTTAGTGAGTCAAAGAGCTTATGTAGGAGCCAGGGTATGCAGAGACATCACGTGACCAGACAACTGAAGGTGAACGATAGTGATATATCTTCATCTCTTGAGCATTATGATGTTATCCGCCAGATATTGGTTGTATATGGTTGCGGTGCTCCTGTCAGATGAGCACGGCGGTATTTTCCTTTCCCTAGCAAAGATTCATTCACTTCGAGAGGCTGTTAGGATCTTGAAGCATAATTATTTACAGTTGGTAGCTAACAAGGATTACCTTCTTGAGTGGGGTAGCACTTGTTACGAGGCATTCTTAGGGAAAGGAGGAGGTGGTTGAGCTCACCCATGAGCTTGAGGCGACTTCTAAGGGGTTGGAGAGCACCCTGTTGGCTCTCCAGGAGTCGCAGCTATAGTTGAGAGAGGTGGCCATGGAGTTGGAGAGTGCATAGTCTACGCCAGCCCCAGATCCAGTTCAGCTACATATAGTGGTGGTTGGTGGTGAGTTGACTTCCACGGATAGGGATGATGGATGTGACAAGGATGCAATTACACCCATCCTTGATACGAGTGCAGTAGTTACGAATGCGATGAGCACTTCAATGGAGGACTCCAGTGATTTTCTTGTTGTACCAGGTCCTCCAGTAGTTAGCACAATGACAAATGATATAGAACATGTTATTGAGAGTCCTGATATAGTAGTAGTGGATCATCAAAGAGTTGTGTGCCAATTCTCGACACTACTCCCTCTTCTACACAGGACTTGGGTATGGTATCATTTGATTTGGAGACGAGCTTTCATGGGGATTTGTTTCCTTCTACCGGAAGCAAATCTATTACTTCATCTTATACAGCTGATAGCGATAGAAAGTTGGTAGTACCACAATTTCAGAGGGATCAACTATGGGTTGCAAGAGAGCAGGTTGATGCTTCTTCATATAATTTCTACTGCACAGAGTCATTTATGGAGTATCTACTTGAGAGTCTGGAATTGCAGGAGGGACCATTCAGAGCTTCTGAGGGTACTCTCATCCGAGGTTCTCGCAGTATTCAGCTGTTAGTGGGAAAGATTGTAGATACCTTGATTACAATGCTTCCCCGCAAAGATTTTGTGGTTGGGTTTGCTAAGAGGGTTTCCCAAAATCCTGCCCAATCAATTGTTCAAAGTCAAAGATTGGAGTCATCTCATGATTCTCAAATTGTTGTTGATGAGCCTCTATCAGAGTTTGGAGCATTTCATCGTGATTACATAGTGAGGAGCGTTCATCATTTTTCATTTGACCCACCAGTTGAGGATTTGGTTGCACGTCGGTGTGGTTTGGCTCCTAGGTTGTATCATACTTTATGGGATGGGTTTACTCTATCTGCAGTTGATGGGGTTAGTTATTGCAAGTTTGCAGGGGGCCACTTGCAGGATCAGCATATCCATGACAGTTTTGCAGAGGATGGATAGCTGAGTTCCGGTACTATTATTTTTGGGAGTTTTTGTCCCTGTTGCACAGATGGGCTTCATCTTCATAGCAAATTAGCGGGGTGTGTTGATAGCTCTGGTTGGTTAGATGGTTTGGGATATCTATTCTCCCTTGTTAAGGATGGCTATGAGTTTCATCTCTACTGGGATCCAAATAGTGTCTGGATTAGCAATGCAGATTGTGCAGATCACTTTGGTTGGCATGATGTCAGTGTGTTTTGGTTAGCTCAAAGGATGATGATTTCTTTGCAGGAGTTTGCAGGTGATCGCACGAACATTACTCCATTCTATCCTTGGGATCCAAGTGGACTTCTGTGTTTTGTATTCTAGGATTGCTTGGGGACAAGCAATTTCAGGAAGGGAGGACTGTAATGTCCCTATTTTTAGGCTCATGGGATTAGCTTATTTTTGTGACCTTCGTAGGCTAATCAGGATGTTCGAGAGGGTCGTGTGGAAGAGCTAGTGGTCAGTTTCCACTCTGGAGGTCTATGATGTCGGTTTTGCTCTTCGTTTGAGTCAGATTGATAGACTTACTATTTATAGTAAGTGCTTATTTTGGGTGATCGTCATGATTGCTATTTTTAGCAGAGCGTATGTGCATTGGTATCAGTGGAGTTGTGGATTCATTTGCAGAGTTTCCAGTTGAGGGACTTACTATTTTTAGTAAGTCTATCGTGCGCAATTGCTATTTTTGACAGTGTAGTGGAGGTACAGGGTGTTGAGCATCATGAGCATATAATAGAGTCTAATTGATGGAGCTTCATATTATAAGTTGTTTATTAAGTTTATCTTAATAAATGACTTTATCATTTGTGTTATGATTTGAAAGTGTGTTGAAGAAGCCTTTTCAGTGAAAAATGTCTTCATGAAGCTTTAGCTTTTGGAGTTATTAATTCAAAGTTATTAAATAAAGGCTTCTAATTTGAAAGTGTGTGTGAGAAGCCTTTTAAGTGAAAAGTGTGTTGGAAAATCCACACTTCTTTTATTATAAAAAGAGACTCTATGGAGAAATTATTCATTATTGGCTTTGCTTTCTATCATTTGGAGAAATAGTTGAAGGGTTTTTAAACTAGGGTTTGAGGACTAATTCCTCCCCTTTTATGCACTTTGAATCACTAGATTTCAGTAGTGAATTGTGCTCTAATTCTGAGAAATTAATTATGATTCTGTGGATGCAAATTTGGTGCTATGTATACCAAATTTGAGGAGAATTGTTTATTTTCTGCTGCTACTGAGGTATTTTTAATTCTGGTTCAATTTTCTTCAGAGGTTCATATTGATGCTAGAAGGCTGTTATAGATTCCAGAGGAGCTGCGTTTTTAAATTCCAAGGACTGCGATTTATTTCATGAGGGCTACGATTTATTTCACGAGGGCTGCAATTTATTTTATGGGGCTGTGAAATAGCTAATGGTGAGCTGTGATACTCCCATTAGTGGCTGAGATTATTCCTAAGGTAGAAGCAATTGAATTTTAAGAGTTGGATGACACTTCTTTGGAGCTGCGATTCATCTCAAGGCTGCCACGTGTGGTGTTTAAAGGTGCCAATTTGTATTTAAAATATATTTATGGTTTCTAGTATATTCGTAAACATTTCTTTGGTGAAAGAATTGTAAGGATGCATGCCAAGTGTTTGTTGAAATGTCTATTTGTTGTAGATGCACATTTTACATGAAGAAATCTTATATGTGCATTCAAATGGTCAAAAGGAATTGCATTTGTATTTCAGTTCTTTGCCTGGAAAATAATCATTTACTAGCATTTAAACTTCATTTGAAACCATTCCAAGCAAGCAAATACAATCTGAAAGTAAAAGACAGAAAAATAAAGGTTTCACGCAAAGTGTTTGATGAAATGTCAAACATATAAAAAATGAAGCAATTTGGTGTTTGTTAAAGTTAGAACGAGCAGGGGTGCTTACATTTACCTGAAGCAATCAAGATAAATTTGAACTTTGACAAGTACTTGATGCAAAAAAGAGAGCATTCCAGAAGTAAACCAAGTCCTGACATGAGACAGAGGCCTAGACAGAATGATCTTAAGCAGGCAACCAGCAAGTTGACTTTGGCTCACTTTGATGGAAGTGGGAAAATGACAACTAGAGCTTGGGTTCACAAGTTGGACACATATTTGTCACTATGTCCTATGTCTGAAAAAGACGCCATACGCTTTGCTATGCTACATTTGGATGGAGTAGCTCATGATTGGTGGAACCATGGGCTAGTGTTTTTACTAGGACTTTGCTGACAGGTTGATAGAACGGTTTGATAAGAAAGACCCTAAGACTTATTTCAGAGAGTTAGCTCAATTGAGACAGATGGGTAGCCTTGAGGCCTTCATCAATGAGTTTCAATGGTTATCTGTTATGGTTTATGATATTTCTAAAAGGAGGAGAGTTATGCTCTTCCTTGAAGGTTTGATTGAGCCATTTAGAGGGTGGGTTAAGTCCCTGGATCCACCTACTGTGCGGGAGGCTATGAGAAAAGCAAGAAATCTTGAATCATCTACACCACGAGGCAAGTTTTCTTCAAATCCTATTACTACTACAAAAGAGGTACACCCACCAGTTGATGACAAAAGGAAATCAGCAAGTAAGCATGATGAAGCTACTCGTGAGGATTTGAGGAGGCAGCTTTGCTACTAGTGCAAAGAACCTTATGACAGGGAGCACTCTTGCCCTATGAGGCCTAAGGGAAGGGCAAATTGTTCTATGTGGGTGTACTCTAGTGAGAGTGAGGCTGAATCTCACATCAGCCAGCTGGTTCAAAATTGGATGATGCTCAAATAGTCTCTACAGAGTTTGGTCCTGATGCCAAACTATCTCTTATAGTGTTGTCTACTACTGTACCACTTCCTACTCCTTTCAAAATGAGAGGATTAGTGGAAGGGAAACACTGCATTGTTATGTTGGATACTAGAGCTACACACAATTTCATACATGAGAGAGTTGCTAGACAGTGTGGTCTTAAGATAGAGGAGTTTGTTGGATTTGGAGTCAGGGTGGCAAATTGCTACACCCTTACCTGTACCAGGCGCATTAGTCATCTCTCTTTATTCTTCGGTGATTATGAGATGGAGTCTAATTTTTATGTGATCGATTTGGGGGAGATGGATGTGGTGTTAGGGATGCAGTGGTTACAGGAGATTGAGGAGTTTTTAATTAGCATGGACTCTATGGAGATGAGATTTGAGTATCAAGGCAGGGAGTATGTGTTGTAGGGTCTCACTGACAGGAGTCTACGCACTATGTCCTTTTGTGCAGTATATAGGAGGGATTTGTAGAGGCATGATTATGTTTAGATAGAGCAGGTTACTCCTCATGTCTCCCACAGTTCATAGTTACCTAGCTCAGATCAGCAGTCGGGAGCAGTTCACTTTGTGAACAACCCTTTATTTAATATGGATGTCACTTTGTCTTATGACAATTCTCTATTTGAGCTCGGTGATGATCCCCTTCAAGTGATGAGTATTGTTGATGATGTTTGGGATCCTATCAATACACCAAGTTGCCAGTCAGTTCTTATAGGATGCCACACAGGTCTTGCTGAAGAGTTTAGAGAGGTGTACACAGTGCGGAGTGCATACAGCTTTACATTTGATCCTCATGTACAAGATATCTACCAGGTGCAAAGTTCGTCAGTACATCAATTTGATGATTGGTATGATAGCTTAGTTGGCACGAAGATAGGGGGCAAGTCTAGTTTACCGGTTTAGTTACCCCCGTGTGATGTTCCTGTTTTAGCATCTTCAGTTTGTGTGTTGAGTTCAGTTTCACACTCTATTGTTTGTACAGATGATGATGGTGTTGTCTTTACAGGAGTTTGGTGATGACAGGGACATTACACATGCCTATCCATGGAATCCGGGTGGACTGTGTTGTTGCATTGGTTTTTGTGATTGCTTGGGGAAGAGCAACCTTGGGAAGGGAGGACTGTAATGTCCCCATTTTTAGGCCCATGTGATTACCTTATTTTTGCGGCCCTCGTAGGCTAATCAGGATGTTGGAGGGGGTCGTGTGGCAGAGCCAGTGGTCAATTTCCACTCTGGAGGTCTGAGATGTCAAGTTTGCTCTTCGTTGGGGTCAGTTTGACAAACTTACTATTTATAGTAAGTGCTTATTATGGGTGATCGTCGTGATTGCTATGTTCAACAGGGCGCCTGTGCATTGGTTTCAGTGGAGTTGTGGTTTCTTTCACAGAGTCTCCAGTTTGAGGGACTTGTTATTTATAGCAAGTCTATTTTTGTCTGGTTACTATTCCTGGCATAGTAGTGTGGGCTCAGGATGCTGTTGTCAGAAGAATTCAATTACATCACGTTGCATTTGGAGTTATTAAATTAAGCTTGGCTTAATTCAATAACTTATGTTATTTCATGTTATAATTTGATGGTGTATAGTTGAAGCCTCATAAGTGAAATGAGTAAAGTTGAAGATTGACGCTTAGTGTGTGGAAGAAGCTTTATATCAATTTTTTTTATAAATCCATGAAGGAACTCGAATTCTTCCATCATTGATAAACTTATGCAAATTGAAAGAAATCGAAATTGGAGAGCAAACAAGGGTTTCAAGTGCTGCGTTTTTTTAAGAGTTCATACACCTTGAGTTGGCCTCCATTGCCAATGAATCATGTTTAGTAGTTGTTCATGATTGCAATCTGATGTAAATGGGGAGTTTGTTTGAAAAGTACCGTAAATTTAAAGCAAAGAGCATTGTCCTCACAGCTGCGTCAATTCCTTGAAGCTGCCGGCAGGTGTCTTCATGTTAGCAGCCGTCTCCACATTGTGGCAAGCTAGTATATTGGTGCACCTTAATTTTAAGCTACGCCTCCTTCCATTTAAGGTAGCACGTTCTCCTAGGAAGGCTACGTACTCATTCCCAGGGAGCTATGTATCATTACAAGGTGTTGATGTCAGTTTTGTACCACTACATAACATATAGCAATTGAATACTTGATATAGCATACCAAACACTCAACCCTCTCTTGAAAAGTATATACTCATGAAGAACATGAGAATACTCCAAGGTTCATTACACCTGTGGATACTAACTCAGTTATATTAATGTGATTTGCTGGTAATCACTTAGGCGGGCTTACGTTGTTCACTTGAGGATGTCAAATTCTCGCTATGATGAGATTTAGCTTTGCAATGTATACTCAATTGATTTTCCAATTTATATCACTTCCAACTTTGCTCTTCAAACTTCAACTTCTAAACTACTTCTTGCTTTACTACTACTCCTATAGAATGGAAAGATTGGCAAATGGACGGAGATCAACCTAATGAAAGCTTGTCAGCGGCGTTACCTCCATAGATGCAATGATTCAAGGGGAATGAGATTAGATTATCACACAAGGCTCCTTAACAAACCACTAAGATGCTAGTGGCCTAGTATATAGATCCCTATCAAACATTTACCAATGTCACCATACAACTAACCATCTACTCCTATCCTTACTTTAACAATTTTTTGTAATGACCCCTTCTAGTAGGATCACGAAAACCCCCAAATTTGAACTGTGGCAATTCGTCAAACACTTGGCATGCACTGAACGGTTTTACTTGTAATGATGTGTTTCAGTGTGATTATTGCTTTGGACACCAATTTTGCACTTGAGATAACAATACCAATATAAGAAGTGACAATGCAAAGCCAATATATCATAAACTTCTCAAATCTGATTCCAATGTTCAGTAGACTGGTTTTCTATAAATATACGATTGTTACAAACTCTTACATATGAGCACTGAATTGTGACAAGAGAATGTATGACTGTCACACATGAACAAGACCTTGCAATGCACTATCTCAACCTAACTACAATATAGCAATGTCTGATTACAACTTTCAGATTTGTCTACTTCCAAAGATTGCAATGAATTGACAATTGTAACTATGCAAGTTTGAGACCTTAACAATGCACCAATTTGATAGTCTTTCAACATACATTAACTATGATGATCTAAATTACAAATCCCTGATTTCAACTGATAACAGTGACTGTTTTTATGACATATACTGGACTGTTACAACAGTGATAGAAAATGCAACTCCTATTATAATTTTGACATCAAATATCAAACTTCAAATTATGCAAAGGAACCTGGATAGTGCTGCAACTTTATTGAATCAAATGCTGATGAAGAAGACCTGACGCTGCACCCCCAAACTGGTCCAAAATCTGTACTGTACCCTCTTGTTGTACTGGGCCGTACAGTACAGACATGTACGGCTGCAATATTAATTTATATGCAAAGTTGTGACTGCTGAAAATGATGCAAACAAAATCGCCTAGGGTTGTATTATCACTTCCCAAATGCATAAAATTAATCTCCAAGTAGATTAGGAGATATGAACAAAAATCTGATTCCAAACCCTGGTATGACTGAACTGAAAACGTACCAAAATGATCTCCAAATCTTCACCAATTAAGTGATGAATTCCAAACCCTTATTCAACCAGTTACAAACCCTCAATATCAATTTTTCAGGTCTGCTTTTTCGGACTGCTTTTTCGGGTCTGCTTTTTTCGGACTGCTTTTTTCGGATTTGCTTTTTCGGACAGCTTTTTCGGATCTACTTTTTCGGATTGCTTTTTTGGATCTGCTAAAAATTGCCTCCTATAATTTCGGCCCTACTAAAAATGCCTCCTGAAATGCTGTTTCAATCACAAACAAACCCTTACATCAAATTCTCAATGAAGTACCAATGAGATGGCTAAGTACCAACTCCAAATTTGCAACCCTTCAGTAGATATTTTACTACCTCAGTTATGCCAATCCAAGGGAGTGATTCGTTCCCAAAGATCGAATAGTATTTGCAGACCACAAGGCTACAAATTGCTTCACAATGAAGAAGTAGAAGAAATCCCAAATCCAAGCATGTCCAAATGAAAGCCCAAGCCCTCTATTTATTCTTTTCCTTGAGAAGTTGCTAGAACTTCTAGAAACATCCAATTATAATGTACTTTATAATAAAATAACATTATAATAATAAAGTACATATCTCAACTTAAAATTATAACAATGTAGGCTCATAACTGAATGTAGGCCCAACTACAACCGAATGTAGGCTCAAGACTGAACGTAGGCTCTACTACAACTGGATGTAGGCTCAAACTGGATGTAGGCTCACTCTAGATGTAGGCTCCACTACAACTGCATGTAGGCCCAAACTGGATGTAGGCTCTACCGAATGTAGGCTCTGTCAGCAATATGCAATCAAATGATCAACATAATGACCCTCTCTCCAAACCATTTGCCTACGAGAGTCGATGATAGGCAAATCCGCCATGCCAAACGATGTCAGCCAAAATGGGGACATGACAGTCCGCCCTTCCTGAAATTGCTTGTCCCCAAGCAATGGCTAAACAAATAACCAATCAATCCACCTGGATCCCAAATGTAGTCATGATCTAAACTGCTGTCAATCAACGCAAGCTCCTGCAATATTGTTTGAAATATAATCAAGAGTAATCCATAATCAAACTGGCAAATACAACTCAACCAAACTCCAAAATCACAACCGCCCGAGTCAAGAACCCACGAGAAACAAACCCTCAAAATATCAGAACCCAAGTAGAGAGGACAACTAGAACTACCAACATAGCAAATATCATCAACACATCCCACTGGCTTGTGTAGGGCACACAATCCAACTCTGCAACAACGGTGGACACTCCCGAATAAAACTGCACCAAGTACGGAGAATCCACACACTGTACAACTCTTGAAGTGAAAACAACTCTGCAAATCACCGACCACTGTCTCATAACCATAACTCCCATGTACCGCTGATGGCGAATAATCATCACATGATAGATAGCAAGAACTAGAACCCAAACCAAATCTGACGGCCATCAACTGCTCAACACATGGATCAAATGCAAACCGATGAACATATCCTGCAGTATGATGCTGATAAAAAGAACCAACCTCAGTCAATAGCTCACCATGCACAGGTAATACAACCCACTGTGACTGATCACCAACTAAGTCAGGAGATGACATAGCCAAAAGAGTAGAATCAATAACAACAACCGCTGAGGTATCAATCCGAAACTCCTGCTCTAAGTCATGCACTATCAAGATATCAACTTCAGAACCTATCGCCATGACATTCTCATCACAACTCTCATCCCATGGCGTCAAACTATCCCATAACTGATGACAAGCACTAGGGACCAAAGTATATCTACGTAACATCATCTCATCAACATGGTCATCAAAGGTAAACTGATGAGCATACCTCACAGTGTAATGCTGATAGAATGCGCCAATCTTAGTCAGTGGCTCAGACTGCAATCCAGATGAAACTAACTGCAACCGATCACTAACCAAGCCGGAACTAACTACTACCTCTGAAGACAGCGCCAAGGGAGTAGTATCACTAGCAGGAACCATGCCAACTGCCAGCTTATCAACATCAAACATGATCTCTAGTACAACATCACTAGTCTCCATGCCATCAGTAAGAGAGACCACCACCATGTCAGGCATACCACAACAATCTGTTGCAGCACCGAACTCAACTGAGCCTGACTCTAGTGGAAACGAACCCGATATGCCAATGCTAGTATCGAAGACAGATATATCCTCATCTCCACTGCCTCTATTAACCTCGACCATGGACATCCTCAAATCACCAGACACCACGGTCTGTGACTGTACAAAATCTGGTAAAGACTGAAGTCGCTCTAACTCCATGGTCACCTCAGCCAAAAGAAATCGTGACTCCTCGAAAGCCAACTGTGTACTCTCAAGAAACTCAGAAGTTACCTCGAGCTGCTGAGTAAGCTCACTCACCTCATCTTCCTTGACCAATAATGCGTCATATGTTGTACTGCCCCACTCCATAAGATAATCTCTATCGGCTACCAACTGCATATAATTCTGTCTCAGAATCCGGATAGCCTCCCATAAAGAGTGGATCTCTGTCAAGGAAAAATAACTGCCTCCCTGCTCATCACTAGTAGGAGAACCCCATCCATAAACTGCTAACAACTGACGAGCAGCATCGAAATGCTCGCAAGCGGCAGAAATGTCACGCTCACTAACTCTCAGCTAACTAACCACATGATGGCGCTGGCTAGATTGTCTCCTACAATCCTCCTCTGATGCACTGTCCAAAGGAGTAAACTCAAAACCACTGATCTCTGGAGTACTACCATCCATACTCTGCAAGTCAACTCCAAAACTCACATCATCATATGGAGTATCAAAAACTATAGCATCACTGTACTTCGATGTAACAAAAGAATCTGCCAAGGAAGCTAAGTCCTCAAAACTGTCCATAGCATACTCCTAGATGTCATCAATACCAATACGATCCTGGGACTCATCTGTAAACTTCGTCATATTTGGGATATCATCAACCCATTCCAGCAAGAATGGTCGACTGGATACATGAACAACGCCCAACACAGGTGTATAAAAACTAATTCCAGCATCAAACAAGCTACTGACATGGATGAGAACTACACCTGGTAAACTACTAATCAAGTCCATGAGAGCACCCGAACAATTACTGCTACCAATAGGTGATAAGGATCTCCAGTCAACATAATCCCAAACACCAATATAACAATCCCGAATCCACATCCGTAAACTAGAATCAGCTGGTAACTCAAGCAAACTCCTCACCTGAGTAATATGACTAATACCAACTAACTCCACATACATGTTTGATACTATCCCCAAATCCTGGATATGAATGCAAGGTGTACTCTCACAACTATCATCCACCACATGTGATCTGACTGTAAAAGAAAGCTGAGTCCTTGCCATATGCGCTAACTCCTGAACTGAACTCACCTCAAGACAAAGCTCATCCACATGTCTCTTTGCTGCACCACTCTGATCAACTGTACTATCCTCAAATGTGACAATATCCTCAACTACTGTAACATCATCAGGATCAACCGTACCGCAATCACTATCAGTGTCAATAACACAATCTGGTGTGCCTGTGATGTCTCCCTGTATCAAATCAGCATGTCTCTCTGAGTCCTGTAATGCCAATGGAGTACTCAACAAAGAGGCTCGAGTGTCCTCGAACTCTCGAGAAAGCCTGCCAACTTCCTCCTCCCTCCTCAAGGCATCTAAATGGTCTCTGGCAAGGCTAAGAAGATGGTCACGATCTGAAAGAAGATGTAAATAACTCATCTTCATCGCTCCCATTCCTTCCCTGATCGCCTGTAAGTCAATACAAGAGGTCTGCACCTGTACTCCCTTATGTCTACTCTGTGACTGAATCATCCGGATATGATCCTCCATCATCTCCCACATCCTGTCATGATGAGATAATGAAGTCACAATCCCATCCTCGCTTACCCTAAGCTGACTGGACAAAACATGTGAAGTGCTATGTGCCTCAACCTCGTGTGATGTAGCGTCTAACTGTGCCTGATACTCTCTATCAGCAAAGTCATGAATACTCAATGTCTGCTCATCGCTGATATGTATCTTATCATCATGCACAACAACCTCCTCCTAATCATCATCTGAATCCATTGTGCTGTAGTTACTATTCTGAGCACCTGTGACATCATCCTCAGGCAACCTGTATACAACTGTCTCAACTTGAGTACCAAGTTGACAGTTACTATCAATCCGCATAGTGTCCTTCACCACTTCCTCTTGTGGCTGAGTAGAAACTGAAACATCTGTCGGAATACTAACTTGTTCCTCAAAATCCTCATGAAGGTTTCTGGTAACTGTTTTTGGTTTCATTACACCTGTGGATACTAACTCAGTTATATTAATGTGATTTGCTGGTAATCACTTAGGCGGGCTTACGTTGTTCACTTGAGGATGTCAAATTCTCGCTATGATGAGATTTAGCTTTGCAATGTATACTCAATTGATTTTCTAATTTATATCACTTCCAACTTTGCTCTTCAAACTTCAACTTCTAAACTACTTCTTGCTTTACTACTACTCCTATAGAATGGAAAGATTGGCAAATGGACGGGGATCAACCTAATGAAAGCTTGTTAGCGGCGTTACCTCCATAGATGCAATGATTCAAGGGGAATGAGACTAGATTACCACACAAGGCTCCTTAACAAACCGCTAAGATGCTAGTGGCCTAGTATATAGATCCCTATCAAACATTTACCAATGTCACCATACAACTAACCATCTACTTCTATCCTTACTTTAACAATTTTTTGTAATGACCCCTTCTAGTAGGATCACGAAAACCCCCAAATTTGAACTGTGGCAATTCGTCAAACACTTGGCATGCACTGAACGGTTTTGCTTGTAATGATGTGTTTCAGTGTGATTATTGCTTTGGACACCAATTTTGCACTTGAGATAACAATACCAATATAAGAAGTGACAATGCAAAGCCAATATATCATAAACTTCTCAAATCTGATTCCAATGTTCAGTAGACTGGTTTTCTATAAATATACGACTGTTACAAACTCTTACATATGAGCACTGAATTGTGACAAGAGAATGTATGACTGTCACACATGAACAAGACCTTGCAATGCACTATCTCAACCTAACTACAATATAGCAATGTCTGATTACAACTTTCAGATTTGTCTACTTCCAAAGATTGCAATGAATTGACAATTGTAACTATGCAAGTTTGAGACCTTAACAATGCACCAATTTGATAGTCTTTCAACATACATTAACTATGATGATCTAAATTACAAATCCCTGATTTCAACTGATAACAGTGACTGTTTTTATGACATATACTGGACTGTTACAGCAGTGATAGAAAATGCAACTCCTATTATAATTTTGACATCAAATATCAAACTTCAAATTATGCAAAGGAACCTGGATAGTGCTGCAACTTTATTGAATCAAATGCTGATGAAGAAGACCTGACGCTGCACCCCCAAACTGGTCCAAAATCTGTACTGTACCCTGTTGCTGTACTGGGCCGTACAGTACAGACATGTACGGCTGCAATATTAATTTATATGCAAAGTTGTGACTGCTGAAAATGATGCAAACAGAATCGCCTAGGGTTGTATTATCACTTCCCAAATGGATAAAATTAATCTCCAAGTAGATTAGGAGATATGAACAAAAATCTGATTCCAAACCCTGGTATGACTGAACTGAAAACGTACCAAAATGATCTCCAAATCTTCACCAATTAAGTGATGAATTCCAAACCCTTATTCAACCAGTTACAAACCCTCAATATCAATTTTTCAGGTCTGCTTTTTCAGACTGCTTTTTCGGGTCTGCTTTTTTCGGACTACTTTTTTCGGATTTGCTTTTTCGGACAGCTTTTTCGGATTGCTTTTTTGGATCTGCTAAAAATTGTCTCCTATAATTTCGGCCCTACTAAAAATGCCTCCTGAAATGCTGTTTCAATCACAAACAAACCCTTACATCAAATTCTCAATGAAGTACCAATGAGATGGCTGAGTACTAACTCCAAATTTGCAACCCTTCAGTAGATATTTCACTACCTCAGTTATGCCAATCCAAAAGAGTGATTCGTTCCCAAAGATCGAATAGTATTTACAAACCACAAGGCTACAAATTGCTTCACAATGAAGAAGTAGAAGAAATCTCAAATCCAAGCATGTCCAAATGAAAGCCCAAGCCCTCTATTTATTCTTTTCCTTGAGAAGTTGCTAGAACTTCTAGAAACGGGGACATGACATTTTTTGAAATGAAATCTACTTTAATTTGAGAGATGAGAAGAAACATGCAATACACCAAAATGATCATGTATATCCACCATGCAAACCACAACAATGAATAGAGAACAATTTTGGTAGTACTTTGGCAACAATTCTCCAACATAACTCTTTTACAAAAGAGAACAAATGGCCTTATATAGAGGCTCAAAATTACAAGTGGCCAAGATTAAGGGGCAAAATCAAGGGCCAAGATTAAACCTTACAAACCCTAATTAGAGTTACCATCTTTCAACTAATACATGTGGGCACCAACTTTGTGGGCCAATGAGAAAATTACAATAATCTGTCAACCAATGAGAACATAGGACACTTGGCATGATTTGATTGCATGCACATAAAATTGCCACCTCATCAACCTTATCTTATAAATTTATTTAATCCTTGAGATGAGGTGAAGCCTTGGATGCTTGAGCTCGTCCTTAGAAACTTTCTCATCACCACTTGAACTTGCTTGTAGCTGATGTCCTAACCTTGAAAGGGTGAGGTCTCCATGCACATGGGGTAATCTTGCCTTGGCCCGGTGGCTTGCCTGGATGTGAACCTCTTTGCAATTTGAGAGCCTTGCTCTTGGCCACCGCCTTGAAATCGAACTTGACCCTCCTTCAACCTTTCGTCTCGCTTTCCTTCCTCATTATTCTTGCCTTCTTTAACCTTCATGGCCTTCATAGTCTTCCTCAACCTATCTCTCAATTGTATCATGTCAATGGTACCGATGTTGGTGTTTCGGACTCACTTCAATTTCGAGAAGAAAGTGGTATTGGGCATCATATCTTCCTTGTCTCCTATTTTGGTATTAATTCCCTTTGGGAAAGAATCCAATCAAGACAATCGAGAAATCCGCTTAATGAGTCAGCCTCCTCTCAATCCTAAAACTTATCTCCAACGCCAAACAACAATCACTAAAGAAAAGATAACAATTAAAGAGAATAAGTTAAACTGATCGTCTTTGCCATAGAGGACTGGGCTCTCTCAACCTATCTCTCAATTGTATCATGTCAATGGTACTGATGTTAGTGTCTCGGACTCGCTTCAATTTCGAGAAGAAAGTGGTCTTGGGTGTCATATCTTCCTTGTTTCCTATTTTGGTATTAATTCCCTTTGGGAAAAAATCCAATCAAGACAATCGATAAATCCACTTAATGAGCCAACCTTCTCTCAATCCTGAAACTTATCTCTGACACCCAAACAAACAATACCAATGAAAAGATAGGAATTGAAGAGATAAATTAAGTTACTCACTGAATTCTGCCAATTTGTCCTCAAATGGCATGGCTGGGGCAAATATGAAGCTTCTCTCTGTCAAAATCTGTGGTCTTTTCTATCAATGCTCTTTTCACCTCTTGCTATCAACAAATGTGCCTAGGATCAGATCTGGGCACAAACCTATCAGATCTGCCTGCTAATATATCAGATCCGCACACCTAGAACCTTGAATCTGTTCTTTGCCCCGTGTTAGATCTGCTCCCTATCATCAAATCTGCCATTGTGTTACTTTGGATCTGCTATATATGAAATTCAAGCCTGCCCTGCTGCTAAATTCGCACCTGCTCACAAATCAGATCTGTGCCTCTCGATTTTATCTTCACAAATCTCAGATCTGCTCCAACTCCAATGCCAAACTCAGGCCTCAAAATCTGCCCTCTTATGTGGAATTCGCTGCCTGATCTATGATTCAAATCTGCCTCTCTATGCCAAAGTCGCATGCCCTTGTCTTGAATTGCACCTCCTCCAATGCCTAATTCGGACTGCCTTGTATCTTTGCTTCTTAGACTTCGAATCTGCTGTTTATTGGCTTCGGACTGCTCTATGTCTAATACTTTTCGCACCTGCCCTTAATGTGAAATTCAGACCTCAAACTTCTCATTTAAATCAGCACTTGCCCTAAATTCGGACTTGCCCTCACAAACATGCCAGATCTGGCTCTGCCCTAGCAAATGGCAGGCCCCTCTTCTTTTATCACAGTCACTGGCCTTGGCAATCAAGTAGCAGGCCCTAAATGCACTGCTCGCTGTCCTTAGCAATCACTGTCGCTGCCTTGGCCTTCTTTGGAAGTTCGCTGCTCCTCAACTCTGATTACGCTGCTCCCTTAACTGCTAATGCTCCTCCAATTTGCGCCCCTACACAAGAAGGGAAAGAATGAGAAAATGAAGGAGTGGAGCCCCCTCATATACCAATCCACGGGGCCCCAATTAAAGGGCCGACCTGGCCCTATAAAAATAAAATATTTGCAACTAACCAAATGCTTAAAGGGCCGACTTGGCCAATGATTCTCAAAATCGAAGAAAAACATATTAAAATTACATTAAAGCCCAGATTTTTTCGATTTTAGTGCCCAGATTTTTTATTTTCCATGCAAATTTAGAAAATAAAATGCCAAGGATTATAAATTTGATCTCAGATTTTATTTTACTTATTTGCCAAGGCCAGATTTTACTTTTATTGTACAAATTTCGAATTTCAAAGCAAATTATAAATTTGATTGCCCAGATTTCACTTTTAAAAGGCCAGATTTTAATATTATTTAGCCCAGATTTAAATTATGATGCCCAAATTTCAGCTTTCAAAGCTTAACTTTCAAAATACAAGGGAATAAGTTCAATTTAGTATTAAATCCTCAATTGGCAAGTCAACTCCATTCATTTTGATCCAATTTCATCATACAAAATTTGCAAAATCCTCCCACAAGATGGCCAAATCAACAATTAAAATTCGAAAACGAAATCAAAGCCCTCCAAATCCAATAGTTCCAAAAAACGTCATCCATCCTAGCCCAAAATTTGTTAAGGCATTGAGATATCCGGATCCAAGAGAAGAAGGCCTAGGCTAGTTTGAAAAAGGGGGTCCCCAAATACTTTGGGGCGATGATGTGAAACCTCACAACACAAGGGAGGAGCGTCATATTTCATAGAAGCCGCTTTAACAAGGTGCTTCATCTTTATTAAAATATGTAATGATTATTAATATTTTTAAGCATTTGAGTGAATTGTTGGTGAGCAACTGAAACAAAATTAAATTGTTGTATGATGTCAATATATTTATTTATGTTGGCAAAATTACAAAAAATTATACATATCCAAAAAACTTAAAAAAATTGCAAATAGAATAAGCAAGAAAGTTTGTTTGCAGCAAAGAGCCAAGTAGGCTCTTTACAAACTAATAAATATTTAAAACTAAGAATAGTGTAATGTCCCCAACATATTTAAATAATTTAATTAAGTTAATTGCTTCAGTGGTCCCAAATTTAAATAGTATCATACGAACTACTTTAATTAATTAATTTAATTATAAAATTAAAAAGTCGTAAAATGGTGAATAATACATCATGTCGGCCTATCGTAACCTTCCAAAAACTTCTTGGAGCCCTTTATAAGGTGGTTGGCATCGTAGGAAAACATCGTGGAGTTATTTTTTCTTGTGTATTTGCAATCCCTGTTGAAATTGAGTCTTTCGATGTGTCATTTTGGAGGTGCAAGATCCTCCCTAGTTTGGCGAACGCAATTTCGGTGGGAATCACTCCTAACCCTATTCTTCCTATTGACCCAAATTTGTGAAGTCTCTTTAAGAGACAAATTTGTAAGGACTGGAGGATAATTCTATGAACTATTGAAATATTTCCAAATATATGATATCTCTAAGAATATTTGAGTTTTGGCGAGTAATATAATGTTGAACTGATTTAATTAAGTGTCATCATTAAATTTATTATAGTCTGCGAACTATATATATATATCATTGGCTCCAATATTGGTGGCGAAAGGTTTACATAATTTAATCATCCAACATACACATACACCTTTCGCGAGGGTCTATGGTCTATGATTCTATTACTCGAGCACTTTATTGGTAGGACCCGATTGAATTATTATTTCCTCATCAATTAAGTCCAAATATTGGCGAATTCATTAAGCACGAAAGGATCAATTGTTAGCAATTTAAGATTGTCATTAGTATAAATTCACAAACACCATGCACCGGTAAAAGGTCACCGGTCACTCACGTTACTTAGAAGACACCAGTAGACAAGAAACAAAGTGTATGCACTGGTAGTTAAAGAAAAGGGACTACACTGGTAGACGGATCTAAGTAAACAGTACCGGTCTTAGAGTGCATACAAAGTTGAATTGGGAATAAAGGTTACACTAGTCTAAACTGCCTAAAGATCCACACCAGATTTTGCGAAGCAGTTTGAGTTAAAACCGGATTATACGGGACATCCACCACTCAGAAGTGGAGTTAACTTTCTAATAGGAGTTAGCTTTATTTCTACGGATGTTTAGCAACATAAACTCCAAATCATAACGCATAGCTTTTTGCTAGTTGCATGATTTATTGCTGAGTTTACAGCTTGGCGGTTCTATGAGTTAAGGGTTTCATTACGATGAACTCTTGTATAAATACAAGTCATAGGACGCAAGATAAAGTGTTGTTGATTGTTAGTGATTGCATAGAGTAGAGGAGAGACATCTTCTGAGAGAACAGCGACAGAACACAGAGGTAGCAGAGATCAACAACCAGGCAAACCGGGAGAGAGGTATCATCTAATCAAACATTCAGTGTCATAAAAGATCATTGCTTTTGTAAAGTGTAAAAGCAAGTTAAAATCCCTATATCAGGGTGGACCTAATCAGTTCGTTGTAAAATCCCCTAACAGGGTAACATCTTTATTGGTGTTAAAAGACCTTAACCAGGCGACTCTTAACAGGGATATGATCTTAACCAATCTTTTGTAAAATCCCTTAACCTGGTAGCACCTTAACCAGTGTTTTGTAAGCTCCTAACAGGCCATCTTCATTCTGCAGTAGTGAAGTTGTGAGCTCTGTCTCACCGTGGTTTTTTCCTTCTAACCAAGGGTTTCCACGTATATATCTTGTGTTGATCTGTGTACTTCTTTTACAGTTATGATTGTTTGAGTCTCACTTTGCTTAGATGTAAAGAAGTGTTAAACAAGATAAAGAATAGAAGAAGAAAATAGTTCTTACTGATTCACCCCCCCTCTCAGTAATCGGTTGGTATTAGCATTTTGTATTAGAGCCTTGGCTCTCACATATAAAGCTTAACCACTTGAGAGAAAGATCATAAAGGGTTACTGGTATCAAAAGCAGCTAGAGGACGCCAACGACATTATTGCCTCTCTGGAGAGTAGACTAAGGAGATCACTAGCAAAGAGAAAGGAGTTGGCTCTACAATTGAATGAGAGCAATGAAACCATCGATGAACTCTCTGGACAGAGTGGATCTGATGGAGCTGAGGAGGCAGTATCTGAACTAATGGAAAAGAATCAGATCCTGACCAATCAAATATCTAACCTCAAGAGGGAACAAGAGGATAATGCCTTGAGATTGACTGAACTGATTGAGAAAAAGAGAAAAGATGAAGATGAAAGGAACACTGCAGTCAAGTCTTTGACAGCCTCTGAAAAGGCAAGAAACCGGGCAGAGGAAGTTGTAGGAGCAAATGAGCTTATCATTCTGCAACTTCAAGAAGACATGCAGATTGTCACCCAAGAAAATGCCAACATGCAAAAGGGCTGGTGTGACAGGGATGAAGCATGCAAAAGACTGACACTAGAGTTGTATCAACTGAAGGAGCAAATGAAAGCACTCGAAGAAAGAAACGAAACCCTGAGAAGATACAATGAGAGCTTGGTCAAGCTTGATGAGCAACTTAAAGCTCAAAGAAAGCATAAAGATCAAACCGGTCTTGGATTCACTGGTGAAGTTACCAAAGAAACTGGAGAATCTTCTGGAGCCAAGATAGGCAAGAAAGAAAAGAAGAAGCCGCTGGCGCAAAAAGGTAAGAAGACCTTTAACACTTCTTGCAATCATTGTGGGAAACCAAGTCACAGGACAAATAAATGCAGGAATGCACCGGTAAAACCAAACAACAGCTATTGCAAGAACTATTGCAAAAATGGTCATAAGACCAATGAATGCTGGTCCAGCTCCACTTCTGTGTCTAGTGGAAGCAGGGGAAGCTTCAAGGGCTACTGTTATGCTTGTAACAAGTTTGGACACAAGGCTGAAGAATGCAGATCAAAGACTATGGCATTCAAATCACCAAGACCGGTATACACCAAGAGAAACAAGAACCGGAGCACAACCAACTGTGCAAATTGTGGGACTCACTACCATAATGATTCATGGTGTAAGTCACTCAACACGAGAAGAGTGAACCCATGGAAGGCTACCGAGATAGTTTGCTATCACTGCAACAAAGTTGGACACTTAGCCAAAAACTATAGGAACCGGTCATCCAACAAGAAGAGAGAAATGGTCAAACCGGTAGAGAAGACCAACAAAGAAGAGAAGACTGAGAAAACAGTCAAACAGATTTGGTTCAAAAAGGAATCAAAAAGCTCCGCTGAGGAGAAGACAGAGGAAAGATCATCATCTGCAGATGGTGATATCTCTTCAGCAAACTAAGCCTTAAAGGCCTAGAGGGAACCGGTAGAGCATCTACCATTCTCGGTAGAACTGGTGAGAAGCGGACTCACTCAGTCTACGAGGATAATCGGACAAGTAAGAAGTAGTCAACCGAGGTTTGGGAAACCGAAAAAGCCGGATCACCGGTTGGCAAGAGCGGAAAGAAAATTTAGGTAAGGCATTTATTACTGTAGTCGTTTAACGAATAGTTACCATTTGGTAATTACCATTGTGACCTAACCCTATAAAAGAAAGAAGCATTACTCATAAATTTTACCTTGCTTTCATTGTGATTAACGAATTTTTACAAGTAATATTCTTGCGCTTTGATCATCGTGGGCGATTATTTGTTAGACCCATCAAAGCTTCTTTCTATTAATCAACTGTTCGCGATGGCAACATCATCCTCTACTGTAAAGTTGATCAAAGGAGATCAGGCGAATAGGCCAACATACAACATTTTGCCGGTTCAGAACAGAGAGAACTACATGGCTGGTGTGCTCTCATCTGTACCAGAAGGAGTCTTCTTAACCGAAGATGTCATGGCATTTATTCACACCAAATAGGAAGAATTAGGTGAAACATATATTCAAGGCAAGTACTTGTCACTGTGCGAAAAATGGAAACTTCCCGACAAGTACGCCAAGCTTGTATCATCTAGATTGATAAATGGAGTATGCTACCTGACCATCTTCCAGGAAGACCAAATCAAACTAGTGCTGAGCCGTCTTCACGAACCAGGTTTCTAGCTCACTAGAGGTGCATGTCACGAAATCACCAAAGAAGATCTCCACAAAGTAACTGGATATAGTAACAAAGGGGAAGCACTAACCATGTGGACCATTGCCAATGCCGTCGTCAACAAGCTGACCAAGTCAAGATCTGACGGTCGACTTATGACCGTGAACGACATTGAAGATGATGGAGTACGCTTTGCATCTGCTGTTATTGGGTACAAGGTTTATCAGTCAAGCAATTTGAATAGCATACCGGGTGGAGCTATTCACGCCGCACACCAGATAATGCATGACAATGCCAAATATGACATATGTGCACTGCTTCAAAGCCAAATATTTGAAAACATGAAGAAGCTTGGAGTTGTGAGAAAGAAATCCATTAAGTATGGAACCCTTCTAGTTTGCCTATACTTCTACTAAAATTTCTTTCCAGATATCGGTAAAGTGCATTGGAGAACCGATAAACCGGTCATGCATCAAATCGCCGAAATGGCCAATCGACTGGGAGACCAAGTAATGCGATGATTGAACACTTTGAGGCATTTCAATTAAAAATGCATGAAAGAGAGAGGGTGTCGTCACTATTGTTGACCTGTACAAGGACGATGTATGCTTTCTGGTTACCACTGATAACTGCATCATTCAAGCAGTGGAACTGAGAGACTTATATGCTCCTAAGCTAGGATACGAGATCACTTCCAGAATTACTAAGGTATATGTTGATGCCCTAAATGATGCAAACCTGGATCTTGGCGCAAATCGGTTTGGCACATATGCTAAGATTCTACAGAATCTGTCAAAGAGGGCACCAATCAAGAATGTCTACAAGAAGACCCCCACACCGAAGAAGAAACTGGCCACCGAGCAACCCAAGGCTCGAAAGAAGAAAACAAAACCGGTATCCAGTGCCCAGGCAACAGAACAAGAGGAGACAAATCCAAAAGATACAGTTCCTTTAATCAAAAGGAAGAGGGCATCAAGCAAACCGGTAAAGGAGGATCCACCGAGAAAGGCCAAGCTATCAACTGATGAATATGTGGCTTTACTGAAAGAAACTGGGGGAATGAGTTCAGTAGTGTCAAAATACAAGTTTGCTAATGAAGAAGACAGGAGAAAGATTGAAGAAGGGGTTGTGCACTGCCTTCACAAATTTAATCTACATCCTACCGAACTCACCAGAGTTGTACCGAAGGATCTCCTTGATATAATTGAAGCCAGATGGAGTGCTTCAATGGAAAGAGAGGAGCTGAGGATTCGAGCTCTTCTAGAGGTTCAGGACCATCTCACTCTAGAAGAAGCCACGGAACAGGCTGAACTGCATCAGCAATCCTTCTTAACAAAAAGGAGGATTGGTCTCATGCTTGTTGGTCAAGCTGAGACAGTGCATAAAGGAGTTGAGATATGGACCAAACTTCTTCAAACCCAGCAGCAAGCGAAAGAAGCAGCTCAAAGAGCCACAGTTCAACCAATCCCTCACACCGGTAAAGGCAAAGGAGTGCTTGGAGCGGAAGCACCTGTCAAAGAAAAGAGCTCCACAGTACCGGTCATCGATATCACCGATGACAAGAGCAGCGAACCAGCAGTCCTCATTTCTCCAAGTAAAGGTAACACAGCCTATGACAGTCAATGACATAGTTGATGAAGTAATGGACTTTGGAATAGTTGACAATGCTACCAAGTGGTATAGTGTGTTAGAAGAAGAGGATAAGGAAGCAGTCATTATAGCAATAGTGGAAACATTTCTAGACTATCATAGAACTCCAAGGGACTACAAGTCAAAGTTCCCACCGGAATTGAATTCTAGGCTTCAAGCCAAATGGAGAACCGGTCTATGAACTAATACAAGAATAAATAGAGAAACTTTGTCTCAAGTTAGACCTAGCCTAAGTGAAGATAGGATCAAACTTCTATTGGAAGAGGTATCAATGAATTTGCAACCCGGACTTAGAGTTGCCAAAATAATAAATGGACTTGATAAAGAGGTCTATGAAGAGACACTGGATTTCTGGAAAAAGAATGACTTCAGTACCCTGGACAATTTAGGTCCTCAGGATCCAGCTGAACAATTACAGGCACCACCAGTAAGATTCACCGCTGGTGAAGAATCTGCCACTGGAATGGAAAAAGGTCAAATAGAAGAGTTCACAGCTAGTGAACAAATAAATGTTGAACAAGAGGTAGAAATTGAAGTACCGATGGGTGAACTTCATACAGCTGTAGAGCAACCGAATGCACTACAGGAACAAAATATAGAGGTTGAAAAGCAACCAGAAGTTGTTGCTCAGACCGAGGAAGAACCACCTACAGAGCGAGACCTACTAGAAGAAGAAGCTCAACCGGAGAACACGGCTCACCAAGAAGCTGAAGAGAATAAGGGACAAGAAGAAGAAATTCCAGTCCACACTAAGAAAGCTCAACAGGAGCAAGAGCAAAGGCAACAGAAACAAGCAGACATACCAAGCTCCTCATATAAGAGGAAGTTGTCATTTGCCGAAGAAAAGGAAGCTAAAAGGAGTAAAGTCACCGATACAATGTGGACATCAGCAAGATGTCAACACGACAACTAAAAGAGTTGACCAAAAGGAAACAGGACATGGTCCTGACCACAGTAAAGAACATCCTGTGCAACTTTGTATCAGATACGAATGTTGATGAAGATAAACCAGTCATCGATCAGCTTGAAGTTCTGCAACAGGCAATTGGTGAGGATCTAACCAATCTAGAAACAGTGGCAATCAACCACTATGAGAAGAACAAAGTGGATGTTCTCCACAAACAGGTTGAAGAAATCAAGGTTAATTTGACAACCAACCTAAGAGTGTTGCAACAACAACTACAAGTGGCAAGTAGTCTGATGACAAGAACATCATATTTTGATACATTCTTGCACGATCTGTCAGAAAAATCATCAAAGGCCTCAAAAGAGATTAGAGCCTTGTCCTCTCAGTTTGACATTAAGAACAAAACTGCAACAACTTACAGCAAAGAACTAACAAGTCTGGCTCTTGTCAAAAGAAAGACTACAGAAGAGGAAAATAAAAGAATACAGGACATTGTTGGTTTTCAGATGTTTCTGGCACCAAAACTTGACATTATGCACCAAACAACAACTTGTACAGAAGCTTTGATCAATGAACCAGCTTATAAAACTGTGGAAGATATGGAGATCATTGTTTCTTTGAAAGCAGCCCAAAAGAATGTTAAGCATGTAACAAATCAGTGGGCACCTTTTCTTCACTTTGCCAAAACCATATATAAGGATATCTTCACAAACTTAAAAATGTGAAGAGAAGCAAAACCCTTTGTCCTGTGGAGGCAAAAAGGGGAAGAAGTGCAAATAGAGGAAAGCAACAGAAGAAGAGTAGAATAGGGAAAGAAGAAGAGAAGAAGGGTTGACACAGGAAAGAAGAAGAGCGACAGAGGAAAGAGAGTAATGGAGCAGAACAACCACCGAAGCACCCAGACAGGGGAAGTGCCGATAGGGGAAGTGTTCTACAGACAAGAATTGTCACAAGTGAGTATGGTTTTGTGTATAGTTTTGCCACCAATGACAAAGGGGAAGATTGTTAGCAATTTAAGATTGTCATTAGCGTAAATTCACAAACACCATGCATTGGTAAAAGGTCACCGGTCACTCACGTTACGTAGAAGACACCGGTAGACAAGAAACAGAGTGTATGCACCAGTAGTTAAAGAAAAGGGAATACACCAGTAGACCGATCTAAGTACACAGTACCGGTCTTAGAGTGCATACAAAGTTGAATCGGGAATAAAGGTTACACCAGTCTAAACTGCCTAAAGATCCGCACCAGATTTTGCGAAGCAGTCTGAGTTAAAATCGGATTATACAGGACATCCACTGCTCAGAAGTGGAGTTAGCTTTCTAACAAGAGTTAGCTTTATTTCTACAGATGTTTAGCAAGGTAAACTCCAGATCATACATAACGCATAGCTTTTTGCTAATTGCATGATTTATTGCTGAGTTTATAGCCTGGCGGTTCTATGAGTTAAGGGTTTCATTACGATGAACTCTTGTATAAATACAGGTCATAGGACGCAAGATAAAGTGTTGTTGATTGTTAGTGATTGCATAAAGTAGAGGAGAGACATCTTCTGAGACAATAGCGACAGAACACAAAGGTAGCAGAGATCAACAGCCAGGCAAATTGGGAGAGAGGTATGATCTAATCAGACATTCAGTGTCATAAAAGATCATTGCTTTTGTAAAGTGTAAAAGCAAGTTAAAATCCCTATATCAGGGTAGACCTAATCGGTTCGTTGTAAAATCTCCTAACAGGGTAACATCTTTATTGGTGTTAAAAGACCTCTAACAGGCGACTCTTAACAGGGTTAAGATCTTAACCGATCTTTTGTAAAATCCCTTAACCGGGTAGCACCTTAACCAATGCTTTATAAGCTCCTAACAGGGCGCCTTCATTCTGCAGTAGTGAAGTTGTGAGCTCTGTCTCACTGTGGTTTTTTCCTTCTAACCGAGGGTTTCTACGTATATATCGTGTGTTGATCTGTGTACTTCTTTTACAGTTATGATTGTTTGAGTCTCACTTTGCTTAGATGTAAAGAAGTGTTAAACAAGATAAAGAATAGAAGAAGAAAATAGTTCTTACTAATTCACCCCCCCCTCTCAGTAATCGGTTGGTATTATCATCAATATTATCATTGGGCTAATATATGTGATCAAAGACTATAGTTGACAGCAATAATATTCCATGCAGTGCCTTCTGAGGATTGTCGTACGAGAGAGGGGTGTGTCATACATACGTGAAGTTAAGTTGTACGAGTGAGAGAGTTAAGACCGGACGACTACAAAGAGGAGGGGTTGTGTGGGACTAATTGTCCTACGTGAATTTTATTCTTGCTTGCAGCAAAAAGACTATACGAGGACACTGGTTGTACCGTACGGGTAGAAAACACTCATCGAAGGGGTGACAATTCTGATTATAAATCAATTAATATCGCACTTTAGTATTGGGACCAGAGTTATCAATTCATACCAAGAAGGATACATATTAGGAGTCGTACAGCTTCCTTACATATATCTGCATCTCGTCCTAGCAACTCCCAACGTCAAGCCTCCATCGATATAAAATTGATAGAAAGAGATAGTATTGTTTTCCCCTATATCTCTTCAAAGACATTACACTGTGTCAGAGCTAGTGATCTTGCCAGACTATCAGGAAGAAGTGGATGTGAAACCAAGGTTAGCCCAAGTTTCTAGGACAGGTATGGCAGAGGGCAGGGGGATGAGTTTCTAGGACGACAAATTTTTTCCCAATTTTGGGGATGGCTATATAACAATAGGTAAAATTAAAATATGTAGAGAAATTCAAAATATTCATATGAAAACATGGATAAAGCATGCACTTATACATAATAGAACCTTAATATATAAGAATTAGCAGAATTAGTATGCCTAATTTGTGTTATTTTGAGAGTCAAAGTCAAATTTCTTCTAGAAGTCAAAGTCAAAGTCCCCTGGGTATCCCTTATCCTTGGGAATTTCCAAGATGGGGACGTCTAAAAAAAATAGTGGGGACGCATCCCCAGGTAACATTGTGTGAAACGAATTCTCATTCTACACACGAAGTAGGTACTGTTCACTCAATCAGCCACTCATGTTTTTGTCTACAAAGTTGATGGCAAGAAGAGCTTTTGTCTTTTGACTGAAGAATGAACCATGTTCAATCTCCCAGATTAAAAGATTTTCAAAAAATAATTAGAATGCCAAATGACTTTGTTCCGCTTTTTATAATATATTCTGGAACTTTCTAAAAAGAATATAATCTAACTTCATTTTTAATAATAAGCTTATGAAAGGTACTTTCTAATAAAGTGACCCACTTACAAATTTCCCATTCACATAATATAAAGTCACTTCTTAAAATAACTAAGGATCAACATTTGAATAATTAAATATAAAAAATCTCGAGAAGCTTAGGACTATTTAAAATTTAATTAATTATTTATTTTAGATCTTTTTAAATAATTAAAATTATTCTTTTAATTTATTATTTCTCTACAACTTAATGGTAATCATTTAATTATTTTCTAAGGTCAAATAAAAGGGGCAGTGCATGATCAAAAAAGAAAGACTGCTGCAATAAACCAAAAGTGAACCAAACTGCATAGATAAACAAATACTCAAATGGCCAGCATGAAATGTACCTCTAGAAGATGAAACAAAGCAGACTGCAATTTTAATGGTTCTTTCTTGCTGCTGTTTAACTAATATAACAGAACTGAACATACACTAAGAGCATACTAAATGAGAGATTTCTTAACAAGAGTCCAATCATTACCACACTCAACCACAACAACCATCTAACAACTTCATATAAACCAGCCAAAATCAACAACAAAAATTTAAAGCTAACACTTAAATATTATACAATCTTATCTGTAAGAATAATTGTTCAAAACCGAATATTATACATTTATGATTGCATCATGTCCTATGTCTACAATTAAATTTTTATATATTGTGTACCCCATACTAGTATCAGCAACTTTATGATTATGTATGTGCACAGGTCACAAGAAATTAGATCTAGACAAGTGACAAATGCAAACTACATGCCCCTGAATGACAAAGCAAATTCGCAAACATGTAAAAGCTAAGGTGTGACAAAGATTCTCTACTTCATTTGTTTATCAATTTCACGTCTTTGGTTTCCTTATTTTCTTGTCATATAATTAAAAGCAATATCAAACTTATCAAAGAACCTTTGATTGGAAAATTAGAGACTAAAGAAAATGTCTTTCTTCATAAGAAATGCTAACAAATAAGATCCCTATCACAATGAGATTTTCTTACCCTTAGTTGAATTCCTCTAATTGATGCTAACTTTTCCACTTCACGATAACCGACCCAACTACCATCTGGACGTTTCATGTTGAACGTCACAACAGGACCTTGTGTAGAAGACAAGCCTTGATAACCCTACATGATGTGATAAGTAAGAATCATCCCAACATCAAAAATATTAAATAAATAAGCCTAGAATTTCAACAAAGATGTAACTTTTAATGCCCTTGTACATAAATGAGAAGAATGAGAACCTACAAAACTGAAAAAAATGAACAATAAAATATAGCTTCAAAATACTAGAATGGTGTGAACTTTATAAGCTACTAGTCTACAAGAAATTAATTCAAAATGATTTTGACTCACATTTAAGAGTAGAAGAGATGATAAACTTCATCATTTTGCTGAATTGAAGACACTAAGTTAATATAAATTTGTTAAAGAAGTTCATGCCCTGAACATAACATGCATAATGCAAGGACCATTGAACATAACACATATAGACATATGTGGACAAGAACAATACTTCAAACTTTTATGAGGCATATTGATTTATCTTTTTCAAAAAAATACAAGAAAATCGTTTAGAGAAAAAAAAATCTAGAAGAAAGACATCTATAATGTGATATCCCCTAATTGTAATAAGAATTTAATAAATGAATAAATAATTAAAAATATATTAATTAAATATATTGATCATTTAAATCAATATTATTGATAAATAAATTAATAATTAAGTTGTTAGTTGAATACGTCAATCATATATATTGATCATTCAATAAATAATTATTAATTAATAATTATTTATTAATCAATAAATAAATATATAAATAATTATTAATTAATAATTATTAATCAATAATTATTAATAACTAAATAATTGAATCAATAATTATTAATAACTAAATAATTGAATCAATCATTATAATATATCGAATAAACTCATATCATACCATATGCGATCAAAACATATGATATGTGATTCAAGGCAACGCACAATGGTTGACCCAGTCAAGCGTCGTTTTAAGGAATTATTACTATCGTTAGTGATATACGATTAATTTAAACATTAAATTAAATGCTATGTAAAGGCACAAGGAACATACGGCCAAGGGTCGTGTATTGCACCGTTTCATCTGCAAGATAATATAATTATGACAGTACGCTACAGGGATATGGAAGAACAAAGAAAAAGAAGACAAAAACAATACAGTCGGCATAAAAGAAAAGGAACTAGTGGCAGTGGAGTTACCAGTTGGGATCACAAGTATGATCTTGTTATATATATATAGCAGATATTTTGGGTTATATATATACTGAAATCCATGTCAAAAATAATTGGAGTATATTCATATATATATATATATATATATATATATATATATATATATATATATATATATAATCTTGAAATTGATATTCTGTAAATTAGAATTACATATGACTGATTTTTTCAAATGATAAATGAATGATTATATACATAAATAACTCGGAGGCTTATATTCGGATTCTTATGATTTGATTCAGCATTCTAGGATAAAATTCCTATTTTTTCTTATACATTTATATGTATATCCACTAACTAGTTATGATGATATAGAGATCATATGGAGTGAATTTAATATTCATTAAGGATTGATCCTATATCTGAAGGGGACTAATGGAGATTGCTATAGTTTCCTTAGTCTCGAGAATGTTATAATCTCATGTAGGCAGTATATATACTAGTATCAGTCATATGCATATGCATAGGCTTGGATAACGTCTATCATTTCCAAGAGAACCTAAGAAGCAGTGCTCTATGGGAAGACGTGTCGATAGTCTGGGTTGCTTAGAATGGATCCTATATCCTTCAAGCGGAGAACCTAGAATCCTGTGAAGACCGACCTAGAGGCAGATCTTAGGATCAAATCCCCCTTATTAACTTAGAATATAGAAATAATGGATTGAATATATATTTTATATAATCTTCTACTAACGATGGTTTTTGCAAGGAACTTATATAAGGAAAACAAGCAGGGACATTACAGTGGTATTAAAGCATAATCTTGCCATCCTGTGGAGGATAGTTTCTGATAACGTATAAGCGGAAGAAAGGAAAGAAAGTCGTGGTTGAACAATTGGCAAACGAACTAAAGAACTTCATGGAGAAAACTAATGAGAAATTTGAGCGAACCAATCAATTAATTCTTCAAGCCATCCAAAACATGAGCAATAACAATATCCACAATGGTCGACCCACTTCTCCTATAGGAAGCGGCACCTTTTACTAGATGATGTGTTGGCATTACATGCAGAATGGGATGCTTTACCACACGATGTGAAACAACACCTAAACTTTGACAGGTTTAAGAGCCAAAAGAGAGAGCATTCCAGAGGTAGACCTGATGGGAGACAAAAGCATAAAAACAATGATCTGAAACAGGCAACCAGAAAATTAACTTTGACTCATTTTGATAGGAGTGGTAAAGTAACAACTAGAGTTTGGGTTCACCAGCTGGACACATATCTCTCATTGTGTCCTATGTCTAAGGAGGACGCTATCTGATTTGTTGTGTTGCATTTGGATGGCATAACCCATGATTGGTGGTACCATGAGTTACTTTCTCTACACCGTTATCAGATCACCTCATATCAGGAGTTTGTGGATAGATTGGTAGAGAGATTTGACTGGAAGGACCCGAAGTCCTGTTTTCGTGAGTTGGCACAACTTAGGCAGACTAGTAGTCTAGAGTCCTTCATCGATGAGTTTCAGTGGATTTCAGTAGTGGTTTATGACATTTCAGAGAGGGGGCGTGTGATGCTCTTCATAGAGGGTCTAGTTGAGCCTCTTAGGGATTGGGTTAAGTCTCTTGATCCTCCCACCTTGGAAGAAACTATGAAGGCGAGGATACCACTTTCCAGTCCACCACGAACAAGGTCTTCCACAGTCAGCTAAGGATATTTGTTCTGGTCTTCTTTGATGATATCCTTGTATATAGTAAGACGTGGAATGATCATCTTTCTCATCTGGATACAGTATTGGATATCTTGGATGGGGCTTCCTTGTATGCCAAGGACTCCAAGTGTGCATTGGGTATGACCGAGTTACTATATCTTGGTCTCATTATTAGTGTAGTAGGAGTTAGCATGGATCCTGAAAAGGTTTGTGCCATTTTGGATTGGCCTACTTCGGTGAACTTGACATGGCTCAAAGGGTTCACTGGCTTATATGCTTTCTACCGCAAATTTGTAGCGGGTTTGTCTCGCCATGCAGCTCCTCTCACTGATTTCATCTGGAAGGGTGCTTTTGAGTAAACTCCTCAGGCACAGGAGTGTTTTGAGAAGTTCAAACAGATTATGACTACATGCCCAATCTTAGCATTGTCGGACTTTCCCAGGATCACCATCCTATTGCTTTTGAGAGCAAGAAGCTTAGAGGTCCTGAGAGGGTTTTCAGCATTTATGACAAGGAGATGTTAGCCATAATGTATGCTTTGGCAAGATCCAGGCAGTACTTAGTTGGATGAAGATTTTGCATTAAAACAGATCATAATAGCCTGAAACATTTCCTTGGATAGCATGATCTTAATGAGAGGCAATCGAAGTGGGTCAACAAGCTACAATCTTATGATTTTGACATCTCATATGTCAAGGGCACACAGAATGTTGTTGCTGATGAACTTTCACAGAGACCTCATTTAGGTGCTATGACGAAGATATCTGAGGACAAGAGACTTGATCATTGTTGAGTATGCCAAAGATCAGTGGGAATCTGGTATTATTTATGGTCGGTACAAGACAACAGATATACTCTTGTAAATGAGCTGATCATTTATAAGGGTAGGATATTATTGGTCCCAGGGTTGAGCATTAGACAGGTTGTACTGAGGGCCTTTCATGATTCCCCTTTAGCTGGTCATCCCAGATTCTTCAAAACCTACAAAGAAGTTCAGGAGAGATTCACATGGAAATGCTTGAAGTTTGATGTGCAACAGTATGTTAGAGAGTGTTATGTTTGTTAGCAGAACAAGCAGGACCACACGTATCTAGTTGGTTTATTGCAGCCACTTCCCATTCCTGAGAGGAAGTGGGAATGCCTATCTATGGATTTCATTGTGGGCTTGTCGAAAGCCAAAGGCAGAGATTGTATATATGTGGTAGTGGATCGTCTCACAAAATATGATCACTTCTTTCCGATCACTACTACGTTTTCAGCGACATAGATTGCAAAATTGTTTTTCCGGGAGGTTTTCAAATTACATAGGTTACCCCAGAGTATTGTGAGTGACCAAGATAGTCGCTTTATGAGTCAATTTTGGCAGGAGTTGTTCAAGTTATGTGGGACAGAGTTGACTCCTAGTACGAGTTACCACCCTCAAACTGATGGCTAGACTAAGATCGTTAATAAATGGGTGGAGGGCTATCTTCAGAACTATGTGTCTGGACAGCAGCATGCATGGGTGAAGTGGATTTATTTATGTGAGTAATGTATAACTCCACTCGCCATATGTCTATTCAGAAGTCCCCTTTCAAAGCTCTATACAAATACGACCCTCTGAGTTTCATGGATTTGTTATTCAGTGATAGCAAAGTTCCTTGTGAAAGAGGTCTACTACAATACAATTAGGATATTATGAGGACTTTGCGGGATAACATTCAGAGGGCTCAAAATCAGCAAAAGCGGTATGCTGATCAGCGGAGAGTTGCTCGCTCTTTTCAAGTTAGTGATATGGTATACTTGATGTTGCAGCCTTATAGGCAGTCTTCTATCCGGAAGAGCGGAGTAGAGAAGCTCAAGCCTCGCTACTATGGTCCTTTCTGAGTTGTTCGGTGGGTAGGTGAGGTGGCCTATGAGCTTGAATTGCCTGATGGCAGTAGGGTGCATAATGTGTTTCATGTATCACATCTCAAGAAGGCGTTGGGGAGAAATGTTATTCCTTCTTTTGTTTTGCCACCCCTGGATGATGAGGGGAAGTTGGAGCTAGTTCCTGAAGTCATACTTGAGACCAAAGAGAGACATCTCTGAAGACAAGTCATCAGGGAGTTTTGGGTGAAATGGCAAGGTTTACATGTTGAGGATGCCACTTGGATGTCAGAGGATATTCTTCAGCATCCAGGATTGAGATTGCTTGAGGTAAAGCAATCTTGGGGAGGGAGGACAATGCTGTCCCTTTTTTAGCAAGTGACAAGTACTTGGCATTGTTAGCCCATCATTGCGACCCTCGTGGGCTAAAAGATGGTTTTGAGGCTCTCCAGTGGTGGACTTACTATTTATAGTAAGTCAATGTTGGCTAGTTCTATTTTTGGCTTGGCATTTAGGTGCTCAATTTGGTCAGTGATGCTCCAGCACTTGAGTGGGTGACTTATAGATTAATTAGCTATTAAGAGCTATGATTATTAATTAATAATATTATGTGCATATCGTAAGTGCTAAGTTATTTTATCATTAAAAGTGCAACAAGGTGCCAAAAGGGAGATTAATTAATATTTATTCAAATTCAAAAGTTATGCCAAGATGAAAAGAAAAGTCATTTAAGTGAATAGTGTGTGAAAAAAGATGCTAGCTGTTGTGTAATGGTGAAGCTTTTGAGATTGATTTGTATAAAATGCAGCTCTAAAACCAAAATCGACCCATTCCTCTTATTCTATGTTTGCTTGTTGAAGAATTGGGTCTCCTTGAGGGTTTTGAAGCCCATAGCAGGCTGAGAATAAATTTTTTTCTTGGTTTGATCTGCACTTTGAGCCATCACAAAATTGATGAATTGTGCTTCCTATTAAGCGTCAACTGTTCTTTGTTGCTGGACGGCATATTCAGAAGGCTGCAATTCATTTTATGAGCTTCGATCACAGTTTGAGGGAGCTGCGTTTTGTTTCTAGGGTCTGTGATTATCCATAAGTAGCAGCAATCACATACATAAAGGCTGTGTCAACTATATTGGCAGCTGCGATTCATCCTTCAGGCAGCGTCTCAAGTTTCTTGGCTGTGTTTTGCCTCATACTTGCAGCATTTGACTTATATAAATAAAAAGGTGCACATTCATAGCATGAATTTGTAATTGCATTTCCCAGCTTCATTGTACATATTTGCAATAATAAAGTAGATTCATAGTTTGTGCATAGGGTTTGAATTTAGTTTCTTTATTTTTAAATATTGTTGAAAAAGCCAAAAAAATTCATATATTGTCAAAACGAAAAAAAATTGCAAAACTTTGAGAAAAAACAAAACCATTTCTTCAGCACCAGTTGAATTCTGAGCCAGCAGGGCTCTTTACACTTCATGTGTTCCCTATGTATGAATAATTATCTTTATTCATTCCTTATCAGGTTTAGTTTGGACTGTACTCTTTTTTTCATATAACATTTTTTATACTTAATTCAAGTGTCCAATTGGATTCAGTGAAGTCAATATAATTTCCTTCCATAAGTTTAACAAATTTAATCTTTTAATAAGCTCCCCAATCCACTCCAAGGAAATAACTGGGTAAATGAAACTAACCATTTTTCACATGCATTCACTATGTAGGGTCTGAGATACAAATTTCCATGTACTGTAAAAATTGAACATATTTTGTAACTACATCAAACATTGTAACATTCAGAAAAGTCCACTTTATGTATACAGAAAAAGTAATTATGATTCTTTAAAGATAAAGTCTACATTTATTGAAAGTGGAAATAAATAATTGGAAAGATGCCAAATATTGACTAACCTTATCACTGTGTTTGCCATAGAGAACACATACTGGTGCTCCATTGCTGTGTCTCAAAGCTTCTAGCGTACTGCTTGTGTAGGCAGTCAGTGACCCTGTATGGCTGGGAAACAGAAACAATCTAATATTAGTGAATTACAATTTAATTTTGTTTTCTTTTATTTCATTTTCCCGCTTATAAACTGACCCACTTTATAATTTTCCATTGACGTAAAATAAAGTAACTTTATTATAATAATCAAGGTTCAGCATTTAATTAATTAAATAAAAATAATCCCAAGAAGCATAGGACTATATTTAATTTAATTAATTAATAATTCTTTTATAATGCCCAACTTAACCAGTGGGAATAAAGTAGGCTGTCTCCACTAAATGGCTTGTTCAGAAGAAGGGGACATTACATAGATCACACATTCGTATTGTCATCTTACACCTTTGCCTAAATTTCCTAAGTATAGAGGGGAAAATGATCTTGATGGCCACATTATTGCCCATTATAATATGTTTTTCTTTCCCACATTTATTACTGGTGCAATTTCTATTCTTTACAAACTAGAACCTTCTCGCCTTACCAGGCAATTTCAGATATTCCCAACTGATTAATAACGTTAAACCCATGCTGAAGAGCGGCAATGCTGAGAAATGATGAAGTGCCATCCTCAAACCATTGTTCTAGGCGTTCTCTTTTTCTTACAAAGTCAATATTTGCAATCGATGCAGCGACAGTTCCTGAAAATGATAAAATAACCAGAGGTCTAAGAATTTTAATGAGCTAACAGGAAAACATAGAATTCTTTTTTAAAGTAAAATATGTATCTATTCTGTACAAGATAGGCATTGAATCATACCTCCACCAAAGTATGACTTTTGTAGCTTTTGAGCTGAATCTGTAATTTAACACAATAAATCAGTAGCTGCTAAGCAGGAAATTTTTTTTGGATAAATTTCAACAGCCTGTGTTTAAAAGGTGAAACCATATCAAGAAAATTCCAGAAAGCCAACTACTTTCATATTTCAGTTGGTTTTGTGGTTGTAGTAGTTCAGGTTTTATTAGAGTTTAGTGGGTATAGTTAAACATAATGCTCATTGATTCTCTGTATGATTTGAAACATTCATGCTGAACATGCTTTGATGTTATTTGAGCTGAGAAACAAAATAAATAACAAACAATTAATCATTTTTTTTTCCTAAAGATAACATTATATAAAACATTCATATGGATTCAATGTGATGGAGCATGAAGGCAAAAAGTAACAGTCCACAAGCAAAGAGCAACCGCACAACTATGAGGTGAAGTTGTGTGAAGGAGAAGTGAAAAAGACTGGTGGTAGAAGTTTGTTTTTAGGCAGCATGTTCGGTGAAACGAGAGAATGAAAAAAGATCTGATGGGTTTTCACAAAGAGAGTCTTGACTGAGGCCAAACGAGGAGGTTAAAGGATCAAAGGCGATATGACTTTGGGGTAACCAAACAAAATCATGGCATGAAACCCTTATCTGCAAGCATATAAATTGGAAAAATTCACCTGCTGAAAATTGGCTTCAATAATAGTGCCAGATATCACAATAGAAAAATACATTTTCATTGTTTCAAAGGAATTCCGCCCAAGATCAATCCTTTTGGAAGAACTTAGAAAACTTAATTGAGGATGATCAGTAGCTGTTCTCAACATCTGCAAGGATCGATTGTTTATTTGGAAATAGCCCAGCTCCTCCAATCATAACTGAACAGATGGAAAGTATTTGGTCATAATTGGTCTTCACAAGGGTCTCTTTTCTCCCAAATGACTACTTCATGGTTCTTTTCTCGTCACTGGAAAACAGGGATCTAGTGTTACACGGAGACCCATAATACTTCCAATGAAACTTTGAATCTACAAACCTAGATCCCCTATTGTGACTTATCCAAACAAGAACATCTAGCCCTGGTGGAATTTAAATAACGATGAGCATTGGATCCAAATTGGGACCTTTCATGCCACATGGATAACATTACTGAGCAAAAGATTTCACCAGTTCCACATACCCTATCCTTCAATTGGAAAACTTGAGTAAGACATCATAATGTAAATCTCATAGAAAACAAGGAGCTAATATGGGCCAACCATAAACATCTAACACCTCAAAAAGGATGGTCTAGTTTGAATTAATAAGTTCATTATGATTAGAATATTGTGCGTAAAACACAAAAAAAAATACTTCACACTTTCAATATATTTCTGATATTCTACTTGAAGATAATCCTTATAGAAAGAGTTGCATATCATATGTGCCCTTAGTTAATGACAAGTACCCGTTCTAACTAGTAGTGCTCCAAGCCCTGTTGGGTAGCCAAATATCTGGAGTAAAGCAAGAATTTTAAGTTAAAAAATAGCTAAAATCTGTACACAAGAAAAACATATTTCTATATCTACATAAATTCTAACATATATCCTCCTGAAACATACATGAACATCAAAATAACATATAGAGTGGAATAAAAGCAATCAATACCTTATAGAATGAGAGAGCAACAAAATCTGCAGGAAATTTAGATAAATCTGGTGGTTGTGTACCACAACCTTTTGCTGCATCAAGAAGAACCATGTAGCGTCCCCTATTCAACACATTAGACCAAACCACTCAAAAAAATGTGCTGAGCATCTAGTTGCAACAAAAACCCTAGTAAATGCCAAAAAATAAAATTTAGCCTGAGCTCTCCATAATCTACCTTGCGGTAAACCTCAAGATCTGGATGAACCCTCCAGGACTCCAGAGCTTTCAAAATTACCATTCATGCTGAATAACTAGAGTTCATCATCTAATCATTGTACCATTTTTTATGATTTAACTTGAGTTTCTTCTATGCTCTATATTAACATTAATATATAAGAGCTCATCATCCAATCATTGCACCATTTTTTATGATTTAATTTGAGTTTCTTCTATGCTCTATATTAACATTAATATATAAAATTGATAATCCCTTTAGAGGTTTAGATATTATTTGGTAAAAGAAAAAGGGCTCAAATACAGTTATCCCTTTTCTTTTTATTTCTATAAAGCAACATGGGATTCTACAAACCTTGACATGCTGTATTAGGAACATCTTCAAACACTAATGTAGGCCTTCTTTCAGATGGAAGTTGCTACCCAATTAGATGTGCAATACCCAGTCTTTTCTAAAGGTATCACCCAAAGAAGTAAGTTTTAAGATTATTTCATTTGCAAAAATATTATGCCTTAGTGATCTAGTTTCACAAAGAACACACTCAATCAACCAGGAAAAATATCATTTCCCACAAAACTTAATTATAAGAAAAGCTTTTTAAGGGTTAAGAAACTGACAACCCCTTTATTTTAGCACACTACATCAAACTCTAGGTTTCAGAGTTAGTTAAAGGATATTGCATATACAACATGTTGCACATGTGAAACAGAACCAGAATTAGCTAACTTGGATATTTTGGATCAGAAGACAAAGGTTAGCTTTTTGCTCCTACCATATTGGTATTAGCCATGAATGTTCTCAGTATCCTTCCTGCTCGTAGGATACTCTTCCTAGGAAAAATATGAAGAAAGGAGAAATGCTGAGAGGGGGAGGAGGTGAATTAGTATTTCTAAATTTTAATTTTGGTAAACAAAGAGAGACACACACACGCAAAGGAAGATGAGACACACAGAACTTTATCACATGGAAAACCCAATGCGGGTTAAAAAACCATGGCTTCACTATTCAAATGGGCTACAACCCAATACATTAAGAGCTACAACTCTTTTTCATTCACCCAGCTGAACAGGCTCCAACCTGTCTCGGAAAGCTGCAACTTTCCTTTTTAGTACAAAGATGAGAAATAGAGAACAAAATAGAATTCACTGTCTTCACAAAACATGAAGACTCTCAAATGGTCTTTTGACTTGAGCAAGAATCACTGCCAGTATAATGGTACTGATATTTATATTCTCCTTTGATAGCTCCCGGTGGTCAATAATTTCCACACACCAGCTTGCTCAACCTGTCCTCTTTCAAAATATCTCTTTACTGAGACATGCACATACTCTTCCTTTTAATACATACTAAGCAAACGAAGCTCCACCTCCTTTTCTTATTCAAAACTTAGCACATACACACAGTTCTCATTTACATACCGCTCAGATTTTGAGCACTCTGTGTATATACTCTAACTCCTCTTCGTAATATTTTTATGCCACAGTCCCCCTGTTTTTATTCAACATCTACTACCTGATACTGCCAATATTCTATGCTGCCATCAATAATATTGTCATTCTGTCAATATATGAATCCACGCCAAGAAGTATATGCCTTTGCACAAGGGAGTCTCCTTTATATGTTGTGTTCAGATGAAGATTCTCCAGTCGCAACAACCACCCTCTGTACTCTGAACGCACTGAAATTCCTTCACCGAATTTCAATATCCACAGATACCTTACACCTCTATTTTTTTTACTCTGAGTCATGGCAAGCTTGCTTAATAGTTTCGTTATTGCCTTTTCCCAGTTATACTATTCTCAAATATTTATGTGTGGACATTTATGGACCCAACTCTCTTTAGGATATACGCCAATGTTGCTCTTGCCACGATTTTTTAATAATTGCGGAACATTAGAAATATTAAAGCCTGTGATGAAATTCTAAGAATAAACCGCCGATGAATCAGCACCCACTTGAGAACTTCAATAAATCAACACCCGCTTCAGAACATCAATTTGTTAATGTGTATCTCCTGCACGTCACGGCTTCACATGAAACCAAGTTAATGAAATATTCTTTTTTTTCAAAACAGATAAAATGTTTTTTATATAACCGGCTTGAAATGAATTCACGAGTGTCTACCACCCACACAGGAAGCCATTTTTGCTTTCTATTCCAAGACTCAGGTTTCACGGATTGAATCGCGTCTACTTAACCACTCATAGAGCCGTTTCTATTTTTGAGAGCCGTTTTTTATGACTGGCCACAGTCTCCACAAAAATGCGACAGTTTGCCCACCGTGGATTTTCATATCTATATTCAAACTGCCGTTTTCTTCATTTTCAACTCAACTACGTTCAACAACTTATACATGCAAATCATTATTTTTTGTCTCCATGCACATTGGATCGGTTACACAGCTGAGTGCATTTAATTCGAGCACCAGCTCTCTGCACTAAATTGTTTTTAACCACTGAAGGATTTCCTGCAACAAGGAATCGTATCTGCCAACCTTACACGCTGTCATATAGGCATTAGTGGTGACAAGAGTTAAACGGGTGATCACAGCACATAACCAGTGAGAAGTGATATCAACAGTGACACTTGCAGCGTACACAATAACCATGCCACCCAAATTAAATCCATCGTGACATCAATGACAGAAAATATAAAAAAATCATCATGATAAAGTTATTCTGTCTATACATATCATAGTCCACAAAACAACTACAACCTCTGAATACTTATTGAGTTCAAGTTTCGGCATCAATGAAAATTAAAAAATCAAAAAATTGCTCTCAAAAATAGTGATAGGTGCCTCAACAGGAGCCTCTGATAGATGACCAACCTTGCGTTCCTACTCAATTCATTAAAATTAATTGTTCTACAATTTTTAATAATAACACAAGGCACCTCCTATTGAAGAGATATATGTAATAAGTATCCCCTTATATTATATTTTAGATTGATATGTATTATTACATTTTAGATTAATATGCATATTGTAATTGATATATTTGTTGTTAGATTAAGGAAATTTACAGTTCAATTTGTTCAATAATCTATGAGATTATGAATCACAGAATGACAAATACTATTTCTTCCACTTAGTGCCCTATTCGTTCTATGTTTATGCGCGTCTTGCTTCCTAAATCTCTTCATTTTTTCTTGCCTCCATCTCGACTGTTTTTTACCTCCTGCGTTTGTTTTCTGCCTCCATTGCGGGCTGGGGAACAATAAAAATGGATCGCTTTTTTTATGTTTTCAAATTTAAGTTTTTCTTTTGTTTTTTGCATCGAGTTTTTTGCAATTTTCATGTGATTTTTTCGGTTATAATTGCCACAATTTTACAGGAAACTCGTCTGCAAATTTTTTGGCAAGTGACTCATGGCCATGAATGGCTTGCAAGTACTCATGAGTCAACAGAAAAATTGCCCATTTCTTCATGTATGCTACAAGTAAACCCAAAGCAAACCCAAACCCGCTAATTGATGTGTTGTATCCACATAGCCATATCTAAACTAGTAACTTAGAACCTTAACACATTCACTTCCTTCCAAATTTGCAAGTATTCTTGGAGCGATTCAGATGATATTCTCTATCCCAAGAAGTAAAAAATGAACAAAATACACATATAGTCTTACATTTATAAAAAAAAAATGTTCTTGTACACATGCATCATATTTTTATTCAGATTATTTTATGATGGATTGAAGCAAAAAAGCAGACAACTACTGCAGCACAACCTACAAAGGGCAGCTGGCTCCATGCCTTCCACATGTCTACCTTCCTGGATTGCCTTTACCAAGTTCAGGTTAAACCTTGTTCCAGAGAAATTGCATTCCAATGGAAATGCAAATAAGTGATAAACATCTCCTGCAAATGCAAGCAAACACAAAGACCATCAATTGGCACTACAATTAATTTCAGTAGCTTTCTACTTAGCATACATAGTTGCTAAGTAATTTCACCATAAGGATTGACATTCAACAACATATCTCAATATCTTACTATTTAACATTTCATTCTGAGGTGGTTTCTTAGAACGCCTCTGTTGGCTGTGGAATTTGAAATTTGGTAGTCTATTGCAACCAAATTCAGATTCTTTGTTTATGGAATCCCATTTCATGTCTTCAATATCTACAGCAATAGCAGTAGCACCTTGGTTGAGAGCATATCTAGTTGCTAGTTAAGGATGGATTTGAGGGTACTAAAATAGGTATGGTGTATGCCTCATTTCTTCAAAAGTTCAATAATCAGTTTCTATTCCACTACAAAAATAAAGAGACTAACATAAAGTAAACGATAAAGCAAATATCACATTTCCAATAAGCACATAATGGCAGACAACTAAACCAAACTACCATGAAAAATGCAAAAATTGGCATATTTATTTCAATGTGCTATCAATAAGCAAGAATCAATGATTTACTGATAACATAGACAGACCTCAACTGATGATTTAGCCAAGAAACGATTCTGTAACTTGTAACAAATTAAAATGGTTGAACATGTTCTCCAAGCATCTCAAATCTGTCATTTATTTGTTATCTCAATCTGTACACAGATACTTTAGGGAGACCCTCTTTTGCTATCATTTTTAGCTGTACATATGAGTTCCATTAAACTATGTTGGAAACTCAAGGAAACTACAATAATTTCCTTGATCAACCAATCTAGTCAGACCGGATCCACTGGAGACTCATGGAAACTAATATAATTTCCTTTTTCCATTCTTTTAAACCTTTACACACACTTTAGCATCAATTTAGTTTAACACCAAAGTTAAATAATATATTTTCATCATGTGAAAAGAAGCTCAAAAGTCAAATTACCAAACCATGCTTCCAAGTAATTTAAAAGACAATTAAAATAAGTACTAAAACAGAATTGCATTTTCCCATCACAAATATACTGGCAAACCAAGATTGTCTTGTCATTGCTCACTATGTGATATTAGGAAAAGGATACTCCCGGATCCCAAGTACACTATTATGATTTTCCATGGTGTACATGTAATTACTACTAGTACTCCAAGGAAATGTCTCTCCAACTAATTTCAGGGCTGCTGTAGCGCCAGAAGTAAAAATGCATTTGTAATCTTTGGGTGAAGCATTACAATAAGCCAGAACCTGTAAAATCAGTGCCACCCTGTCAACACCCCATAATTGCAATAACTATATGAGACAGTGGACTCAAATATAAATGCTAAATACAATGTTGTCTGGTGGAAACTACCAAAAATTCTAGACATTGTTTGATGTTCTAAGACAAAAAAAACATCCCATAATGATCACCCCATGAAATATACATTAAAATAAATGAACCTAAATCAGGACAGTATAATTGATTGAAACATTTAAAGAGAAATTACAGAAAATAAATTGACATATTATCCTCTCTCAACCTGAAAATGGATTTTATGACAATATTGAAAAGGCTTTGCGATGCAACTATTTGTATTAAATCATTAGTTATTTTAAAAGACTGCAGACTAGGCTTTATTGTAAGCATATTTGTGTTGGACTTATCTAATTCAAAGGCAAATTAAACCAAAAACTATCATTTGTATATTACATATACACTTGATATAAAATATGTCAGGATACAGCAATTATAGTTGACCAGTTGTTACATCACACAAAACTGATAATTTGAGACAAATATAAAAGATAAACATGAGCAATTTGGCTAATGGATCTTACATTCCTTTGAACTCTGGTCCACTTAAAAAGTTACCCAATATAAATTACAAACTCAATATAACAAGCACAAGAGCATTATCAATCATAATACAATTTACTAAATATAATGTAATTGCAAATGCAAGGAAAAATGCAGTCCTAAAAGAACTAAAGAAACCTTTGAAACATCAGATATATTCATATTATTTCCAATTGTGTTAGCTCTCAACCTAAGTTGTTGTTTCTGGTTCAGATTTTGGTTGAGGTTCTCAGATTTAGTTTGTCGACCTGGCTAAATGTTTTTGGGTTTATTCATACCAAAACCATGTATGTATCTGTGGATGTATGTATGTATGTACCAAAGTAACGATAATCGGAATCGGATCGGAATTGGCAAGGCCGAATTGAATTGCAAATCGGCCATGAATCGGAATCACATCGGCCATGAATCGGCAAATTTAAAAAACCTTTTAAATTTAGAGATTTTAATAATTTAAAACTTATTTCATGCACCCTTTATTGAATATAACTTAAACACACTATAACATCATCAAATAGAAACTAACATACATAAACAAGGAACATAAATGATAAATCCATCACATACGTTATACATAAAATGTAATTGTAGGTGAAGTAAATAGAAATCATAGGATCATAATGAGTCAAATCATAGAATGTATGTAAGATGAAGATCCATAAGACATCAAATCATTACTAGGTCTTAGGTAGCCTTTGTTGCTGGTTGTTTTCAAGTCTGTCTGTTGAGAAGTCATATCTGTCTGGGATTTGGGAGAGAGCTAAGCTAATTCTGTCATAGAGATGGGGTCGAAACCAAGTGATTTGTGATAAAACGAGTTAAAACCCTTTGAGAATCCTTTTGCCAGCTTCAGTTTGACCTTAGAAAGCCATGATGGATTGTGGGAGGTAACCCTGTTGAAGGCTTGCTGAATCCTGAAATTTAGCTAAGTCTGGAATTTTTCAAAAACCCCCAAAATCTAGAATCCGCATCTTAACTCCTATGAAGCTAGAACCTATCTCAAACATCCTGAAAGTATTTATACAAATATAACTTAAAGTATAAGAAATTAAATAAATCAGATTTATACTTAAATGTTATATTTGTTTAAATCCTCCCATCCCCTGGATCAATCTCCTCCACAATGATTGGAGAAGGCAAAAACAACATTAAAAAAAGATTGGGTTTTTTTTAAATTTGACTTTGACTTTTTAAATTTGTGCTCTCGCGGCAACAGGTCCACAAGATCAACCTGAAACAGTACAAGAACCACTAGTTCAATTCACTACTCGTGAAGAACCAACAATCGGTGAGCAGGAAATTCCTAAGGAACAGTTCACATCTGGTGAACAGGTGAATCTGGGAGAATTATCGGTTAAGATGACCACTGACAACACAACAAGTGAAGAATAAATTGTTGTGGGTGATCTACATATAGCTGAAGAGCAGCACATAGAGAAAGCCCCACCAGAAGAGCAAGTGCAACAGGAAGAGGATGCACAACCAGAAGCAGAGGTACTACCGGAAGGTGAAGTACAGCAAGAGATAGATAGACTAGCAAAAGAGGTCCTACCAGAAGAGGTGGCACAACCGGAACAGGTGGTAATGCCGGAAGAGAGTACAACCGAGAAATGAAGGAAATCAAGAACAGCTGGATAAATAGGAACAAGTGTTACATGTACAAATTGAACAAGAACAACTGGTACAGGAGCCAAGGTAAAAGGAACAGGTAGATGTTCCAAGCTCATCCTCATCTAAGAGGAAGTTGACGTTTGCAACAGATACAGAAGCCAAAAAGAGCAAGGTTAGCGAGACTATGGTTGACATAAGCAAAATGTCAACTAGGCAACTAAAGGAGCTGACAAAGAGGAAATGGGACATAGTCCTAACAAGTTGTCATGTCCCCTTTCTAGAGACATGTTCGTTCATGACGGGTTTGCCTATCATCGACTCTCGTAGGCAAATAGTTTGGAGAGAGTCATTGTGTGGATCATTTGATTGCTTATTGCTGACAAAGCCTACATTTAGCAGAGCCTACATCCAGTTTGAGGCCTACATGCAGTTGTAGTGGAGCCTACGTCCAGAAGCGAGCCTACATTCAGTCTAGTTGGGCCTACATTCGGTTATGAGACATCTTGGCCTACATTGTTATAATTTTAAGTTGAGATTGCACTTTTTATATTATAAAGTTGCTTTATTATAAAGTGCATTATAATATGATTTTATAAAGGATGTTTCTAGAAGTTCTTAGCAACTTCTCCAAAAAGTGAATAAATAGAGGGCTGGGCCTCTCATTTGAACATGCTTGGATTTGGGATTTCTTCTACTTCTTCCATTGTGGAGCAATTTATAGTCTTTGGTCTGCAAATACTATTCGATCTTTGGGAACGAATCACTCTCCCAGATTGGCATCACTGAGGTAGTGAAATATCTACTGAAGGGTTGCAAGTTTGGAGTTGGTATTCAGCCATCTCATTGGTATTTCATTGAGAATTCGTTGTAAGGGTTTGTTTGTGGTTGGAATAAGGGTTTGTATTCACCTATTGCATTGGTGAATCTTTTGGTGAAGGATTGAAGACAATATTGCACATTTTTCAGACATCCAATATCAGGGCCTGGAATCATAGTTTTGTTCATATCTCCAAATCTACCTGGAGATATTTTTTATGCATTTGAGAGGACATTCATACATCCTTGGCGGTCCTGTTTATATTCTTTTGGGGCCACAAAACCTTGCCCAGATTTTTGTACTGCAGTCGTACAGTACGGCCCTGGTACTGCAGTCACAGCAGGTACAAAGTTGCAAGTTTGGTTGGCAATTCGGGTCTGTTCCTCCAGCATCTTCATCAATCATCATCAGCACATTATAAGGGCATCCAAATCAGGTTCATTCTATATGTTTTGAGTATTTTGTGTTAATCAAGAAATTCTGTGAAAATCGCATGTATTCAGACTTGTAGGACAGTCCAGATTTTGAGAGTTGATAGTCCCTGTTCTTGGACATAGCTGCATGGTCACTATTACTGTCATAGCAGTCTCTGTTATAACTAAATTGGCATAGAAGTAAGAGGGTTTATGGGGAACAGCACTATCTTATATCTTGACATGTAACAGTCCCATGTAACAGTCAATGTATTCAGACTTGTTATTGGTTTGGAATAGGAAAAGTGCATTGATAAGACTTGTTCGTGAAAGATGGTTCATATATCTCATGTCTTAGCTATTGTGTTGTAATCAGTCCATAGACAATGCTTACATTCTATTGTTGGAACAGTCATTCATTGTAAATCAGAATTTGAGAAATACATGATAGATTGACATAGGGATCATTGCATTGATATTAAAGTTGCATTGTTGTTCTTTATGCTACTTTCTATATTGGTATTGTTATCACAATAACATTTTGATGCCCAAAACGATTATCACACTGAAACACAACATTGAAACAAGACCATTCAAGTGCATGCCAACTGTTTGACGAATTGACACAGATCAAATTTGGGGTTTTTAGTGGCCTTTATAGTAAGGGTCATTACAGTGGTATCAGAGCCGTGTTCTTGCCATCTTGTTGGGTAAGAAACCTATATGCATCCTTCAACATTTGGGCATCACAGGTACTACACACGAAGAAGAGCAGCACTAGAGGGTGAACAGGACTTTGGAGATACTCTTACCATGAGTGAGAGACAGTCACAGAGCCCACCAAGGATTCCTGATGATGAGAGGGAATTCTTTCGGATGATGGATACTAGACAGCTAGAGATAGTCCAGTCTTTGCGTACTTTGATCACTATGATGGAGAGAGTTGTTCAGCCCAGAGCACAGGAAAAGGTTAGAGGTACACTTGATCATGATAATAGGAGCGTGGCAGGTTCACAGGGTGCTCCCAGGCATAGGTCTTGGACAGCAGATAGACCTACTCGTCCTACTTTCCTTAGAGAGGAGGCTCAGGAGGCAGGAGAGGGTGATGTGCAGGATGATTTTCAGGATGATCTTAGAGCTGCTACTGCAGAATGGCAGGCATTACCACCACATGTGCGTGAGTTACTCAACTTTGATCGTTACCTGAATCAGAGGAGAGAGCACATGAGGAGTACTCGACAGAACAGGAGACCTAGAGGCCATGACAGTGAGTTGCAGCGAGCTGCTAGTAAGCTCACTTTACCTTCTTTTGATGGTAGTGGACAGATGACAGCGCAGGCATGGATACATAAGTTGGATACATTCTTAGCATTAAGGCCCATGTTAGAGATAGATGCCATCAGATACGCCACCTTGCATTTGGAGGGTGCAGCTCACGACTGGTGGTCACATGGTATGGTTACTTTGTAGCACAACCAAGTGACTTCATACCAAGATTTTGTAGACAAATTGGTGGAGCTTTTTGACAGGAAGGATCCTGAGATATTCTTCCGTGATCTTGCACAGTTGAGACAGACAGGCAGCTTGGAGATATATATCAGTGAGTTTCAGCGGTTGTCAGTTATGGTGCAGGATGTATCAGAGAGGCGATTGGTCATCTTATTCACTGAGGGATTGTTTGAACCCCTCAAGGGTTGGATCAAGGCATTTGATCCATCATCACTACAGGAGGCCATGAGGAAAGCTCGTAGTATGGAGCTTACAGCACCTTCTAGCAGGTTCACCCCTAGGAGTTCTACTTCTTTCAGAGATAATAAGAAGTTTGATAAGGGGAAGGGGAAGAAGGTTGATACCAAGGGGAAATCCACTCCACCCTTGGATACTGAGACACTTAATGACCTACGCAGGAAGAAGCTATGCTTCTATTGCAAAGGTCCATATGATAGGGATCGTGACTGTCCTTTGAGGCCTAAGGGGAAGGCCAATAGAGTTATGTGAGCGTACTATGAGGACTCAGATTCAGATAGCACAGCACATGAGGATGAGCATAGTGACACAGAGCCTGAGATAGAGGCAGAGGCTTCAGAGCCTAAGGTTGAGCCAGAGTTACATTTGCAGCAGGCACGCTTGTCCAGTATTCAGCAGGAGGGGTCCTTTAGATTGCGTGGAGTTTTAGCAGGACAGAAGGTGATTACCCTAGTTGACACAGGTGCTACGCATAATTTCATTGATACACGTTTGGTTGAGCGCCGTGGTATTGAGACAGAGGAGTTTGAGGGTCTCCGAGTGCAGGTTGCTGATGGTTACACTCTTAAGTGTAACAAGATGATCAGAGATATGCCCTTACGCTTGAGCAATTATGAGTTCAAAGCGGATTACCATGTAGTTAACATGGGTGACCTAGATATTGTGTTGGGGATGACTTGGTTGCATTCATTGGGCGAGGTCACTTTCAGACTCAGGGACATGGAGATCAAGTTTGAGGTAGATGGTAGGCAACATGTCTTGAGGGCTATCAGAAATAGTGATATTAGGACTATTTCTTTCAGGCGCATGGAGAGGATGGTTAGACATGATGGGATCGGATGGGCAGCCATGTGTACTCTCATGCCTACACAGGAGGAACATCAGATGACAGAGTATCACCCTGATATTCAGAGATTGAGAGAGCAGTATGATAGGGTGTTCAGTGACATTCCACCTAGCGCGCCACCTGATAGAGGGATTGAGCACATCATTGAGTTAGAGGAGGGTGCTAAACCAGTGATGATCACACCATACAGGCATCCTAAGAGGCTCAAGGATGAGATAGAGAAAACCATCAAGGAGCTACTTGAGATGGGGCACATTAGACCGAGCAAGTCTCCTTTTGCTTCTTCAGTAGTATTGGTGAAGAAGAAAGATGGTTCTCTACGTATGTGCATTGATTATAGGGCGCTGAACAAGAGGACTATTAAGAATAGATACCCTATTCCGCAGATTGATGAGCTGATAGATGAGCTTCACGGGGCTTGCTACTTCAGCAAGATAGACTTGAGATCAGGATATCATCAGATCAGAGTCAGAGAGCAGGATGTGGAGAAGACAGCATTTAGATGCCATTGTGGACACTTTGAGTTTGTGGTCATGCCATTTGGGTTGACCAATGCACCAGCTACTTTCCAGTCCACGATGAATAAGGTCTTCCATCATCAGTTGAGGAAGTTTGTGTTGGTATTCTTCGATGATATCTTGGTATACAGTCGGACATGGCAGGAGCATGTAGCACATTTGGAGATTGTATTGAGTATATTGCAGACGGAGTCCTTGCATGCCAAGGAGTCCAAGTGTGATTTGGGTATGACTGAGCTCTTGTACTTGGGTCATATTATTAGTGCAGTTGGAGTGCGGATGGATCCTGATAAGATCTGTGCTATAGTAGAGTGGCCTATTCCTGAGAACCTGACACAGTTGAGAGGGTTCCTAGGCTTGTGTGGCTTCTATCGCAGATTTGTTAGTGGTTATTCACGACATGCAGCTCCTATGACAGATTTGTTGAAGAAGGGGGCCTTTGTTTGGACACCAGAGGCGCAGGCTTGTTTTGACAGGTTCAAGGAGATTATGACTTCATGCCCGGTGTTAGCATTGTCTGATTTCTCGAAGCCATTTGAGCTTCAGTGTGACGCATCTGGAGAGGGTATTGGTGCTGTTTTGATGCAGGATAAGCACCCTATTGCCTATGAGAGCAGGAAACCTCGTGGACCCAAGAGATCTTTCAGCATCTATGATAAGGAGATGTTAGCCATCATGCACGCATTGGCTAAGTTTAGACAGTATCTAGTGGGTGGTAAGTTTTGTATCAAAACTGATCACAACAGCTTGAGGCATTTCCTTAGTCAGAGTGATCTCAATGACAGGCAGCAGAAGTGGGTGAGTAAGCTATAAGCTTACGATTTTGACATATCATATGTGAAAGGGACTCAGAATGTGGTAGCAGATGCATTGTCACGTAGACCACATCTTAGTGCATTGATTGAGATATCAGAGGATTGGAGGCATTTGATAGTGGCAGAATATGCTAGAGACCCATGGGCATCAGGGATAGTTGATGGGTCAGTTGTTGATACCCGGTATACACTTGTGGATGACTTGATCATCTACAAGAGCAGGATATTTTTAGTCCCAGGATCAAAGGTGAAGTGATCTATTTTGAGAGCTCTTCATGATTCACCTACAGTTGGTCACCCTGGGTACTTCAAGACATACAGACAGGTGCGGGAGCGGTTCACTTGGAAAGGACTGAAGACAGATGTATTGCAGTATGTTCGTGAGTGCCCTGTTTGTCAGCAGAACAAACAAGAGCACACCTTTCCAGCCGGGCTCCTACAGCCACTTCCCATTCCTGATCAGAAGTGGGAGTGCATATCCATGGATTTCATTACGGGCTTGCCCAAGGCCCAAGGGCGTGATTGTATCTACGTGGTGGTGGATAGACTAACGAAGTATGCACACTTCTTTCCCATCGCTACTACTTTCACAGCAGTACAGGTAGCTGAGGTCTTCTTCAGAGAAGTCTTCAGATTGCATGGGATACCTCGCAGCATAGTGAGTGACAGGGACAGCCGATTTTTGAGTCATTTTTGGCAAGAGGTATTCAGACTTTGTGGCACTAAGCTTACACCTAGCACCAGTTATCACCCGCAGACGGATGGACAGACAGAGATAGTCAATAAGTGGGTGGAGGGCTATTTGAGGAACTATGTGGCTAGTCAGCAGAGGGCATGGGTGAGATGGATACATTTGTGTGAGTATTGTTACAATACCACATTTCACATGTCGATTCAGATGTCACCTTTCAGGGCTCTATATGGGTATGATGCGCCTAGCTTTATTGATTTGCTTATGTCTGATATTAGAGTTCCACGTGCCGGGAATTTGCTTCAGGAGAGCAAGGACATTGTTTATGCTCTCAAGGATAATATAGCCAGGGCACAAAATCAGTACAAGCAGTATGCAGATCAGAAGCGGATTGAGAGGAGCTTTGAGGTGGATGATATGGTTTACCTCATGCTTCAGCCATACAGACAGTCTACTCTCAAGAAGAGTGGGGCGGAGAAGCTTAAGCCGAGATACTATGGGCCTTTCAGGATCATTAGGCGTGTTGGTGAGTTGGCTTATGAGCTTGAGCTTCCAGCTGATAGTAGAGTGCATAATGTGTTTCATGTGTCGCGCCTCAAGAAGGTGTTAGGGCAACATGTTGTACCTTCTACAGTGTTACCACCCTTGGATGATGAGGGGAAGTTGGTTTTGGTGCCAGAGTCTATCTTGGATAGCAGGGAGAAACAGCTTCGCAGGAGAGTTATCAGGGAGTATTTGGTGAAGTGGAGAGATCTTCCTGTTGAGGATGCTACTTGGGAGCCTGAGGAGATTTTGCAGCATCCAGCTTTGAGATTGCTTGAGGGCAAGCAATTCTTGGAGGGGCGGACTGTCATGTCCCCTTTCTAGAGACATGTTCGTTCATGACGGGTTTGCCTATCATCGACTCTCGTAGGCAAATAGTTTGGAGAGAGAGTCATTGTGTGGATCATTTGATTGCTTATTGCTGACAGAGCCTACATCCAGCTTGAGGCCTACATGCAGTTGTAGTGGAGCCTACATCCAGAAGCGAGCCTATATTCAGTCTAGTTGGGCTTACATTCGATTATGAGACATCTTGGCCTACATTGTTATAATTTTAAGTTGAGATTGCACTTTTTATATTATAAAGTTACTTTATTATAAAGTGCATTATAATATGATTTTATAAAGGATGTTTCTAGAAGTTCTTAGCAACTTCTCCAAAAAGTGAATAAATAGAGGGCTGGGCCTCTCATTTGAACATGCTTGGATTTGGGATTTCTTCTACTTCTTCCATTGTGGAGCAATTTGTAGTCTTTGGTCTGCAAATACTATTCGATCTTTGGGAACGAATCACTCCCCTAGATTGGCATAACTGAGGTAGTGAAATATCTACTAAAGGGTTGCAAGTTTGGAGTTGGTATTTAGCCATCTCATTGGTATTTCATTGAGAATTCGTTGTAAGGGTTTGTTTGTGGTTGGAATAAGGGTTTGTATTCACCTATTGCATTGGTGAATCTTTTGGTGAAGGATTGAAGACAATATTGCACATTTTTCAGACATCCAATATCAGGGCCTGGAATCATATTTTTGTTCATATCTCCAAATCTACCTGGAGATATTTTTTATGCATTTGAGAGGACATTCATACATCCTTGGCGGTCCTGTTTATATTCTTTTGGGGCCACAAAACCTTGCCCAGATTTTTGTACTGCAGTCGTACAGTACGGCCCTGGTACTGCAGTCACAGCAGGTACAAAGTTGCAAGTTTGGTTGGCAATTCGGGTCTGTTCCTCCAGCATCTTCATCAATCATCATCAGCACATTATAAGGGCATCCAAATCAGGTTCATTCTATATGTTTTGAGTATTTTGTGTTAATCAAGAAATTCTGTGAAAATCGCATGTATTTAGACTTGTAGGACAGTCCAGATTTTGAGAGTTGATAGTCCCTGTTCTTGGACATAGCTGCATGGTCACTATTACTGTCATAGCAGTCTCTGTTATAACTAAATTGGCATAGAAGTAAGAGGGTTTATGGGGAACAGCACTATCTTATATCTTGACATGTAACAGTCCCATGTAACAGTCAATGTATTCAGACTTGTTATTGGTTTGGAATAGGAAAAGTGCATTGATAAGACTTGTTCGTGAAAGATGGTTCATATATCTCATGTCTTAGCTATTGTGTTGTAATCAGTCCATAGACAATGCTTACATTCTATTGTTGGAACAGTCATTCATTGTAAATCAGAATTTGAGAAATACATGATAGATTGACATAGGGATCATTGCATTGATATTAAAGTTGCATTGTTGTTCTTTATGCTACTTTCTATATTGGTATTGTTATCACAATAACATTTTGATGCCCAAAACGATTATCACACTGAAACACAACATTGAAACAAGACCATTCAAGTGCATGCCAACTATTTGACGAATTGACACAGATCAAATTTGGGGTTTTTAGTGGCCTTTATAGTAAGGGTCATTACACAAGTGTAAAGAACATCTTGTACAACTTTGCACCGGATGCAGACATTGATGAAGATGAACATATCATTGATCAATAGGAGATTTTGGCACAAGCTATAGGAGAAGATGTCATCGATCCGGAGACAATTGTCATTGATCACTATGAGCAAAAGAGAATAGAAATTCTCCACAAACAAGTTGAAGAGATAAAGGTAACGGTATCAACCAACATAAGGGTACTTCAACAACAGTTACAAGTTGCAGGAAGTCTGATGACAAGGACTTCAAATTTTGATACTTTTGTGCAAGATATCACAGAGAAGTCATCTAAGACTTCAGAAGACATAAGAACTCTGTCTTCCCAGTTTAACATAAAGAATACATTTGCAACCGATTTCAGCAGAGAAATGACAAGCCTAGCTCTCATTCTGAGAAAGGCCTTTAAAAAAAAAACCAAGAGAATCCAAGATCTTATTGGATTTCAATTATTTCTGGCCCCAACATTTGATTTAATGCAAAGAACTACAATAGAAGCTGAGAATTTGATCAGTGAACCGGCCTACAAGACTGTAGAGGACATGGAGAACATAATTGTATCGCTGAAAGCAGCACAGATAAATATAGAACATGTCACCGGTCAATGGAACCCTTTTCTTCATACAACAAAGAAAGTGTGCAAGGACATCTTCACAAAGTTACAGATGTAAACCAGTCAGTAACGCATAACCCTTTGTCCTATGGAGGCAAAAAGGGGAAGAAGACATTAGGGAAAGGGGAGAAGATCAGAAAGGAAGAAGTTCAAAAAGGATACAGAATTGATTCAACTACAGAGCATAAGGCAGCACAAGAACAGGGGAAGTCAACAGACAGAAGAGTTGAAGCACACACACAAGTGAAGTCTACAGGACAGGGAATTAACTGTGATGAGTGAGTGATGTTTTGCCACCAATGCCAAAGGGGAAGATTGTTGGCATATTTAAGTTGTCATTGGTGAAGTTAGATGCAAACATCATTCCCACCAGTATAGGTACACCGGTAGATCACTCATACTCCTCATTAGGCACCAGTAGACCACTCTTACTTCGCAGTATGTACTGATAGACCAAACAAAGTACATAGTACTGGTCTTATAGTGCATAAAGGGGCTGAACCGAGTATAAGATTGATACCGGTCGAGTGCAGAATAATCTGCACCAAATTATGCGGAGTTGTCTAGTTTAAAACCGGATTATACGGAGCATCCACCGTTTAAAACTGGAGTTAGCTTTTTAACAGGAGTTAGTTTTATTTCTACACGGATGTTTCAAGGTAAACTCAAGATCATCTCGCAAATCTTTTTTTCTACATGATTTATGGGTGAGTTTACAGCTTGGCGGTTCTATGTAGTACCCCTACCCCTAGTCCAATTTTACTAATGTTATGATTACTCTAGGATGTTAGATTATATGTTAGGAAATCATCAATGCTTATGATTTCACTGACCCCATACTTGCATGTGTATGGTTGATGTGTTTGTTTTACATTTCTGTTTGACGTGCCTAATGTGGTTGAGGGACAGAGTCGTAGTTACATGCTTGCGAGATCCACACGATTGGCCGATCCCCGCCATTGTCTGTTATATATTTATATATGTTTGTACATGCTGGTGTTGTATGCAGATTCGTAGGTACCGGGCATCGTCTTCCCTAAATTGTCAGGATGAGCGTGCCCTATCGCAATATCTCAAATGGTAAGAGGGGAGATAACACGGATCCAAAACCCTAACCCAAACCCATTTATCCTAGTTGTTGGATAAGTATCTGTTGACTACCCTATCCGAATTTGTCAGGTTGGCAAAGTTCGTGGATCCCTTTCTGGTGTTGCTTGGTTTTGGTTTTGTTTGATTTTATCTCGTTTGGCTTCGGTTGATTTGCGGTTGTGTGGGTGATTATTCATTTAATGATTATAGTTGAATTATGTTTATATAGATTATTTTATGTGATTATCAATGTTAGATGCATAGTTGAATTTTATGATTAAATATGCTCCTATGATTAACTGAGGAAATTAAATTAATATTAATTATGTCCTAAGTTTATTTTGATGAAATTAATTAAAATCAAATAATTAATTATTTGGATTTAATTGATTATTTTATTGATGATTGGATTTTATTATGTTTGTGAGCATTATTAAATAATTAAATATTTAATTGCATGTTTTATGATGTATTAAGTATTTTATTTATTTAATATGTATTTTAAATTATTAACATGTGCAAATTGAAAAGAGAGTTGTTGTCGAAGTGAACAACTAGTTTTCAAAAGTCAAGTTGTGTTGTGCATTTTAAAAGATATTTTATTTATTAATTAGTAATTTCTCTCAACAAAAGTGGGAGAGTTTGATTAGGAGTTCTTTTGTGAGTCATCTAGGGTTTTGCATGATTAGTGGAGTTGAATCCCTAATAGGGGGAATTAGCATTCATTTTGAAGGAATCAGATTTTTGGAGAATTTGGGAGAGAGAGCTTTTGGAGATTTTGTGCTTTCTTTGTGTTCTTGAGCTTTTTGGAGTTGTGTTTGAATTCTGGGTGAAGATTGCTTGCTTTTGGATTTGGAATTTGTATGCACTGTGATTCAGAATCTGCAAGTTGAGCTTTCCTATTGTCAAATCTGGGAGATTCAGCATTCTACAAACAATCTTATTCAATTTCTAGCAATGGAATTGAGGTAGGGTTTTGAGGAACTTTCCTGTGTTTTGTTTGTGTACTTTCAGCAATTTTCCATGTTTGATTTGACTTATAGATTTAGATCTGTTATTTGTTTATGTTTTCAAATTGAGAATTAGAAAACTCATTAGTTTGTCATTTCATATTTTTATACAAACTTGGCATAGTAGGGTTATGCTGTCGAAATTTCGGAAGAAAATTCATCCTATAACACCTAGAAAACAAAAAATTAATCTCTCCATAGTTAGTTCTATAGTATGAATAAATTAAATTAGTGGGTTGTTATCAAAAACCCAATTTGAGTGAAAATTCCTCATTCTGGGAAAAATCCCATACTCTGTAAAATTCTTTTGTAATGACCCTTACTATAAAGGCCACTGAAACCCTCCAACTGAACTTAGGCAATTCGTCAAATAGTTGGCATGTAACTGAATAGAGCTACGAATGAACTAATTGTTGTGCAACAAATCCACAAAGTACAATAACATAACATGCCAAAATAGATATGTATATCTCTTGTGCCCGGAAAAGAAGGAATCAATAACAATTTACAGAATATAACCACCTTCAGATTATGCATATAATTGTGAATCATGAAAAACCCTCATAAACTGAATCCTATCTATGTATGTAAATTCTGATTACAACAATTGACTGAGGTGTCAAATTCATAAGCATAAGACTGCTAACATAGCTTGCATTAACCCTCATACTCAAACCTCACTAATGCATACAATCCGGTTTACAACTGATATACTGGACTGAACTGTTCATCTACTTTAATAACTGATATTACAACAGCAGATCTAGTAGTTTTCCGATCAAATACAATGCTATGAGTCCTCACTGTTCGGATTATATATCTTCAGAGGAATAAGGACTGATGTGCATATGAATGTAATAGATGACAATATGAAACCCCTATTAATACAGTCCCAACTGATTGCGACAATGGACTGATCAGAACAACCCAAAGACTAATTTATGACAGCAGATGCAATTCTGATTTATACTTCAGATTATGGACTGTGAATACAATCATGAGTTCTTCTAGGTCTCAATACCAGATTACCACTATGCATTTACAACACAATAAAAGCATATGAATGAACAATATCCAACTTCAATGCAACAATTCTGGGACTGTTTATTTACCCAGTCTGGTCTGAAAATGACAGTCAATCTTTGACCACAAATTTACCAAAATAAACATATATTTTTAGAGCTAAATGAACTTGTTTCGAAGCCTGTGTTGGAGACAAAATTCTGATGAAGATGACACCCAAATTCGCCCCAAACTGCCCTCCAAACTGTGACAAATCTGCAACCCTGTACTGCTGCAAGTGCCCAGTCTTCACCGAAATTGACTGTTCTGAAAGCTGCGAAAATTAGTTATTTTTTGTGCTTTTTTTAAAGTGACGAAAATGCCCTAAATGGAGGCGCCTAGGGTTTGGTTGTGACCTCCCAAAAGCATAAAATCGTCCTCCAAGTAGTTGAGAAGATATGAGCAATTATGTAGTTCCAACCCTGATACTGGCAGTCTGAATATGTGCCTCTGTATAAAATAATTGCAGAGATTTTAAGGGCCCAAAAAGGCATGAACTTGGGCGCCTAGGGTTAGGTAGTAACCCTACCAAAGCACAAAATGATTCTCCAAAGGGTTGAGAAGATATGAACAATTTATTGGTTCAAACCCTGATTATGGCAATTCTGAAAATGATCAAATTTGTCTTCAATCCTTTGCCAAATTGATTCTCCAATGCCAATGATGAATTTCAAACCTTATTCCAACAATTGCAAACCCTTCAAACAAGTTCTCAATGAAGCACAATTGAGATGGCTGAGTACCAACTCCAAAAATGCAATAATTCAAGTGATATTTCACACCCTCAAAATTGCCAATCTAGGGGACTGATTCGTTCCCAAAGATCGAATAATAATTTGCAGATCCAAAAGACCACAAATGTCTTCACAATGAAGAAGTAGAAGAGATATCAAATCAAGCATGTGCAAATGAGAGGCCCAGCCCTCTATTTATTCACTTTTCCTAAGAAGTTGCTAGAACTTCTAGAAACATCCTTTATAAAATCTCATTATAATGCACTTTTTATAATAAAGTAATTTTATAAAATAAAAAGGGCAACTCAACTTAAAATTATAACATGTAGGCCCCGATAACTCATAATAATAAAATATAACCTCATAACACTTCTTCAAGAGCAAAGATGATCATCTGAATCGCAAAATTGACTCTCTCTCTCCACACCATTTGCCTATGAGAGTCGATGATAGGCAAATCCGGCACGCTAAACGAGGTCAGCCAAAATGGGGACATGACATCTTTGTAAAAATGTACAGTCAAAAATATATATATTAGAAAAGACAAGAATTAGTGTTCTATGTTTTAATTGGTTGTATATTTGAAACAATAATGTTAAGAGGGAAAAATCTGATTAGTAAAAAAAAAAAATATACTATCAAAAATTATGGTTTCCCCATATTTCCATTTCTGGAAATAAAGAGATACAGTCTGTTATTTCCATTTTCGAAAATAAACAGACCTATCAAAACAAATTTTTAATATATATATATATATATATATATATATATATATATATATATATATTGTTAGTATTCATTTTATTAAAATACGTTTTTTTTTTTTAAATCTCATACTAAAAATTTCTATGTAAAAAAAAATTATTCTGCAAACTTAGTTGCTTATTTAGGTTTGTTCTCCTGGGTTCCCTGGCGGGGCATTACATAGGACACAAAAAAAGTGTTGTTGAAAATACAGAGCAGGAGAGAGATATCTTCTGAGAGAAGCTATGGTCACAAGAGGTGAAAGGCAGAGAGGTTCAACAGCCAAGTAGAGCAAAAAGGTTAACAAATATGATCTTATCAAACAGAAAGTGTCAATTCAGATCATTGCTTTTATTTTGTTAAAACATATTCAAATCCCTCTATCAGGGTGAACCCTAATAGGTTCTTTGTATAAATCCTTTAATCGGGTAGCATCTTAATTGATGTTGAAAGTCCTTTAACAAGGCGGCTCCTAACAGAGTCAAGATCTTAACCGATCTTCTACCAAATCCATTTACCGAGTAGCACTCTTGCAAGTGCTTTGTAAGCTCTTAACCGGGCACCTTCGTTATTGCAGTAGTGAAGTTGTGAGCTCTGTCTCACCGTGGTTTTTTCCTTCTAACCAAAGGTTTCCACATACATATGTTGTGTTCATCTGAGTATTTCTATTTCTGTTTAATGAATGGTTAATTGCATGTTGTTTATTCTGCAAGAATCTACAAACAAGGTTTAATTAAGATAGAAATAGTATTTACTAATTCACCCCCCCTCTCAGTACCCGGTTAGCAATAACACTTCGTCCTAGGCATTGTGAGTCAATTTTAAAGTAGTTTGGGAAAGGCAAAAAACTGAACCAACAATAGGAACAACATATAACAGATCTGAAAATCAGATTTATGACAGAAAAACCTGACTATGGATTCACACCTCAAACTTCTATACCCAAATCACCAAACTATGCCAAAACAATGCTACGCGATCTACTCCAAACTTTTACAACTGAAATAGTTTATTCATCAAATGAAAATAATAATACATAGGACTAATTACAGACTCAATAATAGCAGCATACTACTGTAACACGTTCATAAGCCTCACACAATAGAAAAATCACAAAACTATTCTGAAAAAACACTCCAAACAACACCCAAAGTAAATTTGGAAACTAGAAAAGAAGCAACCAACAATCCACCAAACTTCCTTCAACCCAAATGCAATCTCTGATTGAAAATGCCCTCTATGAACAAGAGTTTCAGTCCTTCGCTCATACAATGCTCATGGGTTTACATCCACAAGCTTTCTCTTTCAACGGGGTTTCATCCACTAAAGAAGCTTCCTGCAAATCTGCAAATATAAAGAAGAAATGATAATCAACATCCCCAAACTATGCCAAAATTCCAATATTTTTTTCCATCATGCATGCAAGGTTTTGGCACCCAAATTCAAATTGTCTCCCTTGGAATTCCTACTACTTTAATAATGAAAGTTGCCAAAAGTTGTCATTGAGTAATCAAAGATTCTCCTCCACTTGTAACAACGAAAACATTCTAAAATTCATCCTGTTCCAACAGGCTTCCTACAGCGGAATTGTGTGCCAGTTACTACAAAGCCTATTCCTTTCTTCTAACCCTGAAGTTGAAAATGAGATAGGTGCTTTGTGTTTCTGTTATTTCATAGAAACTAAACTCCTAGTACCACATTGCAGTTGCTTCTGTGTCCACAAGGAATGTTAAGTTCACAAACTATCCAAGAATTTTGTGTGCAGTCATGCACATAGATGTCACCTTTAAAACCACGAAAACTCTGGCCATAAACAGATAACCACTGTACCTTTTATGAAATCTAAATAAAAATGATACAAGATCATATAGGGCATCCATGCATTTTTTAAGTTCTTTAATAAAACTAAAAAGGAGAATTATTCATTTGTTCCCGTGTATTTGGGAAGCTGCATAATGATGAAGCTTAGATTTGCCCCCTTTTTACACAAAACGGGATTTCCTTCAATCGTAAACCCCATTGCAAGTTTTGAACTAACCAGCACAAAAACTTTAAATTTTACACTCCCTTTACCTGGAAAATTGCAACCAAATTACATTGAGGCATTGATGCACATACCATGTTCAGCTGACTCTATATTGCACTTCACTTTCAAAGATTTTCCAAGTGGTCAAGATGATTATGACTGCTTCTGACATGCATGAGATAGATACAATAATCCAAAAGAAATATATATATTTGGTTATAGGAAGCTCTTCTACACATTCAAAAGTTCAACGAGGCTTCATGGTAGACTTTGTGATTCTCATACAATATTAATCTTTGTTTTCCTTTATTGAGAGAATCTTAATTTTATGTATTGTTCCTCACAGTTCAAATAAGCATACTGGGTTGAGCTCTCGATTTGTTCTTTGAAATATGGCAATAATTTGTATCTAGGATTTTATTAATGGATATTTTTTAGCCATTTTAAATTTCTTCAATGGTGAACAATGCATATATAGTAACAAATGTTTTAGGATGCTTTCATTAATAATACATTGAAAATACATTTTTGTGCAAGGAGACATAAATAGCTATGAATAAAAAAGTTCTTTCTATCAAAGAGTATTCCATCATAAAATTATTTACTATATATAATTGAAAATGATACCTATCAACATACACTTGTATAGATGCTTGCAAAGTTAAAAAGTACAAAAATATTACCTTCTGTCGAGCTGAGGATATAATATCAGAAGAAACAACACTGCTGTCATTCTGACTATCTAATATACAAACATTAAGGAGTTTTTTTTACAAGAATAAGGCACTGTAAATAACATTTGCTTCAGATTTATTTTTATAAAACCATTATACATTATTATAAGAAACATATATGTTTAATTTATTATCATTACTTACAATAGCTATAATGAGCTCAAAATCTGGTAGCAAATTTATCCTTTTGGATGGATCTGCAATTTCTACCCATAAAGTAGAAAAAAGGGAACAAGAAATGAAGCAAAATACACTCCTTTCTATGGACCTTGTTGAAGAAGATACAACCAAGTTCAGATGCTTTTTGTGAATTGTTTTGTAATAATGGTTACTAAGTAAAATATAAAAGGTATCGAAAGTATTCCTCATGGTTTCTAATGGATCAAAAATTGGGTCCAGAGGAGAGGCAAAACAACCCACGTACCATACAAAGCAACTACCAACCTAAAAGCCAAATGGATAGGCTGAACAGCCTAACAATCATACATTGAAACTCCCACTAGAACTAGCAACATCAGATGCATCAATCTAGAGAGACTCCAATTCCATGAAAGTATTATGTTGTGTTCTCAAGGAGGAAGCGTATGAAGCTGAACAAGCAAGAGGTATGAAGATACAAAATTGTTGGAAATATTGTCATTGATGTCAACGGCGTATGGACGAGAATGTCATTGATGTCAAAAGAAAGATATTGATGTCAAAGAATGAATAATATTGTAACAAGCCAAAGCCTGTAAATCGATATAGGCCAACGAAATTCGCATTACCAAAGACAGCATCATAATCTGCTAATGCTTGTCCAATGACTAAGAAGAGAATATGGCAGGTTGAAGATACTTTACCGCCAAGAAGCGCAATAACCCACTATTGTTCAGAATATCCATGGAGTTGGATAAAAAGGAGGGAGCCACAAACATGAAGAGAAGTAACTTGAATTGGGAAGCTAACAATTTTTTTCTCACCAACACCCAAACAGCTTCGTTCACATATATTGCACCATGTAAGAACCCCTGCTCAATCTGATTGTTTTTTTAGAATTTTGGATGTTTGACAATTTGTCAAACACTTTGCATGCAAGGTCTGATTTCTGGTTTCTAAGTGCTTGTTTTGATTTTGATGTTCATTTTGAATGCCAGATGATGAGAGAAGGTGTAAAAAATGAGAGAGCAAGATATGCATAAAACATAAAATTTAATTTCTCAATTAAAGACCACTTCATTAGCCTCAATTCAGATCTGATACAAGTCTGATACAGTTATGTCATTGTAATGTCCCGAAGGCCTTCTAAACCGTCAAACTACTACGCACTCACACGGTGTGAAAAACACTCTACATGCAAGCTTATACAGGCTGTACGGCAATGCCTGGAGGAGTCCATACGGAAATGAGAGGATTGTAATGCACAGACCGTACAATGTACGGAATGCTTATGGGTCGTACCTTTGGGGAAAAAAGGTTGTACTGTGTGACTATTTAGGCCATACGGTTGGGAGGTTGTACAGTTGGAAAAGGCCGTATGGTATGACTGTCTAGGCCGTACGGTTGGGAGGAGTCCATATAGTGGCATTGCCTAGGCCGTACGGTAAAAAGGATGTCGTATGGTGTTCGTAAGGGTGTTTCTCGCCTTGGATACGCACAAACTTATTTGTCTTCCACTTCTGGGTATTGAATCAATCGACTTCGTTATGAATTTAGTGCTCACTACAATTCTTGAACAAGTACTTGCAAGAAGAATAATAATATTATAATTAGTGCTCAAATCCAGACAAGTGAACAGGCAGAGTAGGGTGAGGGTTGAATCCCACCAAAACTGCAAAATACCAAATAGGGAGGGTCTTTCACCTCCAAAATGGCAACCAGCTGAATTCCACAGGAATTCGCAATTACAAATAAAATATCAAAACTCAACATGAGAAATACATCCTACATGCCGGTCATAAATACCCGTCGAACAACTCCCGAGGATGCACAAATAGAGCCGACATAGCAACAACTACACCTATGCCAAAATAAAATATGGGCCCAAGATAAATTGAATCAATCGGGGCCCAAACACAAATATTATTATTCATTTAATGATGGGGAAATTACAATCATGTCCCCCATCCAAATCCCTGTTGGCAAATCCTCATCATTTTCACACCCATTTGGTGAAGCCTCTAAGAGACAATTGCGAAAGTGACAAATAAAGAAAATCAACTAAAACCTTGCCATGAAAGATAAACAATCAAAATCAAAATATAATAACAGATTTAATATATCTAATACTAATATAATTGGAATGGCTCTCTGCTCTGCAATTTCGTCGAGACCTGCATACAAAGTCTTTCGTGTGGAAAGTCTGCAAAAGCAATGAAATTACTTTTTGGCCACTCAATATGCACGGCTGACTCAAATCGGCTCCAGAAGGTATACTTCTCCACGAAGTCAGCCTACTCTGTCTTCTGAAGCTCCGATGGCGCTGAAGGAAGGTAGCTCCGCTGGCCCTAAAAGAAAACCTTTTTATCCCCTAAGTCCTGGTAAGCTTTCTTCGCATGGCGAACATTGGATTAAGGTAGTTACGAAGAAAAACAAGAAGGAAGGTTTTCATTCGAAACCAGCAAGGTTTAATCCAAAATCAGTGAACAATGATAAAGTTTCTTTTATATTGCCCTTTGAAAATCGTTTTTCTTCTCTTCAACTGTGATGTCCCCTTCTAGCTAGCGACATCATGCTAGTAAGTGATTAGCCTATCAGTGGACCCTCGTAGGCTAGTAGGCATGGGTAGAGGGGTTTTTCAGGCACAATGAAGGTATAGTTTTTTGATGGTTTAGTATTGGTAGAGCTTACTGTTTTCAATTGGCTTAAGAGATTGTTTTTGGCTCAGTTATATGGATTTTGTTATTTTTAACAAAGGTTTCTAAATTTGGGTTTATTTTTGAGCCATAGAGATGAACCCCTACTATTTTTAGAAATATTATTTGATCACATGGGAAATTATTAGGCCAACTCCAATTCCAGACGGTTAAGCCAGATTCTCATTTTTGAGAAAGTTATTTAGTTTTCAGTGGTTATATATTAATTAAATGGCAAAGAATTTAATATAAAGTTAAATTGACTTTATATTTAGATCACTTAAGTGAGGGGTTTATAACACATCGAATGGTACCAATTGAGTATTTTATTTTGGAGGAGAATTATTAAAAGCTTTCCCTAAGTTTAATTCAATTAAATGTTAATGATTTTTTTAATGTTATTTCATTAAATAAAATCGCAACCTTGAAGAGGATTTTCGATTAGGGTTTTGGACGCCTATATTTGCTTGGGAAATGAAGAATGAGCAATCCATTGTTATTGTTATTGTTATTGATTATTGTTTCTTGCTCTAAGCTCTGGACAAGGGTTTTTAGTATTCACCATTGGAGAAATGTAGTTTTCTTCTATGTTCGGCATTTGAGCCAGTGAAATACCTAGTGAATTTGGTATTGTGGAGACAGTCTCATCCAAAGATTCTTATTGTGCTTCAGTGGAGGGTTTTACTTGCAGTTGTGGAAAGATAATATCGGCTAGCAGTTGGGGATTGACGAAGATAGATTATATCATATAGAGGCTAGTTGAAGCGTGGCTGAAAATCACAAATCGCAGCCTATTTATGTTCGTGGCGCACATGCTGGGAAGTGTGATTTTTGCCCACAGAAAATAATAGAGTTTAATTTGGATGGCGTAAGGGTTTAGGAGACAACGACATCTTCAGCATTTACTACTTCAGCAAAAATAATTGCAGCAGTCGTGACAATTATATTCCAAGTTTTTTTTATGTATGTCATAGTTGCCTTTGGTGATCATTTTCCAATAAAAGATTGTCTAGATTTTTACTTGTATTTAATTAGAAAATAAATAGAAGTTGCCGCAGCATTTCAAATTGTTTCAGAATTTCAGATTATGGTATATTTGCCCTTTTACTCTAAAACTTGTGAAAACCACAAAAAAATTAAATACTTTTCAAAACAAATATTGAGATAAAAACAGCTTAAGCAATTAGAACCTGTGAAGGGTTCTTACAGTGGTATCAAAGCTAAATCCTGCCATCCTGAGGGTTTAGTTATTACATGCAGCCAGAGGAGGTTGGTTCACACAGGTATTATACACGCAGGAGAGCCTTACTTGAAGGCGAACAGGTTTTAGAATGACAGTTGGTCACCATGGGTGACAAGTGTGACGATAGCCCACCCAGGGTAAACAAGAATGATGAAGACCAGAAAACCAGAGAGTTTTTTAGAGCTATGGCAACAGGGCAGCAGTAGGTGGCCCAGGCCTTACAGGCACTAACAACCATGATGGAGCGGATGAATCCACCTGACAGGCAGAATAGGGATCAAGAGGATAACAGGAGTGCAGTTGGTTCTCCTTGAGGGCCTAGGACACACTCTAGGATGGCTGACAGGCCTACACATCCTACATTTGTGAGGGAGGATTCGGCACCAAAGCCTGAAGAATGTAATGTCCCCATTTTTCAGGCTCTTGGGATTAGCCTATCATGTGACCCCCATAGGCTAATGAGGATGGACAGAGGGTCTCTTTCAGTGGGCATCTACTTCAGGATTCAGTATGCTTTGGTTTGGCTTTTGTTTGGCGTCATTCGGACTTCATTTGCTATAGTTTTGCCACGTTTACTATTTATAGTAAGTCTGATGTTGTTCAAGAAGGACCCTTTCTATTTTTGGAAAGTACATTTGGTCACATGGGGAAATAATAGGTGTGACTCCTATTTCAGACGGCATATTAAAAGGATCAGTATTTTGGGAATTATTATTATTTTGGTGGCCAAATTATTATTAAATCATTAAATGGCTTATTATAAAGTTATAATTTAACTTTATAATTTCACTTAAGTTAAGGGTTGAGTCATCATGGGAAGGGGCCATTTATTTAATTAATTCATGGAAGCCTAAGCCAAGGTATTATTTTAAAGTATTGGAGTAAATGAATTATTAAAAAGAAAAGTATATTTATTTATCCCACATTGGTAAGAATTGTGTTTGAGCTCTCACAAGAAAGAATAAAAAGGGACTTGAGAGCTCTTTCTAAGATATCCATTGTTCATTTGATGAAAATTTATTAAGTTTCTTGGCTGTGAGAGAAATTGCTAGGGTTTGAGGACTGATTCCTCTCTTGGCAATTTGAATCATCACTGATTGATGATGAATTTTGCAAACTGAATTTTGGAAATTATTCTGAATTTGTAGATGTTGATCTTGGTGATGAGGTATACCAAGTTATGGAGAAAATATCATGCATTTATTTGCAGAGATTTGTGAAGAGCTGGCTCGAAATTGTTTGGAGTTGTATCTGAAACTTTATTGAAAGTAATACATGGCTGCCGTACTGATATAGGGAAGATTTATGTCATTATTTAGTGGCTGCATTTTCGATTTTGGAGGTTGCGTTATCTTCTAGTGGCTATGTGAGTCTTAAATAGGCTGCGTGACTTCACTTGTGGCTACGTGGATCTTTTTTAGATTTGTGTGTGGATTGTTTCTAAGGCTGCGTGAAACATTCTTAGAGTTGTGTTTGGAAGTCTAGATTAGTTGCAGCATTGTGTTTGCTGATGAAACGAGCTGGATACATTCTATCTTCTTTCCCTGTTATGTGGCAACCATTTAGTGGTTGTGTGTTCATTTGGAGGTTGTTTATAATGATCTTGAAGGCTGTGTCACTTGTTGGAAGTTGTGAGTGATTTTTTTTTGACAGCAAATTACCTTCAACAGTCACAGGGATTAAGGTGCACTATTTATGATACTATTATTAATGTAATGATTCTTATTTATGAGATATAGTATTAATTACTGATTTGGTGAACATTCAAAAAAATGAAATAAATTTGCTGTTGTTCTAATTTGAATGTTGGAAACTTTTTTAATAAAATATCTTATATGTTTGAAACACAAGAAATTGCAAATTAATTTGAAGAAAAAACTAGTTTGTTAATGAGAGCTAGCTAGGCTCATTACAAAGAAGAAGCAGGTGATTTTATGTTCGCAGATGTTCTCATGGTTGGGAATGATGAGTAGGAGATGCTAGCTCCACAGGTTAGGGAGCATCTCACCTTTGAGAGATTTGTCAATCAGAGGAGAGAGCATTACAGGGCAGCGAGACATGATAGGAAATGTAATGTACCCACGCACACTGTTATCACAAACTTCTCCCTTCAGACCTTCGTTACCCTTGCAGAGTCCAGAATTGGGACATACGGAGATAAACTGGGAGTGAATGCCGAATGTGGAGCCGTACAGACACAAAGGTTTGACGTTGGAGGAGGACGTACGGCTATGCTGGAGGCCGTACGGTGCAACAAATGAGGTTGAACAAGACGGGGCTGGAGGTCGTACGGGTAGCAGAAGAGCCATACTGTGCAATGCCAAAAGGCAATACGGTGCAATGCAGGAAGCCGTACGGGGAGGAGTGGTGTTGCGTACGGTAGCAGTGGGTCGTACGGTGGCGACAAGACAGTGGTCGTACGGTGACTGGGTGTGGTCGTATGGAGGATCTAGTGTGGCCATACGGTATGGTGTGCAGGTCGTACGGAAGTTTGATGGTGCAGGCCATACGTTGTAGCAGAGGTAGCCGTACGGAGGGTTTGATGGGTGCACAACAAATTATGATGCCTTCGAGATGATAGTATGATATTCCCCTTTCCTTCATTGGTAATTGAAAATGACCTTTGCAGACACAAAACAATACACGAACCAAATATGTTTGCCAGAAGTTCTTATTGAATTTATTGATGGGGTCTCGAATTTGCCAGATCCGATACAAGCAGAACAAACAAAGTAGGGTGAGGGTTGAATCCCACCGAAACTACAACAGACCAAATAGGGAGGGTCTTTCACCTCCGAAATGGCGAACAGCAGAATCCCAACAGGAATTCGCAAATACAAATCAAATATAAATCTCAACATATGAAAACTAACCTACACGCCGAGCATAAATACCCGTCGGGGAAAACTCCCAAGAGTGCACAAAAGAGCCGACGATGACAACTATACTACGCCAACAAAAGAAAGAATGGGCCCGAGATAAACTAAATCGATCAAGACCCAAATACAATAGTTTTAATAGTCATTTAATGACGGAGACATTACAGGAAACCTCATGGGCAGAACAATGAATTAAAGCGTGCTACAGGCAAGCTTTCCATGATTACTTTTGATGGTAGTAGCAAGATGACAGCGCAGGCTTGGATTCACAAGCTTGAGACTTTCCTGGCACTGAGACCTATGACATAAATGGAAGCAATAAAATATGCCACACTACATTTAGAGGGAGTTGCACATGATTGGTGGTACCATGGGATGGTTACCCTTCGGCATAACCAGGTGACTTCATATCAGGACTTCGTGAACAGGTTGGTAGAGAGGTTTGATAAGAAGGATCCAGAAGTCTACCTCAGGGAGTTAGCACAATTGACATAGACAAGCGGATTGCAGTATTTCATTAGTGACTTTCAGAGGGTATTCGTTATGGTGTCAGATATCTCAAATAGGAGATTGGTTGTTTTGTTCACTGAGGGATTATTCGAACCACTGAAGGGTTGGGTAAAAGCCTTTGATCCATTTAATTTGCAAGAAGCAATTAAGAAGGCTAAAAGTATGGAACAAGCAGCCCCAATAAATAAATTTTAGTCAAAGGGTGAATCATCTAGCAAAGACAACAAACCATTCTTCAAGAAACCTGAGAGGAATGAAACAAATACTGAAAATAAAGATAAATCATTCACTCCCTTGGATAGAGAGACATTGAATGATTTAAGGAAGAAAAAACTTTGTTTTTATTGCAAAGGACCCTATGACATGAACCACGATTGTCCTTTGAGACCAAAGGGGAGAGCAAATAGGGTTATGTGGACTTACTATGAGGATTCTGATTTTGAAAATTCGGACCAGCAAACTGAAAATGAGGAATCCAGTGAAGAAAGGAAAGTTTAGATGATGAAAAGCTCAAGAAAATGTCTACTGATGAAGAGAAGGTTGAAGGTAGGCTTAAGGAAGCCCGTCTCACTAGTGTGCAGCAGGAGGGATCGTTTCGGATGAGAGGAGTGTTGGCTGGACAGCGAGTTATCACATTGCTAGATACAAGTGCTACGCACAATTTCATTGATTCCAGGTTGGTTGAGAGACGCGGGATCCAAAATGAGCAGTTTGAGGGCTTGAGAGTGAGGGTAGCGAATGGCTATGTCCTCAAATGTGATAAAAAGATTATAGGTTTGCCATTGAAAATTAATAACTTTGAATTCAAGGCTGAATTCTATGTGGTTAACATGGGTGACACGGATTTAGTTCTTGGCTACATGATATTGGAGAGTTCACTCTCAATTTGAGAGAAATGGTGATGAAATTTCAGATTAATGGTAAAACCCACATTCTTACAGCCATTTGAGACAGTGAGTTTAGGATGATGTCTTGCAGGCGTATGGAGAGTTTGTTTCGTCATGACCAAGTTGAGTGGGCAGCCCGTTGCACATTGATGCCATCATAGGGGCAGCAAGCATCCCAATACCATCCGGACATACACGAACTGAGAATCAAGCACTACAAGGTTTTCAGTGACATACCACCAAGTAGTCCTCCAGATAGAGGTATTGAGCATATTATTGAGTTACAGGAGGGTGCTAATGTTAATTTTGTAGCCTTTACGGCTAAGATCAATTGGACACTTGAGATTAATAATAAAATATTAGTGTGATTTTACAATAATGAGGATATTATTATAAATGCAAATATATATATATGAATTAGCAATTAATTCGAGGGCCCAAGGTAGGCCAGGTCAGCTCTCTTAGAAGAGGGTGTAAAATTGTTATTGTCTCATATATATATATATATATATATATATATATATATATATATATATATATATATATATATATACTAGTGTGATTCTTGGAGAGGAGACACCAAACACATAACGTGCCTTCTCTCCTTCAAGAATCAGTCATCTCTAAGCATTCAAGGGCAGCAATATTAGATTCAGCAAACTCGAGCATTCATAAGGAGCGAATTTTCCTTCATTAGGATTGTTCAATTTGTCCAAGTGCTGAGTAATCACAACGATTCATGACATTATATATTAGTGTTAATTAAGGGTTCGATATTTGCATTCATTGTTCATGATAACATCAGCTAGTGATCTGCCATCCGACTTGAATATTTTTGGTATGTGAGGGTTACCAAAGTTTATACCAGCCATTAATGGTTTGGATCTGTTGTTTCAGGGCTGAACCTTTGATGTATGTGGGTATTCTAAAATAATTATGCTGCTGATTAGAATTAATTTCAATTATATTTGGCATCTACACTTGCATATTTTTCATCAATTAAACTTGCACACATGAAGAAAATTGAATATTTCCAAGGTTGTCCAATTGGGGACATCACACAATTGTAGGCTTCAGCATCTTCCCAATAGAAGCAAAAGACTAAAAAAATCACATGTCAAATAAGAAAGAATAAGATTAACTAGATCACACAAGATTAAGTAATAGCAGCAATGACAAAAAAGAAGGATACGAGGATTCCCATAAATATTATTAGTAAGATCATTCACAATGGCCTGCATCTGTGACTCTGAGTACAAGGTTGCCCCAGCATGATCTAGGTAGATTGCCTCTGGTAAGCACAGCCATCAAAAAAATAATTAGGGAAGATAATTAAATAAATTTATTGAACTTAAACCGCTAAGCCCAAGATTCTTTATAAAAATCATAGATTCATAAAAATGAAAAGATTAAATAAAGCAATTAATTATAAACTGAATACTATTTAATTTCCATTATGTCCAAGGCCTACGAAAATCCATAAAATTACAAAATTACAAATTAAGGTACAGCAGACAAACAACTAACCCTAATGTTAAAATGTATAAGCTTCAATGTTTAACAAATATTACGTTTCATAAAATCTAAAATACTAAGCTACAGAAGTACATAGTATGTTTATAGTGAATAGATAAGTAAACAAAAGAATCTATATATAGTAACTATAGTGACTGGTGATTTTAGCAGAAGAAAAAAAGTACTGAACATATGATGTGCCTAATCTTGTACTCTGTAGAAATAAATAACTAAAGAATATTACCCAAAAATCAAAATTGTTCTCACAATGAACATAGGATCACCATGCTTCCAAGTTTTGAACAAAACAAGAATAGAAGTGTGTTGGCATATCATTCCAATGGCACATTGTTTGAAAATACAGACATATCAAGCGAACTTTTGTATCGGACTACCTTGACATACCTCTGAGGTCACATGTAGATTTTGTGGAACATGATCATATTTAGCATTAAGAAAGGTGTTGTTTGAATTTCAATCCTTCAAGTCATCGATTTCATTTGTGTGAGCAATGTGAATATGCAAGGGTGAGTAGTCATAAACTATGCAATTGCATACTCTCCTCCTTTACCATCCTCTTCAAGTTTAGAATTGAAAGTATAAAAATAATTGAAGTAATTGTGAATGGCAATGTAATAGGTAAGCGGGTCACATATAAGGTGTGTTGTTAACATTTTAACTCACATCTTTCAATGTGACATAAAACAGACCAGTGTGTACAATAAACTATTCTTCAACTTATTAGGGAAAATTACCTTTAAACTAGAACCTAAGGATTTTAGAGATAATGCAACTCAGACAAAATTAATAAAAACCTTATCTTTGTTTTCTTGATTAAAACACAAAGCAAATTCAGTACATCTACACTAGATTACAGAAAAAGGATGTAAAATCTGTCTATCACAACTAAAAGACATTTAGGATTTTATATTAAATGCGAAGATAGAAAATCATGAAAAGAACAAGATAGGATTCATTTAACTAACACATAGATGTACATTCACACTAAGTTAATTACAAAGGATTGTGTATAAAGCCACAACACTGTATTCAATAGCTTCAACAATACAAAGCTTGCTAGATTATTCCAAACACTTAACTCACAACATGAGCAACTTCAGATGTAAATACTCTATGAACAGCAATTTCAACAATAAGTGGGCTTCAAAATTACTATTAACTCAGCTGTGAAAAACCAATTATTTATTCTGATTACAAACCATTCTTATCATCAAATTTCACCTTCTTATCACCAGATACAATTTGCTTGTCATTACGTGAACCATCTCTTCGTGCAAATAAATCCTGAGCTATCTTATGAGAGTGTTTCTTTACCAAATCAATCTTATAGCATAGCTTTGAGTGAAAGTCCATGAAAGCATTGAAAGATAAATCTTTCTTAACATATTGAGAAAGAGTATTATATTCCCCAAACATGCTAACTACTTCATCCCTTTTGTTTTCCATCACTGAACACCTGCAAGAGTGTTGATCACTCAAATGTCATATGTATGATCAATATAAATTTTATTTTTCAAACCCAACAGGATGCTAGGAAACCGCTCTGATACCATTGTAATATCCCACCCTTGAGAGGATATTTACTTTTTTAATTTTCGCTTGTCTTTGATTTGGCTTTTATTTTTCTTTTTTATATTTGCAATGTTCGATATAACAATATAATGCAGCAAAATAGAAGATATTGCAATAATTATTTCAACTCAAAAACTAGACATTACATAGGGAATATACAGCTGAAAATTCCAGATTTTTACATGAGCTTAGATACTCAATATTTTCACAAAATATCAACAACCCAGTTCATAAAATATCCCCTATTGTCTGTAATGTCCCCATTCTGATCGCGCATCTGAGTTATTAGATTTAGCCTATCACTGGGTCCTTGTAGGCTAATACTGGTGATTAGAGGGCCCTGATGTGGGTTTTGGCCTATTTTGAGGAACTTACTATTTATAATAAGTCAACAGTTGGTTCTGATGAGCTCTGATGAATTAGAGGAATTAAATGGTGCTCTCAGTTTTTTAATTTTCGGCTTCTGGTTTGGGCTCCAAGATTCTTGGAGGGAGCATCTATTTATAGAAAGTCACTTTGTTAGGTTCATTCGTCGCCTTTCATCATCAGGATCACACCTATGCTGTCAGATTTCAATTTTGATGCTTCTTCAGTCATTTTCACAAGACGGGTGAATTTTGATTATTATTTAATTAAATTGGCTAAGGTTGCTATTTTTATTGGGATTTTATATTGGGCATCTTGGTATTATAGCTCGTTGGAACCGGGTTGAGAAGTTTTAAATCTTGAGCACATAAAATAGGGACCCTATGTGTCAGAATAGCATTATTTTAATGAAATGGTCATTTTCGCCATTAAAATTGAGGGAAATATAATAGTTTATTATATTTCAAATGTGCAACCATAAAGCAAGTGGTTTTTAAGTGAAAAGTGTCATTGAGAAGCTATTGAATAAAATATTATATATGCAGCCTTATAAGAATTCGAACCTCATTCTTGGATATCTGTGTTTGCATTTTGTGGAAAAATTGGTCTTGAGGGTTTGAAGAAATTTCATGGTTGGACGCCATGTTTGTGCTTGCACTTTGAGCCATTCTTGATAATGGTGAATTGTGCCTACTGAACAGTCGTTGAATACTAACCTGGGCTGCATTCTCAAGGAGCAGCGAATCACCTTATGAGCTGCGAATATGGTCAGCATTCATTCCTACCAGGGCTGCTTTTATTTACATTGAGCTGGGCGTACATAATTTGCAGGGCTGCATCCATATTTGTGGCCTGAGATTTACATATAGAGCCTACGACCTATTTGACCTATTTTGGAAAGGAAGCATTTCACCTCTTTGAGCTGCAATCTATCTTAGCAATGTTTCATGAAAGGTGCATCATTCTGGTTCAAATTGTAATCCAAATGTGTTTTTCAGCATTGAGTATATTTGCAAATAAAATATAATTGCAAATGCAATCAGATTTCTTATAGAATAAAATTGGGATACTTTGCTTGGATTTAGAAAGCAAATAGTTTGTTCCATGCATTGTTTTTAAACTTCATGCATTGGTAAATAATTTTAAATTGCAAACTATTCAATTACAAAACAAACTTTTGCATACACATTCAGAAAATCAGAATTTAAACATTGCATGCCAACCGTTTGACGAAATGTCAAAAGGTTTGAAATTGGGTTTCAAAAGATAGAACCAGAAGGATTCTTAGATCATCTAAATCAACAATACCAAAAAAAATTAGGAGTTACAATTCATGAACTTACAGGTACCCTCTACCATACATAGTTCCCAAAATGAAATATAAAGTTTGCAGCAGTCATACAACAGAAAGAATATCATCAAACCCATCCAATATATGGCAGCAATTAAATCATCAAACCCTTGAAATTTTCCATAGATTATCACTTCCAATCTGCACACTAATGATTCCCACAAGCCAATGAAGAAGGCACAACATGCAATGAAGAAATTTAATAATGCTTATCATCACTAACTTCTGATCTGCTCTAAGTAACCTTTGAAAATGTTGATAAAACAACTTCAATCAAACACAATGTGACTTCTGAGATAAAACCACCAATTAGCAAACCTCAGATGATCTTTCACACCCTCGGAAAGATTAAATCAAAGAGAAGTTGCGCTCTCCAAGACCAATTTGCAGTAAAACCCTAGGTCTCACCTCCAAAATGCCAAAGCACAAAGCCAAAACTCGTAAGCATAATGAGTTTGATTTTCTTTTGGGTGCTTTATATATTTTCCTCCACTTGATTTGATCCACATGGCTTCATTAACAAGCCTCTTTAATGACTTTATATTTGCTTTTCATATTATAAGTTGACTTATAATATTCCTTGGTTTGGACGCCAACTTTTATTAAATCATTTAAATACTCATTAAAGATGTCTCTCACTTAATAACACTTTATAAAGTTAAATAATAACTTTATAATCTAACCATTAATGAAAAATATCATTAATGTCATTATAAATTTAATATCTCATTGAATACTCATTATCTCTATCTCATCTGAACCTAGAGTGTTGTCCGTAAAAGTGTCATTATCATTTAGTTAGTCGACCAAAGGGTAGGTAGTTGGGGTAACGCCGCGACAATTGGAGTCGCACCCCTTCGGTGTTGTAAGAACCCACACCAAGTGGACTCTAACCAAACCAAATTTCTGCCTTAAATGTTCAATATATGAAGGAATTTCGCCAAACAGTTGCCTTGCAAAAATCAAATACAAACTCCTTGCATAGGAATTTTGTCAAACAATTTGTATGGTTATTGAAATCTGAAGTTATTACGAAATTAGGAACCAAATAGGTAGTATTCAAGCTTAACTTCACCAACATAACACGGCTTAATACATCAGTATTTGTCATGTCCCCATTCTGGCTGACATCGTTTAGCGTGTCGGATCAGTCTATCACAGGCTCTCGTAGACTGGTGGCGATGTGGAGAGAGTCATTTTGTAGATCAGTGGTCGTATTTGCTTTTGGAGAAGTGATTTAGAGCTTATTTTTATTATTATGAGTTATGCGGGCCCCACATGTTATAATTTTAAGTTGAGTTGCACTTTTTATTTTATAAAGTTATATTATTATAAAAGTGCATTATAATGGGATTTTATAATGGATGCTTCTAGAAGTTCTTAGTAACTTCTCAAAAAGTGAATAAATAGGGGGCTTGGGCATTCATTTGGACAAGCTGATTTGAGGATTCTTCTACTTTTTCATATTGGAGCAATTTGTAGTCATTTGGTATGCAAATTTTCATTAGATCTTTGGGAACGATAACTCCCTTGGATTTGCATAACTGAGGAAGTGAGATATCTTCTGAAGGGTTGCACATTGGAAGTGGTATTCAGCCATTTCATGTTGAGCTTATTTGGAATCCTCAGATTTACCTGAGGGTTTGAGTTTTGGTTGCAAGAGGAAGAAAAAGCAGGTCCGAAAAAGCAATCCGAAAAAGCAAAACGAAAAAGCGGATCCAAAAAAGCAGTCCGAAAAAGCAAATCCGAAAAAAAGCAGTCCGAAAAAGCAGACCCGAAAAAGCAGTCCGAAAAAGCAGACCTGAAAAAGCAAAGCAAAAAAAAAAGCAAAGTGAAAAAGCAGTCCGAAAAATTATTGCAGCCATCTACAATCAGCTGTAAATTGGGATCAGTTCGGGTGCAATTGGAGGTGTCTACATCAGCATACTTCATCATCGATTTGATCAACATTTGGTGCAGCATTTCCAGGTTTTATACATTGTTTGATATTGATGTTTTGGGTACCAAAATGGTAAAAATTTGCATAAGAGTTGTATGTATACAGTCATAGATATACAGGTCTGAAACAGTACTGTTATTGCATCATTTTCAATCATATTTGTATTCAGAAACAACAGTCCATTGTGTTCGGACATTGCTATATATATTGTAATTAGGATTGATACAGCTATAAAGTGCATTGTGAATGTGGTAGAGTTCATTGTTAATTTGTGACAGTCCATACATTTCTGGTTATAAATATCTGATTGTAAACAGTCCATAAATCTGTTATTGTAATCAGACTTTGTTATCATCATTGTAATTGAAGGACATAGCTAGGGAAGAGTATAGGATGTCTCAGTAATGAAAGTGCATTGTATACCATAGTTCCTTGCTCATGTAACAATCCATATGAATTTCAGAGAATCAGTCAATTGAAATAGTCATTGACTTTGTAATCAGACTTGGAGAGTTTCATTGCATTGATAAGTAAGTCTAAGGTGCCAAGTTATTGGAATAGTAAAGGAATATTCAGTCAGGAGGTCAATTGTTTGGTTTAATGTCTCATTTGCATAGTTATATAGATTGCATACCAAATGTTCATCAAAATGTCTCAGAGCTGTAGATGTTGAATTTTTATCAGCATTTCATTGAATTGCAATTGGATTAGAATATTAAGAGGTTGCACTTCATTTTTACTTCCAATTAGTCACTTGCATTCATTGGCATCAAACAAACCCAAACTAGAAGCAAACATCAGCAAACAATTCAGTTGCATGCCAAGCATTTGACAAATTGACTCGGTTCAGATTTGGGAATTTTAGTGGCCTTTCCAGTAAGGGTCATTACAGTATTTAATCAAACACTTATAGTGATAAAAGTTTCTGATTTCTGATCATAAATTGTCTTACAAATCACTGATAACCAGATTTAGATAAGATAAAGAAGATTGGAATAACAATACTAACAAAGACTAGTTGCAAACTAATTATTCACCAACAACTCTCATTATTTCATCAATGGAATGTATACAGGGCAATATGTTGCAAGTGGAATTTATTGAAAATAACCATATATAAAAACCTGTATATGCTGATATACACCAATGACACCCAACTATTAATATCACTGCCTCTGTAACCAACTGAGATTATCGCTAAGACTTGAGAACAATTAGAGATGGCACTGCATAGCAAAAACGTGCCTTTCAACCATTGAAAACACAGCCCTTAATTATTATCGCTGCTCCCACAAAGATGTTGTCCCAAAGAGCTACGGCAGCCTCCAAGAATTCTAACGCAGCTTCTATATTGCTGCTACAATCTACCATCCACAATGCCACCCAGACTTTATAAGAAACACACATATATTAAATGGATTAATTGCACTAATCACACCCTCAATTCCAACCAAAAATGCTGTATGAATCCATCATTCCAAGCACAATTCACTGGCAAATGTATAACCAATTCAAAGTGCATCACTTAGAAGAATTTTCAATTCTTCCAACTTTCAAGAATCAAACCCTAGGCACAACTCAATCACACCAATATCAAAATCACAATAGCATAATAATCAATTTCATATATGAGAATGAGTTCTTAAGTCGCTTTTTATTCTTTCTTGTGAAAGCTCAAACACAATCTTTACCAATGTGGGATAAAAGATAAATTCCCACATATTTGCTTTTGTTTCATTTAAAGTTATATAACTTAAATAACTTTTGTGCACTTTTCCATAGTTTTGACTTAAGCGTCATTTAAAATAAAATTAAGTCACTTAAAGAACTAATTGATGAATCATGGCCCCATTGTCCTTATAAATGATCATTAAAGTGAGTTTATTAAATAACTTTATTATAAGTTATTTAATATCATTAATTATACTCTTTTTTAATAATTCCTAAGTCAACCATTAATTGCCACTGCAAATGGGGTTTTGACTGGTCATCAAGTGCCCTGCTAAATTTAGCAACCCTCTTAACTTACTATAAATAGTAAGTCCTAAGAAACACTCCAAATGAAGATAGCCAAAAACTACAACTGATGACACTCTGCACTGTACCATGACTACATTAAGTAGCCACTACCAAATATAGTAACTGCCAGGATAACTAACTTACTATAAATAGTAAGTCCCTCAAACTGATCCAAATGAAAAGCTAATGCGCCTAGACCTGGCCAATAACCACTCTGCACTTTGGAGATGTCCCAAAATAGTAGGTAACAATGAACAAATGTGCCCTCTATCCAAACGACTTGCCCACGAGGGTCGCAGTAATGGACTAATCCCACAATCACTGGACTGACTAAAAAAGGGGACATTACAAGTGTTGTTATATGTCATGTACTTCCTTCGAGGAAGGGAGCAGCATGGTGTCATCATTGTGGTTGTGTTGCATTGAGTAATTACTGGCATATGTTGTAAACATTTGATGAATTGATGAAAGCATTGGGTTCTCTGGCATATTGTTCTGTCTAACTCTACTATTCCTGTATGCAATAAACTAGTTTACCCATGAGGGAAAACATCTAGCGTCATTGCCGATACAAACTCGGGAAGTGACAAAGTGTTAATGGCATACAAAAGATAAAGGGCCAACCATTAGATGAAGGTACAAGCAGCAGTGAGGAAAGGATTGACTTGTTTGAGGGAGAACAAGCGTTGTCAGCAGACTTCGTAGCCCTGTTGCAAGCGTCAATTGATACCTACGTCCGGAGGGAGGCAGCACGGGAAGAAGTTCCTAAGAGTGCCGTGTGGAGTGCCCTCGGAGTGAGTCCTGCAATTGACTGATTGATGTGTCATCTCCCATGTCTCTTGGCACAAACTTTCCTAGCCCTACAGAATTCACGAGAAGAGATCAGCTAGCAGAACAAATGCCAACAAATCCTCTGAAGGTACGAGGAGAACAGCAGAAGGGAAGAGGAGGAACAAGACGAAACAAGGAGAAGACAACGTACTCTAAACCCCTGGGAAGGACTAATTAAAGTCAAACAATCCTAATAAAGATAGAAATCAAAAAGAGCACATAGAAGAGTGTGAGGCCACCCAGCGGACCTTGATACTTAAACAGCAAGTTCAACGAAGACGGAGGCTGAGGCAACTTACCAAGGGACGACCGGAAGAAGGGTTTCCTGAAGGGACCAAGTAGGAGTCACAGTAGGTGTAGAAGCCAAAGGTGAACACTACGATACACATGACTACCATAGGGAGAGAAGTAGTGAAGATTTTAATTGAAGAGACTCGACATCGGTTAAATTTACTTGAAGAGACCCGACATTGGTTAAGGAACTCATCCCTTACACTGCGCACGAAGGCGAGGGAAGCCCGAAGGATTGCAGAAGAGGCCAGGGAGGTAGAGGATACCAGTGTAGCCAATAGTGTCAAAGGGACAAAGGGGCACGGTTGTCAGACGAACCTGCCAGGCTCTAATCCATCTAGTTCGGGACCGCAACCAATGCAGGCGGGGAATAGAACCATAGCCATGTCACAGAAACAGAAATTGCCAAAGTTTACGCGCAACGGGAAGGAGGATCTCATTCAGCATTAACGTACATCTGAAACCATTTGGTCAACAAACGGGGTCACTGACGAGGATGAATGGGTCCAGCAATTTCCGGCTACTTTGCGAGAAGTAGCCATCGTCTAGTACTCTGACATGGACAAAACAAAGGTTAGCAAGTGGGACAATTTACGGAAAGAGTTTCAGACAGAATTTCAGTTGTTGCGGAATGACATTGAGATTGTCACTGAAATCTATAGCACAAAGCAAGGCAAGAAGGAGATGGTCCAAGCCTATGGTCGGCGGCTTAAGGAACTACTTAGGAAGATGAATAGTCAGTTGATCGACGGCTTAAAAAAAAGATGGTATGTTGAGGGGTTGAGACCTTCCCTTCGGAAGAAAATGAAGATTGTGCCTCCCACATCATACATCGACACATACAACAAAGCCATGGACTTGGAGAGTGAACATAAAACTTCCAAGAAAAAGAAGGACAGATCGTCGGATGACGACAACTCCTTGGAGGAGAGCAGCAACGACGAAGAATCTAGCAAAAAGGTAGAGGCTCTCCAAAAAGATATGCAGCGGATGATGAAAGAATTTAAGGCAATTAGGGGGAGTCTAGGTAAAACAAATGAGGGAGAATTGTGGTGTATGGAATGTAAAGTGGAGGAGCACAAAAAGGGTTCTTGTACAATAAAAGGCATTATGAGACATCTGCCAGATTATGGGGCACTCGACTAAGGAATGTCCCTATAACATGAAGACAAGAAACCAACAAAGTATTGTTTACACAAGAGAGCATCCGTCAATGTCTGCAGCAGCGGGCACTTCCCAGTCAGCAAACAATAACGCATCATCTGGTGGGTACTGGAATAACTGGCGAGGAGGGAGAAATAATAATAATAATAATAATAACAATACCCGTATCCAAATCCAGTATGACGCCAAGGGTTGGTTGATGATTCAGTGCAAGGCCTGTAACCAGTGGGGGCACTTTGCCTGAGACTATCCAATAGAAGAAACCCCGCATAAGTTGTGTAGATGATGTGGGCCCAAGGATCATGAGGACGCAAACTACCCGAAATTTGGCGTCAACCTTTTGAATATTGAAGGAGCATGGACTGAAAAAGAAAGGCCACCTACTCCGACCCCCATACGAAGAAGCATGTACGAGATGCAAAGGCAGAAATTGACAGGGAGATGATGGCGCAACAACGGGAGACTCATGAGACGGCTAGCACCTCTTGTAGGAAAGCTGAAAAAAATATTTCAAGGCAAATATTGCAGCACGAAGTACCGGTGAAGGTCAAGGACCTCCTAGAAACCATGCCCCAATCATGCACTACATTGGTGCATTCAGTACCAGTACCAAAAAAGAGTCGGATGGCCGAGCATACGGATGCCCCTGGTTGTTTTGCAACAAACCCTATGTTATTGGTAGTTAACAATGGTCGGCACCCTGCAGTCGTCAAGATGGGTATACTTGGGACAATCCTGACGGATACTATAGTGGATGGTGGCTCTAGGGTAAATATCTTGCCAAAGGAGATGTGGAAAAAACTTGGCAAACCAACGCTCTGGCCACCCACTTTCAACCTGGTAGGTGCGGACCAGCACAGGATAAAGCCCCTCGGAACACTGATGGCACAAGTCACCATTGGCACGCAACCGTTTGTCCTAGACTTTGTCGTAATTTCCTTGGAGAAGAAGGGATGTGACGCCATTCACGCACTGCATTGTTGCGTTCAGTACAAGTACCAAAAAAGAGTCGGATGGTCAAGCATACGGATGCCCCTGGTTGTTCTGCAACAGTGTAATGTCCCCTCTCCCGAAGTGAATTTAATAAATAAATCATAATATTAAGCTATGATGAAAATTAAATACCTAGTAATAATAATTATATAAGTGATTAATAATAAATAATAATTAAATATAATATGATTAATATCTACAATTGGATAAGTTTAAATTAAATAGTAATATGAAGATATTAAATAAAGAAATAGATAATGAACAAATAAATGAATAATAAGTTAATAGACAAATAAATGATAATAAATATAATTTATTATTAAATTCATTCTATAATGAAACCTAGACTATTATAATAATAATTGAAACAATAGAATTAATATAAATATATTTAGTCTAATAAATAATAATAAAATGTGATTATAATATAAACAATGATATTAATAATCATTGTAAATGGTAATTAAAATAAATTATAAATAAATAATAAATAATAATGATAAGGCATATCTCTAACATTTAAAGGTGGCAACCCTTCAACATGCCAATGTATATAATGGATATCAAATCCATTCCTTCAAAATTTGGAGATATGGAGGAAATAAATAAAAAGGAGAAGAATAATAATAAAAGGATTATTCAAATTTCAACGGAAAACAAGAAAAGAAATGTAGGAGAAAATCAAGGAGGAAATATAGGAGAAGATCAAAGAGGAAATGTAGGGGAATATTAAAAGGAAAGAAATATTGAATAAGCTAAAATAAAGGCATAAAGAAGGTAAGTATATCTTTGTTTGAGTTAATTTATTTATTAGCATTGTATGAATTAGATATTAATATGAAATAAACTTTAGAATAATAAGTTATGAAAATTGAAATAATAATTTATGAAATATAGTAATATTGTTATGAAGTAAACTTGCATTTGAAATAACTTAACTCAAATATATTGATAAATAACTAACTAATATATAATATTAAATAAATACATTATATAGAGAATTATGAATTCTTGTGATTATAAGTATAAAATTATTTAATGATGTATTATAATTATTGGGGATTGGCATCCTCCTCGTATAAAACATTACAAATTACCATTCCCAAGGGAAATCCAAATACTAATTATGAATTTTAAGATAAATCAAGTAAGATCCAAAATGGGGACATTACAGTGGTATCAGAGCATGATCCTGCCATCCTACTAGGTAAAGGAGGATTTAAGAAAAATAATTCATGCGAAAGAAGAACGTGAAATTCCAATGGGGCTTCGAAATGGTTCAACCATAGCAGCGACAATAATCTAAGAATTTGGTGATGTATACATAATTAATAATATATTTATTTACTCAATAATGTTTATGATCATTAATAGACATTTAAGATATAATTTAAATGAGGGGAAAGAGTGGCAATCAAGGGAGAATCGCGAAGGGCACCCTATTATACTGGCAGTAAGGAAGAACCATATAAGGTAATTCTACTGCACTATAATTCAGGGAGAACCGCTAAGGGCACCCTATTGGTAGCACCTTCCCAAGGCTGCAATTAAGGGAGAATCGCTAGGGCACCCTATTGCAGTAGCATGTAAGGGAGAACCGCTACAAGGGCACCCTACTGCTCTGTAATTAAGGGAGAACCGCTAGGGCACCCTATTGTAGAAGAGACCAAGGCTGCAATTAAGGGAGAATCGCTAGGGCACCCTATTGCAGTAGCATGTAAGGGAGAACCGCTACAAGGGCACCCTACTGCTCTGTAATTAAGGGAGAACCGCTAGGGCACCCTATTGTAGAAGAGACCAAGGCTGCAATTAAGGGAGAATCACTAGGGCACCCTATTGCAGTAGCATGTAAGGGAGAACCGCTACAAGGGCACCCTACTGCTCTGTAATTATGGGAGAACCGCTAGGGCACCCTATTGCAGAAGAAACCAAGGCTGCAATTAAGGGAGAATTGCTAGGGCACCCTATTGCAGTAGCACATAAGGGATAACCGCTACAAGGGCACCCTACTAGTTTGTGATTAAGGGAGAACCGCTAGGGCACCCTATTGCAGAAGAAACCAAGGCTGTAATTAAGGGAGAATCGTGAAGGGCACCCCATTATAACGACAGTTAAGGGAGAACCGCTGTAAGGGCACCCTACTGTGTTGTGATTAGGGGAGAACTGCTAAGGGCACCCTATTGCAAAACTAGTTGAGGGAGAACCGCCAAGGGCACCCTATTGCAATAGTAGTTAAGGGAGAACCGCTAGTAGGGCACCCTACTACACTGTGATTATGGGAGAACTGCTAGGGCACCCCACTACAAGGCAGAGATTATATCTCTGAAGGCCTATGAGAGATAGATCTATCTTCTAGGAAGGACAGATACGCCAAATTTTGGATATCCATAAGGCCTTAGGAGGAAATAGTCGTAATGAGATGGTGACATAGCTTGAGGACCGTTCTAGAATAGCTACATGGCAACTAGAGCCCCAAGAGGTCCTCTTAGAGAGCTTTTAACTTGATTACGAACCCTCCCTAAGGATTAGGATTACTCATCAAGACTCATCATGCAACAAGAGCGAAGAAAGTACTACAATACATCCAGATAAGTTCTCTCTTTGAAATATTCTTAGTAATTTAAATTGAATTTTGTTATCTTTAGATTTGATATATACATATTTACAAAATATATGACCATCTAATCTCAAATTGGAATTGTTGTTTCAGGACTAAATAAAGGCCCACCAATCAAATCATAAGAAGAAAATATTCAATTGCTTGAGGACAAGCAATTTTGGGAAGGGTGGACTGTAATGTCCCCTCTCCCGAAGTGAATTTAATAAATAAATCATAATATTAAGCTATGACGAAAATTAAATACCTAGTAATAATAATTATATAAGTGATTAATAATAAATAATAATTAAATATAATATGATTAATATCTACAATTGGATAAGTTTAAATTAAATAGTAATATGAAGATATTAAATAAAGAAATAGATAATGAACAAATAAATGAATAATAAGTTAATAGACAAATAAATGATAATAAATATAATTTATTATTAAATTCATTCTATAATGAAACCTAGACTTTTATAATAATAATTGAATCAATAAAATTAATATAAATATATTTAGTCTAATAAATAATAATAAAATGTGATTATAATATAAACAATGATATTAATAATCATTGTAAATGGTAATTAAAATAAATTATAAATAAATAATAAATAATAATGATAAGGCATATCTCTAACATTTAAAGGTGGCAACCCTTCAACATGCCAATGTATATAATGGATATCAAATCCATTCCTTCGAGATTTGGAGATATGGAGGAAATAAATAAAAAGGAGAAGAAGAATAATAATAAGAGAGGATTATTCAAATTTCAACGGAAAACAAGAAAAGAAATGTAGGAGAAAATCAAGGACGAAATCTAGGAGAAGATCAAAGAGGAAATGTAGGGGAATATTAAAAGGAAAGAAATATTGAATAAGCTAAAATAAAGGCATAAAGAAGGTAAGTATATCTTTGTTTGAGTTAATTTATTTATTAGCATTGTATGAATCAGATATTAATATGAAATAAACTTTAGAATAATAAGTTATAAAAATTGAAATAATAAATTATGAAATATAGTAATATTGTTATGAAGTAAACTTGCATTTAAAATAACTTAGCTCAAATATATTGATAAATAACTAACTAATATATAATATGAAATAACTACATTATATAGAGAATTATGAATTCTCGTGATTATAAGTATAAAATTATTTAATGATGTATTATAATTATTGGGGATTGGCATCCTCCTAGTATAAAAAATTACAAATTACCATTCCCAAGGGAAATCCAAATACTAATTATGAATTTTAAGACAAATCAAGTAAGGTCCAAAATGGGGACATTACAAACAGACTCTATGTTATTGGCAATTAACAATGGTCGGCACCCTGCAATCATCAAGATGGGTATACTTAGGACAATCCTGACAGATACTATAGTGGATGGCGGCTCTAGGGTAAATGTCTTGCCGGAGGAGACATTTACCCTCATACGGAGAAGTAGCGTGTATGGGATGCAAAGGCAGAAATTGAAAGGGAGATGATGGCACAACGACGGGAGACTCATGAGACGGCTAGCACCTCCTGTAGGGAAGTTGAAGAAAATATTTCAAGGCAAATATTACAGCTCGAAGTACCAATGAAGGTCAAGGACCTCCTAGAAATCATGCCTCAATCACGCACTACATTGTTGTGTTCAGTACCAGTACCAAAAAAGAGTTGGATGGCCGAGCATACAGATGCCCCTGGTTGTTAGGCAACAGACCCTATGTTATTGGCAGTTAACAATGGTCGGCACCCTGCAATCGTCGAGATGGGTATACTTGGGACAATCCTGATGGATACTATAGTGGATGGCGGCTCTAGGGTAAATGTCTTGCTGGAGGAGACGTGGAAAAAACTTGGCAAACCAACGCTTTGGCCACCTACTTTCAACCTAATAGGTGCGGACTAGCACAGGATAAAGCCCCTCGGAACACTGATGGCACAAGTCACCATTGGCATGCAACTGTTTGTCCTAGACTTGGTGGTAATTTCCTTGGAGAAGAAGGGATATGATGCCATTCTAGGTAGAGGATGGCTTGTGGCAGCGAAGGTCAACCACAACTGGAAGTGAAATGCGCTTTCAATGGAGAATGGAGGGCGGAAGTTTACCATTGATCTCAAGACACAAATGGTGAGTGAAGAGCTCGCCTCATCCTCTGAATCAGAGTCGGGCGGTGAAGGCAAAGGCATGGATGAGGAAGATTGGTAGGAAAAGCTACCATCGGTATTGTGGGCCTACCGTACAACCTACAAGGTGACCACAAGTCAAACCCCCTTTCAATTAATGTATGGACAAGAAGTTGTACCGATGGAGTTCATGGTACCGAGCCTCCGAATTTCGATCAAGAATCGGTTGGGTGACATGGAGAGTCTACAAGAAAGACTGCACACTCTAAACAAATTAGACGAGCAACAGATGATGACACAGTGGGCCACGGAGACAGCTCAGCAGCAATGGAAGGTCTGGCATGATAAACATTTATGGCAAATGAGGTTCACCCCATGGAAATTAGTCTTGAAGTATAATGGTCAGAATGAGATCAAATCGGGCAAGTTCAAAGTGTGGTGACTTAGGCCCTACAAAGTACGCGAAGTTGGTGCGAATGGAGCAATCAAACTATGGACACTCGATGGGCAAGAAGTTCCGGAGGCAAAGAACGGGTCCAAATTGAAATTGTACCATGAACAACGGCGGGAACCAGTTTAGCCAAACAGGCCCATCGTGAGGTAATGTAACATTATTATAAATTTATATTTATTTTTTTAAAACCGAAGAGCAATGGTACGGTTTCGCACCGTACGGAGATGTTATCATGCGGTGATGTTGTCGTGCGATGGGGCTGATAATGGCAACCGTATGGGAGGTCATCACTGTACAGACACGTCCCTCTAGACACACCGAAGGTTGTACGGCCAAACCAAGCAATTTTTTAATAAATGTCGCGCAAAGTCCGTATGGAAGGTGCAAACAGAGAGGCGGAAGAAACTAAAAGTGCACACAGTACAGCCACATTTGATTGAGTCTGTTTTCAGCTAGGAAACAGGAAAGGATTTTTCTAAGTGCTACATGAAGGTCGTACAACGGATTCAAAAGGAGGGGCAAATAAGAAGAGAGGCGACGGCAGGGAAAACCTAAAACGCACAGGCCAAGGAAAAATTTATAATCCCGTGAGAAATATGGGGAGGAAGAGTGTGGCACGAAAAATATAACGCTAAGGGAAGCGATATTGAGAAGAGGGAAGAGCAGAATTCATCAAACACTACAAGTTGTGCAGACACAATTGAAGGAGAGCGGGGTTGGGATTTTCATACGAAAGTTGTATGCACGGACTAGCATGGTGAGAAGTAACCGGTTTTTTTTTCAAGTTCTTCCGCACATAACGGTTTTATTATGGATACATGGAGTGGACGCAAGAAGGATTGGAAGAAACAATTATAGTTGGCTTCCAACAGTTCTTCTGGAATGAACAAGGATGTACGAGTATTACCCTCAAGTGAGAAGATTGCAAGCAGAATGGATACAGATACAGGGAAAAAGAAAAAGATAAGGTTGAAGGTGCTGGGGAAAACACATACACAGCAGAAGGAGGATGTGACACCATAGAATGTGGTTTTCGAAGGGCTAAATGGGCTAGAATGCAAGAAATGGTGTCAAGAAACCCCAGACACTGATTTGATTAAACAAAATATTGAGAACGCTGGAGTTTATTCGGCCATACAAATGCCCGTATTTGCTATCCGAGATTATGAGGGTGCCCTTCGTTTGTTGGTTGATACTTTGGATAGATTTTCACACACGAGTTCCTTTGACTATCTTGGGTATAAAGTCAAGGTTTCCTTCGCAACAGCCAACTTCACCAGGGTGTTCGATATTCCTGGTCGACAAGGGAAGAAAATTGATTTGAAGGCCAAGAAGATGACATGGGAGGAAAAGGAGAACTTGATTCGATTGGTTTCACGAAATCTCATAGCAGCTGAAATGGACTCAATGGCACAAGCTTCCAAGAGTCGAGGGATGAAGAAGTACCCTGGCACTGTTTGATGGATGTGGTAAAGAGCCGACTTACGGGGTCTAACCGAGCTTTGGATATTGCCCTCCCCCAAATTTTGTTGATGAATGATCTTCGAAATGGTCTAGTGTATGATTGGGCATCCTTGCTAGCCAAGCGGATGTATGAATTCCTTACCTTGCAGCACAAGACCTTCTATATGCCCCATTATGCTATTGGACTATTCTTGGATGCTACACGAGTACAAATTCAGCCTACTGATTTGGAGGCGAAGCCGAAGGGTACCTTGGCACCTACTAAGCCTCCAATATTTTATTGGAGACATTTAAATGTTGGTAGTGCACTCGTAGGACCAAAGCAAAAACATCGAGTGGTCTCGAAGTTAGAGGAGGATATTGACAGCGAGAGAGAGGAGATGAGTGAGACGTCAACAGCCAGTGGGGACAATGAGATAGAGACCGCGGATTCAGAAGTTGCAGTTGATGTGGAAATGCCTCCACCCCTTGGCGAGGCTCCTACCCGAGTACTGTTTTCTCCACCCCTCCTAGCAGAGACAACGGTCCCTGTACCTGGTTTCAATTAGACTAGAGCACCTATCAACATGGCACTATCCAGTGTGGGTCCACCAGGGGCCGTCCCACCACCCACTAGTGGGACCGTGGAGCTGGCAGTAGGTGTTGGTGGGTCGAGTGTTGAGCAGTCTACAAAGGCGAGGGAGTTGCAGGTACATTTGGACGTGGTCGGTACGGATGTCGTGGTGACAATGGATGCATCTTTGTTGGATGAGCCGTCTATGGAGGTACCTGCGGTGACAGGTGGTGCTCCTTTTGACGAGGCTATGAGCACTTGGCTTAGTAGCTTCAAGATGGCATATTTGGCACTGGTCAGGGCAGCCGTCCTCTCACCACGACGGGTGATACCTTTGAGTCGGGAAGTAGTGGACATGGAGGGAGAGACCCTGCCCATCTGTGACCATGCATTGGAGTTAGAGGTTTTGCCAGTCCGGTCGTTGCTCTCGCCTGAGTATGAGGAGCTACCAGAGCCTCCAAAGTCGAGGGAGTTAGCTGATGAGGATGTAGAGGCGTACCCTGCAAACATGGTGGTACGGGGACGAGTGGTGGTTGTCAAAGAGTCACGGACCTTGGAGGGAGTTACCCAGGACTTGGAGCATTTGTTGGCTTTTGTTTGAGTTGGCTACCCTAAAGCCTTTGCTACGTGTTATGAGTCCTGTGGTTGGCCAACTACAGAGACATTGGAGATGCTAAATTCTTGGGCCCTCCATGAACAGGTGGGAGAAAGTAGAGTAGGGATTCTCATCAGGGAGATTGAGCAAGCCTTCAGGGAAGGCTATTACACCCTGAGGCGTACGGAGCACATTTCGACGGGCCATGAGGCCGCAAGGGTGGCCGCAATGTCAGCTCAAGAGGAGTTAGCCACCTGACTCCAGTCATTTGAGGGAGACTTGGCCCACCGCACGGAGGAGTTAGCTAGTCAGCAGGCAGCTTGGTAGAGAGAGGTACTTTGATGGCTCAGTTGGAGGCAGCGAGGGCAGAGAAGTCAATTCTGGAGCAAGGATTGGCCGAGGAGAAGTCATCCTTAGAGCAACAGTTGGCTGAGGAGAGAGCTGAGAGGGGTATGTTGGAGACTCGTCTAGTGAGTGCCATGGAGGTAGCGGACAAGAAGGACAAGGAGGTCCTAGAGGCAGCACTGATGGTCAAGACAATCATGGAGCCGCGGATGGTAGTTGAGCAGGATTTGCGACTGAGAACTCAGCAAGTGTATGACCTACAAGCTTGGCTCTAGCCATCGCAATCATCAGGGACGCCCCCTCAACCCCCTTCTCAATCTTGATATTTCTTTTGTATAGCAGATATTGTAAACATTGTCTCCATTTTGTCGTACATCGTCCAAAGACAACTTTCTTTTTGGGGGGATGATGTTATCAGTAAAAGTGTCATTATCATTTAGTTAGTTGACCAAAGGGTAAGTAGTTGGGGTAACGTCACGACGGTTGGAGTCACACCCCTTCGGTGTTGTTATATGTCATGTACTTCCTTCGAGGAAGAGAGCAACATGGTGTCGTCATTGTGGTTGTGTTGCATTGAGTAATTACTGGCATATGTTGTAAACATTTGATGAATTAATGAAAGCATTGGGTTCTCTAGCTTATTGTTTTGTTTAACTCTATTATTCATTTCCACTGCGCATCCAACTGCCTTACTAAAAATAGTAAGGGTCCCTCTCTATCCACCACTAACTTACTATAATTAGTAAATCCCTGAATACCTGATCAAATCAATGATGCCAAAAGTCGTCACTGCAACTAAGGCTGGTCCAAGTGCCCTGCCAAATATAGAAATGTTGGATAAATGACTTACTATAAATAGTAAGTGTACCAAACTGAACCAAACGAAGAGCAATCCTGAACACTTCTATTCTCCAGAAGGGAAAAAGCCTCCTGCTCTACCAACTTAGACCCTCTAACCATCAGCCTTAGCCTACAAGGGTCAATAATAGGCTAATCAAAACAAACTCTGATGCTTGCGAAAATGGGAACAATGCATGGCTGTACATTTCTAGCTACTATGAAACCCTATTTTTGTTCATATCACTCGGAGAGACCAATTTTGGCTTCTAGGTATTGGTTCCTTCCTCATTCCTCAGCTGGATGATGCATTTTCATATGTCATTTGCATTGTTTAGTGAGCATTTAATTTTGTAAGTCAAGTCCCCTCCTTAAAGGTAGCACCCAACATTGGGATTGCCATGTGGTCTGCAAATACACTCCATTTGAGGCGTCTAGGCACCTAGCAGACAGTTTGAAGTGTTGGCAGCAGTTTTGAGGTGAAGTGAAGTAAAAATAATAGATTCTCGAATCACCCCTGTGCTTTTCTAGCACCCCAGTTTGCATGAGCAGAACTTCTCAGTTCATTTTCTGAGCGAAGAGGAACTAGTATGCATTGGATGATGATTGAGCATGACTGAAATAATATTGCAAACCTGCGGTAGTTCATTGGTGATGATGAGTTGGTATGAATTTTCAGACCTGTGGCAGCAAGATGATCATTAATACTGAAGGTACTCGTGTTTAGTTTTGTGCCAAGTTCCTTTGTAATATTTGCCCAAGTTGAAAGTCAAACTCTCGTAAATTTGTAAACAGCAGTATGTATGGTATTGTTACTTCAATTTTGGATAATGTTGTAATGTCCCCTTTCTGGGACTGCCCTAATTCTTGCCTTTTACTCTGCTACTGCGATGTAGATAGATCTGATTTGATACTGTTTCATTCTTCAATGCTGATCACTGCTCCTTTTAATGAATGCTTATTGCTGAATGGTTCGATCCCTTAATTGGTTTGTTGAATATCATCTACTTTCTTATGATTTCGATGTCCCTTTGAGAATGCTCCTGTAATGATATTTCTTGAGATGACTTCTTCCAGTCTGATCCTTTGTGTTGTGTTTACTATTCACAACGATCTTTGCCTGATTTGAATGACTGCCGTGGATGTTCTTCTCCCCAATGATTGCTTGATATAATAAATTTCGACCTGCTTCCTTTAATTGATTGCTGTAGGTATTAAATCTCTATTTATGACCTTTGATGCTTTTTCTCTTCCCCTTCCTCTCCATCATGGTCTTCTCTATTATATCTTGATCACTCCGTGGAGGGGTATCATTTGGAGGTTGTCGTCCCTTTAAAAGTGGACACAACCCCTTTGTTAATTGCAACCTTTCACTGCTGTCTCCTTAATCTTATTTCCCACTAATCATTAGTTTATTTATTGCTGCAATTATGTGAGCCTTTAATTACTTTTCACTGCAATTATGTGAGCCTGTCATTAAGATCGCTACCTCTGGCATCTTAGTCGCTGTTAGTTTAAATGCTGTGATCAATCAATATCTTCAGTTAATGTTCCTTCTAAATCACTGGTTTTGAAATCATACATCTTGGAAAAATCGTTAAGTCTTAAGGCAAGATGATTTTTCTAAGGCATTGATATCCTTCATGGCAGGGCATGACAGATGTTAATGTTGTTTCCAAGACATGTATTGTGCCATGAATGAATGAAATAAATCAGATCAGTTTATTGCAAGCATTTCCTTCATATTGGCAAAGCATTTGTGTTTCAAAAACTACTTCAATAGCAAAAAAAATCAGGAAAATCCATTGCAATCATGGCTAGTCTCCCCAATCACATGGACAGTCTTCTACATCTCAGCATGACCATGTCCTCCTTGGTTGGCATGACAATGAGAAGCTCCCTCGACAATACATTATAATTTCACTTGTTCACACAACTCCTATTGATCCAAAAGAAACAAAAGACAAAGAGGACACCATCACAGGTCGAGAGCCCAATCCTGATGGCTAGGATTTTCTAGATGGCTAAAGCAAACACCGTGATAATGATCCCCTCATGCCGCTAGCTTAACTCTTCTTGCTTAGCGGTGCATCTACTTTTATTTATTCTTATGCTCTAGGATTAACTCTTGGGGGTGTGATTCCATTCCGCGTGTCTTTGGTGGGAATTTCGTATTATATTTTTATATTTTTTAATATATAAATGCACTGTTCATCATTAAAAAAATGTCTTATTTTCATCTAATTAAAATAAGGCTTTCAAAACACTACATCCATCTTTGTTTTAACATAGGTGTTCTATAATTCAGTTTCTGCGATTACTGATATAATCTGTATTGATATTTTTACAGAGCATAATAGACTTTTCAGAAGCCACAACGTAAAACTAAAGCCAGAAATTTGTTCAGTTATTAAAGAAGCACAAAAGAAAATAACACCCAACCATTTATCACAGCCAAAAAAATCACTCAAAGACGAACGTATAATTAATTATAAGTTATATTTTTTGTTTAATTGTTTCATAAGCATGAGCATCAATTCATCCATCATACTCAGTATCTATGAAGTTCTTCAATGCTCTAAGAGAATAATGTAAAGAGGGATTTCCGTTATTTTTGTGAAGACCGTTTTTATCCCAATATTTATCTTTTATTATCATGGCATGTATGGCATGGAAGCTTGATTTCTCAAAATATGGTAATTTCCCAATCAAAATAGATATTATTAGTTTCATGTCTACCAGTATAATATTTCGTATTTTCGTATCTACCAATATTATATAGTTTTAAAAAAATTGAGAAACTTCTTTGTCGATATTATATCAAAAAAGACGCTGAATCTCCCAACCGTGAAGAAACAATTCCTTCTCCATACACAGCTTTCACCGACCCAAAATTACTTAACATAAAACCCAAAAAATGCTCCTCAAAAATAACTTTCTGCATCGTGTTTAACAACCAAAACAGCACAAATGAAACCCAAAAGTAAATAAAAAACAAATATTTTAAGCTAGAATGTTCTTTGAATTATTCCACAAGCACGGAAATTCCTCACTCACCGTTAAGTCTCTTGAATTCTGTAGCTCTGAGCTCTTCAATACTCTTATTCCCTCTTGGGTACCCATAATATTCACCATATATTTCCAGGAATTCAGATTTGCAATTATTATTTCGTAATTTTGAATCGTCCACTTCTGCTGCGGCTGGTGGTTCTTCGTTTTTCCTGAAACTTGTGGGCACTAAAACACGAAGCCTCGAAATCTTTGATAAATTTATAGAGAAAATAATAATTTGTATGCAAATATGTCTAAGAGTGGATATCATTTTTAGAAGCCCCGAATACATAGGGTTTTCTGAAATAATGGAACTGGCAGGTTTTTTATCCATTTTTTTGAAGCTTTATTCTGTTAGTCGGTTGCAAAGATAGTTTTAAGTTGACGAGGAACAGAGGAAACTGAGGAGCTTGGCAGAGATCATATCCAATCCAGTGTCTTCCTTCGTGCAGAGCACATTCAATGGAGCCCTGTTGGACGTGGATACTTAATTTTCAGACACCAATTCTGCGTATATATTCCTTTCGATTAAAAAAAAGTGCTCATTGGAAAATAGAGAAAGAGCGTCTGAAATGTCAAAGTTGACCAAGATTGAGATTTTAAACTATAAATTATAATCCCTGTTATAATTATTTAAGGTTCTGTCAGATAGATGGCATTTCTTAAAAGGGTTGTTTTTTTTTGTTTGCTTTTTTGGTTAGTTTGAGCTAGTGGTTATATTAATATTTTCATGAGTTTTAATGTTTATTTGTATTTAGCTTAGATATTCAATATATATATATTGAAGGATGAAATGTTCTTACATTTTTTAGTGTTATAAGTGTGTATCTCATATCTAAATTTAGAGGATTGGGATTTTGTTAAATAATGATGATATTTGTCCCTTCCATTTAATTTTAGTCCTTGTGGTTGAGCTATGTAATTTAGTGTTCTTGTTTTCTACTTGTTTTCTTTCTCCTTGTAATTATTCTAAACTTTTCATCCACATAACCTTTTTTAACTTTGTTAGAGTGTGGACATTCATTTAAGCTAAAGTCCTAACTACTCATTTGTATATGATTTTATTTTATATATGTGTTCTTTCTGCGCAACTCTTCAACTCTTGTAGGCCTAAGCCACAATTTATTTTCAAGTAACATAATAACTTGCTCATAACTAATTGCCTCTATCAAGAAAGTTCACACCTTTAGAAGTATAATTTCAAAGGGAATTCAAGCCTTAATTATGAAATAGTTTGTGATATTTTTGGATCTTTTTTATTTCATTTCATTTCAAGCTTGATATTCCACTACCCCAAATTTCTCAACCATACAGCACCACTAATATGACAAATAACTCATATAGGACCTTAGTAAGTCTTCAAATCCTATTATTCTCTCTTTCATCTATTTTGAAGAGCGTGAAGACCTTTCAAAACTCCTCGTATTATTTTCATCGTACGTGCATCCCAACTAATTTTTTTGTGAAAATAGAAGCCAGGATACTTGTATTTTGACACCTCTTCAAAAGACACACTTTCAAACTAAAAGTCAAAATGCTTCTTCAATAATGAGAAAATCAAATTTTTGGTTTCATTAAAGTTCATATATATCCTTGTTTCATTACAAAAGAGCTATAAGTCCATAGATCATCTCTCAAAGCCCAAGTTCTCTCTAGCATTAGAATTAGATTATTGCCATAAAATAAGAGTTTCGACACATACTTAGCCAAGTTGACCCCTTCCCCTCTAAATTTATTTATCCAATCTTTTAGCTTATCAATGAAGAGCATAAATAGATTTGGGAATAAAGCATAGTCTTCTTTGACAACTATATTTCCTTTAAAACTTTTGGAGTCATGCTTGCAATTCAACTTTAGCCTAACTCACATAATTTTTTAATTGTTTCCCTATAATGAGTTAGGGCTCCTAGTTCATCCATTATACTCAGCAATTTGATCCCAAAAACTATGTCAAGTTCTTTATTTAAGTTTCCAAACCAACAAGACACATTCTCTTTTTCATCCCAAATCCTTGTAACTTGGTATTTGAGAAACACACATCGATTGATAGTTGAGTGTTTAGGTCTAAAACCTAATTTCCCCTTTACTCATTTTTCATGTTCCTCCAGCCAATTATCGATCATATATTATTTCATACTCCCAAAAATATTTTCAAAGAGAAGATTGGCTATGGTAGTTTGATTATTTAAGAGACCATTTTCAAACAATGGTATGATTAAGCTAGTTACCCTCTCCATCAAGAAACCATTTTGAATGACATGCCATTTTTTTGTTAATTTCAACTACTAGAATTTGAATTAATTTTTTAGATGTTCTACTTGTATGTTATCTATATCTCAAGCTTTACTTGTTTTTATATTTTTAATCACTTATATATTTTTCTAGTTGCAAAAATTTCACCACTAACAATCATCTTAGGAGGTGCGTCTTTTTTATTTCCATGATCATTCAATTTTACAATCACTAACCTTATACATGTTCCTTATCAATATATTTTCCTCATGTAACCTCCTCTAGAATCTTTTTGGTTCATATTTTCCTAAGAAAATAAACACGATATTGAATTTTGTATGTGCTTCTTTTGTTCTAACCAATTGTTCATAGTCTTTTCTTTTTATTTTTCCACTTAATTTCTTAGTAATCTTCATGCTAACTTATGTTCTTTGAAATAACATATTCTTTACAATAAGTACTTATTTTCTTCTTTTTAGGTAAAATTCTCTTGTGTGTTTAGGGTTCTTTAATGGCGTGCATGAGATTCTCTTTCTTAATATAATTTATATGAGTGTTGTGAGATCCCTTAGTTTCCTCCTCCTCTTGTATGTTAGTCAAGGTAGCCATAAGTGATTCTCATTTTCCTATCCAAGAGGATGTTTCCTTTGAATGGAGATCTACTTTGGTTGATCTAGATGTGCTCATCACGTAGTTTCCCTCATTGTGCTTGAATTTTTCATAGAAATGGGGATGTGATCTAATTTAAGCTCCATGAGATAATCTTATAATTTTTCTATCCCTTCTATTCTCAATATGCAATTTTATGAGCATGTGACATAATTGATTAAATTTTTCCTAATATAGGTTTTGTATGTATATTTTCTTGACTTTTCTCATTGCCTTGTACCATTACACATGATCAAATTATTTATGTTGCATAAAGCTAACAACTATTCTCTAAAGTGTGTGGTGTCCCTCTATGCATCTTTTGAAGCTCTAACTTATTGATTTTTTTACTTCTATCATCTATAATGGATTTATATCTAGATCTTTGTTTTTTTCCTAGGATATTAACATGTTTCTATCTAGATCGAATTCCCCTACAAATAGTATCTCCCCTAGCTTAATATAGGCTAGTAATGAGTATTAGTCTTCATTGTCTAGTCATATTCCTTATAGAAATTTGGATCATTGTGTAAAATAACATGCAATTATGTTATTATTCATGGCTTTATATTATCTTATCCAAATATACTATTGATCTTAATCTTGCTTTTCTATTTTGATACTTCTACTCAAACATAATTTATAATACCATTATATCCATGTGTCATTTATCATTTTCTACTACTCTAATCCATATTATGTCCTTTATGTAGCCTTCATAATCTAGTGCCTTGCAACCATCATGCTTATTTTCTTCCATCAAAATGATTATATCTCTCTCTAGTTATGGGCCTTCACCTATGCCCTCTTCTTCAAGAATTAAATTTATGGTTCTAACTTATCGATGTGAGAAGCTCCCAAATAGATCATACTCCCTATTTATTACAATTTCATTGAATTATAATATAAGCTTTCCCATTAGTTAAACATTCTCATCTCCCCCCATTCATTGTTTCCTTTAAAAAGAATGTGTGACTTATTTCTCTCTTCTACTTACAAAAAGGTTAAATTTTCATAAATATAATAGTTTAGATCTCTCAATGTATCTTTATTTCTTAAATTATTTTTGGTTAGAGCTTATAAATAGTTCTATAAGAGTCGTAAATCTCCACCATATTTCTTCAACATAAGAGAAACCTACTACACGAGATAAAAACTAAAGAAAATCGATGTGAAAATGTGAATAGGTGCATCATCTATTAATTCATAAATAAAATATTATAAAATGTATCTAATCATGCATTTTCTAAGAATAGAAGTGGTAAAAATAAATCTCATGAAACATGTCACAAATTTCACAACCTAAAAATAGGAGAATAACTTCCTAATAAATAATCCCTAATAAACTTATGATAACATGAGACTATAATTTCACACCAATAATCCTACTAGTTGCAAATTGCAGGGGATATATGCACAAGGCAAAAGAGAAGATGTATCCTAGAAACAAAAGGCCTTATTTGGCATGCGTTGAAAAAAAAAAGATCTCTCATAATATGAGTAAATGTGAAAAATCAAGTGCAAAATATCTCCACTCCAAAAGACAAAAAATAATAAACAAGTATGTACAAGTGACAGATTTTAAAAAATCAAGTCCAACACAAGTAGATAATAAATACCCCCATACAAGAGAGTGAATGAATAGTATCTTGTACCTCATCCACAAAAAAGTGGCTTCAATACTAATAGTGAATACTTGAAGATAAAAATATTCAACAACATGTTGACCATGGGTTTCGCTAAGCGTAAATCATGGGACAACCATACAAATTTTGTTCAAATCATGATCCATACATTCTTTATACATGTATTTTGAGGTTCAAATAACAACTTTGGTACCTGTTGGCAAGTTGACTATACTGTTGTATATGACTATATTATAGTTTTTTCATTATGGCAAAAAAGTCATATAGAGTTTTGGAGTCAGTGCACTTACTCATAAGATTAGAATATGGCTAAGTATGAAAGACTGGACAGTTAGCAAAGCACCAGATGAACAGAGCATCAACGCACATGTGTATGACTGAGTTAGGGCATGTTCCCTTGAAGATAAGCTTGTTGGTATGTAGTCATGCTAATTCTAAGAGGGCATGATCAAATGAATTAGTATGATAAAGATACAACTAGTTGAAGAGACACAGACAATGAGCGGCAAAACAGATTAGAGCATGGAGTCGACTATTGGTATTTTGGTTAGCGCCTGTAATATTATTTTGTAAAGGCTATGTACCTATTGTATTTAGGTTTTAGACATGTTAATATTATTATTTGTAAACACACTTGAGCCAATTCACTTGGAAGCATTGTATGTAATAGGTTGAAGGTCGGCCTAGTTAATAGTTTTGTTTGCGCATATAAATAAGACACACGCCTTTTTAATTAAGCATGGGAGTGAATATAGAGTTGATATAAGCAGAGAAGAAGTATGTGAAGTACAATTAGAATGTTGTAGAGCTTTACAAGAGGTTAAAGCATTAGCACACAAAAGGAATTGATCAGACAAGTAGTGTCACAACAATAGTTCACCTTGCAGATATAGTGTGTATCTGAGATCCAGAAGGTTGTAGCCTTCACCACTTGAGAAGTGAGCTCTAGGATAGTGTGTCCCTGCCCCTAACAAGATTAATTGTAAAAGACTCCTAACATGGTCCGACCCTTGACCATGGCAATGTACTAAAAGTATTGTAAAGATCAACTCCTAACAAGGTTGTAAGATCTTCTAACAAGGATCATAATACACTAGTGCAGTTTTTAGTGGGTGCCAATTCCCACTGGAGTTTTTACCTATTTGGGTTTTCCCATAATTATATTTGGTGTTATGTGTTGTGATTGTTTATCTTACTTGCATTGATATTCATTTCATTACTTAATCAATAAAGTTAAGATTCAAGATATCAAAAAAAGTATTAATATATAGAACACCGATTCACCCCCCCCCCCGCCCCCCCCCTTCCTCTCATTTTTCCCATTCCTAACAGTACCATCATGTCATTTGTTGTTAATAGGTTAAATTTTTGTGTCTCTATTTTGTTAATTTTTGTCATTTATAAGTCTACTTATGTCAATTTATTGTAAAATCGATGGTTTTATCATGTATTGCAGCCTAAAGTCCTAAAATACACCAATGAGGGTATTTTTAATTATTTTTAGTCGTGACTAAAAGTCTCAACTACAAGAGGAAGTATGATTAATGCTTAAGAAATCAAGTTCTAATCAATTTGTAACTCCACTTTGCATGACTCTGTAGCCCAATAGATGGAATAGGCACTTGGAGATCTAGATTCTACTACGTTAGATTCATTTTCATGACTAAAGGCATTTCCCTGGTGAGAACCAAATGTTGTCTCTAGTTTTTTCTAGGCGGAATTTGTGGGACAACCATAAAAATTTAGTTAAAATCATAATCCTTACAATTTTTATGTACATATTTTGAGGTGCAAATTACAATGTTGGCATTTCCATGTCATTTTTCATTAATAAGTTAAAGTTTTGTATCTTAATTTTTTCATGTGTTTCCATTTATAAGTTAGTTTATGTCAATTTCTTATAAAATTGGGGGTTTTATCATGCATTAAAAGGTGAAAATCAAACTTATAGTCTTGAACGATACATGTAGTTTCGGCCTAATGTCTCAAAATACAATGATGAGGGCATTTTCAAGCGTTTGTAGTCGGGAATAAAAGTCTCGACTATAAGAGGAAATGTGATTAATGCTTGATAAATTGAGTTCTAATAAGTTTGTAACTCCTCTTTTCTATTTTAAATGCACTTAAGAGATTCCCTAAATCATTTTTTTTCTTTCTTATCATCATCTGAAACTCTTGTGTATTTTTGGTGATTGAATTAGTCTTTATGCAAGCAAATTATTCACCTCCAAACTAGGAATGGTCATTTTTATTACCTTAGGTTGTGATTGGAATTAATTTCATATACATGTTTAAGATTGCTAATAGAAAATTCTAAAATATGGTTTTATATTTTTTGAAACCCTAGTTATCATCTTTGCTAAGTATTATGTTGGTTGTATATAACTGATATTAGGTTTTAAAATACCAAGGGCATGTTTTTGTTTGCATTTAGTTGTATTTGTAATCCTACCTTCATTTTTCTATAGTCTTTGTCATTATGATTTTTGTCACAACCACCTATTTCAAAAACATGCAAACACTTTTTGTGTTTGCATATTATATTTTTCTATATCAATGTATAGTCAAGGCTCTAATCCCCGATCACAAGGGATTCAACATGCATTAACAATTTTCTTCACTCAACATTTTAATCGGAGTTCAAAACTTTGATTACACTCATGTATTTTCAAAAATTTGAAATGTATCTTATGCATTCAAATATTTAAGCTCTAGTTGCATACAAGATGCATAATCACCGAAGTGTTGTTGGGATTTATATTCTTGATTATAAGGGATATTATTTTGCAAGCAATTTGTCATTACTTCATGCAATCAAACTAATAGTGCTAATTGAACTTATATTTGCAATTATTAGAAATATCCTTGATGTAATCAATGCTTTAAGCTCTGACTACATTCAAAAAAACATGACTACTATGTGTAGTCGAGACTTTAAGTCCTGATTGCAACATAATATACCTATTTTCTCTTACAATTAGAACTTATATTTCCCAATGCACTCTTTTCCATCCTACACTTAATGTAATTAGGATTTAATAGTCTTGATTGAGTATAGTATTCCCTTCATCTTTTATGTGATCATATCTTTTTGTTATGGTTGCATACCAAGGGTACTACTATGTAGTCATAACTTTTAGTTCTTATTGCATGGTACATATACTTCCATTATGTGCTAGTGTAATCGAGATTGTTACTCTTGATTACATCTATGAACATAAATGTCATAACCTTATGTGAAATGCATCTTTAAAACCAAAAAATTACAAATTGGTCCATTTTCAGTCATTTTTACCCTTTTTCATTTTTAGTCAAGACTTTTCTCCATTGTCTCCTAGTTTGTGTCAAGTTGTCGTCCAACCTTGGAACCCTCAAAATCCACCACCACAACTTCATTTAATATGCTCTCATTCATGCTCCAGGCTTCTCACCTTAAATTCAAAGAGATGACTTCCCCTAAAGAGCTAATATTGTACACCAAGAAAGCAGACAAGATTATATTTCATTGTGAAAGCACATAAGAACTATCAAGGGTGTAAGTTTGTGTTTATGGACGAGATGCCTTTACCAAGAATCTAAACCCTCCAACCATGATTCTGAAGAAACATGAAGATCTTTGACAAAGGATGATGTAAATAAAGTTGCATCTTGTTAGAAACTTAATTTTATTTTATCATGCACTATGTAATTCATTCTTGACATATTACATGTAATTTTGTAAAGCGTAATCACATTTGATCACATTATAAGTTAAAATAGATCAAAAATCTCGGTATTGAATAAGTCAACAATTAGTTAGGATTCTCCCACCTTTTCCTCATAGCATCTCTTCTATAAATAAGAGAAGGCTCGTTGTAAATAATAATCTTTTGGAAAATCAACAAAACTCTACCAGTTTGTGTGTACTCTAAAACTTTGATTTTGGATGTAAAGAAAATTACATCCAATAAAAGAGGTAGATTACTTCCAACTCTATGTTGGAACAAGTTGTGATATGCTAACATTATCTAAAATTGATTGTGATTCTTGTGATGTCCTCTAAAAGGTGATTTAAACCCAACCTCACAGTCTTTGAGCTACTTTTTTGTGTTTAGAGTAAATATAATACTTTCAACTTAACCTTGTAACCTTTGAGTTGCTTATTAGGTTTGAAGAAAGTGTTATCAAGCTAAAGGATAACTAGTAGTCTTTGTGTTGATTTCATCTTTTATGTTTATGTGTTTCAGGCATAAATAATTTTGGATTCTTTGAGATACATATATGTTGCACCTATATTCATAAATCCACACAATAAGTCATGAAAAATCTTAGAGCTCTTGTAAGCTTTTTAATCATTAAGATTGTACCTAAAATTTTATTGTAAGAAAAGATCACGTATCCTAAAAGAAGATGATAGGTTGAATGAAGAACACCTATTCTACAAAAAGAGAATATGGTGAATGACATGCCCAATTTATTAGCTTAGTATACATAATCTTAAGTTCAAGTTCAAGTTAGTGGTAGTTTTTTCAGTAGAAATACACAAGGGGAGTCTTCTCTTCTAAGTAGGAGAGAATTTTTCTCTGCATGTGTTGTGGCTGAAACTATTATTTTGAAATTGATCCAAAAATTATCGATTGTAAAATATTTAGCCAACACAACCTATGGACAATATTCCTCTTCTTAAGAAGAAACAAATCCATTAGTGAATATAAAGTCCATTCATATAATCTAGGTGAATATAAAATCCAACCAAAATGTATTCCTTTGCATTTAACTTAGGTATACTCATTCTATAAAAACATGTGTCATCCAAAATAGGAATTGGATGTCCAATAAAAGAAGAGGAACTATAAGGTGAAAAATATGAACTAATCTCAAAATGTGGAAGAATAAATTATGACATCAATGTCATCAAAGAGTTAACACAAACCCTCTAACAAAACCTCAAAATTATAAATGTGAGACTCCATAAACTAAGATATAATATCTAACAAAGAAGAATCTTATTAAGGTGGATCTAGAAGACAAAGAGTATGTTTCTTAAAAAATTAATGGAATCTCCAAAGCAGCAATATGGGATCGAAATATGATCTTAATAGGATAAGGAGGAGTGAAAGGAGAATATTTCTTTGAAACATTAAATACCTTTAAAATATTCAATCTTATCCTACTTATCCATTAAAAGGTATAATTTTTGCAACATCAATGGATATGAAGTAGTCCATAGTAAAATAAAATAACTTAGGAATGGTGAAACATGGTAGTCTCCATATTCCATAATGTTGGTCCAAAGTGTGCATGGAAATTCGTAATGTGCACCTTTATATCCCCTGATTATTTTCTTTAACTATAAGAATGTTTTATGTAGAAAATAAAATTAGCTTAATTATATTTGCAAAAAATACAATATTATGACAAGAAATATAGAGTAAATTAATGTAATATTTACTTTTGAAACCAATCCAAAACTTAAAGTACAATACAAAATCAAAACTGAAGATACCCATATGGATAAATCTAATTATAAATATGATTAACATACTCATTTGTTGGTAATGAAAATAAATTATTGTAATAGTAGTAACCAAGAAGTAAAAGTTCTAGCAACCCTAGGTTCTTCATTAAAATGATCTAAAAGGTACTACTGGATCTACAAGTGTTGAATAGCAGCCACTATGTTGGATTGACATAAAACCACTTTAACCATCAAGTGGGGAACCTTTTCATATTCCAAAATGTCAATTGACCTATCAAATGCAAGGGCCACCTTCCATCATGTGATGGCTATTTCTTTCAAAGGCATGATCAATGAGATTATTCGTATATATCTAGATGACCTCACTATGCATTCAAGACATAGGGAAGATCATTTCAACCACCCAGAGAAAGTTTTCCAAAGGTTTCAAGAGTTTGAGGTTTCTTTGAACATTATTTCTAAACATGGGATATAAATAGAACTTGAAAGAGTTAAGGGCATCATGGATCTTTTCCTACCTTTTAAGAAAAAGGGAATGCAATCCTTCTTGGGTAAGATCAATTTTGTAAGCAGATTCATTTTTGACTTGTTGGTTTTTCGGTTGGACCAATCACCCTAATGCTACACAAGGAAAAAGTATTCAAATGGACCATAGAAGGGAGGGCAAAAGAAGCTATATCATTAGCACTTGTGCTCATTAACCCATATTTCTCAAAGAAGTTCATAATGTATATTTACGACAATAAACATAGTATTGCAACTGTATTGATAATGAAGAAGTGAAGAGTGAACACACCATTTCCTTTCATTAAAGGACTTTAAAGAGATAAAAAGTGAAATATAAATTTGTAAAGAAACAAGCCTTTGTGATTTTAAAGAGCTTGATGAAATTCAAGTATCGAATAGTAGGAAGTAAAGTCCGAGTGCATATGGCCCATTTTAGTGTAAGAGATTATATTATGGAGGGTAACATCATAGATAAAAGAGCAGACTGGATAATGAAAATTTTAGAATATAATATTGAAGTTTGACCTACTAAGGTAATCCATGGGAAGGTCTTGTGTGAATATATTGCCTAGAATGGTAAGCCTTCATATGAAGAAATTACTTCTATAGCTGATGAAAAGGAGGTAAAGTAAGTGGTGTTGTTCAACTAATCAACAAAAGAAGTCTCATGGGTTGCTAGAAGAGTACAATCTATGCAGACTAGGAAATGCCCATCCTACCTTCCACAACATATGAGAAGATTTTACAAACTAAAAAATGTGGGATATACCATTATTGAAGGTGTCCTTTTCAAAAGGATTTATGATGGTGATCGTCTATGTTATGTGGATAAGACTCAGGGAGAATAGTTTTGAATGAGTTTCATAATAGTCCTATTGGTGGTCATTTTTGTGCCAAACTTACAACTCTCAAAATCATAAGAGAATGGTATTTCTAGGACACACTATTCTTTATTTGTTACCATCTAGTAAGAAAATGTTAAGAATGGAAACTTTTTGTTGGGAGGCAAAAGAATTCATCCATGCCTCTTAGTCTAATTATTGTAGATGAACCTTTCATCTAGTGGAGTTTAGATTTCATTAGAATGATAAACCTAGTTTCTCGTTCATGTCACAAGTGGACCTTGATAGCCACAAATTATTTTATCTGATGGCCAGAAGGTGTTTACCTTTAAAATGCCATAGATAATGAGATCCTAAATTTCTAGGATGATATAATGAAAATATTTGATCCCTCTAAGACCATCACATCCAATAATTCTAGTGGATTTTTAGGAGGAAACAATCAGAATATGTCACTTTCAAGCATGGAATATTCCTAAAGACATCATTCAATTATTACCCTCATAGAAATGGAATGGTTGAGTCCACTAGTAAGAACTTAATATGACTGATAAAAAGAATCAGAACATGGATCATTAGAAGGACATGCCTAAGCATCTCAAAATAACTCTATGGGCTAATAGGATCACCCAAAAGAAAGTGTTGAAGTCCTCCCCATATGAGATAGCATATGGGAAAGAGTCAATGGTGTTGGTATAAACAAAGATCCTAGTTCTGCAATCACTCAAATCCCTAGAGATTGAACAAGTTGGTGCTATGGAAGTAAGGTTAGAAAAATTGCTAAATATTCAAAAATATTGAGAGAAAGCATGTGATTATTTAACTAACCATCAAAAGGTGGTTAAGAGATGGTTCAATAAGAATAATTTTGATCCTACTTTTAAGGAAAGGGATCAAGTTTTAAAATTTTATGAACAAGTTGTGAAGCCAGGGGAACATGCCAAATTCAATGCCCTATGGAAGGGTCCTTTCCATATAAGCATTTGCAAAGAGAGTAACTCTTTTGAATTATAATATATAGAAGCAAATGCCTTTGAGATATTAGTTAATGGATCTCATTTAAAACATTTCTTTAAAAAATTTATGATGCATGTAAATATTGTACATAAGTAATTTAGTAGTTATTATGCATGTGTGTTGCCTAAATAAGCACTTTTAACGCCTTGATGTCATGTGTTTTTCCAATTATCTCAACTTGTCATCTCTTAAACCCCCATTATGATTGAAAAGACCTATAATGTCTCCACCTATTTCATATTTGATTCTCTAGGTTCATAATGCACCACCTAAATCATCCTTCAAGTAACACCCCTTCCAAAAGGTGGCAAAAAAGAGCTAGAGTAAATTTTCCCTTATGGAAGTGTTTCACATAAAAAAGGCATTTATTTTGCATGAATGGGTGCCCAAACGTCGTATTTATAGAATTATCAAACCTTTTTATTCTACCAATGTCATTTTTTAGAATCTAAGAGAATTTTAGAGGAGAAGAGTTATTGAGATAGTTGGAGAAGAACTATACTATTATCAGAGAAACGACCTCTATCAGTCAATGATTGTAGAAGGATCAAGTTCATGTGTTATAGATGAGAAAAATTATATGGACATCTTTGATGATTTGTTATATGTATGCACTCCTATGATTAATAAGCCTAACTACGAGCATAGAAAGGCCCTAACAAATTCTCCTCAAAAGGATGCCTCCTAGGTCTAGGATTGGGTTGACTATATTTTTTACCCAGATTTGCAAAGCAACCCCAAGAGTCTAAGAGAGGGATCCTATCCAAGGATGAATAACCTAGCAAAGGGAAAAGATTCAAACCCTCTAGGTTATTATTTATGGTTATATAGCTTAGTATATTTCTTGGTGCCTTAAGTGCACCCATGTCTATAATTTGTTAGTTCTTGCACTGAACGCTTTGATACAAAGGATAGAAGCCTCACTAGGAATGATAGAAAGTTGATAATTAATGCTTCTATGGTTCATGAAATTTTATGAATCCCTTATGACCCCCACATCCCCAAGTTTAGGTAAAAATCATTTTAGAATTTCTAGTCCAAAAGAGGGGGGGTTATCACCTTCTATAATTATGAGTTAAACTAGTCCAAAGAGGAAATGGCTAAGCATGAATTCCACATTTTGATCAAGTCTTTTAAGAAAGATTTGCGGGATATTTTCTCCATGTTGGTCTGTGTATATGGAAAGGATTATGACCTATATGTTCAACACTACCAGATGAGGTCTGTACTCAAGTTGAAGTGGGATGACAACACTTGTAGTTATGATTTTGCAGAAATCATCACAAATGGAATTCTCAGATAGCTCAAAAGGGTTTGGAAAATCAAGTAAATTTTGCTTCCCTTATCTTCTTCATCAACTATTTTAATATCAAAATGTATTATTCTTAAACAAATATATGAACTTACATATACTAAGCAAGGAAAATAGGAGAAATCATGTGACCATGTAGATTCATTTATTGTCCTCCACTTATGATTATTATAAATTTTTTGAGACCTTTTTGACCCTAATATTACAATATCTTTCATGAGGTCAAATTCTATGGGTTTTAGACCACAAAATAGATTTTATGTGGGCCCCACCTCTCAATTATGATTGGATCTATGAATGTGATTTTAATTTTGTTCATGTTCATAGATTTTGGGTTGAGCATTTTAAGTTACACATGTGTATAATAGATTAAGTGTTGGCCTTAGAGGTCTTCTATAAAAAATTTATTGTAGATACCTTTTTTGGATGTGGAAGGAAGAAAATGGCCATCTTTGTAGGTAAGATGACTTATGATGGAATTTTAGTTCCTAACAAGAAAGATGCACATGTACTCATTGCCAAATCGATAGACATGTCCATGCACCTTATTTGTGATGTTTATAATTATGATCTAAATGGAGTTACCATTTCACATGAGTCAAGACCTTATTGGGAATACCATCACAACCCATCCTAGGTATATGTGAAGACTACTATGTACTTATCCATTTTGTTTGCACAAGTTCCACCTTCTTGGATCACCTTATATTCTTTTAGTTCTAAAATTAATAGATTTTAAAGCTTTACGATTATGCCAACTTATATAATCAAACTCTACAATTGATCTAGCCAATGAACAAGATTAACCAAATATGGTTAGATTCCCCTACACTTTAGGCCCTACTATGCCTAGGTCGGTGTACCTCTCATTATTTCAAGAAGATTAACTCTTTAAACTACTAATTTTTAATCTCTACTTTCCCTATCTTAGAATGGCATAAACTTCTATGATAAAAGATTGATATGACTGCTAACTAGTTACTTCTTCTTTATGTCTAATTATTCCACTCTCTTATTTCCTTTTCTTATACCAATACCTTTTACACCTAAATCTTCTACTTCTGAAAATTTAAATGAAATATAACTTTAAGAAAGTATCTTTAGTGATTAGGATCAATGCCTTCTCCTAGGGCTACAAAGTCATGAATATCCAACTTCTTACTTATAACTCTAATTACTTGGCATAAATATTGTTTATACCTTGTATAAACATGAAAAAAAGTAATACTATTGAATTATTCTCAGTAATCCATTCACCTTCTCTTAATTTGTTGTGGATTAATAGAGTTGATTTTAATTCTGCCTTACAGAAGCCAACTAATCAAATCGCATAGAGCATAAAAGGTTGATTTGATAAATTACAAATATCCTTGATATCCTAACTTATGCAATTTAGAAAAAGATGAATTGGAGACAACCACAAAGTATTTTCATCAATCACCATGAACAAGTAATTAAAAGAAAAAACCTTGAATCTTCTATTATCTTTAAACCATCGAGAAAAAGTACAAAATTTGTATTGAGCCTTCCACTGTATGTTTTCTATATCTATTGTATTTGTCCCTTTTTATTGGTCTTGGTTTCTCCTTTATATAAAAAAATGGGAGAAGTGACAAGCTTCAAACTATTTTACAACATACCCTTTCATAACTAATATTCTTTAAAACAATAAAATATATAAACTATTTAAATTTTGTTAAGACATAACAAGATAACACTTTTTGAACATGACTTTTAAGTCAAAAAATGAGACATATTGAACCTTCTATTCTTCTTCAGACTTCTCCTCTGTCACTTATTTTCTTTTCGGAATACGTAAGTATTCTTCTTCCCAATGAACAACTTCTGACTTCTACAGTAAACTTTGCAAGTCTAGCATCCATCACTATGATCCTATCCTAAAACATGTTGAAACTATGCACATTTTTAGCTTTTTTCTCTTTCATATGTGCCATTTTTTTTGCACCACCTGTTGTTAATCAAGTTTCCAATCATCAAGTCCCCTAATTTGACCATCCTTATCAATAATTTCTAGGATTGTCCAGTGCTTGAAAGTATGAAAGGAAGAATTTTTTTCTTTGACTCTTTTCTCTTCACTATATACATATCTGAGTTCTTAAATGACCATACTTATTATCTTTTTAGTTTCTTTAGTTTTCAGAGGGGCATCGGGGTCCCTTTGGGTTACCTTGCACATAGTAGAAATGGTGATATAAGTAGGTTGTCACATCTTCATTAGCTTTTCAAGCTTGGGTTTATCTTCTAGAAATGTACAAAGCATTTTTTTCAAGGATTCATATCCTTTGTACACCTCTTCACATTCACTGATGATCGAGTCCATTATGTAGCACAATATCTATTAAAAATATTCAGAATCTGTTGAGGAATTTTTTGTAAGAGCATTTCATTAGCAGCTTTTAGCACTTTGATTTCCTTTCATACTTGTCTTTCTCTTCATTCCATTCCTCATGATTTTTAGTGTTGTCAATTGGCTTTGGTGGGGTATCCTTATGTAAAATAATAGCTTTACTTCGACCTTCATAGAATTCTTTTAACTTTCCTTTCAAGGAAGCATTCTCAATATAAAATGTATTTATTTATTTTGTTTTTTGATAAGTAATCAATCGAAGCCTTAGAGGATTTTATTAATATCAAAATAATTTTACACCTCTATTCAATGTGGGCATCGAAGGAAAGAAAAACTTATGGTATTTCCTAGGACTTAAAAATCCATGTTCATAAATAATTTACATGTCCCCCTTTATGGGTTCATAACAGAAGAATTTTTGGCTCCTCATATATATATAAGAATATATTTACATTCCTTTATTCATATTTTTCAAGGTATATCAGCATTCTATGTAGGATTGATTTTACAAAAAGTATCCATTGCATAATTAGATAATTTCATATATGCAACTTGTTACAACTCAGACATGATTGAATTTAACATTTTTAAGCCTATTAAACCATTTCCCAACTCTGGTAAAAGTGACATGACTCCTTAATCAACTTCTTTACCTTTTCCTATTTCTTGTTTTGCTCTTTCAACTACTATGCCAACCCTTTATACAATCCTGTAAGATCAAATCCAATCTTCCCTACTAGTCACTAAACACAAAGTAATTAGCTTACCCTTTAACCCGCAACACCATGGTTAGCATATTTCTTCTATAGAAGACATAAATATAAATGTTTATTATAAAAGTCACTTCGAACACTTTCAATTTTCTCATAATGTTGAAGCCATAAAATGGAGCTAAGATAAGATACAAAGTAAAACCTAGCATCCCATTCACTTGTCCCTAAATAAATATAACTATTATGCACCACATTTTCATCCTATTAAACTTGAAAGTTTAACAACCTGACATAACATGGGAATCACTTATGCATGTGGGATATGCAAACTTGAAGTGAAACCTCCAGATTCTAGGCCATTTCCTATTGGATAATCACCTATTTAGCTCAAAACTAAACTAAGACTTAGAAGGCAAAGGGATAGAGAAAACTAGAAATAACATGAAATGTGGAATTTCAATCTTACTAGGTGATGCACCAAACTAATATGAATCAAAACCACAAATTACTAAGTGTTGGTTTTAACTATCTGACTTGAGGGAAAGTAAAAAAATTATATCTAGGCTTGCATAAATATTTCATAGAAAGGTTTTGAATGAACCTATTAAGGAGAAGGGATTTCTCACTTAACCGTTTCAAAACATAAAACACAAACTACAACCTGCAAACAAACATACACTTCTTCAAATAGGTACTCAGATGAGACTAGATAATATAGAATGAAAAAATTCACTAATCACCTTTATCAATCACCTATGGTGTACACAAATATACATATATAAAAGAAGACTAAAAGAACTCAGATAATGCTTGCTCCAAAAGTTCAGTCACTGTATATTATGTCTCAAAATGAGTTACATATACATGCATAAAATGCTTCAAGGAAAAAAATGTCACAATTATATCCTCTCTTGCATAATCAGAACTTACTATAAATGAGTATCCAAACTCTCTAAGTATCACATCCTCAACCACTAAGGGTCGGATGCTAGAAAAAAGGCTCCAAAAATGGGGTCTAGAAGCCATGAAATGAGGAAAACTGAATGGAAAAAGCCTCCACAACCATGAAGGAGCCTAAAGTCTGCTCAAAAAAGGCCTCAAAACACTCAAATAGCTCATAAAGAATCCTTAACAAACAAGAATAAGTCTAACTTCGAAAATCTCCTAAAAGCTCTCCAACATCTCCAAAATCTACTCCAAGAGGCCTAAATGCTCTCCTTATGTCTCCAAACTATTTATAACTTCCAAGAAGAAGTCTTTAAGGCTATTTAAAACATCCTTATCCCTCCAGCCTTCATTAATATTGATTCCCTCTAAAATATTTTAATAATTATTAATTGATTTATAAAATGCATCAATTAATAATTATTAAATTACACAAAATTATCAAGGAAAATTATATTATTAAATAACATAATAATATTTATCTAAAATGGCATGGTTGTGGACTCGAAAGAAAATAAGAAATAAGAAAAAGGGCATCAAATAACCGATAACCCTAAAAGCTTACTTCATTCACACTTAGTAGTTTTCATTCCTCTACACTGCCATGGGAAAGAGGGTTTCTGAAGGAAATTTGAAGATTTTTTAGCTTTCTGAGAAGCCTCAAGCCACTTCTTTTCACCAAGCAGGATTTCGTTATTTCACAGCTCACCTATTTCTGCCAAGCGAAATGGAGAAAAGGGGGCTGCCAGTCATTTTTTTTTTTTGCAGATTTGTTCATGTTGTTGTCTTTTCTCTTTGAATCAGGTAAGTTCTCAGCAATATAAGGAATATTGTATGTTGCATCTTCTTTTTGTTTTGAATGTGGATACTCGAGCTCCATATATCTTTCTCATTCTTCTTTCTCTATCCCCACACGAGCACATTTAAAACACAAATAAAGTCTCTCTATTTTGTTCATATGTTGCACATGTTGTAAACCTTAAATTTTTTCAACTTTGCAGCCTTACATATTTGAGAGCTTCCTTCTGAGGGCCGCGACTACGTGAGTCTCAAACACTTTTATAAATATTCATATGTGCTGTGAACTTTTCACCTAGATTCATTCTCTCTTTTTTTGTGTCTGACATTGTTGTGCTTTAATATTTTCCTTCTATTGCATGCCTAATTTGTTCTTGACACACTAATGATTCCTCTTGAATTTTACAAGATCTCTATCTTGTTATCTTTGGGCTTGATGTACTACCTACATTCTCTCTCTACTGAGATTTTTGTGTATCCTCTTGATACCTCATGATTTCAAAAGACCTTTTCTTCACATCTTTTGGTATCGGCCCATCCAATATTTATTGTTTCTCATTCTTTTATTGCTAAGTTGTAAGGAGTTGTTACTCTAGCACCGACTTGTATATTTTGATCATTCTACTTTGGGTGTGTTGCAACTGAATTTGGAGTGTCAATCTCCAATTGATGCTTTGTTTCTTTATATTCATGAATTATAATTTCTCTGATAGTGGTCTATTCTCTCATAATTGATCTGACTAGTTTTAATGACTAGTTTTAATAAACTCTTCTTTGGTTGCATCTTAGAATAGTCTTCTTCGTACCTGAGTATTGAAAATAATGTTGTAAGTTTATTATCTGACTGCTCCATAATTGTGATCTATAAAGATTTAGCATATTTATTTATGGATGGCATTGTTTAGTATAGCATTTGATGATGTATTTTTTAAAAATTTATGATTGCCTTCATAAGGTAATCATTTTGACTGCCCCCCCCATTTGGTTGATATTTTTTTATTATTTTTCTCTTGATGCTTGTGCCACTTGTCCTTCTGCAATTGCATAACATGATTGTTGAACCTCTTTTACTCTTGAATGCTAAACTTCTAAATTCAATCAACATGTTGGATTTCAAATGATTTATTAGAGCAAGATTTTATTATTTCATTCTGAACAGATGGGCTCAGCCCTCATGGGAGTCACATTTAACTCCACTTGTTAGACTGAAACACCTATCTCTGCACATAGAACAAACTTGTTAGCAATAAAAATCCTTTATAAGACAGTGGGCATAGTCTTTTATCTTTTATATGGATTCAGGGCAAAAATAAATAGCATATGTGTAGTGGTAAATACTCATGGGTAATCAGTTATTGCTTGGATCTATTAGATCTAACCCCACTTTCTCTCTCATGTGGGACCTAAGAAGTTGTTCAGAGGCTTGGAGAATCAGGAGCAGATGGGAAACAACACCAAGAGAACTCATAACCAGTCAAAGAAAAAAAGGCAATGAGTGTTTATCCCTGATCTTATCTCTCTACATGTTCTATCTATCTTTATGTTTTGAATGTATATGAAATATAGTAGGCTATCCTCACGGCTTTTATGAGAAATTTATTTGAACAATACTTTGATAAATAGGATTACATTTTCAACAAAAAAATATTGTAAAGATTAGCAGAATATTTCTTTATGTTGTTTCTTTCTTTTCTTCATTAAATTTAATAAATTTTGGCTTCAAAGTTATTGCATTTAATCTTGAAAGCACATAGTATAGAAAAGAAATCAAAATGTACCTTTTGCCTTGAAATGTCTATGGATCTACTTGAATTGAGTTGAGAGTGAAATTCGGATAACATTTTTGGCAATTTTTGTTGAATATTTTCCTGCTAAATATAGGAAAACCAGTAGCCTTTCAACTCCATTGGGCAGCAAGTCACTGAGAAACATTGCAATAACTTTGAAAATACAACTCCTAGAATATGAAAGTCTTCTTTTTGGAGCTTAGCAAGTACAAGTTTATGGCTTATGGTAGTGAGGCCAAGCTCCCTTATCATGAGTGATAGGTTTATACTTGATAGGCTCCACCAAAAACCTCATTTTAGATTTTAAGAAACTCACAGGAAACTAAAAACTTAGAGCAATAACATCTACTTAAAAGCACTTAGGGAAAACTGCAAACTAACCTACCCTAGACTAACCAGCAACAAAACCATTCACTAGTTGGGTAAAATAGTTTCTATTTCTCCTCAAATTGCAATGATAAACATGCTTATGGTAAATACAAGAGTATGGAGAAATTAAAAATATTTAAGCATCTTATGCAGCATCTCTTGAGGAATGAAAATGTTGTAACTTACTTCACTTTGTCGATTAACAATATCAACATCTTGGACTGAATCAACATGTTGCACTTGAAATTCTCCATTAGAATCCTCATTCTTAGATGTTGGTATCAATGATACCTTCTTACTTATTCTGAGCTAGGCCAAATATCTGATTGGGAAACCTCTTGAAAGCTCAAACTTTGGACTTGATTTGTTGGTTTCTTTAATATTTCTCTTTACTTATGATTCATCATGGTTGTCTTGAATTATTTCCTTCCATGCCAATTCGTCCTCCATGGTCAAGGGATCTTTGTCTTATGTTATGTCAACTAGAAACTTATCAAAGCTATCAACCCGTAGAAGGTCCTTGACAACTGGTTCAAGCTTGGGTTATGAAATATCAACAACAAGATTCTCATAGTAAACCTTGATAATGTTGTCAAAATAGTCCTCTAGGCCTCTTCCACCCTCCATATCATGAATAATTTGTTGTTGTAATAATGTTATTGGAATCACATCTTGCTCATATTGATCAACAAAAGAGGGTAACATTCTTTCTTGGCTATCTGGGGGTCTTTAGCTAGTATCTTTGGATTTGTTTCTTTGTGAGGGGTTTGTGGTGTCTAGGCTTATGTTTTGGCTGGACTGTTATATGTATGGAACTCTTATAGTTTTATCTTAAGTTCCAGTATTGTAAAGGGTTTTGGGGTCCCTTCAAAACCTATTTTTACCTTAATCAAAAACAAAAGAGGGTAAGTCATCAAAGAAGAGCATAACCCTTTCTTCCTGGTCAACCTCCTCTCCTGCAGCCACTGAGATTTTCTCATCATCATACTCAAAATATGTAGGAAGTTCAACAAACATGCTTGATTCTTATTGGCTTATATGGCTTCACTCTTAGACCTTTGCTACTTGTTCTACCATCTCTAAATTAGCAACAACCTCTCTTCCATACCTATGACCTTGAATCAACTCACATGGAGTAATCTTGATAAGGTTTGGCATATGATAACTAGGATACATGGTCCATGAAGGTCACCATGCCAACTTGATATTTTGGTCACTTGGTTAAAACACGTGACATAACTCAAATTGAGGATCAATAAAGTGAGTTGGTTGATTGTGTTCACTGAAGGGCTCTTATAGGGACCATCCCAGCTTAGAAGACTGACTTGGGGCATACAAGGCTAATTGAGCCTCTAGCTCTTGTACTCATGAAATTAACAACTTCATTTGCTCCTCCTTGGCTACAACCTGATTGGTAAGTAACTCTTGCTCATACCAGAAAGCCTCCACATCTTGTTGATGCATATGAGATTGATAAGAAAGCTCCTCTTGTTGTATGTACATACTCTTGTTCTCTTTCCACATCCCTCATCTACTCTTGAAAGTTTGTCAAAATGTCATCAATGATTATGTTAGCAACATGATGGGGATAATTCTAAGAATCATCAATAAAACTCACTTGTGGTTTTTGATAATAATGTTTCCAAGGAACTTGAGCAGGGGTGGGAGGGTGGTGAGGATATGCAACTTGTTGATGGGGTTATTGAGGAGGTATAAAGACCAAATTTTCATGAAATGGGGAACAATAGGCCATGTTCTCATGAACAAAAATAAAGACAAGTAACACTCATATGAACCATATAATCATGATAACACTTGAAAATGAGGAAAACTAGACTTCAAATTCTTGTACCAACAACTAAATCTGCTTGACACTAGTGAATATTTGCTCTAGATTCACTAGGTGTGTCACCCTCTTGCCTCAAAAGGAAGAACCTACTACTGTACACACCAAACAACAACAAAATAAAGCTTGAAAATGCTAAGAAAATAGCTATGAGTCCCACCAGGTGTGCCAAAACTATTATGCACAAAATTTGCACCCTATTAAACTCAAATGTTTAACAACATGGCATAACATGGGAATCAATTCTACATGTGGGATATGAAAACTTGAAGTGAAACCTCCAGATTCTAGGCCAATTCGTATTGGATAATCACCTATTTAGCTCAAAACTAAACTAAGACTTAGAAGGGAAATGGATAGAGAAAATTGTAAATAACATGAAATGCATATTTTCAATCTTACTAGGTGATGCACCAAACTGATATGAATCACAACCACAAATGACTAAGTGTTGGTTTTAACTATCTAACTTGAAGGAAATTACAAATTTTTTGTATAGGCTTGCGTAAATATTTCATAGAAAGATTTTGAATGAACCTCTTAAGGAGAAGAGATTTCTCACTTAACTGTTTCAAAACATAAAAGATAAACTATAACCTACAAACAAACATACACTTCTACAAATAGGTACTCAAATGAGACTAGATAATATGGAATGACAAAATTCACTAATAACCTTTATCAATCACCTATGATATACACAAATATGCAGAAAGAAAAGAAGACTAAAAGAAATTAGATAATGTTTGCTCCAAAAGTTCTGTCATTGTATATTATGTCTCTAAATGAGTTACAGATACATGCATAAAATGCTTCAAGTACAAAAAATTCACAAGTAAAGCCTCTCCTGTATTATTAGAACTTACTACAAATGAGTATCCAAACTCTCTAAGTACCACATCCTCAACCACTAAGGGTCGGATGCTAGAAAAATGGCTCCAAAAATGGGGTCAAGAAGCCATGAAATTAGGAAAACTAATTGGAAAAAGCCTCCACAACCATGAAGGAGCTTAAAGTCTACTCAAAAAGGGCCTCAAAACACTCAAACAGCTCATAAAGCCTACTTAACAAACAAGAATCAGTCTAACTTCGAAAATCTCCTAAAAGCTCTCCAACATCTCCAAAATCTACTCCAAGAGGCCTAGATGCTCTCCTTATGTCTCCAAACTATTTATAACTTCCAAGAATAAATCTTTAAGGCTATTTAAAACATCCTTATCCTTACATCCTTCATTATTATTGGTTCCCTCTAAAATATCTTAATAATTATTAATTGATTTATAAAATGCATCAATTAATAATTATTAAATTACACAAAATTACCAAGAAAAACAATAATAAAGACAAAACATTATTTTATTTAATAATATACTCATATATTAATGAAATATATGATTATATTATCAAATAACATAATAATATTTGCCTGAAATGCCACTAAAATGGCATGGTTGCGGACTTGAAAGAAAATAAGAAATAAGAAAAAGGGCATCAAATAATCGATAACCCTAAAAGCTTAGTTCATTTCACACTTAGCAGTTTTCATTCCTTTGCATCGCCATGGGAAATAGGATTTTTGAAGGAGCTCTGAAGATTTTAAGATTTCTAAGAAGCTTTGAGTCACTTATTTTTGCCCAATAGGCTTTCGCTATTTCGCAACTCACCTATTTCCGCCCAGTGAAATGGTAAAAAGGGGGCTGCCAGCCATATTTTTTTTTGCAGATTCATTCATGTTGTTGTCTTTGTTGGTGTAATTAAATATTCCCAATTACACTTAACTTAATCTTACTTAGGCTAATGCATTGCATAGTAGTTTGTCATTGAGACACCTAGGCGTTTGTACCTCAATTAAGCACATGGTGTAGGAGAAATTCCATTTTAGGTGTGAGATCCACCTTTAGTGCACATACCACATTATCATCCTCGTCCTATGACACATACTTTATTGCATAATGGAGTATGATCCACATTTTGTGAACATGTGATTACACCTAGCATAGGTGATATCTTATCAACTCCTTATCATTCTCTCTTATCGCCTTTCCTATATAAGGAGGCCTATTATGTACATTTTAATTCAATTCATTGGATCAATTTAGTTATCAATCATTGCATTATTAATACAAGTATATTCTTGTTCATATCATCTCTCTTGTATTTGTGCTATTCTTTAACCTCTAGATCCTTGGTTCAATCATTCTATTTGCAAATTCTTACATGGTATCAAATCCATTGGAGCATTTTTATTAGCCTATTTGGAGGGATCTTGGTGTAAGCATTGGAGGTCCAAATCTCATATCTAAACACCAGCATGTTGTGGAAGCATTTTTGGTCATATTTGACCTCACCATTGCATTCAAGAGGCTATTTCAGTTAAAATTGACTATAAATATACCCATATTTGGCAAAGATTAAAATTGAGGCAAATTGCTTTTGCAAATTGAGTCGTACAACCCGATCTGCATCTCTGTGGTACAATTTTGAAAAATAAAATTTTATTTTTTTAATTCTATTTATTTTCAGAAAAAAAAATTTACTAGCAAAATTATTTTTTGGGGTTGGCATGACCCTTGCATTACTGGTGGTACAAAGAATATTCTTTGGCATCTATCAGATATCAAACCGTAACATTATCAGAACCAATCTTCCATCATCATCAGACCGACTGGGAAACCAATCTGACCAAACATGATAGACAAAGCCTGAGCTTGAGCCCATCCCCGGGCTAACTTCTTCGTTTCACCAACTAGGATTTTGCATATAAAAACTGGCACAAGTCCCATCCCACACATAATGTGGGACTAAATATCCCAGAGCTTCACCGCAGCCAAGCGACCCTGCCACCTCCTGGCCCAATCAAATGCATCACCACCTCTAATCTGTCCAATTTGTGCCACGCAGTGCCCAGCCATGTTTCTATGCAACACCTTGACAAGGCACCACACGGGTTTCCATGTGGCATCCATTGCGCTCAAATCAGCATGGTACACGTGGCAAGCGACCACATCATGACATCTTCCACACAAGAAGCCACTCATAATCTAACACGTGACATATCCGTTACTTCACCATATGACCTAACACATCATCCAGGACATGTCACCCAAGTGACGTTAGCTTACATCAACTAGTACAGACATCAATTCAGTAGGACATGTCAGTAGGACCGCCTTTTTTTGCCACATAGACATTTCACTAGCCTAAATTTGATGCCCATTTGGATGTCAAAATTGGGCAAACTGGATTTTTTGGTGACGGTCATACGACCATCAAATTTAACATAGCATAATGCTGACATCAGCAAGGGTTTGAATTTTTTTTCCTTCACCATTGGAGTTTTCTGATTTGTAGTCTAACTTCAAAGGGCCATATCTTGGTCATGTTTACTCCTTTTTTCGAGATTATTTTTTTATTTGGGGTAGAATTTCCTGAAGATTATAGTGGTGGCATTATTTTTGCATTTTGGTGGCCATATTATTCAAAAATTATAGATTTTCATGAATTTTCCTGCTTGTTCCTGATTTCTACAACTTCCAGGGCTTCGTTTGGGCACATACAGTAATATTTTGAGGTGATTTTTTTTTAAAGTGGATAATTTTTTATCTACTTTCCAGATATGCAATCAGATTTTAGTGATTTGGGGTGAAAATATCACTTTCATAAATAGTCTATTTTGGGGCTATATTTGCACTTGGTTAATCCTTGGATTTCAATTTTCTAATTTGCATCAATCATTTGAAGGAGTTATCTGAGTATATAAGTCATTATTTGGTTGTATTATGGATAGTTCAAAGGTCAAAATCCTCACTCCATATAACTACCATGAATGGAAAGAATCTTTATGTGATCACTTGTTGAGTATTGGATTGCTTAGAATGACTCTTGTGCAAGATCAAGAGCTAGCTACAGGTGTTGCAGGAAGGAAAAAATGGTTTGATCAAAGGGATAAATCACTTGGCTCTCTTAGATCAACCATCTCTTGCTATTTGTTATTTCATATTGCATCTTGCACACATCCTCATGATGCTTGGGTCATATTGGAAGGATTGTTTGGTAAACTTGATAGAATGAGAAAATTCAAAATAGATAATTAGCTCATAGGTCTAAATCTTAGTGATTTTGACAATATTCAATACTTTTTCTCTAAGTTCAATTCTATTATATTGGAGCTTTCTTCTTGTGACATTACTAAAGGGGATGAACAATTGATCTTTTATATTCTTTCCAAGCTAGGTCCTAAATATTCTATCTTTGTTTCTACATTCTATGCTACTATGGATGCTCTTGGTAGTGCATACAAATTGCCTTCTCTTGATGAATTTGCAGCTCAACTCAAAAGGTAACAAGAAAAGTTGGCACATATGGGTCAATTGAAGCCTTCAACACATCATGCATTGATTGTAAATGAATCAACTTCAAAGGATTCTAATGGCAAAGGAAAGAAGCAACATAAGGATCCTAAGCTTCATGACAATGGTAATGAATCTCCTTCACACAATACTTCTGAATCCAAGTCCTCTTCAAGAGAGGAATCATCTAGAAGAAAGAGGGATAAATGTGCATATTGTAAAAAGATAGGACATGATGAGCATAAGTGTTTTCACAAGAAGATTGATGAGCTAACTCACATTATTCAAAAGAACAATATTAAGTTTCCCTCATCAATGTCTACTCCTTCTTCTACACATTTGGTAGCTTCTACATTTCCATTATCATCCAAAGATAAAGGTAAAGGATATGCACTTTTGGCTTCCACACATCCTAAAAAAGGTAAATGGCTTCTTGATTCAAGTGCATCACATCTTATGGCATCATCCATGGATATGTTTTCTTTTATTGAGATTTGTAATTCTCCTAATATTTTGATGGGTAACAACACATACATGAGAGTTTGTGGGAAAGGTTCTATGCTTATGGGAGAGGGGACACTTAATGATGTTCTTTGTCTGCATCCTTGACCACTAATCCCCTTTATATTTATCAAATTACTCATGGGGCACAAGGTAAAATTGTTGAGTTTACTCCTAAATATGTCTACATTAGGGACATGGAGACTAGAGATGTCATAGCTATGGGAGTTGTTGATCATACACCACACTTGTATTATTTTTCATATTTTGTTGATGATGATGATGATAATAATGATGTACACATCCCTTTACCAAGGGATAATTATGTATGTGAGGAGAACTTTGGACACTTGAATCATTTTTTTGTTGAGACAAGTGTTGAGCTTCCTACTCCTCCACCTCCTGCTTATTTAGACATGGGATTTACTATTCAACAAGATGATCATAGTTCTTCAGATCTTGCATAGTTTGATGACTAATTGGATGCCTTTTCAACATTTATTTTTTATTCTCATGATGCATATTTAGGAGACATACCTGAGGGGGTTTCTCTTCTCTATGATGATAGAATCATAGTTGGAGATACTTCTTCACTTTCTTTGGAGATTGGTATTCATGCCTCTTCTTCTTCACTTGGTTTGTCACATGAAGTGATAGATTATTTGAGCTTGGAGAGACCTATTCAGTCTTTGTAGATTCGTACATGGAGACCTTCATCTTCTTCATCCTTCCATTTGCACATGGATTGGATTCTTCATCATTTGATGTATCAATTTCTTCCTAAGGGGAGACATGTTTCTTGTAGGCATTGGCTTATCTTTTGTTTGTAGGTACTTTTCATCAACATGGGAGCTTCTTCATTATGGGGGGAGATATCATGTCTCCAACTATCCTTCTTATTGGGGGATATTTCTTTGTATAGACATGATATATGTAGTTCTTATGGGGTCTTGAGTGCTCCATCCATCCATGCATCTTGTTTTCTTCTCTCTTTTTGGGGGAGGGTTTTTCCCATGAGGTTTTCCCTCTTTCTCCACTTTATGAGAGTTTTTCATTTCATGCATTGCATTGCATATTATACATGGGTACCTAACATGGCCTAGTAGCTGGGACCCATATTGCATTGTGAGTTTAAGTGCATTCTCCTAAGTTGCACGTAAGGGGGGGTGTTGTTGTAATTAAATATTCCTAATTACACTTAGCTTAATCTTACTTAGGATAATACATTGCATAGTAGTTTGTCATTGAGAGACCTAAGAGTTTGCACCTTAATTAAGAACATGGTGTAGGAGAAATTCCACCTAAGGTATGAGATCCACCTTTATTGCACGTATCACATTATCATCCTCATCCTATGGCACATACTTTATTGCATAATGGAGGATGATCCACATTTGGTGGACATGTGATTACACCTAGCATAGGTGATAGCTTATCAACTCCTTATCATTCTCTCTTATCACCTTTCCTATATAAGGAGGCCTATTATATACATTTTAATTCAATTCATTAGATCAATTCAATTGTCAATCATTGCAACATAATACAAGTCTATTCTTGTTCATATCACCTCTCTTGTATTTATGATATTCTTTAACCTCTAGATCATTGGTTCAATCTTTATTATTTGCAAATTCCTCTAGTCTTTTCTCTTTGAATCAGGTAAGTTCTCGACAATATAAGGAACATTTTATTTTGCATCTTCTTTTTGTTTTGACTGTAGATGCTCAAGCTTCATATATATTTCATGTTCTGCTTTCTCTAGCCCCATACAAGCACATTTAAAACACAAAGAAAGTCTCTCTATTCTGTTCATATGTTGCACATGTTGTAAACCTTAAAGTTTTTCAGCTTTGTGGCCTTACATATTTGAGAGCTTCCTTCTAAGGGCCATGACTACATGAGTCTCAAACACTTTTAGAAATCTTCATATGTGTTGTGGATTTTTAGCTAGATTCATGCTCTCATTTTGCTTGTCTAACATTGTTGTGCTCAAATCTTTTCCTTCTATTGCACACCTAATCTAGTCTTTCTGCATTGATGATTCCTCTTGCATTTTACAAGATCTCTATCTTGTTATATTTGGGCTTGATGTACTGCCTACATTCACTCTCTACTGAGCTTGTTGTGTATCCTCTTCATACCTCATGATTTCAAAAGACCCTTTCTTCACATCTTTTGGTATCAACCCAGGCATTATTTACTATTTCTCATGCTTTTATTGCTAAGTTGCAAGGAACTGTTACTCTAGCACCGACTTGTATATTTTGATCATTCTACTTTGGGTATGCTGCAACTGAATTTGGAGCATCATTCTCCAATTGATATTTTTTTCTTTATATTCATGAATTATAGTTTCTCTGATAGTGGTCTATGCTCTTATAATTGATATGACCTATTTTAATAAACTCTTGTTTGCTTTCATCTTAGAACAGTCTTCTTCATATATGGGTATTGAAAACAATGTTGTAAGTTTATTATCTAACTGCTCCATAATTGTGATCAATAAAGATATAGCATATATATTTATGGTTGACATTGTTTAGTATAGCATTTGATGATGTCTTTAAAAAAAATTATGATTGCCTTCACAAGGTAATCATTTTGACTTCCCCCCCATTTGGTTAATGTTGTTATTATTTTTTTCTTAACACTTGTGCCACTTGTCCTTCTACAATTGCATAACATGACTGTTGAACCTCTTTTACTCTTGAATGTTAATCCTCTAAACTTAATCAACATGTTGCATTTCAAATGGTTGATTAGAGCCAAATTTTATTATTTCATTCTGACAAGCTAGGCTCAACCCTCGTGAGAGACACATTTAACTCCACTTGTTAGATTGAAACACCTGTATCTGCACATAGAACAAACTCGTTAGCAATAAAAATCATTTTTGAGACAGTGGGTATAATAGTCTTTTATCTATTATATGGATTAAGGGCAGAAATAAATAGCATATGTGTAGTGGTAAATACTCATGGGTAATTAGTTATTTCTTGGATCCATTGGATCTAACCCCACTTTCTCTCTCATGCAAGACTTAAGAAGTTGTTCAGAGGCTTGGAGAATTAGGAGCAGATGGGAAACAACACCAAGACAACTCATAACCAGTCAAAGAAAAAAAGGCAATGACTAGTTATCCCTAACCTTATCTCTCTACATATTCTATCTCTCTTTATGTTATGAATGTATATGAAATATAGTAGGCTATCCTCATGGCTTGTGTGAGAAATTTATTTGAATAATACTTTGATAAATAGAATTACATTTTTAGAAGAACATAATTTTTTTTGTAAAGATTAGTAGAATATTTCTTTCAATGTTGTTTTTCTCTTTTCTTCATTAAATGTTATAAATTTAGGCTTCAAATTTATTGCATTTAATCTTGAAAGCACATAGTATAGATAGGTAATTAGAATGTACCTTTTGCCTTGAAATTCCTATAGCTCTACCTGAATTGAACCGAGAGTAAAATTTGGGTAACAATAACTATAACCTTGTATGTAAAAAAATATGAATATATGTATCCATGTGTACATTTGCTTGTTAGATGTAGATGTGTGTGTGTACATATATATACATATATATACATATATACATATACATACATACATACATACATACATATGTATGTATGTATGTGTATATTTATATGTATATTATAGATACATATTGTAATCACCCTAAAATGGGCTAATAGAATTGAAGGCCCTATTTTCCCTAACTCGGGACCAAGTCCTTAATAATGCCAGTCTGATTACTGATAAATTGGCATAAATAATCAAAATCACAAATTTCATCAATTGATAAAAAAAACCTATTAATTATATTTGGCATGAATTAATTAAAACTAACTCATTAAATACGTGGCTAATGAGATTAAATTAAATCAATTAATAAATGACTCCAAATTACATGTCACCTCTCAAGGGACAACAAGGACAAATGCAACCAAACAGGATTTAGTCACATGCATCACTCACATGGATCAAGTGAGAGTGAAGGGCACCCTCCATCTCAAGGCAATCTCAACTCTTGGATTCCTCACACTTTCTATACAAGAAAAGTTTTCAAAGCTCACCTCACCTAGATTAATTGCATTCATACTTACATGTTGTAAATTTTAATTCTTAATTATGAACCTTTATTCATAGCTTAAATTCACTTTCAATGTAATAATGGAATTCAACAATTTTCAATTCAATGTTCATGTTTAGTTAATTAAATGCATTCAAATCTCTTATTCTAAAATGGTAATGTCACTGAATAGGATCTAATTATGAGAGCCATCTTGATCTTAATTAGAGTCTTTCTAGTTAGAGAGTAATAGGATACTCTTGTAGTTCATTTATGCTATTGAATTTGATAATTGATTGCTAATTGACTAACAAATTAATATTCCATTGAAGTATTGTGTTTCATATTATAGGTACAATATCCACACAAATATTTATGGTACCTATTGTGGGCCTAACCATGGATTTTTCACCATTTTTGAGCAATTTAATTCTATTTTTAGGTATAAACTCGCATTTAGTATCTAGGGATAACGCCCCGGAAGAACAGTCACATCCTAGATGTCCTGAATCATATTCAAGAAAGATCACATTTGGTAAATTCTTAATCGCATTTGGGATCCTTAATCACATTTGGTAATCCTTAATTGCATCTGGAAAAGCTCGTATTTGGGGTCAATTATTTAGTCGCATCTGGTATTTCAAGTTGCAAAATTAAGATTTCTAACAAGTAATGGGTTGATTTGATGTGTTTTGGTGATTTAAACAACCTAACTATTGATTGCAGGTCAAATTTTCCAAGATTAAAATTCAACAAGAGACTACAAATGGATTATGTGTGGGTTGCCTTTGAAGCGGATTAAAAACATTGTGTCTTATTAAATTTTCTTAGGCATTAAGTTAGAAGCTGGATTTAGCCTCAAATTGATCAGAGGATTATGCTCTCTCTTCCAAGTGGAGAAATCAGAAACTCAAAAGTCAATTTGAGTGGTTATTAAATTTGAAATTCTTCGGAAAGAACTTGCTTTATGTGCTTGAGAGAAGTGAAGAGGTAGAGAAGTATGATATTCTCTCTTTGAGAGAATTAGAACCTCAGACCTTTGAATTTGATCTATTATATTATTTTAATCTTTAGAGGGCCTGTCGATTAAGGTAAAAAGATCTTGGGAATGACCCAAGTGAGAACGAGTAGATGCCAACTCATCCACCTCACTATAGTCAATATGTTTCCTTGAGATTAAAGTCTCTCAAGACTTAATCATTTTGTCCTTCGAACATGGATTTCATCTTTCCTTCGATATTGTATAGAGTGGAGGTGCTTGAATCTCACTTGTGAGACTACAAACATATAGGTACTCATAGGTCTATAGCTCTCACTTTTGCCTTGTGTGAGACTATGGGAGATGGTTATGAACATATGCTTGAATTATATACTTTATGCTAGTGGCCACCTGAACTACCTCCAAAAGTTTGGTTATGCTTGTGCAAGGGAAATAGTAATTCCCACAAGGAAATTACCATACCAAGCCCCCATTGATGTTATTACTTGGATAATATGGCCACAATCATCCATTTCATGTTGATTGGCCTATCATACTATGAGGAGTCCTTGGGCATGCTCCTAAGTCAGTGATAAAGTATTCCCAATCTCTACCAAGTCTATAGGACAATTAAGTGTTCTTGGTGTCTAAACAACCCATTTGATGTGCTTGAATTAACAATTAAGATAAACTACCTCAAATAACAACCTATCAGATATATACAAGAAATAATCAGATAATCAGACCCACTAAAAGTTGACAGACAACCCTTGATAGTCAACAAAATTCATCAAAATCCATAACAAATTTGTAAAAACAAAAATAAACCCATAGAGCGTCGCATATGGTGTAAAGAGTCACTTATGTAAAATAGTGTTGCATCTAGTAACTATATTATCACATCTAATAAATCCTAAGCCACATCTAGGAGAAATAGCATATATGGTATGTCTTTAGTCGCATCTGGTAAAATTTCAAAGTGTCGCATCTGGGACAATGGATAGTTGCACACATGTCAAAAAATTGGTCTCTGCATTTTTGGATACCCTTTTGGTCTCTCTAGCAAAATCAATTACCTTATCAAACTCATAATTGCAATCCTTCAAATGAACATACTTGGACTTTATCAAACCTTTTCACACATTGTGACACTTTGACAATTATCTAATCACACTTTCATGGTTAATACCATACACAAAGAGTACAATCTGAAACAAATTCCTTTTAATTGAATATCAGAAGAGATACCAAGATTAATTACCTTTGAACAAGGAGAAACTTCAAGGAAGAATCCTTTATTTGGAACTGATACACCTGCTCAAAGTGATACTAATACCGCCAACATGTTGAATCTCAAGTACGACTAGGAGGAACAAAATAATAATCAATATGATTAAGAGAATAGAGAGAATCAAGAAAATCATAGAAATGAAGATAATCACATACATCATTATAACTCTGATAGTGATGAAGAACCAACAGAAGAAGATTATAAAAAATAAGAGGTTCCAAAAACTACTTGAAAAAACCTTAGAGGAGAACAAAGAAAAATATTTCTTGGACTTGGCATCCCTGGGAGTCAAGCTACATAAAGATTTAGACATAAGTCAATTAAGGAAAAGATAAGTTGATAAGCCTATATCTATATTGACTAAATAGTTGATTTCTATGCAAGCAAAATTAAAATAGCTAATGAAAGAAAAGGACAAACCCTCAAAACAATACTCATTGGAGCACATATGTCCTTTTCCATTTGACAAATACTTATACCTGATTCATTTTCCTCCTAATGTTGGAGTACCCCAAGTATGACAAATATAATGGAAATTCAGATCCTCAAGACCATGCAAGAGATTTTTTCACTTTAAGCATGGTGTTTATGCATGAGCAAACCTACTTGATGAGGTTATTTACTAGGAGCTTCAGAGGACCAGCAATATAATGGTTCTCAAAGTTACCAACGAGAATTAAAATGTATGAAGAGATGGTCATGAAGTTTATTCAATGATACTCTTATAAAATACAACATACAATGACCATGCTTGATTTGTGCAACACAAAATAGAGAAGTGGAGAACCTTTCTCATCATTTCTACAATGATGGGAGAGGATCTTTGCAAGGTGAATAAGATAAAATATGGTCGGGGTCCTAGAATAATGGCTTGCACATAAAAGAGACCCAAAACCAATATTTTATACATACATGGAATTGTATTGATATCGAAAGTAAATGTAGATGATTAATGTTGAAATGAAGAAATAAAGGTACTTACCTCCAAAAAGAATCGGCTAAAAACCCTGTTAAACAGTCTCAAAAACTATTGATTACAGCGCTCTCTAAGTGAAACTGCGAGATCTACAAAACCCAAAAATATTTTTCTTTTCTGAGGGAGGTCATCCTTGACCTAGATAGTGGGGCAAGGTCTTACCTTGGGGCAAGATCCTACCCCTCACTGAAGGTTTTCCTTGACCCAACTGCTCTGATGAAAATTTTGTTCACGAATCCTGGAAGTTTGGTGAAAAGGGTATCCAGATCTACACTTTAATTCATCATCTTGTACCTGTACCTGCAAAAAAAATGGTTTTGTTATTTGGATGAGGGGTTTGCCTTAGTCAAACCTCGGTTTGGAATCAACCTTAATAATGGAATTGAAATAGATAATGCTAGCAAGTAGTAGAAGTAGATCTAACAACGAAGCTATTATATTTGATAGATATGCAATTGTATTTCAAATGTAAACAAGTATGTTGATATGAAAGCTTGGACATAACATTAACAAATGTAAATATAAACCTCCATGAATGTATGCTTGGAATCCACCTTGAGAGAAGAATGAATGGATCTTGAAGATGATCAAAGGATCTTGAAGGAAGATCACACCACCATGATGGATAGATCTAGGGTTTGAATGATGAATCTTGAATGCTTGAACCAAATCCCTTCAAAGGCTTGAATGCTTGAATCCTTGATCTTCAAAGGAGAACTTGAATGGAGAACAGGACTTGAATGCTTCCTTGAAAATGCTTGATAGAATGCTTTCTTGATCTCTCTTGAGAGATTTTGAGATGAGATATGAAAACTTGATATGAATTGATGGAGAAAATGAGAGAGGAAGGTTTCCTTTTATAGTGATCTAGGGCACAAACTCCTAGAGAAGGCTGACATTAGAAAATTAAATCCCAATTAACCTTAACCCCTAGAAGTGGACCTAGAATAAATGAAATTTAAAGATTTACCATTCTGAAACCCGAAATGGCTGACCCAAAAGCGTGAAAAATAAAACTTTCTGAAGCCAGACATTCCGTAACTCCTAGAATCTAAAAATTGGACCTAGGGTCAGGGATGAGGTAGACTCCTCCCTAGGTTAGGGTTGAGGTCATCCCTAACCTAGGTTTGGTTCTAGGTCATCCTTGACTCTACTAGGTCATCTTTGACCTAGACAGTCAGAAACTCTAGATTCTCAGAGAAAACTATCCGGAAAAGGCTAGAAATAAGGGGGAGAGAAGCAGAACAGGGGGGGAAACAACCAGATCCATGCAAAGACCTGATCAAGGTGCTTAAAATGACCCCAAACTACTCACTCGAAGGGCTAAACCCTCTTAACATGGAAGTGCTTCCATTTTAAGATGATACATTAAGCCCCCACTTTAGCAAGAGTATGGACTTGATGCATACTCTTGGTAAAGGAGAAGAAAGAAGAGATCCAAGTGGATTCACAATGAGATAAAAAAATACTTAGCTAAGGACACAAGCCCCCAGGATAAGGATTCTAACTTAACACACACGCATGAGAGTGCGAAAAACAAAAAGGAAAAAAACACAAAAGAGGGGTTAGAACTAAAACAAACCCAAATCAACTAGCATAAGAAACCTTGCTAAGAAATATTTCTCATACTAATATCATATTTGGAAATCTATCATAAAAGCATACATGATTACATAAGAAAGACAAGCGAAACACTATAAATAACATAGCTTCATGATCCAGTCCTACTAGCATGAAAGGGAAAAGAAAGAAAAGATAAAGTGATTACCTTGCCCAGTAAGATGCCCACCTTACAATGAATCACCCTAGAGGGAGAACCAAATAGGTAGCAAGACTTGATAGTTCACCCATAAACTATGCCTGCAATTGTAATGCATCTTCTGATAGCTTCTGGAATACCCATAGATCCACCTTCTTGTATCACTATGAATATAAAATGTGTGTCTCCTCAGGATTTAGCAACTTATGTGCGTTACCTTTGGAAGATTTAGCATATTGAAAATTGAAAAATGTGTGTCTCTTTAGGATTTAGCAACTTATGTGTGTTACCATCAGAGGATTTAGCATATTGAAAATTGAAAAATGTGTATCTCTTCAAGATTTAGCGACTTATGTGCATTACCTTCAGAGGATTTAGCATATAAATGAAAAACTATAGTACAAGGGAGACCCTATATATACCCACCTCCTTATCGTGGCTGTCTACTAGACATGATAAGGAAGAGGAAGAGGATACCTACTTCACAATGTAAGGAGATATCATGTTTACAACAATGTATACTGCATTCCTAGAGAAGGGTATTGACCCCTTCATCCAAGAGCATAGATAATCGTGAAAAGGATATGTCACTTATGGAAAAAGGATCCTCAAAGAGAAAGAGATCTTATCAACAAGACCCCCACCATAGAGGAGTGCTTTAGATAAAATATCATCTTTCAACAGGAAACAAAGATTCAATCACCTAGTCCCCTGTAATCAAGAGGAAGAGGAATATTTGGAATGAGGGAAATAACTCTAACACCAAAGCAAGGGTAAGAGTTTATAAAGAACATAATTTGCAAAATAAAGAAGAGGTGATGACCTAGGACAACAACCTCTCATATAAAAGGATATCCATGGTCAAAACATCACTCAGTATAATGAAATAGTGTTGCAATATAAACAAATGCCACTAAGCTAAGGAAAGTATATCCCTAGACAAAGAGAAGGAAGAACCTTGCCCCCTAGGGATGAGGACAAGGGATACCTTTGCAAAACAAATGTGTTAGGAAAGATATCTTGAATATAATCTATGGATGATTATAAACATAATACAAAACCATAGAGAGGGAAGATAGAAAGAATAACCAATTAAGCTCTAAACAAAATGTATGCTAAGAGCACAATGGATCCTAGAGAACTGGAAGAAATACCTCTTTCCCCCTAGTTAAGAGAAAAGAGGGGGAAAGAGCTATATTATAGAAGAATGAGGGGTTAAAGTATGAATAAATTCTAATACCGCACGAGAGTGAGATAAAATTCCTAAAGCAACTCTTTCTCTAAAATACATCTTTAAATGCACATAATCAGAAAGTAAATGTGTATTACTATAGTGGAGAGGATATTTGTACATGGAGAAAGCATGTTTCGGCATAGATTTAAAGATTTCTATGTAAGTTAAATAATTCAGATAAAAAGGGGAAGGTAAAAATAATTCTTGAACATTTGCATCATGAACCATAGTTTGAGCCCCATCATAAGTGTGGGAAGAACTAGGAATAGCAGATGGAGAAATAGGAATATTAGGCATGTTAGGAATCATAATAGGAAGGATAGGTTTAGGATTAGGAAAGATAGGATTAAGATTAGGAAAGATAGGATTAGGAAGATTAGTAAATGATGTATCATCTACCAAATTCTTCACATAATCCAAAAGAGTAATAGGTCCACCACACAAATTCTTAATGAAACTGCTATTTTCATCTTTTGATCTCCTTTTATTTATTTTTTATCTTCCGAACTTTTTATTCATTTTATCTAATTTTGATTTGAACTTTGCCTTATTTATAAATTGAATTGTAGTTGTTTGACATTGTTTTTTTTTTTTTTTAGCTTAGCTCCCTCACCCTCATTTTATCCTGAGTAAATGGAGGAAGACAAGCAAAGAATCCTTCATTCCCAAATAAATTATCATTATTTCAAGCAATAAATCGGTGGGAATGGAAGACACAACCAAAGTTAGAACACTTGGAACCATAGTTGGAAGAGGCTTGGAATAGGTATAAGAAACACTATAGTAAGAAGGTTGTGAGGTAGGTAAAGACACCGGTGGAACACTCACAAGAAGAGATGAAAGATATTTAGTCTCCAAAGGGGGAGTATAAGTAGGAATGTTGGGTAAAGGAATAGAAGAAGGTTCCACACTAATGATAGGAGAAGTGAGTCCTAGATCTTGAGCTAAAGGTTTATCATTTAAATGCACAAGATGAGTGATATCACACAGGAGATTAACACCTTGATCACTATCACAGAGGACTTTCTTAAAGGCCTCTATAGCTTGAATAGGATATTTAGGATATGACATTCTAGGTGCATCAATATTGTAAATAGTGGAACATGAAGGTAACCATGCACACACCCTATGACAAAGGTCAATTGAAGAGTTTGTAGAGGAAGATGAAATAGGAATAGGATCAATAGAGATCTTATTCAAACAAATTTCATTCTCACTTCCATGTACCTCATTAAGGGATCTATCCTCTTTTGAAATAAAAGCCTCATCAAAGTATTCAAAACAAAAATCATACATTTTGAACACAAAGTAAAACTACAAGCATGAAAATGTAAATATTTTTGTATTTTTAAAGAAATTTTGTAATGTTTTCATATTTTGGAAATAGAAATGCAAGAGCATAAACGAAATCTACTTTTATAAGCATGCAAGATCTAACACAAGATGCAAATCTAGCACCAAAAAGAAAGAGTTGTCATAAACGGGCTCACCAAAATGTAAGATGAAGGTGAACACACAAGATAATACAAAAAACACAATAGGACATCTAATTCCACAAAAGATAGGGGGTAATCTTGCCAGGTTCACCAAAATGAAAAATGAAGGTGAACACACAAGATAATACAAAGGTAAATCTATCGCAATAGGGCATCTAATTCCACAAAAGATAGGGGGTAAGCTCATCGGGTTCACCAAAATGTAAGATGAAGGTGAACACATAAGATAATACAAAGGTAAATCTAACACAATAGGGCATCTAATTCCATAAAAGATAGGGGGTAAGCTCATCGGGTTCACCAAAATGTAAGAGCTAAAATATGGTCGGGGTCCTAGAACAATGGCTTGCACATAAAAGAGACCCCAAAACCAATATTTTATACATACATGGAATTGTATTGATATGGAAAGTAAATGTAGATGATTAATGTTGAAATGAAGAAATAAAGGTACTTACCTTTGAAAAGAATCAGTTGAAAACCCTGTCAAACAGTCTCAAAAACTGTTGATAATCACGTTCTTAATTTGAAACTGCGAGATCTACAAAACCCAGAAATCTTTTTCTTTTCTAAGGGAGTTCATCCTTGACCTAGATAGCAGGGCAAGGTCTTACCCCAGGGAAAGATCCTACCCCTCATCGAAGGTTGTCCTTGACCCAACTACTCCAATGAAAATTCTATTCATAGATCCTAGAAGTTCGGTGAAAAGGGTATCCAAATCTACACTTTAATTCATCATCCTGTACCTATACCTGCAAAAAAAATGGTTTTATTGTTTGGATTAGGGGTTTGCCTAAGTCAAAACCCAGTTTGGAATCAACCTTAATAATGGAATTGAAATAGAGAGTGCTAGCAAGTAGTAGAAGTAGATCTAACAATGAAGCTATGATATTCGATAGATATGCAATTGTATTTCAAATGTAAACAAGTATGTTGATATGAAAGCTTAGACATAACATTAACAAATATAAATCTAAACCTCCATGATTGTATGCTTGGAATCCACCTTGAGAGAAGAATGAATGGATCTTGAAGACAAGCAAAGGATCTTGAAGGAAGATCACACCACCATGATGGATAGATCTAGGGTTTGAATGATGAATCTTGAATGCTTGAACCAAATCCCTTCAAAGGCTTGAATGCTTGAATCCTTTATCTCCAAAGGAGAAGTTGAATGGAGAAGAGGGCTTGAATGATTCCTTGAAAATGCTTGATAGAATGATTGCTTGATCTTGCTTGAGATATTGTGAGATGAGATATGAAAACTTGATATGAATTGATGGAGAAAATGAGAGAGGAAGGCTTCCTTTTATAGTGATCTGGGGCACAAACTCCTAGAGAAGGCCGACATTGGAGAATTAAATCCCAATTAACCTTAACCCCTAGAAGTGGACCTAGATTAAATTCAATTTAAGGATTTACCATTCCAAAACCTGAAATGGCCGACCCAGAAGCGGGAAAAATAAAACTTTTCGAAGCCCGACATCCCGTAACTCCTGGAATCTAAAAATTAGACCTGGGGTTAGGGATGAGGTAGACTCTGCCCTAGATCAGGGTTGAGGTCATCCCTAACCTAGGTCAGAGTCTAGGTCATCCTTGACCCTACCAGGTCATCTTTGACCCAGACAGTCAGAAACTCAAGATTCTCAAAGAAAACTATCCAAAAAATGCAAGAAATATGGGGGAGAGAAGTAGAACAGGGGGGAAATAGCTAGATCCATGCAAAGACTTGATCAAGGTGCTTAACATGACCCCAGACTACTCACTCAAAGGGCTAAACACTCTTAACATGGAAGTGCTTCTATTTTAAGACGATACACAAGGTATCCAAGAGACTTACCTGAGAATGAGAAGATGTATATCTTTGCCAATAACTTAATTATAGAATTAAATTAATCCATACAACTTCAAGGTCCTTGAAGCTTTGGTAAGATGATGAAAAAAGCAAATAAAATTGAGGAGGTCATGGTCAAAATGGGGAAATTAATATCTAAAAAGACAACAAAGATAAGTACAATCACAATAATGACAAAGATAAATATAAAGGTTAGAACAAGAACACAAATGTGATAAATGATGGATTTGTGGATATTCCTAACATGAAGTCGAAACCAGAAGTATGTAATCTTACCACAAGTCTAAAAGAAAACAAAGGTTCTAGTAACACAACAATGAAAACTCCTAGAGTTTATAATGATAATAGATCCAACAATCAAAATGAGCCTTGGTTATCTAAACCTAAGCATACTTTTACCCCATTGGGAGATACACTTGAAGTGGTCTTGAAATCACTATTGGATAGTAAAATCATTACACTTTTGGAATCAAAGCCATGGGAACCAGAAATGAAACTAAACTGGTGGAATGATTATGACTATTGTGATTTCCATCAAAATAAAGGACATAAGACCAACAATTTTATAAAGTTGAGACATGTTATTCAATATTTAATTGAAGATGGTAAGGTAAAAGTAGATGGACATCATGTTAATAGTGATCACAAATCATTCCACAACCATTTTCTAACTATGACAAAGGTGAATCATCCAAAAACAAAGGCACCAAGATCAACTATACGTATACTAAAAATGATAATGTGATTAATATGTTGGAACCATGGGAACAATTTATCAATATGATCACTCTTAAAGGAGTACAAGAAAAATTAAAATATTCTCATATTGTGATGAGGAGTCAAGCTAAACTCACACTTAAAGGAACTTCCACTTCAAAACCAATATCCAAACAACTAGCATCACCTTCAATAATAAACTATAGCTTGGTGGGTCAGTTACAACATACCCCTACTCAAATTTTCATTTTTGAATTGCTAAAGATTTCTTCGGTTCATAGAGAGATTATTGATCAAGCCTTACTGAAAACCAATATTCCAAAAGCCCTAGATGTGGACAAATTTCAAGCTATGGTTGGTCATTTTAGTTTCCCTCATTGTTTGTCTTTCTTTGAAGATGATGAAAAATCCTTGAATCATCCACATAATCAGCCCTTACACATAGAACTCTTAATTCATAAACGTCGATTTAAACATGTCTTGATAGATGGAAGAACTGGTTTGAACATATAAACATTTAATGTTTTGAAGTAATTGGGATTTTTAGAACACGCTATTGACCCAAGAAGGAATATCACAATCAAAGCTTATGATGAAGAGGAAAGATCTTCCAAAGGATTAGTGGTTTTACCTATCAGAGTGAGACATTTGGAAAGAGATGTTGTATTTCAAGTCCTTGATTTACCACTTTCTTATAATATTCTTCTTGGTAGGCCATGGATTCATACATTGCAAGTAGTTCCTTCTACATACCATCAGTGCAAAAAATTCCCTCATAATGGAGTACAAGTATCAATTCTAGTTGATACAACTTATCCTTGAAATAATCTCAAACAAGTGGACAACATGATTCCACACAACAAAGAAAGTTCCAAAGAAAATGAAACTTCCAAGGAGATGGTCTTTTAGAGTGTTGAGCATCATTTTTACACGAGACAATGACTAGGAATTTACATAAGCAAATTACCCTCTTCGAAGAATGATATTAGTCACTCTCAAGGTTCCTTTTGGGTTGGGTCTCAACCACTTGGATAGCTCAATTGAAGATAAATGTGAATTTGTTCACGAGGAGGCCTTTGCTGTTTCGTATCTCAAAAGGGGCTGCAATTGATATGCAAGGAAAGTAAGAAGTAGGGTAACAAGAATTCAAAGGAATTTGCTGAAAGAAACTAATGGACATAAACCAGTATCACACTTCTTTGCGAATTAAAATACCAAGAAGATGATGAAAACCCACAAAATACAGATCTGATGAAATCATGATCTTAGCTAGGTAGATGCAATCATCAATGAAAATAAACGTAGATGTATAATAAGCCAAAACTCATCAAATCATGAAGCCACCATGGATGTGCACACATGTGAGACAAGTTTATCTTCAAAGCACCAAAAAGATAGATCTTCTCAATAATTTTTCATAACGAAGCAATGTAGCAAAGGAAAACACTGAACTAAAGGATTGCAAATAATAATCATCACACAATCAACCAGTTCTTAAAAATAAATAAATGAGCAATTCACACATTCATAAATTTTGCAAAGATAGCAGAAGAATCACACTACGATTGAAGCACAAATTGTATGTATTGTATTAATGATCAAAATCTGACCTTGATTACATTGAGTTTATACAATTTATAAAGTTGTGCTCTTATTTTCACAGTTAGGGTTTCGGTTGCATTTAAAACTTGAAAATAAATTTAAACTATAGATTACATGAAAGAAACTACCTCTAAAAAAAAGTTCAACTACCCTAGCACATAATTAAACCTTGTGCATTACAAAAACTAGAGTAGATCATCCATAAAATGGTTCAAAATGTAGCTAGAACTCATGCAAGCTCTTAATGAAACTTCATGATCCTACCCTTAATCCTCTGTTATGGCTTCTCCATGTGGACCCAATTGAAAGAGGCCCCCAAATAATGCAAAAATGACCCCATAAAAGTGATCCAGTTGACTAAAAAATCAAGTCTGAGATGACTGAAGTCAAATGGCAGACGTACCTAGAAAATCTTGGATCCCGACGGTTGCCCCGAAAAAATGAACTCCAAAATTGACTAAGTGTCAAATCCTCTTTCCCTCCAATTTTTGGACTTACAGACTTTCGGAGGCAAAAAATTCTCTAGGGATGAAATGTCGAAAATCAAGGAGTTAAAAAATGGCTAAGTGTAAAAACTACTTTTTCTCTACACAAAATTTGGCTAAGTCCAAACTGGATGTTTATCAACTTGGGAGGACCTCTAGGTGAGCTTTGTAGAATCTATCCACAACCTCTTGCACCTCTTCAAAGTTAGCCATTTTGACCCTTTCAAGGAGTTCTTGTTGTCTCTCTTGGAAGGTGACCAATTCCACTGCAAACCCCTTTATCTCCTCTTCCCGAGACAACATCTTCTGAATATCCTCCTTCTGATAGAACATCTTATGGAGGTCCTCTTTTGTTTTAACTCCTCTGAATATACCCAGATACTAATTGATGATGACATTTACATAATGCATTATTTTATCATCATCTTCATCATATAAGTCTAGGTCCAATCCATCAAAGAACTTATGTATTCCCCCACAAAATGTAGACTTTCATCTCTCCTTTTATCCATCCTTTTCAGTACCTTTTCAAAAATGGTCAAAGCTCCAGTTATATCCTGGATCCACTCCTCAAAATCATCTATCTCTAACCCTTCATACACCTTGACCAAAACTTGGAAGTGTTGCTTCCTTATTACTATAAGGTCATCCAGTGCCTTTTGCCATTTTAGGATCTTCTCCTCCATACCATCCTCTTCAATCATAATCTCTACCAAGGATGTGATTCCTTGAAGAATACTTCGAAAAGGCCTCAAAATATTCTTGAGAGACACCTTGGTAAACTACTCAAAATTGGCCTTCCAGTCTGCACACGCTTGAATAAAAGAATGTGGAACATCTGTTGATATATTTACCTCACCCCCTTTCTCCAAAATAGCTTGTAATGAGGCCTCATGGTTATTAGGGTCAATGGGACCCGCTGTCTTAAGAATAAATTTCTTCATGGCCTCATTCTACTCCATGAACACGTTTATCTTCTCTTCATCTTTATCCATGAAGCCTAGAGCATGCTTCAATCTGAGGGTAGCCAAAGTTTTACTCCCCTCTCTAGTTTGCTCTCCCAAATATACTTCCTCTAGCACGTAGTCATCCGGGGTGACTTCAACTATACTAATACTCAATTTAGGGACAACCACCTAAGCCTTCCATCTACCTGCTTGGTCTTGTGTTACATATGATAGGGTCCTCACTCGGGTGCTAGATCCGGCTTGATGGAATGCTTGCCCTAATGCAGCCATATATGTTTCATCATTAGTATATACCCTGGTCCTTAGTTGAATCTCCTTCATGAACTAAGTGGGTTTTGAAAAGGCATTGAGGGGTTCATAAGGGGCTGCTAGAGTCAAGGTAGCTGTAGGATGTTCCATCTCCATTTCCTTATGACTCTCCTCCTCTCCTCCTCCTGTTTCTTGTTCTTCCATCACATTTAGCTCTCCCTCCTCATGTGTATGTTCTTCCTCATTCATCTTTTTTTATTCATCAGCCTATTTCTTTGTTCCATCTTGTCCCTCTGACAGTATCTCACTAGTCACCTCTGTTTCTTTCTCAGGCTCTTGAGGCCCTTGTGCTACTGCTTCATTATGAAAAAGTGGTGGAATAGGGACTTGGGAAAGAATATTTTGCATGGGAGGAGTAGGAGAAACAAGGGGAGTGGGTGAAGGCATTGGTGGAGGATGCAGAGTTGGCATGGGAGCATGAAAAGGTGGAGGTTGTGGAGGCAACATAGTGGTTTGAACTAGAGGTAGAAGTGGAGTGGTAGGTGGTGTTTGATGCAGAGGTGGAGGTGGAGGCTAAACTGGATGTGAAGCCAAGGGAATTTGTGTGGTTGTATCCTCTTCATAGGTGAAACCTATGGAAGATTCCCTTCCTGACTCTATAATTTCTTTATGGATTTTGGCTGCAACTTCCTCAACTGGCTCCGCAGACTTTCGTGGAACTTCCTCTCCCACATTGTCAAGAGGACTAGTGAACTGTGTAGGGATAGAATCCAAAGGAAAAGACTATCCTGCAATTGAAGCCTATTGCTCAGATTCTTGGAAACCATGAAGTCCCTTTAAATTTGAGATGTTAAACTCATCATCACCCAGAGTGTCTAGATTTATTGGCTCTCCTTGGGTTGCTCCTTCAGCCTCTTCTTGATCATCTTCCAGTATTCTCCTTCTTTTCAAGGATCCTGCAGAGTGGGTTCTTCTATTGAGGGGTACTTGATCCATATCATCTTCATTTTCCTCCAAAAGGGTGTCCATCTGAGTGGGCATTGAGCATTTCTTCCTTTTATAGATGTTCCCTTTAATCACCCTAGCCGACCTAGGTCCAGTCACCTTGAATTTAGGTGCCTTCTTTGGTTTACTTGGAGGTTTAGGACCACTAGAAGAAGGAGTAGCTTGAGGTGCTATGCTCCCTATCATTCTAGTTTTGTGTTTCTTTGAGTGGGTAGTCAAGCCATATGTCGTAGGGTGCTCATGCCTATACACTGTCTCTGGCTTCTGTGGTGCAACCTCTTTGAATTATGGCTTCAACACTTTCTCTCCTTTCTTCTTCTTTTCCTCAGAGGGTTGAATGGTTGTTTTTTGATTGGTATGGGGTCCATAGGAAATGGATAGGTGATCGATTCCTTAGTCACTTTAATGACGTGTCTTTCCTTAAAGTTGATGTCATCATTTTCATCCCTGTCGACTTCTGCATTCAAAATGGCCCTAGTATATGCTTTATCTAGATTGTAAATAGGATCTAGGACATCCTCAGAGTCATCTCCCTTCACTTTTGGGGTTATCTTCAGTAGTAGAGTGGTTTGTGCCAGCTCCAAGATCATCCAGAAGTAGTCGCGGATCCTGACCTCATAGTCATTTAAGCAGTTCATCCAATGGTCCTCAATATGGGGCTCATGTACATAATGCCTTCCCATTATGTGACTATATGTACCAATCAGATCAAAGCAGGTCCTAATGAGGTTGTAGCTTTGTAGTAAGAATTCATCCCATTCGAAGGACAAGGACTTACAGATCTTCATACCCTATACACAATGGGGTCCTATGGAAATTGGGAAGTCCCAACAATGTTTCTTCTTGTGTTGGATGTGCTCATGGGCATTGGACAATTATCTAACCATCTCCAAGGGGATCACTCTATCAGACAGATACCTTAGTAGCTTCTTAGGAGCTAGGGTGCATCCCGCCACCCGAATGTATGTAAAGGTCTTGAATTGAATATAAAATGCCGCAAGGACCTTCACTTTTGTAGCAGCTTCTATTGACATCCTTTTAGCATAGTCTCCCTATATGGAGTGTATGATAGCAAATAAAAAGTCATCATTGACAATGCAAAAATTAGGGTTGTTGTGTGTGTAGTATTCCTTCTAGACTAGTTGTGGGTACATTATGAACGGCCACACATTTTGATCTCCCATAGCACCAACTTTCACCAATCCTGGGTATACTGCTCTTGCAGCCAATAGGTACACAACATATGATGTCATGTAGAAGTGTGGGTCACTTTTTTACTTTGATTAGTTGCTCATCCAAGTTGTCACTGAGGATGGTGGCCCAATTAAATCTTGCCTGCCTCTCCTTTATTTTTTTAATAAGCATAATCATCCACGACTCCAATTGTATAGGCTCAGGTAGTCCATACACCCGACTAATCAGATATGAGGACAAGATGGAAATTGGGTGTGCTACTGCACTCACCAGAGAATAGTACACTAATGAAGTGCATTCCTTGGATCTTTTTTCTAGTTGTGCACATTTGACCAAGTAGTCATTCCAACTGATGTTTCTGATGTCAGTATCTGTGATCTCAATGTATAAGTTTCCCACCTTGGAGGGCATGTGATAACCTTTGAACTGGTACCTTGTAGCTGGTGAGTTGACCTCTACCATTTCTATAAAGAGAAAAGGGCATGAATTAATAAATGTCAAATCACATAAAAGAGACAAAAATCTAAACAACCCTAAAAGAACTAAGCCTTAAAAGGTTCTGAAAAGCCAATTTCAGCCTTTCAGACCTTCGGGGGTACGAGACCTTCGAAAGGTCGAAAAGGCTGACATGCCAAAAAAGGGGGGCTTCATCTAGATTGGTTCTTGGAAATTTGAAGAGGCACTCTTTCAAACGTTGGCAAATCAGAAGTGTAGGATGTTTGGGGTGTGAAACCCCCAAAACACCAAAGAAGGGACTTGGACAACTGAGGAAAGAATTCCTGAGAGTTTCAGATTGTGAAAGTTTGAAAACTCTAATGTCTGAAAGGTCCAAGGTGAGGGTTTAGGTCAGAACTCAAAATCACGCCTGATGGCGAGTTCGACCATGAACTTGAGGCTAGGGGGATTGAAGAGGACAACCTTGAGATCCCCAAGGTAGGACTAACATGACCAAACCCTAGCAAATAAACAAGCAAAACCCTAGCAATATGATAGGAAAATGAAAACAAAAGAGGAAAGATAGAAGGCACCAACCTCCAAACAAGCTGGAAGATGATGACCACACCCTAGAAGCAGACAAGAAAATTGGGAAGCAAAAACAAGCTGAGAAGAAAAAAGGCCAATAAGCTCTGAAATTCGTGATCATAGGAAGAAAAAGTGAGGGTAAAAAAGAAGCTCACTACCTTATATAGGCAACCAACAAGGATGCCATCATCTACCCCCATCGATTGACCTTTCAACCTTGTAGGGGTCCAGGACCTCCAAAAGTCTGAAATGCTAAAAGGCCAACTCTCTTTAGAGAGTCAGACCTTTCAGTGCTTGGACCTCCAAAAGTCTAAAACCCATGGGGGTTGGAAATTCACAAGGCTGATTGGCTTTCAGACCTTTCACACTTTCGGGGCCCCGAAAGAGTGAAACTATGAAAAGGACTTAAAGAAACAACTAGACCTAAAAAAAAAAAACCAAACCGACAGACAAACCAACAACCTAGGACAAGCTAGAAAGAGGGGGGGCTTGAAGCCAAGAGGCTACAAAGGGGAGCATGGTTGTGGAACCACAACAAATAGCCCCAACAAAAGAGAGGGAAACAACCCGAGTATCCCAAAGTCATTCCACCTTGAAACAATCTCATCTTACGGTTAGCCAGACCCAAAGCCTTTAGCTAGAGTGATTATCTTATCATCATCAAGATTGAGAACATTGTTACATCCATATCCAGTGTGTGTTTGTGTGTTCAAATATCCTAGGAATCCCTCGCCATAAGTCTCTATTGATTATCAACCAATCATTGTCAGATCACTGCCCACCAATCCAAATTCGGTCAAGAGTCAATTCAACCTTGCTCTACTACCAGGCAGGTGTCTATAGCCCTGGTAAAGGCTGCTAAAATCACCCTTCTCCTCCTGCATATGAGCTTTATCTAAAGTTTTAAACTTCTTTGGAGGTATCTTAGACTCAACATGTGCCAGATTGAAACTGAGGTCCTTGAACCATTGTGTTCTGGATGATTTTTTTCTTCTTTGTTCAAACTTTGGTACTTTGGCATTCCTTTTCTGCTCTTATCAGATATTATCTCTTTTCTTTTCTTCTCTTTTTTTTTTGGAACCAAGGTAGCACTTAGACTGTGCTACCCTAGTTTGTGAGCTCCCTTCTTTGTTGACCTTGTCTTTATGTGTTCCTCCTTTTTACTTTCTTTCTCTTTTCTTTTAGTCTATATAACAGTTTGGAGAGGGTTATGACTTTCGACCTCCTTCATGATCATGGGCATTACCTGATTTTGACTAGAATCCTATATGAGAGGCTCTTGGTCTGGGTTCACTTTTAAATGTGTGTTAGTGCTGAGGATGGTTCACTTCGATGAAACCTCTCAAGAATTTTGAGAGGAGAAACACCTCACTTCTAACCTTTGTATCTAGCTCGCTGCAAGACAAAACTACATCAAAGGGTTTGACAGAGGAAGACCTTTATCTCTTGTCTAGACTACCTGATGCAGACCATTAAACTAAAGAAACACCTACCCGTCAAGAAGATGCAAAAAAAGAGACCCAATGAAAAGACACAAATGACAAGACACAAAAGAAAAGAAAAGAAAAGACTCTAATCTACAAGAATATACAAGAAAGATCAAAGGTCCATCAAGACCCAAAGTAGTGCTTAAGGAACTGGTCATTAATGGGTAATGGGACCAATTCTCCATCGAGAGAAATAATCCTAAAAGTATTCTCTCCTAGAATTTCTACAATCTGGAAGGGGCCTATCCACAAACATTGGAATTTAGTGTGGCTACCTGGCTTTTCTTTTGCTTTATCCCACATTAAAACTAGATCAGAAATCCTAAAGGCCTTTATTGTTTCTCTTTTGTCAAACCAACATTTGACGATAGCTTGATGTTTGGCCACATGCTCCAAATTTGTGGTTCTCTTTTCTTCCAGTTCCAAAAAATTCATGAGGCAAACCTGCACTCAATCCTCACCTTCCACATATTGATCCATGAATCTCAGAATTGGTATTTTCAAGTTCATCAGAAAAATGGGTTGCAGTCCATAAACCAACTGGTAAGGGGAAGTCCCCAAGGCTTTTTTAATTCTAATGTAGTCATTCCACAAGGCGTACTTCAATTGAGTGTGCCAATCCCAAGGGTTACCATCTAAGAGATGTTTGATTATCGTGGTTAAGTTCTTGTTTATAGATTTAGTAACCTCATTCCCTTGCGGATAGTAATTGGATGAGAATTTGAGGATTACCTGATGCTTAAAGGCCCATTGAATGAGAGATGTAGATGATAAATAGGGAGTGTTATCACATACCAGAAACAAAGGCATACCAAACCGTGTAATGATGAATTCTTCTAGGAACTTGGTTACCACCTCTGTAGTATAATTTCTCAAAACTTGTGCCTCTGTCCATAGTGTAATAATTAGTTGTAGTCAATATGTACCTATGTCCTACAAAAGGAGGATTGATCATCCCCATGAAATCTATCCCCCATTCGGTGAATGGACATACCTCGTAAACTGGTTGTAGGGGCATTGTCAGATGTTTCTCATGTATGGCACTAGTTTGACAAACATGGCATGAACATACGTTCTCATGAGTGTCTTTGAACAAGGTTGGCTAATAATAACTAAATCTTAGAATTTGATGAGTCGTGGCTTCAGCTGACCCATGTCCTGTACCATACTTGTTATGAAACTTTGTGAGAACTTTCTCAGCTTCTGTCTGGTCTAAACAATGCAGGTAAAGGCCGTCGTAATTGCATTTATGGATATTCTCATTCTTTATCATATAGGAACTACTTTTATTCTTTAGTGCTCTCCTCCGGAAACCATTTAGTCCTTTAGGGTAGCGGTTTTGAAGCAAATAATAAACTATATCTTGATACCAGACATCTGTGATCACTCCTTTATTGGTGTACACTTGGCACACTAAACCTTGTTCTGTCTGTGCCATCATCTTGGTGAGGCCTTGACCTTTTACTAACTTCATTGGTTGTATCTCAATGTTGAATTATTGTAGTATAGCCATCTACTTCCCCCTTCATTCTCCTACATCATTTTTCATTACTAAGGATTTGACAGCTCGACTAGGAATGATGGTGATAACTTTGCTTTGGAGAATATAATGTTTAAACTTCTTGATGGCTTTGACCAAGGCAAAGGATTGTTTGTCGAGATTGGGGTATTTGAGTTTAGCATTTTTTAGGGGACAACTCATGAAAGCTATCGGTCTTTCATCTTCCCCTTCCTTCTTTTGGGTGAGGATTCCTACACATGAATGCTCTGACACAAAGGAGTAGACTTTGAATGGTAGGAGGTAATCGGGGCTGACCAGAACTGAAGCAGTGGCAATGGACATCTTAATTTATTCAAAGGCCTCTTTGGCTGAAGCATTCCACTCAATCTTGGTGTCCTTTTTTAGCATGTTATTCAATGGATTTACTATCTTTGCAAACCCACTGATGAATTTTATGATGAATTTGATCTTACCAAAAAAAGATTTTAGCTCTTTTCAACTATTTAGGGGAACCAATTTGAGAATAGCCTCAACTCTTTCAGGGTCGATTGAAATGCCTATTTCAGATATGATGTGCCCGAGGATTTTTCCTTGGGTTACCCCAAAAGTACACTTCTTACGATTTAGTGAGATTCCATAACACCGACATCTTTTCAACACCTTGCGTAGATCTTCAATGTGGTCTAGGAGGTTTCAAGAGAATACTGTGAGATCATCCATATAAATGATAATACATTTGTTGACCAAGCCTTTAAATGCCTCATCCATAGCTCATTGGAAAGTGGCTCTCACTTTGATCAAGACAAACAACATACGACGGTAGGCAAATGTCCCATACTTTGTTGTGAAAGTTGTCTTCGGGCGTTCTTCTTCTTTTACCATGACCTGGTTGTACCTAGAGTAACTATCAAGGAAAGACATCATCTGGGAGTCATTCACCACTTGAAACACTTTGTCGAGGGATGGTAATGGGTAGTTGTCCTTCTAAGAAGATCTATTCAAATTTTGGAAGTCCACATAGAGTCACACTTCTCCACTTTTCTTTCTTACTAGGATGAGGTTCGCTACCTAAGTCAAATGTCGAATAGGAAAGATAATCTTGGCATCAAGCAACTTTTGTACCTCCTTCTGGATGACTAGTTCAATGACAGGATTCACCAACCTTTGTCTTTGGTGGAATGGTTTTGCATCTAGGTTTAATGGGATGTTTTGTATGATGATGACATGATCATAAGTTTTCAAGTCTTCATAGCTCCAAGATATGACATCTTTGTACTCCATGAGTAGCTCTACCATCCATCTCTTTTCTTCAGATGTGCTGACTTTTCCAATATGAACCTCCCTAGGTTCAAGCTATGTGCCTAGATTGTAGAGCTCAAAATCATCACCTCCTACTGTTGGTGTTTTCCCCCTTTCGTGAGCATGTTCATCCTTGTCAAAAATTCTTTCCAAGGCTACTATTCCTTTTAGGGTGGAGTTAGTCTTCAAGTTTAAGATCCCTAGATCATCTGATCCTTCCACTTCATCTTCTTCTTTATCAATATTTTGTCTTTCAAAGACTCCAGCACTCATGATGAACTCCAGTATCTTTTGGTCATCCTGAAATACCTAGAAGTTTGTGATATTATCTAGAATAGTTGACATGGCTACTAGCTCAACAGAGAATTTCTTCAGTTTATACCTTTCCAGAGGCTATAAGAAGCTAGTTGACACTACCAAAGCATCAGCGACCTCATTCTTTCTTTTTGGGACACTCTGGATGTTAAATGCTTTGAAATCTGTGATCAAATCCCACACGCAGTTACGGTAAGATGCCAACCACTTATCAGTATAGGAATACTGGCTTTGGATCTATCTGACTATTAACTGCAAGTCTCCCTCTACAACCAAGGTCTTTATCTTCTTTTCATGGGCCATGAGAAGACCACACACCAACGCCTTGTATTCAACAACATTATTGGTGCAATATAATTTTAGCATGTAAGCCACATAGTATGAAACACCTCAGGGGTTGAGAAACTCTATCCCAGTCCCTGTTCCTTGTTTACATTTGGAGCCATCGAACCTAAGCTTCCAGATGGGATGACCTTTATGAGAAGAAGGCTTAGCTTGGAATCCAATGCATCTTTTAATGGATGTGCACCCTCTTAGGGTTCAAGAGAGGTTTCTGATGGTGATGAGTTTTCTATGATGGGGGCCTCCATATCATTTGTGCTCAAATTTTCCCTTGTGGAGAGGGGCACCCATTTCATCTTTTGTTTTGCTTTCGCATCACGCCAGACTTCATGACATGGGGGCAAGCATCCATCATCAGAAGAGCTCCATTCCTCTTGTATTGGGCACTCTTTGGAGAGACCTAAGGTTTTTCACAAAGGAGAGGTCTATCATTACTTGAATGTGTTGTGGTCCCTTTTATAGGCTTAGAAACAGGGCATTTGGCTCATTACTTGAACCATTGCGCCCTGGAAATCTTGGCATTCAAACTCTGAGTGATTTTTTTGGTGCAAGCGATAATATCCCGATAGCATTAGTATGTTAGGGTCAGCATCTTGGCCAAGATGTTTCATGTTTTTCATCATACTCCCTACAAACTCGGTGAGGATCTCCTTAGGAATTTGGGCATTCGCCAACCCTTGTATGTGGCTATCATTTGAGTTCTCTTCTTCTTTGAGGTGGAATGTGAAAGCCTTATCAAACTAATAAACACCCAGGTCAGCTTGTGAGAATAAGACTTCATTTGGGGCATTGTACTTGGTTATCATCTATTTGAGTTTAGGTTTTGCATCAATCTTGATTTTTTTATTGAGCCCCTTCCAAGGTAGCCAGAGTTAAGTGAACTATGTGGAGAACCAACCCCTCAAGGACCGGGTCCATTCCCTGCTAAGTAACATGTATGTTTCTGGGATGTCCGCCACATGTATGTCTATGCAATCCTAGATTTTGGGATTAGTGGTTAACTATATGTGTGTATCCTTCAGAACCCCAATAACTTTGATCTCTATTTTGTCAAGTTGGGTCACAACCCTATTAGTTGGTTGAGGGTTCATCCCTAACTTGTGGCATATGGATAATGGCATAACATTACATGAAGCCCCTGATTCAATTAGGCAATTGTGTATGTTCTTTCCAAAAATCTTAAGGCTGAGCAAGAATGGGGGTACTTCTACCCTATCCTTGAACATGGTTGGCATCACCTTAACTGTATTTATGTTGGATGTATTTCTAGTGTTTCTACTAGTCAGGACCAATTTGGACTGATCCAATGATTTCATGAGGGCCTCCCTCTATGAGGGACACCTTCGCAACATGTCGTACATTGAAATATTGGCTTTCACTCTCTTTAGCTCCTCTAGTGTGCTATACTTTTCTATGGCCCAAGCTAGATTCTTCAGCATGGTGGGCTGGTGTTGCATTGTCAGGGTAGCTGTCACACTGGGACCTCTAGGAGGTGTAGGATTATTGTTATCCCATGGGTCAGGTGGAGTGGGCTGCATTCCCAAGGGAATACCATCAGTTAGAGGTTCCCTTCTGCTCCTCATATTGTAATTTTTTCTATTGTTGTTTTGAAAAGCACGGATCTTAGAATATTCAGGCTGACTTTCTTGATTAAAAGGGAAGACAAATTCTTCTTTAGTTGTATTATCGGGAGGACTTCCTCCCATACCTGGATCATAAGAATTGAATACCATGGCACTGAAATGAGTCTGAGAGTTATTAGGGTCTTGGATCTATTGATTTTCAAACTCTCCCCTGTACTCATTATCAGATTGGTGCGTGTTGGGAGCTTGAGTAAAATTGACCTCAGATGAGTTAAAGGTATTATCATTATCAGAGGGTATGCCACCGTTATTAGGGCATGTGTTTCACATTCTATTAGCTAGTTGTTGACCAAATTGCTTATCTTGAGAAGCATTTCCATAACATCATCCATTATTGTTATTGTTGTTGTTGTAATTTCCATAATTATGATTTTGATTTTGGGAGTAGGTGTTTTAGGCAGCAGTTAATCATTGGTAGTTCCACTAGTTCTAAGGTGGATTAAGCTTCATCCTGGTGATCTCTCCCATTAACTGGGATAGTGTCTTTTTCATGGCATCCAACTCATTCACTAAAGCATGGTCCAGATCATTTGGGGCAGAAGCCTTTTGTTCACACACAACTACCTTATGCGCATCATATCCTGGGTATGTGATGGTGAGTGTTAGGGCAGCAGTGTATGGGGTCGGCACCAGATTGAGTCTTGGGGTGTGTTGCACCAGGAGTTGATTATGTGCTATGAATGGACCAGTCATGGTAGCATTCCCTAAGGCTGGCATTACACTGTAGTTTCCACCTTCTTGTGGGTCCATTTGTTGTGTAAATGTGATACCTTTGTCACATACTTTCTCCAAAGTGTCTATGTCACCTGGGGACAACCTCTTCAAGAATATGGATGTTAATGGATCCAAGGCATGTAGGTACACTTGTATAGCAGCCCCAACTAGTCCAGTATAATGAGCCTCTAGCTTTTGTTACATCTTATGAAAAAGGTGATTGAACATGGTGATTGGTTTGTTGAGGTCTTTTCTCACCAAGATGAACTGGTGATGAAGATTAGCCGAATCCACATATAACTTGAATTGATTAAGGAATTTTGTTTCAAATTTCCCCCATGTGGAGATGGATCCCTTTGGCAAGTTTAGATACCAGTTATATGCAAATTCCCCCAATGTGTAAGGGAAAAGGTGACACATGACATCCTAATGAGCAATCTCTTTGCGATTGCATAACTCTTTGAATGCACGAACATGTTTGTCCACTGTTTTAAATTCTCCATAGATGAAACATGGATAGAATTTCTCAGGATTCTTGGATAGCTCATGGAGATGTCCTTGTAGATCCAATGGGGAGCTCTGAGCATTTCTAAAAAAATCCATTGGAGCTGGTGGTAGAGCGGCAGCAGGCCAAGCAACAGTGTGCGAAAATGGAGGAAGATTAGGATGATATGAAGTATCCTCTCTAATTTTTGTTCTACCAATGCGAGGTCTGTGAACTTCCCTTAGTTATAGGAATTCCCCTTTGTTGGGTGAGGATCTAAGGACTTGTTCAAACCTTTCAGGAGAGAAAGATCCAATATTCCAGGGTCTCCCTTTTGAGGGCCCTCCTTCTAGCACCACTTCTGTTGAGCATCATTTTTACACGAGACAATGGCTAGGAATTTACATAAGAAAATTCCCCTCTTGGAAGAATGATATTAGTCACTCTCAAGGTTCCTTTTGGATTGGGTCTCAACCACTTGGATAGCTCAATGGAAGATAAATGTGAATCTGTTCACGAGGAGGCCTTTGCTAGTTCGTATCTCAAAAGGGGCTGCAAATTTTTTTTTAACAAAAAAATACTCTTTTTTTTTAGATTTTTAGATTTTAAATGAAAGCAACATGAATCTAATTAATCTATTGTAATTGATATGCAAGGAAAGTAAGAAGTAGGGTAACAATAATTCAAAGGAATTTTCTAAAAGAAACTAATGGACATAAACCAATATCACACTACTTCGCAAATTAAAATAACAAGAAGATGAAGAAAACCCACAAAATAGAGATCTGATGAAATCACAATCTCAGCTAGGCAAATGCAATCATCAATGGAAATAAATGTAGATGTATAATAATCCAAAACTCATCAAATCATGAAGTCACCAAGGATGTGCACACATGTGAGACAAGTTTATCTTCAAAGCACCAAAAAGAGAGATCTTCTCAATAATTCATCACAACAAAGCAATACATCAAAGTTAAACACCGAACTAAAGAATCCCAGAATAATCATCACACAATAAACCGGTTCTTTGAAATAAATAAATGAGCAATTCACACATTCATAAATTTCACAAAGATAGTAGAAGAATCACACTATGATTGAAGCACCAATTGTATGCATTGTATTAATGATCAAAATCTGACCTTGATTACATTGAGTTTATACAATTTATAGAGTTGTGCTCTTATTTTTGCAGCTAGGGTTTTAGCTGCATCTAAAAATTGAAAATAAATTTAAACTACAGATTACATGAAAGAAACTACCTCTAAAAACAAGTTAAACTACCCTAGCACATAATTAAACCTCGTGCATTACAAAAACTAGAGCAGATCATGCATAAAATGGCTCAAAACACAGTTGGAACTCATGCAAGCTCTTGATGAAACTTCATGATCCTACCCTTAATCCTCTATAATGGCTTCTCCATGTGGACCCAACTGAAAGAGGCCCCAAAATCATGCAAAAATGACCCCATAGAAGTGATCCAAATGAATGAAAAATCAAGTTTGAGATGATTGAAGTCAAATGATGGGCGTTCCCAAAAATCTCAAATCCCGACAATTGCCCCCAAAAAATGAAGTTCCAAAATTGACTAAGTGTCAAATCCTCTTTTCCTCCAATTTTTGGACTTTCAGAGGCCGAAAATTCTCTAGAGCTGAAATGCCGAAAATCAGGGTCTTCAAAAATGGCTAAGTGTAAAAATTGCTTTTTCTCTAAACAAAATTTGGCTAAGTCTAAATTGGATGTTTATCGACTTGGGAGGACCTCTAGGTGAGCTTTGTGGAATCTATCCACAACCTCTTGCACCTCTTCAAAGTCAGCCATTTTGACCCCTTCAAGGAGTTCTTTTTGTCTCCCTCAGAAGGTGACCAATTCCATTGCAAACCCCTTTATCTCTTGTTCCTGAGACGACATCTTCTGAATTTCCTCCTTTTGATAGAACATCTAATGGAGGTCCTCTTTTGTTTTAACTCCTCTGAATATACCTAGATATTGATTGATGATGACATTTACAGAATGCATTATTTTATCATCATCTCATCATATAAGTCTAGGTCCAATCCATCAAAGAACTTATGCATTTCCCCCACAAAAAGTAGACTTTCATCTCTCCTTTTATCCATCCTTTTCAGTACCTTTTCAAAAATGGTCAAAGCTCCAGTTATATCCTGGATCCACTCCTCAAAATTGTCCAACTTCGAGCCTTCATACACCTTGACCAAAAATTGGAAGTGTTGCTTCCTTATTACTATAAGGTCATCCAGTGCCTTTTGCCATTTTAGGATCTTCTCCTCCATACCATCCTCTTCACTCATAATCTCTACCAAGGATGTGATTCCTTGAAGAATACTTTGAAAAGGCCTCAAAATCTTCTTGAGAGACACCTTGGTAAACTCCTCAAAATTGGCCTTCCAATCTGCACACGCTTGAATAAAAGAAGTGGAACATCTATTGATATATTTACCTCACCCCTTTTCTCAAAAATAGCCTGTAATGAGGCCTCAAGGTTATTAGGGTCAATGGGACCGCTATCTTAAGAATGAATTTCTTCATGGCCTCATTCTACTCCATCAACACTTTTATCTTCTCTTCATCTTTATCCATGAAGCCCAGAGCATGCTTCATTCTAAGGGTAGCTAGAGTTTTACTCCCCTCTCTGGTTGGCTCTCCCAAATCTACTTCCTCCAGCACATAGTTATCTGAGGTGACTTCAGCTGTACTGATACTCATTGTAGGGATAACCACTTGATCCTTCCATCTACCCACTTGGTCTTGTGTTATATTGTTAGAATAACTAAGAGGGGGGGTGAATCAGTTATCCACAATCCCAAATACAAAATGTATCACTTCAAACAAATTCAGCTAATTCAGTAGCTCGGTAAACATAAAATACTAACTATCTATGTAATTACTGATTACCAGTTAATTGCTCATAGTGATTACCAACCATATCAAATATGCAACATGTAAAGTATGATATGTTGGAAATATAATTGGGAAATGTGATACTGAGAGGGGGGGGGTGAATCAGATATCACCTACTAAACAATTCTCATATAAATAGAACTTTTGCATAGCATTAAAAATACTTGATCATAATCAAATAACTAACATTCTAAACATCATCCATGAAAGCATTCATAACACAGAGATTTTGGTTACCCAGAAATCCTTGAAAGGTAAAATTGGGGTGGGGATGACACCCACAAATCTTCACTATTGCAGTAATAAATTTTCCTATTAGGGCTTACAAAATTTGATCAAAACTTGATCTACCCTGTGAGGGGTCTACCTTGTTAAAAGCTAAAAGACTTATAAAGTCTACCTTGTAAAAGGATTTGAAACATCCAACAAAGTAAGCACTCGATTAAGAGATTACAAAAAGTCTGTTAGGACTACTCGGTTAAGAGATTTACCCTGATACACTGGCTAGAATGTCTTAGTACCTAATCTTTCAGTTTGCATTGTATGCATATAACAGATCTTCTCTTTACTGTATGATGTTAATCTCATCTATCAGATTTATCTCTTTTCTGTGCTTTCACTGCTTAGCTCGGTCACTGGAATCTGTCTGAATACTTCTCTTCACTGAATCATACCTATCTACTTATTCCCTTCACATTCGCTATCCCTTGCTACTACATTTTAGGGTTTAGATCTTGACGTTATATAATCAACAAAACATCTTACTGATTCAAGATCTATGGTTTAGATTAATTCCTTTTGCCGCTTAAGTCTTACTAATTTTTTATTAGCTCTAGGTATTGCATAGGGATCAATGATTGCTAAGTAGATGCATAATTACCTCCATAATTATCTCAATAAACAAAATACAAAACATGAATGTCGGCCAAAACTATTTACCTCAATCATTGTGCCAAAACAAACTCTTATGTCATTCTCTGGCTAACTTGGCAAATGCAATTTTTGATACTCAACATTCATTGTACTTGACATATGTTGATAACTCTAGTGCTCGCTAATCGTTGCATATAGGACTCAGAAAAACTAGACTCGGTATACTACAAAAATACATAGTGACCATAATTTTACTCAGTAGTACTACTACTCAGTAAGTAAACCTTACATAGCTTAGCCTTTACATAATGACTCGGTCGCAGTGATGACCGACCATCATTGCCTAGATAAATGACTAAGTGTGGGTCACTAATAGTCAACAAAACTATAGAGATCTACAATCTCCCCCTTTGACATTAGTGGCAAAAACACTTTGTCATGACATTACATCTCCCTTTACAAAAATATGTAGTACAAGCAAAATACTCCCCCTGAGATATATACATTCAAAAAAAATTTAAAAATTTGGTTACCTCCCTCTTTGTCATGTCATGTCATGATTTTACTTCCCCCTTGATTTTGACATGATGAATGTCATTTGGAGTGAGGATCTTAAAATGCTTCTCCAGAAATGGTTTGTGCAGCATCATAACCATGTGTAGTGCAGTTTCCCATCCTCCAACAACAATAGTTAAAACTTCAGACTACACTTCTAGCTTGGCAGCTAGATTGATTAGGCTCTCGACAGTAGAAAAATTTGGATCCCTCTGAGTTAATTCCTTGGCCTTGACCAACTTTCTTTGTAATTCCTACAGGTGAGGTGTTAAAATTGTTTTCATAGAAATTAGGCGAGATCTAATCTTTCCATCATTATCCATCAGCTCGGCTATCTTTCCTTGAGTATGCATTATCTTGACATAATGGTTGGAACTATTTTCTAGATCAATGCTTAAGGAGTGACTGGTGGATTTGAGTTCTTACTGTAGTTGATCGATCAATCATTGGTTCTCCTTACTGAACTGTTCTATATTACATAGTTTGGTGAGTAGAGAGTGTGCATTTATAATTACTTCTTCGATCTCTACTACCAAAGTAGAAAGTGCAACCTGTTTAACTGCAATCTTGGTAGATACTTTCTCCAGCATTTTAGTCTCAAACTTTCTTTCTGATCATTCAAACAATTTATCACTGGTGCTACTCATGTCATTATTTACCTTTTGAACAATATGTACAAGTTTTTCCAATATGGGAGTGGAACTATCTACATCTGATAACTCATAAACATCATTAAATATATCTTTGATTTCATACAGAACATGTTTCTACTGATGTTCTGTTCTCAATTCTTCTTGTCTACTTTTCCTTGACAATAAATCTTTCAATACCTGTATTTTCTCATAGGATAAGTTATCAGTATCCCATTTAGGAATAGTAATAACTTCATCAATGGTTACCTCTGGTGAAAAGACTTCCATTTTCTGCTTGTGTGCCTTCTTTGGTGTGCTCCCACTTGGCATCTGTACAAGAGCTTGTATTGCTTCTTGTTCTGTAGGCTCTTGTACCTTAGTAGCTTTGTCTTTTCCTTCTTTTCCCTCAGTTCCCTTATCCTCCACATGAGGACTAGTAGCTTTTTCTTCTGACTTCTCCTCTATTTCCTGGTGAATCTCCTTGGTAGATGTGAGTAGAATAACTGGTGTCAGCTTCTCTAGTTCCTCGGTAGTACTTGTACCAGCTAACTGATCAACTGTAACAACTTCAAATTTGGTGGGGGTAGTGTTACTAGTTGATGTCACATCAATTACTAGATAAGCTTTGACTTGTAAAAGTATTGTGTTACTACCTGACAAAGATGTGTCTTTTGCTTTCTCGGCCTGTATGTCTTCCTTGGTTAATACCGGATTCTTAACTGATGTATCCTCTATGATATCTACAATGTGTACTTTAGGTTCCTTCTGAATTTCCTCTACCTTGGGAGCTTCTATCTCTGGAATGGGTGATTCCATTACACTTTTTTTTGTTTCAAGCTCGACATCCTTAGATGTACTAGCACCAATATCTCCATCTTTGTCAATCAATAATCCATACACTATCTTCCAAATCTTGACAGTTTCCTATACAACATCCTCAACCTTGTGTTGAAGGATTAGCTAAGATCAGAGCTTAGGATCAAATTTGGCTCGGTATTTCTCCACAATTTTTCTGATGTTGGCAGGGGTGAGACTTGATCCCACTTGTGCTAAACTGCTCTCCCTTATTTGTTTTTTGGTATTAAGGGCATATTCTCATTTTTGTGCAACCCTGTTGCTCAGCTTGTCATGTCCCCATTTTGGCTGACATCGTTTGGCATGACGGGTTTGCCTATCATCGACTCTTGTAGGCAAATAGTTTGGAGAGAGAGTCATTGTGTGGATCATTTGATTGCTTATTGCTGACAGAGCCTACATTCGGTAGAGCCTACATCTAGTTTGAGGCCTACATGTAGTTGTAGTGGAGCCTACATCTAGAAGTGAGCCTATGTTCAGTCTTGAGCCTACGTTCAATCGTAGTTGGGCCTACATTCAGTTATGAGACATTTGGGCCTACATTGTTATAATTTTAAGTTGAGATATGTACTTTATTATTATAATGTTATTTTATTATAAAGTACATTAAAATTGGATGTTTCTAGAAGTTCTAGCAACTTCTCAAGGAAAAGAATAAATAGAGGGTTTGGGGCTTCATTTCTACATGTTTGGATTTGGGATTTCTTCTACTTCTTCATTGGGAAGCAATTTGTAGTCTTGTGGTCTGCAAATACTATTCGATCTTTGGGAATGAATCACTCCCCTAGATTGGCATAACTGAGGTAGTGAAATATCTACTGAAGGGTTGCAAGTTTGGAAGTGGTATTTAGCCATTTCAAGTTGAGCTTATTTGGAATCCTCAGACTTACCTGAGGGTTTGAGTCTTGGTTGCAAGAGGGAAAAACAAGATCTGAAAAAGCAGTCCGAAAAAGAAGATTCAAAAAAAGCAATCTGAAAAAGAAGATTCAAAAAAGCTGTCCGAAAAAGTAGATCCAAAAAAGCAGTCCGAAAAAGAAGATCCAAAAAAGCAGTCTGAAAAACTAGTCCGAAAAAGCAGATCTGAAAAAGCAGTCCGAAAAATTATTATAGCCATCTACAATCAGGTTTCTCATTTCTCATTTGGCATTTGGCATATTTTCTGAGAAATGTATGTTTTTAGCTGAGTACAAAATATAGCTTCAGCACTTTACTATTTTACATTGTACTTGTCTTTGTTTGCCATTTGGCATTATTGGTAACAAAGGAAGGCTAGGATTTTGCAAGTGAAAGGGCATTGTAATTTTCAGTCTATCTATATTGCAAACCTAGGGTTTGATGATCATATCATTAACTGAAAAATGTATGGCATTGTTGCAAATTGTTGATATATGAATGGCATATGGTTTTGAGCAATTTCCTACATCATTGATAGTGTTTTAGATGGTATTTGGTTGCTATCTATTATTCTGAAATTTTGGGACAGCGAACTCATATATTGTAAAATAATTTCCTATATTAAGTATTTTTCTTTCAGCAGTGTATTCAGTGCATGCCAACTATTTGATGAATTTTCTCAGTTTAGTATTAGTAATTTTTAGTGGTCTTTATAGTAAGGGTCATTACAATGGTATCAGAGTGGTTTTCTTGCCATCCTGTTGGGTAAGAACCGTCTTTGCATGAGTGACCAGCACTTGATTGATTTCAATATGGATAGGAATAGTATAGAGTTTCAGAGGACATGATCGTGGGCAACAGATAGACACAGTAGAAATGATGGTTACTCAGACATTCGAGATGAACTTAAGAGAATAGACTAGAACTTTTATGAACAGTGGAATAAGCACCACCGTGTGATGAATGATATACTGTCCGACCCAGCCAAGGTGGATAAGTTGACTAGATTTTTATTTGGTAGATCTTCTCGCAGGAGAGATAACATGAGATCAGCAGACACAGTTACCAAAAAATTTCATGAGGATTTTGAGAAACAAGTTAGCATTCCGACAAATGTTTTAGTTTCTACTCAGCCACAGGAGGAAGTGGTGAAGGACACTATGCAGATTAATAGTAACTGTCAACTTGGTACTCAAGTTGAGACAGTTGTATACAGGTTGCCTGAGGATGATTTTACAGGTGCTCAGAATAGTAACTATAGCACAATGGATTCAGATGATGATTGTGAGGAGGTTGTTGTGCATGATGATGAGATACATATCAGCGATGAGCAGACATTCAGTATTCATGACTTTGCTGATAGAGAGTATCAGGCATAGTTAGACGCTACATCACATGAGGTTGAGGCACATAGCACTTCACATGTTTTATCTAGTCAGCTTAGGGTAAGCGAGGATGGGATTGTGACTTCATTATCTCATCATGACAGGATGTGGGAGATGATGGAGGATCATATCCAGATGATTCAGTCACAGAGTAGACATAAGTGAGTTCAAGTACCGACCTCTTGTATTGATTTACAAGCGATTAGGGAAGGAATGGGAACGATGAAGATGAGTTATTTACATCTTCTTTCAGATCATGACCATCTTCTTAGCCTTGCCAGAGACCATTTAGATGCCTTGAGGAGGAAGTTGGCAGGCTTTCTCGAGAGTTCGAGGACACTCGAGCCTCTTTGTTGAGTACTCCATTGGCATTACAGGACTCGGAGAGACATACTGATTTGATACAGGGAGACATCACAGGCACACCAGATTGTGTTATTGACACTGATAGTGATTGTGGTATGGTTGATCCTGATGATGTTACAGTGATCAAGGATAGTACAGTTGATTGGAATAGTGCCGCAAAGAGACATGTGGATGGGTATGGCATAGAGTTGAGTTCAGATCCATCTTACACACGTGATACTCAGCTTTCTGCGACATGCAAATCACATGTGGTTGCTGATAGTTGTGAGAGTACACTTTTCATTCATATCTGGGATTCAGGGTCAGTATCAGACAGGTATGTGGATGAGCTTTGTCTTGAAGCGAGTTCAGTTTAGGAGTTAGCACTTGTGGCAGGGAATCTGCTTTCTTTTATAGTCAGGTCCCATGTTGATGATGATATGAGTATGTCTAGCCTTCACATTTTGGATTCAGAGATTGTAATGAGTACAGTATTAGACATATATGTGGAGTTAGTTGGTATTAGTTATATTACTTAGGTGAGGAGTTTGCTTGAGTTACTAGCTGATTCTAGTTTACGGATGTGGATTCGAGATTGTTATATTGGCATTTGGGATTATGTTGACTGGAGATCATTATCACTTATTGGTAGCAGTGATTGCTTGAGTGCTATCATGGATTTGATTAGTAGATTACATGGTGTTGTTATCATTCATAGCAGTTTACCAGATGCTAGTATTAGTTTTTATACACTGGTGTTAGGAGTTGTGTGCATTTCCAGTCGACCACTCAGGATGCAGTGGGCTTGTGATGATTCAGGCACATCTAAGATGTTAGTGTTTATAGGTGAGTCCCAGGATCGTATTGGCATTGATGACATCTAGGAGGATGTAGTGGGTAGTTTTGAGGACTTAGTTTCCTCAGCAATTTCTTTTGGTCCAGAGGAGTTGGACAGCGATGCTACAATTTTTGATACTCCATATGATGATGTGAGCTTTGGAGTTGACTTGCAGAGTATGGATGGTAGTACTCCAGAGATTAGTGACTTTGAGGATACTCCTTTGGATAGTGTGGCAGAGGAGGATTGTAGGAGATAGTCTAGCCAGCGCCATCATGTGTCTAGTCAGCTGAGAGTTAGTGAGCGTGACATTTCTACTACTTGCAAGCATTTCGATGTTGCTCGTCAGTTGTTAGCAATTTATGGATGGGGTTCTCCTACTAGTAATGAGTAGGGAGGCAGTTATCTTTCCTTGATAGAGATCCACTCTTGATGGGAGGCTATCCGGATTCTGAGATAGAATTATATGCAGTTGGTAGCTGACAGAGATTATCTTATGGAGTGGGACAGTATAGCATATGATGCATTATTGGTCAAGGAAAATGAGGTGAGTGAGCTTACTCAGCAGCTCGAGGTGACTTTTGAGTTTCTTGAGAGTACACAGTTGGCTTTTGAGGAGTCACAGTTTCATTTGGCTGAGGTGACCATGGAGTTAGAGTGACTTCAGTCTTTACCAGATTTTGTACAGTCACAGACCGTGGTGTCTGGTGATCCGAGGATGTCCATGGTCAAGGTTGATAGAGGTAGTGGAGATGAGGATATATCTGTCCTTGATACTAGCATTGGCATATCGGGTTCATTTCCACTAGAGGTAGGTTCAATTGAGTTGGGTGCTACAGTAGATTGTTGTGGTATGCCTGACATGGTGGTGGTTTCTACTACTGATGACATAGAGACTAGTGATGTTGTACTAGAGATCATGTGTGATGTTGGTGAGCCGGCAGGTGGCATGGTTCCTGCTAGTGATACTACTCCCTTGGCGATGTCTTCGGAGGTAGTAGTCAGTTTCAGCTTGGTTAGTGATCAATTGCAGTTAGTTTCATCTAGATTGCAGTCTAAGCCACTAACTGAGATTGGCACATTCTATCAGCATTACACTATGAGGTATACTCATCAGTTTACCTTTGATGACCATGTTGATGAGATGATGATACGTAGATGTACTTTGGTCCCTAGTGCTTGTCATCAGTTATGGGATGGTATGACATTGTGGGATGAGAGTTGTGATGAGCATTACATGGTGATTAGTTCTTTGGTTGACAGCTTGATAGTACATGACTTAGAGAAGGAGTTTGGGAGTGATACCTCAACAGTTGTTGTTATTGATTCTACTCCTTTGGCTATGTCATCTCCTGACTTAGTTGGTGATTAGTCACAGTGGGTTGTATCACTTGTGCATGGTGAAATGTTCATTGAGGTTGGTTCTTTTTATCAGCACTATACTATAGGGTATGTACATTAGTTAGCATTTGATCCATGTGTTGAGTAGTTGATGGCCGTCAGATTTGGTTTGGGTCCTAGTTCTTGCTATCTATCATGTGATGATTATTCTCCATCAGCGATACATGGGAGTTATGGTTATGAGATAGTGGTCGGTGAGTTGCAGAGTTGTTTTCACTATAGGAGTTGTACAGTGTGTGGATTTTCCATACTTAGCGTAGTTTCATTCGGGAGTGTTCACCATTGTCGCAGAGTTGGATTGTGCGCTCTACATAGGCCAATGGGATGTGTTGGTGATATTTACTATGTTGGCAGTTTGAGTTGTCCTCTCTACTTGGGTATTGATATTGAGGGTTTGTAACTGGTTGAATAAGGGTTTGGAATTCATCACTTAATTGGTGAATCATTTTGGTGATAGAGTGAAGACAATTTGGCACATTTTCAGACTTCCTATATTAGGGCCTGGAATGAGAATTTTGCTCATATCTCCCTAACTACTTGGGATTAATTTTTATGCATTTGTGGAAGTGTTCATACATCCTAGGTGCCTCATTTCCCATCATTTTTGGTAGTTAATACTTGGCATTGATTTTTATACAGAAGCTGTATAGTACGGCCTGGTACGACACTGTACAATATAGCACACAACAGAGTTTCCAGGGGTAGTTTGGACCGGTTCTGGTTTGTTTGGCATTGGACTTCATCAGCACTCCATGATAGACTATTGGGAGCATTAACCAAGTTCCATTCATGATTTTAGTATGCATTTGAATTCAAGGAAGTTGTAATAATTGCTTGGTCTCAGTCATAGTTACAGTAGATATTGGTTAGTCTCTGTCATAATTGAATTAGCATAGTAATTGGATGCATTGTATGGTAACAACACTACCATAATACTTGATATGCAACAATCCCATATATGTATTCATGTAACAGTCAATGTATTCAGACTTTGCTATTGATTTGGAATAGGAAAAGTACATTATTAGGACTTGTCATTATTTCAAAGTTCCTTGTTAAGTAACAGTCCATACATGTATTCAGAGAACAATCTATAGTATTTAGACATTGCTGTAATACAATCAGTTTTTAGTGGTCTCATAGTTCAGTGTTATTATGAGTCATTGCATTGTCATATGGGACAGTAGATTATGTACTGGAATCTGAATTGCAAGTGGTAACAGTCCTTCATACATATCAGTAAATAGTAATCAAATTTGGCATTGAAGTTTGTATTGATGTTTAGTGATTCAATGCATTTTATTTATTGGTATTGTTATCTCAATTGTACTTGATGCTCAAAAACAACAAACACATTGAAAACACCTCATCTCAGACCAAAACAAATTAGTGCATGACAAGTGTTTGATGAATTGCCATAGTTCAGATTTGGGGGTTTTAGTGGCCTTTATAGTAAGGGTCATTACACAGCTCCTTTGGGATTCGATTCTCCAACTGAATAGGTAACATCTTGAAAGTGGAAATCATTTCAAGAATAGCATCTTCTGCTTTTTCCTTCTCTCCTATACTCAAACTTCCAAACTTTAATTCTTTCAAGTCATCCACTCCTGTAGATTTTTTGATCTTGTGGCATATTTCATCCACAATAGATTTAACATCCTCTAGTGCAATCTTCTTCTTCAACTCTTCATCACTTTTAGTTTCCTCATCATCTTCTTGTACCGACACAAGTTTCCTTTTAGGCCTTTTGATTCCCTTACTCGGCACTGCCTTAGGTTATGCAGGTTTTTGCTTACTGGATGCAGGGGATACCTTAGGAGTTTCAATAGTTGCTACCCTTGTCCTAGCCCTTAGCACAGGTGTCGAAGACACTTTGGGTTTCAGTATTCTTTTCTTGGTTGGGGGCTTGACAATTATTGGTTTCTTTCCTTTCTTTTCTTCTACTTGAGTTTCTTCCTCTTCTTCTTCACTATCACTAGATTCACTTGGCTCATCTTCTCCCAAACCTTGGGTTAATTCTAGTGGAGCATCCTTGTGTGATTCTTTCACATACTTCTCCACATTCTTTATTATCTTCTTTCTTTTCCTCTCTAAGGTTGTAGTTGTTAAACCCAAAGAGATTTTTTATTTGTCTTCTTCATATGTTCCAAAGTAGGGTGCCTTGCTATCAATTTCTTCAGCTAAGAGGGTTGTGATGGTAGCAGTAGCTTCATCTATATTAATTTCATAGGGTAGTGGCATGAGCCATGAAACCCTAGGAAGGAATGCTTGTGCATATGTGAAATATGTGTCAACTAAAAAGCATATATCATTACTGTACTTCTCAACTAATGGCACAGGGATTCTGCTCCTCTTCCTCATTTTCTTCTTAAACTCAACAAAATAGTTGTCCATTACTCCATTAAAACTACCTCCTATCTGACCTATGAACTCACTAATTTGCACAGTAATGGATTTCTTCTTATCCCATATCACACCTCCATGAGTAGGAAAACTCTTCTTTACATAAAAGAATAGACAGATTAGCAAAGAGCCAAACTTACACATTTAGTTCTTTGCAGTCTAGATTGAGTTGAGGTTCTCGGTAAGCTGAGTTAGCTGGAGCTTGACAAGATCATACGTGTGCCCTTTCTTAATGATTTTCCATGCATGGTCCACTACCATACAGGAGACACTGTCCAATCGACTGGATTGGTAGAACTTGTGCGAGATAACCCTCACAAGAAAGTTAATTTTTGGATCTGTAATGGTAGAAATTATCATTCCTCATTTGTTCCATATAGCTTGTGTGTTTGCCTAAATTTCTTCTTTGCTCGAACACTTCATTGTCCTTTTTCCTTGAATCGTAGGGTAACCAGTGACTCATTGGATCATTTCCTTTGTTATCTTCACTGGTCCACCATCCAGCCATAGTTGTATGTCATGTACTCAACTCAACACTACTTTTATCCATTCAACCTTAAAATTTTGTGGGAAATCTAGGGCATGCACTAACCCTTGTTCGACAACTGATTTATACTCCATCTTTAACACTCTATTAACACATAACTTGTCATATGCCTCCCTGATCTTGTAGTCCCCAATTTCCCCAATTTTACACATATAACATGAACTAATGGCATTCATCATCAACACATTTTCCAGAATTGAAGATAGGGCTCTGTTCAAATCTCCTTTAATCACGGATTCTGAAATTGTCATTGGTGGCTTGCAGACTTCATTCCTTACCAATTACGCATTGAAAACCTCCATCCCTTATTTCTTCACTGAAGTAGATGATGATGCCATTTCAAATTTTAAAATTTTTAAAAGAAATGTATGCTCGGTAATGTACCTTTTTCTCATAAGTACCATGTAGATGATTTTTGCCGACGACACACTGTAGAGATTCAAAATCAACTTGATAAACTGGTTGCTCACACTTTGAATTGCTCAAAGAAATCTCAATTCGATAGGTGAAATGAAATGAATGACAACTTTCTACTTTATAGATTTTGAAAAGTGAAATTAGGGCCTCATAAATGCTCCGTACAGAATTTGTAAGTGGCATATAGTTGTCTTGGAAAACTCATGCTAACCTTAGCTAACATAAGCTCAGTTAAAATAACCATTACGACACAGCTTGGTACCTATAGCATCTCGGTCATAATAGGTGCTTGGCATACACTGATATCTCGATCAGAATACTGTCACTCGACATCAAAAAAAAAAATTTCTATTTCGCTCAGATATGTCCTAATGCATCTTTAACTATGCATATTGGACTTCTAGTCAATCTTTATATTAGGAACTAATGTAAAATAAAGCTTTGTAAAATTCAGTTCCAAACATACCTTCTATGCTTAGTTAGAAGAAGTGTGATCACTTGATCCATCAGATTGAGTGACCTCAGATGTGCTAGCTTCACTAGTGCTTCCTTCTTCTTTCTTCTTCCATGTCTTGTCCATTTGATTTTTTAATTTCTCACAGATATCTTCATTCTGATTTTGATCATTGCTCGACATAGGTGATCTATAGTCTTTCTTAAGATGACCTATCTTATTACATTTATAACATACCATGCTTCCACTTATCTAGCTTTTGGATCTCCCTCTAAAATGAGTCTTCATGCAATTTGCTCCAATGTGTCCATATTTTCCATAATAATGACAACTGTACCATGTGTTGTAATCCCAATTGTATGAGTTGTTCTTCACAGGTGACTTAGTTTGTTCATTTGGTGACCATCTTGGTTTAGACCTGCATTCAAATGCTCTATGCCCATACTTCTGATAGTTGAAATAATTGCCTTGAAACTTAGGTGAAGTAGGTGGGTTACTAACCTTAGACCTACATTCATGTGCCTAATGTCCATGTTTCTTATAGTTAAATCAATGTCCATTGAACTTAGGTTTTAAATCAAACTTACCATGTTTACTTCTACATATGTTGGTTGTATGTCCCGACTTTCCATAGTGATGGCATGTCGGCTTGTTTTTCTTTGGTTTTGTATTCTTTTGTTCTCCATTCTTTGATGATTCTCCTTCTTCAGTAGATGAAGCATGTTTATTTAGTCCAAGTCTAGATCTATCATCAGATCTTCTAGGTGACCTTAACAATTCTTCAAAATATTTTGCAGCTTCATTAGGTTTGTTCATCCTTTCATTGATTTCCTTTTCAGTTCTAAGTTCATTCCTTAATTGATCATTCTCAGACCTCAGTTGGTTGATTTCCATATCTTTCCTACCCAACTCTTGATTAACCAGTAGTAGTTGATTTACCATGTCCAGTTGATTATTAGTCAACCTTTGCATGTCACTTGTCCTTTCATCCAATCTTATTGCAATTTGTCTTTTTTCTTCTTCAGCCATTGTCTTATCATCTTTAACTTTCTTTTTCTATTCAACTATTTCACAAAGTCTGACAGATTGAATCTCCTGTTCTCTCTTTAGATTCCCGATGTCATCATTCAGTATGGTATTCTTCTCCAGTAGCTCTTTTATGGCTTTGTCACTTTCTGTAGAGTTTCCATTATCAAATAATCCAGTAGTGTCTTCTTCTGGATACTGTGATTCATTTTGCTGAATAGCAATTTCTCTCCTTTTGCTCAAGGATTTCTTCAGTTCACTTTTGGCTGCTTCCAGTTGTTGTAATGCTAGTTGTACATCAATTTTATGATTCTCTATTACCTTTCCCATCTTATAGACTTCCATCTCAAGATATTTTTCTTCAAGTGGTTAGACTTTCTATGAGAAACCTTGCAGCTCTGATTCCAATTGTTGGAAATATAATTGGGAAATGTGATACTAAGAGGGGGGGTGAATCAGATATCACCTACTAAACCATTATCATATAAATAAAACTTTTGCATAGCATTAACAATACTTGATCATAATCAAATAACTAACATTCTAAACATCATCCATGAAAGCATTCATAACACAGAGATTTTGGTTAACTAGAAACCCTTGAAAGGTAAAACTGGGGTGGGGATGACGCCCACAAATCTTCACTATTGCAGTAATAAATTTCCCTGTTAGGGCTTACAAAATTTGATCAAAACTTGATCTACCATGTGAGGGGTCTACCTTGTTAAAAGCTAAAAGACTTCTACAGTCTACCTTGTAAAAGGATTTGAAACTTCCAACAAAGTAAGCACTCGGTTAAGAGATTACAAAAAGTCTGTTAGGACTACTCGGTTAAGAGATTTACCCTAATACACTGGCTAGAATGTCTCAGTACTTGATCTTTTGGTTTGCACTGTATGCAGATAACAGATCTTCTCTTTACTGTATGATGTTGATCTCATCTATCAAATTTATCTCTTTTCTGTGCTTTCACTACTTAGCTCGGTCACTAGACTCTATCTGAATACTTCTCTTCACTGAATCATACCTATCTACTTATTCCCTTCACATTCGCTATCCCTTGCTACTACATTTTAGGGTTTAGATCTTGACCTTATATAATCAACAAAACATCTTACTGATTCAAGATCTACGGTTTAGATTAATTCCTTTTGCTGCTTAAGTCTTACTAATTTCTAATTGGCTCTAGGTATTGCATAGGGATCAATGATTGCTAAGTAGATGTGTAATTACCTTCGTAATTATCTCAACAAACAAAATACAAAACATGAATATTAGCCAAAACTGTTTACCTTGATCATTGTGCCAAAACAAACTCTTATGTCATTCTCTGGCTAACTCGGCAAGTGCAGTTTTTGATACTCAACATATGTTCATAACTCTAGTGCTTGGTAATCATTGCATATAGGACTCAGAAAAACTAGACTCAATATACTACAAAAATACATAGTGACCATAAGTTTACTCGGCAGTACTACTGCTCGGTAAGTAAACATTACATAGCTCAGCCTTTACATAATGACTCGGTTGCAGTGATGACTGACCATCATTGCCTAGATAAATGACTAAGTTTGGGTCACTAATAGTCAAGAAAACTATAGAGATCTACATGATATCAAAACAATCACCACATAAACACATAACACAAAGATTTAATGTGGAAACCTTGTAAAGGGAAAAACCACCTGGGACCGGTAACCTAGAAACTTTTCACTCTTCTGAAGTGAGCTTGGTGAAGAGCCAACCATTTTAAAGGTTACAAAACACACTGTAAGGTGTGACCTTGTTAGAGGATTTAACACTAATAATTATCGTCCAACTAGCATTCACTATGGGGTTGACAGGATAACAATGTACATTCTATGAATGACATATAAGACTTTCAAGTCCACTCGGTTAAGAGATTTTATCTGTTTACAATGGTTAAATTGAAACAGTAGGTGATCTGATTATAATAAAACTTGATTTGTAGATGTTCAGATCTATTCTAAGTACATAAAATCCTCTAATCAATATTTCTATTCAGTTCATCAACATTCAACAACTTACTATCCCTCGATAAATCTTTTTTTTGACACTTGGTGCTATTCTGCAGTTCAGTTCTTCTTCAACCAGTCTGATCAGGCATGCATGAAGCTTGTTTAATCTTTGAAGTCTCCTTCTTCTATCATACATTTCACTGTGAAACCCTAGTCTCTTAAATAGACAAGTAAACCATTTTCTTTTCATCCATCAAATTTTGTCGCTTAATCTCCCTCATTGATTTTGCCACTTAAACCTTCCTCGGCAGTTGTGTCAATGACTCATTTCAATTCTATCCTTTAGATCTTCTTCAAATTTTGTTAGTTGTAGATCTCATAACAAACTTTATCTTTCCACCTCGTAATCATACACTTTACAGCTCATCAATTTATGTTAGCTAAACTAATCATTTAGTTATTTTGTCCATACTTGGTTAACAAAGAAATGCATCGGTGAACACAAGCACGGTTGATACTATCACTCGGTATACACTACACTGGCTCAGTGTATACTGGAATACTTCATTAACCTACCACATTGCTTTGTAACATTTTGCTTCCTTCTTCATAGCATATTAATGCAACATAATCAAGTCAATAATATGAATTCATAGACTCATCAATAAGTTACCAAAAGTATGTTGGACTAACCGCCAATGTCTCCCTTCGGGATTCATGACATGGTTTAACAACCTCCTATGTTCTATAAGTCTAGTGGTTGTATCAAGCATTAACAGGTTGATCTTTTGGTGAAACAGAAACCACTACTTGTAACAATTGGTATTAGAGTGACAGGTCCTTGAAAGAGAAGTTTAACAGCTTAAGGAGATCCATTGAAAATTTTAGGAAAGAAATCCCTAAGTTTGATGGAGTGAATTTTGACAGCTGGAAAGAAAAGATGAAGACACATCTACTGTGTTTAGGACCAGGTTATTGGTTGATTACTAAGAATGAGAAGACTATCATTGATGAGGATAATATTGAAACATGTACTAATGATGAAAGAGATCTATTCATGTGTAACATACCTGCCAAAGAAGCACTTTTGTCAGCCATTCTGGAGAATGAGTACAGATAGGTAAAATATTTGAAAACATCTCATGAAATTTGGTTAGCTTTATAGTCTACTTTTGAAGGTGATGAACATGCAAAGAAAGTCAGATCACATAATTGGATATGTGCATTTGAAGATATAAGAATGATGGAAGATGAATCTGTTAGAAGCTATATTGGTAGAATGTCAGAGATTGTTGCAGGTATAAAATCTTGTGGAGGAACAAAGATAGAGAATGAAGTGATATGGAAAAATCTGAGGACATTGACTCCTACATTTAAGTAGACAACATAGATGATTGAACAAGTTATACCTTGTACTATGAACTTTACAAGAGAGACTCTTCTTGGAAGATTGGAAGCAACAGAAATGAACCTAAGGTTATCAGGAGACTTACCTAGAATGGAGACAACATTTAATGCTCTTAGTGTTCACCCTACTTTATCAAGAAGCATCAGTGTGAGCAAAGATTATGTTGGTAGCAACAGATCTAGAAATGAAGAAGATAGGAAGATTGAAGAAGGTATTGCCTTGCTTGTGAAGATAGAACCAGACTGTAAGAAATTTTTTAAATGTTGGACATGTAAAGAATATGGTCATTTTGCATCTAAATGTCCTAAGAGAGTTAAGAAGTACATAAACAATTTTAAGCCTAAAAGATCTAAGGAATGTTATTATGCTAATGATGAAGAACTTGAAGCTAGTATAGAGAGAACCTTAAGTGAAAGTGATACTGAGAATAATGATGATATAGGATTTGTAGCAATTAAAGAAGAAAATCTTGAAACAAAGGTTAAGAAAGAAAAAGCTCTAGTTTCTAAAGTTGAAAATAAAGTTGATTGGATTATAGATAGTGGTTGTTCACATCATATGACTGGAGACATGAAAAAGTTCATAAAGTTTAACAATTATGATGGAGTTGTTAGAGTTGGAAACAATGCACCTTGTTTGATTAAAGGTATAGGATCTATTACTCTTGATGGAAAGACTAATACTGATGATGTTTACTTTGTGGAAGGTTTGAAACATAATATTTTGAGTGTTGGACAACTACTTGATAAGGGATATCAAGTTTGGTTTACTGAGAAAACTTGTGTGATAAAAGATAAAGATGGAAATTTGATTGGTACTGGATCTAGAACTAGAGGTAATGTATTTTAGTTGAATCATACTGAGATGACATGCTTGATTACTAAGATTGATGATAGTTGGTTATGGCATAGAAGATTTTGTCATATAATTTTTGATAACATTGTGAAAGTGAGTACTACACTTGCAGTAAGAGATTTGCCTAGAATTATGAAGCCTACTAACATGATGTGCAAGGAATGTGTGATGGCTAAACAAAAGAGAAGCTCATTTCCTAGTAAGAAGTTTACATCAGTAGAGAAGTTGGAGATTGTTCATACATACTTGAGCGGTCCTACAAGGACTAGAGGATTCTATGGAGAAATATTATTTTATGATTCTTGTTGATGATTTTACAAGAATGATGTGGATTGGATTTCTTAAAGAAAAATTTGAAGCATTTGATAAGTTTAAGGTCATTAAGAATAAAATTTAGAATGAATCTGGAATGAAGATTAAATGTTTGAGATCAGATAAAGGTGAAGAATTTAATTCTAGAGAATTTAACACCCTTTGTGAAGTGAATGGTATTAAGAGATAATTTTCAACCCCTAGGACATCTGAACAAAATGGTATTGTAGAAAGAAGAAACATATCAGTGACTGAAGCAGTAAGAGCTATGTTATTTGAGAATGACTTAGCGAAGATATTCTGGAGAGAAGTAGTGAACACAATAGTGTATACCATGAAGAGAGTACAAATCAGAGCAGACACAGATAAGACACCCTATGAACTATGGTTTGGACATGCACCCTCAATTAAGTATTTTAGAATTTTTGGAAGAAAATGTTATATAAAGAGAGATGATGACATTGGAAAGTTTGATCCTAGCAGTGATGAAGGTATATTTCTTGGATATTCTTTGAAAAGCAAAGCTTATAGATGTTACAATAAGAGAACTAAGACTATTGTTGAGAGTGCAAATGTTAAAGTTGATGAAAAGTTCAAAATTCAAGAAAGAATACTTGATTATGAATCAGATGAAGGAACTCATCCTATATCTAATATTGAGACTACTAAATTATTCTATGAAACTGACAATGATTTATTGAATGAAAGCCACAGTAAGGTAATTGAAGAACCGACACTTGAAGTGAGATCTGAGATAGTGACACCTAACAAGAATTTATCAAGGAATCATCCTATTGAGAAAATTATTGGAAGCATAGACAAAGGAGTTCAAACTTGAAATAAGGTACAAGAACAGTTATGTGTGATTTCTCAAATTGATCCTAAATCTACTAGTGAAGCTTGTGAAGATGAACATTGGATTAAAGCTATGAAAGAAGAACTAGATCAGATTGAAAAGAACATGACATGGGAATTGGTCTCTAGACCTAAAGATAAGAATGTTATAGGAACAAAATGGGTATTCAGAAATAAGATGAATGAACAAGGAGAAGTAGTAAGGAAAAAAGAAAGATTGGTATGTAAAGGATACTCACAGTAAGAAGAAATTGACTATGAAGAAAATTTTGCACCAGTAGCAAGAATTGAAGTAGTAAGAATGTTTTTGGCTTATGTAGCTTTTAAGAAGTTCAAAGTATATCAGATGGATGTGAAGTTAGCATTTCTAAATGGAGAGTTGGAAGAAGAAGTCTACATTGAGCAGCCTGAAGGTTTTCCTTTAACTCAAGAAGGAGATATGGTATGTAAACTAAAGAAATCTTTATATGGACTAAAGCAAGCACCTAGAACTTAGTATGCAAGATTGGACAAGTATTTGATAAAATTAGGATTTACAAAAGGAACAGCTGATAGCAACCTGTACACAAAAGAAATTGAAAATGGTATGTTGGTTGTAGTTATTTTTGTTGATGATATCATTTTTGGAGGAGAAGATGAAGCCAGTGATAAATTTGCAGATGAAATGAAGACTGAATTTGAAATGAGTATGATTGATGAAATGAAATATGTTTTGGGATTGTAGATAAAATAGAAAAGTGATGGTATCTTTGTAAGTTAGACAAAGTACTTGAATGATTTGTTAAAGAGATTCAGAATGGAGAACTGTAAACCAGTTGGAACACCTATGGTAATTGGACACAAGTTATCTAGCACAGATTAGAATCCTGTAGTAGAATAGAAGAAGTATAGATATATGATTAGAGCATTGCAGTACTTGACACATACAAGACCTGATATAACACACTCAGTTAGAATTGTAGCAAGATTTCAAGATGAACCTAGAGAATCACATTATGTAGCAGTGAAGAGGATATTGAGATATTTAAGAGGCACAATTGAGTATGGATTGTGGTATGAAAAATTTGATGATTTTACCCTATGTGCATATATAGATGTTGATTGGGGAGGCAATGTTGATGATAAAAAGAGCACCAGTGGTGGAGCATTTTTCCTTGGAGGAAGATTGGTTTCTTGGATAAGCAAGAAGCATAATTGTATTTCACAAAGCCCAGCAAAAGCAGAGTATGTAGTAGCAGCAAACAATTGTAACCAGATAATTTGGATGAAGTAGATGCTGAAGGATATTGGAATAAAATTTGTTGAGCTTGTTGTTATACATTGTGACAACACCAGTATAGTTAGTATGTCTAAGAATCTTGTATTACATTCTAAGACAAAGCATATAGAGATAAAGTATCATGTAGTAAAAGAGAAAGTTGCTGAGAAAGAATTCAGACTTGAATACATAAGCACAAAGGAGTAGATTGCAGACATATTTACAAAACCTTTGCCTAAGGATACATTTGAGTATCTGAGAGGTATGCTTGGGGTTATGCCCCAACCTACTTTTGAGAAGTGATGTAGATTGTTTCATCCATCCAGTGGTATATGAGCCCTATCTTTCTTCTGGATTGGATGTTGGTACTTCCTCTATGGGGGAGTATCTCTATCTGAGCTGAGTCATGAGGACTCTAGTAAATGTATTTTCTGAATAGTGTCTTTTGACATTAGAGTTGTTCTTGACATAATGATGAAATTTTTATCAATGATGTCAATGGGGGAGAAGTGTACATGAAAAACCATTTGTACCATCTGTTGGAGAGAACTGAATAGGAAAACAAAGCAAGATTTGATTGATGAAGAGGACTTGAAGTATTTTTCAGAGTAGTAGTGTTGCAGTGTTGGATTTATGGAACATTGGATATTTTTCATCTATGTTGCCATCAATGCCAATGGGGGAGATTGTTAAGAATGAATGCTAAATATATTCTATGGGAGTATTAGTAGCCATTCTATAGTATTTTTTGTTGCATTCATGACTATGATTGTCATTGATGTCAATACAGTGATCTACTGAAGGTTAGCAGATGAGCAGACAGTGTTTGGGTTAGCGCATGGGGGATATTAGAGATCAAGATATGTGATGTTCAGGACTTATTCTATGTTGTGTTATATGTTTATGGTTAACAACATAGATAGTAATTCATTTATTCATGGAATTTATGAGCATTTTGGTGGAAGCAGTATTCAGGCAGTGTTCCTGAGTAGCGGTTTGTGGTAATCGAATGATATATCCTAATTGAGATGGAATCTAGTTAACATGCACAGTTGGAAAGTATTTGAAGACATGTTGTTAGTGACATAGATGATAGCGCAAACTTTGAGGTCACACGAGTGAAGAGTTATTCTAATTGGAAACTGATAATTTTATGTAATTTTTGTGTAGCATGTGGAAACTTTTATTTTGTAATTTGTATGCTGACTCATTTGTAATTACTTGAGTGTGGTATAAAGGAAGAAATGTATTCATTTTTGTAATATGGAATGTGATGAATGTAAGTGTATTGTGAAAGCGAAATTATTGAAAGAGGATATGCGAAGTACTGAGATCTAGTATTGAGATCTGAAGAAGGAGTTGGTGCGATTTGGCACAGTCAGAGAAGGAGTATTGAATTATTGAGGTCAATAATATTTTGGTATTATTCTATTGAGTAATACAAGATCATTTGGATAGTGAGTTTGGTGATCTTACTCTGAAGCTGTTTGGGCAGTGGGTCCTTCCGTCTTCCATAACTCCTAATAGAGTTAGAATCTTTTAGCAGGGATTCAAAATATCCTGATAAGGATTCATATGTACTGAATGTATTTCATAAGACTCCTAATAGATTCCATCATTTCACAAGGACTATTCATATTAGTGCATCTTTTGTGGGCATCATTCCCACCGGGGTTTACTCTTTGATCAAGAGGTTCCCTAGTCAACATATCTTGTGTCATTGTGTTATTGTGCATGAATATCTTTCTATGGTTTTTGGTTACATTCCTTATATGGTTAAAATCTATTAAAATTGATAAAGGTTATAATTATTTGATAACTAATTCACCCCCCCCTCTCAGTTATCTTGGTGGACTTTACTTTTTAACAATTGGTATCAGAGCTTGGTCACAAGTTTGAATCCCCTCGGGTGATGCTGAGGGGGAGATTGTTGGACTAACTACCAACGTCTCCCTTTGGGATTCATGACATGGTTTAACAACCTCCTATGTTCTATAAGTATAGTGGTTGTACCAGGCATTAACAGGTTGATCTTTTGGTGCAACGACAACCACTACTTGTAACAAAGTATTCCTTATCCTTATCTGTCATATCCATCTTCCTTAATGTAGATATCTCGGTTCTCCATCTTTTCTCTCCTCTTTACAGATGTTTAGATATTTTCAATGACCATGATAAGTACTATCAAGACTAGTTGACATCAATGACAACATAATGACTGATTCAATTATCTTACATAACACTTCAGTGCTCGGTGATCTCTAATCACTTGTAGTTCATCAATCTCTCCCTTTGGAATTGATGGCAACTGAAGAAATATAAAATATACCATACACATACCAAACATGTATTCTACAACTCTGTAATCAAATGGTGTAGCTCGGTAAGCTCTCCCTTAGCTTAATATGTTTAATCACTACGTTACATGACATCATTCTCATATTGGCTCTCTTAGATAGATGTTCCAGTAATCTCCTCAGTTATCATATTGTTTATCTCTCCCTTTGACAACAATGCCAAAGAAACATATAAACAGATAGCTCTGTATTAGCCATGTGGCTCTTTGTCATTAGGTGCATACTATAGGATTTGAGCAATACAAATCCATAAAACTCGAAGATCACCTGCATACAAAAACCTGTTACAAGGAAGTAGAGACAAGAAGAGGGCAATGGTTTGACTCAAAAATATGAAGAAGAAAATATCTTCAAATAATGTAAAAATGTATTAAATGTACAATGGATCATCCTTATAAAAGAGATTGAAATCCTTGAAAGTCAAACCCTAGTGCATGTAATAATTAGTTAAATTATTACAAGACTAATGCATGCAAGTTTATATTTAAAACAACTAGTGCATAAGTTTAAACCAACTAGTGCATGTGTGTTTAAATATAAACAACTAAAGCAAGAGAGTTGACATCTTAAGAAGAAAGTAAAGTTAATTAATATAATTAAAAATTTACTCTAACACCCCCCCTTAAGATGAGCAACAATGCAACTACAAACAATGCAAGAAGAAAGCAAAGGAAACTACAGTGCTTCAAAAGAAGAAAAATGGGTCCCGGCAACATGGCCTGATGAGGTACCTAGCACAACCAAATCTTTGTAAAACAAAGAAATAGAGAAAACCTAATGGGAAAAAACCCTACTCCAAAAAGAGATAGAAAGACTAATCTGAAGGACTAAAGAAGCCTCCAAAACTAGGAATGTTCCAGAAAATAGGAACAAGAATGAACATGTAGAACATCACTGAAGCAAGAAGATGCAAACACTGTCAAGAAGTAACTACTGATCTGAAGATCCTCCACTAAAATAGAGCATGACCAGGTAGAGAAGACTGTAATCTATATGAGTTCCCTCAAATGACACTACTCGAATCAGGAGGCAAACAACTGAACTCGAAGATACAGATGGTATAAAACACCAAAGCCTGAAGAGCTGATCAATCTAAGATGGAAGAGTGCCTCTAAAAATAGGAAAGAAAGAGTGTCTATATGGTAAATGATCCATCTCACCAAAATGCATAGGTACCCAGCCACTGCATCCGCCTAGTACATAGGAACAAATACTAAATACATAGCTCACACTATCAAACTAAGGAAGCAGAAGAATGATCAATAGAACCCCCCATAATGCTGACAAGAGAGAGGTGATAGGTACACTGAAAAGAGTGCCAATAAGAACTACATCGTGAAGAACTAGGAACATTGAAGGTGCATAGAAAGCACAAGCACAAATAAAGATACCCTGAAGCTAATGCCATGGAATGAACACTCACTTGACAAAGGTAGATGGCAAACAAAGGCAAACATCAAACCCCCCCCCCCCCCCCCCCCCCCGCCCCCCCGCCCCATGGCACTTTATAATGGAGTGTGAGTACAAATAGCACAACATGTTCAAGATTCCAAGTATGAAAGAAAATGACACTTTATCTCAGTGCATGTGCATAAAAGAATGCTACAAAAGTGAAGTATACACTTCTCAAATAAGAGAGAATGCTACTGAAACAAAAGAGTAGCCTAAGAAGAGTCATCCCCTAAAGGGAAGAGATCCTAGGACTTGTAACATCTGAGATATCCATCAGAGTGCAAAAATGCAAAAAACTAAATAAAATATACCTAGAGAAGAATCTGGGAAGAACAAGCTTTCCAACAATCTCTGGCTTTCCCAAAATGGAGTTTGGATGCGCAATATAGAGCTTCTGGAGTCCAAAATTGAACATCTAGCTTTGACAGTAAAAAACACCATCAAAAAAGAAAAACCAAAAATTCAAACCTCCATATTCAGATAGATCTTGGAATCAGATTTCTGATGATATCTCGTTTGCCCAATTTCGACACCGTATGCTCAAGTTATGAGCAAACAATCACCGAGTGCTTCGGAGGGCCCAAAATGGTGTCTAGATGTGTTGACGTCAGCACTTCATAGACTTAAAATTGATGGCCAAATGGTCGTCACAACATGCAAGCCCCCTAGGGCTATAATTCTGGGCCCCTAGTCACCATATGACTAGGGGCTAAAACTGCATGCATTGGCTTAAATTTGATGGTCAAATGGTCGTCGCCGACCAAAATGAAAAAAAAAAAAGAAAAAAAAATTATTTTTTTTGCAAAATCACATGCGCGCCTCGAGATCCATGTCAGACCATTCAAATTTTTACCTCGATTTGCATGCCAATTTTTTGGATTTTGATTTATGTGCTAGACAACAAATTTTTTTGCCTCATTTTGCATGTCAATATGTACAAATTTCACCTTGGGAAGCATGTCAATCAGTACAATTTCTACATTGTGAAGTGTGTCAAGCTTATGGCACCCCAAAAAAAGCCCCAAAATGCAAAGTTATCCAAATTAGATGTACCTTATATTGAAATAGGGATTTTTGGGTGCTGCGAGCTCAACGGTGAGGTCCGTTTGAGCTCAAAGTGCACCAAAATTTAGGGACCCCCTAATTTCAATAAAAAATAACTTTAAAAGCCCTAATCTAAATCCTTCAAACGTGAATGACCTGTAGCAGATTAGGCTTTGTTACCATGTAGGATTTGAGCAATACAAATCCACAAAACTCGAAGATCACCTGCATACAAAAACTTGTTATAAGGAAGTAGAGGCAAGAAGAGGGCAATGGTTTGACTCAGAAATATGAAGAAGAAAATATCCTCAAATAATTAAAAAAAATGAATTAAATGTACAATGGATCATCCTTATAAAAGAGATCGAAAGCCTTGAAAGGCAAACCCTAGTGCATGTAATAATTAGTTAAATTATTACAAGACTAATGCATGCAAGTTTATATTTAAAATAACTAGTGCATAAGTTTAAAACAACTAGTGCATGTGTGTTTAAATATAAACAACCAAAGCAAAAGAGTTGACATCTTAAGAAGGGAGTAAAGTTAATTAATATAATTAATACTTTACTCTAACACATACAATGTATGTCGGTATACTGATATGCAAATAGTTGTTCCTGAAATCTTTCACAACCTTAGACAGAATCCAAAGTGTGAACTATGTTGCATCAAAATGAATGATCTTCTGATAAGATTAGGTTGATGCAATCTCCAGACCACATTAGTGACTGGTAGACAGGGGATAGACCCCAAGTCTAGTCCTCAAGTATTCAAAAGTTTCCTTCGGTAGAGGCTTGGTAAATATGTCAGCAAGTTGCTCTTTTGATGTAACATATTCCAGTTTAACTTGCTTCTCATGTACTTGTTCTCTTAAGTAGTGATACTTAATATAAATGTGCTTGGTCTTTGAGTGCATTACAAGATTCTTAGAAATGTTTATTGCACTTGTGTTATCACAGTATATAATCACTGGCTCAGTGATTACCTCGTTCATCCCTTCCAACACTTTCTTGATGTAAGCAATGTTTGAACAGTTTGTAGCAGCAACAACATATTTTGCTTTGGTAGTAGATTGAGAAATATAAGGTTGTTTCTTACTTGTCCAAGTAACAAGTCTTTCACTAAAAAAATGCTCCTTCGATGGTACTTTTCCTGTCATCTATATTTCCAGCCCAATCTGCGTCAGTGTAGACTCTTAGTTCAAACTTCCCTTCCTTACGATACCATAATCCATAGTCCTCTATTTTCTTTAGGTATCTTAAAATTCTTTTTGTTGCAATCATGTGTGACTCCTTCGAATTTGCAAAAAATCTAGCAAAAATTCCCATAGCATGTGCAATATCTGGTCTACTATGCACTACATACATCAACTTACCAATCATAGATCGGTACAGTGTTTGGTTCACCTCTAATGATTCATCATATTTAGTCAGTTTGCAGCCTATGACCATCGGTTTTCCAACTGGTTTTGCATCTACCATGCTAAATGTTCTCAGTACTTCCTTTATATACTTTGATTGTGTGATGAATATTCCATCATTTTGTTGAATAACCTGCAAGCCTAGAAAGAACTTAATCTCTCCAAACATAGACATTTCAAATTCTTTTTGCATCTCATCAACAAATGATTTACATATATGATCTTGTCCTCCAAAAATAATATCATCCACAAATATTTCAGCAATCAAGATAGTATCGTCAGTATCTCCTTTCATATACAAATTGTTATTCTCACTAGTTCTAACAAAACCAATACTTAACAAATAAGTATGTAGCCTTGCATACCAGGCTCTAGGTGCTTTCTTTAAACCATATAAAGCTTTATGTAGTCGACATAACATATCTTTCTTGTCTAGATCAACAAACCCTTCTAGTTGTTCAATTTAGACCTCCTCTTCTAGTATCCCATTCAGAAATGCAGACTTAACATCCATTTGATAAAATTTGAACTTCTTATGTGCTACATATGCAAGTAAAATTCTGACTCCTTCTAGTCTAGAAATAGGTGCAAAAGTCTCACCATAATCTATACCTTCCTCCTGTGCATACCCCTTGCATACAAGTCTAGCTTTATTTCTTGTAACCTCTCCATTCTCATTCAGCTTGTTTCTGAAAATCCATTTAGTACCGATAACATTCTTATCCTTAGGCCTAGGTACTAAAGTCCATGTCTTGTTTTTCTCTATCTGTTCTATCTCTTCATTCATTGCATTTATCCATTCTTCATTCTCCAATGCAACCTTAACATTTTTCAGTTCAAACTCACAAACTAAGCATGTACCTTATCTTAACTTACTTCTTGTCATCATGTCAGCTTGGTTATCACCAATGATTTGGTTCTCAAGATGATGTCTTCTAACAAATATATCTAGTACTTGATCTCTTCTTTGATGTGCATCCTGTTCAAGTTCATGTGCTTGCTCGGTAGGTTCTTCCTAATCGTCGGTTCCTCTTTGTTGTTCCTTGGTGTTGTTTTCATAATGACCAGTTAACACAGTCTGTAGCTTCGGTAGGTACTCTGGTTGTTCAATGTAAGTGAATCTACCGTAGTCTTCTAGTTCCCTAGTGCTTTCGTCACTATTCTTAGTATCAAATTTTTCAACCCTGACATTAGTACTTTCAATCATTTTATTAGTAACTTTATTCAGACACTTGTAAGATTTTCTTTTAGTGGAATATCCAAGAAATATCCCTTCATCCCCTTTAGAGTCAAACTTTCCATTTCTTTCATCTTTTAGAATAAAACATTTGCTGCCAAAAATTTTGAACTTATAGTCAGTTTGGGACCAAACCATAGCTCGTAGGGTGTTTTGTTTGTGTCCTTCAATTGTACTCTATTCAGAACATAAACAATTGTGTTGACTACTTCTCTCTAGTATGTATGAGCAACATTCTTCTGCAACATCGGTGTCCTTGCACAATCAATAATTGATCTATTCCTCCTTTCAGCAATCTCATTCCGTTGAGGTGTTCTCAGTGTAGACACCTATCTTTTTATACCATGCTCATTAAAATAGTTAGTAAATTCATTAGAGATAAATTCACCACCTTTGTCAGATCTCAAGCATTTCAGTTCCTTCCCGGTTTCTTTCTCTACCTTTTCTTTATACCATTTAAACATCTTAAATGCCTCTGATTTCTCTTTTAAAAACATCACAGTCATTAATCTAGTGTAATCATCAACAAACAGAATGAAATATCTATCTCCATAATAGCTCTGTGTTCTCATGGGACCACATAGGTCGGTTTGAACTAGCTCCAAAATTCTCTTTGTTGAATAGTCTTTACTCTTAAAACTAGATTTTGTCATTTTACCCTTTTGACATTCATGACACATAACATGATCCGGCTTTGCTAGGCTAGGAAGACCTCTAACCTTTTTCTTTCTATTGATTTTAATCATGTTATCAAACTTTACATGACATAACCTTTTATTCCACAACCATGCATCCTCATTCTTCATCATTAAATAGGATGACTTATCATTATCAAGATAAAACAAGTTACCTTTCATTTGTGCTCCTGTTCCAACAAGTTTTCCTCCATCATCAAATATCTTTACCTTCTTGCTCTCAAAAGCTACTCGGTGACCTAAGTTGTTAAGCTATGCCACACTTAGCAAGTTATAATTTAGTCCTTCTACCCAATAAGCATTATCACATTTGATTTCATCATTTATCAGTAAAGATCCCTTTCCTCTAACCATACATGGTGTATCATGACCCATTTTTACAAATCCTCCATTATATTGCCCAAGATGATCAATTTTTTCTTCATCACCAGTCATGTAATGGGTACAACCACTATCAATGATCCATGTATCATTTTTAGTTACTTTAGAAATGATTGTTGTTTCTACATACCTTTCTTCTTCCTTAGAATCATCCTTCATCACAACAAAAACTACTTTAACATCATCATCTGTGTTGGTCTTAATATCATTCTCTTCAACAATGTAACATACCTTTTTGCCTTTATCATTGTTGTCTTAGTTATCTTTGTTGTAGTGTCGGTAACTTCTATTGTTTCTCCTCCCATAGCTTCCTTTACCAGATGAATCTTTGTTTCATTCATCTTCTTTCATGTTCGGGCATCTAGCAGCAATATGACCAACTTCTTTGCAGTTAAAACATGCTAAAGGTAATTTACCCCTATATCTACCTTTACCTTTAGGTAACCTCCTAGCCATAAGAGCTTCAAGCTCATCAAGTTCATCATTAATATTACTGTCATTATCATCATTATTACTTCTACTGCTAGACTTACTGATCCTCAGAGAAGTCATGAAAGTAGACTCAACAAGTGGTACAACACTATTATCATAGTTATATAGTTCACAAGTTGTTAGCTTACCAATCAGATCGTCAAGAGTGACAGTACTATTAGGTGCTGACCTATTTTCATGTATTGTAGATATTCTGATTGCATAAACAGGCAATAAATTCCTTTGAATTTTTCTTACCACTTTATCTTCATCAATGACACCACCATATCCTCTGATAGCATTAACTACCTCCTTTATTTAGTTTTTATACTGCACTATGTTTTCTCCTACTTTCATTTTCATATCATCAAATCTTCCTCTTAAACTTTCAGCTCTGGCTCTTCTAACATTTACATCACCACTATAAACTTGAGTAAGTTTATCCTACATTTCCTTTGATGTAAGGCAGTCCTTGACATCTTCAAATTTGGCATCTGATAGAGCAGTAGCAATCTCCATCATAGTAACATTATGCTCATGTCTATCTCTTAATTGCTCAAGAGTCAAAGGTCCTGTAGGCGGTGCTAAGTAGCCATTATCCAATAGGGTGAGTGCATAATTCCTAATTCAAGATATATGAAGTCTCATTCGGCTTTGCCATATTGTAAAGTTGTCCTTATTCAGCTTTGGCACTTCCCTCTTATACATTTTGTGATCTTTCTGCTGAAGTCCTTAAAACTCTGTTCCAAGCAACCAATATGCTCTAATACGAATTGTTAGAATAAATGAGAGGGGGGTGAATTAGTTATCCACAATCCCAAATACAAAATGTATCACTTCAAATAAATTTAGATAATTTTGTAGCTCGGTAAACATAAAATACAAACTGTCTATGTAATTACCGATTACCAGTTAATTGCTCATAGTGATTACCGACTAAATCAAATATGCAACATGTAAAGTATGATATCTAAATAATCACCACATAAAAACATAACACAAAGATTTAACGTGGAAACCTTGTAAAGGGAAAAACCACCTAGGACCGGTAACCCAAAAAAATTTCACTCTTCTGAAGGTAGCTTGGTGAAGAGCCAACCCTGTTAAAGGTTACAAAACACACTATAAGGTGTGACCTTGTTAGAGGATTTAACACTAACAGTTATCTTCCAACTAGCATTCACTATGGGGTTGATAGGATAACAATGTACATTCTATGAATGACATATAAGACTTTCAAGTCCACTCAGTTAAGAGATTTTATCTATTTACAATGGTTAAATTGAAACAGTAGGTGATCTAATTACAATACAACTTGATTTGCAGATATTCAGATCTATTCTAAGTCCATAAAATCCTCTGATCAATATTTCTATTCAGTTCATCAACATTCAACAACTTACTATCCCTCGGTAAAGCTTTTTGACGCTTGGTACTATTCTGCAGTTTGGTTCTTCTTCAACCAGTCTGATCAGGCATGCATGAAGCTTGTTCACGTGATATCTCTATAGTCTCCTTCTGGCATACGTTTCACTATGAAACCCTAGTCTCTTAAATAGACAAGTAAATCATTTTCTTTTCATCCATCAAATTTGGTCACTTAATCTCCTTCATTGATTTTGTCGCTTAAACTTTCCTCGGCAATTGTGTCAATTACTTGTTTCAATTCAATCCTTTAGATCTTCTTTAAAAAAATTTAGTCATAGATCTCATAACAAACTTTATCTTTCCACCTCGTAATCATACACTTTACAACTCATCAATTTATGTTGGCTAAAATAATCATTTAATTCTTTTGTCCATACTTGGTTAACAAAGAAATGTGTTTGTGAACACAAGCTCAGTTGATATTGTCACATGGTATACACTACACTAGCTCAGTGTATATTGGAATGCTTCATTAACTGACCACAATGCTTTGTAACATTTTTCTTCCTTCTTCATAGCATATTAATGAAACATAATCAAGTCAACAATATGAAGTCATAGACTTGTCAATAAGTTACCAAAAGTAATCCTTATCCTTATCTGTCATATCTATCTTCCTCAATGTAGATATCTTGGTTCTCCATCTTTTTTCTCCTCTTTACAGATGTTTAGATATTTGCAACCACCATGATAAGTACTATCTGTGTGCTATAAATGTGTCACACTTCTATGAATCATTACATGCAAGGAAACTCAAGAATGAGCCCTCACAAATCGATCCATAGCTCCCTAGGCATGGAGTGCAAGGGTTTTTAAGAATGCTCTCAGCTAGAGCTATTTAACCTATAACCTTGCTAGTAAACCATGCAATGGGAGATTCAATGAAGACAAGGGCAAGAATGCCAATATCCTCGAGAATCAAGAATGAAAATGCAAGCTAAGCTATGAAAGGAAATATGCAAGTGTTACAACCCAAGTTAATTAATCTATGTGAGCTAATCTAGAGCATAGAAATGAAGCTAATCTAAGAAAGCATAAATATGAAGCTAAGCTAAGAATGCAAGAATGAGATGTAGAATGCAAGAATGAGATGTAGATGCTAAGAATGCTCCAAATCTTCAAAAGCTCCAAAGTGTACCTAGAAAACCTGCAGCATAATATTAGCATAAAAAGTTGGGGGGTCTAGAATGAAGAAGAAAGCTCTTCTTTTATAGGAAATGAGGAGAAATGGACCATGGAGATTAAGAGGCAAAAGATTTAATCAATGGTGGATCTTAAAAGAGGAGCAATCCATGTGCACAAATATCCTCCAATGAGAAAATAAGAGTTGACTTTTGTGTTCATATGAGATAAAAAGTACTTTTTCTCTTTTTATAAATAAGAATAATGCTTTATTTGTGCAACTTAGGATAAGAGGAAAAGTGGGGGCTTTTATTTATTTAAAAGGGGAGGAAATATTCCTTTTAAATAAATAAAGACTTAGGATAAGATGGTTAGCCCATAGAAAATAATCGAATAAATGATAGAGCTAGGATTTGATCAAGAGCAAGCAATTTATGATTTAGCAAAAGGGGCTAATAGTCTAGATGACCATTTTTAGGTGTATACATTTGCCCCTCTTTGACTAATGTGTGATCGATCTAGGAACACATGTAGTCAAAGAATGAAGTTGAAATGTGAGATCGATTTGGGATCACAAAATAACTCAGATCAGCCAAGAAGGAAAGCAGATAGCTAAGAAGGCAAGCAATAGCATTCTGACTCCAAAGAATGAAGTGTAGAGAGATAAAAAATCTTGCATGATCAGCCTGGTAGCGACAGTACTGAACACTTAGGAAAGAGATAGCCAATAAGATATGATATGTCTTCCCCCTTGGGATCGAAAGTGAAATCCAGGTAGAGGGAAAGCAGAAGCAAGAGAGACATGATCAAATCACTAGAAATCATAATCGAACAGAATAACCATCAAGCAATGAAGACATGCCCCACACATGGGACACGGGGCATGAACCTATCAGTCCCTCAACCCGTAAACACCACGGAGGGGGGAATTTGAACTTGGGATTTGAAAGTGAATGAAAGACTAGAAGTTTGAAAGAGATGGAGATGAAGAGGTGAAGAATGCCCCAGTGAAGATCGAAGGATCAGGCCTCAAAAGGTCAGCCAACTACGTAGAAAGAGGAGAAAGGCAATTTGGGTGATCTAGGTGAACTCAAATTTCAGTTTGGATCCCAAAATGAATAGAAAATGATGTGATATGAAAGACAAGAAGTGAAAGACATGATCGGGAAGAAGCGAAAGGTGAGTGCAGTAGATTAACAAGTCCACAAAAGATAAAGGAGAGCTCTCTCCATATGCAAGATGCAAAACTAACTAACATGAACTTAAGAATGCAAGCTACATGAAAAGTGGTTTACTTGCAAGGTTACAAAGCCAATAGACATCTAATATTCATCATCGAGCGTTATTGGTAGCGTCGCAAGATCATACAATACACACTAGCATAACTATGTGGATATGAATATGATCTTTATCAGATAGAAATGTGGAAATCCCACCTAGGCATCAGAGACATGCAGGTCAAGATGACTAGTGCGGTGAGATTACCTAAGTTTGATATAGCAAGATTATGTTCGCATCGAGACACAAGAAAGTCAAGATGACTAGAAGCATGCACTTGCAAAATAGTCAAGGATAATACCTTGTAGGTCCATAGTGTCAAGTAAGACCAGCATAAATGCTCATGACAGTGAGGACCAACAAAATATACCCACAAGCAGATAAAGAAATAAAACATGTTCTCATACCCTCAGTCTTCTAGCTATGCATCATCGAAAACTTCTCAGGGAGAGACCACTTAGCAAAGAAATCATCATAGACAACACGCAAAGAAATAAAGTCAAACAAATCTTAGCGAGTCAAGTGCGTGTGTGTAGGTCATAGAGTCAAACTTTGAGTATCACATCTGCCAGTGAGAAATACTGCATCATCTAGACTGCAAGTAGGACATCTGATAAGTGTTAAGAAAAACTCGACGCTAGGGTAGTGTTGAAAAACATAGTTGGGGTGGTGTTGAAAAACACTGTTTGCGAGATGCCTAAGAAACCCAGATGCACAAAGAGACCCAAGATAAGCTTAAAACAACGTATGCCCCCTAGACTAAGACAAGAGTCAATTCCAGGCTAGGAGAGGCAAAGCGAGAAGTGGAGCGAATGAGCGCCACACAAGACTGATAGACATAGGTGCAGAGGGTCTCAAGCAGTGCCTATTTCTAGGTTTTCACCACTTGATAGATTTATTGCAAATTTTTTTTAGGACTTTTTATAATTTTTTTGTATTTTTGCTACCAAGGTGCCTGTTTCCAGGTTGTCACCAAGGCACTTTTTCAATTTTTATTTTTTTTTATGTTTTGAATTTTTTGATTTTTTTGGTGAGGCATCAAAGCACCTATTGCTAGGTTTTCACTAGGATGCTCATTTTTTTAGTACTTTTTATGATTTTTAGGATTTTTTCAGCATCATATATGAATTTTTTTGGAATTTTTTTAGGATCAATAAATATGTACAAAGAATGCCCCAGACAAAAATGGGCATCAAGAATCTGCTTCCTCTGATGTAGAGAACTGATAGGCCCCAGGCCCAAATGCTACAACTGTGATGATAGGAGGTCTCAACCAGTTCGACCAATAATAACCAGCCCTAAGCAATGTCTGAGCTAGCGGAGGATTGTTAGAACATGATCCACATATTCCATCATGGATTTCAGCTAGCACTTTTTCTGACTCCTCTATTTCTAGACACTTAAGGAGAGTTCCATCTAGACCCTTCCTATACAAGTCACTAGAGACAAAGGCAAAGTGTAAGGGATGGCAGAAGGAATGGCGTGGTGGATTTGCAAGAGGAATATGAGGTGGAAGATATGAAAAGATGGTAGGATTGTAAGATTTGTGAGCAGGATAGTGTAATTCATCCACCAGGAACTTGAAGCGAAATTTATGCTTTTTCATTTGTAAAATGGATGTTGAAGTAACCAAGGCATTACCAACTTTGTTCTTAGCTCTAGGAATGGGCTGAAGTATAATAGATATGAGATCATGCTTGAGGTAGTGCATCATTTTTTTGTAGAGAATCAGCTTGTCATCTTTTATTTGAGAATCATTATTTTTGAGCAAATTTTTATTTTTACCTTTCTTAGGTGTGGATACCGCCACAATGTGGTTTTCACCATCCGACCATTGCTCTTTTCTTTTGACTTGATGACCGTGATGTTTGATTGCTGATTCAATCTTTTTTGTTGCTAGTTATTTGGTGGAAGAAGTAACAGGTGTTGATGTGAGATGAAATGAAGTGACCGATTCAATAGCATTTATGCGAGGGGTGTCATCTCTGGTAACAAGAGAGGTTGAGCCTATAGGGTAAGCTCCAAAAGTAGCTAGATCTAGACTTGTCATAGAAGAACTAGCGTGGTCCACTAAGGCAATACGAGGAACAAACTCATCAGACCCCATACAAGACCCATCAACCACATCGAGATGGTTACTACAAGAATGAACCATATCAACATCCATATCATCAGTAGATATACATTTTTCTCCCCAAAGAAGTGAAGTAGAGGGAAGATCATCTCCCATTTGAACCATAGTGTGTAGTGGTGACTCGTCTGTATCTGTGTCTGAATTACTGAGTATGGGAGTATTTCTAGAATCCTCTCTATAGATCCACTCTTGAATAGCTTGTTCTTCTCTTTCTACTTCTAAAGGAATGGATGAAGGAACAAAGGTATCAAAGATCACCATAGCAGAAGTGGAAGGCTTCATCTAATCAGAAGGTCTCCCATATGACCTAGGAGAAACAGGTATAGAAGCAAAGGAACCCAGTGTATATTCACCCATACCAAGGCTCATCATCTTAAGTGATTTCTTAGTAGCAGCTAGAGACGTACTAGGATCAACAGAAGGTTCATTGTGAGGAACAAATTTTTTAGCAGCAGCAAGAGCATTAATAGCAATAGTATGGTCTCCAGGAATCACAACTTCAGTGCCATTGTACGAAAATTTGATGCACTGATGATAAGTGGAAGGAACAGCCTGCATGTCATGGATCCAAGGATGACCCAAAAGAATGTTATATGCAAGTGGGATGTCCAATACTTGGAAGCTAATATCTTTCATGATAGGACCCACTCAGACAGGTAGTGTGACAAGACCTTTGGAAGATCTTTCCACTTCATCGTAAGCTTTTATAGTAATCTTCTTCTTAGAATCCATAGCAAATTTTGACAAACCCAACTGTTGTATGACATTAAAAGAAACAATATTTAACCCTGCACCATTGTCTATCAGGACTCGGCGGACTTGGGTATTGTAGACTAGAACTTCAATGTGTAAAGCTAGATTATGAGGGTGAGCAATAGATATGTCATCTTCTACAGAAAAAGAGAGAGATAGCGAAGATGAAATGTGGTTGACCATAGCCTGAAATTGATCTGGATCAATGTCATTGGGAACATGTGTTGTACATAGAGCCTCATCAAGAATCTCTCTATGCGAAGAGGATAACCGAAGCAACTCAAGGATAGATATTTGTGCTGGTGTCTTTTGCAAATGTTGGACAAGATCATAGCTAGGGGTGGCTGAAGGAGCCACTTGTTTGGAAGGCAAAGCTTGCTTGGAATCTTGTGCAGTTTTAAGGACAATCTTGGCTTGCCCCCTAGTAACAACATTCAATGTCTCACTTCGGGAAGATGAACTACCATGTGTTTGCAAGACTAACTTTGGCTTACCATGATTGGTGTTATTATCATCTTGAGACCTCGTCATTAGAACACTCTCAATGGGCTCTACCATGTTAATCACAAGCGTATTAGAAGGATATGTGTAATTGATCTTAGCATCATGATTCTTCTTATGTGTTTGAGAGGTTTCCCCCTTATCATGCTTAGGTAGAGGATCTTTGAAAGCTATGTGATCAGAATTTTTAGTTAAGCCATTAGTGGAGATTGTGTTGTTCTCAATAAGATCCTGAATATCATCCTTAAGCCTAAACAATTGTCTGTTGGATGTCCCTTGTTTCTATGATAATGGCAGTAATGATCCTCTCTCCACCAATCAGGCTTATTTAGCGGATCCCAGTTACCAGGTTTATCAGGAAGCGTAATATATCCATTGTCAACCAAAGTCTTAAGGATCACATCATAAGGTTCTGCCAACTTAGTATAGACTCACTTTCGAAATGACTTCTTAGGCTTATCCACATATTGAGGTTTAGGAGCATTGTGAGCGTTGCCAGCTTCTTGTTGTTTTGCTGCATAGATAGCATTGGAGAGATTGAAAGTGGGCTCTTTAACTTTATCAACAACCCCATCATTAACAACATACTTGTTCTTATTACAAGGTTTGTTCTTGTCTTTACCATTGCCTTTAGCATCTTTATTAATAACAATATCCCCTTTTCTTATAGCTACATCCTCAATCCGATATGCACTTTCAACCATGTCATGGAAGGAGGAGAACAATTGCTTCCTTAGATCATAAAATAGCTCAGGCACAAGTGTGTTGACGAAAATGTCAATCTTTTCTCTTTCGGGTAGCTGACGAGGATATCGAGAATACAATGACCTCCAACATTGTAAGTAAGTTGCAAATGGCTCACCTTGATGTTGTCTTAGATTACCGAGATCTATCACAGTGACAGGTTGTTGGATGTTGTAAGAGTACTACTGGGTAAATCACTGAGCTAACTCATCAAAAGTCTTAAGTGGTGGTGTCAATTTCACAAACCATTCCAAAGCTTGGCCTCTTAAGCTTCGAGGGAATAAGCGTAGAAGATATGTGTCTTCATGAAGAAAGTCCATACTAAGAGCATAAAAATGATGCACATGGTCATGAGGGTCACCATTTCCATCATACTTGTCATATTTAGGAACCTCAATATCCTTAGGAAACGGGACCATGTATAGATCTTTATCAAAAGGAAGAGCACAAATTGATTCTAAAAAAGAGACCTTTGGAGGCTCTCTTTCTAATGTCATTTGGGTAAGGCGTTGATTTGTTCAACGTAATTCTTCTTGAAGGACTTCCAATTCAGTTGGTACTCTTTGTTGGACAATTTGTCTGACATCATAGCCGGGAGGAAGCTTGTATCCTTTAGAAGTCATATATTGAAAATATTGATCGCCATTACGCTCTAAAAGCTTATGCATCATTCATTGGAAATCCACATCTTGTTCACATCTCATAAGATCCTCACTAGAAATCTCATCATTAGCCTCTGCCTCATGTTGAGAGGGAGGAGGTCTAGGTGGTGAAGAAGGCATAGCAAAAGTTGGCCTTGGAGGAGATCTTGGTGGCGTGTTGTTGTCATTGTTGCCATTGTTAAAAAGAGGTCTATGCTTATGATTACTAGTCTTAGGTTACTCATGAAATGTCCCTCTATAATCCATGCACCTAGTAGCATCCATCCTTTGTTGATTGTGTTCTTTGTCTAAGCGCGCTTGATTATCCTTACCTCAAAGTGTTCTTGCAAGAGTTGAAACTTTTCTTGTTTAGTCAAAGTGAGTGAGACACTGTCTGTGTTTTTGGGGGTCTTGAATGCGGAAAAGAGGAAACCTCCTTTATACCACGGTGTAGCCTTAGAATTCTCAGATTGGTTAGAACTAGAACTATTGTTGCTAATGGGTGCTTTTGAACATCTAGTTGGAGAAGGTAACTGTGTATAATTGAACGGAGGATGACTCTCCTGCTCAAATTGAGACTGAGTTGTAACCGGCATGAAAAGAGATGTTGGTTGACTAATAGAATGAGACAAGTTTCTTAGATTTGAGATAAGCAAAGCTAATAAAGATCACTTGTCAAAGTATAACAATAGAGAGATGGCTCGTCAAAAGTGCTCAAGCACTTACAACAAACAATTGACTAAAGCTGAGCAATGAGCAAGAAGCTCAATAAGCAAGTAGCTAGAGAGGTAACCGTGATGCGACAAGTGATCAAGAGTAGCATTCGTTAAATTCAAACCCAATATTTTTAGCTCATTTGTTTCAGTCTAGAACAAATCTAAGCATGTAGGCAACAAACCAGTTTCAGGTAAGAACAGAAAAAGACACTCTACGACAGGTTAAATTGCAAGTTTAGCCACTCCGAATTGTAGCAATGACAGGACAGTAGAAATGACTCAGGATTCTTGGTTGAGGGTATGCAAGGATACTTCAATATCATATGACTCTTGACCAATGAACGTGAAAAACTTAGTTTTGAAGCGCTTGGATCAAATTTGTAGATTGAACAGTGCAATTTCTTAGTTTGACAAGGAGTAGCAATAGATAAAGGATAAGTTTGCAAATAGTATGGGATCAAACATGTCATAGAACACTTGAAACAAGGGCAAAAGCAACCTTGCCAAGACAAGCACTTGTGATATCAAAATAGGGAACCTTATGAATGCTACCGTTTGTTTGAATGTTGAGAACGTTTACACGGGGATAGCACAATCGAAGACAATTCAAGCAATTACTACCTAGAAAGACAAGGCTCATTACTTAGCAACGTGGCCCACAACTTGATGCTCCCTTGCCTCACACCAAGTGGTTGCCCACAAGAGATATTGGCATTGTCATGGAAGTGTCAAAAACACAACCAAAGGAACACATATGGTGAGTGTCTTGGGGTGATCCGGGTAAGTCCACTCGGATCAATCCTTGCACCAAGAAGCTAAGCGGCTAAAAGAAGGTGGCCTCTATCTAATGGTTCGTAGTAAGGGTTTCTGTTCATAGCACCCGTCTTGCTCCTCATAAAGGACTAGGACCTCACGGCCTCAAGAGTACCTTAAGCATTCTTGCTTAATGCTTTCCTCATGGTCACAATCCCATAAGTTACTCACATCAAGCGAAGATAAGTACAATCGATCACACATTAGTCAAAGAGGGGCAAATGTATGCACCCTAAAATGGTCGCCTAGACTTTGGGCCCCATTTATTTAATTTATCAATCCTGAATCATTTTTATCAATAATCAATATTTTCAACATTATCAATCTCTTGATCAAGTCCTAATTTCGATCATATATTGGATTTTTATCCTTGGGCTAACCATTTATCCTAAGTTTTTATTTACCTAAAAGGAATATTTCCTCCCCTTTTAATTAAATAAAAAGCCCCACGGTGGGCACCAAAAATGTGTGCTATAAATGTGTCACACTTCTATGAATCATTACATGCAAGGAAACTCAAGAATGAGCCCTCACAAATTGATCCATAGCTCCCTAGGCATGGAGTGCAAGGGTTTTTAAGAATGCTCTCAGCTAGAGCTATTTAACCTATAACCTTGCTAGTAAACCATGCAATGGGAGATTCAATGAAGACAAGGGCAAGAATGCCAATATCCTCGAGAATCAAGAATGAAAATGCAATGAAATGCTATGCTAGAAATGAAAATGTAAGCTAAGCTATGAAAGGAAATATGCAAGTGTTACAACCCAAGTTAATTAATCTATGTGAGCTAATCTAGAGCATAGAAATGAAGCTAATCTAAGAAAGCATAAATATGAAGCTAAGCTAAGAATGCAAGAATGAGATGTAGAATGCAAGAATGAGATGTAGATGCTAAGAATTCTCCAAATCTTCAAAAGCTCCAAAGTGTACCTAGAAAACCTGCAGCATAATATTAGCATAAAAAGTTGGGGGGTCTAGAATGAAGAAGAGAGCTCTTCTTTTATAGGAAATGAGGAGAAATGGACCATGGAGATTAAGAGGCAAAAGATTTAATCAACGGTGGAGCTTAAAAGAGGAGCAATCTATGTGCACAAATATCCTCCAATGAGAAAATAAGAGTTGACTTTTGTGTTCATATGAGACAAAAAGTACTTTTTCTCTTTTTATAAATAAGAATAATGCTTTATTTGTGCAACTTAGGATAAGAGGAAAAGTGGGGGATTTTATTTATTTAAAAGGGGAGGAAATATTCCTTTTAAATAAATAAAGACTTAGGATAAGATGGTTAGCCCATAGAAAATAATTGAATAAATGATAAAGCTAGGATTTGATCAAGAGCAAGCAATTTATGATTTAGCAAAAGCGGCTAATAGTCTAGATGACCATTTTTAGGTGTATACACTATCAAGACTAGTTGACATCAATGAAAACATAATGACTAATTCAATTATCTTACATAACACTTCAGTGCTTGGTGATCTCTAATCACTTGTGGTTTAGGTTCACAGTCAGTTGTAGTTCATCAATATATGATAGGGTCCTCACTTGGGTGATAGATCTGGCTTGATGGAATGCTTTCCCTAATGAAGCCATATTTATTTCATCATCATTATATACCCTGGTCCTTGATTGAATCTCCTTGGTGATACAAGTGGGTTTTGAAAAGGCATTAAGGGGTTCATAAGGGGCTGCTAGAGTCGAGGTAGTCACAAGGCATTCTATCTCCATTTCATCATGACTCTCCCCCTCTCCTCCTCCTATTTTTTGTTCTTCCATCACATTTATCTCTCCCTCCTCATGTGTCTATTCTTCCTCATTCATCTGCTCTTCTTCATCAGCCTATTTCTCTGATCCATCCTGTCCCTCTGATAGTATCTCACCAGTCACCTTTGTTTCTTTCTCATGCTCTTGAGGCCCTTGTGCTACTACTTCCTTATGAACAAGTGGTGGAATAGGGACTTGGGAAGGAATATTTTACATAGGAGGAGTAGGAGAACCAAGAGGAGTCGGTGAAGGCATTGCTAGAGGAGGCATAGTTGGCATGGGAGCACGAAAAGGTGGAGGTTTTAGAGGCAACATAGTGGTTTGAACAAGAGGTGGAAGTGGAGTGATAGGTGGTGTTTGATGCAGAGGTGGAGGTGGAGGCTGAACTAGATGTGAAGCTAAGGGAATTTTTGTGGCTATATCCTCTTCAAAGCTGATACCTATGGAAGAGTCCCTTCCTAACTTTGTAGTTTCCTTATGGATTTTAGCTGCAACTTCCTCAACTGACTCTAGAGACTTTCGTTGAGCTTCCTCACCCACATTGTTAAGAGGACTAGTGAGTTGTGTAGGGATAGAATCCAAAGGAAAAGATTGTCCTACAACTAGAGCTTGTTGCTCAGATTCCTAGAAACCATGAAGTCCCTCAAAATTTGAGATGTTAAACTCATCATCACCTAGAGTGTCTAGATTTATTGGCTCTCTTTGGGTTGCTCCTTCAGCCTCTTCTTTATCATCTTCCAGTATTCTCCTTCTTTCCAAGGATCCTATAGAGCGGGTTCTTCTGCTGAGGGGTACTTGATCTATATCATCTTCATCATCCTCCAAAAGGGTGTTCATCTGAGTGGGCGTTGAGCCTTTCTTCCTTTTGTAGATGTTCCCTTTAATCACCCTGGTTGGCCTAGGTCCAGTCACCTTGAATTTAGGTGCCTTCTTTGGTGTACTTGGAGGTTTAGGACCACTAGAAGAAGGAATATCTTAAGGTTCTATGCTCCTTGTCATTCTAGTTTGGGGTTTCTTTGAGGGGGTAGCCAAGCCATATTTCATAGGGTGCTCATTCCTATCCACCATCTCTGGCTTCTGTGGTGCAGCCTCTTTGAATTGTGGCTTCGACACTTTCTCTCCTTTCTTCTTCTTTTCCTTAGAGGGCTCAGTTGGTTGCTATTTCATTGGTACGGGGTTTGTAGGAAATGGATGGGTGACCCATGCCTTATTCACTTTAACAATGTGTCTTTCCTTGAATTTGATGTCATCATTTTCATCCCTGTTGACTTTTGCATTCAAAATGGCCCTGGTATATACTTTATCCATATTGTAAATAGGATCTAGGACATCCTCAGAGTCATCTCCCTTCACTTTTGGGGGTATCTTCAGTAGTAGAGTGGTCTGTGCCAACTCCAAGCTCATCCGATAGTAGTCACATATCCTAACCTCATATTCATCTAAGCAGTTCATCCAATGGTCCTTAATATGGGACTCATGTACATAATGCCTTCCCATTATGTGACTATATGTACCAATCAGATCAAAGTGGGTCCTTATGAGGTTGTAGCTTTGTAGTGGGAATTCATCCCATTTGAAGGACAGGACTTACATATCTTCATATCCTATACACAGTGGGGTCCTATGGAAACTGGGAAGTCCCAACAATGTTTCTTCTTGTATCAGATGTGCTCATGGGCATCAGACAATTGTTTAACCATCTCCAATAGGATCACTCTATCATATGGATACCTTGGAAGCTTCTTAGAAGCCAAGGTGCATCCCACCACCTGAATGTATGTAAAGGTCTTGAATTAAATATAAAATGCCCCAAGGGCCTTCACTTTTGCTAGAGCTTCTGTTGACATCCTTTAGGCATAGTCTCCTTCTATGGAGTGTATGATAGTAAATACAAAGGCATCATTGATGATGCAGAAATCAGGGTTGCTATATGTGTAGTATTCCTTCTGAACCATCTGTGGGTACACTATGAATGGTCACGCATTTTGATCTCCCATAGCACCAACTTTCACCAATCCTAGGTATACTACTCTTGCAGCTAATAGGTACATAACATAGGATGTCATATAGAAGTTTGGGTCACTTTTTACTTTGATCAACTACTCATCCAAGTTGTCACTAAGGATGGTGGCCTAATCAAATCTTACCTGCGTCTCCTTTATTTTTTCAATAAGCAGGATCATCCACGGCTCCAATTATATAGTCTTAGGTAGTCCATACACCTGACTAATCATGTTGATGGCTACTTGGATATCCTCCTTCATGTAGCCTCTCCACATATCTATCCTATCTAATTTATTTTTGGGTAGAGGTTGTATAAGGTATTCTTTGTTCAGGATGTCATGGGATAATGAGACATCTCTATTATAGAACTCCATTCCCTTTCCAATGAATAAGTTGTAGAACTTGTCGACCCCTTTGGGCAAGTGGAAGACATCTTCAATATTGTCTAGCCTAAGATCCATAACTAATTCACCCATGATATTTTTAACCATCCTTTCATCCGGTATGTAGTGACTTGCTAGAGTGTTGATCAGATATGAGGACAAGATGGAGACCGAGTGTGCTACTTCATTCACTAGAGAACATTACACTAATGAAGTGTAGTCCTCAGATCTTCCTATTGGTTGTGCACATTTGACCAAGTAGTTATTCCAACTAGCATTGCCAATGTCAATATCCGTGATCTCAACGTGTAAGTTTTCCACCTTGGAGGGTGCATGATAACCTTTGAACTGGTACCTCATATCCAGTGAGTTGACATTCTCTACCATTTCTACAAAGAGAAAAGGGCATGAATTAGTAACCATCAAATCACATAAAAGAGACAAAAATCTAAACAACCCTAAAAGAACTAAGCCTTAAAAGGTTCTAAAAAGCCAATTTCATCCTTTCAGACCTTCGGGGGTATGAGACCTCCGAAAGGCTGAAAAGGATAATGTGTTGAAAAAGGGGGGCTCTGGCGAGATTGGTTCTTGGCAATTTAGAGAGGTACTCTTTTTGACTTCAGCGAATCAGAGGTGTAGGATGTTCAGGGTGCAAAACCCCCGAAATGCCAAAGAGGGGACTTGGACAACTGAGGAAAGAATTCCTGAGAGTTTCATTCTGTGAAAGTTTGAAAACTCTGATGTTTGAAAGGTTGAAGGTGAGGGTTTAGGCCAAAACTCAAAATCAAGCCTGACGACAAGTTCGACCATGAACTTGAGGCCAGGGGGATTGAAGAGGACAATCTTGCGATCCCCAAGGCAGGATTGACACAACCAAACCCTAGCAACTAAATAAGCAAAACCCTAGAAACATGATAGGAAAATGAAAACAAAAGAGGAAAGATAGAAGGCACCAACCTCTAGACAAGCTAAAAGATGATGACCAAACCCTAAAAGCAGACAGGAAAATCGGGAAGTAAAAACAAGCTGAGAAGAAAAAACACCCAAAAGCTTTGAAATTCATGATCGCAAGAAGAACAAGTGAGGGTAAAAAAGAATCTCACTACCTTATATAGGCAACTGGTGGGGATGACATCAAGTGCCCCAACTGATCATCCTTTCATCCTTTTAGGGATCCAGGACCTTCGAAAGTCTGAAACTTCGAAAGGTCGACTCTCTTCAAAGAGTCAGACCTTTTGGTGCTTGGACCTCTGAAAGTTTGAAACATATGGGGGTTGGAAATTCCCAAGGCTGATCGGCTTTCTGACCTTTCGCACTTTCGGGCCTCTGAAAGTGTGAAAGTGTGAAACTATGAAAAGGACTTAAAGAAACAACTATACCTAAACAAAAAAAAACTGATAGACAGACCAACAACCTAGGACAAGCTAGAAAGAGGGGGCGGCCTGAAGCCAAGAGGCTAAAAAGTGGAGCGTGGTTGTGGAACCACAACACAGAGCTTTGCAAAGAAGTTGAATATCCAAAACATGGGAATGGGAGAGTATAAAATTGACTCATCAATATCCATGATATATTTACCCTTATCTCCTAGATCTTAGGGAAAACCCTCATCAATCTCCACACTGTCCAATAGTAAAAAATCAATGATTCATGAAGGAACAGAGATGGTTAAAGTGAAGATGTCTCTATTAGAGGAAAATGAAGAAAAAGTTGTCTTGCAATGATTATACAAAGAAGAACATGATGGAAATGTAAACAATGTTGAGATATCACCAAAAAATATGGAAAAGGATATGACAACATGAAGCAAATGGATTACAAAGGTAAAGGACCAATTGGAAAAAACAACGAAGGACTTGTGGAACCAATGGATATGGAGTTCCACAATCCTAAAGATAAAACTAGTTTAGGTTTTAGAGAAGAAGCATCTCACCCTATGTCTAGAGATGGTCCTATATTTTATAGAGGATATGATTTGAATGATGAAGAAGAAATAGAAGGAGAACCCATCTCATATGAAAGATTACTTCTCTTGCAAGGATATTTGTTATCAGACTTAAGTACCATTCCTATCTTTCCTAAATTTGAACAAGAATTAGAAGATGAACAACAAGAGAGACACCCTAACTAGGTATAATTGGTTATTGTTACCCATGTTCTTGATATACCTCATTTTTATAATCAATGAGATACATCCCTATTTCCATAAACATCTCTACAAGAATTTGAGAATCAACAAGAAGACAATGACTGTGAGAAAGAAGAAGCAACAATAACTATAGCTCATTTCTTGGGTAGATCAGATGATAGTCAAATAGATTCTTATGAATATGAATGGGATACACTTTCAAATTGTACAATGGATATATAAATTGATGTGTTACAAAAATATGCTCCTAAAGTTCTACAATGGATACATAAAGATGTGGTCCAAAGTGTGCATGGGAATTCGTAATGTGCACCCTTATATCCCCTGATTTTTTTCTTTTGAATATAAGAATGTTTGATGGAGAAAATGGAAAGAGCTTAATTATATTTGCAACAAATACAATACTATGACAAGAAATATAGAGTAAATTAATGTAATATTCACTTTTGAAGCCAATCCAAAATTAAAAGTATAATACAAAAACAAAACTGAAGATACCCATATGCATAAATATAATTATAAACATGATTAACATACTCATTTGTTTGTAATGAAAATAAATGATTGCAGTAGTAATAACCAAGAATTACAAGTTCTAGAGACCCTAGGCTCTTCGTCAAAATGATCTAAAAGGTACTACTAGGTCACAAGTTTTGAACAGTAGCTAAGATCTCTAGTGAATACAGATATCAACTCCTCAATCCCAAATGACTACTTGAGAATCCTCATGTTGGCCCTCAAGAAGTGATATGGATGGCCACAAATGATATAGTCAACAAAGAAAAAGATATTAAAAAAAAAGTGTAGCCCTCCTCCATGCTCTCCAAAATTGTTCTCTACAAATCCAATATCCAATAAGCTCTACAAATCTAAAAATGTAAACCCTGATACACCAAAATGTGACCTCTGAACAAAACCACCTTCTCTAGATTGTATTTCTCAATAACCTAGAGAATGTTTCTTGCAAGGGTTTTTGTCCTCACAAACCCAATATGAATAATAAATCCCCTCCAAATAGAAGCAATATCAAAAATAAAACTCAACGTTCCCAACTGAGAGCCCCAATCCTCCTTTTATAGCTTTATGGTTGATTTTTTATAAAACACTTTTATTTTTCACTATTTTTTAGGAATACTTTTTTTCCCTTTTGATTGATTTTTTTGGAAAAGCACTTTTTTTTCTTTTATCTAACAAGAATCACTTCCCTTTTTAATATTTGAATGTAGCATTAAATAATAAAGGCCCATCTAGTGAAATTAATCACCTTTACTTTAAGATAAGGTTAGATATCATTGGAATTGAAATTGAAGTTAGTTTTTGTTGATTCTCTAAAAGAGAGATCTTTCATCTTTGCTACAAAAACTAATTACTATCAAAAGAGCTCCATGAGAGGCAGTTATGGGTTTAAAGGCCCAATTTTAGAAATCCTTGCATTAAATTATTGTAAACACTCCTCCTCTAGTCTCTAGGGCCTTTTTTCTATCTAAGAGAGTTCAATTTGAGCATGGCCTTGACTATACAAAGTATTGGAGGAACCACCCTATTGAATGCTTATGACCTAGTGGTGAGAGTAGAGAATAACTTGATTGATGCGAGGAAGCTTTGAATCAAACCACCTATGCCAATTTTCCTAGATATTTCTACTCAAGCACAGAGTGAGTCTCAACCAAGAACCTATGCACCACTAAGTCTATGTACATTTGCCCAAATTCTCAACAAATTAATGTTCCTACTATACCCAATATGGTTGTTGAGATGAATTATATGAAGATTTTTTTTGTGGACCTTCTCCAAAAAAAACATAAATATCAGATAGTAGCATGCCACCCACAAAGCCCCCATACCAAAATTATCAGAGGTATCAATGTGCAAAGGAACCCCACCAAAAAATTGATTATCAAGGAGAAAACAAAGCCAACATTTCTAAATGCAACCTACCACCTAGCTTAAAATGGTTCTAACTCTATTACAATTTTTTTATAATGAATAATAATGAAGAACTAGTGGTAATGCAAAACAATTTGGTAGATGACCTTAATGCTTGGTGTTTCCCTTGTAATTTTGCACATACATCAAAAAATTATCCTATGGGTGATTTTTAATAGAAGGTGGTTGAACAAAGAAGTCAAGGAATAATCCCAAACACCAAATTTTATGCCTTTTTTCTCACTGGGAATGGATGAATCTTTGTTGGCTACCCAAATACAAGGGATATATCTACAATTGCAACATATCACATGTTATTCTCATGGATGGTAGATAATGATGTTAAGCTCGCTAATATCTATTCAACATTAAATATATTTCAAATTCAATCCAATTATAATACATACCCTAAGTGGAGTTAAGCAGGAGAACCAGTGGTTCAAGATTAGCAACCCAAGACGATCCTAGATAGGTTAACCCTTAAAAAATTTCCATCTACTCTTTTCATTGTGCACTTTAAAAAAAATAATCTACAACTCTAATCCCAAAGAAGTAGTGTTAGCTAAGTCCAAAGAGTCTAAAACTCCCATGCTTGGACCCCTTAATGTGATTGACAATTGAAGAAATCATCGACTAATACCTCTCCCTATGGGATATCTTAGCTATTCCTAAATAAAATTCACTTCTCCAAGAATCCCTTAAAGGAAGAGATGAAGTTTCTTGAGAGGAGTTGTCTAAGGATAATGAGAAAGGAATAGTAAAGGGCATAGTTGTTTTCGCAGTCGACAATCAGTCTACTATTTTCATCAAGAACCAAGAAGAAGGAATATGAAGCATAATTATATGATACATTCTCAGGATACCACTACATTTATTCATAAATAAATATAAAATACTTTAAATCAATGGTACAAAACCATACAGATAAGTTTCATGCAACTATACAAAAATACAATTCAATTTATTGGACTCATTAAGGAACTCCTCCTTACTTTGTTTGATTGTTTGAACATCTCTATTTCCCAAAAAGTTATAGTAGCTAACATTCCCCTTGTTTTTGGCCTATGTGTATCAAGGGAATCTATCACAAATATAGGAGGCTACCTTTCCTTACACTGGTCAGGTTGAATTCTATAGAGAAACTGTGGTTCTGAAGTAAAATTACTATCAAAACCCATACATGTCATTCACATAGTAGATGAAGCTACTATGAATTTTGATCTTTAAATCACTCAAGAGGAAATGTACATTGTTGAGTTGCTAGAAGATGAAAAGGGGAGGGGTGAAAGGAGCACTGTGGAAGAATTTATATTCAACCAATTTGTTGGTTCAGACCCTTTTTCTAATTTCCATGCCACTAGCCTTGATACTCATGTCATCTTTGATGATGATCATGTCATCCCTTAGTTTTGTAAAGACCCTAGGAAACAAAGTCAAATGCAAGAAAAGTCATAATTATTGTCTCTACATTTTGATGGGCCAAAAATAAATTTGGTTTAGGAGACAAAATTTACATCACTTCCTATAAGGATAACAAATCATGTATGTTTTTTTGCTTTCAGTTTCCTTTCACCAATAATTAGGTAGAATATACAGGATTAGTTCAAGGACTGAATTTCATGCAAAAGATGGGTGTCAAACAAATAAAAGTGTTTAAATATTATGACCTATCAATAAACTAAATTCACAACAAATCTATAGCTAAGAATATCTGAATATGGTATTATAGACCCAGAGTATGGGATATAATAAAGGGATTTGTAGCTTTCAACATCCAAGGAGTACTAAGGAAACAAATTATTGATGTAGACCATATTTCCACAATTAGCTCTCTATTTGACCCTATGTTAGAGCTTATAATTGACAAGAATGCAGTTTGGCTCATGGTTTGACTGACTATTATAGACAGTGAATATAATTGGTAGGTTTTTGAAAGTGATGCTCAATTTCCTTGTTTATCTAACAACTCAAATATTTTTATGAATAGATGCAACCCAAGATAGAAGAGGCATATGAAGATCAAATCATACAAATTAAGGGTAATAATCTCCACTAACGGTTGATCACTTTGGAAAACCTATTTGATAGTTATGATTCAAGGAATGCAAGATGGAATTTTATTGCAGATGAAGGATATTATGTTGACCTTGACCTTAATTTTTCTGGACTATGTTCTTGTCTTGAGGTGTCTGAGTAGGAATCCAAAATTTCTCTATAAGCTTATCCTTGTCTACATGAGAGGATTTCAGGTTCTGCATATGTTCACACTTAGGATTTGGAGTCTAGTGAGATCATTCCAAGGGGTTGACATATGTTGACACTTCCCTAATTTCATCTAAGGTTTCATACATGTATTAGTTTCCTCTATACTAGTATGTGCACCTTTTCTTTTTGAGTTATACCTTTGATATAGGAAACTTTCACGATCCCTTGCTTAGTTCTACGTAATGAGTAATTTTGGTATGTTTATTTGAGTGGGGTTTGATGTTATCTCCAAGGCATAGTGGGAGTGGAACCACAGGTTTCCATGAGATCGAGAGGTAGTTATTCTCTTACCATTTGAGATGCTGACATTCATGTACCAGTGTTGGATGATCCTTGTTATGGTTACTTCTTATTCTTTCATCCTCAGAGATGTGTTCCTATTCTTTCTTTTATTTGTACTTTGTACTTAGTTGTATTTACATGCCCTTCAACTTTCGCAGTGGATGTGCGTTATCATGTATATCATAAGGTTCAGATGTATTTATTTATTCTTTTATGAGATGTACTTTGGTTTCATTGTGTAGAAGATTTATTTGATTATTGTACTTAATAGATTAAGTTATATTTATGTAATTGATGTAGTCAGAACCAAAGAATCCCCATAGGAGATGTCCAATCATGCAACAAGATCCAACATAGTAGAAAACATAATAAACACATCAAGATGAAACCAAATAACAACTCACTTATTATCAGGAAAACATCCAATTACACCAACATGTCAAGTTGTAAGGCCTTCCCAGTTTTGGCCAATACATAAGAAACAAGACTTAGATATACAACTCAATCTATCTTAGGTACTCTTTCCCAACTACAACCCCTCTCTCTCCCTCTCACTCTCTCTCTAAATTAGAACCACAACCTAGCTTAAATACAAGATCACAAGCCACAAGTCATCTTATTCGATCACAATCCCAAGAATAATAGGTCAGGAACCAAATCCTTAAAAATAAACTCCAACAAATAACACATAATGTGTTCCCACATAATAAATTCATCCACACACTCAAGAACCTTGAAAAATGCACCACATGCAACCGCAACTCAAGGATCTCCATCACGAACCAGATCTCATTAATCTAACCACTAGAACATGCACACAAAATAGGACCAAACCCAAAATGTGAAACACCAATCACAATGGGAACATAAGGATGTGTGATCTAATATATAGGTCCACACAAGTTTCAATAACAACTATCCATGACCGCATACACTGAAACACAACAATCACCAACCACGTGACAACCTCTACTACTTTCTTCAACATAGAACTAGTCAACAAAGATCATGCTAGATCTCCCAAACAACAACACTTGAAGAAGTGAGATCACAAACAAAACATCCTCAAACACCAAGGAACACACTATTTCTACCATGCCATTCCAAGATACACATAGATCAACCAATCACAAAATCTCAAAAAATTGTCTGGAACAAGAAACTACCACTCAGTCTCAGTCACTGAATCCATCATAACTCACCCGAGAAAAATCCAAATGAGTTGTGATCATAGGAACTACCTCCAAATGATCCTAAAAACATCATATCATGATCATGACTATTGAAACAACAATCACCCAACTAGTGAATAGTAACAAAAAATCATACAAAATGGTAACAAAGGTCCACCAATAAACACCATGTTTATGGTTGATGCAAGATTTCCAAGGACCTAAGATGTTCTTGCATCAAAAACCTGGGGCATGAAAATATTTTCCATGAGAACAAATCATTAAAATCTAAAAGAACAAAGGATAGTAATCCCATAATCATTTTTCATCCACAAATCCTCTACATATGCAACTTATATTGTCTTCCTTCTGCCATCAACCAAGTCCTACAAATGACTCATATCCAACATGTTATCAGATCCAATCTTAGGTTCATTTCTCAGATCTTCTCTCAAACTTCTGTAAAGACTCAGATTCTTCACCTCCTTAACCTCATCCATCAAAGGAATTAGTCTACATTTCTTACCATCCTTACTGTTAGAGTTGTCATATTATAGCTAATAATTAATTTATTTAATTATTAGTCTATTATACTCTACACTTAAGTTAAACTTAGGCATCTTATTATTCTTTAGGGTTTCGGTATCCTTTTATAAGGATTCCCTCTTTGTATTTTATTCATTCACTTATTGGATCAATTAATGGAGAATAGATTATTGTATTGAGATTTTCTTTCTCATTTGTTATTCTCAATCATGGATTCTCTTTCTTAGATCTATGATTACATGCCTCCATAGTTTTTTCTCTCTTTCTGTGATAGGTGTTTGCATGCAGGGATTCTTGGGAGCTGTGGGTTGCTTTTCATCAACTCCAACATGGTATCAGAGCTTTAGATCTTCATGCCCTTGTTTGTTATTTGAGAGGGTTTGGTTGTGTTCTTTAGATCTATGTTTTTCAAAAGCTTTTTATGTTGATTTAGGGGGGACCTTTGTTTCTAGTGATTTTGGGCTCAAATGGACATCACCGTTGCACTCAGAGTGCCCAACAACCCCAGAATCCATATAAAATTTGTCCATTTTGGACAACTTTGCAATTTGAGGCAAAAAAACTTTTGGGCCCATAGCCGTACGATTTGGCATGCATCTTGAGGTGGCAATTTTTTTGTTTTTTAACACTCATCCTGAAGCAAAAATTTGCATGATTCTCGAGGCAACTTTTTTATTTTCAGTATGCATCCTGAGGCAAAAAACTGGCATGATTCTCGAGGCATCATTTTTAATTTTTCAATACATTTTCCAATGTGAAAATTTGGCATGCATCCCGAGGTGTTTTGCATGTGTTTTTTGGCTTTTTTGTTCTCTAAAGTAGCTTGTGGTCTTTTGGCTGTATCTTGAGCATACGGTATCAGATTTTTGACTTCTTTATATTGTCAAAAAGCTCTTTCCGAGCCCGATCCAATGGTAGAGGTTTGATTCTCTGATTTTTCTATTTTGATGGAATTTTTTACTGTCAAAGTTGATTTTTTTTTTTCCTTCTGGGAGTCCTATCTTGGTCATCCGGACTCCTTTTTGGGCAAACCAGATATCGTCGAAAAGCTAGTTCTTTGAGTTTTGCAGTGGTAAGGGTCTTTTATCCATATTTTGCTCCAGGTTCTTTCTCCTTCGAGTTTTGCACTTTCACACTCTAGCGGATTACTTGGATTCTATAGGTCCAAGGATCTCTTCTATTCTTCTGGCTCACTCTTCTTTCTTTCTTCTGAGCATTGTATACTTCTCTTATGTAGCATTCTTTTTTCTATAAATGCACTAAGATAAAGTGTCTGCTTCTGCATATTTAGGATTTCGAGCACCTTGTGTTTGTTTGTACTTGCAATTAGTTATAAAGTGCCATGGGGGGTTATGATGTTTTTCCTTTTGTGCTCATCCACCTTTGTCAAGTGAGTGTACCTTCCATGACATTAGCCCATGTTGTGTGTCTGTGACACCACCCTTTATCCTATGCTTGTCCTTCTATTGCACTGTTGGTGTGCCTGATTCTTCTTCTTGCAGATGTTTCTGGCATTGCATTTCAATGTTCCTATTACACCTCTCTCTGTTCAGAATTATGGGGAGGTTAACCTGTTGGTTCTATTGCTTCCTTGGTTCATTCAAGTGATCTACATATACAATTTTTGTTCCTATGTACTAGGTGGATGCAGTGGCTAGGCACCTATGCATTTCGGTGAGATGGATCATCTACTATATAGACACTCATTCATTCCTGCTTTTGGAGGCCACCTCTTCAATTGATCAGCTCTTCAGACTTTGTCTTCTCTACCTGATCATGCACTTCTTCAGTGGAGGTTCCAGCAATTACTTCTGGTAGTGTTTACAACTTCATGCTTCGGAGATGCTATACATGCTCTTTCTTGTTCCTTTCTTTGGGACTTTCCCTAGGTTGGAGGCTTTGTTTCCTTCATCTAGTTTATTTCTTGTATTTGGGTACCTGATCAGGCCTAGTTGCCGGGACCCATAGTTCTTTCATGCATTTTTGTTTTCATGCATCTTTTAGTCCTTAGTTGTTTAGTTTCTCCCTAAGTTACACTTAAGGGGGGGTGTTAGAGTTGTTATATTATAGCTAATAATTTATTTATTTAATTATTAGTCTATTATAATCTACACTTAAGTTAAACTTAGGCATCTTATTATTCTTTAGGGTTTTCACCTTTAGGGTTTCGGTATCCTTTTATAAGGATTCCCTCTTTGTATTTTATTCATTCACTTATTGGATCAATTAATGGAGAATATATTATTATATTGAGATTTTCTCTCTCATGTTTTATTCTCAATCATGGCTTCTCTTTCTCAGATCTGTGATTACATGCCTCCATAGTTTTTTCTCTCTTTCTGTGACAGGTGTTTGCATGCAGGGATTCTTGGGAGCTATGGGTTGCTTTTCATCAACTCCAACACTTACTAATAGTGATTACATTAATTCTACAGTCATGAACAACCTCTCTATCATACTGCCAAGGTCTACCAAGTAAAACATGACATGAACTCATATCCACTATGTCACATAATACTACATATTTATAAGAACCAATGAAAAATTCCACCATGTATTGTTCCCTTACCTCCACCATATGATCATCATGTAACCAACCAATCCTATAAAGACATGGATGCTTAAGTCTTCTCAAACCAAGCTTCTTCACCATCTCCTCAAAAACCAAGTTATCAGTGCTACCTCCATCCATTATCACCTTACAACACTTACCTCCAGCCTTACATATGATTTTGAATAAACTCTTCCTTTGACAAGGTGTTTCCTCCTTAGTCATCATCAACCTTTGGAGTATAAGAACTTCACCATTTTTAGTAGCATTTTTTGATTCACCAACAAATGGTCAAATTTATTCATTCACACAAGTAACTCCATTTTCTTCCTTACATTGAAAAGCCCTATGACCCTTCAAGCCACACTTAAAGCAAGTACCCATAAACTCTTTACCACCATTACCTCTCTTTAGCACAATCGGTTTAGCTTCTATCTTAGCCACTTGCTTTCCCTTATCACTACCAAAAACTTGTTTCTCCTTTTCTCTAGAGTTACTCTATTGTTTCCTTTTCAACTTATATTTTGCCTTTAGTGCATATTGATAAGCCTCCTCAATTGATCCAATCTTCAACATACTCATCTCATCCTGAATATTAAATCCCAAACCATTTACGTACCTAGTCACCTTCTCCTTGGAAAGATTTTTGTGACCAAATCTAATGGTTACCTTATAAAATTCTTTAGTCTAATCCTTCATAGTCACATCCTTTTGCTTCAGGTTTGACAACCTCTTGAACAACTCTAATTCATAGTTTCCAGGTATGAATTTAACCTTTAACTTTGTAATCATCAATTTCCACCGAGTGATCTTTATTTCACCTTCTTCTTCTCTATCCTTCTATAATTCTTTCCACCATAAAGATGCATGTCTTTTCAACTTTTTTTGTGTCAACCTTACTCTCTAAGGGTCTTGAATGTCTTCTAACTCTAAGTAATCTTGTAACTCACCCACCCAATCAATCAGGTCTTTAGGATTCAATGTACCTGATAAATTAGATACTTCTAACCTATAACCAACACCAAGTCTTTCCACAGGTCTCATCAACTAATCAGATCCATCACTTTCAATAGATCTAGAACCATGTACAACATCCTTGACTTAGAAAATCATAGTCCTCAAGAACAATCAACAATAAATCCTTTATAACCACCTTGCATAAGTTATTTGATGATGTAGGTCAGATCCTCAATTCTGCCACCCCACAAACAACAAATCTGCAACTTCATAAGCTTAGACACAAGGATTTATACCACTATAAGATCAAACATGGCTCTGATACCATCTGATGTAGTCATAACTGGAGAATCCTCATAAGAGATGTCCAATCATGCAATAAGAGCCAACATGGCAGAAAACATAATAAACACAACAAGATGAAACCAAATCACAACTCATTTATTATCAATTAAACATCTAATTACATCAACATGTTGAGTTATAAGGCCTTCCCAATTTCCACCAATACATAAGAAACAAAACTCAGATCTACAACTCAATCTATCTTAGCTACTCTTTCTCAACTGCCACCCCTCCTTCCCTCTCTCTCTCTAAACTAGAACCACAAACTAGCTTAAATACATTATCACAAGCCATAAGTTGGCTTATTCAATCAAAATCCCAAGAACAATAGGTCAGGAATCAAAACCTTAAAAAAAACACTAATGAATAACACATAATGTGTGCCCACATAAGAAATTCAACCACAAACTCAAGAACCTTGAACAATGCACCACACGTGACCGTAACTCAAGGATCTCCATCACAAACCAGATGTCACCAATCTGGCCACTAGAATAGGCACACAAAATAGAATCAACCCAAAATGTGACACCAATCACAATGGGAACATAAGGATGTTGGATCCTAGATATAGGTCCACACAAGTTTCAATAACAACTATCCACGACCGCATACGCTGAAACACAATGATCACCAATGACATGACAACCTTTGCTAATTTCTTCAATACATAACCAATCAACAAAGATCATGCAAGATATCCCAACAAACAACACCTGAAGAAGTGTAATCACAAACACAACATCCTCGAACACCAAGGAACAGACTATTTCTATCATGCCAGTCTAAGATACACACAAATCAACCAATCACAAAATCTCAAAAATAGTTTGGAACAAGAAACTACCTCTCAGTCTTAGTCGCAGAATCCATCATAACTCACATGCGAAAAAATCCAAATGAGTTGCAATCATAGGAACATCCTCCAAATGATCCTACAAACATCATATCATGACCAAAACTAGTGAAACAACAATCACCCAACTAGTAACTAGTAACATAAAATCATACAAAACTGGCAACAAAGGTCCACCAGCAAACATGTTTTTCGATGATGCAAGATTGACAAGGAGACAAGATTCTCTTGTATCAATAATTTTATGTCAAGGAACCCTTGAAATTTGTAATCTATAATTGAGATTGTGTATATGAGTATGTATACACTTTATGTTATTACTTCCACTTTATTATTCAATATTGTTTGTAAACTCTTAAGAAAAAATATTTTGTAAACTTGGTAGCAGTGTTTAGGTTAACCTCTCTTGGGTTCCTTGGTGGGGCATTACAATAAAATAACAAACATGTAGGAATATGCACTAAATCACCAATAGATAGAGCATATAGAAAAAACATGTGATCCAATATGCACCAGCCAAGATACACAAAGATATTGATTGATCGAGGCAATTTTGAGGAGGTGCACATTAAAACACAATGACAAAATCAGAGAAAATGACATCGTAACCAAATGTTCATTCAATCCATAGTTCTTAGCATTGAAAGGATCCCTAGATTGGTTGATTGATTGATAAAGTGCACTGACTTGGGAAGGGTGCATCCCAAAGGGAAAAGATATGATGATTGATTATTGTAATAGGACCAATAGTTATGGATGAATAACCAATGGGAAACTAGGTCTAAGGATATGATTTGTATAGGTCTATATCAAATACAACAGTTGATAAGCTCAATGAATAGGGGGAAAGCTCCATGTATTGGGATGGACAAGGAGGGTATCCTTTATTCTAAGCATGAGGAGAGTCACTCTTGTCATTGTATTTTTATCGAGTGATGGGATGGTATAGGGGTATGGAAATAGTATGGGACAAAGGAATTGGTAAGACATCCTGCATATTGTTGTCCTCAATTTTGACATCACAAAATTGTGGCAACCCTACGCAATTTTCTTGTCAATTCGTAGGAGTATCCTCTATGATTTGAATGTTTTGAATAAAGCATTATAAAGATAATTCGTCATCCTTGAAAAAAATATTTATAACACACATTTCACGTATTTTTTAAGTCATTTTCTTTCTTTTTCTTTTCCTTGTTAGCATTTTTTTTTTAATCTCAATTTTCCCTTGAACCAATAGCCCTTTGAAATACGCTTGTTTCGAGCTAACTTAGACATCAAACAAAGTTGTACAACTCAAGTTATGATGTAAAAGGTGGGGTTTTTCAGACTGACATCATATTCTTTAAAAATTCTTAAAAGGTGGAGTTTTCAAATTCAATTGCACGTGTTCGAATTATATTTAATATATTAAATAGATTTTGAAGTTCATTTTCAAATTTCAACTCATTTCGAGTTGATTTGACTATAGTTTTTAATGTTTTCATGAAATTAGCTTTAAAATAATCTAATTTCATGTTACTTTATTAAACACTATAGTTATATATTAAATTAAATTAAAATTAAAACACTTAAGTTCAAAAAGGTATGGTTTTTATTCTTCATTGCATATCATCAACATGCAAAACACTTTTTAAAACCCACCTCTTGAAATTAAGTCTTTTATACATTAAATATGTTGTTTTTATATGCAATTGCATATGTAAAACATGTAAAAGTGGCTTTTTCTAAGCCAAAAGCATGTTTTATAAGAATGTGCAGTTGAACTCAAAAAAAACGTATTTAATCCTTTATGAGTGTTGTTTTTATATGCGATTACATATTGAAAACAGCATATTTAAAAACTCTCCAAGTGGATTTTTCCTCATGAAAGACATGTTCTAATCAATATGTAAATGCACTTGAAAAAAGCATATTTAAGGGAGAATTACTAAGGGTGTTATTTTTAAATCCAAATACATATCTTTTTATGTATTTTTACATGTGCAAACTCCCTTTTAAAAGAACATATTTAATCCTTCCTTTTGGGTGTCATTTTTGAAGAGGATTGCATATGTTTTAAACTCATGCAAAGGCATATGAAAAGTGCATTTTTAATGCCCAGCTCTTGGGTGTTGTTTTTAAACACATTTACATGTTTGTTTTTGTATGTTTTTTCTCTTCCAAGCTTTGAGTTTCCTTGGACGTCAAATTTTGGAGGCATTGCATATGTTCTTTCATGTGCAAAGACATATTAAAAATTGCATTTTTAATCCTTCCTTTTGGAGGTCATTTTTAGGGAGGTTTGCATGTGTTTAAAGCTCATTTAAACACATCACAAAAGTGCACCTAGCCTTTCCCTAGCTGCTTTTTTTTAAGGCGTCGAATTTTAGAGTGATTGCACATTGTTTTTTAATGTGTTTTCACTTCAACAAAGTGTCTTCACTTCAACAAAGTGTCTTCACTTCAACAAAGTGTCTTCACTTCTTTATTGGCTGCATTTTCTTAAGGTGTCAATTTTTTAAGGCATTACACATGTTGTTTGAAATACAAAGCATGTGCATTTTGGCAAAAACAGTCCACTTCTTGATCATTATTCTTCAACAATGCCTCATGTTTGGAAGATTTGAGCATCTAAAATCATTCTCTCAGCTCTAGAATTGATTATGGGTGAGTTATTTCTTTCTTAGATTGTTTTATTTCCTCATTTTGATTGAAATTTATGCCCTAGATTCCGTTTTTCTTCCTCATTGCATATACAAGGAAATAGTCAAAATGGTTGCTATTTCTTGGCATTTTATCTCTCATTCTTTCCCACTTGGGTGTATATGCATGTTGACTATCCAAAATTGAAGGAAAAAGACTAGGAAAGAGATTTATATATATATTTTTTAAATCCTAGCTTTCCTAAATCCGAAAATCCATTGATTCATTTCAAATTTGGAAAATTTTCTTTTTTAAGGATTGAGGTAATTTCTTCCTTAAGTTTTTCCACAATTCTTTCCAAGTTCATGTTTTGGTTTTTGATTAACATGTAAGTTTTCATTTCTATTTCAGATTTACATGTTATGTTTGTTTTAATGATCCTTCTTCTTCCGTCTACATTCTCCAAGTTGCATATGCAAGTGCTTCATCTTGCTTGCATATGCAGTCGGAATTTAAAAAAACCCGTTCTTGAATGAAATTATCATGGAAAGTAAGCTCATTTTGCAACATGCTTTTGCATCCAAAAATCCCATTTTCATGCTTATACACACTCCATTCACACTTGCTATATCGCTGCCACATGACTTGAAATTCATGATGGTGGTTGCTTGCACATTTGCTTATGATGAAAACATAACAATTCATTCTAAGTAGACATCATATCCACTCATTTCCATACATGTTTTCCTTCATAATTCTCATCGTTCACACATGCAATCACCTCCAAGAAACCCATTTTTGGGTCTTCCTTATAATTTTTGAGCTAAAATTCATTCACCTCTTCGCTGTCCTAAAGTTTTCCAGCCATATTCCATGTTCACAGTCTTCCAAAATCCATACTTGTGCATCCAAAAAGTGCAATGGATCCATCACTTGAAGATATTCTTACCTTGTGGAATCTTCATGTCACAGCTACTCAGGCATATCATATTGCTTTGTTAGGAGAGCTCAAAGGCCACCCTTAAGAGAAATTCAACTTCAAGGGAATCAAATGAATCAAAATTAGAGCACAAGCTGGATAAGAAGATTGGATCTTTCTCCCCAAAAAGGTTTGAAAGACTACAATCAAAAATAATTCTTTCAAGACAGAGATGGAAAGAAACAAATGTTCTTCTCAAGAGACAACCAAGAATGTAGGTTCATGTTCTAGATCAAGATGCTTTCATCAAACTAAAGCATATCAACCATCAGACATCCTGTAGCAGCATGAAGACCAACGAAGGATGATGTAATAGGTGTTGTGTCTTGTCAAGCACTTGATTTTTTTCATCATGTCTTTGTAATTTGTATTTAACATATGTAATTACATGTGATAGTATCACGTGCAAAGTTGTAACATGTAATCAAGTTGCAAGTGCATTAGGCATGCAACTTTAAATAAGTCAAATTTAGTTAGTTAGTTAGGGAATAAGTCAAGGTGGTTAAGGGTTTTCCCCTTTTCTCTCCACCTTTCTCTCTCCTCTTTTCCTATATATAGGAAGGAGCTCATTGTAAATAATCATCTTTTGGCAAGGCAAGAAAATTCTGCCAATTTGTATTGTGCACTCTAAGACTTTGTGCTTGGATGTAAATCAAATTGCTTTCAATAAAAGAGGCAAATTGTTTTGAGACTTTGTGCCCATTCAAATTGTTATGTGATGACATTTTTTTGAGTTGATTGTGAGTTTTTATGCTTTGATTCAAGAGGGATTTGGATTTAATTGCGTAGACTTTGAGCTGCCTATTGCATTCAGAGCCAATTTGAACTTTTGAAGACTTTGTGCTACAGAAGGACAAATTGTGATAGATAGTAGTGGTTGCAATTACTTAGAACTGAAGACTTTGGGCTTCAATTGTAAGTGGTTTTACTAAGTTTGAGAGTATCCGGTAAGAGACTTTGTGCCTTACTGATTATTCTGCTTGAATCCTCACGAGACAAGCGCAGGAGACTTTGAGTTCCTATTTTTGTTTCACAAAATATAAAAAGAAATTTGTTGTCCCTAGTATTGTTCTTATGTCAACTCTAGGTTCACCGGTATTATCATAGCAATAAGGCACTTTTTGTTAAGTTGGAAAGTTGTAGTTGTATGTAAATCATTCCTGAAAAAAGAGGAATTGATTAAGAGAACAACCCTTTTTGTAATTTTAGTTAAGTTCCTATTGAAGCCACCTACGGTAAGAAGGGAACCTCCCCTATTGCTGAGAGGAGAGATTTATCTCATGAGACGTTGCCTAAAGTTACAATTTTTTAAGGAGTAGTCTTAGCGGCTTACAAAATTTTTAGCCAACACATATATAGGGATAAGGTGGGGGATTATACAAAAAAGGATAAAGGGGGGGTTTAGGGATAAGAGGAATCTAGATAGATGATGGATATTATGTCTACTCATGGTTCTTGAGGTATTTTTTTACCGTGGTAATTATCCATAGTACCATCGAGGTGATTTTGACTAATGGATGTTAATGCCTTTTTTTTTAATATTTTGATTTGTTTTTGGTATTTTTGATGTATAAATTGTGGCATGATGATTTATTATGCATAAAAGTGATTGAGGTGTATGATATTTATGGGGTTGGGGGAGGATATCCTTCTGGTGTTGCAAGCTGATATTCCCGAGACCCAAATTTAGTTGTGATGATATATGGGCCTAACCAGTCAGGCTCAAACTTCCCTTTCTTCTCACCCTGTTGCATGTGCTTTTTATTTCTCACAAGGACAAGATCACCTACTTAAAATTCATGAGGCTTGGTATTATTATTATACTATAGGTGGAGGATATTCTAGTGCACACAAATATAGTTCAAGGTATTCAGTCTTCATTCATCAAGTATTTGAAGCTCCTATAAGTGTGCAAATTGGTATTATTCATTTAGTAAAAGATATTTCAAAGAGACCATGAGGGAAGGGAGATTTATATCAATGGTGAGGATGGATTTAGTCTAATATGTGAGGGAATACGGGGTGGCTCCTGTGGGTGTGCAAGTGGAAGTATAGTAGGCCCATAGAGCGGGTTCAACTGTAGGTGCTAGTCATGACCAAATTCATTGATTGTCTTCTTCAGGATCTTAATGATGGTGTTTTTTTAAGCCTCAACTTTACCATTTCCTTGTGGGTATTTGTGGGAGGAGGAGCATTGTTTGATACAAAATCTCTGACATAGATCTTTCATGTCCTTATTCTTAAAAGGGAATTGATTGTCACTAAGGATTGTGTGAGTTATACCATAAGGATAAATGAGATAATTCAATATGAACTTAGAGATATTCTTACTAGTAGTATATATATTTAAGGGATATCTTTAACCTATTTAGTGAAGTATTTGGTGGCAGTGATGATGAACTTATGGCCATTGGAGGAAGCGGGATGGATTTTTCCAATGAGATTAAGCCCCCACAATGAAAAGGGTCATAGTATAATGATAGGTTGCACTGATTTAGAAGGAGAATGTATCAAGTCTCTATGTTGTTGGAAAGGTACACATTTCTTCACAAAATGATAAGCATCTTGTTCTATAGTTAGCCAATAGTTTCCAATACACAAAAGTTTACTCAAAAGGGTAAGATTGTTGAAATGTGCACTATAAATCCCTTGGTGGACCTCTTATAACTCTATTTGATCCTCTTCTGATTTAATAAAACTAAAAAGGGTTCCATAAAAATTTTTCTGATAAAGTGTGTCTCCTAAAAGGGTGTAGCGAGAGGTACAATGGATGAAGTTTTTACATTGATTGAGAGTAAGATGAGGTGGCATGACTTCGTTATGGAGGTAGGTGTAAATTTCTTGGTACAAAGGAGAGTTAGGGCCAACAATATCACACACCATGTCTGATTATTACATGTCATAAGCAATTACTATGAGGTTCTTAACAAGAAACTCATACCAACGATTATTTCCAAGCATAGAAATCAAAGACCCAATGGTATCCATTACATTGGTAGTTCTTGGGGAACTTTTAGGAATTGAATTTTTGAGAAGTGCTTCCTCAAATATTCAACCAATTGTCTTCAGGGGAGGATCTTGTCATATTGTGTCTAATATTCACCATTAACTTGTTTGATTATCTACTGTGACTCACTAAAGAAAGAGGCTTGTGATTTTCTATCCGGTAGCTAGACAAAGTCATGTAAGAAAATATTCATATCTTGTAATATTATTTGTGCACTCAAAGGTTAATTTGTAGGACTTTGGTATATAGTCTCCATGTAGTGTAACAAATAGTATACCTACCCTTGATCCTCTATGTGTATACGATCCATCAAAGTACAATTTATATTATATACTCAAGGTAACAATCATGAGTGTGTCATCAGGGGATTCAACTATAATGGGATGACCTCCAAGGAGAGGGGCTTATTCTAGAGAATGAATTATTACTTTTCCTTTTATATCTTTTCAATCCACATATTTAATATCAAACTCACTAAGTATCAAGCCCATTTTGTTGTACATATAGTGATAACTTCTTCAAACATTAGGTACTTCAAGAGATCAATATTCACAATGAGTTTGGTCTTACAATTAAGCATATAGCAATGAAGCTTGTAGGTACATAATATAATATCCAAACATGCTTGTTGTATTAGTGTGTAGTTTAACTCATAGCCAACTAGGGTTCTACTGATGTAGTTAATGGCTCTTTCCTTTCCTACATCATCTAGTTATGCTAGAAGTACCCCTAGTATTATACTAGTAGCAGAGATGTATAAAAACAAAGGTCTCCCCAGAAAAGGAGGGACAAGATGTAGTGGTGAAGAAGGATACTCCTTTTAAAGATGATAAAAGGCCTTTTGACAAGGGAAATCCCACACCGAAACTTGATATCCTTATGAAGGAGATTGGAAAAAAGATGACACTTTTCTACAAGTTGAGCAATGATGTGATAAATTGAATGGAGTTTTCCTTGCAGGATGCAAATATATTTTAAATTCATAGGAGGTGGCATTTCTAGAATGTTCTTAACTTTCTTAGGCTCCACCTCAATTCCTCTACATGACACGATGTAACCTAACAACTTTCCTGATGTGATACCAAAAATACACTTCTCAGGGTTCAACAAAACCTTGTATTTCTCTATTATGTCAAAGATCTTTATGAGGACTATAATGTGTGATTATCATGTGTCTCATTTACCCAAAATATCATGACTATAATCTTCCATGATGTCATGTAGGAGATCATGAAAGATAGTTGTTAGGACACATTGGTAATTTATTCTGACATTCTTTAATCCAAAGTGCATAACTTGATAACAAAATGAACCCTAAGGTATGATGAAGGAAGTTTTATGCTAATTTTTTTCTACAATCACAATTTGATTATATCTAGAAAATACATCCATGGGAGATAAGATTCCATGCCCCGCAGTTAGTTCCACTATAATGTCCCTATTAGGAAGTGGAAAATAATCCTCAAGGCATGTCTTATTGAAATCTCTGAAATCTATATAGATGTATATGCCCCCAATATCTTTACCCACTTGTACCATGTTGGATACCCATTCAAGATAATCAATAGATCTATTTAATTCAACATATAACATCTTATGTAATCCTTCTTTCACTAGTAATGCTATCCGAGGATGCATTTTTCTAATTTTTTGCTTTACAAGTTTAGCATCAAGATATACTACAAGGTGATGTACCACAAGGTATGGATCTAACCATGACATGTTAGCGTAAGGCCAAAAAAATTTATGTTGTGATTTGTGGAGGATCTCAGTCATATCTCTTTTCTCTTTGTCATTCAAGGATACTACGAGAAAAGTGATCTTAGGATTTTCAACTATACCAAGGTTGACCTCCACTATATCTTTGATGGGGATGAAGGACTTTTCAAGAAGAAAGGTCGTCAAGGGAAAGTCAACTTTTTCATCCTCTAGTTCTTTGTAAAGGTTTTCACTAGAGGATGCATCCTTTATTTTTACCATTTCTTCATCCAAAGGCACCTTAGAGATATTTTCACTTGGGGATATTTTATTTTTTATTTTATTTTCACTTTTACAACTGAGAGAGTTGACTTGATGTCCAAATTTAAGCCTGGTATTTTTTTTATGTTCATATTCTTTGAGATCTCTTAGGTCTAAGAGTGTGAGAATTGCTTCATTTGTTTCACATGTATCCAAAGATGGTGGTGAATCTTGTTGGTCCTAATTAATAAGGTTAGGATATTTAATGGGAAGGCTAGGGAATGTAAGGTCTACAATAGTTATAGAGAGTACATAGTTAGCTCCAAAGAGGTAATATGAAAATTATTAAAAGGGAACTTTGTAGAATTCCTCCTCAAAGTCCTCAGAATCAAAAGAGGCCTCACAATCATTCTAAGAGGACACCACATTTTTTATGTGAAATATGAGTCCCCTACTGTGAGAGTAACCTTTGGGATTGATGGGTTCTTTAATACCTTTCCCTTGTGCTCCCAAGCCTATGCCATGACATCCCATTCTTTCAACTATGGGGAATGCCTTGGGATATTTCTCTTTATGTATTTCAAAAGGATTGTCTTAACCATCTCTGTATAACCATGATAATACATCTTCTTGTAAGCTTTCTTCATTAAAGGGGCCCCATTATTCAAATGTAGTCTTCTTATGCTAGACAATAGATTTTTTCTTAGGTGTGATGAGTGAAGGATGACCATAGGATTTGTATTAGGGGGGGATTTAACCAACATATAAGGCATTCTTTATACCATACTCCCCACAACCTTTGTCAACAATTTTTTCTTGCTCATTTAAATTGGTGATTTTGGAGGTAGAGGCTTCATAAATGGATGGGGTTATGACATATGATTTACTAGTGGATGGTTTGATGAGCTCATTAAAAGGGTAGAAATTTTATTTATTCCCTTCAAGAATCTTGTAATACTATAATGGTTTAGGATCTCTAGGAATGGTGAATTCTCTACCTTAATGAGGAAAGTTTAGACAGTGGTGGAAGGTAGATGAAATTACTTGAATGACATGAATACAAGGTCTACCAAGGAGGATATTATATGTAGGGTCAAGGTCCAACACCTGAAAAGTAGTTTCAATCAAATGTGAGACCCACTTGAAGAGGAAGCAAGATCAAGCCTTCAAATTCTCTTTCTCTATCATCATAATATTTTATGGTTATCTTCTTTGAAGGATCAAGAAGATTCTTAGGAATGCACAAAAATCTTATTAATTTCAATGTACAAATATTCAAACCAAATCCACCATGTATAAGGACTCTCTTGGTTTTTTGGTGATGGATGATGACTTTAATATGCAAAATCTTATTGTGTTTGAGGTCAGTGCACATAGGTCTTTGTCAGTAAATAAAATGTGGTATTGTGTGGCAAGGTTTCCAATTAGGGCTTGAAATTGTGAGACATTAATGTTTTTGAAACATGAGATTCAAGGAGTGCTTGTTCAAGGATTTCTTGATGGTCAAGCAATGTATACAGAAGTTCAAGGATGGAGAACTATGTTGGAGTCTTTCCAAGGTGATCAAGGATGTTGTAACATGAAGTGAGTCTAGCAGATGTGGAAGTGAATGAATTTTTTGGTGGTGTGACAACTTGAACAATCACTCTTCCCCTATGGCTAGTAGCATTACAATTATCTCATTTGACTGTGACGGTATTAACATGATTATAGACCGCTTCAATGTATCCACATAAAGAGTCAAAGCCTAAGACTGTATTGGTAGTGTCGTTATAAGGTATGAAATTTGATGATAGGGGTTTGTCTTTCCCATGTTTAGGATAAGTAGAAGTATATATCTTGAGTTGTGCATTGGATTATGATGATGTATGTCCCTTGACTTTGATTTACCCATTGTCAATAAGGTCTTCAATATAATTCTTAAGCTTCATACATTTCTTTGTGTATTGACCTTTGATTTTATGATATTCATAATACTCATTGTCATTATACCAATGGGGTTTGGGATGATTTTCATCATATGGCTTTGTGATTGGGAACTCCATTATATTTTGTTCCATAATTTTATGGAAGATGATGTTGAGAGATTTAACAAGTGGAGTATATTAACGACGCTAGCAGGAAGTGGTATTGTTTTTGTTGATGTTATTGTTGGGACAAGGGAAAATATTGGTTTGTTGATTATGATTTGGTTGTGAATGGCATGATTGTTGTACTTATGTTGATTATTGAAACTATTTTGATTTGAGGAAGATGGTTGAACTTTTTGGACATGTTTGGAATCTATCATGCAATCATTTACTATGTTCTTGTTCTTGGCCCAAAATTTTGGTTCATCATTAGATGAAGAGGCATAATTCTTAATAGTGCCTTATTTGTAGGAGAATGTTTTCAATAATTTTCCCCTTCTTAACCACATCTTCAGAAGTGTCAATAGAGGCCATTTTCAAGTGGAAATCCATTTATGGTACTATATTTATTATAGATATGTGAATTGAATGTTGTTCAGGGATTTTCCAAGGCATTCTATTTGCAAGGTGTCTTCATCTTTGTATAAAATTTGCAAAGGTCTCTCCATTTATTTGTTTGGTATTAGACAAATCACTCAAATAGGCTTGATGATTAATGTTGTAGGTATATTGTGCAATAAATTTTTCAGCTAGCTCAATAGAGGTAAAAAAGGAGCCTTGTAGTAGATCATAAACCACTCAATAGAAGGGCATCCAAGTCTTCTAGAAAATAGTTAAGATAGTTATCTTTGTAGGAGACTTCTTGGGAAGCCACATAAAAATATTTAAGGTTTATAATTGGACATGTCTCCCCCTAATATTTTGTAAATTTATGAAACTAAAAGTTCAGGGGGAATGGTTGAATTATAATTGATCGTTCAAAAGGATATGGACATATCTCATCAAAGGAAAATTATTTATTGTGTGTTCCTTGTTGCATGTTGTAGATGATATTCTTGAGTTCAATAACTTGTGCAATATTAGGAGCATTTTTTTGTGTGACTTTAGTTCCAAAGGTTGATGCTCCACCCATTTGTGATGATGTAAGACCCAATGTAGGAGGGGGAGCATATGCTTATGATGAAAATGGAATATATGTCTTCATGGAAGAAGAGGGAAATGTAAAAAGTAAGGATATATGGTGTTGTGTGGATTGTAGAATTGAAGTTTGACCGATGCTTAAAATATTAACATCCATAGTATTTGAAGTAGTTCTCGTGGTAGTATGAGTACTAGGATGCAAGGTCAAGGTGGGGATAGAACTAAGGATTTTTTGGATGGTGTCTTGTGATATTTGAAATGTGGATGTAGATTAGGTCATTTGTGATGTTGAAGGTCCACTCAAGGGGGTGGAAGAATCTGTTGTACTGAGAAGACCCTCTGATGGAGAGATAACCTAGATCACTATTGATATGGTGATATAGGCCAAAAGTAATTATGTCCTTAGAAAATGAACTATTGGCAATACAGATGGTAAGTCAGCAAGTGTATTTATTAAAAGAAATAAAGAAGACACAAAGCAGTTTGTTGTGAAAAATAAGGTTGTTGATGATGCCAAGAAATTTAAGTTAAAAGGCATTGAGAAGCCAAGTGAGCCAAGCAATGTGCTCAAGATCAAGGCCAAAGATCCAATGACAAATATCCAAATTCCCCAACATGAAGTAAATCAAAAGGGGAGAACAAGTTAGGAGCAGCAACACTGTTTGAGAATAATGATGTCCCACAAGGCAAGCTAGACTTGTCTGTTCTAAATTATGAACCTATTGACTTGAACCAACTATTATCCTAGATCATATTTAAAGTGTCTTTGATGGAAATGATGAGGATAAGTGAACACAATGAGAAGGCCCTCACATGGATAAGCGGTGTTCAAGCCACAAATATCCATGAGCTAGTAAACACTAAGATGAAGGGTCAAACCCCAATTAAAAGGAAAGATACAAAGGAGATTGTTTCAAAAATACCTTAGATCTATTTAGATACTAATGTTGTGAACACTTCTATGGGAAATATTGACCCTTTCTTCTTGACATTGGTCATAGATGGTAAGATGTTAAAAAATTGCATGATTGACTCAGGAGCATCAAATGTTGTCATGCCTACTGAAATCACGAGGTCAATGGGATTGCAAGTTGACACCCCCTATGGAAGATGCTAAGCTATGGACTCCAAAGAGGTACTGGTAATTGGAACAATCAAGGCCCTACCCTACAAGCTTGCTGCTTACCTAGGAAAACAACTGACTATGAGTGTCTTAGTTGTGGACATACCTCCCCAGTATGGGATGTTGCTATCGAGAAAATGGAGTGCAACAATGGGAGGTAGTATCCAATATGATTTGTCTTTTGCCACATTTAACAACAATAATGAGAGTATCAAGGTATTCAAGGAGGTTAGAAATCCTCACATGATTGAGGAAGAAACTAATGATGATAACATGAATTGTTTCCTGGATATTGACATAAACTCTTTTCAAGTACAAAGCAAAGAAAATGAAGATAAGGATGAATCTCCCCTTTTAGCTGAGGAAGAAAGTAATGTTACAGGTCAAAATGACCTCTAGACCATGTATTTTGATGGGGAAAGTTCTAAAGAAGGGTCTGGTGCAGGTGTGCTATTAATTTCCCCTGCTGAATTTTTTTTAAAGTTTTCCTTCACCTTGCTTTTCACTTGTACCAATAACACTGTAGAATATGAGACTTCATTGATAGGATTTAGATTAGCCTCAAAACATAAAATAAAAAATCTCAAATTTATTAGAGATGCAGAATTAGTTGCATCTCAGGTCTGATCCAAATATGCATCAAGAAACAAAAGGTTAAAACAATATAGGAATGTTGTTTGGGATGAGATAGAACACTTTGATGCTTTCTGTATTGATTGGATGGATAGAAGCCATAATAGGATGGCTGATTTGTTGGCTAAAATTTCTCTAAGGCTAGAGGATATTAATTTTGTAGGGATTTCTAAGATTAAGGTTCGAACCAGGCTTTCTATACCAAACAATTTTGAAAACTAGCAGGTTTTTGAAGATAACTTAGATATTTTAAGATTCTTGCATTATGATGCAAATTTTTGTGACAAGGAAATAAATTTTGTTGATTATGTTAAAACATTAGACAATGAGGATACTTTCCTTGGCAAATAAGTCTTGCAAATTAAATCAAATAGGGTCCCAAAGGGTTTGGTAGTGCTAGAAAGAGCATTTGATAATCATGATAGTTCTTTTCAAACAAAGCCTTTGAGTAATCCTAAAGGTGTGGAGGAAATAAACCTAGGAACAGGGGAAGCCCCAAAAAATGTGTATATTGGGGGAAGTGTGGCTCCTGAAATAAGAAAATCACTGATAAACCTTCTTAGGAAATATAGGCATTTCTTTGCTTGGTCTTATGATGACTTAAAGGCATATAGAGAGGATTTGTTTCAGCATGCAATCCCCTTGAAGGAAAACACCAAGCCTTTTAGACAAAAGCTGAGACCTGTCAACCCTACTCTAGCACCCAAGATGCAAGATGAATTAAAAAAGATGAGTGATGCAGGTATCATTCAGCCCATCAGACATTCAACATGGGTCTCTAACCTTGTCCCAGTAAGAAAAAAAAATGGATATATCAGATTCTATGTAGACTTTAGGAATTTGAACATAAATTCTTTGAAAGATAATTATGGTCTACCAAACATGGAAGCCATGTTGCAGAGAGTTGCAAGTTCTGAATTAATGTCTATGATGGATGGGTTTTTAGGCTACAATCAGGTAGTTGTCAAAGAAACAGAGCAATTCAAAATTGCATTCACTACTCCATGGGGCACTTATGTATATGTTAGGATGCCTTTTGGTTTGACCAATGCTGGGGCTACTTTTCAAAGGGCCATGGATGTAGCATTTGCAGACTTTATAAACAAATTTCTTGTTGTTTATCAGGATAATTTGATAGCTTGCTCAGAGAGAAAAGATCAACATTGTGGCCACTAGGAAAAAAAAATTATAAGAGCTTTGGAGTATGGAGTTTCCCTTAATCCAAGGAAGTGTGCTTTTGGGGTAACTGAGGGTAAACTATTGCATCACATTGTATCCAAGGATGGAGTTAGGATTGATCTAGAAAGGGTGGTAGCAATTGATAAAGTGCCATTGCCAAGAAATGTCAAAGGTATCCAATCTTTCTTTGGGCGGATAAATTTTGTAAGAAGATTTGTTACAAACTTTGTTGAAATTAGTGTCCCTATCTCCAAGATGCTTAAAAAGAATGCAAATATTGAATGGAGTGAGGAGGCCAAGAAAGCTTTTTGTGACATCAAAAAGGCCATTAAAAGTGCTCATGTGTTAAGATCACCATATTTCAGCAAACCTATTCAAATTTTTTCATTTTCTTCTTATCACACTATTGTTGCAGTCTTATTGCAAAAGAATGCAGAGGGTTTTGAACAACCCATATCCTTTTTCAGTAAATCCCTACAAGCAGCTAAGTTAAAGTATGATATAAATGAGAAACAGGCCTATGCATTAGTCAAGGCTATAAATTTTTTTAGATGTTATCTAGTTGGGGCAACTATAATTGCATATGTGCCTAATGCTGCTGTAAAGGATATACTTGTTCAACAAGAGATCTCAAGGAGAAGGTGCAGATGGATAAATAGAATACAAGAATTTAACATTGATATTCAAATCAACAAGCTAGTAAGAGGACTAGGGTTAGAAAAACGTATGGATCAAAGCAATTTAGATGCTAACCATATTAATGTTCTTGAAGAAGAACATAGGCCATACATCTGTGACTTGGATTGTTGTGAATGGTATAAGGATATCATTGGATATTTACAAAAATTGTTACTGCCCCCTGACATTGATAACCACAAAAAGAGAATTGTGAAACTACATGCTATAAAGTGTGTAATTATTAAAGGTGAGTTATGGTGAGAAGTAATGAAGGTGTCTTGCTTAAATGTGTTGACCCTCACAAAACTGAAAGTTTTTTGCAAGCAATGCATGAAGGTGTGTGTGGTGGCCATTACATGGTCAAGACTAATGCACATAAGATACTAAGGTCTGGATTTTGGTGGCCTAGTATCTTCAAAGATGCACATTCTTTTGTCAAAAAATGTGATGCTTGCCAGAGGTTTTCAGGAAGGTTGAAATTTAGTGGCAATTTGCCTCTGAGCCCTATAACAGTTGAGGCCCCTTTTCAAAATTGGGGTATGGACTTCATAGGAGAAATCCCAAACAAGTCCAGTGGAGGACACTCATGGATCCTGGTTGCTACTGATTATTTTACAAAGTGGGTGGAAGCAATTCCACCTAAAAGAGCCACTAGTAAGGTGGTTACTGATTTCTTGATGCAAAATCTATTGATAAGGTTTGGATGCCTAGAGGTTATGATTGTAGACAATTCTATGTGTTTCAGATCTGAAGAATTTGTTAGTTTTTGTTTGCAATATGGGATCAAAATTTTATATGTTGCTCCCTATCATCCTCAAGGTAATGGTCAAGCTAAATCAAGCAACAAAAGCCTGATCAAAATTTTGAAGGAAGTCCTAGATACAAATAAAAGGGCATGGGATTCCAAGCTACAACTAGCTTTGTGGGCTGATAGAGTAACAGTCAAGAAGGCCATTGGATGTGCTCCTTTTTATTTGGTATATGGTATTCATGCCAGGTTACCATAAAATAACTTATTGGAGATGTACAAATTCATTCAGTTATATGATGATGATCAAGATGATGAGATGAAGATCAGATTAGAAGATTTGATATAGTTGGATGAATCAAGAAGGGAAGCTCATGATACAAATTTAAAATCTCAGCTAAAGTACAAAAATTTGTATGACAAAAAAATCACAGTTAGGAGCTTCAAAGATAATGATTTGGTCTTGATGTGGAATGCTAAGCTTGAAGATAAAGGCAAGCACAATAAGTTTGATCCTATTTGGTTGGGACCATACCTAATTAGTAAATAATGGGGACCTGATTCCTATATCCTAAAATAATTGGTTAGAAATGAAATGGAATTGCCAGTTCATGGACAAATCCTTAAATTATACTTTTCTTAAGGTACTCTCATTATCCATGAAGAGTAGTTAGTTTTCCTTCCTAGTTGTGTGTTTATTTCAGGTTGTGTGAGTAGGTTATTTGTTTTGTTTTAGTAGATGGTCTGCTTATCCCAAAGATTTTGAATTCTTGTCATGCCTGCAAGAGGCATACATCCCCAGACAGAGCCACTGTTGGCACTTCAATTTTCAAAGCATAAAATCTTGCATTTCTTTACAAAATTGAAACATCTGTGCATTTTCCTAAAAATGAGAAAAATTCATTGCAAAAAACCCAGAAAAAGCCTTGCAAAATCCTAGAGTTCTCATTCAAATCCAGAAAGCCCTAATTAAAAGGCCAGGCATGAAAAAACCCTAAGTGCATTTGCTTCCATGAGAAAACCCTAGGTCACTCTTTTATAATCTATTTGAGCATTACTTTTATAGGTCACTTAAGTTCCTAAAGCGCATGTGCTTTATTTCTATCACCAAGTGGGGTCATGTTCTTAACATTTCATATTACCTAGGCCTGACCCCTTTTAAATTTTCCTAAGTCAAAAATATCTGTGATATTACTAAATATTCCTAAGTCCTTAAATACTTTATCTCCTAATGTTTCGGCATTATATTCAGCTTTGAATCTGGAATCTTGATCGAATTGTCACATGTTCACATAGAATATTTTGAGCCTTTGTGATCATGCGATAGTCGTTGATCCTGTATAAAGCTCAGCACAGTTGTCAAGTGGGACCACTGCCAGGTGTACACAAGTGTTCGTTCATAATTGGTTGTGATATTTGCTGACATGGAAACCATCATTAAGACTACCGCTCAGCAAGAAAAATTTGTATGTCCACTTGCCAGATATTGTGATGTGGCAGCTTCTCATTGGTTAAGTAAAATAGGCCCAGTTTCATAAGGATCTGCAGGACTAACAGTTTGTAGAAAATCGAACGGTTGTCACATGTTCGCATGGAATCTTTTCAAGCCTTGTGATCATGTGACAACCATTGATGTTACTTTATTCCCAGGCATAAGAATCAGGTGGGTCCGCTGCCAGGTGTACACACATGGCCGTTGTTGATTGGTCGAAGGTATTTGTTGAGGTGGAAGATATCAGTAGCACTGGCACTTGGTAAGAAAATTTTACATGTCCGCTTGTCGAATAATGCAACATGGACATTCCTGATTGGTTGAAATTAAGTGGGGTCGGTTACTTAAGGTAACAATAATAGAAAGAAGATCTAACAGTTGTCTCATGTTCACATAGAATATTTTCAAGCCTTGTGATCATGTGACAGCCATTAGATTATGTTTTAAAAAGAATCAATGGTCCAAATTCAACCTTGAAGCAAAGTTGGTGCAAAATTCAATTTTCTCGTTGAGTGATGACAGTTTGATTTTTTAGAGAAGTAATGGCTAGATTGTGTGGAGTAAACTGCTGAAAGGACCAACTTTGATTGCTAATATATCGAAGATTTATGCTTTCTTTGAAACCACAAGGTGATAAAATTGGCAGAGAATTAGGTGAGAAGATTTGTAGAAGCTGGTTGACATTTCCTGAGAAAATTCTAAAAAAAGGTTGGTGAATATCTGTGCAAATCTTTTTCCTATTAAAAGCATTATAATTCTATCATGTTTCTTTTGCATAAAATATAAAGAATTTGTGAACCCTAAAATGTCACCCAAAAAGGAATTATCTGGTGAAACTAATTATAGTAAGAGGGGTCTACATGAGGATTTGATACAATTGTTACCCAGTTCAACAACTGATTTAGTGAAGGCCAAGTAATTGATGCTGAAGGAACCTAGGGTAAAGGTAGCAGATGGCTTATATGACATGGGGAATTACATAAGGGATGCTAAGATTGGCACACTCAATGCAAGTGGTGTTTCTGATATCACTGGTTTAGCATTGTTCAAAGTAGGGTTTAGCTAGAGAAATTCCCCTCCTCCTAACAACAATATATGGTAGTTTGACCTAGGAAAGCTTGTGGTGCCCGACGTTTTCCTAGATGCAGATTTAATGATTCAAGTTGCTAAGAATTATGACCCAATTACTAGAATTGTTAGGGATGCCAAAGGAAACCTATTAATGAACATCTTTGCTGAAGAAATTAGGAATGTTTTCAAGCTAAGTGAGCCCTCCAATGACCTAGAATTTTTTTTTTTTGAAGAACTGAAACAAGTGTACAATGCACAAATGGATTATCTCAGAAGTGGTCTTGTGAAGGAATTTTGTGACAAAATTGGGGGAATGATTTCCATGGGACCGAGTACACAGGAGCCCTTCAAAACAAAGTATTTTAACTTAAGAGCAAAAGGCACATACAAGTCGCTTTGTCAAGTCTTTGGAGAAGATTTGGAGGAAAGAATGCCAGTACATCTTATGTACATGATGGTCCAAATTTTACACCCATACCTATCAATTACTTTTGACTATGCCCCTTACATTGCTGATTTAATTCATAATGGATTAGTAGGAATCTAGAAAAACAAAGTTGATAAGCCATTCTGCTGGTATTATTTCCTGATGTATATGTTCTTATTTAAGTGTGCCAGTTACTTTGAGAAGGAGATGGATCTATTGAGACAAAAGGATGGTGAAGACATGCCAGTCCAATTGTGGAACCTTATCGTGACATGGGATAGGGAGGATCATAGTCTCATTATTTTTGATAGATGCTTTGCAACCAGACTAAGGAAATTGTTTGTCCTTGAAAACACAAGAATCCCAACTACCTTAGTTGAACTTGTCAGGCCAAAGTAGTTTTCCCAGGGCCTCAAAATTGTGCATAATTGGGGGGATTTCATTTTTTACCCTATTTCTACTATTATCAGATTATATGGTTTTAAAGGGGCTCCATTCATTTTACCATATTAAGTCCCCCTCAAGATTGGTATTGCAAAATTCATTAGACAACTAGGAGACATTGAAAAGAACACTCTTGCAGGTAAGGGTAGAGGAACTCTATTCCCAAATGTTATAATTGCCCACCAGTTCATAATCACAAAAGGTGGCTAGCTTCATATGGATCAAGTCTTGGCACCATATCATATGGCTACTTTAGTTGTTAGGACAACAGACCCAGAGGGATTTTACAATGAAATGTTTAAAATAAAGGTTAGGTGCTCTTTGATAAATCATATTTTTAACTTCCCTGAGGACATTATCAGAAATATCCCTAATATACAAGAGCAAGAAATTAGAAAAGAAAAATGGCTGGTATACAAGAAAACCTTGGAGTTTGTCCAGCAGTTTGACCAGGGATATGATCCCCTAAAGAGCATAAATCCCATGGGTAAGAAGATAGACACTCTCATGGATCATTTTCAGGTAATTTATCAAACCCTCAATGAGAAAAAGGAGAAAGCCATGAAGGATAACCCAGAGAAAGCTCAATCATTATTGAGCAAACCTGCATTTGCAAAAGTATTGCCCCTAGGCAAGTACATGGTACAGAAGAAAACTGGTTACAATGTGATGGTACCAGAGCCTGACAAACAAACAAAGAAAAAGGAGGATATCCCCTCTACATCACAACAAATGGAGAAAAATAAGGAGGTTGTGGAGATTCTAGACTCACCTCAGGATCAACCAATTGAAGATGTTCTTGATTCCCCACCTCCCACCAAGAAACAAAAGCTAGAAGAGAGGCCTCAACATGTTGAGGAGATTTACTCTCCCTCCCAATCACCTCTGAATATCATGGATGATCAAGAGGTCACAGAGAAGGTACAAAAGTTGGGATCTCTAGGTCAAATTTTCATGACCTATGAGGAAATAAATGAAGGAGTGCTAGAGCCACCGAAGGAACCTAAAATAGGCTTAACAACTAGAGAAATTGGAGGGACATAATTGGACCCCATAATAAAACAAGAATGTGATGAGTTCTTAGCTAATGATGCCTTTGTGAAGGCTAGAGCATTCATGCAATTTTTATGGAAATTGAATATCAGTCAGTTTGAAGAAACATGTGAGAAAAGGCATGAGGAGAATCCAGACAAGGACATCAAGATCATAGAGGATGAGGTAAGAAAAGAAATGATAAATAGATTTGAGAAAGTCACTCTAGAACAGGGGAGAGACTTGGTGAGAAACTCAGGAGTGCTTATCCTCCCAGAAGGGGATATAGCTGATGCAGTGGTCCTAGATGTAGTCAAGAAATAGACAACACCTATTCATAAGACCAAGGAGGAGGTAGAACAGACCATTAAGGGAGTCACTTTCAGTAATGACCATCAAGCCTTAGTCACGTGGTCCGTAAAAAGAATGGAAATGGTAAAGGAAAACAAATTACTAAGGGTGATCTCACTGGTAGCCTAATAGTCAAAAGGGTTACTGATACTTCTATAGTTGAGGCACCAGGCATGGTGGTAGCAGCAACTCAACTAATAGCAAGAGTGGCAGAAAAGGAAGCCAAGGAAAAGGAGGAGCTCACATTAAGATTGGAAATAGTGTTGAAGGCTTATGGGGAGCTAAGACATGGCATATATGAAAAGGATACATTAATTGTAGACTTGAAGAAGAGGTTAGGTGAGCAAGGCCCAATTCAAGCTTAAGGGCAATTGCAAATTTCTTCTTCCCCTGCTAGACCTTCTTCTTCAAGCCCTATCATTGAATACCCCCTCTCCCCTCTTCCCCCTTCTATAGGTGATGAAGACATAGAGAAAAGGGAGAAACAAAGATATGAGAAGAGAATAAAGGACACAATCCTACATTTTGTTGCAAATGTAAAACCAAAAGAGGTTTATAGAGTTGCTAAGCAATTATCTGACATTTTGATCTCTTTTAAGAAGGAGATAACCACTATGGACCCAATTTTGGAAAGATGGGTTGCTAGAAAGAATAGGTTGAAATCATTTTCTGATTTGATTATAGATCAATGTATTGTGGATATCCAACTAACAAATACTTATAAATTTGTTAAGACCCTTTTTGAATTTGAGGTAAATAGAGAAAGTTTAAAGAGAAAGGAAGAGACCTTAAGGGCTAGGTACTTTTAGGATAGTTTTCAAATGTTCCCAGGTCTTGTCAAAGCAGATGGAGTTATAAAGGACAGGGACCAATGGCTAGAACAAATTGATGGGGAGGTGTCAGCTAGAATATACACCATTTTGAATACAAAAGATAATACCCCCTTTGTACAATTAATTGAAATACTATAGGATGTTAGAATACATTTTACTAATGTGAGAAATGAGGTACACCAAGTAGTTGATGATTGGGACAAATTGCTACCAAAAAGGGATGAAGTTATGGCCTTTCATTAGGCAAGTGAAGGAACTTATGCATCTTGGGAAACAACATATCCTATAGAAAGTGCCAAAGGAGATGAGACATCCACTAAAGAGGCAACAAGTGGTAGTGCCCCAACCCCTTGAAATCAAAGCAAACAATGATGGGAACCTCAAACAGTTGAAGAAAGCATGGATGCTACACCAGGCAAAAGTTGAACTGACCTTGGGACTTGCTGCAGATTTTGGTGCTCATCTCTACAAGCCATTTTGTAAAATTATAACAAGAAGATGTTATATTTATCTTTTTTTGTCTTATGTGGTGAGCACTATTTGTCTTTTGTAAGAAAGATTTGAAGCTTGTATGCAATCCTTGTTTCTATAAAAGGATTACCAAGATCATTTTAGAAGGATCAAAACTTGGACATTCTTACTGACAAGTTTTGAGTCTAGGATACTGTAGACTGTATTAGGCAAGTTTTTTGTAAAAAGCAATATTGCTGGTTCAACAAAATATCCAGAAAGTTGCATTTTAAAGCATTTTGTATACATTACGTTGATATATCATTTGAATAAAATCCAAAGTTTACATATCTCCTTCGTGTATTTCTCTTTGAGTTATGAATTGATAAAATTCATTGCATGGATAATCTCTATGTGTATGTTTATATTCTTTAGCTCTGATCTAGGATCAGATTAAATAAGCTTTAGATATGTCATAAATTCTTTAAAGTTTTACATAAGGATTTAAGTAGTGTGAATCTAGGATTCCTTTGATAAAATCCACCATAGGGTGATAACATTTTCAAAGGGGAGGACCATCAAAGTTCAATATATTTGTTTTGTGTATTACAATTTTGCAGTGAGGATGTTGCCCAATGGATAAGGCACTGGCCAGCAGTGGAGCTATTTTATAGAGATTAGTGTTTGAGAAGGTTATATTTGCATTCCTAACATTTTGATATAAATTTGTCAAAATTATTTAAGTATAGTGACTTGCAAAGTAGTGTTCCATCTAATGATAATGGAGAATCAATGAATGAATGGTCATCATTTAGCATTTTCTTATCATTTATCTGTTATTATTGAATCCAGTCTATTATTGTTGAAGTAAGGCTTATTGTTACTGGATTAGGAGTACTCTCCTTGGTTTTGCAGGGCCAGAAGTGTAGAGGGAAATCTTGTCCCTATAGTTGGTCCAATCATCATAGAATTCCATATTTGGATCTAACCCATCCTAAAACCCTATAGATGTATTGGTTGCTTTTAAAAGCATAAAGCCCAATTTGAGGAACCAACAGGTAGCTCCAAAAAATATTTTGGTAAAATGATTCTCATTGTCATTATTGGTTTCATGTGTATTTGATTTAGAATCCCTCATATTTCTTGCTTTCTTGTGAGTAACGACCATACAAAAGTGACCTTTGAAAGCATGAATGTATTACAAATGAAGTCAAGGGGATAATATTCGATGTATACTTGGTTTGTTAAAAGGGGTTTATGATATATGAAGGGTGTCTTAGGGTATCAAATGTGAAGGATGATTGGTGAGATTTAGATTAGGAGCAAAAAATGAGATTGATTTTGATAAAAAATGATAGGACCCTAGGGATATGTTGATGATAGATAGATTTTTATTTGAGTGATTTTGGGTTGATTTGATAAAATTTTGACATGGGATGTTTTTATTTGATTGGGTTTTGTTGAATGATAAAGTTGTATTTATTTGTTTTTGGATAATAACAAGTTTTACGACAACCTTTGGTAAAACTAGATCATTTATATGTCCAAGAGATTGATTTGGATGATATCTTCACATATTTGAGATAGGCTAAGTTCTCAAGCAACAAATGGATAAAATATTAATCTTGAGATAAGGATTTTTATCTCACTTCAGGATATCTTTCAACCTTAAGATAATTGATTTGACTTGATGTGATTAGGATAGGTTTGATGGATTGGATTGATCAAAGGTTTTATTTGGATTTGGATTGGAGCAACTTGGATAGGTTTGATAAGAATCATTTATATTTGTAAGGATAATTTTATTAGTCAAATTCTCCTATATCCAAAGATAAATTTTGAATAGGTTTGGAAGGGTTTGATGGTCAAATATGGGGTGTACTTGGAGGTTCAGTATGGTGGGTCAAATATGGAAATGAAGGTTAATAGGTCATTATGTCAGAGATATGATCAGAGGGTTGGTATGGAGGCTCAAAATAGGTCTTTAGACAGTCAATTTGCTATTGGGTAGAGAATTGGAGGCGTTATTCCCCTTTCAGAGACATTGATTCATGCAAGTGTCGATCTGTAGGCAACCTTTTTTCGCTCATCCTAGATATTGGTATTATAAATTTATGTTTAAAAATTAATAATTTTATCCTATCCACATTTTAATGTAGCATTTGAACTATTGTTCCATGTTATTTTAATGACTATTATAACAATCCTTATGTTTGCAAAAAATAGACTCATATCATTATATTAAGTTGCAAGCATGTGAGGGTCATTTGGGGCAATTTCACTATTAACGAGTAGCTAGTTTGTGTAATAATTTTACTAAGTTGTATGAAATTTGTGAAATGAAATTGATTTAAGTTTTATGTTAAATTAGTTGCTTAAACAATGATAAAAGTGATGAAGTTTTTGGATATTTCATTTTATGTTGGAGGTAATTACATATATGTTGAAGACAATAATTTGTATTCAAAATCCTTATGTGATTTATAAATTTATTAAATTGCTAAGATATTTCACTAGAGATATTACATATAGGAACTGTGTTGAAAACCTTTGTAAAGTGAACAAAACAAAAAAAATGCATATTCCCTTTCCCCATAACTTTTTCAATGGTTTGCATTAATATTTGTTTGCTTCTTGCCTATCTTTTCAATGTCCTCCTTGCAATTTTGTATTTCTCATTAAAAGAAAAAATTAATAAAAAATAATTTATGTTTTATTTCTTTTTTTTGTTCCTTTGCACTTCCTCGTAGAAACCCAAAAATGGTTCACACATATGTGCCTCCCCTTTTTAACATGTCTTCTATATTGTGTCATTCTTCATTTGATTAATTATTAGCATTTCTTGGATTTCATATCATAACCTCTATCACTTCGGCTGAATTGATCATGTTCAAAATCATTTTCAAAACATGTCAAGTTATTTCAAGTCCTTATCAATCATATCAACATCATTTAAAATCATATTATCATGTTCAAAATCAATCCAAGGTATTGTCAAAGTTCATTGATGCCTCATCATTTCAAAACTTGTCAATCACTTTCAAAATCAGTCCAGGGTATTGTTAAAGTTCATTGATGCCACATCATTTTCAAATCATTACAAAATATCATCTCTTTCATAATCAATTTGGGGCATTTTCAAATTTCATTGATGCCTCATCATTATCAATCCAAGACATTATCAAAGTTCATCGATGCCCCATCATTATCAATTCGGGGAATTGTCAAAGTTCATTGATGACTTATCATTTTCAATCAAGTAAAGTCCTTATCAATTGCATTAATGTCAGTTCAAATCATTTCAATATTATCAAGTCAACTAAAATCAATTTCAAATCCATCCAAAGGCATTGTCAAATTTCATCGATGCCTCATCAGTTGTAACTTTCAAATCACTTTAAATCTTATCAGTCACTATTATGATCAACCTAGTGCATTATCCAAGTTCATCAATGTCATTCCTAAACCTTTTCAAAACCATCAAAATCAATCTGAACCTTCATCAAAATTATTAAAATTGGTCCAACTTTGCATCAAAGTCATCAATTCGATCGATAATTAACTAATTTGTCCCTTAGGGGTAAATAACCCATAGTTTATCCCTATGTCCTAATTGAATAAATAAATTAACTTCATTTATTTCCCCTTTCCTATGTCTCCACAATTGATTAATTTATATTAATTAATTGACTAATTTACCATTTTAGAATTTCCTAAATTCCTCTTTTACTAATTTCCATTTTGGTGGGAATAAATGAGTTTTTCAAATTCAAAAATTTATTCCCCCTAATTGTGCATCCATTCCCTATAGTCGTGCTTTATGATTTCTTCCACCTTTCCTTTCACCTATTTCCATTAATTTAGCCTTCATGATTTCCTATTAATTTTCCACCATATTTCCCTTCCAATTTGTCCTTAATTTATGCATTCCCTTTTTTGCATTCAATTTTTCATAATCATGACATCCTTCCAATTTGCATATCAAATTACCATTTTTGCAATTTCTTCTTCAACCTCTATAAACTGAGAGCATTTTTGCCTTCAATCTTTAACCATCATTTTTTAGTCTTCTCACCATCACTACAATCATTTTTTCATTCATTATTAAGTGCACAATGTCAATGTGGGAGCAACATATCAATATTTGGAGAAACAAGAAAGAGCACAATTGTCAAATTGAGAGAGTTTGCTTTTAATTTGTATATCTTTTATCTCAAAAAAATTTCATGTTTAGATAGGTTGATTGTGCATGCTTTAGAGTTTAATGGTTCCTCTAGTGTGAATTTTTTTCTCATTTTTCATTCCTACATTTGGTGAAAATGACATGAACATGCTTATCTAATTGGTTCTTTGTTGTTTTGATGCATTTGCAAGTCCTACAAGACACTTGCATACAATGGTCTATGTTCTGCGCAATTGGAGAGGGTTTTTGCACACATGACACTCTTTTTTGCACACTTGGTGCCCAGAGTTGCATATTTGGTCATGTTTATTGTGTAGTTGGTCATGATAATTGCACACTTGGTGTTTTGGATAGCTATGTTGGGGTTTAGGATTTAGATTTACATTTTAGTGCTTTCTGCATTCATTTCCTTCTATTTAAAGGCTATATAAACCCTATTAAGGCTCAATTAACATAAAATTAACTTCACATATTGATTTTGACATCTATAAATAACCCTAACACTTATTTTGGTGCTCTTAAAATGAACTTAACCTAGTTTAGGGTTTAATGCAAAGGCTAGTTAATCTACTTTCTTTCAATTTAGGCCAAGTTCATAATCTAGCCTAATTAGGGGTCCTAATTGGTTGAAATACTTCAAATAAAGTTGATTAAGTAAAAAGGATCTTAAAATGAACATTCACATTTGATTTGCGGGCTTAAAATGAGCATTCATATAGTTTAGGGGTAATTATTAATTTGGTTATTTAAGGTATTTTCAAGTCAATTCAAATCTGCATCTAGTTTAATTAGGGTTTCATGTTGATTCAAAATACTTTAACGTAAAGTTTTTAAATAGATGAATGAAGCCTAATTAGGTCAATAAACATGGTCATTAGTGTAAATTTTTTTAGTAACTATCTGAGACATTATATCCTTGTTTTTAGGTCTTAAGCGCTTGGTGACTGATCTTACACACTTGGTCAGAGTTTATGCACACTTGGTCAATACTTATGCACAAGTTATTCACAGTTATGTGCACTTGGTTCATTGTTATGTGTAGTTGGTAAATTTTAGGGTTTTGATGCTTAATTTTGTAAATTTACATTCATACCTATGTTTTTGCACTTAGTATAGATTATTTTTGTGTTATTGATGGTCCTTGTATCTTTTTGGCAATTGAGGGATGAGGAATGAATGATAAACTACTAATGTGTTTGATGCAGGATGCTTGACGAAGACCTTGTATGTCTTCCAAATTTCTATGCTTGTTTTTTAGTAGTTAGAGAACATTTCAATTTGGTTCTTAAAATGAACAAATTTTCTTGTGTTGGATATGTTCTTTGGATTGTAATCCTAAGATTGAATGAATGTATCATCTCCTCTCACTTTCGTAGATCTTGGCTAAGGATAAACTCATTTAGTCTTTTAGAGGGCCAGCCTCTAAAGTGCTTTAGCATAGCCAGTGAGAGAGAATGACCCCAGTGGGAACAAGGAAAATCCAGCCTCTTCCAACCCACTATAATAAAATCCCTCCTTGAGATTAAAGTCTCAGAGGACAAAGATAGATTGTGCCTAGTATTCATTGGGGACTACATGTCCTAAATAGTGCTTATGCTACCATGATGCCTTGTATGATTCACAATTTATGTTTGAAATAGATGCCCTGACTAAAAATCTCTTGTTGTAGTGACCAAAATAAAACATGTCTATTCACTAGCACAAGGGGGAAACCATGAAGACATCCTACACTTTCATGGCTCTTGGTTGAGATGGTGGTCCCTTGGGAAGTGATGACCCTTTGGATTCAAATCTTGGTATGCCTGAGAAGTGAGTGCACTGTAAGGGGGAGCCCGAGCTACCAAGCTTCTAGGTTGTCTACCTTGAGTAGGTGCAACTGAACTTGTTCAAGTTGGAATTCAATGAATATTTTCCTTGCTAGCCTAGGTTGTGGTGTGATTGTTTACTTTTTTACAACAACCATTTTTTCTAATGTGTTTTTTGTGAGTGCTCAAACATTTTAAGATAATTAAGAACACATTCAAACCAATCAAAATATTTTCAAGTTCACACCAAAACACTCAAATTTGTCTCAAACACCTTGTAAGAGCATGTAACCTCAAAACATTCATTTTGGATCCTTGTGGCATGATTATATTCCTCATTGTAATTGCACTTAGTCCTCATTTTGTATACCAAAATATTTGCAATCTTGATTTATCCTTTGCACCTTCAAAGTCTTTGTATTAGTTGTCCTCATTAAACCCTCATTATAGTTGCATGTTGTCATGTTTGCATCTAGAACATTTCAAAAAATCTCAAAAATTCAAATCCTAGAGCCCTTCCTTGTGTTATTGGAAGAGCATCTTGACTTTTCTTTAATATTGTTCCTTTGTCCTTATATAATTTAAGTTAATACCTAATATTTATCATGATAGGTTTGACCATGTCATTTATCATTTAATTTTGTCCTTTTGATCATCAAAAAGTCAAGGTCCTATTTTAGTTTCCTAAGGTTATATTCTTAGGTTTACATTTGAATTTTTTTTTCCAAATTTCAAAATCCAAAAAAATGTAGTTTGCATCCTTGCATAATCATCTTTTAGGTTACATATCATTTCAAAATCCTTCAAAATTTAAAAAACAAAGTGCATTTTGCATACCCCTCATCCTTAGGTGCATATATAAATCATGACAATTGTAACAAGGTCCCAAAGGCAACAAGGTTCCTATCAAACTGATTACATTTCAAGTGAGAACACACAAGCACACTTTGACCCAAGACAAGGCATACCCTTTCAAACACAAACTTTAGAACTAAACATGATGTACACCTCAAACGATGTAACCCAAGCACATTTGGAACTAAGACAAATGACATTATAAGAATCAAATGATCAATCACATCAATATCACACATACTTGATCCAAATATTGCAAGAAAATTTGGATAACGAAAAGAAGAGCTTGGAAGAAAACATGGAAAAGATGATAAATAAGGACAAAGAGATAACCAAACTCCTTAAACCTCCAAATTAAAGTTTTTGGTGAAATCGACATACAATATCTCATTTAAAAATCAAGAATACCAAAACTTATTGCACAACTAAATGAGGTAAATGAAAACTTCAACCAAGCCCAATTAAACCATGTTCAAGAACAAACTTTTTACAACCAAGTTCTAAAATAATCATTGAACCGAAAATAAATTTCAAATAAAAGATTTCAACTAGAGCATGACATAATTCAATGGGGACCACCACATAATCATGAAATAATACTAATTCCAATGCAATGATGTGATCTTCAATTAATTTCACAACCTCTTGTGCCAATCATATAAGAAAGTAAATCAATACCAAGGTCACAAATAATTTTTTCTTCAAGAACATCACATGTCAATGAATGTCCTTTTGAATCTTCAAATTCACCAAGTTTTTCTCAAACAAGCACAAATTCAAACATGTCATACTTTGAACATCAATCAAACATATTCAATGAGTAACCATTTGTGTGACATGTTAAATCAACAAATTATTTACAACATACACACATTGATGTGGATTCACTAATAAGATTGTCTAAGCATAAAAAAATTTAAACCCAATTTTTTAAAGAGTTTGTTTTAAAAATGTCTATAAATGGCTCTCCCAAAGCAATAACATATCTGAAACACCCATATCCTACCAAGACATTTAACTTCAAGAAGCATCAATGTCTCCCTCCATTCCTTCATCTTCTCAAGTTTCACAAGAAAAATTTCCTCCATCTCCCTCAAATGACCTACCCAATGATGAAACCTTCCAAGGGCTATCCATAGAAGAAATCAAAGCTATCCCATTTCTTGATATAAGTCCTTTTCAAGCTTCGAAAATTCTATAAACAATGCTACCATGTCCTCCATCTTCAAGTAATCCCATTAAAGAGAGTTCAATTCAAAGTCTATCTCCTTCTTGTCAAAACATCGATCCCTTTCCAGAGCTATCCATGCATATTCGAAGTTATACCCCATGTCAAGAGGATGATTCAAATCATGAATAAATGAGTCCTAAAACAAATCAATATCAAGATCAAAATCCCAATGATGACCAATCCCTTCCAACTTTCGACCAATATCCAATTTCCCTTAAGCCTCATGATGAGTCCAATATCCCTAACTCTCCTATCCAAGATGCTCCCCTTCCATATCATGAACAAAATGTCCTTCTAAGTTCCATTGACCTTTGATTTCCTTAGAAAGATCACGACCTCCCTTCCATTCTTCATAATGATTCAATCTAAAGTAAAAATCAAAACACCTTTATAATGGAATCTAATGATCCCCTTCCAAGTCAAGAACAAAGAATCCATCCACCTTCATGTACACCACAAGATCCCACTGTCCCTTCAAATCCTCCTCTAGATCCTTCCATCCCCTCATTTCCTTGTTCTAATCCTCCATATCTCCCACAAGATCCTATCCTGCTAGATGATCTTGTCATTACTCCTATTCTATTGTAAAATCATGTTATTCCTCCTGATCCCCCTCATGATTTCAACACATTTATGCAAGACATTCATGAACCCCTTACACTTCAAATGGGTTCCACTAGTTCTATAAAGTTGTTAGTAAATAAATTTGTCTTTTCTATTCTTGATCTTAATTTGCTCTATCACCCTTTACAAAATTTCAAATCTTTACTAACAAATGAATTAAACTTCAAATGTTTAATTCTCTGAATTGTGGTACAGCTCCCAATAATATCTTCAATGAATATATTTTACCAAACCATGCATTACTGCAAATATTTAACTTTTAACCAGAAATTTAATAAGGCTATGAGCAATCTTTCATCAATATGATTCGATCACTTATGATCAGTAACAAGATATCACTATAAAGCTCACAGGTTTGAACTAATAAAAGCCATAGCTTTAAACTTTTATCTAACTCTGATTAACAAAATAAAATAACACAACTTAATTCAAGAAAAGATTTCATCCACTGAATAATACTCCAACAAAAGCCCACTCATAAACATAAACCAATAGATTTATATCAAATAAGTTTTTTCATTCACTGGTAGAAAAGTCTTTTCAAATCAAGTTTTTTGCAGGAAATTTTAACTCTAAGCTATATTATTCTATTAATTTCTTCAAAAACTAGCTAACTCCTTTCGAAAGTTTTTCCTGGCCTTATATAGCCATCTGGTACAACTTATCAAAAATTAAGAATGTCCATGAAACTCCGTGAGTTTCGGATAAAACATAACTACTTTGCATGAAAACTGGAAAGGAATTGAAAATGAACACCCTAAGCAAATGATTTCCAAGGAAATCTATTATCTTCGGCTGAGCTGGATGATCGAGGTTTAGTTTGGTTAGGTCCTAGATGTGCGTGTTTGCTTCTACTCCTCATGTGCCATAGATGCACCAATGATTGTGGCATGATATGGCAAACTGACGAGGGTGATCCGCTGCGCAAGTACCTTCCTATCTTTGTAAATTTGTCCTAGGCTTACCTTGTGAGACTCTAGGTTTAGTGCATTAGAAGACATTTTACAAGTAAAATATCCCAATTCAACTGGGAAACAAGACTTAGCTCTACCTTTTCTCTCCTTGACTCCTTTGTGCACGTAAGCTAACTGACGGGATACCTTAGCAATTACCAGGCTGTCAAAAGCATAACGGGGTAATTTAAATGGTTCTCCTTCAAAACCACCTATTCTCAAGTATGTAAATCTCCTGAATTGAATGAAGAAACTTCCATAAATATTCACAAAAGACTTGGCTTCCTCAGACATTCGCTGTTCAGTATTCCCTTGGAGCTCATGTGTCAATTTCCCAAAAAACACACCATTTACTTTAAGGAAATTGACCATATAAAATTCCCTTTGAAGGTGAGGGTAATATATCATAGATTTTCATATTGGGAATAGATTGTTCATGGAATAAACCCTTCCATTCATGGGTGCAGGCTAAAATATAGAATAAATATGAGGACATATAAAAGTCGCTACCGGTAAGGAAATTAGCCAATTGATGGTTGAGTTAATCTGCTATTGTCTCAGCCCAATCTATGTGTCATTCTCCACCCAAAGTCACTTGAATATTAAAATACATCCAATCATGCCAGTAATATGCATGCTGGTTTCCCTTAATCCTATTCAACATGATAACCAAGTATGCCACCCCAGGTTTAAAATGATCTATAGTCAACGGCTTTGGAAGCGGAGACCCTCCTTCTGAGCCTTCTGGAGCCAATACTGAGTGATCTCATTTCTGTACACCTATCTCTTAGTAGCAAAAACTGAATAAGAAGAAGGTATGTTCCAGCCCTCGTATGGGTCTTTCTCTGGGATTCCTAGGGCTTTTTACACTACTTCCCTGGTTATGAAAACAAGTGGGCTCCCATCAATTTTCCTTATGCACTTCTCCCCAAAACTATATCTCCTAGAACATTCACAATTAATTCACGATAAGGAGTTACTATAGGAAATGCGACTGCATCAGTTAAGCCACTTTGGATAGCTTTGTCTAGCATGGAGCCTGGGATAGGTTCCTTAATGCGGGCTATAATATCTTCTAGAGCTCCGATTTTGATATGGGTATCTTCACAATTAGGCAGGGAACATAATAACAGGGAAGTATTTTTGAAATTGGGCATGGGGTCCTTCATCTTAGGCTTTCAAATTTAGAAATTTTAATAGGAGAAAACAACAAGCTGACATAGAAATGCACCTTAAAGTAATACTGCAATGAAGGATGAAGCTAGCAAAAGGGCTTACCTGGTTTTATGCGAATGATAGAGCTCTGAGATGAGAGGAGAATACATTCCCTGATAGATGCGGCATGAAAACTTCTTAGCATTATGAGAAAATATGGCTGGACTCTTAATATTTATTGCAAGCAGTTTACAAATCTCTGAGAGACTCGGTGCAAGCTAAATTAATGATGCACAACTTTTGAATTAATGATTATTGAATGTCTTGCGGCATATGTATCATTAATTACTGTACTTTCCCCTTACTTGAAATGACAATTTAAAGTCACATCAATTAATCATGCACTTTCAACACGCGCGGATAACATAATGAAGTACCAGCTGTCACATGTGTCATGTCATTTTTACTTTTTCAAACTACGGGCCAACATTGAACTCTGAACTTGGAATTATGAGAGTTCACAATTCAAGTTCAACATACATGACGAAGGACTATTCATCGATATGATTCAATCAAAATAAAAGGGCAAAAGTTAAGCCATAAAGGAAAATAGCAAAGAGCTTTGTGAGACAATAAAGACCATTGAACTCAGAAGTTTGAACCAAACTTAGTTCAATATTCACAGTTCAAGAGATAAGCGCGTGATGCAAAGTGGAAATGCCGTTAGACTTGCCAATGAAAATGAAACCATACCGATGAATGTTATTGAACGTTGAACATTGAACTACTTGAGTTCGATGGTTCAAGTTCAACCGACAAGGTGTTTGTGCAAAGGTAAACAAAAATAAATAACACCTTATAAAATTCTAGGGTGATTTTGGGAAAAGTAAACCTACAATATTTACACAAAATCTATAGGTAACAATGGCTCCGACTGGGGACAAGGCCTGACAAGGACGAAGGATGAATCTTGACTCTAGTTTCGCAGACTAGGAAAACTGAAAACAAAAATGAAAGGAGAAAAGCCAAAAAGGAAAGCGGAAAAGAACACAGCCAAAAGATATGTACAAAATGAGGGAACCTAAACTAGAGCTTATACAGCTTCAGATCCTGACCGTTAAAGGTCAGGGGTAAAACAAAACCATCCAGATTTTCTAGCTTAAAAGAATTACCTCCAAGTGCCAAATTGATGACAAATGGACCCTTCCAAAGTGAATCAAATTTCCCATGAGCACCGTTGGGTTCACGCCGCTTATCCCATAATAATACCTGGTCCCCTTCCATGAAGTTCTGAGGCCTAGCCTTTTGATCAAACATTTTCTTCACTCATGCTTAATGTAAGGCTATCTTGTCAACCATCTCTTCCCTTTCTTCCTGTACTTTATTCAGATACAAAATCCTCTTTTGAAGAGCATCTCGATAGACTTGGTCTTCAATGGTTTTCTGTAACTTTGTTGTAGCTAACTCTAAAGGCAGGGAAAGCTGAGCTTCAACACCATAGACCAACTCAAAGGGGGAAACACCAATAGCTCTCTTTGGTGACATTTGATCTGCCCAAAGGGCTTCAAATAACTTTTTGTGCCAGTCCTTGGCATTGTCACATACCAAATTTCTCATTATTCTGATCAAATTTTTATTACTTGACTATGCCTGTCCATTTCCCTGCGGATAGTAGTCGGATGCATGGGAAAGGTAAATGCCATGATCATAGTAGAAAGATTGCAACTCATTAGAAGAGAAATTAGTGGCATTATCTATAACCAATTTAGATGGGACCCCAAACCTGACCAGAATATAGTTTTTAACAAAATCACAAACCACCTCAGATGTGGTTCTCTTAACAGGGATTGCCTCCACCCATTTTGTGAAGTAGTATGTTGCGGTAAGGATGTGGGTGTGACCAACACTAGAAGGAGGATTAATTGGACCAATAAAATCTAACCCCCATTGATCAAAAGGTTCTTCTATAACTACTAGTTTCAAGGGAAGGGCTGCTAACTGTGGTTTTCCTCCAAATAACTTACATTTCTCACATTTTGCAACCCATTTGTAGGAATCAACAAACATGCCTGGCCAATAGTAACAATTTCTCAGGATCTTGAACGCAGTCACCGTAGAAGAGAAATGACCACCACAGGCTTCATTATGAAACTTTACAAGCAACTTCTCTTGTTGTTCTTTGTCCACACACCTCAGGAATGCTCCATCTAATCCCTTTTTATATAAGATGTCATCCACAATGACATATTTCACAGCTTTCAATCTAAGATTTCTTCTTTCCTTCTGAGTCAAATGAGGTGGACAGTCTCCATATGTCAAATAAAAAGCCACATCAGAAAACTAGGAATCATGTAAACTTACAAAAAGAGCCATGGGAATACTGCCAGCTGATTCTTGTTCAGAGATTAGTTTGCATAGCCCCTGTCCTCAGACTAACTTAGTACGGCGGATATCCAAATCAAACTCCTAGATTTTGGAGATCCAGGTGGCTCGCTTATTCATCCCCACTTCCTATTGGGTAAGTACATCCTTCATGACAAAAGAAGGGACAAAGACAAGTGAATGTGAGTGCAAGATATAAAACCTAAAAACCTTGCCTACTTTTACCACCACAAATGCTTGCTTTTCTACCAAAGGGTAATTCAGCTCATGCTTCTTGAGAGGGATACTCATAAAGGCAATGGGTACTGCTTCATTTTTTTCATTTTCTTGTAATAAGATTCTAGATACTGTATGATCAGAAGCATAACAATGTATAATAAAATCTTTCTTATAATCAAGATTGATCAAAGTAGGAGCATTTGCTATGGCTTTCTTTATATCTTCAAACGCCTTGATTACTTCTACACTCCATTTAAAAGGATTCTTTTTCACTTAGAAGGCTCACCATGTGTTTAGTGGTTTCAGAAAAGTCAGGAACAAACCTCCTAAGGAAATTTGTCTGTCCGAAGAAAGACTTTACTTCAGTCCTGTTTGAAGGTAGACCAAGCTGTTGGATTGCTCTGACTCTATCTAGATCTATCTTAATTCCTTCTTTTGATACAATATGACCTAGTAGTTTTCCCTCTGTAACCGCAAACACAGATTTTTTAGGGTTCAGAGAGATACTGTGCTCCCTGCACCTTTGTAATACTCGACTTTAAGTCCCTTAGATGATTTTTGTGCTTCTTAGAAAAAACTGTTAAGTCATCGAGATAAACAACTATTACTTTATTCAACAAGTGGCTAAATGAGGAATTCATTGCATGTTGAAAGGTAGCCACTGCATTTATAAGACTAAATGGCATTCTATTGTAGGCATATGTTCCCCACGGAGTAGTAAAGGCTGTTTTGTGTTGATCCTGGTCATGCACCTTTATCTGGTTGTAACCAGAAAATCCATCAAGCATAGACATCATTTCCGAGCCAACCACAGTTTGTAAGATGTGATCCATAATAGGAAGACCATAATTATCTTTAAGGCTACATTGATTTAGGTTCCAAAAGTCTACATAGATCCTTATCTCTCCATTTTTCTTCCTAACAGGAACTATGTTTGCAATCCATCTAGAATGATGAATTAGATAGATAATGCGAGCCTGTAGCATTTTTTCAACTTCCTTTTGAATTACTTCAGAAACCTTTGGATTGTAATTTCTTATTTTTTGTTTGAAGGGTGTAGTCCCTGGTTTGAGGGGTATTTGGTGCTGAAATTTTCCATCTTTAAAATTCTTCAAATCATGATAGGACCAAGCGAATGTGTCTTTGAATTCTTTCAATAAACTTATAAATCTCTATTTTTCATCTGGAGAACAACACTTTCCCAAATTAACATATTTGGGTTCTTCCTCTATTTCTCCTATGTTTATCTTTTCATGATCATTTGGATTCTTCTCCTCTTTGGGAGGTACTTCATGACTCAGAGCATCATACTTGTCAATTTGTCTTTCTAGAGAGACTAGGCCCTTAGGAATACGATTTCCTTTCAATTGAAAAATCCCTTCTTTTGTCACTTCTCCTGGGCAAAACTCATCACAAGTTGATGAAGATCCCTCAAAATAGGTTGTACTAAAGACTTCATCCAATTGCAAAAAATTATCTATTTGTTTATCATCCTGGAAAACCTGCCAATGATCAGCATTATCCGGTACTTTTGGTCTGTGGACTATCTCAATTTTATACAAAGTCTACTTGAAGTTTGTATGTGGCAGCAATAGGGATGAAGAGACGGCTAGTGAATCAGCTCTACTATTTAACTCTCGGGGAATAGCTTCTATGGAGAAAGCTTCAAATTCTTCTATCTCATCCCAAACTCGATTCCTATAATGTTTGAGCCTCTCATTTTTAGCTGAATACATTGCACGTACTTGCCTAACCACCAACTCTGCATCTCCTTTGGCTTTAAGCATTTTGATTCCCATCTTCTTCGCCTCTTCAATACCTAGTAGAAGAGATTCATATTCTGTGGTATTGTTGGTGTTATCAAAATCAAGCTTGAATGCTCGAGGAAACAATTCTCCTCCTGGAGATATTAATACAATGCCTGCTCCTGATCCCATCACTGCACAACTTCCATCAAACTCCAAAATCCATAGACCATTTGAATTATTAATGTTTTCTTCACTGTTAAGGCCAGGTGTTGAGGAAATCATATAATTGCCAAATTCAGACTCTTGATAAAGCACTTGAGCCTTGGGAGACTCAGATGGGAAAACCGTGTATTTTGATTTTCCTTCTGGCTTCAACACCACTCTCTTCTCTCTGACTGGAATTATTGCTTGAGACCAATCAAGTTTTATCTCCCCTTCAAGATCCTGACAGAAAGTCCTGCTGAGAAGCATGTCGTAACTCACAGGAATATCTGCCACAAGAATAGTCAACTTGATCTTTTTACTAGGATACGCTACTAAGGCTACTTGGGCATCTTTAATTTGTCCAACTAAAGGAACTTGCTTAGCATCTAAGGCATAGCATTCACCAAAAGTTGTAGTGAGTGGAAGATCTAAAGCTTTAGCTACTAAGGCTGGCATGATATAGTCTAAGGCTCCTGAATCTATCACACAATAATTTAACTTGAATCCATGGATAAACAAGGATAGGTAAAAAGGCTCAGGCTTAACACCTAATTTGGGAGTTTTTTCTTGTACAGGATCTTTTCCTTCCTGCGAATCTTTGCTCTCGATTGATTGATTTTCTGTATAGGTTTTTTTAACAAATGCAGAATTGGTTGTATCATTGTCTGAATGATCATCAGGGGGATGAGTGGACTTAACATGCTTAACCATTCTATCTAATTCCCTAGGATTCATTCTTAGATATTTGGTAGGGATAACTTGAATCTTTGAGGTTTCACAAAAATCAATAATATCAAAAGGAGTAGAACTATTTTTCTTTGTTAAATCATCCTCCTTAGAAAAAGAATTTTTAAGATTTGGAGTCTTTTGTGAAAATTCTTTACCTCTTTCCCAAAGCTGCGATATGGATGGGGTATTAGCTGCTTGAGAATTGCGGTAGCCTCTTGTCATCACAATGCATGCAGGGTCCTCTAATGTTGCCAGAATACTTCCTCCTCATTCAGAGTTGGATTTGTATTCTACATAAAAAATTTCAGAGTCGCCAGGCAACTGAGGATTTCCTTCATCATCGGATGATTCCTTTGTCAATTCTCGATTTACATGCATCTGCATTGATCAGATCATTTCTGGACATAAAGCCCCATCATGATCATCTGTTAGGTGAAAGGTGCACATATTAGCCCACCTAGGAGGAGCTTCAATTTGATTCTTATTAGCTGGAGATAAGGCTGGAGTCCTATTGCTAGGTCTAGCTTGTTCAATTGCACCTCTAGATATATCTCTATACAAAGGGGGAAAGTTTGCATTACCTTTGGGAAGTTGCCTTTTGAGAGTGATTACATCATTCATCAATCTTTGCAACATTGGATCAGAGGAAGACACGTTTTGATTATTAGGCACTTAGACATCCTTTCTCCATTTTCCTGCCATGATGAGGTCATCCTCTAACTCGATAGCCTATTGTTGAGCAGCCGTCAAGTCCACTGGTCTATTTCTTCTTAAATGGAAATCGATATCTGGGGGCATTGAATTTACGAAGAAACACTGCTGATTTTTAGGAGTTAGCCTTTTCACCGTAGGGATTTTATGAATGACCTTATTGTATCGAGCCACATAATCTCTCATAGGTTCATGGATCTCCTTTTTCATCTGCATGAGTTGAGCTAGCAGAGAATGTTCATCATCTGCACTTTTGAAACGAGCTTCAAATGCAACTTTCATAGAATTCCAGTCAGTTATATATGCTGCAGGAAGGTGTCCAAACCAATCTGCTGCTCCGTCTGTTAAGGTTTGAACAAAAAGTCAGACTGCTATGTCTTCTTCTTGTACATCTAAGATACCCATGGCTACATTAAAGGAATTATAATGTTCTTCCACAGCTACTTTACCATCACTGAAAAACCTCGGGAGAACATCTTTAGCACCTTTAGGCAAAGCATGATGAGCTGCCAGAGCTAGTGGGCCTACTGCATTACCCCATGGTTGGGCCATAATGATTGTTGGAAAAATAGTCAATAAAGGAGGGGCTTGTATACCTGATAAAGTTAAAGCTTGCCAATCACAGGTCTTAGGGGATGAACAGAAATATTCTTTAGGAGGAGACGTGGGTCTACTATGAGCCTTTTTCTTTGAGGGATGAAATCTTGTGGTTTCAAGATTTCTCACTTCTTCAAAAACCTCATCAAAAATACTTGCCTCTCATTATGACCTGGTGTAAGCTCTAGACTCCAGCTTAGTGATTTATGGTCTCTGAATCACTCTATCAACTATTGCGGCTTCTTGGGCTACGAGGAGACCTCTTAACCATTCACCAATCTCTTCCTCTTCTTCTAGTACTAACTGAACCTGTTGATATTGTTCGTTACTTGTTTTTACTTTCCAGGCCAAATTATTTAAGTTTGCAACAATGTCCTCTTGAGTGTCATGAAAATCTAAACCCGGTTGCAAGACTGGGGGAAGTTCAACTCTGTCAGGTATTCTATCAGCAGGTAAAACCATAATCACTCTTTCGAGTCAAGCAAAGACACTAGCATTCTATTCCTTCCCCAGTAGAGTCACCAAAAACTGTTAGTAAATAAATTTGTCTTTTTTATTCTTGATCTTAATTTGCTCTATCACCCTTTATGAAATTTCAATTCTTTACTAACAAATGAATTAAACTTCAAATGTTTAATTCTTTGAATTGTGGTACAGCTCCCAATAATATCTGCAATGAATATATTTTACCAAACCATGCATTACTGCAAATATTTAACTTTTAACCAGAAAATTACTAAGGCTATGAGCAATCTTTCATCAATATGATTCGATCACTTATGATCAGTAACAAGATATCACTATAAAGCTCACAGGTTTGAACTAATAAAAGCCATAGCTTTAAAATTTTATCTAACTCTGATTAACACAATAAAATAACACAACTTAATTCAAGAAAAGATTTCATCCACTGAATAATACTCCAACAGAAGCCCACTCATAAACATAAACCAACAGATTTATATCAAATAAGTTTTTTCATTCACTGGTAGAAAAGTCTTTTCAAATCAAGTTTTTTGTAGGAAATTTTAACTCTAAGCTATATTATTCTATTACTTTCTTCAAAAACTAACTCCTTTCAAAAAAATTTCCTGGCCTTATATAGCCATCTGGTACAACTTATCAAAAATTAAGAATGTCCATGAAACTCCCAGAGTTTCGGATAAAACATAACTACTTTGCATGCAAACTGGAAAGGAACTGAAAATGAACACCCTAAGCAAATGATTTCCAAGGAAATCCGTTATCTTCGGCTGAGCTGGATGATCAAGGTTTAGTTCAGTTAGGCCCTAGACGCGCGTGCTTGCTTCCACTCCTCATGTGCCATGGATGCACCAATGATCATGGCATGATATGGCAAACTGACGAGGGTGATCCGTTGCACAAGTACCTTCCTATCTTTGCAAATTTGTCCTAGGCTTGCCTTGTGAGACTCCAGGTTTAGTGCATCAGAAGACATTTTACAGGTAAAATATCCCAATTCAACTGGGAAACAAGACTTAGCTCTACCTTTTCTCTCCTTGACTCCTTTGTGCACGTAAGCTAATTGACAGGATACCTCAGCAATTACCAGGCTGTCAAAAGCATAACGGGGTAATTTAAATGGTTCTCCTTCAAAACCACCTATTCTCAAGTATGTAAATCTCTTGAATTGAATGAAGAAACTTCCATAAATATTCACAAAAGACTTGGCTTCCAAAGACATTCGCTGTTCAGTATTCCCTTGGAGCTCATGAGTCAATTTCCTAAAAAACACACCATTTACTTTAAGGAAATTGACCATATAAAATTCCCTCTGAAGGTGAGGGTAATAATCATAGATTTTCATATTGGGAACAGGTTGTTCATGGAATAAACCCTTCCATTCACGGGTGCAGGTTAAATATAGAACAAATACGAGGACATATAAAAGTCACTACTGGTAAGGAAATTAGCCAATTGATGGTTGAGTTCATCTGCTATTGTCTCAGCCCAATCTATGTGTCGTTCTCTGCCCAAAGTCACTTGAATATAAAAATACATCCAATCATGCCAGTAATATGCATGCTGGTTTCCCTTAATCCTATTCAACATGATAACCAAGTATGCCACCCCAGGTTTAAAATGATCTATAGTCAACGGCTTTGGAAGTGGAGACCCTCCTTTCTGAGCCTTCTGGAGCCAATACTGAGGGATCTCATTTCTGTACACCTGTCTCTTAGTAGCAAAAATTGAATAAGAAGAAGGTATGTTCCAGCCCTCATATGGGTCTTTCTCTGGGATTCCTAGGGCTTTTTACACTACTTCCCTGGTTATGAAAACAAGTGGGCTCCCATCAATTTTCCTTATGCACTTCTCCTCAAAACTATATCTCCTGGAACATTCCACAATTAATTCACGGCAAGGAGCTACTATAGGAAATGCGGCTGCATCAATTAAGCCACTCTGGATAGCTTTGTCTAGCATGGAGCCTAGGATAGGTTCCTTAATGCGGGCTATAATATCTTCTAGTGCTCCGGTTTTGATATGGGTATCTTCACAATTAGGCAGGGAACATAATAATAGGGAAGTGTTTTCAAAATTGGGCACGGGGTCCTTCATCTTAGGCTTTCAAATTTAGAAATTTTAACAGGAGAAAATAGCAAGCTGACATAGAAATGCACCTTAAAGTAATACTGCAATGAAGGATGAAGCTAGCAAAAGGGCTTACCTGGTTTTATGTGTTAGCTTGTGGTGACTAATCAGGAAAGTACTGTACTTTTTGAGGAAATTTTTTTGAGGCCAACTACTTTTTTCGGTTATTTGGGCCGACTACTTATAACTCATTCTAACCCTAAAGCGGGAAAATATTGTATAATATAGCTTAGGGTTAGGGATTTTTACTATGTATGATTTTAGTACTTGCGGCAGAGTTGGGCTGTAAGGGATTACGGATTGTAATCAGGTTGTAATCACTGGATAATAATAATATTGGACTTGCTGTTGGTGGACGTAGCCCAGGGATTGGGTGAACCACGTTAAATCTGTGTGCCATTGTGTTCTATTCTGTGTGGTTTATTATTTTCTGATATTAGTTATATTTGCACATAATTGTTATTTCTGCCTTGTTAATCCTAACAAGTGGTATCAGAGTGAGGTTATTTCATTCGTTCTTTCATCTATTCTCTGAAGAAGGTCTCACGAGTTAGTGGGAGAGTCTCTCGGTTAAGTGGGAGAAATGGCAGAAGAGGGTAGGCTGAAGGTTGATAAGTTTAATGGGCAGAACTTCCAGTTATGGAAGATGCAAATGGAGGATTATCTCTATCAGAAGGATCTATGGCGGCCATTAGAGGGAGTAGCCAAGAAAGAGCAATCAATGTCTCAGGAGGATTGGGATATTTTGGATAGGAAGGCACTGGGGAGTATTCGTCTATGCCTGGCACAATCGGTGGCATTCAATATTACTGAAGCAAAGACAGCTAAAGATCTGATGGAAACCCTAGCGAAGTTGTATGAAAAGCCTTCAGCTTCAAACAAGGTATTTCTTATGAAGCGTTTATTTAATATGAAAATGGTAGAAGTTGGATCAGTTACTGATCATTTGAATGAGTTTAATACAGTTACAAGTCAATTAACCTCAGTTAAAATTACTTTTGATGAAGAGGTTTGGGCTCTCTTGATTTTGTGTTCTTTGCCAGAAAGCTGGAATGGCTTGGTAATGGCTGTTAGTAATTCTGTTTCTGGTTCTAATACCCTAAAGTATGATGATGTTATTGGTGTTATATTGAGTGAGGAAATTCGTAGGAAAAGCTCAGGGGCATCCACATCAGGTAGTGTATTGAACACAGAAAGCAGAGGCAGAACAAGAGATAGAGGAAACAACTCTGGAAATCGTGGGAAATCAAGAGGAAAATCAAAGGGAAAGAGGTCTGAATCTAAAGGGCCAAATGATTGCTGGTACTGTGGAAAACCAGGTCATAAGAAGAAAGATTGTTGGTCTCGGAAGAAAGATCAAGGAGACAAAAATGATGGAAACAAGGAGGCAAATGTGGTAAGTAACAAATCTGAGGAGGATGCTTTTCTCTTATCCTTAGAAAGTATTGATGATTCATGGGTTTTAGATTCTGGGGCTTCATTTCATGCTACACCCCATAGAAGTTATTTTGTTGATTATGTCCAAGGGGATTTTGGGCTAGTTTATTTGGGAGATAATGAACCCTGTCAGATTGTTGGAAAGGGAAAAATTAAGATTAAGTTGCAGAATGGGAATCATTGGCTACTACAAGAGGTAAGACATGTTCCAAGGCTAAGTAGGAATTTAATTTCAACAGGGCAACTGGGTGATGAGGGTTGCACAGTTACTTTTAATGATAAAAATTGGAAGGTTTCAAAAGGTTCCTTAGTAGTAGCAAAAGGTGTGAAAGTAGGCACCTTATATCTTTGTACAGGTCATACTGTTCCTTCTACTTTAATTGTTTCAGAAGATAATGAATGCTCAGGAACAGTGGCTGCAGTTGAGCAGGAAGAACATCAAACTATTGCTGTAGATTTTGACACAGCACTGTGGCACAACAGACTCGGGCACATGAGTGAAAAAGGTATGAAATTACTTCATTCAAAGAAAGTTTTACCTGGTTTGAAATGTGTCAATATGGATTTCTGTGAAAGTTGTGTTTATGGAAAACAAAAGAGAGTTAGTTTTGTGAAGAGTGGGAAGGAAAAGAAAAATGAGAGATTAGAGCTTGTGCATACAGATGTATGGGGACCAGCTCAGGTATCTTCCCTTGGTGGCTCTCTGTATTATGTTACATTTATAGATGATGCAACAAGAAAAGTATGGATTTATTTCCTTAGACAGAAATCTGATGTATTTCAAACTTTTAAGAAATGGAAATGCTTGGTTGAGACTGAGACTGGTAAAAAGTTAAAATGTCTCAGATCTGATAATGGTGGTGAGTATTGCAGCACAGAATTTGAAGAATATTGTTCCTCTAATGGTATTCGTAGGCAGAAAACTGTACCAAGGACTCCACAAGAAAATGGAGTGGCTGAACGCATGAACAGGACAATAATGGAGCGTGCAAGGAGTATGAGGTTGCATGCTAGGCTGCCCAAAAATATGTGGGCAGAGGCAGTGAACACTGCTGTTTATTTAATCAATAGAGGCCCCTCTACTCCTTTGGACTGTGGTATTCCAGAGGAAGCATGGAGTGGTAAGAAGGTGAGTTATTCTTTTCTCAAAACCTTTGGTTGTGAAGCTTTTGCACTTATAGATTCTGAAAATAGAACCAAGCTGGAAGCTAAGTCAAAGAAATGTGTATTTGTTGGGTATGACATTGATGACTTTGGTTATAGGCTTTGGGATTTTGAAAATCATAAAATTGTAAGAAGCAGGGATGTCATATTCAATGAGAAAGTATTGTACAAAGATCTGTTGCTGCAGCATGAGAAGAAAGAAAATGACTATGTAGTAGTGGATGATACTCCACAAGTTCATGTTCCAGTAGTTCCTTATGCTCCGCAACAACAGCAACAACAAATACCACACACCCCAGTGAGTGTTAGACGGTCAACAAGGCTAAGTAGACCTCCAGAAAGATTTTCTCCATCTTTGTATTCTATTCTGTTAACGGATGCTGGTGAACCTGAATGTTATAATGAAGCTGTGCAGGTGGATACAAAGCTTCAGTGGGAGTCTGCAATGACAGATGAAATGGACTCTTTGCTGAAAAATCAGACATGGGATTTATGTAAGTTACCTGCAGGTAAAAGGGCTTTACAGAATAAATGGGTTTACAGGATCAAAGAAGAGGATGGAGGTACGAAAAGATTTAAAGCCAGATTAGTTGTAAAAGGATTTGCACAGAAACATGGTATTGATTTTGATGAGATATTTTCTCCAGTTGTTAAAATGACTTCTATTCGTACTGTTTTAAGTATTGTGGCTACTGAAGATTTGCATTTAGAGCAGCTTGATGTTAAAACAGCCTTTCTTCATGGTGATTTGGATGAAGAAATATATATGGTTCAGCCACAAGGATTTGAGGTCAAGGGTAAGGAGAATTTGGTGTGCAGATTGCAGAAAAGTTTATATGGCTTGAAGCAAGCACCTCGGCAATGGTATATTAAATTTGACACTTTTATGAATGGGCATGGATATAGTCAGTGTCATTCTGACCATTGTGTTTATTTTAAGAGGTTGGATGATGACATCTACATTATTTTATGTTTATATGTTGATGATATGCTTGTAGCTGGGTCTAACATGGATCACATTAAGGGGTTGAAACAACAGTTAGCAAAATCTTTTGCTATGAAGGATTTGGGGGCAGCAAAACAAATCCTTGGTATGAAAATTTGTAGAGATAGAAAAAATAGGAAATTGTCTCTATCTCAGGCTGATTATATTGAGAAGGTGTTGCAACGTTTCTGTATGGAAAATGCCAAAGCTGTCAGCACACCTTTGCCTGGTCATTTGAAATTGACTAAGGATATGTGTCCCAAGACACCAGAAGAAGAGACTAAAATGTCTAAGGTACCTTATGCTTCAGCTGTAGGGAGCTTAATGTATGCTATGGTATGTACTAGGCCAGATATTGCACACGCAGTGGGAGTCGTTAGCCGTTATATGAGTAACCCTGGTATTGAGCATTGGAATGCAGTCAAATGGATTCTCAGATATTTGAGAGGCACATCCAGTAAGTGTTTACACTTTGGGGGTTCTACTACTACTGTACAAGGCTATGTTGACTCAGATTTGGCAGGAGATATAGATAGCAGGCGGAGTACTACAGGTTATATATTTACTATTGGTGGGACAGTAGTGAGTTGGATTTCTCGACTACAAAAGGTGGTTGCTTTATCCACTACAGAGGCAGAGTATGTTGCTGCTACAGAGGCAGCCAAGGAGATGATATGGCTTCAATTCTTCATGGAAGAATTGGGACATCCACAAAAGGATAATTTTCTACATACAGATAGCCAAAGTGCCATTCATCTTGCAAAGAATTCTGCTTTGCACTCAAAGACAAAACACATACAGTTGCGGTACCATTTCATTCGATCAGTTTTGGATGATGGACAGTTACGGCTGGAAAAGATTCATACTGATGATAATCCAGCAGATATGTTTACCAAGGTAGTAACAAGGGAGAAGTTGAACTCATGTTCAGCTTTAGTTGGTCTTTTAGACTGAACAAAATAAAGGAACAACTGAGTCCAAGGTGGTTCAATCCAGTGGGAGCCTCATGTGGGTAGCGGTATTGCTACAGGATCAATCTCCAAGTGGGAGGTTTTTTAGTATAGTGTGGATACTGATCAGTCACCAAGTGGGAGATTGTTAGCTTATGGTGACTAATCAGGAAAGTACTATCCAGGAAAGTACTGTACACTTTTCCTCCCGACCTCGCCGGGCCCCGAGCGGGGGTTTGGGGGCGGCAGCCCCCAAGAGCAGGGGTTCGGGGGCGCAGCCCCCGAGGAAAATTTTTTTGAGGCCGACTACTTTTTTCGGTTATTTGGGCCGACTACTTATAACTCATTCTAACCCTAAAGCGGGAAAATATTGTATAATATAGCTTAGGGTTAGGGATTTTTACTATGTATGATTTTAGTACTTGGGCAGAGTTGGGCTGTAAGGGATTACGGATTGTAATCAGGTTGTAATCACTGGATAATAATAATATTGGACTTGTTGTTGGTGGACGTAGCCCAGGGATTGGGTGAACCACGTTAAATCTGTGTGCCATTGTGTTCTATTCTGTGTGGTTTATTATTTTCTGATATTAGTTATATTTGCACATAATTGTTATTTCTGCCTTGTTAATCCTAACATTATGCGAATGATAGAGCTCTGAGACGAGAGGAGAATACATTCCCTGATAGATGCGGCATGAAAACTTCTTAGCATTATGAGAAAATATGGCTGGACTCTTGATATTTATCGCAAGTAGTTTACAAATCTTCGAGAGACTCGGCGCAAGCTGAATTAATGATGCACAACTTTTGAATTAATGATTATTGAATGTCTCACGGCATATGTATCATTAATTACTGTACTTTCCCTTTACTTGAAATGACAATTTAAAGTCACATCAATTAATCACGCACTTTCAACACGCGTGGATAACATAATGAAGTACCAGCTGTCACATGTGTCATGTCATTTTTACTTTTTCAAATTACGGGCCAACATTGAACTCTGAACTTGGAATTATGAGAGTTCACAATTCAAGTTCAACATACATGACGAAGGACTATTCATCGATATGATTTAATCAAAATAAAAGGGCAAAAGTTAAGCCATAAAGGAAAATAGCAAAGAGCTTTGCGAGACAATAAAGACCATTGAACTCAGAAGTTTGAACCAAACTTAGTTCAATATTCACAGTTCAAGAGATAAGTGCGCGATGCAAAGTGGAAATGTCATTAGACTTGCCAATGAAAATGAAACCATATCGACGAATGTTATTGAATGTTGAACATTGAACTACTTGAGTTCGATGGTTCAAGTTCAACCGACAAGGTGTTTGTGCAAAGGTAAACAAAAATAAATAACACCTTATAAAATTCTAGGGTGATTTTGGGAAAAGTAAGCCTACAATATTTACACAAAATCTATAGGTAACAAAAGTCTAGTCCACTTCATGATTTTATTAGTCCTTCCATGTCATAACTACCTCAAAATAAACTTACATCTAGTAGACAGTATCATCCGAGTCAAAGCAAGCATTATCAAGTCAAAGGGTTAGACCTCCATGCAAAAGGTGTATTAAAACTCTCACATGTTAAAGAAAATTTTGATGGTCATGGCCTCAATTCCAAAACTCATTTTCAAGGCATTTGTATCCCTTCCAAATCCAAGTCAAAACACATACCTCGTCCTTCACCTCTTCCATTCATATTAGGTCCACATGTTCCTCCATTCACTAGTTCAAAATTCACTTACCCTTTCCTTTATGCAATTCAGCAAAGGCACTCATCTTTCAGAACCTTCCACCCATCCAAATGAACTCCATACAATTCCTATCCATCCATTAATCTCAATCCATTTCCAAATAATTTGGATGTAAAACATAAAGTCCATAAGTCCAGTAATCCACTTGGAGTCAAGGATCAACATGTCTAGTCTATTTGGCATGTCAAAACAAAAGAAATTTTGATCCTAAAAGAAAAATAAATGTCCAAAAGGACACAAAGACCCATTAAGAAAAAAGAAAATTCAAAAGATATATGGGTTCCTAAATCTCTTGTGCAAGTGATGCATTCCAAGAACCCGCAAAAAATTAAAAAATTAAAATGCATGTGGATTTCCAAGAAGCTTCTTGAAGCACAATGTCCAAAAGAAAAATCTAAGTTGGCATCCAAAATTGTCGTTCCTCCACCTAAATGCTTTCCATCTTCCAAATCCATTTTGGGTCATTATGTCCCAAAATCCATATCCATTCTTTAGTCAAATCCAAAATCTCTTTTCCCCCATCACTACATCACCCCTAAAGGTTTGTACCAATGTTCTTGCCTCGATTTCCATCCACTCAAAATCAAGCCTTCTTACGCTCCTTTCATTATCCACCACCTATTTTATAGCCTTTCATTAAGCATATCCAATCCTTTGCCTAAATCCTTATCCCACTTCATCCAATCTTCCATTTTATATCCCTTTTTCATTACCCTACCAATGTCTTTGAGCATCCTATCATAGTCATAGTCCATTACTACATGTCCTTCAAAAATACCATACAAAGAACAAGGTAGTTGAGTCCTTTATCCATGTCATTTCATACATCCAGTATCTGTTGAGACGTGTCAAAAAAGTCAAAAAAAAAGTTTGAAAAAAGTAAAAGAAGAATAAAAATAGTTGCCTTGATGAAAACCTAGCAAACAGGCTCTTTGGGCAAGTACCATGATGAAAACTTTGCAAACAAGCGTCATGTGTAATCTATGAACCTCTTTCATTTTATCCTATGTTTATCATATCTCTCATCCTAGAGACATTTGTATGCCTTGTTTCAGAACTTTGATCTTAACAAGGCTACAAATCTCCCTGAAAGCTTCACATGTCTTATGTGCTTTACATTATCTTGATTCCTTTGTTCCATATCCCCTATCTTATCACATCCCTTTTGTCCATATTTCCTACCCTATTTCAACCTGTCGACACGTAAAAATCCATTAGAAAATAAATGTATTTTTATTTTCTGAAAACCCTTGATGACATCATCATTTATTAATTATTTAATTATTTAATTATTTTTTATGTCATTAATCCCTTCTACTATTTTAATTAAACACATTTAATTAAGATACCCCATCCCCAAAATATTTAAATCTAATTTAAATATTCAATCCCTATTTATTAATTATTGGTTAATAAATATTTGTCACATTCCTTAAATAAATTTAATATTTATTTAAAAGCCTAAATCCTAGAAATCTTCTAGAAATCCCTAAACCCCTATCCTAATCTTGGTCCATTCAACCTTTGAAAGTCAGTCCTTATCCCTTTGACTCAACCCCTAACCAAACTTGAAATCTTAACTGTCCTTCCTAACCCAAGCCCTTAGGAAATCCTATAAATACCCTCTCTTCCAAGAGAAATCCATTAGATTAGTTTTTATCATTTATGCATTGTTATCATGAACATATTTAGCTAGATCATATTAGCTTAAACCCTAATTGTTAGATTTCTTCATGTTTTTCATGTTTTCTAACACATCTTAGCTTAGAATAATAGATTGAACCTAGTTCTTTCAAGCTTTTCTCATCATTTATGCATCATATCAAATCCTTTTAGAATGCATTAGGACCAAGATCCATGTGGTTAGAGAGCACATCCACATCCCTCTTATCCGAGCAAATCAAACAGTGCTTGGGTGCACCTATTTAGGCTCAATCTGAGGTGGCTTAGCTTAGATGTTCATATTTTGAATTGATATGATGCTAGATTAAAACCTAATGTTTACTTGTTTAAGCCTTTCAAAACAGATACAGATGGCCTAGTCTACATTCTAGCATGCCCGGTGGGACCCCTATCCTGATCATCTCCTCCAAAATTAACATTCCTTGGCTATTTTTTAAAATATTTTTTCAAAAATCTGGGTTGTATCATTTCATTCTCGGTCGCACTTGCGCATTTGTTGTCCACAAATGCGCATTTTTGCAAAAATTGTAAAACTACGCATTTGGTCACCAGAATTGCGCATCCATACCTTCTTGCCACACATATGTGAAACAGAGCTGCACATATGTGTTTTTTGCAAAAAAAAACTTGTATTTCATGTATTTTTAGCAAAATGGTATAGTTGCGCATACATGCTTTATTGTTGTGCATATGTAAAATTTGTAAAGTTGTGCATTTTTCACCTTAAAGTGCGCATTTATTCTCTGTAACCACACATTTATACCAGTAAGAGGTAATCTGATGCTTTTATTTAGGTTTTTGAACTTTGATTTTTTACAAGTTCTAAACTCTATATTTTGCAGGTACACTTTGGAGGCATAAAAATCACTCAAACCTTAAGGCCTTAAAGCTAAATCAATCATTTGGTGTGTTTAGGAATCAAACAAACTTGTCATTTGGGCTTAAAATGAACCCTAAAATCACTCTTGGAAACTTAAAAGTCTAAACAAAACTTATAAGTTGTTCCTAATCATTTACTAAATAGTCCTAAAAAAACTCAAAACATTCCTATTTGGTCCTAAAATTAATCAAACTCACTTCTAATAACTTTCATTTGACTAAAAAGAACCCCATTCATGCAAATCTAGGGTTTTTAAAGTCAGTCATGCAAATTAGGAACACTTCAAACTTTGGGAGCTTAAAAATGACCACAAATTTGCTTTATCATTCCTATTTTGTTCCTAATCAATTCAAAGATCATTCTAAAGTATTCTCAAAGAAATCTTAAAAACTTGTTCTTAATCAAAGAGAACTTCATTTGCATCTCCTTAAGTGTTTTTAAAGATTCATGCAATCTAGGAGGAAAAATTTGCTTATCTTTCCTATTCAGTTCCTAAGGAGTCCTAATGGTTACTAAACTTTCCTAAACTAATTCTAAAGCTTTGTTATTGGTTCAAACAAATGTTTTGTTGCAAAAATCTTGAATGTTTCTTAAAAATTTCCTGCACAAGGTACATCTAGGAATCTCATTTTGGGCATAAAACATGCAGACTAGCACACACAATCTTGAATGAAAAACCAAGGTCCAAAAGAGTCATTTTTATTTTGAGTCCAAATCAAACACACTCTTGAGTGACTTAAATGGTGAATGAACAACATCTCTATTCCCTTCCTTTCAAGTTCAATTCAAAGTTCTTAAAAACACACAAACTCAATCTTGAATGCCCAAGCAAAGAAACTGCAATCGCTCGAAGTTCTTATTTTCAAAAGGGAAAGAAAAAATCAAAGCCTTAAACACTTGTGTTTGCAAAATTTCAATTCAATCACTTAATCAATTTGGGAAAGAACCTTTGTTTGTTGTGCTTTCTACGAGTCTTCAAAATTCTGCAAATCCTTGTTAATCTAAGTGACGTAAAACACTTGAACTCAAACAAGTTCACTTGTTTTATTTCTAGAGAGGCTGTCTAGAGAGAAAAGTGCTTCCTCTTTAGAGAACGACCTCAAACTGGTACCTTCCCTAATCAGTATAGAAATAAAGCACTGATAAAACTCTCGCTTACATCCCCTCAAGCTCGGGCGATGCGTGTTAATGGTAGCCTGAAGTGAGTCACACGCATACAAACCAATTGGGGGGACTCCACAAAACAACTACACACTTGATAAAATAGAAGCTACCCGATCTACACCCAAAGGTATCAGAATCTTTGTGCAAGGACTGATCCAAGTGGTTTACCGGATCACCTTAAGACACTCACCATATGTATCCCTCTTTTGGGGTATCAAGTTGTGGGAAAAGATTCTGATACTCACCATCCCTTAGGTAGTTCTGCTTGATGTGTTTTTTGAAGTTTCAGACTCAGTGCAAAATATTTTTTGAAACATACACAAAGCAAAGAGTTCTACAATCAATCCTTGTTGCCATGTTAGTTAAATCCTTCAAATCTAGAAATCATCCAAGCTTGCAGAAACTTGTCATACTATTCTGATCTTGTCAATCATCCCAATCTAAATCTTAGTCTTTCAATCCATCTTCATCCTTCATCCCTATCCAAACTCATCCGCAAGTCAACATGTCTCAAATCTATTATGATGAGTTTGGTTGTCACTTCTTTTCTCCCACTCCATCCTGTCCCAATGATGATGAGAATCTCGTAGATCATGATGAATAATTTTAAAACCTTAGAAGGATTGTTCCAAACATCCCCCAACATCCAATCATTCCTCCAAACTATCCTACCATACCTTCATGCATATCCCCTAGTTCTTCTTATCCTACCTTTGACAAGGGAAATCCACTATCCTATTCATCCACACCCTCTTCCTATCTTAGACCTACATATCCTCCATATGCATCCTTCATATCTCCATCTCCTTCCATGGTCATATTCCAATCACCATCTTTCCATAGCAACACTCCAAGTTACATCCCTTATCCAAATCCTTCATCCTCTTATCCTCCAAATCATTTTCAAATCCAAAATCCTAGTCTTCCAATCCCTTATCCAAATCCTCCATCCCCCTATCTTCCAAATCATTTTCAAAACCAAAATCCTAGTCTTCCCATCCCTTATCCAAATCCTCCATCTCCTTATCCTCCAAATCATTTTCAAATCCCAAATTCTAGTCTTCCAATCCATTACCCTAATCCACCATCCTATCTAAATCCAACATCTTCTATTCTAAACCATATTGCCACAAATCCCCTCCCACAAAAAGAATGCATCCTTAAATCTGCTTCATATCTTGTACCTCAATCCATCATTCCTACCTCACAAAATAGCCAATTCAGTTCTCAAGCTTCCTCTAAACCTACCTATGTGAACTATCTAGTCATGCCATCTTCCAATTCCTCATCTACACCATCATCCCCCCAAGCAAGTTCAAAATATTCTACACCACCTTCATGTTTAGACCATCCTAGCTCCCCATATTCTACACATTCTAGTCCATCACCTCTCCTATCCTGAAAGACTCTAAGGAGTTTCACAAGGAAGCCAACAACAAATCCATCTCCTACAGCTAATGAGACATGCCATCTCAATCCTTCATGTGAAGCCATCATTGATGATCCCCATCAACCTCCCCCATATGTTATCCTCATTCCATATATCCCATCTATTGATCCTCTTCCATCTCCCAGCACCATTGAGTCATTCCTATGCATTGACTTCACCAAATCTCCATCCACTTCTCCTCCTCCCAGCGTTATCCAAGCTAGATCCAATGAGCCTCAAGAGTTCGCCTTTCTTCCTGCCATTATAGTTACAGAATCTCCCATCCTTTCATTTGTACCATCTGAAGAGTTTTCCCTTCTTCCAAAAATCACAGTTGCAGAATCTCCCATCCTTCCATCCTTCCATCCACTCCGTCTGAAGAGTCCATCCTTACATATCTCATCACTCTATCCACACAAATCCTATCATGTCAAGATCTTGTCCAAAAGCATGTTGAAGTACCCATCAAAGAAAATCAAGATCCAATCCCTTCACTTCCTCTATTGCATGTTCTATTGCTTCTATCATGCCCAATAACAGATCCTATCAGCTCAATTCCTCCAATCCAAGATCCTACAATCCCAATTCTTCCAACCCAAGATCCTATCACCCCAATTCTTCCATATGAAGATCCATTTCCATCTCCCAATCCCAGTCAAAATCCCATCATCCTATCCTATCCACTTAAGGATCTTCCAATCCAAACTATCCCACTACCATCACTCTATCCTCTTGGTCCACTTACATTTGTTAATGGAAGTCCACTTGAAGCAAAAGACATCAGTTTCATATCTTCCACTGTAGCACCTCAAATTGGAAGTTTATCTTTTTCCCCAAGACAAAAAATATCCTTGTTTGGATAAAATATTCAAGAAATGGAATTGTCAGGGCAAAGGCCTAGGCACTCATGAACAAGGAAATCTAGAGCCCATTCAAGACAAAAAAAAACATCCAAACTCATGTGGAATTGGTCACACATCAGAAGAAGGCACTTCCTCCAGAAAATGTTTGTACAACTAAAGCCAAATTCAAGCATCCTTCTAAAAACACCACTGCATATCCCTATCGTTCCTCCAAAGCATACACTGATATTCCTCCTCCTCCTTCACTGCAATCCAAAACAACCTATCACATTCCTCCTTCATCCTCCAAGTCCATTTTGGGTCCCTATGTCCCAAAATCCTCCAGTGCATATCCTCTACATACCAAATCCATTTTGGGGCCTTACATCCCAAGATATCATCCCCCATATTATCCTACTTAGTCTTTCATCTAAAATCCAAACATTCCTAGTCAGGATCAACAAAGGCACATTCCCATATCTCCTATCTTCCAATCTCCATTTATCTCTTCATCCATATTTCCTCCATCCCATACATTACCTCATATTCATTCCAATGCTCCCCGTAATTTGGATGCCAACTCAAGAATGCATAAAGAGAAATATCCACAAAAATCTAAAGATTGTCATGTCCAGTATAAATGACATGATCAAGCAAAGAAAAATCCAATCAAGCAATCCAAAGCATCCCTATGGCCACAAAGGCCCAACAAAGCAAAAGAAGAATCCAAAACATCTCTATGGCCACAAAGGACCACCAAAGCTAAAGAAAAGATGATGTGGATCCCAAAGCAAAAAGATGTAATGCATCTAAAAGAAACATCCACAATGGCATCCAAAGTTGTAATCTCCTAGCTACTCATACCTCTCCTCCATATTCCAAATATATTTTGGGCCCTTATGTCCCAAAATCTCCTAGCAAACATCCTCTATCCTATATGCATCTATCCACCAAAACCCATCCACTTCATCCATATTCCTCGCAACATGTGCCAATGTTGGTCCTAACAACATCTCCCTATCATGATCAATTCCCATCCTTCCATCCAAACACTTTCTACCACCATATCTCCCATCTACCCCATCCCATCCATGCCTTTTCATAATCCATTCATCCTAACAAAGTTATACCAACATCCAAACAAATCAGAATACCAGCGAAAGGTCAGCACAAGCTCAAACAACAAATTAGAAGATAATCAGAAAGTCAACAACAAATCAGGAAATCAGTGAAGAAAGTCACCAAAAATCAGAAGATCATCAGAAAGTCAATGACAAATCAAAAAATTAGTGAAGAAAGTCACCAACAAATCATAAGATCAGCAGAAAGTCAGCAGCAAATAAAAAAATCCATAAAAATTGAAAAAATCAAGAAAAATATCAAAAAAGAAAATAAAAAGAGAAAAACCTTTGTCCAATCATGAAAAGTTGGCAATTCAATCACCTTGGACAAGTACCATGATGAAAACATGGCAAACATGTGTCATGCGTAAACCCCCCCAGTTTCTTTCTGTAATTGGGGGCCATTCCCTTCTATCACATCCAATCCAACATCTCCTCCATCCCATTTGTCTCTCACCTCCTTCATCATCCTTTGGATCTTGATAATAAAACAAAGACCACTAGGTATACATACTTTTGGGCACCTTTTTGGAATCCATCACCATCTTTCAGCTACCTATCCTCTATCAAATCCATCCTTCCTAGCTTCCATCTAACATCCTCATCCTCTTATCGGCATATCTTCTGTCCAATTGTACCCCATCCTACTGCCTCTGAATGAATGAACTATCCTAAGCAGGGGGAATCTTATTCCTTGGAGACTTTCTCATATCCATCTTCCAAATCCTTATCTTCCCTTTCCCCATCCCAAGTATTTCCTCTATCCAAATCTCCTGGTAGTTCCTTCATCCAAATCTGCCATCCAATCTCCTTCAAGAAATCCTCTACCCAAATCCCAAGCATTCCTCTATCCAGATCCCTCAACAGTTCCTCTAGCATCCATCTTCCAATCCTCAAGAAAATCCGCCATCCAATCTCCCCAAGCATTCCTCTCTCCAATCCTCAAGAAAATCCGCCATCCAAGTCTCCTACGTAGTTCCTCCATCCAAATCCAAATCTTCCTCCATCCAAATCTCCCAGCAATCCTCCATTTGAATCCTAAGCATCTTCCTCCAGCACTTATCCATCAGTAGTTCCTCCATCCAAATCCCAAGCATTTTCTTCCAGCATTCATCCCTCAACATTTCCTCCATCCAAATTTCTCAGCAGTTCCTCCATCTTGCCATTAGTTGGTATCTTCCCTTGTCATTGGTATCTATCTATAGGCTATCCCCATGTAATCCAATGCCATTCATCCATATCCACTATTACTAGCAATCTTCCAACATCTTCCAATCCTATCCACATCTTCTAACTATCCAAACATCCAAGATCAAGCCAACCGATCCAATCACATCCTTAGTCTTATTGCAAGTCTTGATATCAATCCAATCATCATCTTCGGGATACATCCTTCCCAAATCTATGTCATTTTAAGACACATCATCCACCATCAGTCTGTCTTGGCTTTCCAACCCAATTGGGGCATCATCTTGCATATCTTTGGAGCTTCAACTTCATCCCCAAATTCCCTATATATCTTATCCTGAGTCTTGTACCATAGCATCAGTTGTGTCTCCACCTAAGCTCATTTGTACATATGTGACTTTAGGTCACATCCTTTAAATTAGTAGGCCCTGTCTCGTCATGACCAATCTAGCTAAAGCACTTTAGCAATCTTCCCTTGGTCCTTTTGAGGTTCGAGAATCATACCTATCTCTTATCATAGGAATCCTTATCCCATCATCCACTTCATGTCAATCTTTTGAGTTGCTCAATCCTTATCCTAAATCAGAAACAATCCCAACACTACCCTTTGACATGAGCATTGTCTAGGGAATCTTATACTTGTCCTTGTTAGCCTCATCATCTCGAGCAAGAGATTGGTGTACATTGGCAAGAATATCGTCATTCCAAAGATCATCAATCTATCTTAAGTTGACAATCCGATCTCATCCTTTGATCCTACATCAGGAAGTAACAACTCATTCCCAACACTTCTCAATCTTCCACCAATCACACCAGGTCCATGACAATGTATCCTTCCTCACGTTCAGACGAAATTGTCCCACCATCGATCCAATCAATCATCTTCCATCATCCTACCTATGGAAAAAGGTGTGTGAGATACTTGTTATTTCATTCGTTCATTTGGATCTGTGCTTATCTTTTGAGCTATCTTGTACATATCTTCATTGTCTTGTCGTACATAGCCTCATCAGTCTTGCAACAAATTTTGATCATTTGATCTTGTTCCATCTAGCCTTGTTCTTTAGCAACATCAATTGTCAACTATTCTTGAGCACAACGATTATCCTTGAACTTCATCATTTGCCAATGAACAACAAACACTCATTCTCTCATCAATCAGTGGGTCCTTGAGGATGTATCCTTCCTCCTATCAGACCTAATCTTCTACGAATCACACCAGGTCCATATTGATGTATCCTTCCACACATTCAGACCAATCTCCCCACCATTAATCAAATCAATCTCTCTCCTTGGCAAAGGATGTCTTTTGGAGTTATCATTTTGATCTTGGATTTTGTCCTTTAGGTCTTGTTTATCTTTTACGACTTCTCGTTATTCTCTCATCAAAGTCACCATGGTCCTTTATATTGTGGTGTGCTGCGAATGAGGACAATCTAGGGCAAGGTATTTTGGTCTTTTTTTTCTACCTGTGAGTCAGTCGGACATGACCCTTATGCGGTTCACATGAGATCTTCTAGGTTACATGGTGCACTTGGGAATTGTTGTTTGTTTGTGGTTTCTCCAACATCGTTTCTACCATGTTTCCTCTTGGGTTCATGCATGATGCTGGGGTGACCCTACGTGTCTTTTTCACGTCAGTCCTATGCAACGTTGGTGACAAGGCCATGTGATCCCAGTATCCTTGGAAGGTCTCTAGCATTGCTATATCAAAACTAGGTTGTTCTCTCTAAAAAATCAAACACATGGAGCTCCCTAAATCCCCCATCCAACATCATATAGATTAAATCTTACATCTTGCATCTTCATATAGCTTCATCCTGCATCCTACATCTCACCATCATATTGAATTCATGTATCTTTGCTCCTGGAAGGTCGTTTGTTTTTCCCCCTCCTTCCTCCTCCTTTCCCTTCTGTGTTCTTTTCGAGAAAATTCCACAAAGTTTCCTCTTTGCATTATTTTCTTGAGGGGGCACAACCCCTTATCCTCTATTCTAGCTCGGGGCATCTTATTTTCTTGTCTTTGACGCCACGCCACTTGTGACATCGCATCAAAGAGGAGAAAAATGTAGACACGTAAAAATCCATTAGAAAATAAATGTATTTTTATTTTCTGAAAACCCCTGATGAAATCATCATTTATTAATTGATTAATTAGTTTTTATGTCATTAATCCCTTCTCCTATTTTAATTAAACACCTTTAATTAAGATTCCCCATCCCCAAAATATTTAAATCTAATTTAATTATTCAATCCCTATTTATTAATTATTTTTTAATAAATATTTGTCACATTCCTTAAATAAATTTAATATTTATTTAAAAGCCTAAATCCTATAAATCTTCTAGAAATCCCTAAACCCCTAGACTCTTCTAGAAATTCCTAAATCCCTATCCTAATCTTGGTCCATTCAACCTTTGAAAGTCAATCCTTATCCCTTTGACTCAACCCCTAACCAAACCCCAAACCTTAACTCTCCTTCCTAACCCAAGCCCTTAGGAAATCCTATAAATACCCTCTCTTCCAAGAGCAATCCATTAGATTAGTTTTTATCATTTATGCATTGTTATCATGAGCATTTTAGCTAGATCATATTATCTTAAATCCTAATTGTTAGATTTCTTCATGTTTTTCATGTTTTCTAGCACATCTTAGCTTAGAATAATGGATTGAACCTAGTTCTTTCAAGCATTTCTCATCATTTATGTATCATATTAAATCCTTTTAGAATGCATTAGGAATAAGCTCCACATGCTTAAAGAGCACATCCACATCCCTCTTATTCGAGCAAATCAAACAGTGCTTGGGTGCACTTGTTTAGGCTCAATCTAAGGTGGCTTAGCTTAGATGTTCATGTTTTGAATTGATATGATGCAATTAAAACCTAACGTTTGCTTGTTTAAGCCTTTCAAAATAGATACAAATGGCTTGCTTATTTAAGCCTTTCAAAACAGATACAGATGGCCTAGTCTACACAACCTTCAATCAATATCCCTTTCCTTTGTCCATTATCGATCTTGCTCATCCTATCCTATCCTTATCCTATCCCAGTCTCTATCATGGTGTTGATATAACGTAAGGACGTAAAATGCAAAACATATTTTGAAAAACCTCTTATGATGTCTATTCATATGCATCACTTGCCATCCAATGCAATGTTTCATTACCCTATCTTGTCATATCCAATCCTTAAGCTTGACAAAAAAACATGTTATCCCATTCCTTGGATAGTCCTTGGCAACCCAAACAACTATTAGAGTTGATGAGTAAAAAATCCACAGCTCCCAAGAACACCTGTACGCAAACACCTGTCACAGAAAGAGAGAGAAGCAAGAAGCTAAAGAGGTCTGAACGCATGGATCCATGAAAGAGGAGACATTCTTGATTGCAAAAACAAAAGTTGCAATTCAATAAAAATGAATGTTTCTCAATAAGATCACAAGAGAGATCAATCTTTATAAAAGGAGATCAAAATCTTGAAAGGGTAAAACCTAGGTTGCATAATAATAATTAATAAAGTAATTAATTATTATATGCCTAAAGTTTAGCTTAAGCAGAAAGAGATAATAAGTGACTTAGTAATTAAATCAACCATGATTTAATTAATAAGAAAACACTTTATTACTCTAAAAACCCCCCTTAAGATGAACTTTGGGAGAAGCTAAAAACTTAGAAATAACTACTAAAAGCAAATGGGTCCCGAAAACAAAAGGCCTGATTAGGTACCTAAGTACAAAAGAGAGTCTCTATAAAGCGGAGAAATAAAGAAAACCACATGGGAAATACTCTACTCCAAGAAGAGACAAAGACTAGTCTGAAGGACTGAAGAAGCCACCAAAACTAGGAATGTTCCAGAAAATAGGAACAAGGATGAACATGTAGAACATCGCTGCAACAAGAAGCTGCAAAATTTGTCAAGAAGTAACTGATGATCTGAAGATCCTTCATTAAAATATGACTAGGTAGATAAAACTGTAATCTGCATGAGTGCCCTCATATGATACTACTCGAATCAGGAGGCAAACAACTAAAGTCAAAGATACAAAATACTGTAATATGCACGAGTGCCCTCAAATGACACTACTCGAATCAGGAAGCAAACAAAGACAAACACCTGAACTCAAAAATACAGATGGCATAAAAATACCAAAAGTCTAAAGAGCTGATCAATCAAAGCTGGAAGAGTACGTCCAAAAATAGGAAAGAAAGAATGTCCATATGGTAAATGATCAATCTCATAAGAATGCATAGGTACCCAGCCACTGCATCCGCCTAGTACATAGAATCAAATACTAAATACATAACTCACACCATCGAATGAAGGAAGTAGTATAACCAACAGTAGAAACCCCCCCATAATGCTTAAAAAGGAGTAATGACAGGTACACTAAAAAGATCATCTAATATGATCTGCATGATGAATATGAATCTAAAACATCGAAGGTGCAGAGAGAGTACAAACAAATATAGAGATACTTGAGGCTAATGTCATTGGAGGAATGCTCACATGACAAAACTAGATGGTAAACAAAGGCAAACATCAAACCCCCCTAGCACTTTATAATGGAGTGCGAGTACATAGAGCATGAACATGTGCAAGATCTCATACATGTAATAGATTGACACTTTATATCAGTGCGTGTGCATAAAAGAATGCTATAAAAGTGAAGTATACACTACTCAAAGAAAAGAAAAATTTGTTGACACAAGAGAACAACCAAAGATGAGCCATCACTCAAAGGGAAGAGATCCCAAGACCTGAAACATCCAAGATATCCACCAAATTGCAAAAATGCAACAAACTGAATAAAATATACCTGGAGTAGAATCTAGAAAAATGACTCATAACATTAGAAAGGTATTAGAACAAGATTTCCAATGATATATCATTTGCGCAAAATGGAGTCCGGATGCACAAGATAGAGCTCTCAGAGTGCAAAACTGAACATTTGGCTTTGACAATAAAAAAAGATCATCAAAAAAGCAAAAATAAAAAATTCAAACCTCCAGATCTAGATAGAGCTCGGAACAAGATTTCTCATGATACCTCGTTTGCCCGATTTCGACACCGTATGCTCAAGTCATGAGCAAAAAACCACAGGTATGTTGAAGGGCCCAAAAAAGGTGTCTAGAGGTGCTGACATGTGCTGATGTCAACACTTCACGACATTAAAATTGACAGCCATATAGTCGTCGCTGCAAAAAGGCCCTAGGGGCTAAAAAACTGGGCCCTTGGTTTCCATATGACCAAGGGCTGAGGTTGCATCCAGTAGGGGCTTAAATTTGACGACCAAATGGTCGTTGCCACCCAATTTCTTTTTCAAAATTACATGCGCACCTCAGGATGTGTGCCAGGCCATACGACCTTTGCCTCGATTTACATGCTAAGGTGTTTGATTTTTGCCTCAGTTTATGGGTAAAAATAATTTGTTGCCGCAATTTGCATGCTAGGGAAGTAAATTTTTTACCTTGACTTGCATGCTAGGGTGGTACAATTTGTTTTGATTTGTGTGCTAGGGTCGTATGACTTGACATGCAAAAAAAATTGCCTCAGGATTGAAATGACGTCCGAATCGAGTGTGCCTTATATGGATAGGGGGGTTTTTGGCCACTGTGAGCTTAAGGGTGAGGTCTATTTGAGCTAAAATGATCCAAAATACTAGTGACTACCTTGGGATCCGTGCCAAGGTTGTTTATAATTTTTTTTGCCACACATTCCAATTTTGTCCAAGTTGGACCAATTTTATATGGATCTAAAAGTTTGTTGACACTTTGAACGCAACTGTGAGGTCTGTTTGAAGCCAAGATGACCAGAAAGAGAGGTCCCCCCTAGATTCAATAGAAAACCCTCTGAAATTGCAAATCTGACGAACACGACTGAATCTCTCTTGAAGAGGACATGGGAAAATAGATTTGAAGCTCTGATACCATATTAGATTTGATGAGTAAACAACCACAACTCCCAAGAACACCTGTATGCAAACACTTGTTGTAGATAGAGAGAGAAGCAAGAAGCTAGAGAGGCCTGAACGCATGAATCCATGAAAGAGGAGACATTCTTGATGTGCAAAAACAAAAGTTGCAATTCAATAAAAATGAATGTTTCTCAATAAGATTACAAGAGAGATCAATTCTTATAAAAGGAGATCAAAACCCTAAAAGGGTAAAACTTAGGTTGCACAATAATAATTAATAAAATAATTAATTATTTTATGCCTAAAGTTTAGTTTAAGTAGAAAGAGATAATAAGTGACTTAGTAATTAAATCAAACATGATTTAATTAATAAGAAAACACTTTATTGCTCTAACAATAACTTCAAAGACATACCAACAATATTTGGCCTTCATTCATATACCAATTAATCTACCAATCCTTAATGTCCTTGCCTTGCTAGACACTGGGGGAAATTTAAAATATCTTGCTCATGTAAATAATAAAGACTTGAAAAAATCCTTAAAAATTAAATATGATCCTGGATAAATCTATAAAAATCCCATACGAAGTTGAGAAATATTCAAAAAAATTTGCATAATGACCTAAAAAAATAAATAAAATTACATATGATCTTGAAAAAAGACCAAAAAAATTGTATATGATGCTGAAAAAATCCTAAAAAACATATAAGTCCTTATTTTTTTATTTTATTTTTTTCCATAAAATGTCATGAAAACACCCATAAAAATGGTAAAATGTCCTTAAAAAGCACAAAAAAAATTAAAATAGAAAATCAAATCGTTAAAAAATGTGTACTAAGTTTGTATATAATTATTTACCCTATATTCAATAAATTGTACCTCGCAACAAGATAAACATCATAACAGACACAATTTAAAGACTTATCAAACATTGTGCTTAACGAAATCACAAATTAACATACAAACTATCCAATCATGTCAGCAATAAATCATATCAAATTTATCCTATCAATCAATCAACATCAATCAATCCTTTATCAAATATATCATTTGTCTTATACAAGGTGTGATATACTTGAAATCATACGCTATTAGTCTTAGATGGGGTACTTCATTCCTGAAACCAGACATCATCACCATCATCATCATTAAGCAAACAAACTATTAACTTTTACAACAAGATTTGATTGTTTCTTGACTTATTTTTTATTGATTTATCATTTAGTCCTTAATCAAAAAATGATTTATTTTTGATTTCTTATTTTTGTTTCTTTGCACTTCCCAAGTGCTCCTTAAATTATATTCATTGACTTATGGTTGTTGAATCTTCAAAATCAAGTTTTCCCTTCTTAATTAACCTCTCTAACATTGATTTGAAAACAATACAATATTCTTATGTCAAATAAATTCCACCCTTTACAAGTAATTCCAAAACATGAGTTTTCCTCATATGCCATTTCTTTTTCCTCAAAGATTCAATCCCATAAATCTTCAACTAGTAAATTTAAGAGAGATTGAAATGATAACTCCACCATGAGATCTCTTTAAAAAAATTTAAGAGGCCCAAGTATTTAGTTACACCAAAGATGTATTACAATAAAAATATGGAGATTAAAAGTGTTGTACATAAAATCTTTTTTTTTCAAATATAAAGATAAGAATGAATACAAAATAAAAATATAATGATAAGATAATAATATAATATATATATATTTTATTATTAAATATTCAATAAAAATTAACAAAAATATTAAAGTGTAATTATATAATCATATAAAAATAACAATAATTTAATATCGATCATAATATTATAATATAATAATAATTAATATATTAATTGGAGTTACAATATAATATTATAATAATTTTTAAAAATGAAATGATGAACAAATTCAAAATATAAATATGCTAATAATTAAAAAGGGAAAATCGACATGACAATTTTTTTCTTGCACAATTCATTTGAATACGTTGTTTTAGATTGTCCCATTTTCTAACACAGTCGTCGATGCCAACTGGTTCGGAAGAAAATTAGTCGACTGACATCAACGACTTCCACTTCGTATAGAATGGATTTAGTAAGAGCCAACTTTCTATCTGTAAACAGCAAACTATACAGAACGTCGGCGTGCCCTATTGCAATCTCTGTAAAACCCATGTTCACCCGATGCTGCCATAAAACACAGGAGTCAGAAAAAAATAACAAACCACTGAGAGTTGTGGGTTTTGGGAGCAAAAGAAATGCCATATTGGATTTTTGCCTGGAGTCACCTCTTGTTCAATCATCTGTTGAATTCTGGTAAACTTGTTTGTTCCTATATGGATTAAACACAACACTGATCTTAGAAAGGTTTTACTTGTTTTGGTTTTTAAGCGTTTGTAAGTTCTAATTTTCATTGAGATAATGCTCTGGTGGATAGCTGTGGGTGCTTGTCAGCGTCCGGGTTTACATGGGTCTGAGCTATAAAATTCATGTATGGACATAAATATCCTGTGGTATAGAAAATTTGTTATTAGTCCTCACAATTCATCAATAAATGCTTGTCAGTGAATTTGGAATTTGAATTTTGTACGAATCTGTGATAGAATGTTCATTTTGGGCATTGTCAGCTTATAGTCGGGAAAAAATGTTAGCATTCTGAGAATTTATTGATTGATGCCGAGGAGTGAAATTCAAATTTAAACTTTAGACGTGTTTGAACTAGTCGAGTTCATATTATCCTGGTTAGTAGGATTCTCATTCCATAGGTTGATCCAGATGGGTCAGTGTGAAGTCTCGGTTAACATGGTCGTCCAACTTAGCAGCTAACTGTTTTTCTTCAAATAAAGAATTTAAGCTGCCCGCCTCTAAAATATCTGCATATCCAGAACGGATGTCATTATATGCCGGGCATTTAACAAACATGCCAAATCAGCTACGGAAAAGAATAATAATTTTGAAAATGCAAATCTAGTGCACGAAACCCTTTACTTCAAATCTGCTTGGCAGGCAAACTCCAAATGCCCCCCTGGAAATAGCTGGAATGAAGAGGAAGAGGGCGGCTGGTTGCAGCAGCCTTGTACAACCTGAAAATTGTCTCCAATAGAAACCCACACAGCCTTTATTTCTTGTGCTGCCTTGCCTGTAAACCCTTGAAGATTGCAGACAACTTGTCTTTTGAATGGCTTCCCCATCTTGCCTGGCATCCCTGTAATAAATTCAATCAGCTCTATAACCCTGCATACAACATATCAATCTCTATTGCCCAGCTGTAGAAAGATGATAGAAACAATACCCAAAACCAAAAAGATTTTCCTCCGAAAAATATGAACCAGAACCTATAATTGAAAGCTCAAATGCAACCTTTCAATTACTTCACCAAAATCTGCAACTAATGGCTTAAATGCAATCTTTGATCTAGGCTACCTATAGTGGTGTCCTTGGGTGATCTCTCACACCTGTAGACCTATGAATCTAAGAGAGATTTTGTTTCCAAAGATTGAAAGTTCTCCAAAAACCCTTGTTTCTCCTCAATCTCCCATTTATTGCGTTCAAGAATAATCATGTAATAGCTCTCCACAAACTTTTTTATTCTTCTCCTGAAAACCAACACACAAATCATTAAATTTATTATTTTACTGACTTCATTAAATGGGGTAGCAAGCTAAGTGGCTTAACCTTGGAGGAAACTCCATGGTTAAGCACACTTGAGTTGGAGTAATACTGGGATGGGTGACCTCCCGGGAAGGCTCAATGCTTCACCCTGTTAGCATCACTTAGATGTAATGAGTGCTAAATGTTCCATTCATTCTCATGAGAGATGGGTTCTTGTGAACCACTACTCATGAAACATGGGTCAATGAGTTTGACTCAAAAACTACACAGTTGAAGCCTAATAGCAATATCACAATTTATTAATTTCTCCAAAATGGGCGTCATTGTTGATATTACTGCTGATTGGAGTGAGTTGATTTCAGTAGATTATGCTAAGGATTTTTGGGCAGTAGGAATAATAGAAAGCACTATCCATAATGACAAGCACGCAGTGATCAATGAGTTGGTCATTTATAAAGAGAGGATTTATTTGGTGCCTATTTCACAACTTAAGGTGAAGATATTGAGGACTTTTCCTAATGCACCTATGGCTGGGCACCGGAGTTTCTTCACGACTTACAAGTAGATTTGGGAGAGGTTCACTTGGAAATGACTTAAAAATGAAGTCCCTAAGTATGTTAGAGAGTATCTCACTTGCCAATAGAATAAAAATGAGCACACCTATCTTGCTGGTCTTTTTCAGCCTGTACCCATTCCTAATAAAAATTGGGAATGTATCTCCATGGGCTTCGTCATTGGGCTACCTAAGGTAAAAGCAAGCTTTATATATATGTTGTGGTTGACATATTAACTGAATTTGCACTTATTTTTGCATTTCAGTGACATATACTGCAACAAGGTAGCTGATTTATTATGAAGGGAGATTTTAAGATTACATGAGATGCCCAGGAGCGTAGTGAGTGATAGGGACATAAAGTTCCTAAGCTTCTTTTGGCAGGAGCTTTTTAGATTGAGCAGGTGTGAGCTCACTCCTAACGGGATCTACCACCTACAAAAAGATGGATAAACAAAAGAAATGGACAAATGGGTGGAAGGGTATCTCAAAATATTGGTTTCCTATTAGATGTTCATCAGGATGCCACCATTCATGGCATTGTATAGGTATGAGACACCCAACTTGATGGATTTGTTATTTGGCGATAGTAGAGTGCCCAAGCCAAGTGATTTATTACAAGAGAGCCATGATATCATGAGATTTTTGAAGGAGAACTTGCAACAAACACAAAATCAATGGAAGTTATGTGCTGATCAGCATTGTTATTAAATAGATTGTAGTTTTGAGAGGGGTGACATGGTGTATTTGAGGCTCTGACAATACAAATAGTCTACTCTCAAGAAGAGGTACCATTGGATGGGGGGGGGGGGGGGGGGAAGTTGATTCTGATTCAAGAGGCACCATCATAGACTACAAAGAGCATACTCTTTGAAAAAGAGTCATTAAAGAATATTTTGTCAAATGGAAGAATTTGCCAGTAGAGGATGCAACATGGGAGAATGAGTAGATTTTGTAGGATCCAGAGTTGAGATTGCTAGAGGACAAGCAAATTTGGGAAGGGTGGATTGTAATATCCCATTCGTTATTATGCAGGTTGGTGAACTATTAGCCTATTCAATGGGTTCTCATAGACTAATGAGTTAGGGTTACAGAAGTCATGATGACAGTTTGATTCAACAATTTGGTAGTGACAGGTGTTTGTTTGAGCTCCAATGGTTGAGAAAAGCATAATGTCCTTTTCATGTATGGTTTTGGTTGAACTCTCTAATACTTACTATTTAAATTAGTTTTGGGCATTGATTGAGCTAGTTGTAAGTGTTATTATTTTTAGACTTGTCGTGGAAGCTGCTAAAATTGATATCTTGATATTTATTATGGTTCGTGCATCTAAATTAAATAACGACGAGTTATTAAATAATGAAGTTAAATTAAAGATTTAACTGTATCGTTATTTTTAATTTATTCAATAAAGGACTATTTGGATGCCTAGTTAATAAAGTTAGGTGCAATAATTTTAAAACAACCCCTTTTTTAAAATCAGTGAAGAGGTCATCGCTAAGGCCACTAGGTTATCTACTAAGGGTAGGAAATGGAAGAAGACTGATCAAATAGTCGACAATGACAATTTAAACAGGTTCTTTAAGGGCAACGGTGCTCTGGTTAAGAAGCAAGGTAGATACGATAGGGCTGAGCTTCCCCCTCCTTGGGACCAGGTTTGCTTTATGATCATGAGGTACTTTACATTGGAAGGGCGTTTTAAGGTTTACTATTATTATCATATGCCGTTTCTTAATCACTTCAGGAATCATGAAATCATCTCTTGTTGAATTCTCTTGAGAGCTTTGTGTTTGATGTTAAGGAAAGTGTCCGTAAGGGTAAAAGACCAATTTATTTGCATTAGGGCCTTATTTTTAGGCTTTACAACTTTCATTTGGCCCTCTGCCTTCCTAAACCTATTATTGTCTATGAGGCCCCTGTGTCACAGTCCCCCTCCCTAGCTAATATTGTCAACATGCTTGACCAAAATAAGAAGAAAGGTATTAAAAACCTGGGGGCTAGTAAAATTGCCTCCCATCCGAGTACCCCACAAATTCTAAACTTTATGTTGCTGCCCCTAAGGTTGGCCGAAAAGGCAAAGACTCTTCACTGTCTACCTCCAAGAGAAAAGGCAAAAACCCTTCCCCTTTCGCAAAAATAGCCAAATTCTTTGTTTAGGAGGTAAATAGTGATAACAAAGAGGAGGTGGAGGAGGAGCATAACACCCCTCAAAGATCCAACGTATTGGCCAATAGATCTGCAAAAAAAGGAAAAAAGCTACTTGTAGACTATGATTTTGAGGAAGACACGGAATATAGGAAATAGGCCATTGAAAAGGGGAGTAAGAAAAACAAGAACATAGAAGATGATGATTTGGAGATTGATGATAGTGGTAGCTCGAATAAATATACCTCCAATAGCTTGACCCATACTTCTGATAAAGTGAATGAGGGACCTGCCGATCTTGGTATTGACATGCCACCGAGGAGAACCCAATTGAGTCTAGCTTGGATGCGACTTCGGCCTTGGATTTGGCCAACTTGTAGAGCGAGGTGGACAGTCTGTAAAACAGAGTGAGTGACGCAAAAAGAAAACTAGGAAGCATTTCTAGATTCAGTCTTTGGGTGATGTACAACTTTGCAACCTCTCTCTGCTTGTTGCAACGCAAGATTCTCGGTGAAGATGGACAGAATGAAGGAAATTACAAGGACTTGTTTAAATTCCTCAGTGATGATTGGTCTCATGTGCGACATCAGCTGGGTTGCGATATCAGATCTTCACATAAGGTTTAGCAGGGATCTGACCCCATACCCTTATGGGGCTTTTTTGTATATTTTTACTTTTAGCTTGCGTGGCTTTTTGAACTCTAGTTGGTTGTGCTACGACTTCGGATGTACGATTGGTGATGTTCAAGATGATGAATTGGTTGAGGGTGGATCATTTAGAGGGAAGAGCAAAAAGAATACAGTTGGTTTTGCTCTTATGGAAAATCTTTTGAGTGTTTATGATCCTTAGACTTATTTAGAGGCCAAAGGAATACCTGAATGGGAAAAGGCTAATGAAGCTGAGTACCATAGTCTTTAGAAGAACAACACTTGGGTTCTATTAGATCTTCCTCCTGGGAAGAAACCCATTGGCTGCAAATGGGTCCATAAAGTGAAGTACAAAGTTGATGGAACTCGATAAGTACAAAGCTTGGTTGGTGGCTCAAGGGTTCTTGCATAAAGAGGGCATTGATTATGAGGAAACCTTTGCTCTTACAACAAAGATGAGCACCGTCTAGTTGGTTTTGGCTATTGCAACATAGTGTGGTTGGACAGTCCATGAAATGGATGTCAAGTGTGCCTTCTTCAATGATGATTTGGAGGAAGAGATCTACATGATGTAGCCTCGAGGTTTTTGGGTTGTCGGTAACAAACGCTGGGTATGCAGACTAGTGAAGGTTCTCTATGGCCTCAAGTAGGCTCCTCAGGCGTGGTACATAAAAATTGACAAGTACTTGGCTGAGCAAGGCTTTCAGAGGAGTTTTTCGGATCCCAACTTATATGTCAAGAACATTGTAGTAACATCCTTCTGCTTGTCATCTATGTTGATGACTTGATCATTATTGGTAGTGCGACACATTTGATTGAATAGATTAAACAAAATTTGTGCGAATCATTTGATATGACAGATTTGGGACTTTTGCATTATTGTCTCGGTGTAGAGGTTTGGCAAACAGGTGGCAATATATTTATCTTTCAGTCAAAGTGTGCTAGGAGTTTGCTAGATAAGTTCAGAATGGCTGATTCCAAGGCTTGATCTAGACCAAAGTAATATGGACTGAAACTATCAGCCAAATCCGATTCATCTGTGGTGAATGAGTCAGCATTCAAGCAACCACTGGGAAGCCTAATATATCTTACAACCACCAGATCTGATCTTAGTTATGCAGGGAGCTACATATCTCACTTCATGACAACCCCTAAGGATGATAATTGGGTCGCAGCGAAGTGTGTACTGAGATATGTGAAAGGGACACCTGACTTTGGCATTCTGTATAGCAGAAGCAAAGATCCTTGGCTGATTGGTTTTACAGACTTAAATTGGTCAAGTTCAGTTGATGACAAGAAGTCTACTTCTGGGTATGTCTTCAGTCTTGGCACAGGTGCAATCACATGGATCAAAAAGAAGCAACACGTGGTAGCTCTTTCCTCGACAAAAGCATAATATCAGGGAACTGTAAAAGTAGCATGTGAGATTGTTTGGCTTTGAAGGATGCTTTCTGACATGCGAATTTCTCAAGCAAGTCCTTCACCCTTGTACTGTGACAATCAAGGGATGCTGAAACTTGCCAAGAATTCAGTCTTCCATGAGCGCACCAAACATGTAGAGCTTCATTGTCATTTCATCCACAAGCTTGTAGAAGATGGATCAATATAGTTGTAGTATGTTCCAAGTTCTGACTGAGGATAAGACTGCAGACATCTCACCAAGTCTCTGAGCTCGAATAAGTTCGTAAAATTCAGGGGGAAACTTGGTGTAGTTGATAGAATGACTATTAAGGGAGGGTTGTAATGTCCTCTTTTTGGATATATACGAGACACTACTGTGCTTATATAATTTCTACTTGAAAAATTGCAAAATTCAATTTATAAAGATGTAAATGATGCAATTGAATTCAAATACACAAATACATGTACAACTGTGTTCTCAATGAAATGTAAATTACTGGTAATTCCGAATGCATATGCTGACAGTGATGGAGGTATCTATAATTCCAATTACATATGCTTCCAGTAAGCTGGGTACAAATGGTAAGTGCTGTGTTTGATATAATAATGTAAATCATGTACAATAACCTGTATGTCTGTTTCTGATCTTTTGTATGTGATATATGCTGCAACTACAGGCTGATACAATGATCTTAGGCAGAGATACATGCGATCTCTGATATTCTGGAATTGTCTATGCAATACTTCTCTGATATATGAGCCGTCTCTGATATATTGATAATGATTTATGCTTCTCTATTAGGTGCCGTCTCTGATATATAGATGAAATGCCTGCACCAGTGGTTGCTATTGCAACCTTCTATGCTCTAGAATTGAGTGCTTCCACAAAGGAAAGTATAAGTCTATATAATATCAATTTTTTACTCCCCTCTTGCAATGATACGATGCTCATATTTATATTCATCACCCGCTAATGAAGGGGTGTGATGGAAAGGTTGCCTCCCTTTGATTAAGTCTTCTGTAACCTTTGTCAAGGTTTTAGGATCATTGCAAATGTAATAGCACTATTTGATTGTATGTGTTTTCCAAATGCATTAAGCTCTTGTATATATACAAGGCAAAGACAAGAAGAGACATGTTGGGACATGTCTATTCATCAATCTAATTTAATTAACTATATAGTTATTATAAGAATAAATATAGATTAACTATATATATATGCATATTGATATATAAAATAATATTAATTATTATATATATTAATATAAATATGTATATGTAATAAATTATTTCTCATAATAATCATATAGTCAGTTTTATTTATCTGACCGATGCTGCATACATCAACACTCCCTCTTAGCTAGGGAGGATAAATCAATCCAATGTGAACACTTATGACACCTGATAGCATCAACCCTAAGATGTAAGCAATAGAAGCATCATCCTCATGATGTAATCAATAGAAACATAGTCTCAAGATGTGGATTTCCTCCATCGAAGATTCTATCCACAAGCTCTCATGTGGATTGCCTCCATTGGCGATTCTATCCACAAGCTCTCATGTGGATTGCCTCCATCGGCGATTCTATCCACAAACTCACGAGCTTTAGTGTGGATTGCCTGTATCGGCGATTCTATCCACAAGTTCTCGGGTGGATTGCCTCAATCAGCAATTCTATCCACAAGCTCTCGTGTGGATTGCCTCCATCGGCGATTCTATCCACAAACTCACGAGCTTTAGTATGGATTGTCTCTATTGGCGATTCTATCCACAAGTTCCTGGGTGGACTGCCTCAATTGACGATTCTATCCACAAGCTCTCGTGTGGATTGCCTCCATCGGCGATTCTATCCACAAACTCACGAGCTTTAGTGTGGATTGCCTCTATCGGCGATTCTATCCACAAGTTCCCGGGTGGATTGCCTCAATCGGTGATTCTATCCATAAGCTCTCGTGTGGATTGCCTCCACCGACAATTCTATCCACAAACTCATGAGCTTTAGTGTGGATTGCCTCTATCGGCGATTCTATCCACAAGTTCCCGAGTGGATTGCCTCAATCGGCGATTCTATCCACAAGCTCTCATGTGGATTGCCTCCATCGACGATTCTATCCACAAACTCACGAGCTTTAGTGTGGATTGCCTCTATGGGCGATTCTATCCACAAGTTCTATCTATTATGATCAGTTTCAGCCATCACAAGATGTCTATCACAATAGAAGGTCAAGTTATTATAAGATCGTCACCTTACAATAACTTTGACAAATACAAGTGATAATCATTTGGAAGTCGTCACTTCCTTATGATTTACACAGGGGGCAGGCCCATTAAAAACATTCATGATTCATTAGTATAATAATCAATTATATCAAGTTTACCTCATAAATGTTTCACCTTCAATAGTGAACTCCCTCTCAATCAATATGATCAAGATTGTCACAAGTTGACTGAACCATCTACTCCCTCTAAAGCTCAAGTTTATCAACTTATTGACCTCTTTTGAAATATCAGACTCCCTTTGCATCTAGTCTCAATCATCAATTTGTTTGCAAGCATCAAGTTCTTTCTCCCTTGAATGCAATTATCTTGTGCTTCTGTCCTGAAGGTATGTCAGAGAGAGATTACAAATAGCTCACTAAACTATCTCGACCGTACATACCAATGATAGAAGCATACAATATTTTACTAACCAATAGTATAACATGAATTACAAACTCAAAAATTATGTGCATTAATATAACATGAAATACTTATCTTTTATAAATTTCAAGTATTTCATTCTGTAAGGTGAGCCCATATAGAAAATATCATGCAAATTCACAGAATGATGTTGTCATTCTCGAACATTACTATAATTATTCACATGACTTGTCTTGAACATCCAAAGGTTCTGTACACTATGAAAACCTTTAATTTGATCGGATCTCCCTTCAAGTGGTTAGGATTTTAAAGAAGGAAGCTCGCTCTTTTACAGATTTTTGCATATACCTATACACAGTCCGTCATAACTTTTGAACCTGACATTTTCTATCCAATCACTTCGGTGAGATTCTTTTAAATTTGTTTATCACCAACATATCCAAAATTCAGCGAAATCCAACGATGCATTTGTGAGATATGGTCCTCGTACTGAGACTGTATTTTCTAAGACAGTCACACATTCACCATCAACAAACTACTCTCTTACATTTGCAACTTGGCTCTGATACCATGTTAAGGTTTTAGGATCATTGCAAATGTAATAGCACTATCTGATTGTATGTGTTTTCCAAATGCATCAATCTCTTGTATATATACAAGGCAAAGACAAGAAGAGACATGTCCCTTCGTGGGACATGTCTATTCATTAATCTAATTTAATTAACTATATGGTTATTATAAGAATAAATATAGATTAATTATATATATATGCATATTAATATATAAAATAATATTAATTATTATATATATTAATATATATATATATATATATATGTATGTATGTATATGTAATAAATTATTTCTCATAATAATCATATTGTCAGTTTTATTTATCTGATCGATGCTACATACATCAACAACCTTCTTAACAATAATGGTTGTTATCGAATTGGTTACTTGTCTAATTGCTAATTGAACCACTCTAATAATAATTGATGATATTTCTTGCCGCTATTATAACATTTTTGAATAGTTGATATCCTTCATAGTGATGTTATCGCTGAGACTTCATTATATCGCATGTAATTCTGTCTTGACGGGTTCCACCCGTGCTTACTCCACATTGATGCCCTCAACCCCTTTATATTATTCACGGTAATTTCTGTCTTGTGTTAATAGATTGGATGGGAGCCTAGTTGTTGGCACCCACCCACGTAAGTGAAATGCCTATCGTTGGTCCTCTCTATACTTATCGATGCCGTTGATGTCTTCCTTATGGTTGTCGTAATTGGGCTTAACTTTATCATTGTCGTTCTTCCTTCCAAATACTTCTTGCATTCTTTTGACAATGATTGTTATCGCAATTATTTGATTAGGCCGACTATATCCATGTTGGTAATACTCGCCGTTGATTGTCTTCATTACGGTTTTGACATAATTGATGATATAAGTATTGCGGTGGCTATGGTTATGTTGATGGTTATCATTCATTTAATTATTACATCTCCACGTGGATTCCACTTGCTCGTTCATTGATATGCTTAGTGAGTCCATGTCCCTGTAGACCGTGGTCGACTACTTCAGCGTTTCGATTGACTGTTGACATTTTGACTTTCCTAGACTTTTTTTATCGCAAGGTTGGTCTAATCGATGTGTTATTTGATTATAATTGTGATCCTTTGATTTAGTCGCCTATGATGCTGTTGTTGATCATTCATCACATCTCTCAGCCACGTCACTTGTAAAGAACCCTGGTAGGCTCTTATTAACAAACTAGCTCTTTTCTCAAATGTAATAGCACCTTTAAATTACTTCCAGAATTTAAGAACAATAAATATGAAATTCAATGAACACTTTCAGATTTTCACCATTTATTAAAATAACAAATCCAGACAAAAGAATATCCTTGATAACATTTATTATTTTTAATCCCATGTGTAATATCCCCGTCATTAAATGACTATTAAAAACTATTGTCTTAGGGGTCGTGATTGATTTAGTTTATCTCAGGCCCATTTCTTTTGTTGGCGTAGTTTAGTTTTCGCTGTCAGCTCTTTTGTGCACTCTCGGGAGTTTACCCCGACGGGTATTTATGCTCGGCGTGTAGGTTAGATTTGATATGTTGAGATTTGATATTTTATTGTATTGCAAATTCCTGTTGGGATTCCTCTCTTTGCCATTTCGGAGGTGTAATATCCTCCCTATTTGGTACTCCGTAGTTTCGGTGGGATTCAACCCTCACCCTATTCTGCTTGTTCTGCTTGTATCGGATTTGGCAAATCCGAGGCTCTATCAATTAATTCAGTAAGATCTTCCTGGCAAATATATTTGGCTTGCAAGTTGTTTTGTGCCTGCGAAATACATATTTAACTGTCGACTAAGGAAAAGGGAACATCACATTATCATCTCGGAATCCATCGTACTGCCACGCCAATTCCACCGTACTGCCACGCCAATTCCATCGTACTGCCACGCCCATTCCACCATACTGCCACGCCAATTCCATCGTACTGCCACGCCAAATTCCACCGTACGACCACGCCAATTCCACCGTACAGCCACGCCAATTCCACCGTACAGCCACGCCCATTCCACCGTACTACCACGCCAATTCCACCATACTGCCACGCCAATTCCATCGTACGGCCATGCCAATTCCATCGTACGGCCACGCCAATTCCACCGTACGACCTCTTCCAATCATTAGGACAACAATTGCAGAGCTTTGAGGTGAAGATTGTAGTTTGGAACATTACAATGGTATCAGAATTGGTGATTCTGCCAGCTTGTGGGTATTGAATGAAAGTTTATTCAAGGAAAAGGAGCAGATCTCACTTAGTCGATAGAATGGGCGATAACCAAGACCCTACGGTCGAAGTCATGACTCTTCTGAGAGAACTCACTAGGAACCAGGTGCAGATAAATGACACTCAACTCCTCATGGAAGAGACTTTGCGAAAATTGGCTGAAAGCAAGATATCTGCGAAACAAAGCGACAATTCTGTCACGGGACGGGCAAATTCCCAACCCGTACGCTCTCGATCGTCAATGCCAACTTTCCTCCCACGGACGGAAGAATGGCGAGGAGAGCAACCAACCTTCTAGGAAATACAAGATCAGCTTCGAGAGGATTGGAGGAACGCAAATATGGAAGGAGATATATCCTACAAAGATTATGCTGAGCTGAGAATGAGGTACTCTGGTGGAAACAAGCATGGCTATTATAATGACGATCTGAGACGGAAGATGGGCAAAGTTAATCTATCCTCCTTTGATGGGTCTGGAACTATCACAGCTTGAGCATGGGTGCAAAAAGCAGACACATATTTCCAACTCAACCCTATGCCAGAAGATGAGGCCATCAAATTTGCAACACTACATCTCAAAGGAATAGCCCACGAATGGTGGCATCATGGCATGGTTACTCTCGGCCACGACCAAATAAATTCCTACGCTGAATTCACCGAGAGGTTGATAGATCGTTTTGATGGGAAAGATCCAGAACTAAATTTCAAAGAGTTGGCTTAGTTAAAGCAATCTGGCACAGTCGATAGTTACATAACAGAATTTCAGAGGTTGTTTGTCTTGGTGACTGATATTTCAGAAAGACGATTGGTGGTATTGTTCATGGATGGATTGTCGGAACCCTTGAAAGGGTGGGTGAAAGGATTCAACCCCGTCACACTCACGGAAGCGATTAAGAAGGCACGCGACATGGCGACATCTTCGTCTTCATCCACCAAATACCACTCGCAACCCAGACCACCTCTCGCTCCACGGGAAAGAGACAACAGACCTCCACCCAGGAGGCCTCCGTTGGATGAGGAAACTAGGCAAGAACTCAGAAGGAAGAAACTCTGTTTCAACTGTAAGGAGCCATGAGTACCGGGACATCGATGCCTTGGCAAAGGAAAAATCCATTACATTGAGGTTTCATCTGACGGAGAGGAAGAACAATCACTCGAGGCCGAAGCAGCTGAACAACAAATTTTTGGGGAGGTAAATATCAATCGCACAGAAAGACTTGCCGCACTTTTCAAAAGAGGAGGTGTCATTGCTACTCTGGCGGGAACTCCGAGATGCACCGTGTTCCGGGTCCGGGGCACCCTCCAAGGACAACGGGTCGTGGTTATGCTTGACAACGGAGCTACACTCAACTTCATTAACTCCTCACTAGTGAGCCGACGGAGCTTGTGCACGGAGGCACACTAGGGATTTGACGTCAAAGTAGTGGGAGGAAATTTGTTAAAATGCACTCATCTGGTTCCGCAACTGAGCATCACCATGGGAAACCATACAGTGACGGATGATTTCTTCATAGTCGATTTGGACGACATGGAAGTCATTTTGGGCATTCAGTGGATGGAAACATTGGATGAATACACACAGAGTTTAAAGCGAATGGAGTTCTCCTTCGAGGTAAACGGCAAAAGGGTTGTACTGAGAGGGATGTCGAATGGAGGTCTGAAGGAAGTTTCCGCCCAACGGATGGAAGCAATCTTCAGACACGACGATATAGCCTGGTCCGCACAATGTTTTGCCTCGACAGAACCCATATAGAGATGAAGAACTGCCCATCAAGAGGAAGAACTTCAGGCAGTTTTGGATAGACATCACCGAGTCTTCGCCAACATACCGCCAGGCGTACCACCACACAGGGGGTTTGAACACACTGTTGAGATGGAAACCGGCGCCAAACCGGTTATCACTGTACCGTACCATCACCCAAAAAGATTGAAAGATGAGATTGAAAAAACGATACAAGAACTTTTTGATAAAGGATGGATTAGGCCTAGCTCTAGCCCTTTTGCATCATTAGTGGTTCTAGTTAAAAAGGACGGAATGTTGCGAATGTGTATAGATTACCGCGCGCTGAACAAAAAGACTATAAAAAATAGGTATCCAATTCCCAAGATCGATGAATTGCTGGATGAATTACACTGCGCCGTCTATTTCTCCAAAATAGATCTCCATTCAGGATATCACCAAATCCGCATGAGGGAACAAGATGTGGAGAAAACAACATTTCGTTGCCATTATGGGCATTACGAATTTTTGGTCATGCCGTTCGGATTGACCAATGCCCCAGCCACTTTCCAATCTTGCATGAACCACATTTTTAACAAACAGCTGCGTAAGTCCCTACTGGTATTCTTCGATGATATACTGGTCTATAGCAAGGCATGGGAGGAGCATTTAAGGCATCTGGAAGAAGTGCTTGGAATTATGGAGACACAACTGTTGTTCGCCAAAAGATCAAAATGTGAATTCGGGATGACAGAGATATTATATTTGGGACACATTGTCAGTAGCTGAGGAGTTCAAGTACACCAAGAGAAGATTCAGGCCATCTTGGATTGGCCACCCTCGAAGACGCTCTTAGAACTACGCGAGTTCTTTGGTCTGTGTAGTTACTACAGACGGTTTGTGAAGGGATTCTCACAGCTCAGCACACCTCTCACTATTCTAACAAAGAAAGGGTCTTTTTAGTGGAATGAACGGGCACATCAGACTTTTGAGAAACTCAAGGAGATTATGAGTTCTTGTCCGGTCCTTGCACTGCCGGATTTCAGCCGACCTTTCATCCTAGAGTGTGATGCCTCTGGAGAGGGTATCGGGGCCGTCTTAATGCAGGACCGCCACCCTATTGCTTTCGAAAGTCGAAAACTCTCAAGAGCCGAGAGGTTGTATTCTATATACGACAAAGAAATGCTGGCCATCATGCATGCGTTGACCAAGTTTCGGCAGTACCTCGTTGGAGCCAAGTTTGTTGTCCGTACAGATCACAATAGTCTCAGGCATTTTCTGGAACAGCGAGAGCTGAATGAGCGACAACAGAAATGGGTAAGTAAAGTCCAGGCTTTTGACTTTGACATTGAATATGTGAAAGGAAGAAATAATGTAGTGGCTAATGCCTTGTCAAGAAAATTGGCCATCTGTTCCCTATCTCAAATATCAGCGGATTGGAAAGAACATTTGTTGGTCGAATACTCCAAGGACACGTTCGCGTGCCAACTCTTAGACAAAGAAATACAGGACGACAGATATAAGGTGGTTGATGACATTATTTTCTACAAGGATTGAATTTACCTGGTGCCTGAATCCAAGTTGAAGAAAAAGGTTTTGAAAGAAATGCATGATTCACTTCTAGCCGGGCATCAAGGTTACTTGAAGACCTATCGACAGATTAGGGAAATATTTTCTTGGAAAGGCCTAAAAGGTGATATATTACAGTACGTCCAAGAGTGTTCCATCTGCCAACAAAATAAATCTGAGCACACTCTACCGGCGGGTTTGCTGCAGCCATTACCGATTCCAAAGAAGAAGTGGGATAGTATATCAATGGATTTCATCTTCGGGCTCCCTAAGGCACAAGGGAGGGACTGCATCTTTGTGGTAGTCGACAGACTAACCAAGTATGCACATTTCTTTGCTATCCCAACAGAGTTTTCCGCTTCACAGGTAGTAGACTTATTCTTCTGAGAGGTGTTCCGTCTGCATGGACTCCCTCGAAACATAGTGAGCGACAAAGATAGCCGCTTCCTCAGTAATTTCTAGAAAGAATTGTTTCGACTAGCAGGGACAGAGTTGTCACCAAGCACCAGTTACCACCCGTAGGCAGACGGACAAACAGAGATTGTAAACAAATGGCTGGAAGGTTACCTCAGAAATTATGTTTCGGCACAACAGAGGGCATGGGTAAAATGGCTACACCTGGGAGAGTACTGCTACAATACCACCTTCCACATGTCCATTGGAATGGAACCTTTCAAAGCATTGTACGGGTATGAACCTCCTTCATTTGTGGATTTAGCTCTCGGTGACAGTCACACGCCGAAGGCCAAAGATTAGCTGCAGGAAGAAATAGATATTTTAAAGTCCCTAAAGGAAAATCTTCAGCATGCTTAGAATCAGCAGAAAATGTACGCTGACAGGCACCGAATTGAGAGGAGTTTTGAAGTAGGGGATTTGGTATACCTCTGACTTTAACCTTACAAACAATCGTCTCTGAAGGCTTCCGGAAAGGAGAAGTTGAGACCGTGCTTCTACGGACCCTACCGTGTGACTAGGAGAGTGGGCGAAGTTGCATACGAATTGGACCTGCCTGAGGGAAGCCGAATCCACAACGTCTTCCACGTTTTTTGTCTGAAGAAAGCCGTGGGCCAGCAAGTGACAGTCTCCACAGACCTGCCACCCCTCGACGACGGAGGAAAGTTAGTATTGGAACCTGCGGAGACCATCGACAACCGGGAGAGAAGATTGAGGACATGCACTATCAAGGAATTTCTTGTGCGCTGGAAGGACCTTCCCCTTGAAGATGCCACCTAGGAAGGAGAAGAGATTCCGGAACACCCCAGCCTGAAATTGCTTGAGGACAAGCAATCTTTGGGACGGGAGGACTGTAATATCCCCGTCATTAAATGACTATTAAAAACTATTGTCTTAGGGGTCGCGATTGATTTAGTTTATCTCGGGCCCATTTCTTTTGTTGGCGTAGTTTAGTTTTCGCCGTCGGCTCTTTTGTGCACTCTCAGGAGTTTACCCCGACGGGTATTTATGCTCGGCGTGTAGGTTAGATTTGATATGTTGAGATTTGATATTTTATTGTATTGCAAATTCCTGTTGGGATTCCTCTCTGCCATTTCGGAGGTGTAACATCCTCCCTATTTGGTACTATGCAGTTTCGGTGGGATTCAACCCTCACCCTATTCTGCTTGTTTTGCTTGTATCGGATTTGGCAAATCCGAGGCTCTATCAATTAATTCAGTAAGATCTTCTTGGCAAATATATTTGGCTTGCAAGTTGTTTTGTGCCTGCGAAATACATATTTAACTGTCGACTAAGGAAAAGGGAACATCACATTATCATCTCGGAATCCACCGTACTGCCACGCCAATTCCACCGTACTGCCACGCCAATTCCATCGTATGGCCATGTCAATTCCACCGTACTGCCACGCCCATTCCACTGTACTGCCATGCCAATTCCACCATACGACCACGCCAATTCCACCGTACGGCCACGCCAATTCCACCGTACGACCTCTTCCAATCATCAGGACAACAATTACAGAGCTTTGAGGTGAAGATTGTAGTCTGGAACATTACACCATGTCAAACAACCATATAAGCAATTTATTAATATAAAATCATGGCTCCTGGCAAATTCTGCGAATTTTCGCAAATGTGATATCCTCCAAACTGTGACAGCCTAGAATTAATTAACGCCACTTTTCTTGCAGTCACGTGGCAGCTAGTAATGATCACATGGCTGTCCTGTAGCAATTTGCAGGCCCTAGCAGAATGAAACAACCCCTTTAGCAGTCATGTGGGCAGTCAATGGAGGTGCCATAACTTCCTAAACTCACGCACCCTGCTGTAGCTGAAAATGGCACTCACATGAGGTATGAAGACAGTCTCAAATCCAAACGTAGGAGTCTTCTAATAAGGTATGGTCAAGAGATCAGTCACGCGCTTGATCTTTTGAATAATTCAAACACCAATTTCTTAATTGCAGCACCAGCAATTAAGATACAACACATTCCCCAATAAAATCAAACCTCAGCAAGAAGAATAATTAAACCCTTGGAATGCAATCATTTGTTTGTAGATTAATACTTCTCAGAATTCCAGTATACCTCAGCACCGGATTATGATTTCAGAACAACAGTTGCAAAATTCACCATCAATTTGTAATGGCTCAAATTGCCAAAAGAGGAATCAGTCCTCAAAACCCTAGCCGGGTTGTCTCTCTCACACACTTCAATAAAAATCATAATTTAACAATGGATGATTGAAAGTGCTTTTTCGAGTAGAACATATAGCTTTTTCGGAAAAAGCACAATTTCATTTCTCATTAAAAAGGCTTTTAAATGACCTCTTCACTTTATAACATTAAAGTTATAAAGTATTAAAGTTATTAAATTAAAATAATTTAATTTAATAACGATAACTTTAAAAACCAAAAGCCTCTGAATCCCGCTGATTGTACAAACTCATTTTCGACACCAGAGCCTCAAACGGCAATTGACCTGCCAGAAATAACCCACTGCCAAAAATAGCCAATTGCTAAAAATAGACTTACTAAAAATAGTAAGTCTCTTAAACTGGAGATTCCCTGAAACTTGATCCTGAGACATCTGACACTCCGTGCAGACATCCTGCTAATCTTGGCCATACCCCAAATACCACTTACTAAAAATAGTAAGTTGACCAAAATGACCCGAACGAAGAGCAGACCTGATAATCTGAACCTCTAGATTGGAATCCCAACACTGGCTCCACCATCTGACCTCCTCTGATTGCCTGGTTAGCCTATGAGGGTTGCCAAACCAAGCTAATCCCATAAGTCTAAAAACGGGGACATTACATCACTTCTCTCTTTTTAGATTAGTTATTTCTGTGCTGCTATAGACCCATTCTATATGCTTGTGAACACGGTGAAGACTAATCTTGATAAGTTTCAATCTTTAATCAAAACTTATTAAATCATATATCTTCCAGGTTCTAAATTAGGGATATTACAAGGGTATTAGCTTAATATTATGTTTATGTCCTGTTAATGGTTATTTGTATTATATTAAATATTTTTCTTTGGTGCAGTTAGTTTTGTTTAGTTTTTTCTTTAGAACTTTCCTCCATCATCTCCTTTATATGAAGATCTCTTGTATTGATTAATTATCCAATAATGAACTTTTCAAATTTGATTCAATTTTGCCTCTCAATATTCAAACAATCCTTCTTAAAATCTGATTTTCATACCTATCTTCAAGAGGAGGTTATGATTTATTTATTTATATCACGTCAGCCTTGAATTTGCATCCCTTGGTGTATTAGGGCCGACCTCAGCACTTATTATTTTTATTTTTTTGATTATTAAATTTTACTTACCTTTAACAGAAAATCCGACCCCTATGTGGAATTTTGAGTGGAAATAAGAGGGGTTCGTGGATAATTTAGTGGAAAATATGGGTTTATAGAAAATGGAGTGGAAATTAGGCCTTGTTATGGAATTGGGGGTGGAAATCAAGTCCTGGGAAAATGGGTGGAAAAATAAGGTCCTCTTGGAATAATGAGTGGAAAAGTGACCCAAGCCTGGGATTTTGACAAGAGTTTGCATTTTCACTCAGAATTCACTTCTCAATTTTTTATTTACATTTCAATTTTCCATTTTCCTTTCCTTGTAAATTTTTGATGTTGAATTTCAATTTCCCTTTTGGTGGACATTCAACTTAGACAAGGAATAGTGAGTGGAAATTCACCTAACTTGAGGAGTGGACAATTGAAGCCATCATGGACAAACTTGATGGAAAATTGACCTCCTTATTGAATCTAAAGAGGAACTTCGCTATAGTCTTGGATTTTCTTTGTAAAAAGATAGACTTCCAATTTTAATCCAAGGATTTTCATTTCTTTTTCCTTATTTCCCTTTCAAGATTGGAATTTCCCTATTTTTCCACACTATTTTTCACAATATTGATTTTTTAAATTTTTCCACATTGCAACTTCAAGAATTTTAATCTCATTTTTCTTTATCTTTCCGTCTCTTGATCATCATAAAGTAGTCTCTGCACCATCAACAATATCTCTTGATACTTGACATTGTTGAGCTTTCAGTTGACTGTAATGGTTCATATTCCCAAATTGCTTCTTCTTTAATGCTCTTCTCTGTTTTCTAGAGTTCTTCATTGTTTTGGAATAGCTTTCAAGCCTAATTGCTTCATTTCCCTATTGATTTCAATTGTGTCACAGAACTTCCTATCGTCATGATTCTATTTGATTCCTGTCCTAGGCATGCTTTAATGTTACTCTTGGCCTAATCTCTGCTTATGCAAGGTGTATTCTTGATTTCCAGACGCAAAGATAAAATGCAGATCTAAGAAAAACATTCCAAACACAAAATGATAGACAAAATTTGGACCTAAGCTAACCTAAGGACCTAAAAGAAAATCGGAGGTCCTTGTCTACAATGGGGCGTGTGTGCAACTCACAACAGAACCTTGCATCACTATACCACCTATCTAAAAGTGCTAATTCTTCTTGTGAGTGAATATTCTAATTAGATTTAAACTAGTCTATACACTGCGTAGAAGTCTATCCTCCCAAAGCAAATCTTTTCATGTAATCACAGAATATAATTTTGAATATGCAATTGCATTAGATTTATACTAAAGAAAGGTAAAATGTAAGTTTAGCTGGCCCAACAGTTGTCATTTATCTAACTCGGAACAATTCTATGCAAAGAAAGGCAGACTTGAAATCTAGGAAATCTATGCTCTAATTGAGATAAAGTTATATTAAAACCTTGAAAGGGAGAGCACAATCAATTGATTTAACATCATTTAATATGACATTAGACATCAATGTTTCTACAGATGTACTTAAGAAATTTCACTTTTATGAATCTTTTCCTTTTTTCAATCCATATAAAACAGAAACAACTTCCCCAATAATTGTAAGTTGTATATCAGTATTTTTTTCTGTTGTTAGTGATGAATATAATACCACATTAAAATGTGTTTTGTATATGCAAGCCAAGGAGAGGTATCATTCATTTCTCTTGTCTATTAGGATCACTTTTCATCATACAATTCAGGAACCATAACCATTAAAGTTCACCTTTTTCTAAAGTACTAATATTTATGATAATGTGATTCATTAATGCATGTTGGATTGAAATAACTCAATTATGAGCATGGTATATAGCGGATGGATCAACAAAGAATAGCAAGAACAAAATTGCTGCCATATTGACTTCTACTTGGGAATCCCTTGCCTTGGTATTTGAACTAATCTGGTGGTTCATGCTTATTTACATAGGATTACTTTGAAACCAAGGTGATTTTGGAGAAAACTGAGAGCAATTAATAATAGGCAAATGTGTATGCAATTTGTTTGACTACAGTACCTTAATGTTTTGCTCGTTTGTATTTTGTTAGGCTTGTGGTTCTCGATAAATGTTTGTATTTTTGAACATCTTCCATATATTAGATGTGTGGAAGTATAGAATGGGAATTCTTGCGTCTTGAACATTAAAAAGAAGTTATTTTTATCCCTAGTTTTTCTTAAAATTCTGTCTGTTGTATTTTACAACTCTCAACGTTCACAAGGAATCCATTCAAATATTTTTATTTCTTAGCTTTCTCTATCATGAAAACCTGCTTTCCCAAGGCATCAAGTCTACAAGAAGTATTATTAGGATGAACAAAACTAGTTTTTGGTAAATACATTTTAATGGTAAAATGAAGTTGGGAATATTTTTGATCATAGTTGCTTCATAAAATTTGATATGAAATATGGTTTTGTAAAGTATTTTAAATCTGAATTCTGATGCAGGACTACATATTCAGGAGGTTCAGAAAAAGTCCAACGTTTCAGGCAAATTACAGGAAAGCCTTCATTTCCTATTGAAGGTATCTTTCTTTTGGATATTGCCAGACCGCACAAAAGAACTGCGGATATCTGTAGTTGTATAAAGATCATTTTGTTTTTACATGCTTAGGTTTCACCCTAAATACTCATGGAGTTTTAGTTGGACTTGTCTTTTCTATGATCATCATTAGCATTGTAAGTAACTATTTATTCTCGTGGATACTATCAAGCTATGCTTTTGATGATTAAAAGATTACTTCCAAACCAATACATTGAATGGGAAATGGAAGGCCCTTAAATTCTTTTTCCTGTTTAAGTGCTACTTCACAAAGCCTGGTTCAAAGTTGCTTTAGTCATGTGGGTCTAGAAAAATATTCTTGAAGGCTTATTTCTTCATTGTATCGACAATATGTATAGGATGTACTTTATGATAACGTTATTACATTCTTATTAAGAAAATGAAATAATGAGTTTTCATTTCTTTGAACCTTCATGTTTCATCTTCCATAAATTCCCTGTATCTAATTTAGAATCATTTAAACGAAATTCTGTTGATTGCTGGTTTTCAAATGGCCACTTTACTAACATTTTCTGTTGTAATGTTCAACAAGGCAGCTAAATCTCTGCAGAATAAATTAATTTCTGGCTCATAATCCCCTTTAAGTATTGAAGAAGGTGAGAATTGGCAACACCACCAAATATCAGCTGTACCTATTTTGAGTGCCTTTGCAAGGATGTCTGCAGCCTTTGCTTGCTTGTTTTTGACAAACGAGCATCCACGGGTGTATGGCAATCCAAGATCATCCATAAATATTGTTATATTAATTTTCTATTAAAATTAGGTGATTAAAGATAAATGCAAGCATCGATAGGTCTCCATGTACCTAGGAAAGTGTTGAAGAGGACATAGGGGGTTGAAAATATTTAATATTTTTGGCCTAAGTCTAAAGGCAATTGTAATTTTCAAGGACACATTTTCCTATCATTTACAATGCAAAAATCAGGAAAATCTCCACCTTGGCATGGAAATAGAGAAGGGGAAGAGTCATGCATTCACATGTAGTGGTTACATAGAAAAAGGGAAAAGACACCTTTAGGTGCCCACATTGGAAAATTGAAAAGGTACCTCTTTAAGCACCCTCTCAGGGGAAGTTGAAAGGTCATCTATTGGCTATGTGTTGCTTTTCTTTATAGCCATGTGTTCATCAAGAGGTGGAGTGGGATTTCCAAAAGGGACAAGAATGCTAAAAAAGGAAGGCTTGGGCCAGTGTTTAGGCATCCAGAGTTGAGTGAATCATTCAGAGTGGAGTTGATCATTCAGAGGGAGTGATCATTTGAAGTTGAGAAGAATTCTCCTTTGTTTGGGAGTTGAGTAGTAGTTCTAGCTTGTTGGATTGGTAAAGCCCATGAGGCTAAGCATTGTAATTTCTGAATATTTGTGTTTCATTATATTGAAGTTATAGAAAATCAATTATTTCTATTCTTGCAACTTATATGTAGTTTTCTTTGTTATGCCATGCATGAATTTGGGTGGAGTAACCCTCATATAATGTAAAAGAGCATGTGTTTTGGGTGTGCTAGGGGAGTCCCTATTATGAGTGGTATCAAAGCAGGAGCTCTTGTGTCTGCTGATAGAGCACTGAATGTGAGGTTGTTTGCACTAGGACTTGAGGGTGGAGTGTGAAAAAGTTTCCTTGCAGATAAATATGCATGTTGCAAGAGGAGGTATTTAAATGATTTGAGTAGCTCAGGTTCTTGAGGTTGTGAACAAATCGTTGAGTGAGGCAGTTTGCAACCGAACTTGAGAGTGTTGATAAGAGGATCTTTGTTGAGGCTTTGCAAAATATCCTTTTTTAATTTGGCCTTAAATTTTTAGATAAGTAGAAGATATTTTCCACAGCAAGTCAAATTGTGATATTGCTATCAGGATTCAATTGTGTAGTTTTTTGCGTCAAACTCATTGACTTAAAAAACTGCAGAGTTGAATCCTGATAGCAATATCACAACAAAAATTTATATTCAACTGTAGCTCTATTGATAACTTATATTGCAAAATTGCTTAAATGTGTAATGTACCTAACCACGACGTTACCAAAAATATGCCTTCCAGTGCCAGTTACCTTGATTTGGACTGTACGAAGGGAAACAAAAGAGTGAAGAAGTCGTACGGTGACCTTACAATATTCATGGTTTAGCCCGGAATATTGTGAGTGATCGAGATAGCCTATTTATGAGTCACTTCTGGAAGGAGTTATTCAGGTTATGTGAGACAAAGTTGACTCCGAGTACTAGTTACCACCCGCAGACTGATGATCAGACTGAGATTGCTAATAAATGAGTGGAGGGCTATCTTTGAAATTATGTTTCTGCTCAGTAGAGAGCTTGGGTGAAGTGGATATACTTATGTGAGTATTGCCACAATTCCATTCACCATATGTCTATTCAGATGACTCCTTTCAGAGCTCTGTATGGGTATGATCCTCCTAGTTTCTTGGATTTGTTGTTCAGTGATAGCAGAGTTCCCAGTGGAGGTGACCTACTGCAAGACAGTCAGGATATTATGGGAACATTGCGAGATAATATACAGAGAGCTCAGAATCAACAAAAGCAGTATGCTGATTAGAGGAGAGTTGCTCGCTCTTTCCAGGTTGGGGATATGGTATATTTGATGTTGCAGCCTTATAGGCAGTCTTCCATTCGGAAGAGCGGAGCTGAGAAGCTCAAACTTCAGTATTATGGCCCTTTCCGTGTTGTCAAATGATTAGGCAAGGTTGCTTATGAGCTTGATTTACTAGAGCACAACAATGTGCATAATGTATTTCATGTTTCGCGCCTCAAGAAGGCGGTAGGTAGGCATGTTGTCCCATCTTCCATTTTACCCCAGATGGATGATGAGGGGAAGTTGGAGTTTATTCCTGAGGCTTTTCTGGACACCAAGGAGAGACATTTACGCACGCGAGTCATCAGGGAAGTCTTGGTGAAGTGGCATGGGTTACCAACTGAGGATGCCACTTGGGAGTTGGAGGATATTCTTCAGCATCTTGGATTGTGATTGCTTGATGACAAGCAATCTTTGAGAGGGAGGACTGTGATGTCCCCATTTTAGCAGGTTTCATGAGTTTGGTTAAGTTAGCTCATCATCGCGACCCTCGTGAGCTAACATTTGGTTTTGAGGGTCTCTGGTGTTCGACTTGCCTTGGGTCTAGACTTTGTTAGTTTCTTGGAGTTTAAATGATTAATTGCTTATTTGAGGTTATTAATTAAGTTTAGCTTAATTAATAATATTATGAGCTTATTGTTTTAATTGAATGGTGTGTTGAAGAACACTGTTAAGTGAAATGAGTCTTTGTGAAGCTACTTGGCATATAGTGTGTTGAAGAAGCCAAATTTTAAATGCTTATTAAACCAAGCCTTAGAGATATTCGAAAGCTATCTCTTATGCATATTGTTTTTGTTACAAAAGCGGAATTGGTGAGAACTCCAAGGGTTTCAAAATTCTTCTAAAGGTTGAGAACGTTTTGTCTACTTGTGTGGCACTTTGAACTAGTGTCAAGGATGGTGAATTGTGCTTATACCGTATGGCTATATTCATGAAGGCTATGCGTACTGTTCACATAAAGTTAGTTGTCATTAGTAAAGTCATTGGCAAACATCAATCCCACCAGAACACCGGTACATCACATCGGTACTAATAGTTGTGAACTAGGTAGATTGAGCAAGCAAGAAGTGTACTTTAACCGGTCACACTTATACTGGTCCAGGTTTTGTCCAACCGGTCTTGGCAAACACACAGGGAACAAATGACTAACCGGATACAAATCTCACACCGGTTAAGTGCATGATAATCCGAACCGGATTATGTAGAGCGTTTCTTAGTTAAACTGGAGTTAGCTTTGTTTTTTCTGCGAGCGTTTAGAGGTAAACTAAAGACCAGTTTGCAAGCTTTCGATCAAGGGTTTTGCATGTGTGATTTTTGGGAGAGTTTACAGCTTGGCGGCACTATTAGATGTATTTTTAATAAGATAATTCGTTATAAATACAGGTCGAAAGACATGAAAGTTGTGTTGTTGAAAATCAAGAGCATAGATTGAAAGGGAGAAGGAGAGCAGAATCTTCTGAGAGGAATCACAGTCACAGAAGGTGAAAGGGAGAGAAAGATTCAATAGCCAAGCAGAGGAAAGGGTGAATAGGTATGATCTGAATTGACAGATGTAATGTCATCATAAGATCATTGCTTTATTTGCGAAGCATATTTAAATCCCTCAATTAGGGTGAACCCTAACAAGTTCTATTGTATAAATCCCTTTACCGAGTAACATCTTTATTGGTGTTTTAAGTCCTCTGATAAGGCGACTCCTAACAGGGTCAAGATCCTAACAGGTCTTCTATTAAATCCCTTAACCGGGTAGCACTCTCACCAGTGCTTTGTAAGCCTCTAACAGGGCAACTTTATTACCGTAGTAGTGGAGTTTTGTGGGTTCTGTCCCATCGTGGTTTTTTCCTTCTGACTGAGGGTTTCCACGTATAAATTCTGTGTTAACCTGTGCATTTAATTTCTATTTATGATTGTCGTAATATTCTTTTGATTTATGTATTAACAAGAATATCTGATTGCGTAAAAGAAGATTAGAAATTGACTTTACTGATTCACCCCCCCCCTCTCAGTAACCGGTTAGGAACAACAATTGGTATCAGCTGTTTCACAGGGTTCGCCGAATTTCGGCAATGGAGTTCGAAATTCGGCGAACATTATAAAAATTTATTAAAATCGTAAATATTCGTCAATAAATTCGTAGGGATAAAAAATCTTCTCTAAATACATTTTTGTAACGTGTTTTCAATAGGTCAATATGCTAAATCAGTTTGCAGATGAGGAGAGGTTGGGAGAGTATCAGTAAATCACTCCTGCAAAATCAAAATTCTTTCACCGACGACTCAGAGCAAAAGAAAGGCCCCTACAAAAGACCAGAGCCGACTGTTGTTTTCTAGAGAAGACTTTGGAAAATAGATGGTACAGCCAAATAGACCAAAGCCGTTGCGTATTCCACTTGCGTCCTCCATTCTGATGCTTTCCCGTAACTCCAAGATATATTCATTTTAGGTTTTGACGTTTTTTTAAATCCCGTCTGTTCAATAAATTTTATATACGCATTTTAATTTTTTATTAAGAGTTTGTTAATAGTATTTTATATATATAACGTTAAAATTAGTTTAAATTTAATATGATTTATTTGTTATATATTTTAATAAATTTAAAAAATATTAACATTTGTTAAATTTAATTTCAATATTCTAAAATATCTAGTCTATGGTTAATATATAAACTTAATAAAACTCTAAATATTTGAAAATTTGAAAATATATTAGGAAATGTTATATTATTCAATATAAACAATTTATAAATTTAATAAACATTTATTAAATATTAATATTATTTAAAATTTATTATAATTTATTTAAATATTTGAATTTTATAGAATATTGTGATATTTTTGACAATGTAATTATTATATATATTATATAAATCAAATTTGTATAAGATGAATTTAATCACAAATTTTTTTTCGAATTTTTTCTCCTTGTTGAATTTTATTGTCACCGAACTCGAACACGAATTCGAACCTTGTGACTTAGGGTATCAGAGCTTAGGTTCTCAGAAATAGTAAGCTTAACCGCTTGAGAAAAGATCATGGAGGGTTACAAGTATCAAAAGTAGCTGGAGGAAGCCAATGAAATGATAGCCTCTTTGGCAAATAGATTGAGGAGGTCTCTTGCCAAGAGAAAAGAGCTGGCTCTACAATTGAGTGAAATGCATGAAACCATTGAAGAACTCTCTGGGCAGAGTGACTCTGATGAAGCTGAAGAAGCGGTCATTGATCATATATTTTACTGTTCTGTGACTCACTATTTTCTTTCTATTTTCTCTGTTGATGCCCTTTGCAATGTTTATCGATCTACTTTAATATCATATGGCAAGAATTGGAAGAGGTGCGAATCTTCATAGCATCCTCAATGTAGACCTCTTCATCGCACCTTTTGGCTCAGTCTCTAGTCTTAACTAACGACTCATCTTTATGGAACTGCTGTTCTAAACTATCATTTTCCTCTTGGATGGTAATTTATGTAGATCTTCCCCACAATATATGGATCGGTTTGGTATATGATAAGGATCAGGCCGTTTAATTATTAGTTGCGATTATTCTTCATTATGCAATCGTTTCATTAGTATTTGTTAAAAATTATAATTGACTAATCCTTGACCTTGATCGACTTGATTGGATGCTGTTGTACGTGGTCATAGCATCCTTTGATTAACTTGGCATGGATGGTAAGTATAGAACTTCTACTGACACGTTGATTAATCTGCCAATGTGGACTTCTGCTGCCACCGTCGACTATAGTTTCCCTTGTTCATTATGTGCTCTTCGTCATTGTATTTATTAATTAAATTAATAATAAATAATAATAAATTAATAAATTATTCATTAATAATTATTTATTTAATAATTAATAATTATTCATTAATAATTAATAATAATTTACTTAGTAATTAATACTTATTTATCCAGTATATATTATTTACAAATTTGATTAATTACTCAATTAATTATTTAATAATAAGATTGATGACTGATCAATTTATTTTTAGTTAATTGATTGATTTATTTATTAAATATTTATTACATACATGAGATATTACAACTTATACAAAGGAATTTTTAATTAAGGTTGATGCCAAAAAGTGTCTCGTTTTCATTAGGATTGTTGCCCAAAAGTGCATTCGCAGAAACTTTTTAAGTATAGCTCCCAAAAAGTGCACTTGGTGGAACTTTTTATCATGGTTGTCACGAAAGACTGCTTCTTGTTGGGTGGATATTTTGCAACTGACAGTTTTGAGGAAAAAATTCAGTTTACAAAATTTTGATACCAGCCACAGCGTGTGAGATAATGTCTCTCCTACCTTAAAGGGAAGGCTCCCCCTTCTCACCGTTCCTTGGATCAACTCAAGGTAAGCAAGAAGCTAAGAGATTATCAAAATAGGGTGTTACAAATATTCTTTCTTCTTATCTTTCAAGAAGGAATCCACTTACTCGAAGAACGAATAATGGGCAAAGCTTTAATCTCTAAACTACACTTCTATCTAAAAGCTGGAAACAGTGATACCAATAAACCAACACCAACTCACAGGCTGATTGAAAAGCGTACCGGCTTGGTTCTATGACCTATTTATTTGATCTATAAGAAACACCTCTACCATTGGGGATCACAGACTTCCAGAAGTAGAGATTTTTCTAACTATTCTAACAAATTATATGAAAATGAGATGGTAATATAATCTACAGTCACAACTTCTAGTCTTATATTATCACAATTGCTCCCAGTCACAGCTTCGGCTCCAATTGTTTCTAATCTTCAAATTGCTCTTAACAAAACACAAGAATCACATAAACAAAAAGATAGTGAAACCAAATTGCAATCATAGCTTCCAACTTGATTCCCTTCCAACTTGATTCCCCACAATTGCACTCAGTCACAGCTTCAGCTCCAATTGTTTCTTTCTATTTATATTTCTCCAAAATAGTACTACACAATCACAGTTATGCTTGCACAAGTTTGGCAGAGCTCTCTCTTGCATAAAATTAAGATGATTATTTACAAAGAGCCCTCTTCTATTTATAGGAGAGAGGCTATGAGAAAAATAAGGAAAACTAACTACCTAAGTTGACTTATTCAACATTACAATCCTTTGTAATGTGATTACATATAGCAAGATATGTAATTGCAAATTTTTACTTCACATGTTTCATTACATATGTAATTGCAAATTTTTACTTTACATGTTTCATTACATATGTAATTGCAAATTTATGCTTTACATGTAACTTGTCAAAATGCATGATGAAAAATAAACTAAGTGTCTGACAAAACACGACTCTTATTACATTAATCTCTATCAAAGAGGTTTTGCTTTCATCAAAATACTAAGTGCTGAAAATCTTCAAATCTGTACATGGATGGGAACATCTGCAGAAAATAACACTTTGACCTCTGCATTTGGTGGTATCAACAAATCATTGATTTTCGTTATCACCCATAAGTGGAAAACTGTTCACGATCCCTCTTATTGATCTTGCTACCACATGCTTGGAATCAGTCTTGAAAGCATTCTAATATTTATGAAACTTTGAGTTTCATCTTTTTCTCATCCGTGATGGTTGGCCTTTCTGACTTTGGATGAACGCTTGTAGCACCGAGATGTTGGCGGCTCATGTCTGCAAGCTATACTTCAATCAATTCTGAAAAATGTTGCATTAGTGATCCATGAATGCAATTCGGGGATTTTGGGGTGCACTGCAGATTTGACTGCATGTAGTTCAACTTGTAACATTTTATGTAGTTGGTCCAAAAAGTTCCTACTACAAGGGAAAAACATAGGACTTTAAGTGAAATCGGGGTTTTTGGACCCAACTACACTTAGGATTGCATGTGTAGTTGCATATGTAGTTCATTTTGCAATCGGGTCAAAAATCCCCGATTTGCACTTGGAATTGCTTTTTCAACTTAGGTATTGTAGGAGATTTTTGATGCGATTGCGCATTTGACTACATGTAACAGGACATGCAGTTGGTGTAAAAATCTCCGATTTGGGTAAACTTAGAGTGGAGATTTTTGGGGTAGTTTCACTTTTGATTACATGTAACAGTATATGTAATGGGTCTCAGAATCCCGATTTTGGAATTATAGTGAATTTGGAAGAAACTTTTGACGGGAATTTTTGAGGTGACTGCATATTTGATTACATGCAACAAAACATGTAATAGGTGCTAAAAATCTCGATTTTGAAACAAAGAAGGATTTAGGCAAATCGGGGATTTTTGAGGTGATTACATTTTGCATTACATGTGGAATGACATGTAGTAATATATGCAATAGATATGAAAAATCCCGAAATTTGTGGATTTTTTTTTTAAAAATTTTTTAAAAATTTTTTTAAATTTTTTTTGTTTTGCTATTTTTTTAATTTTATTTATTTATTTATTTATTTTTTTTTGAAAAACACTATATTCAAATCAACTTAGAATGAGTTGAAATTTTAAAATGGATGATAAAATCCAATTTAAAATTTAAAAGTAATTTTAATAGGTGCAATTGCTATCAAAAAGTCCACTTTTTAGGGGATTTTAATAAAATATGCAGTCGCCCTGAAAAACCCCATCTTTTACCTCATAACTTGAGCTAGACAACTTTGATCGAGGTCTAAGTTGGCTCGAAACGAGCGGAATTAAAAGGAGCATCGACTCAAAGGAAAAACAAAACTAAAAACTACTTTCAAGAAAGGGAAAAATGAAGAAAAGACACGAAGATTACCCAAAATCAAGTGCTTGCAGTCAGAGAAGAAAAACCCATTTCGACAAGCATTTAGGAAAATAACTTGATGACAATCTTCTAAAAAGAACATATAATAAACAATACATAAGATGCAATTCAAGGATGACGAACCGCTTTTATGATATATTATTAATACATTTTAAAACATAGAGGATACACCTACGAATCTATGAGAAAAATTGCGTAGGGTTGTCTCAATTTTGTGATGTCAAAATTGAGGACAACACTTCTCAATAACAATAGTTCAAACTTTTTCATGATGAGTGTATTTCTACAAACTATTTGACACTTTTTTATGATCTATTAGTAATTTTTGCTACTAAAGCCACCTAAGAGGCTCTCTTGCCTTCCGATGTTATTTAACTTGCTTTTGATGATGATGAAAATCACTTGTTTGTGTAATTTGCTGTTAGGCCGGGAGAATGTATAACACATAATGCCTCAAGTTCTTTTAACTTTGTAACTATGCCACTTGTTTATTGCATGTACAATGTGCATCAAGTTAAGAGAGTGTTAAGAAGCTAGATGGAAAGCCCTAGAGTTTTCCGTGAAGACCAAATTCTCGCGCTTGAATCAAAGTTATTTTTATGGAAAGGAATTTTGCATCTAGAACTCCTTTGGAGCATTATCATTCCATGGAAATTGTCAAGAGTAGTTTTGAAATTCTATGGAATCAAAGTAGTTCTTAATTGTATGTATCATTCATTTGGATCAAGAGCCAAACATTATGTTGAGGTTAATTCCACAAATTTGGTTACAAATCTTCAAATTGAATAATAAGATGGCATTATGTGTTTGGTGAACCTTGATAATTGTTGTGTTCAAAAGGGGTTTTATAATGAAATTCAACCCTAATTGAATTGGAGTTGATTTCTTGGTAAACCAAGTAACACATGAACACGTTGATATGTGTGTTGTCTGTTCTCTCAAACTCTTTGCATTCATTACTTGAAAATTTGGAAAAGTCACAACTTGCATTCATTCTTTATTAACCGTTTTAAAATTATGAAAGTTGGCAATATGTTAGGTGTGATAACATTCTTAAAAATTAAAGTATAAAATTTAAAAGTTGTTTGGCTCTCATCACTTCAGACAGAAGAAATATTTCTATCTATATATGTCAAATCCGAAATTGTAATTGTTAATGTGTATTCAAACCAATTGTTGGACTTAAAACTCAAGCTATACATATTCATAAGGAAAATCCTTACATCATTCAGACTCTGGGTTGGCTATTCTAGGGCCTTACCATATGCTATGCTTATGCAATTAATATTTTATGTGCTTAAAATAAGAAAGCATCTATGTTTTATTTTGTAGTAGGTTATGTAGGCTTAGGACCATGCCCTTGAGTTATCTTGGGATTGATTTCTTGCTTTGGAATAGCTTTGTGTAAACCCTACTATTCCCATTTTAATATCCTCTAGTTTAATAGGCCTCCATTGGAACATTTTTTCTTTCTGGGTTTAGAAATATTTACCAAATTTTTTAAATTATGTTTATATAAATGCTGATCATTCTGTCATGATGCTATTTTTAAAGTGGTGGTGATTGAAAGCCTCATAAAATAAATGTTTTATATTCTTTCGTTGAAGCTTTTTTAATTGTCTTTTCATTTATTTTATATAAATATTCTTATGCCAAAATAAGTATTTTTTAATTGACTGTCATTTGTATCAATATAAAATGATTATTTATTTGCTATTATAGATAAATATCCTAGCGGATGACACTACTCTTTAGATCGTAACTTTATCGCATTGTTTGCAGGTGCAAATGAGGAGGTTATGGATTATCCTCCTGTAGAAGATTCCATGTCTTTGGGTAGTATTATTGTTCTTGTATGTAAAATATTTAATTCTCCCACGTAATTCATTTTGTGTGAAGGTTTTTCACCTCAATATATCCTTGTTTGATTTCACAATGTAAATCACGTTACATGAGCTTGTCTTGTCCATGTTATTTCCTTGCTAATGTAGATTGTGTTATATTTACACCATTTCTATCCTCAATAAATTAAGATATAAAACAAAACAGAGAGAGACATTACATCACCGTTCACAAATCGCCAAAGTAGGTAGTGGGTCTTGGAAAAAAGTTTTGTAACAATGGAGAAATACTGGAAAAAGAATCTTGGGTTATGAAAAGTAGCCTAAAATAGGAGCTAAAACAAAGAAAGAAAGAAAGGGTAATCTAAAAATGCATAGGCTCTAGATTTTAAGATTTAAGTACAATCATAATTAGCTATATAAGGAAGAACTCTTCAATGAAGTATGAAGCTAATGGGGATCAAATTAGGTAACCATGAATGAAAGCTAACACCATAACACATTGCCAGCAAATCTTGGGCTTGAAGAACAAATGACATCATCACTGAGCATTGCAAAGGGGCATATTGAGGAATTAATAATGCCCATCTCAAAATGACTACTATTGATGGGGTTGTAATGGACAATCCTGAGACAAAGCAGGATACTCTTCAAAAAAATTCTATTTTCAACCAAGGCAAATGATGATCTATTATCTCTCAAGTTCTCACTCCTTAGAATTCACAGATATAAATGATGGCCTACTAGACTTATTTTGAATTGAATCTGTAGATTGCAGGGTTTAGTGTTTTTGAGAAATTGCATATGAAACAAAGTTGTAGTTGAATGAAACTATGAGGAATTTACAAGAAGCATCAGCTACAAACAATGTTGACACTAGATTTAAGCTTGGAGACCTCAGTGTTGGGAGAATCACTTGCAAACGGTAATAACTCAACTTCCTACTCTCCCTTTGGCTAGAAGTAATTAGCAGGAGCTCTTGATAGAGCATGAATGGTAATATTTTTTATTGTCATGGTGTCCTTTGTATCGAACTGATTCTTGCTTCTACAACCTTTTGAACTTCTAACTCTTCATATTCTCAATTTAGACTATGGCTTGTACAAATGGATCATGGGTATCTACTGTGACACACTAAGAGACCCCCAAATGTTGGGTATCATTAGAGGACATTCATTCTGCTTTACTCACGCGAAACTCTAGCATACCTGTTAAAGCAGAAATATTGACATGAAGATGGTTGTCATTGGCAAACATCAATCCCACCGGAACACTGGTACATCACACCGGTACACACCGGTACTCATGTTAGTGTAATAATTGTGAACTTGGTAGAATGAGCAAGAACATAGTGTACCTTAACCAGTCACGCTTATACCGGTCCAGGTTTTGTCCAATCGGTCTTGGCAAACACACCGGGTACAGATGACTAACCGGATACAAATCACACACCGGTTAAGTGCATCATAATCCGAACTGGATTATGCAGAGCATTTTTTCAGTTAAACTGGAGTTAGCTTTTTCAATGGAACTCGAGTTAGCTGTGTTTTTCTGTGAGTGTTTTGAGGTAAACTAAGGATCAGTTTGCAAGCTTTTTGATCAAGAGTTTTGCATGCATGATTTTTTGGAGAGTTTATAGCTTGGCAAAACTATTAGATGTATTTTTAATAAGATAATTTCATATAAATACAGGTCATATGACATGAGAATTGTGTTGCTGTAAATCAAGAGCATAGAGCGAAGGAGAGCAGGAGAGAAGAATCTTCTAAGAGGAAACACAGTCACAAAAGGTGAAAGGGAGAGAAAGATTCAACAACCAAGCAGAGGAAAGGGTGAACAAGTATGATCTGAATCGACAGATATAGTGTCATCATAAGATCATTGCTTTAGTTGTGAAAAATATTTAAATCCCTCAATCAGGGTGAACTCTAACAGGTTCTTTTGTATAAATCCCTTTACCAGATGACATCTTTATTGGTGTTTTAAGTCCTCTGATAAGGCGACTCCTAACAGGGTCAAGATCCTAACAGATTTTCTATTAAATCCCTTAATCGGGTAGCACTCTCACCAGTGCTTTGTAAGCCTCTAACAGGGAAACTTTATTACTGCAGTAGTGGAGTTTTGTGTGTTTTGTCCCACCGTGATTTTTTCTTTCTAACCGAGGGTTTCCACATATAAATTCTATGTTGACCCTATGCATTTTATTTCTGTTTATGATTGTCATAATATTCTTTTGATTTTTGTATTAACAAGAATATTTAATTAAGGGAAAAATAATAGAAATTGAATTTCCTAATTCACCCCCCCTAGTAACCGGTTAGGAACAACAATTGGTATCAGAGCCTAGGTTCTCAGGAATAGTAAGCTTAACCGCTTGAGAAAAGATCATGGTGGGTTACAAGTATCTGAAGTAGCTGGAGGAATCCAATGAAATGATTGCCTCTCTAGAGAATAGACTGAGAAGGTCTCTTGCCAAAGGAAAAGAGCTGGCTCTACAACTGAGTGAAAGTCATGAAACCATTGAGGAACTCTCTGGACAGAGTGGCTCTGATGAAGCAGAAGAAGCGGTCACTGATCTTATCGAGAAGAATCTGAATCTGATTGATCAAATCTCCAATTTAAAAAGGGAACAAGAAGGTCATGCTCTGAGGATGACTGAACTCATTGAAGCAAAAAAAAATCTAAGGATGAGAAGAGTAGTGCCATAGAAGCACAATTAATTGCTGAAAGAGCAAGAAATCTGGCTGAAGATGCATTAAGAGAGAGTGATGCTCTCATATTGCAACTGCATGCAGACATGCAGGGTATAAATCAGGAGAATGCAATCATGCACGAGCACTTGTATGATAAAGATGAAGCATGCAAAAAGATGGCTGCTGATTTGGAACAACTAAAAGAAAAGCTGAAAACTCTTAAAGAGAGGAATGAGAAACTCAGAAGGTATAATGAAAGTTCTGAGAAGCTTAATGAGTAACTGAGAGCTCAAAGGAAACACAATGATCCCTCTTGCAAACATTGTGGGAAACCGGGTCATAAATCCAATGATTGCAAAAATGCACCGGTGAAACCATTTATTTCTAACAGTTACTGCAACAATTATTACAAGTATGGTCACAAGACCTTTGAATGCAGGTCTCGCTCCAACAGTATGTCCAAAACAATGGCATTCAAATCTCCACTGAGACCGATATTTCATAATAGGAATGTAAACCGGAGCACATCTAACTGTGCTATTTGTGGACCATCAGGGCATAGAAACTCTGATTGTCACTCAGCCATGGACAGGGAAAGAAGGGTCAATCCATGGAGAGGAACCAGAATGGCTTGTTACAACTATAAGAAGATTGGGCATCTGGCCAAGGATTGCAGGAACTGGTCAATGAACAAAGGCAAGGTACCGGCTAAACAAGTCAAAAAGAAGTCCCCCAATCAAAAGGATAACGTGAGTAAAGAGACAAATAGGGAAGTCAAGAAGACTTGGTCCATAAAGGGGACAAAGTGTTCCGCTGAGGAGAAATCAGAGGTGATGTCATCATCTGCTGATGGTGATATCTCTTCAGCAAATTAAGCCAAAGGGCTTAAGTGGAACAGGTAGTGAAGCTATTGTTCCTAGAGGAACTGGTGAGTTGTGGTCTCACTTAGTTAAGAATTGGAACCCGGAAGGAGTCACTGATCTAACATATTAATCAGACAGGTAAGATTTGCTGATGTAGCAAGGTGGATATCGCAACCAAGGAGTTGTAAACAGGTGAAGAGTTTGTGAACCGGTTGTCGAAAGAAAGTTTAGGTAAGGGTAATTAATATAGTAATCGTTAAGAAATGTTACCGTTTGCTAATTACCATTACGACCTATGTGTATAAAAGGGAAAGCCGATTACTCATTTCACTTTACATTGGGTTTTGTGATTATTGTTTTGAATTGCTTGAGTAATATTTTCTTGCTGAGATTTATGATCTTTGCTATGCAAATTCCGTAAATTTTATCAAGAACTTTCTGCACATACCGGTCTAGCAATATGGCATCTTCATCTTCTGTGGCGAGACTCATCAATGCCAATCAACTCGATAGACCTGTTTACGATATCATGGCGGTTCAAAATCGAGCGAATGATATGGCATGAGCTCTATCATCCATCCCTGACGATGTTTTGCTAATTGAGGATGTAACGACTTTCATCCACAACAAATAGGAGGAACTGGGCGAAACGTTTATTCAAAGTGAATACCTCTCGCTATGTGAAGATGGAAAGCTTTAGGTAAAATATGCTAAGATAGAAGCATTAGGTTTAATCAACGGAGTCAAATATCCAACCGTGTTTCGACCAGATTGGAATAGGCTGGTGCTTAGTAGGGTTAACGAACTAGGGATGTTGCTAGCAAAAGGAGCAGTTACACCTATTACTAAAGAAGATTTACGCAGGATAATTGGGTACAATGTCACAGGGGAATGTCTAACCCTGAGAACAATAGCAAATGCCGAAGTCACACGGTTGACTAAGTCCAAATACGAAAGTCGAATGATGACTGTGAATGATATTGAAGACGTTCGTGTTCGGTTTGCTGTTGCACTTATCGGCTACAAAGTATATCAGTCGAGTAACCTAAATAGCATACCTGGAGGTGCGATTCATGCGGCTCACAGAATAATGCACGATAATGCTAGGTATGACATTTGTGCTATGCTGAGGAGCCAAATCTTTGAAAACCTGAAGAAGCTCAGTTTGGTCAAAAAGAAGTTTCTCAAATATGGGATGTTGCTGGTATGTTTGTTTTTCTATTATCAAAACTTCTTTCTAGGGATAGGCAAAGTTACCTGGTTAGCAGATAAACCGGTAATGGTTCTAATAGGAGAGATAGTAAATAACTTGGGGAACCGGTTTAATAAGGTTATGAGTGATTATTTTGAGGCCTATCAGTTAAGAATGCACAACAGGGAAAGAATTCCCTCAACCATTGTAGAAGATTACAAGGAAGAGATGTGTTTTCTGGTGAGCATTGATCACTGCATTATCCAGACTGTTGAGCCCAGGACCAAGTATGCACCGGAGCTTGGGTACGAAATTACATCTAAGGTTTCCATGACATATGTAGATGCACTACAAGAAAGCAACTTAGATCTCTCTGCATACCAGTTTGGTACCTATGAGGAGATTCAAGCTAATTTGAAGAAGGCACCTTCTAAGGAACATAAGAAGGATTATGTAAAACACATTCCAACTCCTAAGAAAAGGAAGCCAGTTGCTAAAGAACCAAAGGTTCAAAGGAAGAAGACACAACCAGTGTCCACCGAACCATCACAAGGTGAAGAAATGGAAGAAACAGAAACAAAAGAAAACACTACTTATCTCAGAAAGAGAGACTGGGAAATCAGTAAAGGAGGATGCACGAAAAGGAAGGAAACCAACCATAGATGAAGTGGTTGAAGGAATAAAGGAAACAAGTGGATTGGGTGCAGTCAAAAGAAGATATGAGCTTGCTGATAAAGAAGATAAGAGAAAGCTAGAAGAAGCCGTAGTTTACTGTCTTCACAAGTTCAAGTTAACACCCATTGGACTTCACAAAACTATACCTGAAGATCTACAAGAGATAATTGAAAGTAGATGGAAGTCTTCCATAGATAAGGAAAGAGAGTTGAGGATAAGGGGTCTACTAGAAGTACAAAATCATCTTAGCCTGCAAGAGGCAACTAATCAAGCTGACCTGTACAAACAAAATTTCAATATCAGGAAAAGAATTGGACAAGTCCTGATTGGAGAAGTGGACAAAGTTCATGATGAAGGGGTTGCCATACAGACAACTGTTCTGAAGTAGCAACATGAAGCGAAAGCTGAATGCTAAAAGACTACATTGCCACTAGTAAAAGACACTGGAAAAGGAAAGGGCATATTGAGAGTCGAGACTTAGGTCCAATCAAAATCTGCAACAGAACCAGTCATTGTGGACATAACTAGAGACAGGTGGTGATCTCACTCCACCAACCCTCCTTGCTGCTCCATAAAAGGTAAAGCTCGAACTTTAACTATAGATAATATAGTTGATGAAATTATGGATTTTGGTGAAGTGTCAAATGTTGCAAAGTGGTTTAGTGTTTTGGGCAATGACGATAAAGATAAAATTGAGATTGCTCTGTTAGAAACCTTTCTAGATTTCAACAGAAGTCCTAGGGACTACATGCCCCACTTCCCTGCAGAATTGAATAAGGGGCTAATGACCAAATGGAGAACTGGTCAAGCTCAAAATTGTAAATCATAAGGGAAACTTTGGAAAAAGTTAAACCAGATCTTGACAATGAGTCAATAAAAAATTTGTTGGAAGCTGTGTCACTTAACTTGGATACAAGGGATAGGGTGGCCAAATTCGTTAATGGTCAAGATAAAGATGTTTATGAAGATACACTAAAAGTTTGGAAGAATTATGACTTCAACACTCTTAAGAAGGGACAAGAGGAAAGCACTGTTGAAAACGTTTTTGATGAAACACTTGAGCCTACAGGTCCTCAAGATGTCTCACAAGATGAACCAGAAAAGGAGATGGTTCCACCTGAATAGTTCACAACTAGTAAACAGGATTCGATAGGTGAACAAGGAACAACCGGTGAAAAGGAAGCTACTACTGAACAGTTCACAGCCAGTGAATAGGTTAACCTAGGTGATGAGGTTGAAACAGGTGTACAAGATACATCAGTGAAACCGACAGATCAAGTATTGGGGGAGTCATCAACTAAGATGACTGCAGATAATGAAATAGATAAAGCTGAAGCTGTTTTGAATGATCAACAGGTTGCTGAAGAACAACAAGAAGAAACAAAGCAACCACCAAAAGAAGTACATCCAGAAGATGAAGTGCGTCCAAAGGAGGTACTACAACAAAAAATACCTCAACAACAAGAGTTGCCTGTTACAAAAGAAGAGGAGCCTGCTGAAGAATAACCTGCACAAGAAATAAGGCAGAAGGAACAGGTAGATGTTCCGAGTGCATCAACATTAGAGAGAAAGGCATCTTTTGCAATAGATTCTGAATCTAAAAGAGGCAAAGTTAGCCCATCTCTAGCTAGTGACATTGTAGTTGACATAAGCAAGATGTCGACAAGGGAGTTGAAGGAGCTCACTAAGAGGAAACATGATATGGTTCTCACAAGTATAAAGAATATCTTATGCCATTTTGTACCAAATGCTTATATAGATGAAAACGAACCGGTGATTGATCAATTAGAGGTACTGGCACAAGCGATTGGGGAAGATGTCACTGGCCCAGAAACAATTGCTATTGATCATTATGTGAAGAAACAGATAAATATTCTTCATAGACAGGTTGAAGAACTTAAAGCCACTATGGCAAGCAGCACCGGTGAACTACAACAAGTTCAAGACGCTGGAAGGTTAATCACAAGAACTTCTAGCTTTGAAGAGTTTGTGAAGAATATAACCAAAAGAACAAAAAGGACAACATAAGAGATAAAGGATTTAACATTAAAATTTGATGCTAAGATCTCTTCTGCAACATAGTACAGTCGGGAGCTGACAAGCTTAGTTCTCACTCTGAGGAAGGCGTCAGAAGAAAACAATAAAAGAATCCAAGACCTTATTGGATTTCAGTTATTCATTGCGCATACATTTGATTTGATGCAGAAAACGGCAACAAATACAGAAAGACTTCTCAGTGAACCTGATTACAAGACAATAGAAGACATGGAAAATCTCATTGTCTCACTGCAAGCTACAAAGAAAAGTTTAGATCATGTAACAGGTATTTGGAAAGCATTCCTAGACTCTGCAAATAAGATCTATAAAGATATCTTCAATAAGTTACAGTTATGAAGAGTAAAAACCCTTCGTCCCTTGGAGGCAAAAAGGGAAGATATTACTCCAGAGAAAAGAGAAGAGAAGCTACAGGGAAAATGGCAGATAACAATAACAGTGTGTTGTGACTCATTCAGTACAGTAGACGAGCAGATCTATAGGGGAAGTCTACGGGTGATGTGTTGATGCGTTTTGCCATCAATGCTAAAGGGGAAGATTGTTGACATAAAGTTAGTTGTCATTGGCAAACATAAATCCCATCAGAACACTGATACATCACACTGGTACACACCGGTACTCATGTTAGTGTAATAATTGTGAACCAGGTAGAATGAGCAAGAAAACAGTGTACCTTAACCGGTCACGCTTATACTGGTCTAGGTTTTGTCCAACCAGTCTTGGCAAACACACAAGGTACAAATGACTAACCAGATACAAATCACACACCGGTTAAGCGCATGATAATCCGAACCGTATTTTGCCGAGCGTTTTTTCAATTAAACTGGAGTTAACTTTTTCAGTGAAACTGGACTTAACTTTGTTTTTCTGTGAGCGTTTTGAGGTAAACTAAGGATCAATTTGCAAGCTTTTTGATCAAGAGTTTTGCATGCGTGATTTTTTGTAGAGTTTACATTTTGGCAGAACTGTTAGATGTATTTTTAATAACATAATTTCTTATAGATACAGGTCATGTGACATGAGAATTGTGTTTTTGAAAATCAAGAGCATAGAGCGAAGGAGAGCAGGATCTTCTATGAGGAAACACAGTCACAAAAGGTGAAAGGTAGAGAAAGATTCAACAACCAAGCAGAGGAAAGGGTGAATAGGTATGACCTGAATCGACAGATATAGTGTCATCATAAGATCATTGCTTTAGTTGTGAAGCATATTTGAATCCCTCAATCAGGGTGAACCCTAACAAGTTCTTTTGTATAAATCCCTTTACCGAGTGACATCTTTATTGGTGTTTTAAGTCCTCTGATAAGGCGACTCCTAACAGGGTCAGGATCCTAATAGGTCTTCTATTAAATCCCTTAACTGGGTAGTAGTTTCACCCGTGCTTTGTAAGCCTCTAACAGGGCAACTTTATTACTGCAATAGTGGAGTTTTGTGGATTCTGTCCCGCTGTGGTTTTTTACTTCTAACCGAGCGTTTCCACTCATAAATTCTGTGTTGACCTGTGCATTTAATTTATGTTTATGATTGTCATAATATTCTTTTGATTTCTATTTTAACAAGAATATTTAATTAAGGGAAAATGAAAAGAAATTGAATTTCACTGATTCACCCCCCCCTCTCAGTAACCAGTTAGGAACAACAAGAAATGCCATGGCATATGGGAAATATGCTCTATAACAAAGGGTTGAGAAAAATCAAGAAGCTCTAAAATTGGGCAACTGCTCATAACCTCCTTAAATCTGTGTAATACTTCTTGAATTGTGTTTGTCTAAGTGACTGGCCCTTCCTTTTTCAAATCTATTGGAGGTTGTAAGTTTTCTGCAAATTCTGAAGATATAATACTGATGGAGTATTAATACCTTGCTACAAATCGATCTACTACAATTCTGGGCTGAATGTTATTGTTCTGGAAGTCTGCAATAAATTCTGGAAATTATATTTTATTTCTGCACTAAATCGCCAAAGAGCAGATTGCTAGAAGAGCAGACTTAAGATTGTATTGTGTGTCCTCTATCCACAATCTTGCTCCTACTTATATATTAACCAAGGGTCTTGTCTTTTCATAAGACACACCCCTTCTAGGTTGGCTCTCCATGAAAAAACCTATTTCTCTACAAATCGGTGCCCTTGTCTAATAGTTAATTATTAATTAACTACAATAGTCAAATACAAGGCATATAAATATGCTTAGCAAATCGCCGATCTGTTCTAGGGAGATGTATTTATCATGAGGCCATATATAAAGGAAATTACATGCATTTTAGATCTGTCTAATCCGAAGAATCAGAACATTAATATGATCAAGTTATTAGAATTTAACACTCCCTCTTAACTTGATAATATTAATGAGAGAAACATATCTAGTAACATCGTTACGATGACTAAGCATAGATTTGTACTCTATATCTATCTGATTCTTCCAAGCATGTAGTATCATGGTACACATGGTACTTGTCATATTACTAAACCTGTAATATGAATTATCACTAATACTTGTGATAACAGTATTACATGTGATGCAATACACAGGATAAAATCCGGAGAATGATTAAATTCTTTCTTTATCCAAATTGTGACTCATAGGCATTGACAAGCCTATATCACAATATGATCCTGAATTAAGATCTGCCAGTACACAGGATAAAATTTGGAGAATGAGTAAATTCTTCCTTTATCCAAATGTGACTCATAGGCATAGAAATGTCTATATCACAATATGATCTTTAATTCATCCAGATCTGCTAGTAGTTCCCTCCTGTTTTAGAATATTATCTTAGAGATCGTCATTTCATATAATGTCTATTCATTATCACAGAGATCGTCACCTCTTTAGATAATAAACACAAATGGTGAAGCCCATATCAGTCAATAGCCTGACAATAATAATTTAACACAAAATTATTTTATTAATAATCAAAGAATTCAAATGAGTTATAATTCAACCATACCAAGTCTTTTTTTGAAGTGATCTATCTTCACTCGAGAGAGAGGTTTGGTAAGAATATCTGCTGTTTGATCTGCAGTACAAATGTATCTTAACTTGATAGTATTTCTGTCTACCATATCTCTTATATAATGGTAAGGAATTTCAATATGCTTGGATCTGTCATGAAAAACTGGATTCACAGTAAGTTTGATGCAACTCTGATTATCACAATGAATGATAGTGGGATTCATGGGTTGACCAAATAATCCCACAAGTAACTTTCTAAGCCAAACTGCTTCCCGAGAAGCCATTGTAGCTGCAATGTATTCAGCTTCTGTGGAACTCTGTGCTACTGATGTCTGCTTTTTGCATATCCATGATATCATTGCTGATGCTAAACTGAAACAACATCCTGAAGTGCTTTTCCTATCAGTAACACTTCCAGCCCAATCTGAGTTTGTGAATCCATGTAAGTCCAAGTCAACTTTCTTATACTTGAGCTCAAGGTTAAGAGTGCCTTGTAAGTATCTCATAATGTGTTTGACTGCAACCAAGTGAATCTCCTTTGGTTCACACATAAATTGACTTAAGGCATTAACTGCATAGCAAATATCAGGTCTTGTATTTACCAAGTACATGACAGATCCAATCATCTGGTTATAAAGAGTAGAATCTATGGAGGGTGATTTTGCTGCTGCTTCCTTAAGTTTGTGTAGGTTATTCTCCATTGGAGAAGACATAGGTTTGCAGTTCCACATTCCAAATCTCTTCAAGATGTCTAATGTATACTTTCCTTGATTAAGTATGATGCTGTCAGAGTTTTGCCATACTTCCAATCCTAGGAAGTAATGAAGGAGTCCTAAATCTTTCATATCAAATTCTCTGATTAGATCTTTCTTGCATTGATCTATAAGATGATCATCACCTGTTATTAGTAAATCATCAACATATAGTATCAAAATTATCATATCATCTTTATCCTTTTTATAATAGGGATTTGGATCAGCTTCATTCTTGGAGAATCCTAAATTGGTGAGATACTTGTCGATTCTTTCATACCATGCCCTTGGAGCCTGTTTAAGCCCATAGAGAGCTTTCTTGAGCCTGCAAACAAAGACTTTAGGGTTATGAGTTTCAAATCCTTCAGGTTGTTCCAAATATACCTCTTCAGTAATCTTTCCATTCAGAAATGCTGTTTTCACATCCATTTGATGTACTTTCCATCCCTTCGATGCTGCAATAGCTAGGATTGCTCTTACAGAGGTGTATTTGGCAATTGGAGCAAAGGTTTCTTCATAATCAATTCCCTCCTTTTGAGAGAATCCTCTGGCTATGAATCTGGCCTTATATTTTTCAATGCTACCGTCAGCAACATGCTTGATTTTAAATATCCACTTAGAAGAAACAACAAATTTTCCCTCAGGCCTTGGAACAATTTCCCAAACATCATTTTTAATAATGGATTGGTATTCTTCCATCATAGCATCCTTCCAAGCTGTATGTTTAATAGCATTTGAAACATTGGTTGGTTCTGATTTAGATAAATAACTCATGTTTGCAGCATAGCTAGAGAATCTTTTGGGTCTTTTGCTTTCTCTGAAGGTTCCTTCTGGTGCAGAGAAGTCTTGTGCTTCTTCTATAGTCTTAGAGGCCCAAAGTGGTCTTTTCTTAGGATTTTGAGTTTCTTCAAGATTAAGATTTTGAATTTCACCTTCAATTTCTTCAATGTTCTCCCTCTGAAACTCAGGTTCATGATTTTCTTCAGAATTAGGTATATGTGAAGGATCTTTAGAACTTAGGGCTCTTTTGAATGCTAAATCTTCTTCAACTATTACATCCCTACTAAGTTCAATGTTTTTCTGGCCAGGTATGTAAACTCTATATGCTTTGGATGTTTCACTGTATCCAACAAAAATACCTCTTCTGCCTAAAGCTTCAAGTTTAGTTCTTTTCTCTTTAGGAATATGAATGTAAACAGGACACCCAAATATTCTAAGATGACTGATATTTGGTTTAGAATTAGAGAAGACTTCCTCAGGAGTTTTATCTCCGAGGTGGGAGTGAGGGCATCGGTTTTGAATATAGATAGCAGTACATGTGGCTTCTGCCCAAAGATAGAATCCTAAATTTTGGTCAAGTAGCATAGCTCTTGCAACTTCCACAATTGTCCTATTCTTTCTTTCTGCTATCCCATTTTGCTGAGGATTGTAAGGAACAGTACACTCCCTCTTAATCCTTGCTTCTTTACAAAAATCCTTAAACAAATCTGAAGTATATTCCCCTCCATTATCAGTCCTAAGAGTTTTAATTTTGTGTCCTGATAGATTTTCAGTTAAGGATTTGAATTCTTTAAATCTTTTGAGGATTTGAAGCATTTGACTTTAGATATGTCCCTCTTGAATTTGTTATTGCCTTGGGGGGCCTTCTTCTTCTTAAAGTGTTTCTTCTTTCCTTTGTAGGAACTTGTGTTGAGAACATGAAGTTCTTCATCTCCAGTTTTCGATTTCAGTCCTTTCTTAAGTTGCCTAGATTCTTCTTGAAGGCAGTCTCCTTTAAGTCTGTTGAAGTCTGGGAGTTTGTCTCTAGCACTTACTCCTTGTGAGAATGTTTCCCATGAATCCAGTAACCCATCTATAGCCATAAGTGACAGCTCTTTGTCTTCAATTATGGTTCCTATATTTGCAAGTTCATCTCTTAGACTAGCCACCCTTAGGAAGTATGAATTCATAGATTCTCCCTTCCTTATTTTTATACGATTTAGTTGCCTTTTTAGTGCAAGGGTTCTAGTTGCATTGTTAACCTCATATGCATTTATTAATGCACTCATCATATTAAATGCTGTTTGATGTTTCATTAGCATAGGTACTATTTCATTTTTAACTCCATCTAATATGATTTTCATGGCTTTCCTGTTTCCTTTAATCCAGTTAGTTTTATGAGGATCAACATCAGGTTGCTTGGATTCCTTATCAACAAACTGTATTACATCATTGTCTTCAAGAGCCATCATAATTCTGAATTTCCATGCAACAAAGCGTTCTTTTCCATCAAACCTGTCTTTGGGTCTGATTGCGTTGGCCATTGAAGGTAGAAGGATGTTGCTTAGATATTTTCAAATTTGATTGTCAATTTGCAGAGCCTAGGTTCAACAACTTGGCTCTGATACCATGTAAGTTTTCTGCAAATTCTGAAGATATAATACTGATGGAGTATTAATACCTTGCTGCAAATCGATCTACTACAATTCTGGGCTGAATGTTATTGTTCTGGAAGTCTGCAATAAATTTGGAAATTATATTTTATTTCTGCACTAAATCACCAAAGAGCAGATTGCTAGAAAAGCAGACTTAAGATTGTATTGTGTGTCTTCTATCCACAATCTTGCTCCTACTTATATATTAACCAAGGGTCTTGTCTTTTCATAAGACACACCCCTTCTAGGTCGGCCCTCCATGAAACAACCTATTCCTCTACAAATCGGTGCCCATGTCTAATAGTTAATTATTAATTAACTACAATAGTCAAATACAAGGCATATAAATATGCCTAGCAAATCGCCGATCTGTTCTAGGGAGATGTATTTATCATGAGGCCATATATAAAGGAAATTACATGCATTTTAGATCTGTCTAATCCGAAGAATCAGAACATTAATATGATCAAGTTATCAGGATTTAACAGGGGTCTTATCAGCTGTGAAAATCTTTTAGCAATTGCTGAGTCTAAGGAATTCTCTTAAATGCATCAATGTCTTCAGTGGTGGCCAAGCAAGCATTGCCTAAATCTTCCAGTAATCAACCTTAACTTTGTTAGCACCAATCACATGTAACAAGTATAAGACTTCTGTGATTCCGCCTTCAAACTTAGAGCTCTTAGCAAATAATTATTATGTTTCCATGATCCTGAATGCTCCATTAATATGGTGGATGTGATCCTCCCACATGTTGTAAATCAGGACGTCATTGAAGAAAACAAGTCCAAATTTTGTCAACTAATTGTTAAATACACGGTTCGTTCAAGAGTAAGATGTAGCAAATGCATTAGTCAATCTAAAAGGCATTACTAGGAATTCATAATATCCATAATGGTATTTGAAAGAAGACTTATGTATGTTTTCCTCTCTAATTGATATGATTGTACCCCAATTGAAGATAAGTTTTTGAAAAATAAATTGCTCCATGAAGTTCATCTATCATAAGAATCAGATACTTGTTTTTAATCATGTTCTTGTTGAGTGTGCAATTGTCTATGAACATCCTCATGGTCCTGTAGACACCTAAAATTGTCCTTAATTAATTAAAGGTTTTATTTATTTAATTATTTTAGCATAATTTCTTCTATTAATTTTGTAGATATTTATTATCTATTTAATTAATTCATTAGCCTCTTCATCTATCATTTAAATAAATAATCCTTTTTATTTGAATAATTCATTAGCCTTTTCTATCCTAAAAATTAGACAAATCCTATTTATTTAATTACCTATTTTTCATCTCCTAATTCTCCTGTTTATGGAATAAATGGCTTTGTTTATTTTATAAATTCCTAAATCCTCTTGTTTTTATTTCCACCATTAATTAAATAGATCAACTCCTAAATTTTGAGCTTGTGACACTCGGCACTTATTTCTTCATTTTACTTTTATTTCTAAATTCAATATCCTCTACTGACCACTTTATATCAACCTCTCATTCCTATTGCCTCTTAATCTCCTTTACTTAAACCAAAACCCTACCTACGCTTTAATCCTATCCAATCTCTTCGCACCTCTTAATCTCAACCGTCGATTTTCATGAGGTTTCTATAAAAGAACATTTTCTCCTATCATTTGACTCTAATAGGCATTTTGAAGCTAATGAGTCTATGCTATTCTATCTTCATTATCATTGTCTTCATACTATCATTTCCATAGTATTTGCTTGAACCAACCAAGCTTGGTTCTTTCATAGCATCTTGTGCATTTGCTAACAAATCTGAGAGCGCCAACATTTCAATACAAGATCTTGGAAGATAGGAGGACAATGGAATCAAATGTCTCTTGAGTGCATTTGGTAAATTGTGTTGATTTATTTCATCTGTTTATGCATTCTTGAGAAAGATCTCTATTGGATCATGTTGGACTCATTTGCTTAGTTAGGCCTTAAGGTTGGGCTTAGTGGGTATGCAAGATAGATTGTTTGAATTTTCCAAGTAACAGTAGGGCATTAACATGTCAATCTTTTGTTGCACCGACAACCAACAATTGGTATAATAGCCTAGGTCATGGGTTCAAAGCCTGCCCTTGCATTGGGTAGGGATTGTTGCAAGGTATGCACCTTTGTTCACCTTGTGATGTATGGCGTGACACTTGGGTTTGCGACTTGGCTTAACTGCCCCCCGTGTTGTATAAGGCTAATGGTTGCATTAGACATTAACAAGTTGATCTTTTGGTGCAATGACAATTAACAAATTATATCTCTAACTACATTTTGGTCTTTGTTTTGTTTTGGGTTTATGAATTTGGGCAAAATACAAGGTGATCGTAGAAAGGGACATTACATGAGGCCAAGAAGGATAAGGTCCTGCCTTGTGCCTAGGGTTGAGGTACAAGAACACCCTATTGTAGCTCCCGTACTGGCCTCACATTAATCAATTGTCGAAGTGAGTCAATTATAAGAGGCAAGAGATTGACATGAGGAAGGAGACTGGTGTAAAGCCCTCACTAGGTATGCCACCTCATGGTGATGGTTAAGGATCATTGGTTAAGGACCACATGAAGCCACAGAGGATAAGGTCCTGTTGTTTAGCCTGGGTAGAGGATAGGGACACCTCATCATGTCCTCGAATATAACCCTTGTTATGGTTGAGTTCCCATGCAATCATTAATATTTTTTGTGTAGATTCATATGTATATTCCTAACCCTAGAATTGAATGTGTTTAATGAATTATATGTACATTATTATCTAATCTGGTTGCAAGTTTCCAAAATAGGCTTATCTCATCTTATTCTTGACTAAGGATTATATCTCTATCTACATTCTGCTCTTTGTTTCATTCTGGATTTGTGAATTTAGGGCAAAATATAAGGTGATCAGAGAAATGGACATTACAAAACTTAGGTGAAAACCTCATGTTGCATGAGATATGATGATTTCGTGTGTATGCTAAGGCCATGTTAATCAATGTTGTAGGATATGTTAAGGCTGAAGGACAGTGCTATTCATAATATTTAAGAATTGCCTAGCATAAAAGGCCTATGTAGAGTTGAGAGGCTATGGAGGAGATATCCAAATGACTTAAATGTCCAATCGGATATGTCTTTCAGACACGTATTGATTGCCACCTTCGATTGAAGAAGAAATGGAGTGGCAGTTAGGGTGTATTTGAATGGATGGAACTGATTAACATAAACCAAGGAAGAAACTAGGTGGATGGCCACAAGAGTTAGTCAATGGAGCTGAAAATTGCAGGTTGGTAATAACAGCCAACAAGTGGTTTAAGGACCCACTCCCCAACCTCTTTCCTCCCCAATCTCTTTCCTTCTCTGTCACTCTCTTCCAAAAAGAGGAAAAGAAATGGACAAAAAAAATGGTTTTTTTGACCAAACAGTAATACTAATATCTTCTGTTTTATTGCTTCTAAATAATGGGAGGAGGGTCATGTTGCCACATTTAGTGGGTGAATGTTTTTTTAAAAGTAATGAGGGCAAGTGCCCATTCAAATGTATATGAAAGTATTTGAACCCTGGCGTCCCTGTTGAGAAGGTCCATGGTTATCAGTTGCCTTTCTTCTGTTGGATATTTAGAATTAAGGAAACAACTCTCAGAAGTTCAAGCAGAGTGTTTACAATAAAAATGTAAATTTGAAATCCTCTGAAATCGGAGAGCAATGAAATGCAAAACTGGCTGTATAAACCTTCTTTAGAGGATAAATGAACCACTGGTTAATAGCGTACCCAGGGCAATTATAGAGTTTGCATGATCCTCAAAGGCCAAACCATTATTGCTCATTGTAAAATGTGATTACGTTACCAAATGATTGGCTTTGACTATGGGGGTCATTGAAGACATTGTCAGAGGTCTTTGGTTACCTTTCATAGGTCATATGACTGATAATGCTGAGCTGCCTATGAGACTTAGATTGTATGCAATAGGATCTGGCTGTCCCTGAGTATTGCTTATGATTCAAAGCCATTGGTCAGTCCTTGGGTAAGCCATGAAATACATTGACTGATTAATCTCATGCTAACTGCATGATTGTTAGTCAAAGATGCAGGGAGAATGATGGCATTGCCTCCAACGAGTGAGGCCATGAAGGAAGGAGGAAGTGCTACTGGTCTCTATAGTAGAATGAAGAAGAGAGGTTTTCCTTTGAGTCTCTTATTAAATGTTAATACCAACCTATGATCTGTGATAGATCAAGCATCTGAAAATTAATTGTGCCATATATCGCACCTCCTAAATTCTGCAAGGCATACTGAATCCTATCGTTTTTGCCTTTGGGCTTTTGGTGATCTTGCTCAATATGGTTGAGCTGATGTGGTTACATTCTCACAAGTCTAAATGTATAATCCTCCCCAATTTGTCTCAAATTGCTAGGATGAATTACAAGGTGTATAGAGATCTTTAAACATGTCTGGGATAAAGTGCAAGCTTGGGGCTGAGATAGTGAAGGATTTTATGGCCTTATAAACTATGCGTTATTGATTTGATTAGTAGTTCTTGTATATATTGGGCAACATCTTATCTCGCCTTATCATGATATGATTTAGATCTGAGAATATTATATGTATTGTCCTCCTGAGATGCTTCAAGAGTTAAATCTGAATCATGATAAACATTGATGTATCCCCTCACCATTTATAGGCTGTTATAAATATTAGTCATGATATGATCATTAATTTCATATAGCTAGCGTTATCAGCAAAATCATTGATGCAAGTGGTATGTGAAATTGGTGTAAACACATAATTTTAGCCATATTTATATGCTGCTATTGCATTCGAGAATCTGGTACTCGTAACAGGTTTATTATCAAAAATTCAGATCTATGATGCAAAGTGGACTATTGTACCAAAGCTTCTTGCATATGAAGTGATGTGATTTTTAAAGAATATTCTAATGAAGCATGTGGCAGAAGCTGCATCTCCTTTGTAAAAAGCCCTTGCCGGCTCACAATTTGCAATTTAGGATTTCTAAGAAAATCCGATAAATATTGAATTCTCCGGTTCAAAAGAACAAACACTTGCACTTAAATTTATATTCGAGCTCAATCTAAAAATTCTGAATTTATCTTGACAATCAAATATCTCAAGAAATTAACCAAACTCCAAGTTACCAACAATTATGACATAAGCTATAATTCCTTGAAATAACCAAAACTATCATCTAATACAATTCGATCTTTCCAGACTAAATGGAATCATTACATTCTGAATTTAGTTACTAGAAATAACTTTGCAATTACAACTATGCCCCTGTGATCACCAATTTGTCCCTCGAAATCAACTAAATTCCCAGTGCTGAATGGGCTGCCAACTTGGTAGTGTCCAAGCTAATATTCTATGCTCCACGTGAAGTCTCATACCTCAGCTGTAGCGGACTGTAATAAATTCTGAACCAAACTCTGAGTACTAACTCTTCAGCACCATGCTTATACGTTGCAACAGCAAATGAGAATCAAACCAATATATCAAGGCCCAGGCATTCACTGCATCTGCAGCCAACCATACTCAGTCCACATTAAGATATCTCCAGCACACACAACCTCTAACCCCAGCAATTAACATTAAGACTGTTTCCAGCACTTGTGTAATACTCCAGCACTTAACATTAAGTCACTAACACCCTTAACGTTACTGATTACCACATTCACAATTATTGAATCCCAATCAATGAATGGAAAATGCAGCTCAGATCCTCACGTGCAGTCCAGGCATTGAATGCTTTAACAAACCCTGATCCAAATCTTCAATCACAGTTTGGATAACCAAAACAATTAATTACATTCACTAGATTAGTACCTCACATGAAATCGATAATCTCCAGCATTCAGATTATATATATTCCAAAACCTCATTGCATTTAATAATAAATACAAACTCTCCTGTAGAAATTACTCCAGAAATAAAAAACTTCAATCAATCCAATATACAGCAGCATTGAATTGAATCCAGTAGTTCATAGATGTGAAATTCACCATTATCCATCAATGGCTCAAATCACCAAGAGGAATCAGTCCTCAAAACCCTAGCCAGGGCAAACCGACACAAACTCCAATAAAAATTTGATTGCATAATGAATGAATGAAAGTGCTTTTTGGTGCAAAATATATAGCTTTTTTCGAAAAAGCACTTTTTTAATATTTCCCTTAATTGGCTTTAATAAATACTCCCACTTTATAATATAATATTATAAAGTCGTTAGTTATTAAATTAAATCAATATAATTTAATTTAATAATGCTTTTAAAATAAAAGCCACAAAACCATCTGCCTACAATCATCGAACTTCTGACAAGGCACCAAGACCAACTGCCCAACCAAAAATAGATACTGCCCTGCCAGAAATAGCCATTGCTAAAAATAGACTTACTATAAATAGTAAGTCTCTCAAACTGGAGATTCACTGAAACTGAATCCTGAGATGTCTGACCCTCCGTGCAGACACCCTGCCAATCCTGGCCATACCAGAAACCCCACTTACTAAAAATAGTAAGTTGGCCAAAATGACCCAAACGAAAAGCAGATCTGATAAACTGAACCTCCAGAATGGGATCCCAATATTGGCTCCGATGTCTGACCCCCTCTGATCGCCTAATTAGCCTGTGAGGGTCGCAAAACCAAGCTAATCCCATAAGTCTAAAAATAGGGGACATTACATCCTTGCAGTGAGCATTTATTTATTCTGTGCTATGATTGTCTTGATTCTTTGTACTTGCAAGTTTTGTACTATAGTTGCAATCTCGTTAAACCATTTATTGGGTTTTAGCTGACATCATAAAATCATATCATTTATTTTCTTCAAAAAATGATATTTGTTTTATATGAGAGTTGATTGTTACTATAACTGATATTTGTTTTAGGATGATTTTCTTTGTAATTGTTATTATGTTACACTGGCTTCCAGGTGGCTGGAACAGGATTTGGTTCAGATGATAAAACAGCAACTAAACTTCTAAGAGCAATTAAATCAAATGGTGGGTTGGCCGTGAGCATTATCATGAAGCCATTCAGCTTTGAAGGAGAAAGGCGCAAAAACCAAGTATTTTCATTTTTTTTTGCTTTCTTGGGGATATTGTTGCAATTTTTTCTTGAAATCTGCTACATTTAGATGTGTTATTGTTATTTGAAAAGCACAATTACTTATTTAAATATTTGATTGAAAGGATTGTTGAAGTAAAGACTATGGAGCCATATTTGCAGTGTCTCGACTCTAAATTTGTTAGTATTTCTTGAGGAGGCTGAATTTTGTGTCAAATTCAGATTCAGTGACAATGACATTCATTGATAACCCCCTGTTAGAATGATTCTATGGAAAGATTTGCTCATGTTTATTGGTTGATGCATTCTCTGTTCATTCTGTATTTTTCTGTATTGGATGCATTCAGGGATGGATTAGCATCTTAAGAGTGCTCTGACATAGATAGATTTGAGATGAGAAAATGCTCTGTAAATGGTATAAATCTATGTGTGCACACAAAATTGGACCTAAGCTTTTTATCAATATCAGTTTGCAATTATATGTAGTGGCTTTAACCAAAGGTTCCACTAATAATTTATTTTGTTTCCTGTTTTTCTTTCCTGATTAAATTTGGGGGTCTGTTAAAGGGCTACAACCTAGAAGGAAATCGTGAAAAATATACTATAAGGAGAACTAATAGCCTGTTATAACAACCAACACAGGTGTAACAATTGAATGAAATATACAAATGCTCGCAAAATCAGGCCAATCTGATATTACTAAAAGAATCAAACCAAGATTGAAATCAACCTACACCTTTTTCCTGTGAGACTGAAGAACCATATGTCCTCAAGTTTGTTTTCTGGGTGCTTCATTCTGATTATATACTTCTGTCCATCCTATAGTGTTATCCTTTTCTTCATATTAGAATGAAATTGGAGATGCAGATAGTAGCTGATTGATAGTATCTAATACAGAGTCTAGAATATTATCACCAATCTCATACCTTTTCCTAAGTCAAATCTGATGGCCAACAAGCATTAACAGCTCTAAAAGTGGAAGGAATAAGGAGCAAGGTGATAGAAAATCTGGACCCTTTAGCTGGAGAACTTGGGGACTGTTGTGTACGCAAAGACCTTGGTAAAGAAGAACCACTGCCAATATTTACATTTTCCACCAGAACACTCTCCACAGTTACTTGCACCGCTGCTACTACTGAAACCTAACCAATGGTAGTATACTGTGGAGGGGAGAGAGGTGAAGCAATCCCAAGGGTGATTGTGTTGCAGGTTTTTTCAAAAGGACTGCCTTGGAGAATCCACAAGTTAGGAGCTATCTGTATTTAAGATTCAGGCTGTAGTCTGTTCACAGTTAAATGCGGTAAGCATGCATCTTTCCACCAAGTTGCAGTTTTGGAAGTATTTGGTTTGCTTGGTTTGCAGATTGTAGCTAGATGGCCAACTTGGAAATACCTTCAACATTCAATGTGATATTTTCATAATCCAGAACTTGTTGGCAAATATGATCCTTTACCTTAAGTCAGGCCTCATCGAACAAACCTTTTGAGATTTCTATGTCGATTCTCATATGGAATCCTCATAGAAGTAGAATGATTCAAGCCATCTGTTTCTAATTCAACTGCTAAAAATCTGCCCAAAGCTTTACCTATCCCATGGAAGTAATATTCCACACAGTACTGAGGTAGTCATGGCAGTCTCACCGAAATTGGCATAATGGAAAAGGTTTCTATCATTGGTTTAAATGGTGGGAACTAATGCTTGACCAACAAAATGATGGTCCCAACCGGTGCTGAGAGGGGAGGGGTGAATCAGCACCCACTAAAACTTTAGTACTAAATCTGATATACTCTAACTAAAACTGTAAGCAGAATAGATTCTATCATAGAAATAACAATCACACAAACAAACAGTAAACAACACCAAATTTATCACGTGGAAACCCAAATCGGGAGAAAACCACGGTGTGAGGAAACCTCACAAATTTTGCACTCTTGTGAAGTGCGCCTTGTAAGGAGCCTTCTGTCTTAAAGGATTACAAACGAATTATGAGATGCGACCCGGTTAAGGGATTTAAGAAATAAGGCCTGTTAGAACCTGCCTGGTTAGAGGACTTTAACCACCTACACAGATGTCACTCGGTTAAGGGATTTAATACAAGGGACCTGTTAATGTCCACCCAAAATACTGAGATTTTGCTATTGCAATTGTCAGAGAGCAATAGAGGTTTTGATCTTTTAAAAATGGCTTTGCTGAGCCTGATGAGATCGCTGTTCTTCTCAATTCAGAATCATCACCGGTCACTACAGGTATGTTCTCCTTGGCTGTTGTGCTTCTTTGCACATACTTCTTTTCTTCTTCTCTTCACCTTTGCAGCTTCTCAGTGTACAGGTTCACTCTTTTTCTCTGGCAGAATGAAGGCAAACAATATTCTTCATAGGTTGAGGAATATATAGGCTTCTTGCCCTTTTTGCTTTTTACATGGACAACCTGTTTAAAGATCACCTTCGGATCCATCGCCTAGTGTAGTCTTAGTTCACTGAGGAAACACCCGATGCATTCCATGTGCTTTTTTTGCTTTATGAAGGAAGCGACAGATGCAAGTCGGAAGCTTTCCTTCACAAGAGATTTCTTCATGTTTTAATGCCATAAACTTCGGCATTAAAACCTTCAATCGCTTCTTGCACTGATCTTCTTGGTAACACAAAGTCGTCCAGATTTTGTGCAACAAATACCGGTCAAAGAGTCACACAAGGGTTTGTCAACTGTGACTTTCCCTGGTTCATTAGTCTTGATGACATCTTCACTGATCGGTTTTTATCCTTAGGTTGTGCACAGGTAAAAACCTTCACCTATCACCATTCCTTTCTCTGTTTGTACCGGTTAAATCCTCGGTCTCGGTAAAACACTTTATCGGTCATAGTACTGAAACTTTGATTACTGGTTGTGTCATTACCGGTTGGTTTGATGATTAGTTAGAGCTTTGATAGTAATCGAGCTAGTGCCTCTTCTTACTTACTACATATCACCAGTCTCCTAACCAGTCTCTCCCTTTGCGCCAATTGTACCACTCCTTGGTTTATGACTGAACACTGCAGTCACCCCTGTTTGCCAATCAATGATAATACCTCTTTACCATGTACCGGTTACATCCTTACCGGTGAATGCGAACACAAAATATGCTTATTCCAAAATCGATGACCTTTTGTCAAACTTAAAGAACTATCTTCATATTTTAACATAGTAGAACGAAAAATCGTCAGGCACTAAGATGGATTTCAATTGAATCCTTGATGCTATAGGTCTGTTTTGTACATAACTATGCGTGCAAATCAGCTAGACAAGGACAAATAGAACTTAATCTACAAATCAAACCCAACTTGGTTTATTTCTCCATCTCCTTGTGGCCATCTCACCCTAGTCATATCATTAGGTGAAGAACCAAACAGGGGCAATGTCCAGCATTGTCATTGAAGATTCTAATGCCAACTTTTTCTCTTTATTGAGTGATTAGGATCCTCTACATGATCCAATAGATCTCTAGGGTTTCTAGGATGGGCACCCCAAAGTGAAATAAATCCGGAACAATCCCTCCCACCACCATTGGTGCCTTATTTGCTGAAATAGAAGCCCACCAATGCAGGAATCCTTGGAAGGGATGGACTCAGGATTTTAGTGTTTGATGCATTGGCTCTGCCAAGATCAGATACAACAAGAAAATCACCATCTGCACCTCTTGTCAAGATTTGTTAAGGAGAATGCCAAGAAGCATCTACAAAATCTACTATTTTAGGGTTTTTCAGAGGGAGTTGGAAGCTCCATTTTTAAAAATTACTTATCAGCCTACTTTTGGCCACCTTCAAAAATCGTATATAGGGGCTAATATTTCATGGAGAGCCAAAATTCTCATTGCTCTTCTAAGAACTAACTCTCATCAGCTCCATTTTTAATCCGGTTATTGGAAAAGGCCAAAACAAGCTTGGGAAGAAATTGTTGATGTTATTGTAGCTATGGTCAGATTCCTTCAGGCCGACATAGATAACATTAAGGTTGTAATAATATAATTATTATGATATAATAATTATATTGATAAAATTATTGTAATTGATAATATAATTATTATATTGATAATTTAATTGTTAGATTATTAGTGTGATAATATGATTATATTATCACAATTATATAATATTATATAATATAATAATTAGAGCCACTTGGAATAGTGACGTCCCTTGGTGAAGGGGCACCACAAAAGGTATAAAGGAAGATTAATTATAATTTAATTGTTAGATTATTATTGTGCGATAATATAATTATATTATCACAATTATATAATATAATAATTAGAGCCACTTGGAATATGATGTCCCTTGGTGAAGGGGCACCACAAAAGGTATAAAGGAAGATTAATCTTCCTCTCTTGAGAAATGATACACATCACACATAATCTGCTTTATTGAGAATAAGCAGTGCTCGACGAAGACAATCGTGGATTGTCTATGGTTTGGAGGGCAATAAGGGAGTCATTACCTGTTATTCAACGAACACTCGGAAAATTAACATGGTATCAGAGTGGGTTCCTAGAAGCCTGTGAGGTTTCATGAATAACGGAAGTGCAGATTCTACATATCCATTATATTGATTGGTGCCAAGTAATGAAGGAAAAATATTTGCATTGAGCAATTGATATTTTGAAAAGTTTAAGTTTTATGTGGAGACTTTGGGATGTTAAATAGTTGGGAGGAAATAATAGGAAATAATATTTGAGCTGCTGCGAATGAATATATGCTTTCACATAATTCATTATTGCCGTGAAGGAGGGGCTATTGATTGTCTCAAATATTTCATCTGTTTATGGTGGTGATAATTATTTGCCCTATAAAGCTTAAAACTGACATGTGCGGTTACTGAAGTCAGATTAATGTTTTCCAAATATTATAATTTTTGCAGACTGGGGCGATTAAAATATAAGCCGAGTATTATTATTTGTTTTGTGGGGCCCGACTGTCTATTGGCTTTATTGTGAAGTTTGGCATGAGTAGATTTTTAAGATTTGATTCAAAATATTAAGATGCAATCAAATATTTCTTCGAACATTTTATTTGCGAAAGACTTCTTATTGAGCTGATATATCACTGAAGGGCTGTTGTCACATTTCAATCATATATTATTTGGGTGATATATTGCAGTCATGTATTGTATTGAAATCATCTGCTGTGAATATTATTTAGGGCCCGAGATTAATCTAATTGGCCTTCCAAAGGCTTTCAGTGTATCAAATTGAAAATGGAGCCGATATTACATATGGAAGGGACACAACATATTATAATTGCATAGAGAGCCAATTCAAATAAGGATTATTTATATTTTGATTATTATAGCTTCGTAATATTTGGTGGGTCCCGATTCACTATTTGGGTTTTTCCATGAGTAGTGGCGTTAGTGTTAGCATATTTAAGATTGTCATTGAGTAAGTATAAAGCAAACATCAATCCCACTAGTAAACCGGTAGACCACACATACTCCTTATTAGGCACCGGTAGACTGAACAGAGTAAAGGTACTGGTAGACCAAGTAGAAAAGGATATGAACCAGGTATAAGAGTCTTATTATATGGACAACCGGGTATGATATTGATATCGGTCAACAGCATGTCAATCCGCACCGGTGAATGCAAAGCTGTTTAACTTAAAACGAGAATACGCAGAGCATCCACCGTTTAGAATTGGAGTTATCTTTTTAACAGGAGTTAGTTTTATTTCTACGCAGATGTTTCAACGTAAACTCAAGATCAGAACGCAAAGCTTTTTCTTAGTTGCATGATTTAAGGACGAGTTTACAGCCTGGCGGTTCTATGAGTTAGGGTTTCATTAAGATGAATTTTGCATAAATACAGGTCATCAGACGCATGAAAAGTTGTTGAATATACAGAGCAGAAGAGAGATATCTTCAGAGAGAAGAGCTATGGTCATAGAGGTGAAAGGCAGAAAGATTCAACAGCCGGGCAGAACCGGGAAAGATCAGCAGGTATGATCTAATCAAACAAGGAGTGTCAATTAAGATCATTGCTTTTATTATTGAAATCCCTCTATCAGGGTGAACCCTAATAGGTTCTTTGTACAAATCCTTTAACTGGGTAGCATCTTGACTGATGTTGAAAGTCTTTTAACAAGGCGGCTCCTAATAGATTCAAGATCTTAAACAATCTTCTACCAAATCCTTTTATTAGGTAGCACTCTTGCAAGTGCTTTGTAACCTCCTAACAGGGCATCTTTATTACTATAGTAGTGAAGTTGTGAGCTCTATCTCACCATGATTTTTTCTTTCTAACCGAGGGTTTCCATGTATATATGATGTGTTGATCTGAGCATTTCTCTTTCTGTTTATGTATGGTTAATTGCATGCTGTTTATTATGAAAGAATCTACATACAATGTTAAATTGGATTAGAAATAGTGTTTACTGATTCACCCCCCCTCTCAGTAACCGGTTAGTAATAACAATTGGTATCAGAGCTAAGGTTCTCTTAGATATAAAGCTTAACCGCTTGAGAAAAAGATCGTGGAGAGTTACAGGTATTAGAAATAGTTTGAGGAAGCCAATGACATCATTGCATCTTTTGAAAATAGGCTGAGAAGATCCCTTGCTAAAAGAAAGCAGCTGGCTCTGCAGTTGAGTGAGAGCAATGAAACAATTGATGAACTCTCTGGGCGAAGTAGATCAAATGAAGCTGAGGAGGCAGTCTCTGAGCTTATGGAGAGAAACTAGATCCTAACCGATCAGATCTCCAACCTAAAAAGGGAATAGGAAGACAATGCCCTAAGAATGACTGAACTGATTGAGAAAAAGAGGAAAGCTGAAGATGAAAGAAACACTACAGTTAAGTCATTAACAACCTCTGAGAGAGCAAGAAATCTGGCAGAAGAAGCTATAAGGGAAAATGATCTTATTGTTCTGCAACTTCAAGAAGACATGCAAATAGTCACCCAAGAAAATGCAAACATGTAAAAGATTTGACATGATAAAGATGATGCATGCAAGAGGTTGGCAATTGAGTTGTATCAACTGAAGGAACAGATGAAAGGACTCGAAGAAAGGAATGAAACCCTCAGAAGATACAATGAAAGCTCAACAAAGCTTGATGAACAACTCAAACCTCAGAGAAAGCATGAGGATCCCACAAGACTTGGCTTCACCGGTCAAAGCACCAGGGAAACCGGTGAGTCTTATTACACAAAGTAATTGGTAAAATATTGTTGTATTAAATAGAGGAGATGAAAGTTCCTTATATATATTTACAAAGACGATGTTTCTAAAATAAACAATCGTGAACTAAAGACGAAAATAGAAACTACCTTATAAACTAAGATTAACTACGATGACCATTAAAGAAACATTATAATATTCTAATACCCTCCCTTAATGGTAATCGTCTAACTGCTGTCTTTTGGTCACAAATTCTTCAAAAACATTTTGCTACTGGTGAGACCCTCCTTGGATCTGCAAAATGTTAATGACCAAGAAGCCAAAAAAAATTAGAGAAGGTTGTCCCCTTCTTCAGAATGTTTTGCAACAAGAGATAAGAGCCTGCCTCTGACTCTGCCATTGAGATGAGTCTGCCACTAACCCCCTAGAATCAGCAAAACATCTGACCAGAAATCATCACAAAATATCCAACTTGATGTTGGATAATAGAGCTGTTCTTCCCCGGAGGCAGACAGACATTGAGAACAGCTAGCACAATTTTGAGGAAAAATCGACAAACCCTCCAAACTTTGCAGATGAGCATGATGCCCCAAAATAGATTGCAAAAAATCATGATTTTTTTGGAGAAAACCGGAAAACCCAAGCACAACTTTTGAGGTGAAAAATCGATCAAAACCAGACAACAAAAACCGAGACATGGATTAGAGAATATAAGGCTTCATTTTTGAGGAAAAAATGGTAAAACCCAACAGATAATTTTGAGGAAAAAGATTTTAAACCCGCAAGATAATTTTTTTTGGAGGATAAAAAAATTCTAAAAAATCCAACAATAATTTTTTATGGGAAAAATTATAAACCCAACCAAATAATTTTTTAAGGCAAAAAAAATTATAAAACCTTAACCAAAACATTCGGCCGGCCAAACAAAAGGCAGATGGTGTGCCATAGCCGCGTTGTTTCTAGGAGATGAAGACATCGTAGGTCGAAAGCATGCAGAGAAAAGGGATCACAATAGTTCCGATGTGCGGGAAAAATTCAACAAAACCCCTTTGCAGGAGTTCGCAAGCACAAGAAGACCCCTAAAAACGACAATCTTCTTCCTTTGGCCAATGTCAGCAAAGACACAACTACAGAGGCCGTGCAAGTAGGAAACATTGCGATTTCAACAACGGTTGGCAGGAGGGAAAAATATGAACAAAAGGCCGTCGAACACAACACTTAGAGCCAAAGAAAATGCGGATCTTGTTCCCTAGCTGAGTCGTTGCAGCAGAAAAAATAATAATAAAAGCGGGCAGATGGAGTTCGAGCGTAGGAACAAAGGACGTCATGTGCCCTAAAACGGTGCACGAAACAAACGACGCCCAGGCTCAAACAAAGAAAAGTGATTAGAGAACCCATAGACGACTGAAAAACCTACGATTTTCCTAGGACTGATGACCGCAAAAACTCCAAAGATTTCAAAAAATCTCCAACGATTTTAAATATTGAAAAAACAAATTTCTGGAAAAAATTCTTGACAAAAGAGGCTACAAATTCTTTATTAAAAAATTCGCCAAATTCTGAAAAATTCCATCGGCTCTGATACCATATTACACAAAGTAATTGGTAAAATATTGTTGTATTAAATAGAGGAGATGAAAGTTCCTTATATAGATTTACAAAGACGATATTTCTAAAAGAAACAATCTTGAACTAAAGACGAAAATAGAAACTACCTTATAAACTAAGATTAACTACGATGACCATTAAAGAAACATTATAATATTCTAATAAGTCTTCTGGAGTCAAGGAAACCAAGAAGGAAAAGAAGAAGCCGCTAGCACAAAAAACGTAAAAAGACCTTCAATACTTCTTGCAATGACTGTGGAAAACTGGGACATAAGACAAGTGACTGTAGAAATGCACCGGTAAAGCCTAATAATTGTTACTGCAAAAACTGTTGCAAGACTAGCCACAAGACCACAAAATGCTGGTCTCGCCCCACAAGTGTGTCCAGTGGAAGCAGGGGAAGCTTCAAAGGATATTGCCACGCATGCAACAAATTTGGACACAAGGCTGATGAATGCAAATCCAAATCAATGGCATTCAGGTCCCCACCGAGACCGATATTCCCAAAGAGGAATAACAACCTGAGCACAATTAATTGTGCCAACTGTGGCCTATATAGTCGGAATGACTCCTTGTGTAATTCACCTAATAGAAAAAGGGTCAATCCATGGAAGGGAACCGGGATAGTTTGCTACACCTGCAATAAAGTTGGTCACCTGGCCAAGCAATGCAGGAACTAGTTAGTGAACACAAAGGAAGGTTTGGTCAAACCGGTGAAGAAGAACACAAAGTCTTCTAATCAAAGAGACAATAAGGGAAAGGAGACCAAGCAACAAGTCAAGAAGATTTGGTTAAAAAAGGAATCAAAGAGCTCCGTTGAGGAGAAGACAGAGGGAAGATCATCATCAGCCGATGGTGATATCTCTTCAGCAAACTGAGCCTACAGGGCTTAGAGGGAACCGGTAGTCCATCTACTGTTCCCGGTAGAACTGGTGAGTATTAAACTCACTTAGTTTGCAAGAAAGACCGGACAGGTAAGCGTTGATCAACCGGGGTTTGCTCAACCGAATAAGACTGAATACTGGTTGGCAAAGAAGGAAAGAAAGGGTAGGTAAGGTAATTAATGCTATAGCCGTTAAACAAATAGTTACCATTATGCCCTAATTCCATATAAAGAAAGGAAGATTACTCATGTTCTTTTACTTTGCGATTTTTGATTCTTGTGCTTGAGTAATATTCTCGTGCTTTGATCAACGATAAGATTTCTTGTAAGACCGATCAAGCTATTTACTGTGTTAACCGGTTGATAACAATGGCATCTTCATCATCTGTTGCCAAGTTGATTCTTGGTAATCAATTCGATCGACCTGCCTACGACATCATGGCGGTTCAGAATAGGGCAAACGACATGTCTGGTGCACTATCATCCGTGCCTGATGGTTTTCTCATGACGGAAGACGTGACCGCTTTCATTCACGCCAAGTAGGAAGAACTGGGTGAGACCTTCATCCAGAGCGAGTACCTTTTGCTATGTGAGGACGGAAAGCTTCCAGATAGATACGCGAAGCTGGTGTCATCCTTTCTCATCAACAGAGTATGCTATCGAACTATCATCCGACCGGATTGGATTCGATTGGTTCTTAGTTGTGTGCACAATCCAGGGTTTTAGCTCCCGAAAGGTGCATGCACACAAATTACAAAGGAGGACTTGCATCGAGTGATCGGGTACAGTCAGGAAGGCGAAGCACTAACCCTAAGAACCATCTCGAATGCTGTGGTCGCAAAACTGACCAAGTCGAAATCTGAAGGTCGGCTTATGACCGTAAACGACATAGAAGATCCAGGAGTTCGGTTCGCATCCACTGCAATAGGCTACAAGATTTATCAATCTAACAACCTGAACAACATACTAGGAGGAGCCATTCATGTCGCTCACCGGATAATGCATGACAATGCCAAGTACGATCTCTGTAGAATGCTTCGCGGTCATATATTTGAAAATATGAAGAAGCTCGGCATTGTAAAGAAGAAATCCCTAAAGTATGGCACCCTACTCGTATGCCTTTACTTTTACCATTCTAACTTCTTTCCGGGAATAGGAAAGGTGACTTGGGCAACCGACCGGCCAGTTATGATGTAGATAAGTGATATGGCCAGCCAACTGGGAAACCAGTTCGGTAAAGTAATGATTGAGTACTTTGAGGCATTCCAACTGAAAATGCACGCTAGTGAGAGGGTGCTGTCAACTATTGTTGACTCGTACAAAGACGATGTATGTTTTCTGGTCTCCATCGATCACTGCATCATTCAAGCAGTGGAACCAAGAACTGGGTATGCTCCTGAATTGATTGACGAGATCACCTCCAAAGCAACCAAGGCATATGCAGATGCCCTGACCTTCAACACTTTTTACAATCACTGTGGAAAACCGGGAAACAAAACAAGTAATTGCAGAAATGCATCGGTAAAACCAATAAACAGTTACTGCAAAAACTGTTACAAGCATGGCCACAAGACCTCTAAATGCAGGTCTCGACCCAACAGCGTGTCCAGTGGAAGTAGGGGAAGCTTCAAAGGCTATTGCTACGCATGCAACAAGTTTGGACCCAAAGTTGATGAATGCAGACCCAAAACAATGACATTCAAATCCCCACTGAGACCGATATTTTCAAAGAGGAATGACACCGGAGCACAATCAATTGTGCCAACTGTGGTAAACATAGTCATTATGACTCTTGGTGTGATTCACCTAACAAAAGAAGGGTAAACCCATGGAAAGCAACCGGGATAGTTTGTTTCACCTGCAACAAAGTTGGACACCTGGGCCAAGATTGTAGGAACCGGTCAGTGAACAAAAGAAGAGGATCTGTCAAATTGATGAAGAAGACCTTGTCTCCCAATCAAAAGGATAACAAGGGAAAGGAGACCGTGAATGAAGGCAAGAAGATTTGGTTCAAGAAAGAATCAAAGAGCTCCGCTGAGGAGAAGACAGAGGTAGGATTATCGTCTGCTGATGGTGATATCTCTTCAGCAAACTGAGCCTGAAAGGCTTAGAGGGAACCGGTAGCCTGTCTACTGTTCCCGGTAGGACTGGTGAGCAACAAACTCACTAAGTCAGTAAGCAAAACCGAACAGGTGAGTGGTGATCAACCGGGGTTTGCTCAACTGAAAAAAAAACCTGAATACCGGTTGGCAAAGAAGGAAAGAAAGGGTAGGTAAGGTAATTAATGCTATAGCCGTTGACAAATAATTACCGTTTGGTAATTACCATTATGGCCTAACTCTATATAAAGAAAGGAGAATTACTTATTTTCTTTTACTTTGCGATTTGTGATTGCAATTTCTTATGCTTTAGTAATATTCTCGTGCTTTGATCATAAATAAGATATCTTCTGTAAGACTGATCAAGCTACTTTTTGTATAAACCGATTGACAACAATGGCATCATTATTGTCTGTAGCCTGGTTGATTCAAGGTAATCAATTCGACCGACCTGTCTACGACATCTTGGCAGTCTAGAACAGGGAAAACGACATGTCTGGTGCACTGCCATCTGTGCCTGATGGTGGTCTCATGACAGAAGATGTGACTGCTTTGAGTTACGTCAAGCAAGAAGAAATGGGTGAGACCATCCAAAGCGAGTACCTCTCGCTATGCAAAGACGGAAAGCTTCCAGACAAATACGCGAAGTTGGTGTTGTCTCGACTGGTCAACGGAGTCTGCTACCCGACCGTCTTTAGATGTGATTGGATTCGATTGGTTCTCAGTCGTGTGCATGAACCTGGATTTTGGCTCGCAAAAGGAGCATGCACTCAAATCACTAAGGAGGACTTGCATAGAGTAACCAGGTACAGTGACAAAGGGGAAGCCCTCACCCTGAGAACCATCTCCAATGCCGTAGTCACCAAACTGATGAAATCAAAATCTGACAGTCGGCTAATGACTGTCAATGACATTGAAGACGATGGAGTTTGCTTCGCATCCGCTGTGATAGGTTACAAAATCTATCAATCCAGCAACTTGAACAGCGTACCGAGAGGAGCCATACATGCCGCTCACCAGATAATGCATGACAACGCCTAGTACAATATTTGCACAATGCTTTGAGCACAGATATTTGAGAATCTAAAGAAGCTAGGTATCGTCAAGAAGAGATCCCTAAAGTATGGGAGCCTATTGGTATGCCTTTACTTTTACTATTCTAATTTCTTCCTGGGAATAGGAAAGGTGACTTGCGGAACCGATCGACCTATCATGATCCGGATCAGTGATATGGCCAATCAATTGGGAAACCAGTTCGGAAAAGTCATGACTGAGTACTTTGAGGCATTCCAACTAAGAATGCACACCGGAGAGAGGGTGCCGTCAACTATTGTTGACTCCTACAAAGACGATGTATGTTTTCTAGTCTCGACCGATCACTGCATCATTCAAGCAGTGGAACCAAGAACCAAGTATGCTCCTGAACTGGGTTACGAGATCTCCTCAAAGACAGCCAAGGCATATACAGATGCCTTACAAGAAGCTGACCTAGATCTCTCTGCTTACCGGTTTGGTACCTTTGAAGAGATTTAGGAGAATCTGAAGAAAAATGCACCTATTAAGAATGTCTATGTCAAAAGGAACCCCACACCAAAGAAGAAACCGGTAGCAGATCAACCGAAAGTCCAGATGAAGAGAGCACAAAAGGTACCCAACACTCAAGGGGAAAACCAAGAGGAAACAAAGATTGAAGATCCAGTTCCTTTAGTCAAAAAGAGGAAAATTGGTAAACCGGTGAAGGAGGATGCACCAAGAGGAAGAAAACTCACAATTGATGAATTTGTGGCAGGGTTGAAAGAATCTGGTGGAATGGGATCAGTCAGCAAAAGATATCAATTGGCTAATGAAGAAGATAGGAGAAAAATAGAAGCAGTAGTCCACTGTATTCACAAATTCAACCTCTCTCCCACCGAACTTCATAAGGTTGTCCCTGACGATCTCCAAGAAATTCTTGAAGCAAGATGGAAAGCTTCAATGGACAGAGAAAATTAGCTAAGGATTCGAGTTCTCCTTGAGGTTCATAACCATCTCACTCTGGATGAGGCCACTCGCCAAGCCAAATTGCACAAGCAAAATTTCCTGATAAAAAGAAGGATCGGTCAAATGCTCGTTGGTGAAGGTGAAAAGGCTCATCAGGAGTGTGTGGCAACATGGACAAAACTTCTTCAGATCCAACAAGCAGCAGAAGAAGCATACCAATGGACCATTGAGTCACCAGTCATTGATACTGGTATTGGAAAACGAGTACTAGGAGCAGAAGTATTGGTTAAAGAGAAGATTCCTACTAGACCGGTCATTGTCGACATCATTGATGATAAAGGTAGTGATCAGGCTCGTCCAACCATTCTTGTTTCTCCTGAAAAAGGTAAGGCTCGCACAATGATTGTTAATGATATAGTAGATGAAGTAATGGATTTTGGAGAGGTAGACAATGCGGCTAGATGGTATAGTGTGCTAGGAGAGGAAGATAAACAAGCTATAATAGTGGCTCTATTGGAAACCTTCTTGGATTATAACAGAACTCCAAGAGACTATAGGTGTAAGTTTCCCCCTGAACTAAACACAAGACTTATGACAAAATGGAGAACTAGTCTAGGCTCCAATACTAGAATTTCTAAGGAGACATTGTCATAGGTCAGACTTGGTCTTAGTGAAGATACTGTCAAACTTCTGTTAGAGGAAGCATCAACGAATCTGGATACTAGAAATAGGGTTGCCAAGATAATAAATGGTTACGAGAATGAAGTCTATAAAGAGACATTAGATTTCTGGCAACAATATGATTTCAGTATCTGAAAGAAACAGGTCCAAAGGATTAACCTAGGACAGAACAGGAACCACCGGTTCAATTCATTGCTCGTGAAGAACCTATAAATGTGAACAAGTTCCTAAGGAACAGTTCACATCCAGTGAACAAATACCAGGAGAGTCATTGGACAAGATGATTACTGACAATAAAACTGGTGACGAAGAAATTGCTATAGGTGAGCTTCATAGAGCTGAGGTGCAGCACTCAGAACCACCATCGGAATAAGAAGCCCCACTAGAAGGGCAATTGCAATACGAAGAAGATGCTCAACCAGAAGTAGAAGTACAACCATAAGGGGAAGTACAGACAAAGGAAGAAAGGCCAGCAGCAAAAGTCCTACCAAGAAAAGTGGCACAATCGGTAGAGATGGTCCAACCGGAAACTGAAGAAAAACAAGAACAATAGAATGAATAGGAACAAGAGTTACCTGTACATATTGAGTAAGGACTACCGGTACAGGAACCAAGACAAAAGGAACAATTAGATGTTCCAAGCTCGTTCTCATCTAAGAGGAAGCTATCCTTTGTAGTAGACACAGAAGGAAAGAAGAGCAAGGTTAGCGAGACCGTAGTTGACATAAGCAAAATGTCAAGGAGGCAATTAAAGGAGCTGACAAAGAGGAAACATGACATGGTCCTAACAAGTGTCAACAACATCCTGAGCAATTTTGTACCGGATGCAGACATTGATGAAGATGAACCTGTAATTGATCAATTGGAGATTTTGGCACAAGTGATCGGAGAAGATCTCACTGATCCAAAGATAGTAGCCATTGATCACTATGTGAAGAAGAGAATAGAAATTCTCCACAAACAGGTTGAGGAGATAAATGTAACAGTATCTACCAACTTAGGGGTACTTCAACAACCATTACAAGTTGCAGGAATTTTGATGACAAGGACTTCAAATTTTGATACTTTTATACAAGATCTCACAGAGAAGTCATCAAAGACTTCTGAAGACATAAGAGCTCTGTCTTCCTAGTTTGATATAGAGAACAAGTCTGCAATAGATTTCAGCAAAGAAATGACTAGCCTAGCTCTAATTCTGAGAAAGGCATTTGTAGAGAAGATCAAGAGAATTCAAGACATTATTGGATTTCAATTATTTCTGGCCTCCACTTTTGATTTAATGCAATAGACTGCAACAAATGCTGAGAATTTGATCAATGAATTGAACTACAAGACTGTAGAGGACATGGAAAACATTATTGTCTCTCTAAAAGAAACACAGAAGAATATAGAGCATGTAATCAGTCAGTGGAATCCCTTTCTTCATACAACGAAGAAAGTGTACAAGGACATCTTTACAAAGTTACAAATGTAAATCAATCAGTAACACATAACCCGTTGTCCTATGGAGGCAAAAAGGGGAAGAAGACATCAGAGCAAAAGGGGAGAAGTTCAGAAAGGAAGAAGATTAGTTTGGATACAGAGTTAATAGTTCATTTAGAGCTAAAGAGCAGAAGGCAGCACAAGAACAGGGGAAGTCTATAGATAGAAGAGCTGAAGCACTCACACAGGTGAAGTCTATAGGACAGGGAATTAACTATGATGAGTGTGTGATGTTTTTCCATGAGTGATGGTTTTGCCACCAATGACAAAGGGGAAAATTGTTAGCAAATTACACCATTCCCAGCGGTATAAGGTACACTGGTAGATCACTCATATTACTATATAGACACCGGTAGACTAAACAGAAGATATGCACTGGTAGACTAAACAGAGTACATAGTACCGGTCTTATAGTGCATAGAGGGGATGAACCGGGTATAAGATTAATACCGGTTAAGAGCATAATAATCCACACAGGTATGATCTAATCAGACAGTGTCAATTAATATCATTGCTTTTATTCTATTAAAGCATATTCAAATCCCTTTATCAGGGTGAACTCTAATAGGTTCTTTGTATAAATCCTTTAACCGGGTAGCATCTTAGTTGATGCTGAAAGTCCTTTAACAAGGAGGCTCCTAGCAGAGTCAAGATCTTAACTGATCTTCAACCAAATCCCTTTACCGGGTAGTACTCTTGCAAGTGCTTTGTAAGCTCCTAACAGGGCGTCTTTATTACTGCAGTAGTGAAGTTGTGAGCTCTGCCTCACCGTGGTTTTTTCCTTCTAACCGAGGGTTTCCACATATATATGATGCGTTGATCTGAGTATTTCTATTTCTGTTTGTGTATGGTTATTTACATTCTGTTTATCTTGCAAGAATCTTTATACAAGTTTTAATTGGAGATAGAAATAGTATTTACTGATTCAACCGCCTCTCAGTAACCGGTTAGTAATAACATGGTAATGGGGCGGAAGAATTAATATTGATAAGAATCAATATTGAAAGAATTAACATTGATAAGAATCAATATTTCCAAAGGTTCCGAATTGGCAAACTAAAGTCAGAGGGGCAAATATTACCAGGCAGTGATTGTAATAGGATGCTAGGAGATATCAGTGGAGAGCTTGGGTTGCATTGGATTAACCAAGGGTGAAAATGGTTACAACATTCGGAAGCAAAGGCTCCATTGAAGATTAAGATAAAGTAGTGGCTTCAATTATTAGACTATTTCTCTCCCAATTTATGCCTTAACAGTGATTTAGTTCAAAACAGGGAAGACTAAACATATGAGCGCAAGAGAATTTGTTTGCAGAAACAATAATATCTCCCGTGAAGCTTTGCTGAGAAGCTTATACTAATGTTTGCAGTGTTATATATGAGAGCAGTATTGAATACTAGGTCCCCATTAAATTTATATATTTGTTTGTGAAGAAGCGTAATTCTATGCACCGTAAGTTTGGGGCCGCTGGGGAAGATAGGCCATTTGTGGAGTTTAGGATGAGAACATCAGCTAGCTGGGCTATTACATTGCCGTATTTATTCTATACTATCTTGCTCATGTATTGAAGAGTTTGCTTGATGGTGTAAATTGATATTTGCCTCAAACTTTCCTGTACCTGGTGTAAAAAGCAATCATTGCATTTCTGTGGATATTATGATGCCCAAAGGTTGGTGTGTCTTGTACTTGCACTCGAAGAAGTGTAAGAAGTTTGGAGAGATTCTTATAAAATTTGAACTGTATCTGCATATTACATCTTCCAAACTCATGTATTTAAAATGGCTGCAATAAATCTTGGTGGGGTAATTTATCCTGACATCACCTTTTGGTTTAAAGTGGTTGGCATGTCTTAGTGTTGGCTACATTTGGAGCGTTGCTGAAAGGGTTCACCATATATTAGCACGGAGTTTTGATGATATTTTTAGGTGCTAAGTACACATGGAAGCATCTTTCGTTTATGTTTTACTCTTCTGGTAATGTGAAAATAGAAAAGAATTTCATTGTGAAGTGTGTTGGCTTCAAGGACAGCTGGGTTAAGTATGTGCATACCTTTACAACTGGCTTTTGGTATAGTCGGTTTGATCATGGACTATCCCTTAGGCTATGTTTGACCTCATGGACATTGAAATTTTGTTTTTCTTCTTCTATATTTAGTTATAATACACTGTAAGAATCCTTCTAAGGTTCTATCTTCAATTTATTGATAAAACCCTTTTGAGACCCTTGCTGGCCGAAAAAGAAACAAGAATAGTCTGTAATTCCACCTTCCAACTATGAAGATTCCCAATTGATGATAACGTATTGTCCTTCACTCCTTGGTCCCTCCTATGATTTTTAATAATTTTTCAGAAGCTCTCAACCCAAAAATTGTACCATATGAAGGCGTAAAGAGTACGGCTGGAAATGAACAGTCAAAAAGCAATAAGTACGTGACAGTCCCAACCGGTGCTGAGAGGGGAGGGGTGAATCAGCACCTTCAAAACTTTTCTCTTTAAATTTAGTGAAGTATACTTGTAACTGTAAGCCAAGACAGATTTAAGCATATAATGATAGCAAACAAACAATCATACAGTGACACCAGATTTATCACGTGGAAACCCGATTAGGGTGAAAACCACGGTGTGAGGAAACCTCACAAATTCTGTACTCTTCCGGAGTACGCCCTGTTAGGAGCCTTCTCAGTTAAAGGATTACAACACATTGTTAGGTGCGACCCAGTTAAGCGATTTGTTACAACAAGGCCGGTTAGTGCCTGCCTGGTTAGAGGACTTAGAACACCTTTCAAGATGTCACTTGGTTAGGGGATTTGATACAAGGGACCTATTGGAGTCCACCCAAATATTGGGATTTAACTATTGTAATTGCTATAGAACAATAGAGGGATTGGCCTTTTACAGATGACTATACATAGCCTCATAAGATCTTTGTTTATGGCTATACATAGCCTCATAAGATCTCTATTTATGGCTATACATAGCCCTTGGAGCTTGCTTAAGCCCATAAAGAGCCTTTTTCAACTTATAGACCATACCATCATTTTGTGCAGATGTGAGGCCTTTCGGTTGTTCAATGTAGACTTCCTCTTTCAGTATTCCGTTCAGGAATGGAGACTTGACATCCATCTGATATACTTTAAATTTCTTGTGTGCAGCATAGGCAAGAAGAATTCTCACTCCTTGCAATTTGGCCACCGGTGCAAAAGTTTCTCCATAGTCCAGTCCAGCTTCCTAGGCATACCCTTTGCAGACTAGTCTTGGCTTATTTCTTATTACTTTCCCATCCTCATTCAACTTGTTCCTGTAGACCCACTTGGTCCCTATGACATTCTTGTCCTTTGGTCTTGGCACAAGCTCCCATGTGTCATTCTTCTCAATTTGCTCAATTTCTTCCTCCATGGCCTTGACGCAATTGTCATCTTCTAGAGCTTCCCTTGTGGATTTGGGCTCTATACAGGAAAATAAACAGATATTCTCTTTGGCCTTTTTCCTGGTCAAGACATTAGCATGTTTGTCACCAATAATGTTGTCAGTGGAGTGATATGTGACATACCTTGGGAGAACTGGTCGTTGTTCCCGGTCAGGCTCTTCCGGTTGAGCAATCTCTTCATCATGGTTCTAGACATCTTCTTGTTCACCATCCTGCGTTGACTTGTTGGCTTCAGGTACAGTCTTCCGCTCTAGATCTCTGTTCATGTCTATTTCTCATTCATTTTCAGTTGTTGCTTCATTGAACTCAAAGGCATTTCCTTCATTTTGACCTTCAAGACTGTCATGATCATTATGACCGGTCTTTTTAATCGGTTTTTGAAGATTCATCAACTTTTACATTGATGCTTTCAATTATTTTGCCTATTCTCTTGTTCAGACACCGATAGGCCTTACTTTTGGTAGAGTAACTCAAAAATGTTCCTTCATCGCTGTTGGGATCAAACTTCCCAGAGTACATATCTCTTTTAATGTAACATTTACTACCAAAGATTTTGAAGTAACGTACACTAGGAGTATGTTTGAACCATAGTTCATAAAGAGTCTTATCGGTTCCCTTTTTGACTTGAACTCGGTTCAGTGTGTAGACAACAGTACTGACAGCTTCTCTCCAGAAGTGATGAGGGAGATCCTTCTGAATCAGCAGGGTTCTAGCACAATCGATCAGAGTCCTGTTCCTTCTTTCTTCTACTCCATTTTGTTGAGTTCTTGGTGCAAAAAATTGTCTTTTTTTTCCATGTTCCTCACAATAGTGAGTGAACTCTTGAGAGGTGTATTCACCTCCTTAGTCTAAGTTCACGCACTTCAGGCTTTTACCGGTTTCCTTTTCCACTCTAGCTTTATAGATTTTAAACATGTCGAAGGCCTCTGATTTCTCTCTAAGAAAGAGTGTCCACATCATTCTGGAGAAGTCATCTACACAGGTCATGAAGTACCGGTCTCCATAATAGCTCTTTGTCTTCATTGGTCCACACAAATCTGTGTGCACAAGATCTAGAACATTTTCAGCAGTAAAAGACTTACTGTTGAAGCTTGTTCCTATCACCTTTCCTAACTGACAATCTTTACAAACACCATTGATGGGTTTTGTAATATCAGGGAGTCCTCTAACCGATTTCTTTTTTCTCACCTTGACAATACTGTCAAAGTTTATGTGGTAGTCTCTTGTGCCATAGCCAACAGTTGTCTTCTTTTGTAAACAAGATAGATTTTGCTTGTTTCACCTTTGACTGAAGCTATGAGACAAGCTCCTTCCATCAAATCTAGGTAGAACAAATTACCTTTGCTTTGTCTACCGGTTGCAACATGGGTTCTAGACTGATTTTTGACTATACAGGAACCTTGTCTGAATTCTAACAGGAATCCTTTGTTATTCAGTTGTGCCACACTCATTAAATTGTACTTGAGTCCTTCAATGCAGTACACATCTTCATAGGCAACATTGTTGCAGAGTGCAATAGAACCTTTACCTTTGATGGCACAAGGAGCATTGTTCCAAAGGTAACTGATCCACTGTCATTGTGCTCCAAGCTGATAAATTTGTTCTCGTCACCGGTCATGTGGTGCGTGCAACTACTGTCAATGATCCAATCATCATGCTGATGAGATCTTGATATAAGTGCTATTTCACTTTCCCTTTGGGTTCTCTTCTTTTATTGCAACAAATGCAATTTTTAGATCCTCAGAGTCTTCAGATTCATTGTCTATGACCCCTTCCTCTGCAAGATGGCATTCCTTCTTTGCTTTGCTCTTGAACCGGTCTGTCTTATCTTTATTATCATTATCAAGACATCTTACTGCAATCTTTCCTATCTTGTTGCAAGAGAAGCGTTTCAAGGGAAGCTTTCCTTTGTACTTCCCTTTGCCTCTAGGGAATCTCCTGGCAATGAGTGCTTCAAACTCATCTTGCTCCATCTCTTCTGAGAGTAGATTCTGAACAAGATTACCAATCTTACCGGTAGAGCATTTACCGGTTTCTCTTCCCTTTTTGGTGGAAAAGGTATTGACAAAAGACTTAAATGTCGCTTCCTAAATGGGTAAGCTATTATCAAAATTACTTAATTCAAAAGCAGCCAGCTTACCGATTAGGGAGTCTAGGGTGACTTGATCTTTGGTCACCGATCTGAGCTCTTGAATAGCAGAGATCTTAATGGCATGCTGAGGTCTGAAAGTTCTCAGTATTTTGCTAACTACCTCCTCTTCATTGAGCTTTCTTCCAGTGCTTCTGATGGAGTTGATCACCTCAATGATTCGGTTGCTGTATTGCTCGATGTCTTCTCCTTGATTCATCCTCATGTCATCATACATTCCTCTGAGACTTTCGACCTTGGCTCTTTGAACATCTGGGTCTCCTCCATATACCACTTGCAACTTGGCCCACATCTTAAAGGTAGATTCTAGATGTTCTATCTCAGCATAGATATGATCAGGTAGTGTGCTAGCTATCATATCCATAGCAGCGGTATGCTCAGTTTTGATCTTCAGTTCATCAGGTGTCAAGGTGCTAGCAGGTTCACTATAATCAGTGGTAACATGATTCCTGTACTGATCTCCAGTGGTCTTCATATACAACTTCATTCTATTGCACCACAAAGTAAAGTTTTCCTTTTGAAAACTTTGGTCCTTCCTTTCTCATCATCTTGACTTTTTCTTTATGCGGTTAAGCGGTAAAGAAAACAAGACTTGGCTTTGATACCAATTGACAGTCCCAACCGGTGCTGAGAGGGGAGGGGTGAATCAACACCTTCAAAACTTTTCTCCTTAAATCTAGTGAAGTATACTTGTAACTGTAAGCCAAGACAGATTTAAGCATATAATGACAACAAGCAAACAATCATACAGTGACACTAGATTTATCACGTGGAAACTCGATTAGGGTGAAAACCACAGTGTGAGGAAACCTCACAAATTCTGTACTCTTCCGGAGTACGCCTTGTTTGGAGCCATCCCGGTTAAAGGATTACAACACACTATTAGGTGCGACCCGGTTAAGGGATTTGTTATGAGACCAGTTAGTGCCTGCCTGGTTAGAGGACTTAGAACACCTTTCAAGGCGTCACCCGGTTAGGGGATTTGATACAAGGGACTTGTTAGAGTCCACCCAAATACTTGGATTTAACTATTGTAATTGCTAGAGAACAATAGAGGGATTGACCTTTTACAGATGGCTATACATAGCCTGATAAGATTTCTGTTTGTGCTCAACAGAGAAGCATCACCGGTCTTTGCAGGTGTGTTCTCCTCTACTTTTGTGCTTCTCTGCACACTCTTCTTTCTCACTTCTTCTTTCTTCTTTTCACCCCTGGCTTCTTCAGCATACAGATTCACTCTTTTACTAGATAGAATGAAGGCAACTTAAATTCTCAACAGGGAAAAGAATATATAGAGTTTTTGCCTTGATTGTGCTTCGCATGCATGACCTAATCTCAGATTCCTTACGGATACATCACCTAGTGGAGTGTCAGTTCACTGAGGAAACATGCGGTGCATACCTTTGCTTTATCTGTTTCATAAAGAAAACAATAGATGCGTGTCAAGCATCTTTCATTTATAAGAGATAACGCTTTGTTTTAAAGCCATAGATTCCAGCTTTAAAACCTCCAGACGGGCCTCAAACCGATCACTAGTTTAACTCAAAGTCTTCCGGATTTAGTGCAGAAAATATCGGTCAAGGAGTTAGTTGACTATGACTTCCTTGGTTCATATAGGAGTCATTACTAGATCGATTGAGATCCTTTTGTTGTGAACAGGTAAGAGTCTTTGACCTATCATGGTCCCTTCGTTTGCTTTACCGTTCGCACATTCTTCGGTTGTGATATTGACACTGGTTTGTACTTTTACTTTCTCTGTGCATATCTACACCGGTTGTACCCTGGGCCTCGGTTGATAGATAAATCCTTCATTTTATATACTTTGCATGGTTGCTGATGCTTTGTGTTTACACTTGAGTACGGTCATTTCTTTCTTGCAAGTTGTCACCGGTTGCCAAACCGGCCTTCTTTCTTGCAAGTTGTCACTTGGTTGCCAAACCATCACTCAATACCAACAATACGACCCTCTACAATCAGCAATTAAATCTTTTATTCAGCAATGCAATCTGCTCAACATCCACCCTCAATTTGATAATAAATTCTGAAATCTGTTGTATCAATCAGCTCAATTTTAACCTTTGGATGAAGCCAAACTCTCTAGCACAATCAGATGATATTGTACACCTATAAATTTTCAATCAAAATCATCAATCAACATAATATATCTCCATAAGAATGAGCTCTTAAGTCCCTTTTATTCTTTCCTTGTGAGAGCTCAAACACTTTCCTAGCCAATGTGGGATAAAAGATATATTCCCACTTTAATTTTTCACTTAAAACTCCATAGTTGGTGCGCAAATAATTCTTTTAAAATTAATTGTTCACTTGGCCCTATCAATGATAACTTGACTGTAATGTCCCCATTTTATCAGGTTTCTGTAGCTGCGCATGGTCAGTTCATCATCATGACCCTCGTGAGCTGACAGTGAGTTTTGAGTGTCTCTGTGACGGTTTTACTATTTTTAGTAAGCCTATTCTTGACAATGGCTATTTTTAGCAGGTTAGGGAAGACAGTTCTGAGGTGTGAGTAGCTGGATGCATTTTAGAGCTTTTAATGTGGTTTAATGATATATAAGTTGTTAAGTTGAACTTAATAAATAACTTAGCTTTATGTTCTAATTTTAAATTGTGAACGAGAAGCTTCTTTAGTGAAAAGTGTGTGGAAGAAGTCACACTGTTTTAATGCTTTTATAAGAGCTTTGAAGAGGAAATCGAATTCATGCTTGAATATTTTTATTTTTTATTGAAGTTTGTGAGAGAAAGAACTTGGCTGGGGTTTTGAGAATTGATTCCTCTTTTTGCAATCTGAATCATTACAAGTTAATGGTGAATTTTGCTGCTGTTATTCTGTATGAAAATAATTCTGATTCTGAAATTATAATTCAGCGCTGATGTATACTGGATCGTGAGAAGTCTTTCATCTGCAAATAAATTCAATTGTCTCCTAGGGTTCGATTTCTTATTCATGCCGAGGCTCTGAAATTTGATTGAGAAGTGATCTGTGATTCCTTGTGGCAATTGAATGCGATTAGTGAATGAGTTTGATTATCAAGAAACAACGTATTGTTTCTAGGCTGCGTTTCACGGAAAGTGATGGCGGATTGATATTAAGGAAGGGCAATCAATACGCAAGTGCTGCGTTAGCATATAGGCTGGGTGCGTGAGGCTTAGGGAGGCTGCCACACCTCATCACCAGCCAACGTGACTTCTTTTAGGAGCCGTTTTCATTACAACAATGACCTGCGTTAGTTCCCAGCCAGGCATGTGTTCAATAAGGCTGCTACGAACTTCTCCAAGGTGGCTGCTAACAATTATATTGGGCCGTGTCAAGTCTTTTAGAAGAATATTTCAAACTGCGAACATACATGAATTGCCAGGTGCCATTTATTTAAAAGATAATTTGTTGATTATTTGTCATTTGTTTGAGATAAGATAAAACAATGTTCTTTTCAGAGATATTCAATTTGTTCCTGGTTTGATATTTGAAATTGGTGGAAATTTCATTAAAACTTGCATTTTACAAAACACTCTGAAACAAAAATTTGCAAATATTTCACATTAAGAAAACAAATCCAAAAGGAGCCAACCAAGCTCTTCACCTTGACCCTTCACTTAAGTGACTTAAGTTATAATATAAAATTATATTATAACTTCATAATATAAGCTCAAAACTATTAATATTTATTCTAGCTAAATAAATATTAATATCTCCATTATTACTCATCATCTTTGCATGGTGTTTGTACTGAGAGCTTACATGATTAAGTCGCATACGACCATACCCCATTTCTAAAAATAGAAGGGGTCCCTCTCTGAGCCTCTCAAAACTTATTATAAATAGAAAGATGTGCTATAAATAGCAACTATTGCATATGGAGTCCTAAAGACCTTGAACGAAAGCCAAATCTGCAAAACTCTGACCACTGGAGAAGCTGCATCCCTCAAAGGACCCTCTAACCAATCATACTACCTACGAGGGTAAATTGATAGGCTAATCCATCAAACTCTGATGCTCACAAAAATGTGGACATTACATACACTAGTATTTCTTTTTTTTTCTTGTGTGAAACTTCTTTCTTTTTGCTAATATCCTAGAAATGTCAATGCCAAAATGTTTTAAACTAGGAGGATGCTCTCTAAATGGCATAATTGTTTTTACAGTCATGAATATTGTCATCTCCAACCGCTTCAATACGAGCTTGCATACATTGAGTGTGGTTGGCACAAATAATGCTATAATTGTTTTATGTTAGCCTCTGATGAGTAAAAAGAAGATTTTGAACTTCATACAATGTAACATGCAATATGTTAAAGTCAAGAAATTGAGATAAATAGCTAGAGTGATTGCTTATAAATTGTCATATTATATTAATGCATTTCTTTTTCTTTATTTTTTGATAGAAAATGGTATGTTTTCACACAACTCAAGCCATGAGTGCGTAACATGCACTAAATTATACCAATAAGTAACAACTAGTTTATTAGATGATAACAAATTTGAATAATACTTGAAAGGGAAATTACACTAACATGCTAATATTTTTTTTTTAAAAAAACAAAATAAATTAAACAACAATTTCCAAAATACATTAAAGATACATTCTAGGAGTATTCTAGTTTTGCAATCACAATTATCATCATAAATAAAGTACTGAGAAAGGAAGGATTCTTACTATTTACATTTGCATATGTTAACCATTTGCTTTTCTTTTGTTTCGAACTGCATCATAGGGGGGAAAAGATATAATCGGGGCATTTATCCACCCAACCATGGATCGTTTATCGATCCCCCTTGCTCACTTCCTACTCGAAGTGGGCCCGACCCTCTTCAAGGGATGAAATATGGATATGTCAAGTCATTTGGGAGCTGGTGTAAGAGTCTACAATCATAGTCGACCACACCCTATAGCTACTGCTATCTTGGTTGACTCCTGACTAGGATTATATCTAGAATCTTAGAACTGACAAGCACTAGCATGTGGTTAATGCACCTTGGCCAAGGAGTTAACTCTTACATGCTATCATGTCGTCAAGTTCTCATCCTATCTGACTTGCATGCTTAGAATACAATGGGGCATTTATGGTATACAAAAGGAAGGAATTCTAGAGACCTCTATGCGTATTGTCAAACTTGTGTTAAAGACTAAAAAGTCACCTTTTCATAATTTCATCGTAGGCTAGGGCTGTTGTTCTCATTTGTACAAGGCAGTTAGCTTAACATAGGTGGTTATAGGAGTGCCCAGCTTATGATTTCTTACATAACTAAGCTCATAAGGTACCATCCTATATCTTACAAGCATATCAGTGCAAGCGTCTAGCTCACTGCAAATCTATTCATGTCAAATGAATCCTAAACAGACTTCTATCAGCTCCGTCAAGTTCACTGCACTTAATCCTTGACACATTACAGTTACAATTGCGTTATATAGTGAAGACTACATTAGTTCTCCGATCTCAAGGTGTAATGTCACCATTTTGAGCGAGTATCTAAGTTATTAGATTTAGCCTATCATTGGGTCCTTGTAGGCTAATATTGGTGATTGAGGGCCCTGATGTGGGTTTTGGCCCATTTTGAGGGACGTACTATTTATAGTAAGTCAATGGTTGGCTTTGATGAGCACAGATGAATTAGAGGAATTAAATGATGCTCTCACTTTTTATTTTCGGTTTCTAGTTTGGGCTCCAAGATTCTTACAGAGAGCGTCTATTTCTAGAAAGTCACTCCGTCAGGTTCATTCATTGTCTTTCATCATCAGGGTCATGCTTGTGCTGTCAGATTTCGATTCTGATGCTTCTTCAGTCATTTTCGTAAGACGGGTGAATTATGATTTTTATTTAATTAAATTGGCTAAGGTTGCTATTTTTATTGGGATTATTTATTGGGCACCTTGGTGTTATAGCTCGTTGGAACCAGGTTGAGAAGTTTTAAATTTTGAGCACATAAAATGTAATGTCCCCGTTTTTAGGCACATGGGATAAGCTTATTTCTGTGACCTTTGTAGGCTAATTAGGATGTTGGAGGGGGTTGCGTGGCAAAGCCAATGGTCAGTTTCCACTCGGGAGGTCTGTGATGTCAAGATTGCTCTTCGTTTGAGTTAGATTGACAGACTTTACTATTTATAGTAAGTGCTTATTGTGGGTGAACTTTATGATTGCTACTTTTTGCACGGTGCCTGTGCATTGGTATCAATGGAGTTGTGGATTCTTTTGCAGAGTTTCTAGTTTGAGGGATTTACTATTTTTAGTAAGTCTATTTTGGGCAGTTGCTATTTTTGGTAGTGCAATGGAAGCACAGGGAGTTGAGTGATAAAAGCATTTATTAAAGCCTTTTTATAGAGTTTCATATTTTAAGTTGTTTATTAAGTCTATCTTAATAAATAACTTTATCTTTATGCTATAATTTAATGGTGTGTACTAGAAGCCTCTTAAGTGAGAAGTGTATTGGAGAAGCTACACTTTAATGTTTTAAAAGAGCTTTTTGGGAGAAATCGAATTCATTCATGATGTTTGCTTCTTGATGAAATGGGAGTTATGAGGGTTTGGAGAAATTAATTTGCTGAGACGAATATCTCTGCAAATCTTTGGTGCTATGAGCCATTGTTTGTAATGGTGAATTGCTCTGTTTGATTTGGATGACATTGTTAGAAGTTGGATCAAATTTATAAATGCTGTGACATTACATTAGAGGGCTGCAATTAAACTTCAGTGCTGGAATGCTACGTCTGATATCTAGCAGCTGGGATGGCTCATATAGAGAGCTGTGATTTCGAATTTAATGGTCTGCGACTTTATTTCGGCGGGCTGTGATTACATTTTGGTACCGGAACTGTTCTTCGGGCTGCGATCACAATTACATGTGCTGCGATCACAATTTCATAGGCAGCGAATTATATACAAGGGCTGCGTTTGCATATCCTTAGCAGCAGCGATATATATATTAATCAATAAGGTGCATATTTATTGTGTCGACTTGCTATTGCATGCCAAATGTTTGTCAATATGTCTATTGGCTGTAAGTGTCTTTTGTTGTACCTTATATTGGATTGATGCATGCCAAGTGTTTGATAATTTGTTAGGTAACTGTAGTTAATACTTTCAGCCACTTATATGCATGTAAAAGTCATAAATCAATCAGCATATCATCTCTATGACATTGTTAGTCAATCTTGCATTTCTAGAAGCATTCAAAAACATCAACTGCAGCATACAAGACCCAAATAAAACAATCTGAGAATAAAAGACAGCGGGATAGAGCTTGCATGTAAGTGTTTGACAAAATGTCGAATATATAAAAAGTGAAGCAATTTGGTAGTTGTCAAAGTTCGGACCAGCAGGGGTTCTTACTTAAAACAGGGACCCTATGTGTTAGAATAGCATTATTTTAATAAAAGGGTCATTTTAATCATTAAAGTGGAGGGAAATATAATACTTTATTATATTTCAAATGTGCAGCCATAAAGCAAGTGGCTTTTAATTAAAAAGTGTCATGGAGAAGCTATTGAATTAAATATTATATATACAGCCTTTGTTAGGAATGAATGCTGAAGCCTTTGGCAGTCATTCTGTAGCAGTGGTTGTTGCATTCATGACTATGATTGTCATTGATGTCAGCACAGTGATATTCTGGAGTTTAGTAGAGATGCAGGCACAGTTTTGTTTTGCGCACATGTTATATTGCAAATTGAGTTATGTGCAGTTGATGGTATGTTCTTTGGTGTGTTATTAACCTATGGTTAACAACGCAAAAAGAAATTAATTTATTCATGAAAGTTATAAGCATTTTGGTAGAAGCAGTATTCTGACAGTGTTCCTGAGTAGCGGTTTTTGGTAATCGGAGGATATCTCCTAACCGGGATGGAATTTGATTCTGCGCAGTTAAAGGGAAGTTTGAGACTCATTGGTGGTGACGTGGTTGACAGCGCAAACTTCGAGGTCACACGATTGGAAAGTTATTGTATTTGGAAGCCGACAGTTTTTATGTAATTTTGATGTAGCATGTTGAAATTATTATTTTATATTTGGATGCCGACTCATTTGTAATTATTTGAGTGTGGTATAAAGGAAGGAATGTTTTCCTTGTTGTGATGGGATTGTAATAGTTGTGATATGAAATTGTGAAAGTTGTGATGCGAATATATGCATGAGGTGAAGAATAGAGCTAATTCAGTGATGAAGGAAGACTTGTGAAGTACAAAGATCTGGATTTGTGATCTTGTGTAGCAGAGAGTGTGGTTTTGGCACAGTGTGAAGGAGGTAACATATTTCATATTATTTTGTTGAATAATTCTAAGATCTGTTGGACAGTGAGTTCAGAGATCTTGCCTTGGAGCTGTTTGGGCAGTGGGTCCTTCTGTCTTCCATAACTCCTAACAGGGTTAGAATCTTTTAATAGGGATTCAAAATCTCCTAACAGAGATTCATATGTACTGAATGTATTTCATAAGACTCCTAATAGGGTCCATCCTTTCACAAGGAACTTTCATATTAGTACATCATTTTGTGGGCATCATTCCCATCGGGGTTTACTCTTTGATCAAGAGGTTCCCTAGTTAACATATCTTGTGTTATTGTGTCATTGTGTATGATTATCTTTCTATGGTTGGTTATTGCATTGATTATATGGTTTAAAGCTGTTGAAGTTGATATTGAAGTTGATAAATGGTTTAATTATCAGATAACTGATTCACCCCCCCCTCTCAGTTATCTTGGGGATCTTTTCTTTCTAACAACCTTATGAGAATTCGAACCACATTCTTGGCTTTGCTTTTTAGTTATTTGGAGAAATTGCTGAAGTGTTCCAACTGGGGTTTTTGAGGACTGATTCCTCTTCCATTTGCACTTTGAATCACTGAAATTAGTGGCGAATTGTGCTCTGAGTATTTGAGAAGTAATTCTAATCACATTGATTGCAATTTTGGTGTTGTTGCAAACCAAAATTGATCATTATTGTACATTTTCAGTACATTTCGTGGCCCCGAGTGCTAGTGCGATTTTCTTTGTGACTCACGTGGGAAATATGTATGCTGGTGCATCTTGTTTGTGGCTCATGTGGGGGACTTATAAGGTTGCGAAATACAGCTTAGTGGCTGCGATCAAACATGGGAGGCCACGTTAACACTATAGGTGGCTACATTAATCTTAATTGAGCCACGTTCTTTCAATTAGAGACCGTGTCAACATTCAAGGAAGCTGCGTCAAATCCAGGAAGCTGCGTTAACATTCGAAGTGGCAACGTCAACACCAAGAAGGCCAGGATTCTCTTTCAAGAGGGTTGCGTTTGTAATCTCTTGCTGGCAGCCATTAGCATATTCACTAAGGTGCACTTTGACTTGGAATTTTAGTAATCAAATAGCATTATATTTGTATGTTCGCAGAATTGAATTGTTGCAATTTGTATTATGGAACTGGATTTGTTTTTTTAAAGTTAGAATTCAATTACATATCTATATATGTTGGAAACCTAATTTTTTTTTCAAAACATCCAAAAACAAAAAAAAAATATAAATTCTTTAGAGAGAGCCAGCAGGGCTCTTTACAGTGGTGTCAGAGCTTGCCTGTAAAGTGTTTGACTAAATGTCAAACATTCAAAATTGAGAACCAAAATCAGATTTGAGGCAATATCCTAGTTGGGGATATTACATAAGATTATATTATACCATGACCAAGATAGTGTGTAATTAAGTTATAAGTTACTGAACATATAGAGACGATTGTTAAATAAGTTATTGCTCAAAAACTCAATTACTACCCTCAGAACTGACACAAGAAGCAGACTCTCTTCTTCATGGTCACAACTAGACAAACTCTCTTTGGTATAAAGAAAAGTTACAAAATAAATATGCAGTCAGGCATATGATTTAGTTTCTCTCATATGCCCCTTTGGGAACAAGGCATTCAGCCCACCTTTTACATCCATACTATTAGTTCCAAGAAGAGAACAATTAATTTAGTTCATTGCAGTTATGGCTGTGTCAAGACAATAATCATTCTTGTACAAAGGTTGTCTATAAGGTTGAGTAGGTCTACATGGATTTGTATTTCTTGCACAAGAACATACTCAAGCTGCTAATACGTACCTCTGGTTTATATCTATAATGTCCCCCTTCATATCACTTATTCTAGTTTCTCGTTATAATCACGTATTGGTTGATTCCAAGAATAGATGCATTGCACATGGTTTTAATAGTTTGTTTTTCCACCTATATGATTGATAGGTCACGCCTTTTCGTGAAATTCGAGAGGAGTTGGGACCCTTCAAAATTGACCCTTTCCAAAAGTCACAACACTTCATAATCATAATCCTTTCGAAAAATCACAACCCTTCATAATCACAATCCTTTCCAAAAGTCGCAAGCCTTCATAATCACAATCCTTTCGAAAAGTCACAACCCTTCATAAGTAAAACCCTTCCGAAAAGTCTCAACCCTTCATAATTATAATCCTTTTAGAAAGTCACAACATTACATAATTACAACTATTTTTGGAGAGTCACAACCATTCATAATTTAAACAATTTCAAAGAGTCACATCCTTTCATCATTGCTACCTTTTGAAAAGGTAACTTCCTTATTTTCTTCACATTCCTTTCCTCTTGCATTAATCCTTCTTTAACTCCCTCCTCTTTTTCCTTCTCCATCTTCGATAGTAATTTCCCTATCTCTCTTATATAGCATTCGTTCCTCACTCGAATGTGGAGTCAAGGATGGATGCGACTTTTCCTTGAGTAATAGTTTCTGTTATTTGTATATTATATTTTAGATTATATAATATATAATATAACATTAATTAAATATAGATATATTATGATAATATATTTATATTAAGATTATAATATATGGTAATATATATTCATATTATTTTAATCTATGATAATATGATTATATTTGTATTATAATCGTATTAATTATATTGTCATATTTATTTATTTATTTATAATATTATCATTTATTTATTTTATTGTATATTTTATTATTATAATATTATTTATTTGTTTAATTTATATTTTAATATCATTAAAAATTCTATTATTTAATTTCTACTTATTAAATCCTATTTTGATGGGGACATCACAGTCCGCCCTTCCCAAAATTGCTTGTCCTCAAGCAATGTAAAGTTTTTGATGTGTGTAATTTCTACTATGCAACTTTGATATCAAACTTGAATCCAATAACCTTGAAATGAAAGTTTCAACTTGAGGTTAGAAATATAAACTTAACAAATCAGAAGACCATAATAAAAAATAGTAAGAATAATTCAATGATGAAAGTTATCTTATTGTTTTGTAGTACTTTTTCCCTTCTTGTTGTGTGATGAGTCTTGATGAGTAATCCTAATCCTTAAGGAGGGTTCGTAATCAGGTTACAAGCTCTTTGGGGAGGACCTCCTGGGGCTCTAGTTTTCATATAGCTATTCTGATGGTCCCAACCAGTGCTGAGAGGGGAGGGGTGAATCAACACCCACTAAAACTTGAAGACACTCTTAGATCTATTAACTTTTATTGCATGCAAAATAGATCCTATAAAAGAAATAATTAACACATGATCACAACAGCATAGAACACCAGATATATCGCGTGGAAACCCAAAATTAGAGAAAACTACGGTGTGAGTAGAACTCACAAATTTTGCACTCTTCTGAAGTGCGCCCTTTGAAAAGCCTTCGTTGTTAAGGGATTACAAACACACTGTTAGGTGCAACCCGGTTAAGGGATTTAAAATAAGGCCTGATAAAGCCACCCTTGTCAGAGGACTTTAGAACATCTACTAGATGTCATTCGGTTAAGGGATTTGGTACAAGGGACCTGTTAATGTCTACCCAAATACTGAGATTTTACTATTGCAATTGTTAGAGAGCAATAGAGGGGTTGATCTTTTGAAATGGCTTTGCAGAGCCTGATAAGATCACTGTTTCATCCACTTAGAGTCATCACCGGGCACCATAGGTATACTCTCTTTAGGTTATTGTTCTTCCTTGCACACTCTCCCCTTTCTCTTCTTCTCTTCTCATTTTCCTTTATAGTAGCTTTGATCAACATATAGTTTCACTCTTTCTCTTTGGCAAAATGAAGGCAAATGATTTTCTTCGTTAACTGAAGAATAAATACACTTCCTTGAGAGCGTGGGATAGCTGTATAGAAGGAGAAAGATATGCATGTCGCTCAAATCAAATTACGAAAGATCTTGCCTCTTTTTGCCGTTGCAATCTCCGTGAAGATCTCCTTTTGATCCATCATCCAGTCGTCTTTCAGTCATGAGAGGAAACATCAGATGCGTGACACAAACTTTCCCTTAATAGAAGATCTGTCATGAATCTGCCATTTAGTCGTGTTTTAGTTTTGTAAAGGAAACATCAGATGCGTGTCACATACTTTCCTTTAAAAGAAATTCCTCCATGATTTGCACAATTAATCATGGCAAAAGAATCTCCTAAGTAGCCTTCAACTGTGCCTTTCACCGGTCTTTTCCTTAACAAAAAATCCTGCATGATCCGTGCAACAAATCTCGGTAGAAGAGTCTCTTTAGTGTCTGTGAACTGTGTCTTTCACCGGTTTCAATGATATCTCACCGATCACTCGTGACCAGTTTGTGCCTTTCCTTATGTAGTGTTCTCTCTGTCTTTATTAGTCACTTCTCGGTTCTCTATCTATACCGATCACTGCTGCGGTCATTTACTTTACTGGTCACTGTCTTCACTGGTTATCAACTCATCACTATCTCTTCGATATCTTAACATTTGGACATTGTTAGCATAGACATCAATGACAACACCACTGATTAATACCGGTAGTCTCTTTACCGGTTGCATCCTTATCGGTAATGCCAACATATTCTAGAGGGGTCCTCAAGCTATGTCACCATCTTATTACTTCCTCCGGTCATCCATATATATTGCGAGGAGTGCATGAATAATATCTGGCGATGCAAATATTTGATAGCTATTACTCCTTCAATACCCAACACTAAGGACACTTCCATACGCCGTCAACACAAGACCATCAACAATCTCATCTTCTGGGGGTCTCACATAGACAACCATCTCATTATAGAGATTAGGAGATTACGGCTACAATTAGAGGAATATATATGATGATTCAAAGAAGAAATTTTGCGAAGTAATAGACGTATGAATGGGAAGGAAGAAATGGAAAAGGAGAATCCAATCCGAACATACGGTTGATCACAAGATGATAATCACATTGATGAAAAGACCATACATGTCCGCTTTTGAGAATTATTGGGATTCAAGTAGGAAGAAAGACCATCGAATTAGAGGAAAGAAAAATGACTAAACCCAATTAGCATTTTATTACAATCAACAGCGATACTGACAACCAGACCATTTACGGGAAGGGGCACCTACTTAGTGATTGATCAGAAAGTATCGAACAAGGGGATTCAGTCAAGTAAGCGACTAGTATCATGATAAATTAAAGAGATTGTCATTAGTAATATGGCAACAAGAATGATCGACGTTACCATGCAATAGCAGATCAAATATATTATTAAGTGGTATTTTGAGTTGGCGATTACTTCCCCGATGAAAAGAAGTTGATCAGTTAGCATCATGGAAAGGTATGAATGAAGGGAATGGTTGTGTCAAAGAGGAAAGAATGTGTTCTTTAAATGGCATCACTTCAAAAAATGCAAGGCATAAGGAGAGAGTTGATCCCTCTCATTCAGAAGGATTAGTGTAATATCCCTTCTTATTCTCCTTCTATAATTTCCTGCAAAACCGACGTCAGTACACAATATCACACAATATTTATATGACTCATACTCTACTCTAAGTTAGTAAGGGGGAAATTTGATCCTTAAGGCTGCCTCTAGGCTGGGCTTCACAGAATTCCCGACTTGAGGGACATTCGCTCCACTCTAAGCAATCGGGCTATTGACATGTCATCCCTAGAGCACTGCCCATAAGAATCTCTTTGAAGCAAGCTTAATGCATTCCAAGCCTACGCATATGCATATGACTGGTCTTCAGTATATATACTGCCTACGTGAGATAATAATCTCGAGACTAGGGAACTGTCTTAATTTCTTCTAGCCCCCTCCAGATACGGGGATCCATCCGTATCATCCTTAGTTGAGATATTAAATCTCGAGACTAGGAAATTATCATAATTTCTTTTAGCCCCCTCCAGATATGAGGTCCATCTTTTAATGAATACTTTATTCATTCTCTCTATGGCCCATATCATCCACAATAATTATATATAATAATTTAAGTCCACATCAATAATCTAGTTGTAAATAATTCCTTACATCAATTACGATACAACCATTTTTGATCCATAAAAGAATACTAATATTCTGAAGTTTTAAATGTAAACATAAACATATATATATATATATATAAAAATGAATAAAATAATATGAGTTTCATACCTTAGGACTGCAGCCTCTGCCGAGTGTCCTTTCGTAATTAATATATTCTTTTACTCTTTACTGTTATTCCCCTTTTGATTCTTATTTTTCCTTACCCGTATTCTGTTCTATATACCTTTTTTTCCCCCCTGGCTTTGTTCCTCAACCAATATATATATACTCCTCTTGCCAGAGATCGTGCCCTTTCATAATTGTTTTGTTATTAGAGCGTATGTGTATGTAAGTCACTGTCAATGGTTACTGTTTGTAATCACACCATACTTAACATGATTCATCGAACTTTAAATCTAATTGCACCCTCTCATGTATTGTTTATTAATTTCTCCTTTCCATATAATGGTGTTTTATATGATTAGTTATCATGCTAATAGATGCCAACTCAGCGTATGCGATTAATTATTTGGCATTGGTCCATATCATCAATTAATGTTTAATATTTCCTTTGGCCTTCCGTGAGGTTCTAATTCATCCCTCCATGTGTTATATAGTTCGCCTCTTGTTCCCTATGCAATTCTTGCAGACCCGTTTGCTGAAGTATCTCTTCACGTCTTTATTTTATAATAATCTTGACTTAAGCTGATTCATGCGTGAGGATACAGTTGTCACTAAAGACAATAGTCAGTCCTAAAATCTCTTCTTCCATAGTTGTGGTCTCTTATCTATTAGTAAGGTAAACTTCTGCGCATCCTCCATCTTTTGATGGCCATGTATTTCTTTCTAATAATTGTTGTGTATCGTTAATATCTGATTCAAGCATCATCGATAATGCATATAGAATATCGATCCTTCCATGCAATATTAATAAGTCTTGATTGATATGATCCTTAGCGAATCACCGGTTCCATTTCCATTGCTGTGTGATATCCCTTAATCTTTAAACCGACTTGTTTATTAGCGATACTCTCTTAATCTGTATAATCGCTGATAGTTATAATTCCTTCGTAATGGACTATCAAATATTGGTATTGTGCTTGCCGTCCACGGTGTACCAATGTCTTTTTTCTAATTTCTTTTAGTGAACGTTGCTAACTATAGTCACTGATTATTATATTCCTTGTGTTGGCCCTCTATTGTTTTAATATTGCCTTTATTTTCCTTGATTGCCGATTGAAGGATAGTTGGCTTCCTTGGTCAACATATTGTATTTATTATATCAGTATTTGCATCATTAAATTAATCACATAATTAGTATATATTTAAATCTTCAATGTTTATTTAATAATAATATTATTAGTAGTTAATAATATTATTATTTGGGTAATTTTTAAGGATTATTGATTACTTTTAACATCGTTGTTTTCTTGAAACATTAATAGTATTGCCTTATATAATAGAGTTTTTATTATATATAGTTGATATTTACTAATCTTGATTATTTTATTAATAACAGATATTTTATATTTCATTACTAGAGGGGGATATTACAATTAGAGGATAAGAAAATATCTTTAAGTCGGGTCACAAGAAAGGAATCAAAGGAAATTTTGATACTAATTACAATCGAAATATACATTAGTAACAATACATGAGATATTGATACGATCAATATAGATCATGAATAATAAGAGATAAAGAGGATATCTGAATTAGAATTAGAGATTATAAAACATATATATATTTAATACTCTAGTCGGAGACAGAGAGGTGAATCATATATAGTGCTGTCAAGAAATCAGTGGGTAATATTGATATACAAGATATTATATTTGAGAACTATTAAGAGGAACATTACAAATAGTCCTTCCCAAGTGCGATCCAGACGAATTCGGGAGAAAATTAAGTATGGTCCTAGAAGGGGACATTACAATATCAACGTTTAAGTTTATAAACTATGAAATTAAAGGGCTGTCCCCTTCATAATATATTACACTCTAGACCTGCAACATTTGTCGCAAAACTATGGCAATCAAAGGTACTTTCAAGACAAGTAAAAAGATCCTTAACTATAACTCAAAGAAGCTTATTCTTTGAAATTAAAGAAACATAGAGAAAGATTGGTCTGAAGCAACTTCATGGAATAACTCTTTCAAGAATAGATTTTGAGGAAGACTTAGGGCTTGAACTTCAAGAATTATGTGCACTCTGAAACTATGAAGCATACTTCCTATTCGTGCATGTAAATCAAGAAGAAACTTATCTAAGCATAATACAGATACAAACATTGTTTCCAAGCTATAAGAAATATATATCAATTTAGCTTACTTATTTTTTGATGGAGAAAGATTGGCTTTCCTGTGAGATAAGGTAGGACTGAATCAAGATGGTTCAGAAAGAGACTTCTCTAGCTGCTAATGCTGCCCAGGCAAACTGTCACCTCCTCTGTGAGCTACAGAAAGACTAGCAAACTTCTAATAGAACCTTCACTTCCAGGTGCAGAGCTAGCTCCCTTCTATCATTCACCTTTCACCAAGGCTACCATGCCTGAGAAAAGAAAAGGTATTTCCTCTCTTATCCCTGTGTGAACCCATCATCTATCTCTGTTTGAATGAGAATGAAAAACTGTTTCCTATCGATAATATATTTCCCAAGGTTCAACTCAAAATCGTTCCAAAATCTCAAATCTCTGCCTTTCATTTAAGATGACTTGGCTCTATATTCTCGCCACCCTTCATCATGGGTGATGAGATGACTGTTCAGCGTATTCTGCTTTCTTGTTAAAGTATTTTCACAAATTTTTTATTGATTTCCAATGTGTTCACCGTGTCGTGAGTTCACCAGTCGGTGTTCTCAATATTGAATAAATTCTAAAGTTCATTCCCTTGATAAAAATTAAAGTCGATGAAGAGCTAGATAGACAGTCGAGCCAAAAACTAATTTGCTAATAAAATCAAAATGTTTTTATTAAATATGAATGTTTATATGTTTTTCTTTAAAGAAGACCAAGTCTTATTATATGTATATATTCGTAATATTTAACACTTAAATATGCAGTTACATATATGTAATTAATTATGAGCCATGGTACCTTACGCATATATATTACACGTATGTATACATATATATATATATGCATATAACTATTTGGTTAGATAAAGCAACATATACAAAAGAAACGTTGGCACTAGAGTTATCACCTAGAGTATTGAAGAAAAGATGGTCGGACATGGTGTAAGTCGGAATTCTATAACCACCCGATTCCAAGACTTTCATCAAAACGACTAAGAGACACCACATGATTCCAAGAATATCTTGTCCTGCACTTCAAAGTAGGTATATAATTTGATTTATCTTAAATACCTTTAAGGCCTGGATATGGATTGCTTATTATGCTTGAGTGTGACCTTCAGCTGGAAGGTACATGGAAATGGGGAATGAAGGTTTTATGTGCAGAATTTCTTGTCCTTGGGAAGGTAGGCTCAACATTATGGCATATTAATTTATTATAAGTCGTTATGCACATAAAAGTTGCATAATTACATGTTCAGTATTAACATCTCGATGCAAGGCTCCAAAAGTTTAGTTTACTTGTTTCAAGCTTGTAGTATTTTTGGTATTCGGGGTGATATTTAGCACATTGTAGTTTTTATTGAAAAATTAATGCGTTTCGTGGTCCATTGAAACTTTCTTCCCTTGTGCATTTCTAGTAAAAGTTATTGTTTGTGGGTATCATTACTTACAAAGTATGTCCGAGTTTTACTTAGAGATCTCAAATAATTCTGATGTTTAGATGTCTGTGGTTGTAGGTGGATACATTGATTATCAAGCTTGCACAATTTTCAAACTTGAGTATTGGTATGTTTTTCTACAATGATGCCTGTTTTTATTATCTTAATCCGTTTATTCCTCTATGCAATTGTATGTGTGACATGAAGTTGTACATAGTTATGGAGATGTAGAATAGAGAATGAATAATTGTTTCAAATATAAATTAGTTGTTATGATGATGGCCTTATCTCTCCACAAAATGGTATTTAGCATCTCCTCAAGCTGTTCATACTGTACTGCTAGTTGTGCTTCAGATGGCATGAAATTTTCATGAAAGTTCATAGTGGTATGTCTCTAATATAATGTAGCACTTTTTTTTAACCATTATGTAGACTACAATGTAACCATGTAGGTCTACAGTTGTATATATTAGATATAGAATTATTAACTTCAGACTAATATGTAGATAGTTGTTTATTTCGTATGACAATGTTGTAATAAATCATATTTGTTGTGTCTATAAAGTAGCATACACAATGTAAGTTACAACCACCACGATAACTTTATGTATTAATAAATGCAGCATAGACAGATGTCATAGTGTGCCCGCAATTCTTTCTCAATCTTAGTAGATTAGAGTAAGAAATATTGAGGATAAGGTATGGTAAACCAATTAATCTGAATGAGAATAATTCAAAGAATAAAGATTGCTAAGGAGGAGAAATGAGAAGAAATAATAAAGATTGTACAGGGTGCAAAGAAATAATCAATATTTCGTTGAATTGTGTTTGGGCTATGTGGTATGCAAGTAGCTGTCGATTGATACTCCCTTAAAGACTGTTGTCCACTGGTGTCCTCATCAAAAGAATTGCGCCTATTGTTTACAGAATTAGAAATTGATTGAAAGGCCTAGTTCACTTTATGTAATATTTGTAGGGCGTTTTGGGCTAGTAGTTGTGTAATGTCTTGGCTCCTTTGCTAAATGCTATTTGAAATGATATATGCCTTCATTTATATCATCATGAAAACGTTGCATTTGGCGTTGTTTGTCCTTGTAATTGATGTGCAATATGCCCACATAGTCTCTTAGATGTGGTGTGATTATCAAATTTTGATTGTTTTTAAACTTTATTTTTTACATATGTTTCAAATGTACATTTTTCATTATTAGTCCTAGCATTGGTTATCACAATATTAGATATATTTATTTTTTATTTTAATTATTTCATTGCATACAAATGTCTAGTCATCTAGTTGGATCATAGGTTTGTTGGCATCCTACTTGGTGATGACTATATGACACATGTTTCACAAGTAGAAATAGGCGTGCCACTTTGAGGTCTTTTTCTACTATATGTAGGTAAAGTGTCATGTTATGCCAAATCTATGACGGTTATTATAATACATTTTTTACATATGATAGTCTATGACAAATTCTCTGACAATATGGACAAGTGGCAGGAGATAACTGTTAGCAATTCAAGTTGTCATTAGTGTACATCCACAAACACTATGCACTGGTAAGGGGTCACCAGTCACTCACAACACTTAGAAGACACCAGTAGACAAGCAACATAACGTATGCACCGGTAGACTGATCTAAGAACACGCACTGGTCTCAGTGTGCATAAGTTGAACTGGATATAAGGTTATCCTGGTCTAAAGCGGCCTAAAGATCCGCACCGGATTTAGTGGATCAGTTTGAGTTAAATCAAGATTATACAGGACATCCACCGCTTAGAAGTGGAGATAGTTTTTTAACAGGACTTAGCTTTATTCATACAGATGTTTTGCAAGGTAAACTCCAGATCAGAGCGCATAGCTTTTTGCTGATTGCATAATTTATTGCGGAGTTTGCAGCCTAGCGGTTCTATGAGTTAAGGGTTTCATTACGGTGAACTCTCATACAAATATAAGTCATAGGACGCAAAGAAAGTTATTGATTGTGGGTGATTGCATGGAGAAAAGGAGAGACACCTTCTAAGAGAAGAGCTACAAACACAAAGGTAGCAAAGATCAACAGTCAGACAACCAGAGAAGAGGTATGATCTAATCAGACATTCAATGTCATAACAGATCATCAATTCTATTAGTACTTAAAGCATATTCAAATCCCTTTATTAGGGTGGACCTAATCGGTTCGTTGTAAAAATCCCCTAACAGGGTAACATCTTGTTGATGTTCAAAGTCTTGTAACCAGGCAGCTCCTAACAGGGTTTAGATCTTAACAGATATCTTGTAAAAACCCTTAACCGGGTAGCACCTTAACTAGTGCTTTGTAAGCTCCTAATAGGGCGCCTTCATTCTGAAGTAGTGAAGTTGTGAGCTCTGTCTCACCGTGGTTTTTTCTCTTGTAATCAAGGGTTTCCACGTATAAATACCTGTATTGATCTGTGTGATTCTGTTTGTGCTTATGAATGACTTTTATATTCTATTTATCGGTTAAGATTGAGAAGTTCAGAAGTAAAAGGTATAACAATGAGTATTTACTGATTCACCCCCCCCCTCTCAGTAACTGGTAAGTATTAACAATTGGTATCAGAGGCTTTTCTCTCTACTTCAAAGCCTAACAGCTGGAGAGAAAGATCATGGAGGTTTACCGGTATGAAAACTAGCTAGAGGAAGCCAATGATATCATCACCTCTCTGGAAAATAGGTTGAGATCACTTGCGAAAAGAAAGGAGCTAGCGCTACAACTGAATTAGAGCAATGAAACCATCAATGAACTCTCTGGGCAAGGTGGATTTGATGAAGCTGAGGAGGCAGTATCTGAACTCATGGAAAAGAATCAAATCCTGATCGATGAGATCTCTAATCTCAAAAGAGAACAAGAAGACAATGCCTTGAGGATTATTGAACTAATCGAGAAAAAGAGAAAAGCTGAAGACGAAAGAAATTCGGCAGTGAAGTCTCTGTCAGCCTTTGAGAAAGCAAGGGACCGGGCAGTGGAGGCAATAGGTGCAAATGAACTTATCATTCTACAGCTTCAAGAAGACATGCAGAGTGTCACCCAAGAAAATGCTCACCTGCAGAAAGGCTGGCATGACAGGAATGAAGCATGCAATAGACTGTCTCAAGAATTGCATCAACTAAGGGAGCAGATGAACGAACTTGAAGAGACAAATGAAATACTGAGAAGATACAATGAAAGTTCAACTAAGCTTGATGAGCAACTTAGAGGTCAAAGAAGACACAAAGATCAAACCGGTCTTGGTTTGACTGGTGAAAATGCAAAAAGGAATGGTGAGCCCTCTAGGGCAAAAGCAATCAAGAAGGATAAGATGAAATCGTTGATGCAAAAGGGTAAGAATTTCCCTAACACATCTTGTAATCACTGTGGGAAATCGGGTCATATGACTAATAACTACAGGAATGCACCGGTAAAGACCAACAATAGCTACTCCAAGAACTGCTGTAAAAAGGGCCACAAGACAAGTGAGTGCTGGTCCAGTCCCACATCTGTGTCTAGCAACAACAAGGGAAGCTTTAGAGGGTACTGCTATGCATGCAATAAATTTGGACACAAAGCACAAGAATGCAGATCGAAGACAATGGCATTTAGATCCCCAAAACCAATACTCACCAAAAGAAGCAAAGACCTGAGCATAGTGAACTGTGGATTACACAACTACAATGGCTCTCGCAACAAGTCAACTAACACGAAAAGAATGAACTCATGGAAAGCAATTGGAGTGATCTGCTATCATTGCAACAAAGTGGGACACAAAGCCAAAGAATGCAGAAACCAGTCATCCAATAAGAAGAAGGAACCGGTTAAATCTGAAGAGAAGATCAACAAGGATGAAAAGACTAAGAAAACGGTCAAACAGATTTGGTTCGTAAAAGAATCAAGATCTCCACTGAAGAGAAGACAGAGGAAAGATCACCATCTACTGATGGCGATATTTCTTCAGCAAACTAAACCATGAGGGTTTAGAGGGAACCGGTAGATCCACTACCATTCCCGGTATGACTAATGAGAGGCGGGCTCATTCGGTCTTCAAGATTAACCGGTAAGGCAAGTTTGCAATCAACTGGCTGGTAAAACAGAAGGAAAAAGTAGGTAAAACATTTATTACTGTAGCCATTTAACAAATAGTTACCGTTTGGTAATTACCGTTATAACCTAACCCTATGAAAGGGAAATTACTTGCAAGTTTTCACTTTGCTTACTTTGTGATTTAGGAATTCTTTTGCTAAGTATTATTTTCACTCTTTGATCACTGAGAAATCACTATCTGCAAATTACCGGTTAGCAAGAATGGCTTCATATTCCGCTACCCTGAAGTTGATCAAAGGAGATCTAGTGAATAGACCAGCATACAACATCTTTCCTATGCAGAACAGAGAAAACGACATGGCTGGTGCTCTCTCTTCCATACCAAAAGGAGTCCTCTTGACCGAGGATGTTACAGTGCTCATTCACGCCAGACAGGAAGAACTTGGAGAAACCTTTATTCAGGGAGAGTATGTGTCGTTATGTGAACAAGGGAAACTGCTCGACAAATATGCCAATTTGGTATCTTCCGGTCTAATAAATGGTGTGTGCTACCTTGCAATCTTCCGGGAGGACCAAGTTAGACTGGTGCTGAGCCGTCTCCATGAACCAGGATTCTGGCTCAACAAAGGCGCATATCACGAGATCACCAAAGAGGATCTCCACAAAGTGACTGGGTACAGTGACAAAGGGGAAGTGATAACCCTGCAGACCATCTCCAATTCTATCATCAACAAGTTGACCAAGTCAAAGTTCGATGGTCGACTCATGACTATTAACGACATTAAAGATGGAGGAGTATGTTTCGCGTCCGCTATTATCGGATATAAAGTCTGTTAGTCAAGCAACCTAAACAGCGTACCAGGTGGTGCAATTCATGCTGCGCATCGCATTATGCACGAAAATGTCCAATACGACATTTGTGCAATGCTTCAGAACCAAATCTTTGAAAATATGAAGAAGCTTGGAGTTGTGAAGAAGAAATCTATGAAGTATGGAACCCTTCTGATGTGCCTATACTTCTTCTGCTTGGATTTCTTCCCAGGTTTTGGAAAAGTGAATTGGAGAACCAACAAACCGATCATGCATCAAATCACTGAAATGGCAAATAGATAGGGAGACCAGTTAAGCAATGCTATGACCAAACATTTCGAAGCCTTTCAACTGGAGATGCATGAGCGGGAAAGAATTCCGTCGGCAATTGTTGAACATTACAAGGATGAGGTATGTTTTCTGGTCACCACCGACAACTGCATTATTCAAGCAATTGAACCAAGAGATGCATATGCTCCTGAGCTGGGTTACGAGATCTCAGCCAAAGTTGCTAAGGCATATGTTGAGGTGTTAAATGATGCAAATTTGGATCTTTGTGCCAATCAGTTCGGCAGGTATACTGAAATTCTTCAGAATTTGTCAAAAAGGGCACCGATCAAAATTGTCTACAAAAGGACGCCTCCACCAAGAAAGAAACCGGCGACAGAACAGCCCAAAGCTCGAAGGAAGAAAGAAGAACCGACACCCAGCATCCAAGAGGAAGAACAAGAAGAAACAGACGCTGAAGTCACATTTCCTCTGATTAGGAAGAAGACTAAAAAAGTATCAAAAGAGGATCCTCCGAAACGAGCCAAGCCCACAATTGATGAAATTGTGGAAGGACTGAAGAAGGCTGGAAACTTAGGCTCTATAAGAAGAAGATATGACTTAAGTAGTGATGAAGACAAGGACAAACTTGAGGAAGCAGTAGCATTCTACCTCCACAAATTCAATTTTCATCCTGGTGGACTTCGCACTACTCTACCGGAACAACTTCTATAGAATATTGAGGCCCGGTGGAAAGCCTCAGAAGAAAGAGAAAAGGAGGAGAGGATACGGGCTCTCCTGGAGGTTCAGAATCACCTTACTCTGGATGAGGCAGCAGAACAGGCTGAACTGCATCAGAAAACTTTTGCAACTATAAGAAGGATAGGCCTAGTGCTTATTGGAGAAATTGAGAAGGTACATAGTGAAGAAGTTGCACTATGGACCAAACTTCTTCAGACCCCGCAACAAGCAGAACAAGAAGCAGCACAAAGAACAATAGCTAAACCGGCACTCAACATCTGTAAAGGGAAAAGAGTACTTGGAGAAGATGCACCGGTACTAGTGGACTTAACCAAGGAACAAGCAACGAACCCAACGGTTTTCATCTCACCAAGCAAAGGTAACTTTCAACCTATGCATGTTGATGATTTAATAAATGATGTTATGGACTTTGGGGAAGTGGACAATGCAGCCAAATGGTATAGTGTACTAAATGAAGAAGACAAACAAAAGCTGATTGTCGGGATCGTAGAGACCTTCATGGATTATAATAGAACCCCAAGGTACTACAGGTCCAAGTTCCCATCGGAACTAAACAACAGGCTACAAGAAAAATGGAAAACCAGTCTAGGTATGAATGCCAGAATCACTAGAGACACACTACTTAAGGTCCGACCTAGTTTTAGTGAAGAAAGAGTAAAGCTTCTACTAAAAGAAGCATCCATGAACCTAAAAATATTTGATAGAGTTGCAAAGATATTGAATGGATATGAGAATAAAGTCTACAAAGACACTCTAGACTACTGGAACAATTATGACTTCACGGCATTAGAGAATTATGGTCCTCAGGATCAAAATAGACCTGGGCAAATAGAGGAGCTGTTAACTAATGAACAAACAAATGTTGAACAAGAAACAAAAATTGATATAACCATAGGGGAACTCCATACTGTTGAGGAGCAACAACAAAAAGAATACCCACTGGGAGAACAACTACAAAATGTTGAAGGTAGTAAGCCACCGGAAGAAGTCCAACCGGAAAGCAGTGCTCATCAAGTAATGGAAGACAACAAGGGGCAAGAAGAAGAGATCCCTGTCCACACAGAGCAGCTAAAACCGGAGCAAGAGCAAGACCAGCAAGAACACAGAGACATTCCAAGCTCCTCTTCAAAAAGGAAACTACCATTTGCTGAGGGAAAGGAAGCAAAAAGAAGAAAATTTACAGATATAGAGGTAGACATCAGTAAGATGTCAACAAGGCAAGTAAAAGAATTGACCAAAAGAAAACAAGATATGGTCTTGACCAATGTAAAGAACATCCTGTACAACTTTGTTCCTGATGCTGACATAGATGAAGATGAACCGGTCATAGATCAGTTGGAAGTTTTGGCGCAAGCAATCTGTGAGGATCTAACAGATCCAGAAATAATAGCAGTCGACCACTACGAAAAGAAAAGAGTAGAAATACTCCAGAAACAGGTTGATGATATCAAATTCAATGTGACAACCAACCTGAGAATCCTCCAACAACAACATCAAGAGGCAGGAAGTTTGATGTGCAAAACTTCAAATTTTGAATTTTTTTTGCAAGATCTAACAGAGAAGTCTGTTAAGATCACAGAGGACATCAAAGCCTTATCTTCCCAGTTTAATATACAGAATAAATCTGCGGTACATTATAGCAGAGAAACGACAAGTCTGGCTCTTGTCAAAAGGAAGACTACAGAAGAGGAAAGTAAGAGAATCGAAGATATTATTGAATTTCAAATGTTTCTCGCCCCAACATTTGACTCAATGCAGCGCATTGCCACTACAACAGAAGCTCTGATAAATGAACCAAATTACAAGATAGTTGAAGATATGGAAAACTTAACTGTTTCCCTCACAACAACCCTCAAGAATATTGAAAATATAACCAGTCAATGGGCACCATTCCTTCACTAAGCCAAAACGATTTACAAGGATATCTTCACCAAACTACAAATGTGAAGTGAAGTAAAACCCTTTGTCCTCTAGAGGCAAAAAGGGGAAGGAAGTAGCAAGATAGAGGGTGAACAGAAGGAGAACAGAGGAGAAGAATACAAAAAGAACACCAGAGCATTTAGACAGGGGAAGTGTTCTACAGAACAGTGCAAAACTTTCAGTCTGGGGAAGTCCGGAATAGGGGAAGCAGTGATCTACTGGTACAAGGCACTGTGATCAGTAAGTGAGTGAAGTTTGTGTATAGTTTTGCCACCAATGACAAAGGGGAAGATTGTTAGCAATTCAAGTTGTCATTAGTTCACATTCACAAACACTATGCATCGGTAAGGGGTCACCGGTCACTCTCAAAACTTAGAAGATAGCGATAGACAAGCAACATAACGTATGCACCGGTAGACTGATCTAAGAACACGCACTGGTCTCAGTGTGCATAAGTTGAACCGGATAGAAGGTTATACCGGTGTAAAGCGGCCTAAAGATCCACACCGGATTTAGTGGGTTAGTTTGAGTTAAAAGCAGGATTATATGGGACATCCACCACTTAGAAGTGGAGATAGCTTTTTAACAGGAGTTAGCTTTATTCATACGGATGTTTTGCAAGGTAAACTCCAGATCAGAGTGCATAGCTTTTTGCTGATTGCATAATTTATTGCGGAGTTTGTAGCTTGGCGGTTCTATGAGTTAAGGGTTTCATTACGGTGAACTCTCATATAAATATAAGTCATAGGATGCAAAGAAAGTTGTTGATTGTGGGTGATTGCATGGAGAAAAGGAGAGACATCTTCTAAGAGAAGAGCTGCAGACACAAAGGTAGCAGAGATCAACAGTCAGGCAACCAGAGAAGAGGTATGATCTAATCAGACATTCAGTGTCATAACAGATCATCAACTCTATTAGTAGTTAAACCATATTCAAATCCCTTTATTAGGGTGGACCTAATCGGTTCGTTGTAAAAATCCCCTAACAGGGTAACATCTTGTTGATGTTCAAAGTCCTGTAACCAGGCAGCTCCTAACAGGGTTTAGATCTTAACAGATATCTTGTAAAAACCCTTAATCGGGTAGCACCTTAACCAGTGCTTTGTAAGCTCCTAACAGGGTGCCTTCATTTTGAAGTAGTGAAGTTGTGAGCTCTGTCTCACCGTGGTTTTTTCCCTTGTAATCAAGGGTTTCCACGTATAAATACCTGTATTGATCTGTGTGATTCTGTTTGTGCTTATGAATGACTGTTATATTCTGTTTATTGGTTAAGATTGAGAAGTTCAGAAGTAAAAGGTATAACAGCGAGTATTTACTGATTCACCCCCCCCCCCCCGCCCCCCCCCCCTCTCAGTAACCGGTAAGTATTAACAATAACTTTGCGTGGAGAAAGTAGTTGCCCAAGTTGGTTTATGACAAGCTGTAAGAGAATGTGCTAGTTATGGTCAGTTATAACAGATTCTCTTATTGCTAGAGTGCTGTAAGTTATGACAATATTTGTTACAGATTCTTAGGATAACTGTAAGATGTATAAGAGCATATGTCATACCTCAAGATATTGAATTTTGGGTCCCCAATTTATTTAGTTTGAATGGGGAGTCATTTGGAGATGTGTTGGCATTATGTTTAGTTGTCATCATTGGCATACATCAAACACACTGGTCTTTATGTTAGAGCAATAGTGGTGAACCGGTAGTTGTCCCAGTCGACAACTATCAAACTTGCTAAGTAACCAGTGTAATTGCACTGGTCATAACAATACTGGTCTTGGCCAACCAGTCTAGTTGAAAAACACCGAAGGCAGATGACTCAATCGGTAGCACACCAGTTTCCGCGCAACAATATCAGACCTACCCGTCCCTGCTTATATCATTTCCTATTTGGCTTTAATGGGAATTTGATCCAATTTTTGCGGAGCGTTTCAGGATGAATTGGAGTTTTGTAGGCGAGAGTTTTGGGATGAATTGTAGTTCTGTATACGAGCGTTTTGGCTTGAACTAGAGTTTTGCATGTGAGATTTTTTGAATGCTTTCCAGAACAAAGACGTTTTTGAAGGATGTATTGCTTGGCGCCACAATTCTATTTTGTAATATGAGAATCATTATATATATGGGTCATCGTGCATAAGTGCAGTGTGGTTGGAGAAATCAAGTGCGCAAAGATAGAGTAGAGCAGAAGAGCTGAGTCTTCTGAGAAGGGTTACAGTCCCCACGAGTGAACGATAGAGATTGAACAACCAAGCCGAGCGAGGAATAGAACAGCATATCAAATCATAAATGGAGACAAATAGAAAGAATCCAGAAGCATCTCATTACTATTAACCTCACGGTCAAGGCAACGGTCCCTTACGAGATCCTTTTGGCGGAGGCGGGTATGTTCCCAATTGAGGCCTCAACAATTATCCGATTGTTAGGTTATTTGAAAAAAGTGGGAAGTATGGATACGCATTGCTGGCCTAAACTGGGGTTGAAGAGGAGTTAGCACGTAGGAAAAAAACATGGAAGAAACAAAACAACAAATGGTTGAGCAAATGGAACATTACCGTCCAAGAGTGCCCAAACACCAATCTGGAAATAAAGAAATGGGTGTTATAAAAATTCAGAACTGTCATGTGGACGAATTTGATAGGAAGAAAAAATGCCTACTATGTTAAAGAATTTAATCACACATGGGATGATGGGGATAAAGCATATTTAGGGTTCACAATTAAAGGAAAGGCCAAGATTCTAATTGCTCAGCAAAGGACTAGCTCCCACCATTTACGATGTGAAACTGGTAGATGGATGGTCCCTAAAGAGAGGTGGGAAGAGAGAATTTGTGCTTTTTGCAGCAAGGGAGTGGTAGAAATAGAATGGTATTTTATTAAGGAATGTGGGGTGTATGAGGATATTCGCGGCGAGTACAGGGAGTGCCTGCAGTTGAGCAGCATGAAGGAACTTTTCGAAGAGGCAAGATTACACAAGATAGCAAGCTTCCTAATCTAGATCCACAATGAAAGGAATAGCTTGGAGAAATCACATTATGATGCCTAACTTGCTTTTTTGGTCCCATAGACCGGTGGTCTCGTGGACGTCATTAAAAACTTTTCATTCATTCATTCAATTGGTATGATCTGAATGACAGATTAAGTGTCTAGAGAAGATCATTTTTCTTATTGTTTGGAGCTCGTAAAAATCCTTTTATCAGGGTGAACCTTAACAGGTTCCATTTGATAAATCCTTTAATCGGGTGACATCTTGATTGGTGTTCTTAAGTCCTCTGGTGAGGCAACTCCTAATAGGGTCAAGATCTTAACCGATGTATATCAAATCGCCTCACAGGGTAGCACTCTAACAAGTGCTATTGTAAGCCTTTAACATGACAATTTTATTATTGCAGTAGTGAAGATTGTGGGTACTGTCCCATTGTGGTTTTCTCCCTCTAATCGAGGGTTTCCACGTATAAATCCTGCGATTTGTGATTTGTGGTCAAGTTATTTAAACATGCATTACATTTTCATTATCACACAGTAGCTGTATTCAATTTCATATGATAAGATTTGAAATTAGTCGAGTTGACTGATTCACCCGCCCCCTCTCAGTCACTAGCTAGGATTAACAATTGGTATCAGAGCCAAGTTCTTTGGTAAAGAAGTTTAACTGCTTGAGTAACGATTATGGAGGGTTATCTATATCAGAAGAATCGAACTTTACATGAGTTTTCAGACATTAAGTCTGAAAACATCACACAACACCTTGTATGCACTTGGATTGTCTCAGATCTTGGCATAATTTAGATTTGGTTTCACACACACCCCATCACTTTGTCTTTTGTAACTCCTGTTTTTATTTACATAATCGTGGCTCTTATGGGGAGGGCTTTTAGAGTTTTCTTCTTACAATGCCCATGTTTCCTTGACTGCATTTGAACTTCTACTTTGCTAGCAACGATCCCTTATGGGGATTCTTGATTTTCACCTTCAATGTTGGTCACCTTGGTAATGACTGTAATTTATATCAGACTCGGGTAAATCTGATTGCCACTTCCAGCATCTTCTTGAATCTTCTAGCTCCTTCCTTTGACTGCAGGCCTTGGCGAACCCCCTTGCTTTGTATTTCTTTTATGGTATTGGAGGCTCCTTTAAAGGGGATTTTAGTTGAAATCACACCCACACAACCAATGTGGGATTTTAGTTGAAGGCTCCTCCACAACTCCTTCAATTAGCCGTGGCTTGTGAAAGGTAGAATTTATGTGGCTGATCATCTAAGCACTGTTGTTAACCATGGCCAGGGTTCAACAAGGAATGTATTCAATCCCCATCAAAGGCGTTCAACATATACCATAACCAAATCACTTCTCTGCTTCTATGGCGTCAATCCTCAACCACATGTATTTTGCAATGCTAATATGAAGATTTCTCACAATTTGCTGGAAATTGAATACCAGTCGAAAGTGATAGGAAACCAATATGTATTAACAATTCATTTAGCAATTTACAAACCCTTTCTCTAAATTCCCAATTTCGAAATTCACCAAGTGTTAAATCAATGATCAAAAGGTAATCATGAAAAGAACTTGAAATTGTCTTATAATGAAACATATCTTCTTGAGGAAGGCTCAAAATTCCGAGCTTCGAATTGACACTTCTCATAACTTAATTGATCATGTTTCAACTTTGTAGTTTTAATAAGTGAAATGAAATAATTCAAATATATGCTTTCCCTTCACTTATAATCCAAGCATAAGTCGAATAACATCATTAATACTTTAATGATTTGACTTTAATAAAAGCTCAACAAGACAATTAATTAAGACAACTTAATTAATGTATCATATCCTCTTCAAGCTAATTCTGACCATACTGCGCTGTGAAATCACCTGCTCAGATACCTTGCCAAAAATGAAAACAGACAAAACCGGACTTTCTATAAATAGTAAGTACTCACTTGGAGACCCTCAAATCTAGCCATTAGCCCTGAGTGTCGCAATGATGGGCTAACAAGGTGTGCCCCCAGACACTTTCTAAAACGGGGACATCGCAGTCCTCCTTCCCCAAGATTGCTTGTCCTCAAGCAATCGCAATCTTGGATGTTGAAGAATATCCTCTGACTCCCAAGTGGCATCCTCAACAGGTAAACCATGCCATTTCACCAGGAACTCCCTGATAACTTGCCGACACAAATGCCTCTCTTGGGTATCCAATATAGCTTTCGGAATTAATTCCAACTTCCCCTCATCATCTAGGGGTGGCAGAATAGAAGATGGGACAACATGCCTGCCCAACGCCTTCTTGAGGTGCAAAACATGAAAAACATTATGCACCCTGCTGTCCTCTCGAAAATCAAGCTTATAAGCAACGTCCCCTACCCGTCTGACAACACGGAAAGGGCCATAGTACCGAGGTTTGAGCTTCTCATCTCCGCTCTTCCAAATGGATGACTGCTTGTAGGGCTGCAACATCAAATAAACCATATCCCGATCTTGGAAAGAGCGAGCAACTCTCCTCTGATCAGCATATTGCTTTTGCTGATCCGGAGCTCTCTGAATATTATCTCGCAGTGTTCCCATAATATCCTAGCTGTCCTACAGTAAGTCACCTGCATTGGGAAATCTGCTATCACTGAATAGCAAATCTAAGAAACTCAGAGGATCATACCGATACAGAGCTCTGAAAGGAGTCATCTGAATAGACATATGGTGAGTGGAATTATAGCAATACTCACATAAGTATATCCACTTCACCCAAGCTCTCTGCTGCGCAGACACATAATTCCGAAGATAGCCCTCCACCCATTTATTAGAAAATCTCAGTCAGACCTGATGGAAAAATTGTCATTGATGTCAAAAGATTGATGTCCATTGATGACATGAAGATTGCCATTTAAAGACATTAAGATAATACACATATCCATATGATACAGCACATATGATACAAACAACATAAATAGCATGAACAGATACATATACAGCATATCCGAAATATGAAGATACGAACAGCATGAAGGTGATATCTGAGAGATATGTACAGCATGAAGAATACGAACAGCATATGAGATACATTAACAGCATACAGTAATGAACAAAGATAAACAGAGATAATCAGCATACATAACGGCAAATTTGATATTCAGTAAAACCAATTATATATGAATAAATGATCGATACTATGAAGATTGTTTACAGCGATGAAGACATATATATAAACAGCGATGAAGACAAGCATATATATAATAATCGATGGCAAGTTTATGAAGACAGCGATGAGAACAGCACGGCAAATCCGATCGATGGCAGATATTATATGAAACAGCGGTTGAATACTATGAAGAATTGTTTTCATTTATAACTGGTGGTATATACAGCGGTTGAATACTATGAAGAACAGCGGTTGTATACTATGAAAAAGAACACGGGTCCTCATCTCTAGTGAATACCATAGCACGTACATCCAGACACACAAGCTCAGAAGAAGTACGTAGCAGAAGAAGCATGTGTTATCAGAGGCGCGTACAGAGAAGTTTAGACGCTTGAAGAGAAAGGAGAACCATATACGCCAATAACTATGTCTTCATCGAACATGGCATGGGATAAAAGTTTCCAGCGGACATCATTGCTATTGAAGTTTTTAAAGAGAATAAAAAATGATGATAATAATAGTATGATTAAAACAGGGAGGATTAACTTATTACAAAATAATATTTTAAGAGAAGACACCCATTCGAAAATGAAAAGTCATAATCGTTGAAAAGAGACATATCTTTTCTTTGAGGATATAAGAATATATATATTAAGTCAATCATTCTGAAAAAGTAAGGAAGTCAGCGGTAAGAACAGAATAGAAGAAGATTTAAAAGGCAGTTTACATGAATATGAGAAAATGAAGAACTGATTAAAATATATATGTAATTAGAATAAAATCTGATATACATACAATGAGGTGTCAATAAAAATATAAATATTACATATGTTGTAAAGGCTGACTTTGGAAAGTAATAAGGAGTATGTGCTGAAATTAAAGATACTAAAATGTCCATCATCAGTTGAAGATAGCAACATTGCCAAGGTGGAAGAAAAATTTAAATACAGCGAGTTGGTGCTCAGAATCCAGACAGGGGGAGTCGGTGCTTCTAGTAGGTAGGTGCCTGCAAAGTGTGGGAGTTGGAGCTTCCAATGAGTCGGTGCTCATAAACATAGGGGTTGGAGCCTCTAGTAGGTTGGAGCCTACAAACTATTTGTAAAAGAACAAATTTATATAAAACAAATTATTTTGTGGTTTTCTCCCATATTGGGTTTCCACGTAAATATTGTGTTCCCGTGCATGATTGTTTATTTGAGTATTTGAAGTTATTATTGGATAAAAGTTTTTAAATTGAAAAATAGTCATTATATTGATTCACTCCCCCCCTCTCAGTATAATTGTGTGCTCTTCAAGACCATCACTCTGAGGGTGGTAACTGGTACTGAGAGTCAATTCTATCCCACATAACTTAAATAACTCCTGCCAGAAGTGACTCATAAACTTGCTATCTCGATCGGTCACAATATTCTGGGGTAAACCATGCAATCTGAAAAGCTCCTGGAAGAACAATTCTACAACCTTTGTCATTGAAAAAGTAGTAGTGATCGGAAATAAGTGATTATAGTTCATAAGACAATTAACTACCACATAGATGCAATCTCTACCGTAGGCTTTAGGCAAGCCCATAATAAAGTCCATAGAAATGCCTTTCCACTTCCGCTTAGGAATGAGAAGTGGCTGCGGTAACCCAACTGGATATGTGTGCTCTTGCTTGTTCTGCTGACAAGCAGAACACTCTCTGATATACTGTTGCACATCATACTTCAGTCCTTTCCATGTGAATCTCTCCCGCACCTACTTGTAGGTTTTGAAGAACCCGAGATGTCTAGCTAAGGGAGAGTCATGGAAAGCTCTCAGCACCACCTGTCTAACATTCGATCCTGGAACCAGATATACAATCTCCTTGTAAATGATCAACTCATTTAGAAGAGTATACCTACTGTCCTTTATGGTCCCATCAATAATACCAGACGCCCACTAATCTTTGGGATAATCAGCAATGATCAAGTGTCTCTAATCCTTTGATTTCTCAGTCATAGCACATAAATGAGGCCTCCGTGAAAGTGCATTAGCAACCAGATTTTGCGTTCTCTTGAGATAAGGGATGTGAAAATCATATGACTGAAGTTTGTTGACCCACTTCTGTTGTCTCTCATTGACATCACACTGTCCAAGGAAATAGTTTAAGCTATTATGATAAGTTTTTATGCAAAACCTACTACCAACTAGATACTGCCTGAACATGGCCAAAGTATGCATTATAGGTAACATTTCCTTGTCATAAACACTAAAAGCTTTTTTCAGGACCATTGAGCTTCCTACTCTCAAAAACAATGGGATGGCAATCCTGGGAAAGTACAACACCAATGCCCTCACTAGGAGCATCACAATGCAAATCAAACGGTCTAGAGAAATTTGGCACCCCTAGAACCGGGCATGATGTTATAATCTTCTTGAAGTTCTCAAAGCACTCCTGTGCTTGAGATTTCCAGTCAAAAGCCCCGGTACAGGTGGCACCTATCTCCAACAAAGCAATGACACATTGCCCTGCTAAGGGACCCCACATCCTGGAAGACCCCTCTTTCTTCATACTAGAGAGGTATACTACCTTAAGGTTGGAATCCTCATCAACATTTTCAGCTTTCAATGCTTCTTCATAGCTCTCTTCCCCATGATCAGCTTGCTGTCCCTCAAAATCAGAACTATGTTCACCCTTATAGTACCACTCCAGGTGCCTATTTCTACCCTTAGGCTTCAAAGGACACTCATGTTTATCATGATATGGGCCCCTGCAATAAAAACATAATCTCTTCCTTCTTAGATCGTTTTGTGTTTCTTGATCTAAAGGCCCTATCATAGGTTTCTTGAAATCTGATCCTTCAATCCTTTTTGGAGCAGCCTTGTCATATGGAGGATTAGATGGTTTAGGAGGGAATCTACTACGTGGAGCTGAAATTTTAAATCTCTTGTTGTCTTCATGGCTGCCTGCAAAGATGTAGGGTCAAAAGACTTAACCCAACCCTTGAGAGGATCAACTAACCCCTCCACAAACAGCATCACATGCCTCCTCTCTGAAATGTCATACACCATCACTGAAATCCTCTGGAACTCATTGATGAAGGTCTCCAAACTGCCAGTCTGTTTGACCTGTGCCAACTCACAGAAATAGGACTCTGGGTCCTTCCTATCAAACCTCTCTACCAGTCTATCTACAAACTCTTTGAAAGAAACAATCTAATCATGGTGTAACGAAACCAACCCATGGTACTACCAATCATGGGCTATGCCATCCAAGTGCAACACAACAAACCGAATAGCGTCCTCAGACATAGGACGTAATGGCTGTTATGTATCCACCTTGTGAACCCATGCTCTAGCTATAACTTTCACATTTCCATCAAAGTGGGTCAAAGTCAACTTGCTGGTCGCCTGCTTGAAATCATTGTCTAGGCCTCTGTCTTATATTAGGTCCATATCTACCTCTAGAATGCTTTCTTTTTTTTATCAAAAACCTGTCAAAGTTCAAATTCCGTTTAATTGCCTCTGGTAAAGCATCCCACTCTGCAAAATGAGTCAATGTATCATCAATAAATGGTGTTGGCCTTGTCTCAACACTAGCCACATCTAACTCAGGCGTTAGAAAGGTAGGACATAAAGGCTTGTCATGAGTGCTGATGGGATCAATTCTATATCTCTGTCTATCCTCAGCTTTAAACCTATGAGAACTGATTGACACCCTCCTCGTACCTCTATCTCTGCCACGGTCACCAGGTAATGTAATGCATTGTAAAGTGTCTGACAGCTGCTGCAACACATTTGCAACATGGTGCTGTGTTAATCCTAACTGGTTACTGCGAGGGGGGGTGAATCAGTAAATACAATTTTTATTTCAATTTATCTTCAAATATATATTCTTGCACATTCAGAAATTAAAAGAATATAACAACACTCATAAATAGAAATTGAAATACACAGGTCAACACAACATATATACGTGGAAACCCTTGGTTAGAAGGAGAAAACCACGGTGGGACAGAACCCACGAGTTCACTATTGTAGTAATAAAGATGCACTGTTAGAGGCTTACAAAGCACTGGTAAGAATAAAGATGCCCTATTAGAGGCTTACAAAGCACTGGTAAAATTGCTTCCCGGTTAAGGGATTTAGTAGAAGACCTGCTAGGATCTTGACCTTGTTCGGAGTTGCCTTGTAAGAGGACTTTCAACACCAATAAAGATGTTACCCTGTTAAAGGATTTATACAAAGAACCTGTAAGGGTTCACCCTGATTAAGGGATTTAAATATGCTTCACAATTTAAAACAATGATCTTATGATGACACTTTCTATCTAATCAGATCATACTTGTTACCCTTTGCTCTACTTGGCTTTTGAATCTTTCTCTATCTTTCGCCTCTTGTGACTGTGACTCCTCTTAGAAGATTCTTCTCTCCTGCTCTACTTCAGTCTATGCTCTTGGTATTCAACAATAATTCTTTTGTGTCTTATGACTTTGAAACACTCCTAGATAAAGCTAACTCCAGTTTCACTGAAAAAGCTAACTCCAGTTTAACTGAAAGCGCTCCGTATAATCCAGTTTGGATTATTAGGCACTTAGCCGGTAAAGAGCTTGCACCCGGTTAGTCATCTATCTCCTGTGTGTTTCCCATGGCCGGTTGGAAAAACCTAGACCGGTATAAGCGTGACCGGTTAAAGTACAACACTTCCTTGTTTAGTCTAACGGTTCACAATTGTGAGTACCGGTATGATGTATCGGTGTTCTAGCGGGATTGATGTTTGCCTATGACTTTACCAATGACAATTAAGTTTTGTCAACATGTTGATCTTCTGCCAGATTCCTAAATGCCTCTCTAGCCTCCCTGTCTACATCATTACTTGTATCACAAGCATTTCGGTCACCCATAGTGCCAAACTATAATTCCTGTTCACCTTCTTCTGGTGGTGGAGAAGCTCTACCCTTGCAGGTATAGTAAACTCCTGGAAATAAATCTCTTAGCCATGAATTTACCCAGTTCACTTTAGGCTGGTAGGAAACCGCTTTGATACGACTATAAAGAGCCTAACTGACTCTATTGTTAATTTGACTGCAAAGGAATATTGAATTCTAGAAGTGGATTTTTTTTTTTGAAACCTTTCAACAAATATATATAGTTCTTTTTGTATTTTCCAAAATAATTGAATTGCATTACAAAACACAACTTAATTCAAAATATCTACCATAATTCATTTACCATTCGAATTCTGGAATTCACCCTTTCAAATTTAAAACCCATCACATTCAATATGAAATGTAGCAATCATAGAAAGGAACTCGTTTATGGTTGAACCTTTTATAAACTCCACGTTTTTTAATTGAAAACTGGCAGCAACTCAAATAATGAAGATCACGGTTGGCATTGTAGGTGACGGCTCCTCCACAACTCCTGAAATTAGTCGCATCTTGTGAAAGGTAGAATGTATGCGGCTGATCATCTAAGCACTGCTGTTAACTATGGCCAGGGCTCAACAAGGAATGTATTCAATCCCCATCAAAGTTGTCGAGGATATACCATAACCGAATCACTTCTTTCCTTCTATGGCATCAATGCTAGTATGAATATTTCTCACAATTCGCTGGAAATTGAATACCACTCGAAAGTGATAGTAAACCGATATGAATTAACAATTCATTCGGCAATTTACAAACCCTTGCTCCAAACTCCCAATTTCAAAATTTATCATGTGTTAAAAAATGATCAAAAGGTAATCATAAAAGAATTCGAAATTCTCTTATAATGAAACATATGTTCTTGAGGAAGGGTCGAAAATCTTCAGAATGACACTTCTCATAACTTAAGTGATCATGTTTCAACTTCGGAGTTTTAATAAGGGAAAATGAAACAATTCAAATATATGCTTTCCCTTCACTTATAATCCAATGATAAGTCAAATAACATCATTAATACTTTAATGATTTGACTTTGATAAAAGCTCAACAAGATAATTAATTAAGACTACTTAAGTAATTAATTGTATCCACTTCAAGCGAATTTTGATTATATTGCGCTGTCAAATCACCTGCTCAGACACCCTACCAAAAATGAAAACTAACAGAACATGACATTAGAAATAGTAAGTACTCACCTGAAGACCCTCAAATCTAGCCATTAGCCCACGAGGGTCGCAATGATTGGGTAACAAGGTGTGCCCCTAGACACCTGCTAAAATGGGGACATCACAGTAGGGATGTTTAAAATCCTCCAAATTTGCATTGTTTCTTTAATTCATCCCCAAAGGGGAAATTCGATCTTCACAAGGACTCTGTAATGACCCTTATTGGACTCTCTATAGATCCTTGTCAATTTTTGGCTCAGTAATGCTGTCGAGAGGCAATTATGATTATTGTACCAAAAAATTGGTTGGAATCATAGGGTATGTAGAATTTCTACCCAATAATGATCCTTCTAGTTGAATTGGTGAATAAATGACTTATTTATGACTTGTCATGAATTAATCCCTATTCTAATTTGCAGGATAACTGTACCGTGAGATGTTCGTAGATTTCGTTATGTAAATATATCGGGCTTGACAATAGTAGTGATCTATTTTCTATTCCCGATTCATCGTCTTATCCTCATGCCATTGAATGCATAGGTATGTGGCGTCTGAAAGAAGATGAATCTGGAATTGATCGCTCTTTTAGTATTATTGTTGACAGTCCCAACCGGTGCTGAGAGGGGAGGGGTGAATCAGCACTTTGAAACATCTTTCTCTTTTTTTAATCTAGTGAAGTAAACTTGCAGCACAAAAACAAGCAATTCTAAGCAAATAAAATAGCAAGTGAACAAACACAAAGTAACACCAGATTTATCACGTGGAAACCCGGTTAGGGTGAAAACCACGATGTGAGGAGACCTCACAATATTTGTACTCTTCTGAAGTACGCCTTGTTAAGAGCCTACCCGGTCAAGGGATAAAACGCACTTGCTAGGTGCGACCCAGTCAAGGGATTTGTTACAGTAAGGTCTGTTAAGACCTGCCCGGTTAAGGGACTTCAAACACCTTGAAAGATGTCACCCGGTTAAGGGATTTTGATACAAGGGACTTGTTAGAGTCCACCCAAATACTGGGATTTGTCTATTGTAGTTTACTGGAAAACAATAGAATCAAGATCTTCACCGAAGGCTCTGCTCAGCCAGATGTGATCTCTATTTGTGCTCTACTGAGAATTATCACTGGTTAACACAGGAGTATTCTCAACTGTTGTTGTGCTGCCTTGCACAACCTATTATCTCTTTGTCGATTTTCTCTAACCCTTGCTACTGTAGCATATAGGTTCACTCTTTTTCCCTGCAGAATGAAGGCAATTCTTCTTCTCAACAGTCATAAGAATATATTTAGTTTTGTTGCCCTGATTGCGCCTCAAATGCATGACCTAATCCTGAGATCCAACGAATCCATCACTAAGTGAAGTGTTTGTTCTTTGAGCATGCATCCAATGCAAGCTCTGGCTTCATCCACTACATGAAGAAAACAACAATTGCGTGTCAGGCAACCTTTCTTCACAAGAGATAACACTTCAATTTAAAGCCACTAAATCCGGCTTTAAATCCTTCAGTTGCACCTCAAGAAACCATTGATTCCGGCTTTAAATCCTTTACCTGCGCCTCAAACCGATCACCAAGACAACTCAAGATGACTCGGATTTACTGCAATAAATCCCGGTCAAGAAGAGTTGGTTGGAACAGACAGTTGACTATGATTTCCTCGGTGCATACCGGAGTCTTATAATATATCGGTTGAGTTCTTCATGCTAAATACAGGTAAGAGTCTTAGAACGTCTCTTTCTTGGCTTATCGGGTACATGCCCTTCGTGTGGCAGATTACCGGTTGCACTGTTTCGGTTGTGTTATAGACATTAGTTGGATATGCTTTTATTTGTGCTTGTCTATACCGGTTGAGGCCGGTCCTTGGTTGATACTCGGATACACTCTTCTCTCTTGAGTGCTTTATTCGGTTGCTGATGCTTAGTGTAGTGACCGGTCTCACAACCTCTCTTGATGAAGAGTCCCCTCTATAATAGAGACAACAATTCTCGATCCTCTTTGTCCAATCAATGACAACACTTGGACCGGTAGATAGCTTACCGGTTGGTGATGCCAACAATTGTCTCGTGTCAAAACTGAGTAGTTGTTGGTAAGCGACCTTCCAAACACTTGACAGATTGTCAAATTCTTGGGAGTTTGGAATGGAGTTTGATAGATTATTCCGATATGTGGCTACTAGGAAAAAATGCTAGCAGTTGATGATGTCGATGTCCACGGTGATCTACTGTAGCTTGATATCAACTGTCAATGCAATCCAAAGCTAATATTCTCCAAGATTAATGGTAATGTCTACAACGGTGAAGTCCCTTGCGAGTTTGATATCCGTGATATGTCGAATGTAATGGGTGTCATTTAATAACATTGAGTGAATATGACTAGTAAGGCAATGTTATGAATTGGTAGTACTGATTGTCCGCCTATCTGATACGAACCAGTGGTGCCTGGAGACATCGATGTCTATGTCCCTTTATAGACCCGGGCTGAGGGAAAGGTCGCGACTTGTCCATGGTCATGACTTTTTCCCTTAGTCAAACATTATTTACTTAAAATGCTATTTGTTAGTATTTAAATAATATCATATTATTATATATTTGTATATATATTTAATTATTATTATTTATTTAATGCAGTTATATTACAAATTTACAGTATAATTTATTTTTATATTATTGTTTTATTTTTTTTGGTAAAAAGCCGAGGCCGAGATTATATTAATCATATAAATAGATACAAAGACCCAACTCAGTGCAGGCGCTGGTAGGGAAGAGCGGGGTTGAGAAACGCTCCAACCTTGCCCGGGACTATGGTCTGGTTTTAATACATTTCATCTATAGGAGGGCATCCCCTTCCTTTACATAGCATACCCAAAAGAGATTACAAATTACATAATCAGCTTAGCTGAAGTTGAGTTTCACATTTTTACATGTTGCACCCGGTCTTCTTAAATGGACTTCCTTCCTTCCCAGAGTATTATTTTGATTTGATTTTGTTAGATTGCCTTCCACCCTTGAAACATGCTTAGGATTTGTACTCTGCAAGTCCTGTCAAACTAGAAACATCTAAACTATACCTTCATATCCTGTTAGTATATCAAAAGTAGTATAATAACTCTTTGAGAAGTTTGTTAAAAAGTAATTGGTGAGGAAAAGAAAGAAAGACATTTCCTGCCAAAATTAATTAAAATTCCTTACTATTAAACCCTAAGCCATTGCAAATTCAGCTGATAAACTTTAAGCCATTTCGAATCCATCAGAGCCAATAATGAAATCCCTACCCAAATAAACTTATACTATCTCGACCTAGATTAAATGGTTAAATAAATCAGCAGCATCCTTGTTTGCAAAATGACTGCAGAATTGAAATTACTCAGCTATATCAATATATAGTGATGACTAAACTATGCCGATTTGGAATAACAAAAGAAAGAAAAAACCAAAGGAACACAAGAAGCTCTTTTATCATCATATTAAATAGAGGTAGAAGATATCTGAATGTCTTACCCAATACTGGATCTTCTAATTTCTGCTTATCTGAATGTCATACCTAGGTAAACCTTAGTCTGAAGTCAGTATATGCCCCCTCTATACTGACTTGAAGATTAACGATTATCCAGGTCTACGTATCTTAACTAGCTCTTATAATCAAAGCATATGATTCAGAGAAGAATCTAATCCTAGAAATTAACTATGCCCTAAAAATGTGGAGAACATTGCATGAACCATCCTTGTTAGCATAATGTCCATGTTAACTGTTTGAGTAAAAAAGGGAAAAGGCTAGCTTGAAATCTAAAATGAAGTCTCCGATTTATTCTAGGCAAATTAGCAATAGTGAATTAAGAAAAAGGGAAAATCCTGTATTGAATCCTGCAGACAAATCTTAAGATATTCGGCAGTACTCATTGAGAGACTCTTGTTCTGACTTAGAAGGGAAACCAGAGTTCACCTGGTAATCGTATTCCTCAAGTCGAAGCATATATCACTATATGTCGACTTCAAAATTAGCGATTACCAGGTAATTCTAGTCTGAAACTAATAAAGGGACAATAAGAAAGTCCCTTTATTGAGCCCAAAGTAGAACAGAGGTAATAGAATACTTAAAAGAATCATAGTTCTCTTATAATAGAAACTTGCTATATACTACTAAACCTGCGAAAATTGTTACAAAGTTGTAGCTAGATGTCAGAAAACTCTTATCAAAAAACACTCTTGTCAGAAAACTCTTATCAGAAAACTGCTAGAAGAGAAACCTGCTAGATACTACTAAAATTGCGAAAATTGATACAGAGTTGTTGCTAAATGTCAGAAAATAGCCCAGAAAGATGCCCATTTGTCATCATGAAAACCTTGTCACGAAGGTCTAGAAAAACCTATTCCTAAGATATTTGTTGAGCTGGAAATGAATAAATATAAGAACATATATATATATCCAAATTCATATATATATTCATATAAAAAAAATATTCAGATGAATATATATGATGATAAAGGTGCAGATGTATATATATATATTTATTAGTGTATATATATATATTTCTATATATATATATATACATATATGTATATCCTATATTTATATATATATATTTATTTTTATGTACACACATTTATATGTGACTCTATATTTATAAATACTCGAACAACCACCTAGCTGTGCAAAAGTGAGAGACCACAACTGCCTTAATCACCCACTCTCTTTTATCCATAGAGATGAAACATAATAGAAAAAGATTTGAAAAAGCCCAGTTTAAATAAGCTTGTCATGGTTGAGCTTACCAGTCATATATCAATAGAACTATTAAGACTAAAATTCTTTAAGGGAGAGATAAAAATTTAAAATTTGACTGAAAGAAAACCATTCTTCTATTATATCCATGTTTTTCACATCTTAAAGTACTTCACCAGCCAAACATGAAGTTAAAGCATCTTATAAACATTGTTCCACAGTGTAAGAGTATAAGCCGTATCTAGTGATCTTACAGATTCAGAAAAAGCCTTAGATGACTGAAAATTTAATTCCTTATACCTTATTCCTTGTTTGATCAACAGTCCTGGCTAATACTTTATGTCTTAATTGATCATTTTCAGAGAAACAGGGCTAATTCCTTATATGAGAAACTTTCATTGTGACTTCCTTGTCCCTGTGGCATTATCTTTCTTGTCCTAGCTAGATGAGCAAGATGACATTGATGAGTGTTTATCTTCTCTTACCAGTTTAAGCCCTATACCATCCTCCATGATAAAACCATTCATCCAATTTTCTTCCGGGGGGGGATGAAGATGAGTAAAGAAAAACAGAAAGTCCAGATTCCTTCTGATGGAGGGAGTCTCTTCAATGTATCTATCCCAATCCTCTACTTCAAGAATGGGAAAAGTGGGCACTGCACTCCGTTCGTATTTGTTAGGTTTTGGAATAGTTAAATCTATTCTGATGCTTTTTAAGACTTTATCCAGATCCCTAAGATATCTTCTCTTTAAGATTCTTCTGCAGAGGTTTCCAATAGTCTCAATATCAGGATCTACTTGGAGGGCCGAGGCTAGGAACATTGCTGGAATATCAGTATTGACTCTGTATTTATTTGAATTTCCCTTAAATTCAGTACCCAAAATCATAGAAGTTGCTCTGACAACAATACTAAACTTAATCATTAATATCTTTTTGATCTTGCTTGAGGAAATAGCCTCATCGAAGGCAATTTGTTTATGAAAGCTTCTCAACTTAATGGGGGAAGACATCTTTCTTAGCTTACTAGAGACTGCAGGATGATAACTGTGTAGTCCTCGCTATCTATTAAAGAGCTTCCTCCTTAAGAAGAAGGATTAAGAATCTGAAGCGATTACTATTCTTAAGGGAGACGAAAAGTCTAAAAAAATTTCTATCCTACCTAAAGGACAAAATTCTCATAACCCTAAAAGCCTATGCCCTCTATAGGACAAAAGACACTTCGTAAAAAAGGAGAAGGGGAGGTAGAATGAGACTAAAGTGACTACTATTAGAAGATTCGACTACGATCTGAAGGAAGAACTAAATCATACCATTTTTACCAGCTACTTAACCTAGAGAAAAAATAAAAGATTAATAAAGTAAAAATTAATATTAGATTAGAAGGAAACAAAGGGCTTAAGAAACTTGGAAAAACAAACTATCTTGTGGAAAACGGGAAGAGGATTAAGATGATTTGAATCCAGCCCTAAAAAAACTCGAAAGGAAAAACTATAAAATTGAAGTGTTATTAAGTGATGAGAATCATAATTTATGAAAGAAATTTGCCATATTACAGAAAAATTCAGCTAAATCTAAGGCCCAAACGGTTATATACAGAGGAATATAAAGACTAAATTCTTGGAAAAATAAATCCTAGGGGACAAACTGCATGAATATATAATTATTATGCTAGATATATATTACAGGTCTGAAATATAACATGACTTATCCATACTTGCTATTGTCTTTTCTATTTTAAACCATTATAATATCCGAGAACCATAATAAAATGTTTAAAAGGACATCGTTCGGAAGATCAAAAAGAAACAGTAACAACTGAACTTTTAACATGTCCTGCTAGTCTTTACAGATGATTTTGCAGTTCCAATCAGCATCTTTCTTGTGGACGATGATAATTTCCTCCTGCTTTGCTTTGTATTCATTTGATGATCATTTGACTGGCAGCGCTGACCCTAATATTACTTGGCGATGCCATGTCCATTTCCAGTGGGACCTTGAATCCTTCCGCTTGCCAGTAGTCAAGAACTTCATCGAGGTCTACTTCCTCCTTAAGCACCGTGGCTATGAGGAAGTCTAGATTCTTCCTCATTGATGGCCAAACTTCATCAAACTTCGTTTCGTCTATGAAAAAGAGAATTGGAAGCCTTTGGAAGCTAGGTATGGCAGGGAGGGACTCCAAATCCTTCTTCATATACAGCTCCGGCAAAGGAATGGTTTGATTTTTGTCTATTCCGTGAACCGCCTTCTCCAAACCCAGTAGGAGTTCTTCCTGAAAGATTTCTCTTGTTGCCCTGATAACTCTTTCTTTATCAGTACCATTAAAAATTGCCAAGGTTATGAATAGTCTAATAACCTGCCCATTTACTTGAATAGTAAAGTCATAGTCAAAGTGTTCCTCTCCTAGCCCTTTGATTAGTGCCCTTTGACCTATGTCTGATAGAGGCTTCAAGATTATATTCAGCCTTTCTGGCTTTACCACTCCTCGAAATGCCATTTGCCTATTCTCCTTAATGTCAAAGGTGATAATCTTGGATTCCATATTTGCGCGGAAACTCTAAGCAGAGCCTTCTTGTTTTCAGCAAGTTTTTTGTGGGAATATAACTTCAATTCCTTTCTTAAAGCTAAACAAAGCCGAGAGATACTCTGAAATCAGCTTAATTTTGATGTGAAGTCCGAAGGCATGTGAAAATACGAACCATAAAATTTCATAATTAATACGTACATCATCTCGGGGAGACAGTTGTATCTCAACTTAATCTCATGAAGGTGAAATTGCTTGGTTTTGTGAGCTTCGGAAGGTGATGATAGCCTCTAATTAATAATTGATTCATTGGAGTTCCTTCCTAAGATGATGACATTGAGGTAGAGTACCTATGCCCATAGTAGGATGCTTTATTTATGCGGAATTAATTTAAGTATATTATTTTAATCTTTCTCCCTGAGAACAAAGTATTAGAGGGGAGATTGTATGCTTTAAATAGAATATATTACATCTTAAGGGTGAAATGTTTAAGAAATCTTGAAAGGTTTGAACTCTAATCGATAAAAATTGCTAACATTTAAAAGCTCTGAATACTAGATTTGGAACGGATTTTAGTTTGAGGATAAAAGTTTGAATTATGATATAATAATCCCTACTCCTAATTTGGCTATAACTTCCATTCTCTTCTTCCCAATGTTTATGATTAATTGGTCCTTCTGGAAAGGAACTTCATAGATTTGCTGTTTGAAATAGGTAGTTTTATTACCAATGGTGCTTGATTATTGTTAATGATTTCCAAATCTATTTCTATTTCTAATTGCTTTAATCGCAGGAAAGCATCATTTTGAGATCCTTTGATTAAAGTATACATCCCTGCCTAAATTCTCAGTATCAACTCCAATAGAGGCTTCATTTGCTTCTAATTCTTTCCCATCTTGATCATGTATTCGCTGTCCCAGTAACCATTCTCAGGTTGCTTCAGGAAGTCAAATCACTCTAAAGTTTAATCCAACCTCCCTTAGGTGGTTGCCGGGTGCTTTCCTCAATCCCATCTAAAAGAGATCATACTCAATATTTCACTATTCTATATAAAGAGCTTGAGAGAAGTTCGGTTTTGGTTAAGATTCTAACTTTGTTAGTAGATAGGATTCTAGATTTTTAAACATCTAGGGTTGTAACTCATTTAACTTTTATGTTTGCATTTGCCAATTATGTCAAAGAGATCCCATTCGCTCCTAAGTTGGCTAGCTCGTTAGCTCTCTTGTTACCTTCTCTATAAATGTGATTAATTGATATTTCTAGAAATGAATCACATAGGGTCAAAGCCTGGGAGAGGAGGGAGTTTAATCTCCAATTTGGAGTTACTTTTTTCCTAAGTGCATTAATAATTATTGCAGAATCGCCTTCAATTTCTAAGTGCTTTAATCCCAAGGAAGCACATTTTTGAAGACCCTTTATTAAAGCGTAAAGTTCTGCCCAATTATTTGTTTCTTCTCCTATAGGAGCTGCAAGTGCTGCAATTTCCTTACCTTAATGGTTGTGTATGCTGCATTCAATGCCTGCAATTCCCGGATTTCCTCTGGATGCCCCATCAAAATTGAGTTTGTACCAATCATTCTTTGGAGGTTTTCACATGCATTCCTTTCTTTTTGACCATGATTTCTGAGCATTTGCCCCTATAAAAGGTGGTAAGACTAAACCTTCCCATTTTCCCCTCATTCTTCCATCCCACTGACTCGTCCTTAGATCTGTTTTCAAGATTTTGAGTGTATTACTATTCATCTTCTCTATGATTGCTGCTTCAATTTTATTACATAGTTGTTCCCATTCCATTTTTTCTTCTCTAAAGATTCTTTTATTACGTTTTTTCCAAACTTCCCATATTAATATAGATGGGGAAAGAGACCATAGATTTGCAAAAATGCTCTTTTGTTTAATGATTGGCCATGCTTGCAGCATGGACTTAAGAGATTGGGGAAAGGCTGAGGACCATCCTAAGTTCCCTTGCAACCAGTTCCAACATTGATTTGTGAAGGGGCAATTCAGAAATAAGTGGTCTCCATCCTCTTCATCTTCTTCACATAGCGGACATCTGCTTGGACCTGAAAAGCCTAATTTCTTAAAACGATCAGCTGTTAAAAGTCTGTAATACATAGCTATTCAGGTGCAAAACCCTTCTTTTGGAGCGCATTCCTTACCCTAGCACAAGTGGATTGGTAGAGAGGTTTTTGGTCTGTTATAACTTTGGGAGATGATCCTGTATCCATCTTTTGTGTTGTATTCCCCTATTTTTGATCCATCACACACTATTTTATCTGTTGAGTTGTTTAATGATATTTTTCTATTCTTAAGAATATCCTTAATTGCTGATTCATCAGAAGACGAGATCCCATATTCTTCCAAGGATTTCCAAACCTAATTCCCTTCCTTAAGGATGAGGTAGTCTTTGAGATTGAGACCAATCTTATCCTTTAATGAATTTATGAGGGCTGGGTTATTTAATTTCGTAGATATTACCTCATAACCTCCCCATGAGTGATCCCAGAACAGTACCTCCTCCCCCAGACCCGGGCACCAAGTTAATTTTTTCAAAATAATGATTCTACATTCCATCATAAAATTCCAAATCCTTGATCCTTTTGGGGGATGGGTTTCTCTAAAGATATTTATGGGTGAACCATCTTTCAAGTATTTGTGAATTAGTATTTTCGCCATTTTGCCTCAGGGTTTCTAAAGAGCCTCCATAGTAATTTGGCCCCTAGGGCCTTCCCTTGATCCCCAAAGTTTTTAATGCCCACTCCTCCCTCCTCTTTAGGTTTACAAATGTTTTCCCAGGATATGAGTGGAATTTTCTTATTTTCATTGCTTCCTTGCCAAAAAAATGTCCTTAAATGTTTTATGATTTCAGATTTTTTGTTTGAAGGTAAGTGCTTACATGATAAATGATAAATTGGTATTGCAGCCAATACTGATATTACCATGGTAGTTCTGCCAGCTGAGGACAATCATCTTCCTTTCCATGAGCTCATTTTGTTTTTAATCTTGTCTATAATGGGGTCCCATACATTTGTTGCCCTATTATCCTTAACTAGGGGGAGACCTAGATATTTCAAGGAAGCCTACCTTCGTTGAAGTTGAGGATTCTGCATATGTCATCTTTAGTTCCTATATCAATATGAAAAAAGAATATTTCTGATTTATCCAGGTTGATTTGTTGTCCAGAAGCTTTTGAGTATGTTTCTAAATTCCTTTTAAAGGATCTGGCCTCCCTTCTTTTGCTTGCTCCATATAAAAGAGTGTCATCAACAAAATGTTGATGAGTGGTAGGCTCCAAGTCACTGGTAATGGAGATTCCCTCTATTGTTTTATTATTCCTTTCCTTGGATACTGTCCTACCTAAAGCTTCGGCCATGATTATAAAGAGGAAAGGGGAGATCGGATCTCCTTGTCTAAGTTCTCTAGAGATGCCAAAGAAACCTTCTGGGGTTGCATTTACTAAGACCGAAATCATAGGAGTAGATATACACTTGAAAATTAAGTTAATCCAACTTTTGGAAAAGCCAAAAACTTCCATACATTTACATAAAAATCTCCAATCTACCTTATCATATGCTTTCTTAATATCCAATTTGATAAGCATACTGGGGTCTTTATTTTTAAGGATGGAGTGAATGGCCTCCTGTGCTATTATTACCCCATAAAAAATGGATCTTCCTGGAACAAACCCTGTCTGTTCTTCACTAATAATCAAGGGGACAAGTTTTTGAAGTCTAAGGGCCATAGTTTTAGTAAACAGTTTATATAAGGTATTACATAAGGCTATAGGTCTAAAATCATTGAGAGTCGAAGGTTTCTCTTTTTTGGGTATGAGAGTGATAAAAGTATTGTTAACTTCTTTAAGAATTCTTCCTGAATTTCTAACCCCCTCTAATGCTCCTGTGACTTCTTCACCTTTGAAGTGCTAGCACTTTTGAAAGAAAATAGCTGAGAATCCATCCGGTCCTGGAGATTTATCTGGATTCATTTGCATTAAGCGTGAATGAATTTCATTCATTTTGAATTTGCCTGTAAGCATTTGGTTGTGTTGTTTAGTTATGACTTTAGGTATATTCCTAAGAAGTTCTCTTTGATTTCCTAGATTTGATGTCTCCCTATTATTTAAAATGTTATCAAAGTAGTTTACTGCCTCGTTTGCTGTGTCTTTGGGATCTTCAATAATTTTACCTTCCTCGTTCTTGATGCAGGAGATCCTATTAGCAATTCTTCTCTGTTTGGTGCTATTGTGGAAGAATTTAGTATTTTTATCCCCTGCTTCTAGCCAAGTTTCTCTTGATTTTTGTTTCCAAAAAATTTCTTCTCTAGCTAGGATTTCTTCATAATCTTTTAGTAAACCCTTCTCCTAATGATAAAGGTCATCATTCATCCCATCTTTAATAACTTGAGAGTTGATTATACCTAGTTCAGATTCAAGGTCTAATTTCTTTTCAAAGATGTTGCCAAACTTAGATGAATTCCATTCCAGTAATTTTTTTTTAATCCATTTGAGTATGTTTACTAATCTATACATCTTAGAACCCTCAATCTAGGGCTCTAACCACCAAGTTTCTATTAGTTTTAGGATTTTGGGATCCCTTAGCCATATTTGTTCGAATTTAAAGGCACTTTTTCTTGGTATAGTTTGTGTTAAGATATTGAGAATAATTGGGTAATGGTTTGATCCAGATAAAGGAATGATGTTAGCCGTAAGTGAAATATCATAGTTGGATAAGCTCCCTTTAAAGAAGGATCTATCTAATTTCTCTGCAATGTTGCAGAAGCCTGGTCTTCTGTTATTCCATGTGGAGTTATCTTCTGTTGGAATTTCGAGGAGGGAGTTATTGTCTCTCCATTGTATAAAGTCTGTAGCTGCTATTGGAAGGGAACTTTCTCCACCTTTTTTCTCAGAAATCTTAGTTATTACATTAAAGTCCCCTCCTAGAAAGCAAAGTGTATCCTTTGTTTGATCCAGGTATGAGCTAATCTCATTCCAAACTCTAAGTTTATCTTTTTTTTGAATAGGCCCATACACATTTATAAAATTAAAAGTTAGATTAAGTCTAAAGTTTCTGACCATTCCACTCATCCAATATTGTCTTCTTTCTGAAATGTTTATTGAAATGTTTCAAGGATCCGAAATAATTGCTAGGCCCCTTGATGCTCTTTTAGCCGCCGAGGCTTCAATTTCCCTTAATCCTAATTTCTTCTTAAAATTGTCTATTTCCAAATCTCATCTATCAGTTCTTCTATCAATTCTTTTGGTAATGTTTCCTTTATATAATTTGTTATTATATTAACTTCTTCAATTTTTTCTTTTTCAGATTTCGAGTTTTTTGAATTTTCTGACTGATCCTCATTGTGGGTTTTCCTAGTGTTTGGAGCTAAGCATTTGCTGACCACCATCTTGCCCATGGGGGGGCACTTTGTGGGGACTTCGTCCAATTCCTTAGCTTTTGTGCCATTGGTTTGAGGAATACACTCAGGGTTTATGTCTTTGGTTTCCTCCTGTCTCTCTGAACTTCCTATGTTAAAACCCAAAACATCCTTGATTTCATTTTCCTCCTCATAACTAATGCTTTCTTTATGCTGGTTCTTGATTTCTTCAAAGTCTGGTTTTTTGACATTTAAAGGAGTCGGATTCAAAATCAGGACTGGGTTTTCATTGAGTCTTGCCTCATCTAAGTCATAATATTCGGTGACATTATCACATCCTCTTTCTGGGGATATTGCTGCTATTTCTAAGATGTCATGGAATGATAAGGATGTATCTTCTTTCATTAATTCTTTAACAACTATGCCTTTTCTTCTATTATTTTCTTCAGGGTCGCTGGATTCGTCATTTGATGAGAGTTAAAAATCAATGTTTTCTTGGACCAAATCCATGTTTTTCCTTAGGTTGTATGTTGCTGAGAACTTATTAGCTTCTAATAATCCCCCCGAAGATTTTTCTTTTGAGCTTTTGTTGATTTTGGGTCCCTTTCCTATAACTTGAAATTTTTCAAAAGAAACACTTCCTCCTAATATCAGCTCTTCATCCTTTTTTTTTTGTTTGTTGTAGAGAGACTATCTTGATTAGATGTTCTATCTTTGCCATTTGTTTTTACAGGGGGACGTTTCATATTTTGATGTTCCTTAACCTGTTTGCTGATGGGGTCTATAAAGCAGAAACCTCCTAAGACCTTGTTGAACATAATTTTGGGCAGCTCTGCTATAGATATCGAGAACCTAGGGTAGCTCTTTTCTTCTATATTTAATTTCAGTCCTTTATTCGGTTTGTGAGATTTTGTTGGTTCCTGTTCCAGAATTTCTTTAAGATTTGATGTATTCAAGACTTTCTTTCTATTTAATTCTTTCTGAGAGAAGAAGAGAATGTTTTCTGTAATGTCTTCTGTAAAATGTTCCACTAGAAGATGATAAGAGGATTTGTTGCTTATGAAGTTAATAGCATTTGGGTTATGAGATAAGTCAGAGGATTTAATCAAGATTTTAACCTCTGAGGAGTCCATACAGTTCTCCTCAAGACCCATAACTTCTCCAAAGATTTCCCCAATTTGATAAATAATTCTACCGGCATATTAGGAATTTTGATCCATTTTGGAGTTTAAGTGTTGTTAAAGATATTCTCTGTAAAATTGGGTATTCATTTTAAAAATTTGACTGCGTGCCCTAGATAGAAAATTTGTGCTTCATTTAAAAGTTTATGTCTAATGGATAAATCCTCACATTCAAGATAGAAACAATAATTCAAGAGAAAAGTTATATTTACCTGTGACTTGCAAGCCGTTTGAAGCCAATCCTTAATACCCATGAAAGCCTTCCCGGTGCCGAACCATTTCCCAAAAAGCCCAAAAGTATTGCATTGATTCCATAGCCCCTCTATAAAAATCCGAAGCTCTTTAATGGTTTTTGCTCCATCCCTGTTATGAGGACTAGGTCTTTGATGAGGCAGTGTGTATTTATCAGATGAAACCGAAAAGCGTAATGGGTTATGGATTTTGTTGATTTCGTTTTGATTCCTCTTGTAAGGTGGAGTGTAAGGCTGAGCGATGTGAATGGGATTCGTTTTCATCCTATACTCCTTTTTATACCCTAGATTTGGACGCCGATGCGGAGGAGAATAGAAGGGCATGTTCTGGTGATTTACTCTCTGGTCCAGGTTATTATTTTTAAGGTGATCAAACTGATTCCTAAGAGGGATCGTGAATGTGTGGGCATTGCTAGAGGGAAAAAAGATTTGATTCTTCTTTCTTCTTGCTCTTTTGGAGTTTTGAAGAAATGTAGGTTTCCAATCCTCTGATATTGGAGATGTTTGAAAACTTTGTTTGTCTTTAGAAAGAGAACTAGGGTTCCGTTGAATTTTGGGCCTTTCTCTACTACCAAATCGATTAAATGCTGCATATTTTGTTTGCCGAAAAAAATCTATTTGCTTGTTTGGTGACTCTATGCTGCAGAAAAAATTCCTGTTCCTATCAGTAAAACTTCGAAAGTGTTCTTGTTTATTTGCAGGTTGAGCTTCCTTTTTCTCAAGCCGAACTTCCTTATTCGCAAGCAGAGCCATTATTTTTATATTATTGTTATTATTTACGATTATTCAATTTGTATATGATTATATTTTAATAATATAGATTATATTATATTATTATTTATTTATTTTTTCCTTTTATTATTGTTATTTATTTAATTAGATTTATTTGTTAAATTGTTATTGTTATTATATTATATTTATTAATATATAATATCAATTGTTATTGTATTATAACTCTCTTGCTCATTAATATATATGTATACATTATTTATTATTAAATTCTATTAAAATGGGGACATCACAAACTCCATTCTACTCTTCTTACTTGTCCATAGAGGGAAAGTTGACCTACATAGGGACAACTATAATCCCAACACTTAACATTTTCATTCAACCAAAATGGCCCTCAAGGGAAAAACAACCCTCATGGGGACTAGGGGAAATTTCATATGCATGAGGACAAGTGGAGATTCTTCACTCATAAGGACTTTCTTGACCTTTAAACTTAAAAAATATTCCAAGTATAGAGTCCGGCGAAAAGTCTATATGCATAGGGACTTTTACACTTCGTCCTTGTTCTTCTTTCAGGAGGGGAAAAACGACCCTCGTACAGACAACTTGGCCAAACACTTAGTTTTTTAATTGCAAGTCTCACCTCATGAGCGAAAAAATGACCCCTATACGATTTTTTATGTTTTTTGAAGTGGAAATACTATTTTCATAGGGATTTTGTACGTTTTTTGGAGTGAAACTTATCCCTTATAGGGATTTTGATCATTTTTGGAGTGGAAATTCTAATTCCATAGGGACAAAGTGCAATTTTGGAGTGGAAAAATTGATTTTCATAAGGTTTTTGCCTATTTAAGTATGGAAAATTGATTTTTATAGGGATTATGAAGCCCCTATGTATAAAGTATGTCATTATAGTGTATTTTGGACTATTTGACTAGCTAAAATATTCATGTAGTTAGGAACTCTACCTCAAACCGCTACAACTTGCCCCGGTGAAATTTTAATCTTGACATTCCGATCTACACTTGTAGCTTGACAACTTTATCACTTGACCATCTGTTAATCTTTAGAGCTTTGAATTGTCACCTTAACTGCGGAAACCTAACAACTACTAATGAAAAGAGGGAGTCTTCATTTGCAATGGGGCGATGCTGTGAAAACATCACAACAATACTGATATGACAATAGGAAAGAACACCCTTTTGAATCTAGAAGCTAATAGTAACATTCTTTTCCTTAAGAGAAATGGGGAGTCATAATGAGTAGTGGAACATAAATGGCCATGCTGAGAGAGCCAAAGAAGATATCAAAAGACTGTTTGTTAACTTCAATTGAGGCCAATGTTAATAGTAATGCAGTTTTTAGTTGGCTTTCAGATACAATATATTATAACCTCTTGATGAAAATTGTAGTTTATTCTGCCTTCAACTTTGGCATCCTTTAGAGGCACATAAACCTGTATACCATTCATTTGAAGAAGATATAATTGTTTTTGCATTCCCTCTTGTGGTTTTCATTTCCAATCTTTTTTTGAGACATTAATCTCTTATTTTCTGTTTTGGTGCCTAATAATGGTACGATTCATTATTTTATTTGCATGAATCACTGTTATAAAGCGCCGATTTTCCTTTGATTTGTTTACTACACAATAGGCTCTAGTTATGGATAATGCATAGTATTTTTAGCTCATTTTTCTTCTTATATGATGTAATGTGCCAATTTTGTTAGCATCTAAAATTTGGAGATTAGCCTATTACTGTGATCCTTATAGGCTAATTATTATGGATAGAGGGTCTTCTGAGAAACAATTTTGGCTTGGGAGGGTCTTGTCTTCTCCACAATGCAGTAAGTTATAGGTTGGTCTTCGTTTGGCTTAGATCGGACTTCGTTTGGATTTAGTTTTGTGTACTTACTATTTGTGTAAGTTGGGTGTTGATCGAGATGGACCCTCTCTATTTTTGGAAAGTGCATTTGGTCACACGGAGAAATAATAGGTGTGACTCCTATTTCAGACGACATATTTAAATGACGAGTTTTTTGGGAGTTATTATTTTTGTAGTGGCCAAATTATTGTTAAATCATTAAATGGCTTATTATAAAGTTATAATTTAACTTTATAATTTCACTTAAGTTGAGGGTTAAGTCATCATTGGAAGGGGCCATTATTTAATTGATTATTAAACCTAAGTCGCAATATTATAATGATATCTTATTATAATAATGTTTTAAAGGAAGTTGTTAAAAAGGAGTTGTGTTGAGTGGAGTTCATTTGGGAAACTTTTGCCAATAGAGGATTATAAATATGAGCCCATTTGATGAGAAAGCCATTTGATTGATTATTTACTTTTGTTGCTTTTGTGGAGTTTCTGAGTTTCTGATTTCTAAACCCTTGCTGAAGTATAAGGGTCTGATTTTTTGAGACGTGTATTGCCCCTATTTGCTGCCGAGGTAAAGCAAATTGAGTTTGCTTCTCTACTGTGTTTCTTGTTATTGAGAAGCTGTTTGTGAGTTTGGTCTTCAGATTTGGAGAGAGCTCTTGGATATTTATTAGCCTTGATTGAGAATTGAATCATTGGAATTGGTTAGCAGCAAATTGTAATTGCAGACATCAAACAAGGCTGTCGTACAGTTATAAGGAAGGGCCGTACGGATTTGATAGGGTTTCGTTTGCTGTGTAACAGTTATTTGTGGCTGTGTTGGACATTGTGGTGACTGGATTTCATTTCATTGTGGGCTGCCTCAAGGGCCTCAAGCTGTGTCACTGGGTGGAGGTTATTGGGTTGTTTCAAAGCTGCATTTCATGTCTGAGACATCACAGACCATTTGATAAAAGGCTGCGTCAAAATTAGGGAGGCTAGAATAGTTGCAAAGGGGGCTGTGTGTCCTTTTAGGCAGCTGTGTCGTTAATTTCAGAGGCTGCGCCATTTGCTGGAGGTTGTATGAGCCATTCTTTGGACAGTGTTTTCTTCTTCAGCAGTCATGTTGAATTTAAGGTGCTGCAATACCTTTCTAGCATTGTAATGTTCATTAAACGTCATTGTCATAGTTAAAATTTTGATGAACATACAAGACTGTTTCGGATTGTTGTTGTTTAGATGTTTTAGTTGGATAAATTCAGTAAATTTACATCTATGATTTATAATTCAAAAATTGCAAACTGGTTAAATAATTTGGTACTCTTAGAAATTGCAATTTAAATAGAGAAAAAACATCAATTTGCTATTGAGAGCCAGCTGGGCTCTTTACATATGATAAGGTAGCATTGCATATCAGAGATGGAAATTTGAAGCACTACAAAAAAATTGCTATTATCGATGTATGAAATTCATCATGTGATATGGCTGACTGATTACAATTACTTTAATTTAGTGGTGGACAGTGATGCTTTACTCAAAAGGGAAACAGTTACTCTGACAGAAGCATTAAGGATGGCGAATAATGCTGTCTTGCTTGCCATTATGTCCGTCTCTGCTCTTTTAACTGTAAGTTATGTTGCTGTAAATATAAACAATTAGTAAGTTAGCAATCTTAATGTTGTATTTTGATCTTTCAGTAGTCATTTTGACTCCGCCTGATTTGCAGGATAGTTCCATTAAAACCCTTCATGTCATGCCAGATAAAAGCAAAATGATCGGTACTTCAGACGTGTTGAATGTAAGGCCCCTTGTACATGATAGTCCTTGAATGTTCACAAATTGTCATATATAATTTCTAGGTTATAAGGTATGCTGTGGGTCTGTTTTTATTTGATGATAAATTAAATCTTCACAGGCTCCCAAAAATGAAGGCATAATTTTCGGTGTTCATCTTTGTCACAATTGTGTTAAATATGATTTTATCTGCTGTTTGTCTTGACTATTAAGTTGAATGCCTTCAAGCTAGGACTACCAAATGTTTAGTCATATCTCGGGTAGACAATTAGTGCGACAGTGCATAAAAAGGTTCCATAGAATGGAAATATAATTTTTGAAGTTGTATCATTGACATGCTTCTGTTGAAAGAGATGTTTTATGCAATTTGTCTTGACCCTCACATTTAGTCATGTTTGGGGTTGGCAGCATTGTTATTTGTTTAATTAAAATTAGTTAGGTTAATTAGGATGACAATGCATGTCCTAAAATGTCATCCAGGAGGAGAAATAGAAACACTGATATATGCCCACCATTCTTGTATAGCTTAGCTGAAATTATTTCAGAAACAGAAGCTCAAGTTTTATCACTTTTAAGGATTCTTTCTTGACATTCAATATTTTTCAACGTTTGCAGCTTTTGCAACACTCTGGCAAGGCTGTAGTTGGTTTTGGAGCTGGTTATAGTGTCAAAGCATCAGTTGAACAAGCAGCTTTTGACTGTCCATTTCTTAGTGGTGGTTTGGTTCAGGTACAAGTTCAATCTTTTTTTTTTGTCCTAGATCTTTTTGAGATTTTGCGATAATTTGTTTTTTGACTGATGTAAAACCTGTTCTAAATCTTTAGAATTAGAAAACTCAGCACCATATTTTTCTAATGCAAAATGTAAACAACTAATTTTGAATTTTCTGATTTTTTAAAATTTGTTTTAGAATTAGGAAAAAACTGAAAATAGTGATGCTTAGACAAATTTGAGTCCGAAGAAATAATGATTTGCAATATGTAAATTATAATTTCCCCCCACTGAAATGTAAATACTAGCAGTCACATATTATTCAGATCTGCTGCTGAAGCGGAACATTGTCTACAATTAACTGAAGAATGTTATATTTTTCTGGAAAGAATTATAAATTCAACTCTTATCAGACAATATTAATTAATTGAAAACCATTTAAAACTACCAGAGATCACAGACGGAGACAATTTTTGACATCTCTCCTTTTGTCCACCTTGTTGAATACACTTTATCAAATAAAGGCTAAAGCTTATTTTGTGGAAGAATTTGTGAATTAAAAATTCGGGTCGTAACTATCTGAAGAGTTGCAACTAGGTTATAGAGAAAGGGAATAAACTGTAAGCCCCACCATGCTAAGGAAGGAGATTGTATTGTTTGAAAGTAATTTAGTGATGTTTGCTGCTGAGTAAAACTTTTACCACAAACAATACTAAATGGTAATTCATTTAAAATTACAGCAATAATAATATCAACAGGATGTGGCCCGAATTGATAATGTTCCATTGCACAAATTCCTTTTTATTGATATTTATTGAAAAGTGCCAATCACAGAAATTCAATTTATTAATCAGCATAAGGCCTATCATAGCAGGTAACAAGAACAGAAAATGATTAATTCGAAAGCATTTCCAAGTGTGAATAATCAGGTGCAGCAGTGACTAAATATAATCAAGGATTTTTTTAATCATCAAATAATTTGGCCAAAGTTAAAAGAATTTTTCAACAATTAATTTTGCATGAATAAGAGCAGATCGCCCCCACAAAATTTAGCCGATAGAAGAGTAAATCTGTCCCAGATTGGCGCAACAGCTGATAACACCTCACATGTTAATGAGTGCATCAAATTGTTCAATGAAGATTTGCATCTAGCAATCAACAAGATCAAAAGTTCTCATCACCAGCCTAACAATAATTTCTGTGGGGTTTTGTTCCTACGTTGTATGGTTCATACTTATAGGCCCCGAATCGGTTGCGGGTACGCACTGGATTCGGGTGCGTCTGTGATGTCCCCTTTTCCGGAATGAAATTTAATAATAATTAAAATATAAGATTAAATAAATAAATAAATATTATCATTGCATTTGTTAAATTAAGACCACTTTAATATTACACACACATATATATACAAATATACATATATGTGATCCATTATAAATTGTTTTAAATATATTGAATTACATATAAAATAATCACGGTTAGATACATTAATAATATAAAAAAATAATTTTAAATTTATCCAATGATTTTTCCAAATTGATAATAGCATGATGGCTCTGCCTATAGTGAAAATATGCAGGTATTCACACAAAATATTCAGTTTTGAAAGCATTCAGCGGCAGTTTGATTTTTTTACTACTAGCAAATATGCTTCAAACCTCTTTGTGAGGGCACAGAGGATTCCACCCTTGTGGATACACTCCATGAATTGTTTTGAAGACACCCCCTCTGCTCGAGGTAGAGGAAGAAGGGGCGGAGGACAAGCGTGCCCTAGCACAAATCTGCAGCTACAAATTTATGTTCGATTGAAACCCTCCTCGGGGACAATGATGGGTGGATCAAGGTTGCTCCACGAACACAAAACAAGGGGAAACATTATTTAGGAAAGCATTCCTTGGCACCGATACTACCACATACTAACAGATTTGCACCCTTTATGCTTAATCCGACTGATAAACAATCTCTAGCCTCTGGAGTCTCACGTTACTCTCTGCCACATAGGCGCAACCGTTGTGCTAGAGATATAGAGAAACCATCTTCTTTGGATCCTGAGGATGCGGGAACTGGTATGAATCGACCCCTGTATTTATCGCCAATAGCTTATCTATATACTCCTCATAGAAGAACAATGGATTTAGGGCAACATTATAGAAATCTAAATTACTACCTAGATGAAACCCAGATTCATTGCCCAACTTGTGATCCAATGTCCAATTTGTTGATATTTGTAGCATCGGTCAGATAAATAATACTGACTATATGATTATTATGAGAAATGATTTATTATATATATACATATATATATATCAATATATATAATAATTGATATTACTATATACATTGATATATATATATATATAAAGTTAGATTATATTTATTCTCGTAATAACTAAATAGTTAAATTGATAAAATAAATTAATGAATAGACATGTCTCATGAAGGGACATGTCTCTTCTTGTCCTTGTCATGTATAAATACAAAGAGATCAATGCATTTGGAAAACACATACAATCAGATAGTGCTATTACATTTGCAATGATCCTAAAACCTTAACATGGTATTAGAGCCAAGTTGCAAATGTAAGAGAGTAGTTTGTTGATGGTGAATGTGTGTCTGTCTCGGAAAATACAGTCTCAGTACGAGGACCATATCTCACAAATGCACCGTTGGATTTTGCTGAATTTTGGATATGTTGGTGATAAACAAATTTCGAAGAATTGCACTAAAGCGATTGGAGAGAAAATGTCAGGTTCAAAAGTTATGACCGACTTTGTATCGGTCTATGCAAAATCTGTAAAAGAGTGAGGTTCCTTCTTTAAAATCCTAAATGCTTGAAGGGAGATCCGTTGAAGGTTGTCATAGTGTATAGAACCTTTGGATATTCAAGACAGCTCATGTGAAGAATTATGGTAATGTTCAAGAATGGTGACATCATTTTTTGAATTTGCATGATATTTTCTATATGGGCTCACCTTACAGAATGAAATATTTGAAATTTATAAAAGATAAGTATTTCATGTTTTATTAATGCACATAATTTGAGTTTTTAATTCATGCTATATTATTGGTTAGTAAAATATTGTATGCTTCTATCATTGGTATTTCTGGTCGAGATAGTGTGATTACTAACCGGTTACTGAGAGGGGGGGGGGGGGGTGAATCAATAAAAGCTATTTCTATTCCAATTCAACACTTGTTTAATTATTGTTCTAATGATAAGCATAATGTAAACAATCATCAACAAGCATAAATAGAAATACTCATATCAACACAAGATGTATACGTGGAAACCCTCGGTTAGAAGGAAAAAACCACGGTGAGACAGAGCTCACAACTTCACTTCTGCAGAAATAAAGACACCCTATTAGGAGCTTACAAAGCACTGGTGAAGGTGCTACCTGGATAAGGGATTTTGTAGAAGATCGGTTAAGATCTTTACCCTGTTAAGAGTTGCCTGGTTAGAGGTCTTTAACATCAACAAAGATGTTACCCTGTTAGAGGATTTTACAAAGAACCGATTAGGTCCACCCTGATAGAGAGATTTCAATTTGCTTTCACACTTTATAAAAGCAATGATCCCATATGACACTGATTGTCTGATTAGATCATTCCTGTTGATCTCTTCCCTGGTTGGCCTGGCTGTTGAATCTTTCCTATCTCTTTGCCTTTCACCTCTGGTGACTGTGATTTTTTTGCCGATGTCTCTTCACTGCTCTATTTGCTCAACAACTTTCAACAACATTTTTCTTGCTTCCTATGACCTGTATTTATAAAAGAGTTCACCTACATGAAACCCTTAACTCATAGAACTGTCAGGCTATAAACTCAACAATAAATCATGCAACTAGCAAAAAGCTATGCATTCTGATCTGGAGTTTATCTTTAAAACATCCGTAGAAATAAAGATAGCTCCTGTTAAAAAGCTAACTCCACTTCCGAGCGATGGATGTTCCGTATAATCCGGTTTTAACTCAAAGTGCTCCGCAGAATCCGGTGCGGATCTTCAAGCAGTAGACCGGTATACTCTTATATCCGATTCATCCTTGTATACAATACAAGACCGGTACTGTGTACTTGGATCGGTCTTCCGGTGTATACCCTTTACTTAATCTATTGGTGCAAAAACTCTGTTTTCATTCTACCGGTGTCTTTGAAGTAACGTGAGTGATCGGTGAACCTTTACTGGTTGGTATAGTGTTTATGATTTACGCTAATGACAACTTAAATTGCTAACAATCTTCCCCGTTGTCATTGGTGGCAAAACTATACACAAAACCATACTCGTGACAATTTATACCTTTGGTTCTGTAGACTTTTCTTTTCTCTGTAGCATACTTCCCCTGTCTGTGTGCTCCGGTTGTCCTGTTCCTTTTCTGACCTTTCCGCTGTTTGAGTGCTGCTCTGCTTCCCATTTCCCTGCTGCTTTGATTTCATTTGCTGCTTCTTCCCCTTTTTGCCTCCATAGGAGAAAGGGTTAGGCTTAGGATTTCACATTTGTAGCTCGGTGAAGATATCCTTGTAGATTGTCTTGGTAGAGTGAAGAAACGGTGCCCATTGACCGGTTACATGTTCAATGTTCTTTTGGGCTGCTTTAAGAGAAACAATGGTGTTCTCTGTATCTTCCACAGTTTTGTAATCCGGTTCATTGATCAAAACTTTTGTAGAAGTTGTGGTTTGCTGCACGGAATCAAATATTGGGGCCAGAAATAACTGAAATCCAATAATGTCTTTGATTCTCTTATTCTCCTCTTCTGCAGTCTTTCTTAGGACTAGACCAAGACTTGTCATTTCTCTGCAAAAATTTGTTGCAGATTTATTCTTGATGTCAAATTGAGATGACAAAGTTCTTATTTCTTCAAAGATCTTTGCAGACTTCTCTGTCAGATCTTGCAGAAACACTTCAAAGTTTGAAGTTCGAGTCATCAAACTGCTTGCCACTTGAAGTTGCTATTGAAGCACTCTGAGGTTGGTTGATATAGTTACCTTGATTTCTTCAACCTGTTTGTGGATAATCTCTACTCTTTTCTTCTTATAGTGGTCTATTGCCACAGTCTTTGGATCTGTGAGATCATCACCGATGGCTTGTGCCAAGACTTCTAGCTGATCGATGATTGGTTCATCTTCATCTATATCAACATTTGGTACGAATTTGCACAAGGTGTTCTTTATAGTGATCAGGACCATGTCCTGTTTCTTTTTGGTCAACACTTTTAGTTGCCTTGTTGACATCTTGTTGATGTCAACTACTGTATCAGTGGCTTTACTTCTTTTGGCTTCCTTGTCTTCAGCAAAGGACAACTTTCTCTTTGATGAGGAGGAGCTTGGAATATCTACTTGCTCCTTTTGCTTGGGCTCCTGTTCCAGTTGAGCTTGCTCAGTTTGTACAGGAATTTCTTGTTCCTGTTTCTTATTTTCTTCATCTCCTTGTTGAGTTTTATCTTTTGATGGCACGTCTTCTTCAGGTAGATCTTCTTTGGCAGGTGCTTTTGCCTCAATCTAAGGTTCTTCTGGTTGCACATGAACTTCTACATCCTGTTCTTGTTGAAGTTGTTCTTCCAGTCGGACTTCTTCTGTGCGCTGCTCTTCAGCATGATGGAGTTCTCCCACAGGTATATCACTTCCTATTTCTTGTTCAACATTTATTTGTTCACCAGATGTGAACTCCTCTGTTTGAACATTTACATCACCAGTTGTAGGTTCTTCACGATGAGTGAATTGAACTGGTGGTGCCGGCGCTTGTTCAGTTTAATCCCGAGGACCTAATTTTTCAAGTGCATTGAAGTCATACTGTTGCTAGAAGTCTAGAGTATCTTTATAGACTTGATTCTGATATCCGTTTAGGATCTGGGCAACTCTATACTTTGTATCCAGGTTCATTGCTACTTCCTCTAGTAGAAGCTTTATTCTTTCTTCACTAAGACCAGGTCTAACTTTTAACAATGTTTCCTTATTGATCCTCGTGTTTGTGCCTAGACTGGTTCTCCATTTTGTCTGAAGCCTAGAGTTAAGTTCCGGTGGGAACTTGGACCTATAGTCCCTTGGAGTCCTATTGTAGTCCATAAAAGTTTCTACTATGGCTACTATTACTGACTGCTGATCATCTTCTCCTAGCAGACTATACCATTTGGCAGCATTATGTACTTGCCCAAAATCCATTACTTCATCAACAATATCATTTACACTCATTGTGCGTGTCTTACCTTTTCCTGGAGAAGTTAGAATGGTTGGACGAACTAGATAGTCACTGCCTTGTTCATTAGTGATATCTACAATTACCGGTGCCTTAGCTCCAAGCACTCCTTTCCCTTTACCGGTGTCAGCGACTGGTTGAACTGTTACTCTTTGTCGAGCTGCTTCTTCTTGTTGCTAGGTCTGAAGAAGTTTGGTCCACATCACTACTCCTTCATCATGGACTTTCTCAGCTTCTCCAACAAGCATGAGACTGATCCTCCTTTTTGTTAAGAAGGTTTGCTGATGCAGTTCAGCCTGTTCGGTGGCTTCTTCCAGAGTGAGGTGATTCTGAACCTCTAGAAGAGCACGTATTCTCAACTCCTTTTCTGTTTCCATCGAAGCTTTCCATCTAGCTTCAATTATTTGTAGGAGATCCTCCGGTATAATCTTGTGAAGTTCGGTAGGATGTAGATTGTACTTATGATGCAATGCACCACCACTTTTTCAATCTTTCTGCTGTCTTCTTCATTCGCAAGCTGTTATCTTCTGCTCACAGAACCCATTCCACTGGTTTCTTTCAATCCTGCCACATATTCATCAATTGTGGGCTTCCATCCTCTTGGTGGATCCTCCTTTACAGGTTTGCTTGAACCCCTCTTCCTTTTGATTAGAGGAACTGTGTCTTCTGAGCCTGACTCCTCTTGTTCTCCCTCTTGGGTATTGGTTACCTGTTCTGTTTTCTTCCTTCGAGCCTTGGGTTGCTCAGTCGCCAATTTCTTCTTTGGTGTGGGGGCCCTTTTGGTGTAGACATTTTTGATCAATGTCCTCTTTTTGAGATTCTCTTGAATCTCGGCAAACATACCGAACTAGTTTGTACAGAGATCCAAATTTGCTTCATTTAGGGCATCAACATATGCCTTAGCAATTTTGGTAGTGATCTCATACCCCAGCTCAGGAGCATACTCTGTTCTTGGTTCCACTGCTTGAATGATTCTGTAATGACCCTTACTAATAGGATCACTAAAACACCCCAAATCTGAACTGTAGCAATTCGTCAAACAGTTGACATGCACTGAATTGTTTGTTTGCAATAATGTGTTTCAAGGTTGTAATTGTTTTGAGCATCAAGTACAATTGAGATAACAATACCAATATTGAAATGAACATTAACAGCACTAATAATAACATTCAGAGATTCCAATCACTTGGCACCTTACAATGACTATATCAACAAAGAGAAACTCTGCTATTAATGCAATGATCAATTTTCCCAAAACTGATTACTATGACTGAATTCTGAGAGTATAATGGGCTGTGACAACTATGTCAAATTCAGATTTCAACAATGAACTACGGTAATGACCAAACCATAGAATGCACTTCACTAAATCAATCCAATTACAATGAGAAATAACAGTGACTGTTCAAAGGAATTCTGGACTGCTATATAGTGACTGTACTTATGCAGATTTTTACCATCTTGGTACCCAAAACATCAATATCAAACAATGTATAAAAACCTGGAAATGCTGCACCAAATGTTGATCAAATCGATGATGAAGTATGCTGATGTAGACACCTCCAATTGCACCCGAACTGATCCCAATTTACAATTGATTGTAGATGGCTGCAATTCTATTTTTTTTTGCTTTGCTTTTTCGGGTCTGCTTTTTTGGACTTGCTTTTTCGGACTGCTTTTTTGGATCTGCTTTTTCGGACTGCTTTTTCGGATCCGCTTTTTCGTTTTGCTTTTTCGGATTGCTTTTTCGGACTTGCTTTTTCTTCCTCTTACAACCAAAACTCAAACCCTCAGGTAAATCTGAGGATTCCAAATAAGCTCAACATGAAATGGCTGAATACCACTTCCAATGTGCAACCCTTCAGAAGATATCTCACTTCCTCAGTTATGCAAATCCAAGGGAGTTATCGTTCCCAAAGATCTAATGAAAATTTGCAGATCAAATGACTACAAATTGCTCCAATATGGAAAAGTAGAGGAATCCTCAAATCAGCTTGTCCAAATGAATGCCCAAGCCCCCTATTTATTTACTTTTTGAGAAGTTACTAAGAACTTCTAGAAGCATCCATTATAAAATCCCATTATAATGCACTTTTATAATAATATAACTTTATAAAATAAAAAGTGCAACTCAACTTAAAATTATAACATGTGGGGCCCGCATAACTCATAATAATAAAAATAAGCTCTAAATCACTTCTCCAAGAGCAAATACAACCACTGATCTACAAAATGACTCTCTCCACATCGCCACCAGTCTACGAGAGCCTGTTGTAGACTGATTCGGCACGCTAAACGATGTCAGCTAGAATGGGGACATGACAGTCCGCCCTTCCTGAAATTGCTTGTCCCCAAGCAATGATTGAGCAATAAACCAATCAATCCACCTGGATCCCAAATGTAGTCATGAATTGTACTGCTGTCAACCAACGCAAGCTCCTGCAATATCCTCTGCAATATAACCAAGAGGAATCCATGAATGAATCGTGAACCACTGCTCAACTGAACTCCAACTCCGTGACTGCCACAGTCAGGAACCCACAAGACACCAATTCTGAAAATATCAGAACCCAAGTAAAAACAACTCAAACTGCCAACACAGTAAATACCATCAACGCATCCCACTGGCCTACGCAGAGTGCACAATCCAACTCTGCAACAGTGGTGAACACTCTCGAATGAAACTGCACCAAGTATGGAAAATCCACACACTGTACAACTCCTGTAGTCAACACAACTCTGCAGATCACCGGCCACTGTCCCATAACTATAACTCCCATGCACCGCTGATGGCGAATAGTCATCACTTGATAGATAGCAAGAACTAGAACCCAAACCAAATCTGACGGCCATCAACTCCTCAACGCAAGGATCAAATGCAAACTGATGAACATACCCTGCAGTATAATGCTGATAAAAAGAACCACCCTCGGTCAACAGCTCACCATGCACAGGTGATACAACCCACTGCGACTGATCACCAGCTAAGTCAAGAGTTGTCATAGCCAAAGGAGTAGAATCAATAACAACCACTGAAGCAACACTCCCAAACTCCTGCTCAAAGTCATGTACTCTCAAGCTATCGACCGCATAACCTATCGCCATGTTATGCCCATCACAACTCTCATCTCGTGGCGTCAAACCATCCCATAACTGATGACAAACACTAGAGCCCAAAGTACATCTCCGTATCATCATCTCATCAACATATGGATTAAAAGTAAACTGATGAGCATACCTCACAGTGCAAGGCCGATAGAATGTGTCAATCTCAGTCAGTGGCTCAGACTGCAATCCAGATGAAACTAACTGCAACTGATCACTAACCAAGCCCGAACCAACTACTACCTCCGAAGACACCTCCAAAGGAGTAGTATCACAAACAGGAACCAAGCCAACTGCCGACTCACCAACATCAAACATGATCCCTGGTACAACATCACTAGTCTCCGTGCCATCAGTAGTAGAGACCACCACCAAGTCAAACATACCACAATGCTCAGCGCCCAACTCCACTGAACCTGACTGTAGTGGAAATGAACTCGATGTGCCAATGCTAGTATCGAGGACAGATATATCCTCATCTCCACTGCCTCTATCAATCTCGACCATGGACATCCTCGAATCACCAGACACCACAACCCGTGACTGTACAGAATCTGGTAAAGACTGTAGTTGCTCTAACTCCATGGTCACCTCAGCCAAATGAAACTGTGACTCCTCGAAAGCCAACTGTGTACTCTCAAGAATCTCAGAAGTCACCTCGAGCTGCTGAGTAAGCTCACTCACCTCATCTTCCTTGACTAGTAATGCATCATATGCTGTACTGCCCCACTCCATAAGATAATCTCTATCAGCTACCAACTGCATATAATTCTGTCTCAAAATCCAGATAGCCTCCCATAAAGAGTGGATCTCTGTCAAGGAAAGATAACTGCCTCCCTGCTCGTCACTAGTAGGAGAACCCCATCCGTAAACTGCTAACAACTGACGAGCAGCATCAAAATGCTGGCAAGCGATAGCAATGTCTCGCTCACTAACTCTCAGCTGACTAGATACGTGATGGCGCTAGCTAGACTGTCTCCTACAATCCTCCTCTGACGCATTGTCCAAGGGAGTATCCTCAAAACCACTGATCTCTGGAGTACTACTATCCATACTCTGCGAATCAACTCCAAAGCTCATACCAACATACGGAGCATCAAAAACTATAGCATCACTGCCCAACTCCGCTGTAACAAATGAATTTGCCGAGGAAGCTAAATCCTCAAAACTGTCCGCAGTAGACTCCTGGATGTCATCAAGGCCAGTGCGATCCTGGGACTCATCTGTAATCACTAACACCTCAGATGTGCCTAAATTATCACAAACCCACTGCACCCTGAGTGGTCGACTGGAAATGTACACTACTCCTAACATCGGTGTATAAAGACTAATACCAACATCTGACAAGCTGCTGGTATGAATGAGAACAACACCGTGTAATCTACTTTTTGATAAGTTACTAAGAGCTTCTAGAAGCATCCATTATAAAATCTCATTATAATGCACTTTTATAATAATATAACTTTATAAAATAAAAAGTGCAACTCAACTTAAAATTATAACATGTGAGGCCCGCATAACTCATAATAATAAAAATAAGCTCTAAATCGCTTCTCCAAGAGCAAATACGACCACTGATCTACAAAATGACTCTCCACATCGCCACCAATCTACGAGAGCCTGTGGTAGATTGATCCGGCACGCTAAACGATGTCAGCTAGAATGGGGACATGACAGATTCCGTGATCGGTGGAAACCAGAAAACACATATCATACTTGTATGATTCAACAATTGTTGATAGTATCCACTCCCTTGCGTGCATCCTTAGTTGAAAGGCTTCAAAATATTCATTCATTACTTCACTTAACTGGTTTCCCAGTTGGTTGGCCAATTCAGCTATTTGGTGCATGACTGGTCTGTTGGTCTACCATGTAACCTTGCCAATTTCTGGGAAGAAACTTTGATAGTAGAAGTAGAGACATACCAGTAAGGTCCCGTACTTCATAGATTTCTTTTTGACAATACTGAGCTTCTTCATATTTTCAAATATCTGCCCTCGGAGCATTCTGTAGATATGATATTTGGCGTTGTTATAGATTATCTGGTGGGCGGCATGGATGGCTCCTTCCGGTATACTATTGAGATTACTGGACTAATAGATTTTATAACCTATCATCGTGGATGCATATTGAATCCCATCGTCTTCGATGTCGTTCACCATCATGAGGTGACCATCGGATTTAGACTTCGTCAGGTTTGTGATGATCGCATTAGAGATCGTTCGCAGGGTTAAAGCTTCCCCTTCTTGACTGTATCCAATCATGCGATGCAAGTCGTACTTGGTTATTTCTGTAACTGCACCCTTTTGGAGCCAAAACCCTGGATCGTGCACTCGACTGCGGACCGATCGGATCTAGTGTGGTCGGAAGATAGTCAGATATGTGACTCTGTTGTTGAGACCAGACGACACCAGTTTTGCGTATCGGTCTTGTAGTCTTCTGTCCTCACACAGAGAGAGATACTCGCCCTGAATGTGTGTTTCACCAAGTTCGTCCTGCTTGGCGTGGATAAACGCAGTCATATCTTCTTTCATAAAGACGCCCTTCGGTACTGTTGACAAAGCTCCAGCCATATCGGTTGCTCGATTCTGAATCGCCGCAATATCATATGTAGGACGATCCAGTTGATTTCCCTTTATCAACTTCATTGTAGAGGATGATGAGGCCATCTTTTGATAATCGGTTACCACAGAAGGTCGCTTGATCGGTATTACATACAGTAGCTCACAGTGATCAAAGCGCAAGAATTTTACTTAGCACAAGAATTGGTTAATCACAAAGAAAGCAAACTAGAACTTATGAGTAACTCTCCTTTCTTTTATAGGGTTAGGCCATAACGGTAATTACCAAACGGTAACTATTTGTTAAATAGCTACAGTAATAAATGTCTTACCTAACTTTTCTTTCCGTTTTTGCCAACTGGTGATTCAGCTTTTTCGGTTTGGCAAACCTCAGTTGATTATTTGTTATCTGTCTGGTTATCCTTGTAGACTGAGTGAGTCCGATTCTCACCAGTTCTACCGGGAACGGTAGATGGTCTACGGGTTCCCTCTAGGCCTTCTCGGCTCAGTTTGTTGAAGAGATATCACCATCAACAGATGATGATCTTTTCTCTATTTTCTCGTCAACGGAGCTCTTTGATTCCTTTTCGAATCAAATCTGTCTTACTGTTTTTATAGTTTTCACTTCCTTATTGATCTTCTCATTTGAGGATCAGATCTTCTCTACCGGTTTGACCAATTCTTTCCTTTTGATAGATGACCGGTTCTTGCAAGTTTTGGCTAGGTGTCCAACTTTGTTGCAGTGATAGCAGACTATCCCGGTTGCCATCCATGGGTTCACCCTTTTAGTGTTAGGTGATTTGCACCATGAGTCACTGTGACTGTGTATCCCACAGTTTGCACAATTGGTTGTGCTCTGGTTCTTGTTTCTCTTGGTGAATACCGGTCTTGGAGATCTGAATGCTATTGTCTTTGATCTGCATTCTTCAGACTTGTGTCCAAACTTATTGTATGCATAGCAGTAGCCCTTGAGGCTTCCCCTGCTTCCACTAGACACAGTTGTGGGGCTGGACCAACATTCATTTGTCTTGTGGCCATTCTTGCAATAGTTCTTGTAGTAGCTGTTGTTTGGCTTTACCGGTGCATTCCTGCAGTCATTTGTTCTATGACCTGGTTTCCCACAATGAGTGCAAGAGGTGTTGAAGGTCTTCTTACCTTTTTGTGCCAGCGGCTTCTTCTTTTCTTTCTTGCTTATCTTGACTCCAGAAGACTCACCAGTCTCTTTGGTGACTTCATCGGTGAATCCAAGACCGGTGTGATCTTTATGCTTTCTTTGAGCTTTAAGTTGCTCATCAAGCTTGACCGAGTTCTCATTGTATCTTCTTAGGGTTTCATTTCTTTCTTGAAGTTCTTTCATCTGTTCCTTCAGTTGACACTGCTCTAGTGCCAGTCTTTTGCATGCTTCATCCTTATCATGCCATCGCTTTTGCATGTTGGCGTTTTGTTTGGTGACAATTTGCATGTCTTCTTGGAGTTGCAAAATGATAAGTTCATTCGCCCCTACAACTTCCTTCCTAGTTTCTTTCTTTTTCAGAGGTTTTTAAAGACTTAACTGCTGTGTTTCTTTCATCTTCAACTGTTCTCTTTTTCTCAATCAGTTCAGTCATCCTCAGGGCGTTCTTTTGTTGCTCCCTGTTGAAATTGGAGATCTGATCGGTTAGGATCTGGTTCCTTTCCATGAGCTCAGAGACTGCCTCCTCAGCTTCATTAGATCCACTGTGCCCAGAGAGTTCATTAATGGTCTCATTGCTCTCGATATCATGAGATGATATCTTTATGAACTCTTGAGTACTTGGTGGACATCATGAAAATTGATGTTGGTAGGCCATTACTCTAAGCACTTGGTGAATATCTTGAGAGTGGATATTCTACAGGCCAATGCTGATGTCGATATCATGAGATGATATCTTTATGAACTCTTGAGTAATTAGGTGAATGCCATGTGTTGACATTCTGATAGGTCAATACTAAAGATATCAAATGGATAGAATCGCCGATGGAGGCAATCCACCTGAGGACTTGTGGATATAATTGCAAATGGAGGCAATCCACCTGAGGACTTGTGGATAGAATCACTGATGGAGGCAATCTACCCGAGGACTTGTGGATAGAATCGCCGATGGAGGAAATCTACACATTGAGACTGTTTCTCTTGATTACATCATGAGGATAATGCCTTTATTGCTTACATCATATAATTGATCTTATCAAGTGTTGTAAGTGTTGACATTGGATTGATTTATCCTCCCTAGCTAAGAGGGAGTGTTGATGTTTGTAGCATCGGTCATATAAATAATATTGACTATATGATTATTGTGAGAAATGATTTATTATATATATACATATATATATATCAATATATATAATAATTGATATTACTATATACATTGACATATATATATATATATAAAGTTAGATTATATTTATTCTCGTAATAACTAAATAGTTAAATTGATAAAATAAATTAATGAATAGACATGTCCCATGAAGGGACATGTCTCTTCTTGTCCTTGTCATGTATAAATACAAAGAGATCAATGCATTTGGAAAACACATACAATCAGATAGTGCTATTACATTTGCAATGATCCTAAAACCTTAACACTTCTATTACTATTAATCGAATTGTAATCGAGTATGAAATAGATACTGAGGATATTTTAGATAATTAGTCATCATCAGCGAACTGTAACCCTAAGAATCTGGGCACTCATGTCGAAAATATAAAGAACCCATCAAACCAAAATCTAAGCATAAACTTCCTTAAATAAAGGAGGATTCACGATTGAATCCACAGATAAGGTAGCAGAAACAGAGGATGTTAAAAGGGACCTCATCTCAGATCAGTCTATCTCCAATAAGGGGAATATGTCAATTAATGAATTATCTCTAAGAATTGAGCATAGTATGAATTAGAATCCCCTCACCCAAGCCCCTGCGTAGACATAAACCCGAAAAGCAAGGAAGGTGGTTGTTGTATAGATTTGGAGAAGAATGCTGAAACTCTCTTAGAAAACCGGATTAGGGTAGATCAATGAAATATTGCACCAAGTCAGGCAGAAAGAGTTTAGAAAATTGAACAAAAGATGAAAATGGTAGAAAGAATGATGGAGGATCTTAGTGAAGTCCAAAATGAAATTTCTGAAGAATTGATTCAGTGGCACAAGAATGAGGAGAACTTTATTTTATTAAGCAAGGAAGATAAAACAGGAACAAAACAAGCTGAGGATAATATAGAGGTCCACTCAATCCCATTAGAAATGGAAACGATTTTTACTACAAGGGGACTGTCAATTAATCAGGAAACAATAATAGAAGATTATGGCAAAAGCATTATGGATTTAGAAGATGGATTAGACCTAGAACACAATGATCTGAATCAGCAAGAGCAAAACACTTGTGATCAGGAAAATGAATTAGTAACCAATATTTTCAAAGAAATTAGGAATGAATGTCGCCAAGATGAAAACAGGGAAGATACTAGAGAAATGATAGAGTGCCTTAATGACATTACCAATTCAGAATGATAGCTGGGCATAGAAAGTACTATAGACAGACTTACAAGTCCAGTTATCTCAAAACAAAATAAGAAAAGAGGAAGGGAATCAACGAATGAATTAAGGAACCAGGATGGGAAAGATGATAATCAAACAAAACTCATTGATATTATATATGCAGGGAAGAGGAAGTTCCTTCCCACATCGCAATGAAACTCATTGCGTGGAATGTTAGGGGCCTTAACGCTCCTAACAAACAAAGACTGTTAAAAAGAAATTTAAAAATATTTGAATCAGAAATAATAATGGTTCAGGAAACTAATCATATGGAAGAATGTAAGAAATTTAGCCAGAAGTTAGGAATTTGGAGGACTGAAATGATCCCTTCGGATGGAGTGTCAGGAGGACTTGCGATTATATGGGACCCTAGGAAAGTCGAGTTTGAGAAAATCGCCAATCAGAAAAATTGGATTCTAGGAACAGTCAAAAGCATTAAAAGTTCTCTTAAATTTAATATTTTTAATGTTTACGGACCTACCCACACCAATGACAAAAAAGAAGTATGGAAAGCTCTGGAAAATCAACTAAATTTCCCCCAAAATGATTATCATATTATAGGGGGTGACTTCAAGGCAATCCTGGACTGTAGAGAAAAATATGGAGGCTCTCAGTATGTCTCTCAATCCCAAAAGGATTTTAGTCAGTGGTTTCTTAATAATCATCTGTTAGACATTACCACCTCAAATGGCCTATATACCTGGAATAACCGAAGGGTAGGATTTAGCCAAATTGCAGAAAGACTGGATCAATTCCTATTCAAAGGAGATATGGGTTCCTTTAATCATATCCTAAATGCTGAAATCTTAACCAATGCAGGGTCGGATCATTTCCCGGTAAAATTAGACATTGTAGAGGAAGTAAAACCATGTAGAAGCCCTTTTAAATTTGAGTTTATGTGGTTTCAAGACGATAAGCTCATGCAGCTATTGGAACAATGGTGGAGGCAAATACAAGTAACTGGTTCTAAAATGGATTGTTTTGTATCAAGACTGAAATCTCTCAAACGCAAAATTCTAAATTGGAATAGTGAAAGCTTTAATAATATCTTTAAGAAAAAGCCTAAAATCTAAAGTGAAATTGAATTATTAAACAACGAAGTAACAAAGAATGGAATGAATGAAATTAGCTGCAACAAAGAAAAAGAATTAATGGCTAAACATGCGGATGTTTTGTTGAAAAATCTACTGGAAACAAAAATCAAGGGAAACATGGTTAACCGAAGGAGATAACAATACGAAATTTTTCCATAACAGTGTTAAGAATAAAAGAAATATTAACCGGATCACCAAAATCAAAGATGCCAATGGGATTCTACTAGCTAACCTGGAACTAATTTCATCTGAATTTGTGAATTATTACCAAGGCTTGCTAAACAATTATGATTATGCAGATGTAGCATCTCAAAACAAACTTTTATCTTCTATCCCAAAGTTAATATCGGACAATGAAAATAAATGGCTAAACAACAAACTCTCTATTGAAGAAGTAAAGACTACGCTTTCCCAACTTCATCTTGATAAATCTTCTGGAACAGATGGCTTCCAAGCAGGTTTCTTCCAAAAATGCTGGCACTTTCTAGGGAAAGATATTTTAGGAAGCTGTGGAGGTTACTAGAAACTCTGGCTCACTGCTTACTGAAATTAACAATACCTTCTTTGCTCTTATTCCAAAAAAAGATGACTATGAGGAACCCGGTGATTTCCGTCCTATTGCTCTCTGCAAATAGGGTTTGTACCAAAAAGATCAATCCTTGATGGAATCATAATAGCACAAGAAATTATCCACACGGTGCAAAGTAATAAGGAACCTTGTATGTTAATCAAATTAGATATCCAAAAAGTATAGGACAAAGTCGATTGGAGATTTTTATGCAAGTGTATGGAAGCCTTCGGTTTTTCCAAACAATGGGTAAGTTTCAGTTTTAATTGTATCTCACCAAAAATCTCCTTATTTATCAATGCAACGCTTGAAGGCTTCTTTGATATATCTAGAGGTATTAGACAAGGAGATCCCATCTCCCCTTTCCTCTTTGTTATTATGGATGAGGCTCTAGGTAGATCCATATCTAAGGCGCACCAAAAACGAAAGATTTCAGGTATTAAGGTCACAAACAATTTGCCAAACATAATTCATCAATAATTTGCCGATGATACACTCCTGCCGGGATCTAGTACCAAGAAGGAAGCCAAAACATTTAAAGACATTACTTGTCTATATGAAGGCCTTTGGACAAAGAGTAAACCCTGACGAATCGGAAGTCTTCTTTCTCAACAGCCTCCATGTGAAAGAAAGACAAATTTGTAACATATTAGGATACAACATTGGAAACTTTACATATAAGTATCTAGGGATCCCTATCGATAAAGGTGTTCGCCGCACCAAATTGTGGGACTCATTGTAGCCAAGATTCAAAACAAAAAAGAAAATGGCTTACTAAAGCAGGCAAAACAACTATGATCAAATCCATCCTTTCCGCAATTCCTACATACCAAATGTCTATCCTTCCTCTACCCTGCAATATCAAATCTAGTTTAGATAAACATCTTAGAGACTTCTACTGGCAAGGCTCTTCAGAGGATAAAAAGACAGCATTAATCAAATGGGACAATATTTGTAAACCAACATCCCTGGGAGGCTTTGGTATCAAAAATATGCAGTGGCTAAAGAGCACACGATTATACTGAGAGGGGGGGGGGGTGAATCAGTATAATAACCTTTTTTTGAATTTAAATGTTTTTATTCAAAGATAACTTCAATTACTCAAATAAACAATTATGCACATGAACACAATATTTACGTGGAAACCCAATATGGGAGAAAACCACAAAATAATTTGCTTTTATATAATATTGTTCTTTTACAATGTTTTGTAGGCACCAACCTACTAGAGGCTCCAACCTCTAAATTTATGAGCACCGACTCACTGGAAGCACCAACTCCCACACTTCGCAGGCACCGACCTACTGGAAGCACCAACTCCCCTGTCCGGATTCTGAGCACCAACTCCTATCCAGATTCTGAGCACCAACTCACTGCTTGCAAAATTTCTTCCACCTGAATGCTGTTGCTAATTCAACTGATGATGGACACAATCTGCTCTTTAAGTCAGCCAATATTTTCTTCTAATTCTCAAATATATATATATCCTTATAATAGTATATTCAAAAAATCTGAATATATAATCTTTAATTTTTCTCTCCTTTATATTATTGCTGCTCTTCCTTTTATATTCACATGCTGACTTGTTTTTTTTATTTTTCAAAATGAAATTGAATATTTATACATCCATATTGCTGAATGAAACATTATGTCCCTTTATTTTAAAAGTTATGACTTTTAAAAAAGGTGTCTTTTATAAACTATTATTAACTTAAAAAGTTAATATCCCTTTTTTGATCATATTATTAATCTTATTAAAGTTAATATTATTAACTTTAATCAATGAACCTATGATAAATACCTTATCGACTGCTGTATATCAAAGCATAATAAAGACGCTGTTGTTCATATATCTTTAATGATATTGTCTTTGATAGTATGTATGCCGCCTTCCATACTTTACATGTCTTTGTCTATTCATGTTTTCTCCTTCGAAAACATCTTTGACATTATAACATTTGACCTCCTTTGACATTTGACATCGCCATTATTACATTTGGTTCGATATTCTTTTTGATCTCTGCCGCTGCACATGTAACGTCTCCCTTCTCATCGAGTATGCTGTATATAACATGATTAATATTGAAAGTTTTGGTATCACGGCATCATAGCCATGTATAACATGATTAATATTGAAACCTTCGACACTGTTTGCCTTACACTTTAGTAATATGCTGTAGCAGATATGAATACGCTGAAGTATATATACAGTTGTTATTGTAACCACTGTAGATTATAATATGTATTAGTCCTGGTCTAAGACCTTTATACACCAACCACTGATATGTATTAATATATATCTGATACGTATCTGTTCATATCAATATATGTTGTATGCATATATGATTATGCTGTTATATATTTGTACGTATACATATGCCTGAATATGTTTCTGCTGTTCATACATATGCTTGAATATGTTGTACTTGCTTAATGTTTGTATATACTGCCTTTGCTTTATATGTATCAAAATATAACAATTAAAGTGTGATTCCATGCAAATACATAACTTTGACATGAATGACAATTTTTCATCAGTGGCAAAATAAGGCACTCGGAGCCAAGCTAGTTTGGTGACTTGTGCATGAATCTAATAGTAAATGGGTATCCATCCTCCTAAATAAATATATCCCTAACGCAGATCCCATCAAGGTCTTTAGAACCCGAAATCATGTTAAAGGATCCCGTATGCGGAACTTCATTATGGACAATAAAGAAATTATTAATCGGGGACTCACATGGGATATTGGGAATGGCGAGCACGCCCTATTCTGGGAGGATTCTTGGGGAGGGCATAACCCTATGGATAAGACGGGGCTATTTGATGACATCATAGACACTATGAGTGGATCCTGGGGTAAAAAGGTCAAGGATTATATTTCGCCAGACAATGGAACACTATGGAAAGACCTCAATACCATCCAATTGGATCATAAGGAAAAACAGAGAATAAGTGAGATCCTCAAAGAGAAATCTATTTCTCTTAAAAATAGAAGAGATAGACTAATATGGACATGTTCAAATGATGGAGTGTATAGGGTCAAATATGGTTATCAGGCTATTGTGAAAGATCAAAACGTGGATTCTTTAGACATACCTCTGAGGTTATGTTGGAACAAGGCATGTCTTCGTAAGGCAGGCATGTTCCTATGGGCAGCCTTACAAAAAAGAATATTGACTGCTGATAGATTTAGGAAGTTAGGTTTTGAAGGGCCATCTAGATGCCCCCTTTCTGAACAATAGGCAGAAACTGTTGATCATATACTTCTGAACTGTCCATTTGCGCAAGATTGTTGGAACTGGTTAAAGGGTTGTCTTGGATGGAGCTCAGCTATGCCCTTGGATATTGTAGACTTCCTTAATACATGGCCCATGCTAAACCAATCACGTCTATATAAAGAGATTTGGGTCACAGCCCCATCAATAGTGGTATGGGAACTATGGAAAGAATGCAATAAAAGAGTCTTCGATAACCATAAGATGGATGCTAGGTCATTGATTAACAAAATGGAAGCCACAATGGTGGAGCTCTCGAATAATAGACTTCAAAACCTCATTAGCCTAGAAAATTCCTTCTCATGCTGGGATAACAAGATTAGGAAGAAATGGAAGAGCCTTTCCATTCCGCCCCTATATGGTAAAGGAGGTTCGTCCAGTAGGAAGGAAAGAGAAAATTGTAAGTGGCAAACCCCCGAAGTAGGATGGTACAAACTAAATTTCGATGGCGCCTCAACAAGGAACCTTGGAACTGCTGGAATTGGTTGTATTATTCATGACTGGAATGGAGAGGTCATCGCAAAAAGTGCAAGACCTATAAAACCAACAACAAACAATATGGCAGAATGTTATGCAGCTTTATAGGGTATAACACTTTGTAAGAGAATGTAATGTTCCCAACCACAACTCAACTAGAAACAGGCCTTTGTCTGCTGTTTCTAATATGGATCGTGCAAAGGACAGGCCGCACACTAAATTGGAAGGCTGTGCAGAGGCAGGTAGGCAGGCCGTACAGAGCCAGGCAAGTAGGCCGGAGGCATACAGGCAAGCCGGAGGCAGGCAGGCCGTCCAAAGGCAGACAAACTGGAGGAAGGCAGGCCGTCCGGAGGCAGACAAACCGGAGGCAGGAAGGCTAGAGGCAGACAAGCTGGAGGTAGACAGGCAGGTCGTACAGAGGCAGGCAGGCTGTCTGGAGGCAGGCAGGCCGTCCGGAGGCAGACAGGTCGGAGGCAGACTGGCAGGCCTGAGGTAGGCAGGCCGTCCGGAGGCAGACAAGCCGGATGTAGGTAGGCCGGAGGCAGACAGGCCGTTCGAAGGGAAACAAGCCGGAGGCAGGCAGGCTGGAGGCAGACAGGTAGGCCGGAGGCAGGTAGGCCGTACGGAGGCAGGCAAGTTGTCCGGAGGTAGGCAGGCCGGAGGCAGGCAGGCCGGAGGCAGACAGGCAGGTCGGAGGCTAACAGGCCGTCCGGAGGCAAACAAGTCGGAGGCAGACATGCAGACCAGAGGCAAGCAGGCCGGAGGCAAACAGGCAGACCAAAAGCATGCAGGTCGTCCAGAGGCAGGCAGACCGTACGGTGTTTGGAAGTTGGCTGCACGGTGGAGACTGAGATGACCGTACGGGTCTGGGAGTGACGTACGGTGGAGCAGGCTGGGCCGTACGGTGAAGTTTCAAGTCGTATGGAGGAACAGGGCTGAGGCCATACGGTGATGTGAATTGAGGCCGTATGGTGATGGTCTAGCCGTACGGTAGCTGGGGAGGACCGTACGGGAGCTGGTTTGGCCGTACGGTGATTGAGAGGAGCCGTACGGAGGTGGCGAGTGGAAGATGTTGAAGGATGTGTTTCGTGGTATCTCTCAGATGTTTGTATGACGTCTTTGCTTCTTTGCCAAAGATAGAATATGACTTCTGAAGGTAGAAAACAACTCGTAAGCCAGATATGTTTACTAGAAAGAACTTATTGAATTTATTGACGGAACTTCAGATTTGCCAGATTTGATACAAGCAGAAACAAGCAGAGTAGGGTGAGTGTTGAATCCCACCGAAACTGCAACAAACCAAATAGGGAGGGTCTTTCACCTCCGAAATGGCGAAAAGCAAAATCCCAACATGAATTCGCAAATACAAATCAAATATAAATCTCAACATGAAAAACAATTCCTACGCGCCGGTCATAAATACCCCTTCGGAGAAACTCCCAAGGGTTTACAAAAGAATGCCAACACGGCAAACACCTACGGACAATAATAATAAAAATGGGCCCCCTTTTATTAATTCAAGGTCCATTTATAATATTATTTAAATTCTGTGACCAATAATTAATAAGAACTAATTTATTAAAAATGGGGACATTACAGAGAATCGGGATTACAAAACTTGAGATAGGAGACTCCCAAATAATCATTAATGCCATCCAAACAAAGAAAACTCCCAATTGGAAACTAAATTCCAAATTGGAAGAAGTTATAGAGATTCTAAAGGAAATTCCAAGCTATGAAGTTAAACATGTTTACAGGGAAGGTAATAAGGAAGCAGATGCTTTAGCCAATCTTGGAGCGGACGAGGCTCACTCCATTGAAATTCATAAAATTATAAAAAATGAAACCCTCGAGAATAATCTATAGTAGGATCAAGCTTTGCTATGAAGTCATTAATAGGAAGTGTAAAATGTAATTAATTGAGTAAGTCCCAACTCCAGGGAGGCAACTCTTCCCACTTATAGTATAGATGATTGTATTGCCCTCTCTCCTGTTATGATAAATATAGCAGTTAACCAACGTCTCTATTTTAGCAGAATTATGTACTAAAGTTTTAAATTGCTAAATCTAAGACAAGTTCGTAACCTTGATAGGTGAAATTCTTTCCTCTTTCTGAGTCGGAATCTTAAGGAATCCTAGATCAAGGTTTCCCCCTCCACTAAGACTTGTCATCTTATGTTCCCTATGTAAGTCCCTTAGTCCAACAAATCCTCGCTTTGGTCCTCCTCAATAGGTATATTTTGTAGTTTTTTCCCCAAAGATTGGAAAAGTCATAAGCTTCTCTTTCCTTCCTCATTAAGCAACCTCTCTGTATTGACCTCAGTTTTAGCTCACTTTGTCTTCATTACGGATCGTGTTGATTATCCCTGACAGTATTCCTTTCTCCAGTTCAAAAGATGGAGGTATAGATTTTGTTAGAACTCCGGTCTAGAGGATTCTACTTAACTGTTAAACTAATAATAGCAAGTAATCATTTAAAAACATTCAAGCAAAGCACCTTTAAAATTATGAAGGATTTCGAACGTCCTGTCAAAGTCATTAATGAAGAGGATGATAAGTATGCTGTTGGGAGAAGAGTGTCCTTCGTAATGTGTGAAAAACGAAGGTTGTTTAAATAAGTTAACAAGTATTGATATGGAAAATCCTAGGACTTGTGCCTGATTTACCACTCTCTCGGCTTATAATTACTACCACTAAATAGACAACTAGGCACATTTGTATGTAATGAATCTTGCCTTGAGAAGAGTTAATCGTGATCATTGAGAGAAATAACGATGCAACTGCATTCAGGCTTCACACTTCGAGTAAGTAAATTTGTCAGTATCCATGGCCCTTTTGTAACATAGACTAAGATTTAGCTAAATTTTGTACGGATGTTCTCCAATGTTCGCACACTCCATGTATCCCGTAATAGGGACATGGCTCTTCTCGGTCCCATCGTTGCAGAAAGATGGAACGAGATCTTGAAACCTGGATGATTTAACTAGAAGAGCAGTGGAATTGGTATATGCTGAAACGTCCTGCTTCTCTCACTTCTTGGTCATACAAGCAGTGTACAAAATATTGGGTAGAGATATCATCGACAACACTGATAGATATCATGTTAACTCCGAGCTTCCAACGCTCTTTATAGCTTCTGCACATCAAGTTGATGTGGATAAACTCAGTTTAGGGGTCTTATGTAGGAGATTGTTCAAAAACATCATTTTAGGAGAACTAGACAAAGTTGTAGCTAACATTAGGAGAGACCTTACAGTTCCCAGTCCATGTTTCTACTATATTCCTTCCATAGGTGGAAGATCGGTTCCTACCGTCCCTATTTTGATCACTGATGACATTGAATTTCTTGCAAGTTGGGCTCCAACTACAAAGAGGGACTTAGACTTCCTCTTCTGCTTCCTCCATGTGCGTGCCCCCGCATCTCTAAATTGGATAGATTCCTATATAGTAGAGGATCAGGTAGGAGCTTGGGAAAATGATGAAGAACTAAGTTGTTCTTTTGAGCCACCTTTCCCCTCTCGCCATATTAATGTGGATGTAGCAGATGCTCCCGTTCAGTTATGACTACCATTGACTACTTCCCGAAGGCTTCTCTGCTTCCTCATCCTTGAAAGAGCAATGTCCCTGTCCTGAGGACGTTATTATGTAAGCTGAAAGCATTGAAGTGAAATATGGTAAAATGATCTTTAATTGTGCACAAGTTGGATCAATTCATCTTCAGCTTTTTGTCATATGTTCAATCATGATTTGGCACTTGAATGGTTTTATTAGTATATATATACTAATACACGTATAGTCATATATATATGCATTCATATATGTAGATGTCTACAGATGTATATATATATAAACATATATGTATATATTTAGATTAGATATATTTTTACATATATATATATATATTTATTTATATATGTTTTAATAGTGATCATGAACATGATACTGAAAGTAATACACAAAATAGATAGCAAATGCTTGTTTTTATCTCGCTTCAAAGACATACCCATACTATTCCTTCAAGTAGATAGCTCTGTTGGTAGATGAGAAAGATCACGATTATTGAACATAAAATTCAGATTGTCAAAGGGCTATTCTCTGCTTTCCTATGGAATTGAACGATGTTTCTGTTGACATATTTATGCAACTGATTTAGTGTCTTCTAAATATTTTACAGACTCATGTCCACATCTTTAGATATCACTCATGTCTAAATGCATATGATGATAAAACATAAAGAACTGTAGGGCTTGGAATTTTTAGAAACAAGACAGTTGGTCTTGAATGGCAACTGCAATTCCTGTCTCCTCTTATCACATCCTAGTACCTACTAATAGGTAATAACAAAGGGGAATAATCTAATATACTTTCTGACATATTTACGACTTCTAGTGATGGTAAGATGGAAACATGTGAAGTAATTTCTAACCTGTGCTCCTGTATGGAAGATTTATTGACTAGGTTGTACCCCCAGAATCCTGAATAGTCATGGTTAAGGAGAAGAGAGGTCATATAACAGAATTCAGTTTTTTCTCTAAGCATAAATTAGTTAATTATCTAACAGCACTTGCAGGTTCATTGATCACTTATCTAAGACCATTATTTCTTAGATATCAAGGTATTTGGCTATGTTAGCAACATAACACTTAGATTCTCTTTCCAACCAGTTTCCTTCTGGTAGATGTGAATGATGGACTTAGAAGAAATCCCTAAGAAGCGGTATCTGTAATTAGCAACTTAATTTTTGTCATCTTGATCTCTTTTTGTTAGATGTTAGAGGTGTTGTCTTGCATTTTGTTACCAGAAAATGTAGGTAACAATATGAAACTTTTGAACTTAGTTTCGTGTTTCTCTATGTTGATTCACTATTTAATTAGCCAATAATGATCGATCTATTGATCTCAATTTGATTAGTGAATCTTTATGCTGAAGGTTTTCGTGAAGTCTTTTTCGTTTTTTCAGTTTGTCTTCTTATACTTGATTTTTGAATCCTTTAGTGTCCTTTTGTGTGTTTTTGTTTGTTTTTGGTCTTTCTATTTCGTCCAATCTCTTGCTTTCGGTTTTCCCTTCGATTCAATCTATCATAGGGGTTAATCAGACCTTTCAATCAAAAGATATGGTCATTTAAGTGCCCAAAAAGTGGACTCTCCAAGCTCAACTGCATATTTAAAAAAATAGATGTTATTTTTTATGGTTGAGTTGCACTTTTTGAAAAATATAACATAAAATCACTTTTTATGTTATGTTTTTAAGTTACTTTATCAGTTAAATTTATAGCGTAAGTAATTAAAGTTCACTTTATGATATATTTTTAAGTTGAGTTGCTTTTTAATTTTTCACTTAAGTGACTATATTACTTTATTGTTTTATTTAAATGTTGAGTTTTACTTTATATTTTTAATAACATATAAGTTAATATTATCTTTTAAGTGATATTATTCTCAACATTTTAAATAAACACGTGCTTAATTAAATCACTTAAGTTGTGTAAAGCAACTACAGGTCAACAATCTCCTACTTTACATGTAAATGCATCTAGAGAGTCCACTTTACATGTAAAGTCAAAAAATAAAACATGCATTTACATCTAGAGACTCCACTTTACTTGTAAAATGACTTCAACATTTTTTTACTTTACATGCAAATGCCTCTAGAGAGTGCGTTTTTACTCTTGGGTTGTTTTTAAAGTGTTTCAAGTAAAAAAGAAAACATGTTATTACATCTCTAGAGTGAGCTTTGCATGTAAAAGACAAGTTGAGTTTTACTACATGTAAATGCAAGTTGTGAAACACATGTAATGATACTTCTTGAGTTGTTTTTAAAGTGTTTCAAGTAAAAAAGAAAACATGTTATTACATCTCTAGAGTGAGCTTTGCATGTAAAAGACAAGTTGAGTTTTACTACATGTAAATGCAAGTTGTGAAACACATGTAATGATACTTCTTGAGTGCGTTTTGCATGTTAAAGGTGTTTTTCTTTGAAATGCATCAAAAAATAAAACATGCAAAGACATCCCAAGAATCCGTTTTTGCTTGAGAAGCCATTTTTATGCCAAAAATGTGACATGTGTTTGCACTTATCGAGTGTGTTTTGGCTGGGAATGGTCTTCCTTGGTCAAACACATGAGAAATACCTCATGTAAATGCATTTGTTAAACCCCTTTTTGCCTTGACGTATCATCTCATGCAAGCAAAATGTTGCATGTATATGCATGTGGAGAATGCATTTTGGTCTTAGGGCACCATTCCATCCAAAAACGTGACATGTAAATTCATGTTTTAAACCCGTTTTTGCTTGTTAGGCTTATTTAAGACAAATGCATTCAAAAGATAACACATGTTATTGCATCTAGAGGCTGCGTTTTTACTCAAGGATGCATTTCTATGTTTTTCTATGCAAAAATATCCATGCATTTACATCTCAAGAACCCGTTGTGCTTCCAAATGCATGTGTTCTTGATCCAAGAACAAATTTTTTTTGCCTTCTCAGCCCAAAATGATTAATGCAAGTGCATCATTTGTATGCATTTCCATTAAAAGCGCCCAACAAGTTTGAATCTTGGAAATGGTCAAAGATCTTGTAGTTGTTGGATGCAAATACTTCTCTAGAATCCGTTTTTGGAGAAGACAAAGACATTTCAACTTCTCTTTCCCCCATTTTTGTTTCATTGAGCTCCAAGTAAGTATATGTATTTGATTTTGTTTTGGTTTTTCTCTTATTTTTCCTACAATGTTGCATTTTATAGCTCATTTGTTTCCATTTGTTTAAGTGTAGTCCATGTATTATGCATTTTTGTGTTTAAATAAGTTAAAATCCTTCATTTTTCAATGCATAAAATCATCTTACACTCAAAACAAAATTGCATGTGGAGATTGGTTTCAAGTTTTTAACATGTTTGGGTCAATAGCAAGAGGTATGTTTTGTGTTTTTCTTTCTTGTTTGCTTGCTTGTTTGTTGTTTGTTTTTGAAGAAAGATGAAGTCATTTCCTCAATAATGCAAGTGCATCCATCCATGTTAATTCATTTTTCATTCACCAACACATGTAATTGCATTTCCTAAGTCCATTACATATTACATGTAAAAACATGTCATTTTCCATTACATGTAATCATCCTTCAAGAGTCCATTTTTGGTAAAAAGGTCACTCTTTAAATACCAAAATTTCCTTTTACATATTCTCATGTCTTTCCAACTTGCATCCTTGGCCACACAAATAAAGCCCCACATGCAATACATCTTCACAAGTCCGTTTTCACTCCTATTTGTCCATATACATGTGCCATTCTTTTAATTTCCAGCCAACATGTGTGTTCTATGAGTATCTAATCAATACTCCGAATACCTTGTTCTTCATAGATTCATCATTGCAAGCCAAAATCCTCTCATGGGTTTAATCTCTTCAGATGATGTATTTACCCTTTGGAACTTCCATGTTGCAGCACAGGATATGTCAACACCGACCAAAGCTAAGGGAAAGATGAAATATCAGTATGATAAAGAGCTGACTCATTCTACACCCTCACTCATTTCATCATCTTTGGATCAAGTTATACATATAGAATTGGGAATATTGACATGACCAATTTCTTACAAAGGCTTGAAGATCCTGCCAACAGGGAACTACGACGCATCAAGAGGAGTAACGTTCACTTGATTTCTCCTTTCCCTATGGCTGCCTTGGAACCCGAATTTGTCTTTGATTGTGCATGTCATTTCAATCCCAAGGGCAAAATGGTCAAAGATGCAAATGGAAAGGTGATTTTCAGCTTGGATCCTGATGTTATTGAACAAATTTTCAGAATACCTCCAAGCCCTGAATGTGCAGACTTGTCCAAGGACATATCCATACAGTTGTGGAATCAGAATAAGACAGATTATCAAAGATACATGAATGACCATTGGCTGGTTAATAAGAGGTCAAATTTCTCCAGATGGCCCAAAACAATACACAGATCAGATTTTTCTCCAGAGGTCAATGATCTAATAACACCTCAGTAGAATCTGTGGCCTCAAGGATTCATGTAGTTTCGAGCCATGGATGTATAAGTTTATTTTCCAGATTCTTGATAATAAGGAACGAATCTATTAGGGAGAGCTTGTAAGCACAACTTTGTGTGAACAATTGAGCCAGGTTGGTACATTAGTACCTTTCTATATGAATTCTTATTTGGTTTACATTGCTGCAGCCATGGGAACCTTCTTTGGACTCTCCACTAAAGGTGATCGATCATTGGTACCTATTTGGGAGTATCATGATCAAATTACGCTCACACAATGCAAATATCATTACTGGAGGGTGCAAGATGCTTTATTTGGGCATTTCAGATGCCTGTTTGATAAAGAATTGGCAATCAACAGGCTGTCAGATGAAGCTTGCGAAAAGGTAAATCAGTTTGGTTGCATCTTCCTGCAATTTCCAACTTTTACCTACTTAAGAGTGGGTTATTTCCAAGGAGAACCCTATACTTTGCCAAGATATCCTACTGACAGGATCATCCTCATGGAGATGGCAAGACAGCTCATGGAGGTGCAGTCATACCAGCACAATCTGCATAGGCCAGGTTTTGGTATCATCATTGCCAAGCCTCTTCAAATTGGCTGTTATACACTCAGCTTAGTGTATAAGGCAAAAGCAATGGAAGCAGAACTTAAGCTTATCACATTGAAGAAATTCAAAGCTAGGTCTGACTTTGATTATAGAGGAATGCATTCAAAAATCAAGAGACCCTTCACCCATGTTCATCGCATGGAAGATGTGCGGATTGATTTGCGTAGCGAAGTGGATATCATGAAAATGGACTACTACACGCTTACCTTGAAGCAAATCATTGATCTTAACATGGTTGAAACTCCAGAAGGGATTGAGATTGAAGATGGTGGCCTAGTCTTGGATCTTGAGTATTACAATACTCAATTTGAGAAGCTTGTTCCTTTTCCCATTCAATGACAACAAAAAAAAGGGAATTCTGTCTTTGATAGATTTCAATTTATTTTGTTGAATACCAATAAGTGGCTGAAGAGCAAAGGTCTCAAGAGAGTGCATCCAAAGGTTGGAGTAGACTACAGTCATTTCGGTCCTATTGGAAAGAAATCATAGGCGGAAATCAGAAGCAAGGATGAGTGTTCTTCTTCTCAATCAATTAAAGCTATCAAGTTTATAGTCGGAGGAGAAAATGGATTGAATCCACCCTTAGGTCCTGTTCAAACACCCCTGCGAGAGGAATAATCAGATGAAGGAGAGATAATGATCATATCTCCTCCTCAGTTGCCAAATAGCGAGAATCCTTCTAATCAAGGGGAGACATTTCTACAAATGGTAGATAATGACGTGGATTCATTTTCCACTGTTTTCACTCCTGCTATTGCTACTTCAGAGGTCAAGATGTCTTCATTTCCTATCTCTTCTGTAGCTCCTATCCTCACAGCAGGACAGTGTGAGAATCTAGTGAATGTTTTTGGTGACTTCCCAGCTCTTATGGAAGGTCAAGTTTCCCAACTTGATACTTTGGTTACAGGCTTTGAAGCATTCATGACAGAGTCATCTCAAAGGACAATTATGGCTCCTGTTGTGCAAATGGAGTCATGCACTATGACAATGGAAATACAATCAGGATCAATGCCTACTGCGATCACTGTTTCAAGTCTAGCAAAAGAGGGTTTCGGTTTGCCATCATGGTTGGGAAAATTCACCATGAAAAGAAGGAAAGTCACATTACCTTTGGAGGATTTCTCTATTAGGTTAGGCAAATCTAAGACCTCAAAGGCTAAGGTTGTCTCAAGAATCATTATTGATGATGAGAAAATGAAGTATGCTGAGATTGCAGAACCATTGGTAGACAAACCGGCTGAAGAACTTATTTTCTCTGATTATAAGTTCACCAAGGTAGAACTTGGTAAGCAAACACGGCTGGGATGTCTGCAAGATGCTCAAGATGCATTGTCAAATGTTTTTAAAAGAAATCATGAGCTCTTGGAGAAGAAGAACTTGTTGAAGCAAGAAAATGCTCGTCTTCATGAGATCATACGTCAACAAACATCTCAATTTGTCACCATTCCATCACCAACAGCTCAAGTAAACAGGAGAGCAGAAGCAATGAAGACTTGGTTTGAAGAAGTTGTCTCAGAAGGAGTTCAATCAATCAGAAATACGCACAAAGTCCTTGAGCGTATTAGAGAGGTTGAAGAAAGACTCCATGACATGTTTCTTTCTTCAACCAAGACATCAGTAACCTGAGGAAAGATCTAGGCACTTGGGATCAAATGGCTGATAGTGAGTTAGATGTCCTCATTTTATATGATGTCATTAATCGGAGGATATGTTCTACCGGAGTCAAGGACTCATGAATCACAAAGTCCAAGGAATAAAAAAGCTTTTAACAAAGCTGCATGAGGAGCTAGAGAGTTGTCAGGTAGTTGAAGAGGATATCACCATTAATGTCAGGCAATTAGGATGCGAAGTCCTTACCTAAGATGATAACCTCTTTACTGAAGAAGACATGACCATAGGATATATTGATAGGGTTAATGCTGATTTCGATTCTAAAGAATTTGGAGCCCAAACAATGAACAAATTTGCTGCATATAAATTTGTGGCAAAACACTTGAAGGATTATCTTGATGCTAATTGCAAGGTTGTAAAATGAGCTGGTACAGGTGCAATCAGGATTCAAGCCATTTTAGAGATCTTGAACATTTCAGATCTTCCTCTTATTCATGATTGTATTGCCAAATTTAGGCTTTCCTTGATAATTTCAAGGATTAATTCTCCTTTCTTCATCTTTATGTTTTAGTTTTCATGCTTTGTAGATTGGAGAATATGAATTGCATGCAATGCAATTATATGTAAATTCGATTACATGTCCTTATGACATGTAATCCAATAATTCTTTTCACCTAGTTAGACTGCGTCAAAGTGGTTGAGTTGCTCCCACTTTTTCCTCCTTTTTCTCATTCCTTTCCGTATAAAAGGAATGCTCCTACCATTGTAGAAACTATCTTTATTTTATGCAAGAGAGCTTTGCCAAACTTGTGCAAGCATAACTGTGATTGTGTAGTACTATTTTGGAGAAAAATAAATAGAAAGAAACAATTGGAGCTGAAGTTGTGACTGAGTGCAATTGTGGTGAATCAAATTGGAAGCTGTGACTGCAATTTGATTTTACTGTCTTTTTGTTTATGTGATTCTTGTGTCTTGTTAAGAGCAATTTGAAAATTAGAAACAATCGAAGCCAAAGCTGTGACTGGGAGCGATTGTGGTAATATAAAACTAGAAGCTGTGACTGTAGGTTATATTACCATCTCATTTTCATACACTTTGTTAGTATAGTTAGAAAATCTCTACTTCTGGAAGTTTGTGTTCCCCAATGGTAGAGGTGTTTCTTATAGAATAGATAAATAGGTCATAGAGCCAAGCCGGTATGCTTTCAATCAGCCTGTGAGTTGGTGTTGGTTTATCGGTATCACTATTTCCAGCTTTTAGATAGAAGTGTAGTTTAGAGATTAAAGCTTTACCCATTACTCGTTCTTCGGGTAAGTGGATTCCTTCTTGAAAGATAAGAAGGAATATTTGTAACACTCTATTTGATAATCTCTTAACTTCTTGCTTACCTTGAGTTGATCCAAGGAACGGTGAGAAGAGGGAGCCTTCCCTTTAAGGTAGGAGAGACATTGTCTCACATGCTGTGAGTGGTATCACTTTTTTGTAACTGGATTTTTTCCCAAAACCGTCGGTTGCAAAATATCAACCCAACAAGAGGAGGTAAGTATAGTCAAGTTAATGTATTGAACAACAAATGTTATGATTAAATAGATAGCAATTATGTAAACATTAAACTAATGAATGTTAGAGGAAAAGAGGTAGATAAATGTGAAAGATGGAGTGAGAAAGGAATCATGTAAATGGTCGCCAATCGGAAATAACCTCGGTAAGGTACTAATTTTGTATTTGGCTTTTCATCTTCCTTCTCTTTATTTAGCGAGCTAAGCAAGATCTTAGCCAAGACATGCACATAGAAACTTCAAGGATAATGTAACCTCGCGGATACTGAGAAGGCCAGAACAGGACAATTAGCGATGAAATGTTGTAATTTTGTATCGATGTAAACACTGTAAATATTTTGTATTCAGTCCAGAGATACCCAAGGGCAGGCCCTGTCCACTATTTGTAGTAAAAGGGAATTCCCTCTTCTTTATTTTGTTTTTGATCTAATCTTGAATTTCGGACTGAGGTCCTGGGCAAAGCTGGAGGTTTTCTTCGCCCTATTCTTTCCTACTAGCGCCCGCACTGAAGGGGGATGTAAACAGTTATTTTTAATAAAATTTTATGGCTTAGGCCTTTTACCGATAAAAAAGAAATATATATAAAATGATAATTTTTTTATAAAATACATTTACTATATATATATATATTTATGTATATTAATTTAATATATATAGCTAGATTAATATATATCTAATACATCAATATATTCCTAAAGATAGAGACTGATAGAACAAATTAATAACGGTAGAATAGATTTTAGAAGCAAGAACGACACCCAGATCAGGAATTAAACAAACTAATATTATTGTACCAATAAGCATAGATGGCATAAGTAAGAGCTGTAGTGAATAGATATGACGTGGAAGCCTAGAAGACACGTCTGCTAGGCCAAAATTCCTCTGATTAACCCTTAATCAAAACCACTGCTATTAATGCTGATCAATGCTTGCTTTGCATAGTCAAATCATTGTTTCTGTTTATTGTGTATAATAGGAAAAACAATCAGTTCATATTAATGATTGCTTCTTCCTAAAATGGAATCACTGTCTAATTTATTGCTGCTGCTGCTGTCAGTTAAGTCGCTACCCTTGAGGTTTATCTCTTCTTATATTTTCTACTACGTCATGAACATTTACTATTACATCTTGAATAGTTGAATAACAATAGTGATATTCCTCCAAGCATAATATCTATTGGAAGAGCTTTTACTCGCAAGAAGAATTCAGAATTCATTTAAGCGAGTTTCCGTTAAGATATTGTTCACAATTATTCTACTCCTCAAAGATTCCATCTTAGAAATCAATCTCAGCATCAAGTTTTCCCTATGAACTTCATGCAACAAGGATAAGTGTGTAATGGTGTTGTCCTGAATTTCGACATCACAAAATTGGGGCAACCCTACGCAATTATCTCATGGATTCGTAGGTGTATCCTCTATGTTTTTGATGCATTGATAAGGCATCATGAAGGTAATTCGTCATGCTTGAATTGCTCTTTATGTTAGCATTATCCATGCATTCTTTTTAAGGGTTTTCGTCAAGTTGTTCTCTTCATTGCTTGTGGGGACGGGTTTCTCTTCTCTGACTACAAGCACTAGATGTTTGGCAACTTGTGAATCTTTCTTCGTTTTTCTTTTTTTTGAGTTTAGGTTTTAATCTTCTTTTTGCTTTAGTTTTTTAGCCCTTGAAATTCTGCTCGTTTCGAGCTATCTTACGCCTCAAGTGGAGTTGTCTAGCCCAAGTTATAAACGTAAAGATGGGCTTTTTTAGACTGAGAGCACGTCTTATTAAAAATCCTCCAAAAGTGGGCTTTTTATTGGCAATTGCATGAAATAAAATTATTATTATGTAAAGTGGATTTTGACCCCCATTTTCAACTTTCAGCGCATTCTGAGTTGAGTTGATCATACTTTAAGTGTTCATGAAGATGACTTTTTCTAGTCTATTTTCATGTTACTTTATTGAAAACTATAGTTACGTATTAAAAATAATTACATGAGACCTTTTTAATGCAATTAAGTGGGGGTTTTATTTCACATTGCCTAGTCATGATGCAAATCACTTTTAAAATCCCACTAGTCAATATATTCTAATTGCCAAATGCATAAAAGTGGGGTTTTAAAATGCAACTACATATTTTTATTTAAAAATATGTCACTTAACATGTGTAAGTGGGGTTTTTAAATGCATTTGCATATTAAAATCCCGTTATTATAAACCTTTAATGACTTAAAGGCTTTATAGTGGGGAATTTGAACCCAATAACACATGTTATTGCATTTTAAGATAGACATCACTAGGTCTTTGCCGACAGACCACCAGGCATACCACCACACCGAGGGTTCGAACATACCATTGAGATGGAGGCGGGCGCCAAAGCTATTATCACTGTGCCATACTGCCACCCTAAGAGGCTTAAAGATGAGATTGAAAAGACAATACGAGAACTTCTTGGCAAAGGTTGGATCGGGCGCAACTCCAATCCTTTTGCATCATCGGTAGTGTTGGTTAAAACGAAAGACGACATGTTGCGTATGTGTGTGGACTACCATGCGTTGAACAAAAAGACCATAAAAAACAAATATTTTATTCCCAGGATCAACGAGTTGTTGGATGAGTTACATGGCACGGTCTATTTTTCCAAAATAGACCTCCATTCGAGCTATCACCAAATCCGCATGAGAGAACTAGATGTGGAGAAAAAAAGTTTCGTTGTCATTATGGGCATTATGAATTTCTGGTCATGCCATTCGGTTTGACTAACGTGCCAAACTACATTCCAATGTTGCATGAATCACATTTTTAACAAATAGCTGCGCAAGCTCCTGTTGGTATTCTTTGATGATATACTAATTTGGAACAAGACATTGGAGGAGCACTTAAGGCATTTGGAAGAAGTGCTCGGGATTATGAAGTCACAACTATTGTTTGCCAAAAGATCCAAATTTGAATTCGGGATGTCAAAGATATTATATTTAAGGCACATTGTCAGTGCCGAGGAGTTCAGGTAGATCAAGAAAAGATTCAGGCTATTTTGGATTGGGCAGCTCCGAAAACTCTCTCGAAACTACGTGGGCTCTTTGGGTTGTGCAGTTACTATTGACGGTTCGTAAAGGGTTTCTCACAGCTCAATGCGCCACTCACCGATTTGACGAAAAAGGGGTGATTCCAGTGGAGTTTACGGGCACAACAAATGTTTGCAAGGCTCAAGGAGGCTATGAGTTCTTCTCCGGTTCTTGCATTGCCAGATTTGACTCGGCCTTTCATCCTAGAGCGCGACACCTTCGGAGAGGGTATCGGGGTCGTGCTGATGCAAGACGGCCACCCAATTGATTTTGAAAGTCGGAAGCTCTAAGGGTCTGAAAGTGACGCAAGGCATGGCAGGATGAAGGGCGAAAGGCACACCTTTTTTACAACCCCCTTGCAGAGATCACAAATGCGGAAGCAATAACACCACAAAGAGAGAGAATGCAGAACAGATCATATATATTCCTCAAATAACCTCATACATTTTGGGCTGTTAGGCCTTCTCAGTTATGGACAAATACATTCAATTTGATTACAACAGTCCTCCAACATACGAGGATTTCTCTTTCAGAAACTATCCTCTATCTCCTAAAATTGATTGCCTAAAACTACAACCAACTACTTAATTAATATAAGAGGCTGCCGAAACAAGTCGGCCTTCAGATCCATCAGTGGAGAAAGAAATGACCAGATCTAGGTCCACAGGCTCCCCAATGATCGATACCAACATTAACTCCGCGACCAAAATTCAATTTATAAGTCGGCCTCAACAGGAAATTAAAATAAACCACTTGGTAAGCAAGATTACTGAGCGCTAGGAAATAACTCGGCAAACCAACCGAACAACTCAGGGAAAGAGGGAACCGAGCAACTACTGAGCCAACTTGGTCAAAGGCGGAACCGAGCAAACTGAACAAGTCAAACTTATTTTTTGTGACACAGGATTGCCAATGACCTGAGATGCTCCTGCATCAAACACCTGGGGTTGTTTGAAACGATTCTCCGAATCATGCAGTAGGTACAACCCGAGCTGAATCCAACTCAGATTGTGAAATCCACGAAGTGTCTTCAACCGGTATGTTCTTCCACTTTACTAGATATTCCATATACTATTTTCCTCTTGTGCTTCTGCCAACTCTATGTTCCAAAATCTGCTCAACTTCTTTTAGCTTCTTAGGATAGTCATTTAGTATTGTCATGTCCTCATCACGTTCATAATGCTCATACAAATTTGCAATGTTGAATATAGGTGATATATCCATGTCATCAGGTAATTCAATCTCATAAGCATTGCCACTGTCAAATCTCCTCAATATCTTGAAACGGCCAAATTTCTTCATTTTCAGCTTCCCATATGTTCGAACAGGAAATCTACCTTTCTTCACATGTACCATAACTTCATCCCCAACTGGAAAAGTCTTATGTCTTATGTTTGCTCTGTCCTTATATTTCTAATTACTATCTTCCAATTTATGTTTCACTTCCTCATGCAATGTCTACATGAACTGAACAAACTTTATTCCGTCAGTACTTCTCTTCACCAACAATATCCTTTAAATATGATATACTTCTTGGTTGTATGCCATTAACAATCTCAAAAGGTGTTTTTCCAGTACTCCTATTCACTGAATTATTGTATGCAAACTCTGCTTGTGCCAACATAGAATCCCAATTACTCAGTTTATCTCCAACTAAACATCTCAAAAGATTACCCAAACTTCTATTCACAACCTCTGTCTGTCCATCAGTCTGTGGATGAAATATAGAACTATACCTTAACCCGGTGCCCAACTTTTTCCAAGGAGTCTTCCAAAAGTATCCAACAAACTTACTGTCTCGGTCAGAGATGATACTTCTCGGTAATCCATGCAATTTGACAATTTCCTTAAAGAAAAAATATGCTATATGCACTGCATCTGATGTCTTTCTACAGGGTATAAAATTTGCCATCTTAGAAATTCTATCCACAACAACCAATATAGAATCATTACCTCTTACTGTCTTCGGTAAGCCAAGAACAATATCTATTCTGATATCAATCCAAGGTTTCTCAGGAACATAAATCAGTATATAGAATCCAGTATTCTGACTTACCCCCTTTGCAACTTGGCAAATTCCACAACTTTTCACAAATTTCTGAACATTCTTATACAACTGCGGCCAAAAGTATTTGTCCTTAAGCAGATTCAATGTCTTGTCAATGCCAAAATGTCCAGCCAAACCACTATTATGTTTTTCTTTTATCAAATTAGTTCTCATTGATCCTCTCGGTATACACAACTGAATACCTTTAAACAACATACCTTCGTGAATGAAATAGTCTTCCCTTTTAGTACTCGGTTGATCTTGCATAGGTGCTCTGCACTTCCTCCACAACTCAGAAAAATTAGTATCAGTTTCATACAATCCTTTCATGTCATCAAAACCAAGAACTTCAATTCTCATCTCGATCATCAAAGATCTTTTTCTACTCAATGCATCAACAACTCGGTTAGTGACTCCACTCTTATGTTTTATGACAAATGTATTAACTCTGCAAATATTCTACTCATTTCAGATGTCTCTGATTCAACTTATTCTGACTACCCAAATACTGTAAATCCTTATGATCAGTATACAACACAAATTCACTCGGTATCAAATAATGTCTCCATTTCTTTAGGGCTTGAACAATAGCATAGAATTCTTGATCATACACAAAATATTTTCTTTTTGCATGATTCAGCTTCTCACTAAAGAAAGCAATAGGTTTACCTTCTTGACTCAACACAGCTCCTATTGCACTACCACTTGCATCACATTCAACTTGAAATACCTTATTGAAATTAGGCAATGCTAACACAGGCAATTCAACAACCTTCTGTTTCAAAGTCTCAAAACTTTTATCAGCTCCATGTGTCCACTTAAATTCTCTTTTATCTCCTCTCATAGTCTCAGTCATAGCATTACAAATTGAACTGAAATTCCTAATGAACTTTTGGTAAAAACTTGCTAAACCATGAAATGATCTTACCTCACTAGCATTTTCAGGTGGAGGCCAATTCAAAATAGCTTCAACCTTTTCAAGATCCATTTTCAAACCATCAGCTGAAATCACAAATCCCAGATACACAATCTCCTCTTTCATGAAGAAACACTTTTTCAGGTTAATCAACAACTTTTCTTCTTTCAACTTCTGCAATACTTGTTTAATGTGCAACAAATTCTCTTCTCTGGTCTTACTAAATATCAGAATATCATCTAGGTATACAATCACAAATTTATCCAATAATTTCTTCAAAACCTCATTCATCAATCTCATAAAAGTACTCGGTGCATTAGTTAAACCAAAAGGCATAACCAACCACTCATAGAAACCTTCTCTTGACTTAAAGCAGTCTTCCACTCATCACCTTCTCTGATTTTGATACGATGATATCCACATTTCAAATCAATTTTGGTAAAATACTTTGCTACAGTCAAACTATCCATTATGTCATCCATTCTTATTTCACTGTTATCTTGTTAATTGCTTTGGAATCAGTACACATTCACCATTCTCCATTCTTCTTAGGTGTGAATACAACTGGTACTGCACATGGACTCAGAGTTCCTCAGATCAAACCTTTCAGCAACAATTCTTGGATTTGTCGGTTAAAATCCTGATTCTCGATAGGTGTTAACCGATGTGGTACCTTATTCGGTAAACTATCTCTAGGGCTCAGATCCATTCACTGATCAATACTTCTCTTCGGTGGTAAACCATCAGATACATTATCAAAAATGATCTCCTTATTCTCGGTGAGTATCTTATCAATCTCTTCAGGGATGTTATCCACTGTTTTCTCACTCGGTTTCTTAGGAATCACAGCAAAACATACATTATTCTTGTTTAAATCCTTAACAAACTTTCTTCCTTCCATCAAACAAACTTTCACAGATGTAAAAACACTACTAACAGGTTCTTCAATCAAAGGTAACAAGATTTGTCTTCTCCCATCAGCCCAAATAGAATATTTATGCAATCTTCCATCATATATAGCATGTCTATCATATTGCCAAGGTCTACCCAACAAAATATGACAACAATCCATAGGCATGATATCACATAACACCTTATCATAGTACTTTCCAATTTCCAAATTCACATAGCATTGTTCACTTACCAAGAATGTATGCTCATCCTTGATCCATGAAATCTGATAGGGTCTCGGGTATTTCAACCTTTCCAATTGCAACTTTGTAACCATTTCCTCAGATGCCAAATTCTTCGAGCTTCCACTATCAATGATTACCTTCCACACTCTGTCAGAAACTCTACATCTAGTCTTGAACAAACTTTTCCTTACCGGATCTTCCTTATTACTTTCACTCCATAGTGCTCTCTTGACCATCCAGTTCTTTTCTTTCTCAGGTTCATTTGGTGAATCTTCTTGCACCAAAGCATTTCTACTGCTACCAACCTTCTTCCTTGCATGTTTACACTCAAATGACCTATGTCCTCCACAATTGTAACAAGTTCCTCGGAATCCACCTCTGCTATAACCACCTCGGTAGTTATTGCCTCTTCCTCTAGCCAAACTTTCACCTTTCCACTCGGTCTTGCCTTTATTCAGATTTTCTTTATCTTGATCACATGTATTGTTTTCACCATAGGATCTACCTCTTCCTCTAGGGAATCTACCACCTCTTTTTCTCTGTCTTTGCTCATGTCTTTTGTTCAAATTCTCCTCATCTTTGAAGGTAAACTAATAAGCTTCCTTAATGTTTTCCAACTTAACCAAACTGATTTCTTCTTGGATGGAAATTCTCAACCCATTCAGGTACCTAGCAATTCTTTCCTCTTCATCCTCATCATGTCCAGATCCGATATCTAATCTATAAAATTCCTCAGTATAATCTTTTACCGAGCTATCTTTCTGTCTCAAACTTTGCATTCGCCTAACTAGGTTAATGTGATAATCACATGGTAAGAACTTGCCTTTCAACTTATTTACCATCTTATTCCATACCTTGATCTTGTCTTTGCCTTTCCTTTTTCTGTCCAACTGCAGATGTTCCGACCACAAGGATGCATGGCTTTTCAACTTTGTGCTTGCAATCTTCACCTTCTTTTCCTTAGGAACATTTTCATCCTCAAAATACTTCTCCGTCTCAGTGATCCAATCCATCAATTCATCCGAATCCAGCTTTCCACTATACTCAGGAGGATTAAAATGTGGTGTAGATTTCATATTTATCAAAGCCTTCAACAATCTTTCCTTACCCTAATCCATTGTAGGTGCAGGTTTAAGCCTCATCTTGTTCCTCTTCAATTTCTTCATCACTAACATCTTCAAGATGTCTCCCTCTGCGTTGGGCTGTCTCAACAACTTCTAACCATCTTGAAAACCCTCCGCAATTGCAGGCTAGATAGCAATCTGCTACTCCACAACAAATATCAACTAGGTTTTAACAAGAAGGAACCCTCAACCTAGATTCGCAAATCTAGATCCAGATCTCAACCTTCGCTCTGATACCACCTAACGCAAGGCAGGGCAGGATGAAGGGCCAAAGGAACACCTTAATCACAACGCCCGTGCAGAGATCACACACGCGGAAGCAAAAACACCACAAAGAGAGAGAATGCAGAACAGATCATACATATTCCTCAAATAACTTCGTACATTTCAGGTTGTAAGGCCTTCCTGGTTATGGCCAAATACATTCAATTTGATTACAACAGTCCTCCAACATGCGAGGATTTCTCTTTCAGAAACTATCCTCTATCTCCTAAAATTGATCGCCTAAAACTACAACCAACTACTTAATTTATATAAGAGGCTACTTAATTTATATAAGTCGGCCTTCAGATCCATCATTGGAGAAAGAAACAACCAGATCTAGGTCCACACGCCCCCAAATGATCGATACTAACATTAACTCTGCGACCAAAATTCAATGTAGAAGTCGGCCTCAATAGGAAATCAAAATAAACCACTCGGTAAGCAAGATTAGCGAGCCCTAAGAAATAACTCGGCAAACCAACTGAACAACTCGGTCAGAGAAGGAATCGAGCAACTACCAAGCCAATTCGGTGAAAGAAGGAACTGAGCAAACTGAACAACTCAAACTTATTTTTGGTGGCACAGGATTGCCAAGGACCTGAGACGCTCCTGCATCAAAAAGGTTGTATTCCATATATGACAAAGAAATGCTCGCCATCATGCATGCCTTCACAAAATTCCGATAGTAGCTCGTTGGAGCCAAGTTCGTTGTAAAGTGCAGTGCAGGCTTTCAACTTTGACATTGAATATGTAAAAGGAAAAAATAATGTCGTGGCTAACGCATTATCAAGAAGGCCGACTATATGTTTCTTATCTCAGATCTCGACAGATTGTAGGGCACATTTGTTGGTCGAATATTGCAAGAACACTTTCGCATGCCAACTGCTAGACGAAGAAGTACAGGACGACAGGTATAAGGTGGTTGATGATATTATTTTCTACAAAGGCATAATTTATTTGGTACTTGAATCCAAATTGAAGAAGAAAATCTTAATGGAAATGCACGACTCGCCATTAGCCAGGCATCGGGAATACTTTAAGACCTATAGGCAGATCAGGGAAAGGTTTTCATGGAAGGGCCTAAAGAAAGATATCTTACAGTACGTCTGGGAATGCGCTAAATGTCAACAAAATAAATCCGAACACACTTTGCCAGCGGGTTTACTTCCACCATTACCGATTCCGGAGCAAAAGTGGGACAAAATCTCAATGGATTTCATCTCTGGGCTTCCTAAGGCGCAAGGGAAAGACTTCATCTTTGTGGTGGTTGAGAGATTAATCAAGTATGCGCATTTCTTTGTTGTATCAGTGGAGTATCAGGCCTCACAGGTGGCAGACTTATTCTTCGGGCACATGTTAGGCTTGCACAGGCTCCTTTGAAACATGGTTAGCGACAGTGATAGCTGTTTCCTCAGTACTTTTTGGAAAGAATTATTTCGGCCTTATGGGGCAGAGTTGTCGCCAGGCACCAGTTATCACCCATAGACTGACAGATAGACATAGATTGTGAACAAATGGCTAGAAGGATATCTCAGAAACTATGTTTACGTACAACTGTAATGTTCCTATGTTCTAGTCCCGCCCAAGCTCCCTGAAATTCATTGTACAGAGGCCAGTTATGTTGGTATGAGGAATTGTTCGCTCTTACGGTGGCTGGAGGTGATCGTACGGTAGCTATGAATGACCATATGACAATAGGGAGTGAACATAGGTTGTCTGAGGGTGGCCGTACGGTGGAGGCGGTATGCTTGCACGGTGTCTTGGATTTGACCGTACAGTGGAGGCTGGATGGACGTACGGTGCGTGGAGGGGCTATACTGTGGAAGCTGGATGGTTGTACGGTATGGAGAGTCCGTACAATGGAGTAGGTGGGGCCATACGGTGATGATATTAGAGTCGTACAGTGCAGTGAGAGGGGGATGGCGTACGGTGGGGTTGCAGCCGAGTGGTGGTTATGTGAAGGCCGTACGGGCGGAGACAACGATTAGGCCGTACATGTCGTACGGTATGATGGAGTAGGCCGTACGGGAGGAGGAATGCACAATACTTCGTGACGCCCGCTTGTTTGAAGTTCGCCTTTCCTTCAGGATAATTAGATATGATCCCTTACAGACATAGAGCAATACACCAACCGAATATGTTTGCTAGAAAGATCTATTGAATTTATTGATGGTGCCTCAGATTTGCCAGATCCGATACAAGCAGAACAAGTAGAGTAGAGTGAGGGTTGAATCCCACCGAAACTGCACACAAACCAAATAGGGAGGGTCTTTCACCTCTGAAATAGTGAACAACAGAATCCCAACAGGAATTCGCAAATACAAATCAAATATAAATCTCAACAAATCAAAACTAACCTACACGCCGAGCATAAATACCCTTCGGGGAAAACTCCCGAGAGTACACAAAAGACTCGACGACAACTAAACTATGCCAACAAAAGTAAAGAATGGGCTCGAGATAAACTAAATTGATCGGGACCCAAATACAATAGTTTTAATAGTTATTTAATGACGGGGACATTATAGTCCCCCCCTCCCAATAGTTGCTTGTCCTCAAGCAATTTCAGGCTAGGGTGTTCTAGAATCTCTTCTCCTTCCTAGGTGGCATCTTCAAGGGTAGATCCTTCCAGCGCACAAGAAATTCCTTGATAGTGCGTGTCCTCAATCTTCTCTCCCGACTGTCGATGATTTATGTTGGTTCCAATACTAACTTTCCTCCGTTGTCGAGGTGTGGCAGGTCTCTGGAGACCGTCACTTGTTGGCCCACAGCTTTCTTCAGACAAGAAACGTGGAAGACGTTGTGGATTTGACTTCCCTCAGGTAGGTCCAATTCGTATGCAACTTCGCCCACTCTCCTTGCCACACGGTATGGTTCGTAGAAGCGCGGTCTCAACATCTCCTTCTTGGAAGCCTGCAGAGAAGATTGTCTGTATGGTTGAAGTTGGAGGTATACCAGATCCCCTACTTCAAAACACCTCTCGATTCGGTGCCTGTTAGTGTACTTTTTCTGTTGATTCTGAGTGTGCTGGACATTTTCCTTTAGGGACTTTAAAATATCTATTCCTTCCTGCAGCCAGTCCTTGGCCTTCGGCGTGTGACTGTGACCGAGAGCCAAATTCATAAATGAAGGAGGTTCATACCTGTACAAGGCTTTGAAAGGTTCCATTCCAATGGACATGTGGAAAGTAACAGTACTCTCCCAGGTGTAGCCATTTTACCCATGCCCTCTGTTGTGTCGAAACATAATTTCTGAGGTAACCTTCTAGCCATTTGTTCACAATCTTTGTTTGTCCGTTGGTCTGCGGGTGGTTACTGGTGCTTCGTGACATTTCTGTCCCTGCTAGTCGAAATAATTGTTTCTAGAAATTACTGTGGAAGCGACTATCTCTGTTGCTCACTATGTTTCGAGGGAGTCCACGCAGACGGAACACCTCTCGGAAGAATAAGTCTGCTACCTGTGAAGCGGAAAACTCTGCTGGAATAGCAAAGAAATGTGCATACTTGGTTAATCTGTCGACTACCACAAAGATGCAGTCCTTCCCCTGTGCCTTAGGGAGCTCGGAGATGAAATCCATTGAGATGCTATACCACTTCTGTAGAATCGATAATGGTTGAAGTAAGCCCGCTGGTAGAGTGTGTTCGGATTTATTTTGTTGACAGGTCGAACATTCCCGGACGTACTGTAATATGTCACTTTTTAGGCCCTTTCATGAGAATCTTTCCCTAATTTGTCGGTAGGTCTTCAAGTACCCTTGATGCCCCGGTTAGAGGCCAATCGTGCATTTCTTTCAAGATTTTTTTCAACTTGGATTCAAGTACCAGGTAAATTCTGTACTTGTAGAAAATAATATTATCAACCACCTTATACCTGTCGTCTTGTATTTCTTTGTCTAGGAGTTGGCATGCGAACGTGTCCTTGGAGTATTCGACCAACAAATGCTCTTTCCAATCCGCTGATATTTGAGATAAGGAACATATGGCCGGTGTTCTTGACAAGGCGTTAGCCACTACATTAATTTTTCCTTTTACATATTCAATGTCAAAGTCGAAAGCTTGGACTTTACTTACCCATTTCTATTGTCACTCATTCAACTCCCGCTGTTCCAGAAAATGCCTGAGGGTATTGTGATTTGTACAGACAATGAACTTGGCTCCGACGAGGTACTGTCGGGACTTTGTTAAGGGATACATGATGGCCAGCATTTCTTTGTCCTATATAGAATACAAGTTTTCGGCTCCTGAGAGATTCCGACTTTCGAAAACAATAGGGTGGCAGTCCTGCATTAAGACGGTCCCGATACCCTCTCCGGAGGCATCTCACTCTAGGATGAAAGGTCGAGTGAAATCTGACAGTGCAAGGACCGGACAAGAACTCATAATGCCCTTGAGTTTCTCAAAATTCTGATGTGCCTGTTCATTCCACCGAAAAGATCCCTTCTTTGTTAGATCGGTGACTGTTGCGCTGAGCTGTGAGAATCCCTTCACGAACCGTTTATAGTAACTACACAATCCAAAGAATCCACGAAGTTTTGAAAGAGTCTTCGGGGGTGGCCAATCCAAGATAGCCTGAATCTTCTCTTGATGTACTTGAACTCCTCGGCTACTGACAATGTGCCCCAAATATAATATCTCTGTCATCCCGAATTCACGTTTGGGTCTTTTGGCGAACAAAATTTGTTTCTCCATAATTCGGAGCACAACTTCTAGATGCCTTAAGTGCTCCTCCCATGTCTTACTCTAGATCAGTATATCAGCGAAGAATACCAACAAGAACTTACGCAGCTGTTTGTTAAAAATGTGATTCATGCAAGATTGGAAAGTTGCTGGAGCATTGGTCAATCCTAACGGCATGACCAAAAATTTATAATGCCCATAATGGCAACGGAATGTTGTTTTCTCCACATCCTGTTGCCTCATGCGGATTTGGTGATATCCTGAACAGAGGTCTATTTTAGAGAAATAGATGGCACCGTGTAACTCATCCAGCAATTCATCGATCCTGGGAATTGGATCCCTGTTTTTGATAGTCTTTTTGTTCAGTGCGCGGTAATCTATACACATTCGCAACGTTCCGTCCTTTTTAACAAGAACTACCGATGATGCAAAAGGGTTGGAGCTGGGTCCGATCCACCGTTTATCAAGGAGTTCTTGTATCGTTTTTTCAATCTCATCTTTTAGCCTTTTAGGGTGACGGTACGACATAGTGATAACCAGTTTGGCGCCGGTTTCCATCTCAACAGTGTGTTCAAACTCCCTGTGTGTTGGTACGCCTGGCAGTATGTCGGTGAAGACTTGGTAATGTCTATCCAAAACTGCTTGAAGTTCTTCATTCTGATGGTTAGTTCTTTGTCTCTGTATGGGTTCTATCGAGGCAAAACAGTGTGCGGCCCAGACCACATCGTCATGTCTGAAGATTGCTTCCATCTGTTGGGTTGAAACTTCCTTCGGACCTCCGTTCGACATCCCTCTCTGTGAAGAGCCCAGCTGGCTCTCTCTCTAATTTAATTGCACTTAAATAACTTTCAGAATATATGAACAATAAATTTGAGATTCAATGAACACTTTCAGATTTTCATCATTTAAATAACAACAACAATTTCTTAAGCATTCACTCTATTCCCCTTTTACAACGGAAGTAATTATCCTTTGCATACAATCAGCACGTTAGCAATGGAGATTTATAACAAACGTTAACTATAAATAACACTTCAATTATCAAAATGAAATACTGGAATAATTGCTTAAGGAGACACCTTAATACTTGACGCCACTGGCTGGAAATAAAAAATGCAGCCGGTATCATATTCATGTGCTTCCAAAGGATGACGTCAACCTCTTTAACTTGCCTGTTGCTTGCAACTGTTTGAAACGCAGCTCCAGAATGATCAACCCTGCCTCATGTCAAGGAGACAATACACCAGTAAGCTGAAACCCTCTGCAGATCCGTACGACACCAACATTAAGACTGTACGTCTAGCATTAATTACCACTGTAACTTCCATCTAATACACGACATGCTAAAGAAAAATCACAGCTTCCAAAGACTGCTGCAAATTTGTTCATACAAATTCAGATTCTCAGTAAACACTCCCAAATCTGAAATCGGAAGACAAATCCAATCCTCAACATGAAAACAAATCGAACCCCAGGAGAATAAATTGGTTTGTCTACGGAATAAACTTCTCAGAAATTCCAGTATACATCAGCATTGGATTATGATCTTAGATACAGTTGCAAAATAGACCATCAATTCGTAATGGCTCAAATTGCCAAAAGAGGAATCTGTCCTCAAAACGCTAGCCAGGTAGGCTCTCTCACAACTTCAATAAAATCATAATTCAACAATGGATCATTTTCCTTTCACAAAGCATTGCTTTTATAATTCAAAAGTGTCTTCTCTCACACACTTTTCACTTAAAACACTTTTTATACTTAGGCACATATTGAATAATATAATTTATTAATTCACTTGGCTCCAAAAAAGGCCCTTTCACCAGTATCATGAAATTATGACACGCAAGGTCCTTGTTTGTTGTGCCCAAGATTTAAAACTTTTCATCCTGGTTCCAACGAGCTATAACACTAAGGTATCCAGCATATAATACCAACAAAAATGGCAACCTTAGCAAATTTAATTAAATAATAATAATAAGCCACCTGTCTTGCAAAAACAACTGAAGAAGCATCCGAATCGAAATCTGTCTGGACAAGATTGATCCTGATGATGAAAGATGATGAATGAACTTGACGGGGTGACTTACTAGAAATAGATGCTCTCTCCAAGATTCTTGGAGCCCAAACTAGAAGCCAGAAATGAAAACTGAGAGCATCATTCAACTCCTCTAACTCATCTGAGCTCATCGGAACTATCCATTGACTTACTATAAATAGTAAGTTCACACCAAACACCCTCTAAACACCTCGCCAAACCACGAGGATCACAATAATGACCCGGCACCATCAGATCAATGACCTACAAAAAAAATGGGGACATTACAGTCCTCCCTCCCCAAGATTGCTTGTCTCCAAGCAATCACCGGAACAAGAAACATCACAATCCACCTGGATCCCATAGAATAATATACCGTGCCATTGACACCAACCGTAGGTTCCTGTAACATCACCCAAAATACAAATCAGATAACTCTGTAAAGAGACCCAAAACAACGACTCACCCAAACTCCTGTACTGCATCTGTCTGTGCCCGGATCCCGAAAGAAGTGAACTTCAGGATCATAAAAAACCAAGATGTATGGGAGACTCAGATCCCATACACACTGAACTCCCCTCGTGCTCCCAACTGACCTATATCGAGTGTGTAGACCATTTGCACAATAGTGATGAATACCCCTGAACAAAGTTGTACTAGGACCCGGATATCCACACACTACATAATCTCTGCAGTCACCATAACTCTGTAAGACACCTGCTACTGACTTGCAGACAAAACTCCCATCAACTACTGATTGGGAGAACCCATCCCATAATGAATGATAAGGACTAGGAGCCAAACTACCCTTGCGACAGATGAAATCTTCTACCCGTGGGTCAAAAAACTAATGATGAACATGTCGCACTGTATACTGCCGGTCGGAAACCCCAATCTCTGTCAATAGCTCATCATTACCAAATTGGGGGTCATGAGATGGCTCCAATCTCTGACTCCACATAACTATAGGCTAGGTAGGCCCCTGAGCAACTCTCTCAACAAACCCAACCTCGTAATCCTTGTGGAAGCATTGTAGATAGAGTCTCCACAATCTTCCCTACCAACCTTCGGATAGCACAAGAGCCTCGGATGAGAGTACCCTCAGACACTATAAGAATCCGGTCGCACATCTGTGCTCTCAAGTAAATACTCCATAAATGACTTGGTGCAGTAGAAATTATACGTGGAAGCGTCAACTTGCTCCCCCGCAATCCACAGCTGATCCCTCTGAAAATGTGGTACAGCCAACTGTCATATGCTATCAGCTATGTGAGATGATGAAATAGATTCACTCCCAGCTAAGGGAAGGAAATCAACCTTAGAGCTCAACTCCACTGGTACTCCTACCTCATCTGAACCAAGAGCTCCCATATCCTGAACATGTGTGTTTGCCAAATCATCATGTTCCTCAACACCACCCGTAAGAGAAAACTCACCACCAACCACCTCAATGTGCAATTGAACTGGGTCTGGGACAGGTGTGGACCGTAAATGCTCCAACTCCACAGTTACCTCGTCTAACCGGATCTGCGACTCCTAAAGGGCCCGTTGAGTGTCCTCTAAAACCTCAGTAGTCGCTGTGAGCTCTTGGGTAAGCTCAGTCACCTCCTCTCTATCCATTAGTGCCTCATAAGCTGTACTCCCCCACTCCACCAAGGGATCTCGGTCGGCCACCATCTGTAAGTAGTTATGTCTCAAAATCTTGACAGCCTCACGTAAAGTATGAATCTCTGTCAATGATAGGTAACCAACACAGGGCTCATCTGTCATAGGAGCACCCCAACCATAAACAGCCAACAACTGACGAGCGACAGCAAAATGCTCGAGAGTAGAAGTAATATCTCTCTCATCAACTCGCAACTGGCTAGTCACATGATGACTCTGCACAATAGGCCTCCTACAAACAACCTCAAACGCACTGTCTACACTATGAGAGGAAGCTATATCCAACAAACTCCCCTCAAGATCTCCGTCTCTCTGTGTACTTTCATCTGAGTACACATCAACAAACTGAGTACAGGCATCGGACAGGTCCTCATCTAACCCCGAGGAAGCTGCTGCTGAATCAGACTCAACACAATCTCCAACTACCTTGTCCTCTGCAACCATCTGATAGTCCAGGTCCTGAGACACATCCTCATTAGTTACCGAAGAAGTAACCCCGTCTCTAAAAGTGGAAGCCTTGGCTGTAACGAACTCCTGCCACTCATAAGCTTTCATGTCCTCATCTGTGAGTCCCTGTAACATAGAATTTTGGAACCCACCATCACCATATGACAACGCTGTATCTACACCCAAGGTTAAATATAGAAAGCCAGAAACACTACAGCACTCATCATCCTCGCTCTCAGCATCGCAGATATCTACAATGCTAGTGTCCACATCATCTATCTGCATCTCCTCTAATAACTCTGGCTGCAAACACCACTCAATGTCGTCATGTGAATCAACTATACAGTGGCATGAAACTATGTCGCCCAAATCAACTGCAACACTCCCATCCTGAGTGTCATCACCAGAAAGCTCCATGCACACATCCTCAACACAGGAAGAAACCACTGTCTCTTGTAATGACCTGGCACCATCAGATCAATGACTTGGAAAAAAAATGGGGACATTACACTCTCAGTACAAGCTTTTTGTCGTTTACCTCGAAGGAGAAGTCCATTTGCTTGAAACTCTGTGTATTCATCTTATGTTTCCATCCACTGAATGCCCAGAATGACTTCCATGTCGTCCAAATCGACCACAAAGAAATCATCCGTCATTGTGTGGTTCCCCATGGTGATGCTCAATTGGGGAATCAAATGAGTGCATTTTAACAGGTTTCCTCCCGCTACGTTGACGTCAAATCCCTGTTGTGCCTCCTTGCACAGACTCCGCCGATTCACCAGTGATGATTTAATGACTTTGAGTGTGGCTCCACTGTCCAGCATGACCATGACCCGTTGTCCTTGGAGGGTTCCCCGGACCCGGAATATTGTACATCTTGGAGTTCCCACCAGAGTAGCAATGGCGCCTCCTCTCTTCAAGAGTGTGGCTATTCTTTCTGCGCGAATGAGGTTTACCTCTCCGGAAGCTTGTTGTTCACTTTCTTCGGCTTCGGGTGTTTGTTCTTCCTCACCGTCGGATGATACCTCAAGGTAATGGATTTTTTCGTTTGCCAAGGCATCGATGTCCAGGTACCCATGGCTCCTTTCAGTTGAAACAAAGTTTCTTCTTTCTGAGTTCCTACCTAGTTCCCCCCTGTAACAGGGGCCTCCTAGGTGGGGGTCTGCTATCTATTTGCCTTGGAGCGAGAGGTGGTTTGGACTGTGAGTAATATTTGGTGTTCGAAGAAGATGTCGCCATGTCACGTGCCTTCTTAATTGCCTCCGTGAGTGTGATGGGGTTGAATCCCTTCACCCATCCTTTCAAGGGTTCCGCCAACGCATCCTTAAGCAACACCACCAATCGACTTTCTGAAGTATCTTTTACCAAAACAGACATTCTCTGAAATTCTGCTATGTAACCATCGACTGTGCCAGATTGCTTTAGCTGAGCCAATTCTTTTAAATTCAGTTCTGGATCCCTTCCATCGAAACGGTCTATCAATCTCTCAGTGAATTCAGCGTAGGAATTTATTTGGTCGTGGCCGAGAGTAACCATGCCATGATGCCACCATTCATGGGCTATTCCTTCTAGATGTACTGTGGCAAATTTGATGGCCTCATCTTCCGTCTCAGATCGTCATTATAATAGCCATGCTTGTTTCCGCCAAAGTACCTCATTCTTAGCTCATCATAATCTTTGTAGGATATATCTCCTTGCATATTTGCGTTCCTCCAATCTTCCCGAAGTTGATCTTGTATTTCCTAGAAGGTTGGTTGCTCTCCCCGCCGTTCTTCCATCCGTGGAAGGAAACTTGGCACTGACGGTCGAGAGCATACGGTTTGGGGATTTGCCCGTCCCGAGACAGAGTTGTCACTTTGTTCAGCAGATACCTTGCTTTCAGCCAATTTTCGCAGTGTCTCTTCCATGAGGTGCTGCGTGTCATTTATGTGTACCTGGTTCTTAGTGAGTTCTCTCAGAAGAGTCATGACTTCAACCGCAAGATCTTGGGGATCAGCCATTCCACCGACTGAGTGAGATCTGCTCCTTTTCTTTGAATATACTCTTCTTCAATACCCACAAGCTGGCAGAATCACCAGCTCTGATACCACTGTAATGTTCCTATCTTCTAGTCCTGCCCAAGCTCCTTGAAATTCGTTGTACGTAGGCAATTTATGCTGGTGCGAGGAATTGTTTGCTCTTACGGTTGTTGGAGGTGATTGTACAGTAGCTATGAATGACCATACAACAACAGGGAGTGACTGTACGGTGTCTGGGGGTGGCCGTACGGTGGAGGTGGTATGCCTACACGGTGTCTTGGATTTGGCCGTATGGTGGAGGTTAGATGGACGTATGGTGGAAGCTGGATGGTTGTATGGTATGGAGAGTCCGTACGGTGGAGTAGGTGGGGCAGTATGGTGATAATATTAGAGCCGTACGGTGCAGTGAGAGGGGGATGGCGTACAGTGGGGTTGTAGCCGCGTGGTGGTTATGTGAAGGCCATATGGGTGGAGACAATGATCAGGCCGTACAGGTCGTACGGTATGATGGAGTAGGCTGTACGGGAGGAGGAATGCACAGTACTTCGTGACGCCTGCTTGTTTGAAGTTCTCCTTTCCTTCCGGATAATTAGATATGATCCCTTACAGACACAGAGCAATACGCCAACCGAATGTGTTTGCCAGAAAGATCTATTGAATTTATTAATCGTGCCTCGGATTTGCCAGATCGGATACAAGCAGAGTAGGGTGAGGATTGAATGCCACCAAAATTGCACACAAACCAAATAGGGAGGGTCTTTCAGGTCCGAAATGGTGAACAACAAAATCCCAACAGGAATTCCCAAATACAAATCAAATATAAGTCTCAACATATGGAACTAACCTATACACCGAGCATAAATACCCATTGGGGAAAACTCCCGAGAGTGCACAAAAGAGCTGACGACGACAACTAAACTACGTGAACAAAAAGAAAGAATGGGCCCGAGATAAACTAAATCGATCGGGACCCAAATACAATAGTTTTAATAGTTATTTAATGACGAGGACATTACAACAGAGAGCATGGGTCAAGTGGCTATATCTAGGGGACTGTTGTTACAATACCACCTATCACATTGGGATGGAACCCTTGAAGATGTTGTACGGGTATGAACCCCCTTCATTCGTGGACTTGGCTCTGGGTGACAGTTGCGCACCGAAGGCCAAAGAATGGCTACAGGAGGAATAAATATTTTAAGGTCCCTCAAGGAAAATCTCCAACGGGCTCAAAATCAGCAGAAAATGTATGTTGACAAGCATCAGATCAAGAGAAGTCTTGAAGTCGGGGATTTGGTGTACCTCTGATTTCAACCCTACAGACAGTCCTCTCTGAAGGTTTCTGGAAAAGAGAAGCTGAGGCCGCGTTACTACGGACCCTACCGTGTGACCAGGAGGGTGGATGAGGTTATATACGAATTGGATCTACGTAAGGGAAGGCGAACCCACAACGTCTTTCACATTTCTTGTTTGAAGAAAGCCGTGGGCCAATGCATCACGGTCTCAACAGATTTGCCACCCCTCGACGATGGAGGGAAGTTAGTATTAGAACCATACAAGGGGTGAAAGAATTTCTTGTACGCTGGAAGGATCTACCACTAGAAGATGCCACCTGGGAAGGCGAAAAGATTTTGGAACACTCTAGCTTGATATTGCTTGAGGACAAGCAATTGTTGGGATGAGAGGACTGTAACGTCTGTGTCATTAAATGAATAATAATTGTTGTATCTGGGTCCCGATCGATTTAGTTTATCTCGGGCACATTTTATTTTTTTGGCGTAGGTGTAGTTGCTGCCTTCGGCTCTATTTGTGCACCCTCGGAAGTTGTCCGATGGGTATTTATCTCCGGTGTGGAGGATGAAATTGAGATGTGTGAAGTTTTGATGTTTTATTTTAATTGTGAATTCCTGTTAGGATTCTGTTGGTTGCCATTTCGGAGGTGAAAGATCCTTTTTGGTATTCGCAGTTTTGGTGGGATTCAACCCTCACCCTATTCTGTTTGTTCTGCTATATCGGGTCTAGCAAATTCGAAGTACTATCAGAAATATCAGTAAAGTTTCCTTGCAAATATTTTTGATTTTGTATCTAGCATATTTTGTATCACGTATCTCTCATTTAACATAACTGTGCACATTGAGGACAAACACCATTCAACCATACGACCTTTTGTTGTGTTACACAGACACTGTATGGTCTACCATCGTACGGTCTTCTTGGCTACCCTTCGACCTTCATGATCACTGTACAATCTGTTGTGTCCACCATACAGACTGTTGAATCCACCGTACAGGCCTGCTACTATTGTATCCACCGTACGATCCAAACTAGAGATAGATAAGGTATCAGAAGGTGCTTATTTCCAGTCACGTCGTGGTTGGGGACATTACAGTCTTGAAAGAATTCTATGCTCTCCTTCACTCCTGTCATTCTTTCACCCCTTGTATGGTTCTATCATGTTGTCGTTCTTGCCTCGTGTTGTTCTTTAGTTACCATAAAAGCCATAACATAATCTTTCAAGCTAGAATTTTGCAGATCTGGAAGAGTATGCGTATAGGATGAGCGGAAGGCCTTTGAGCAACAAAGGATGGAGAAAAGTGAATGAAATCAGCTTTTTAAATGGGAGGAAAGGTTGAAAATTGGGTATTTTTGGAGCACTGCAAGTGGATGAAATGCAAATATATGGTACGGAAATGAGAGGCAAGTGCGTATATATACAAGCGGGGTACTTCTTACTCATAAGTGGGGTTTTTAATTCCAATTACGAGTCATTTGGAGGGAGTTTTCTGCCTGCAAACACACTTTTAAAGTCCAGTTGCAAGTTGGAAAGAGACTTCGTTTGCACTTTGAAAACACTTGCAAGTGGGGTTTTAAAGTCCACGTGCAGGTCGGGGAAACACTTGGATCTTTTTGGCAAAATAAACTTACAAATAGGGTTTTTAATTCCATTTGCAAGTGGGAAAAATATGCACTCTTGAAGTTTTCTCTTTGTGGGAAGAACTTGCATTGCTTGCGAGAACAATACTTCACAAATCTCCTCTTCAAAACCAAAATGTGAAGAAAAAGATGATTGAACTTTGAAGAAAAAGCTTTAAATCCCTGTTGGTTCGAATTTAGAGAATGACCCCCAAATTTTGTTTAAATAAGCATCAAGACTTAACAAAATCTACTCAGCAATCAACGTAATTTTGAGTCTTTGACGAACTCTTGACAAATGGCTGAGAATGTAAATATGAATGCTAAAAAATAGCACTCGAAAGACTTGTTCAAATATGCAAGACGTAGTGTCAGATTGTGATTGTAAGCCAACTTGCAAAAGAAGCAAACAATGGCGCCCCAGGGAGAAAATTTAGTTGTGTTTCTCATTACAAGTTGCATATAATTTGTTTTGACCTTGGATGGGCTTCTTCGACGTTGCTGCAAGTATAAAACACACTTTCCTTTACAAAAAATGATGTGAATGCTCTGGACGGGCTTTTGAATTCAAAATTCAAGTGCTGAATGTGTTTCTTCCTTTCAAAAACACTTGTGAATGCCCTAGACAGGCTTTTTATTTTGACACAGTCATGGTCGGAGAGTCCCTATAGGAGATTTCCAAACATGAAGCGACCAAAGTCACACAGCGGAAAACATAACACACAACAATATCTAATAGCAATTCAACTTTTATTCATCAATAATCGAGTTTACAAGCAACATGCCGGGCTGTAGGGCCTTCTCGATTATGGCCAATTACATCAGAATTACAACAATATCAACAATGGTCCAACTCTCCCTAGCTAGCCCAAATCTGTAACAACAACAACTGGTTGGACTACAAAGGCAGATCTAAATTTGAGCTCGAAAGCCTCCAAACAATCTCCTTGTTCCAAAACAATACTAGCTCTGCTATGCTTAGAATAACTGATTGAATTATCCCTCAGATCAGAATATCCTCTCTCTCTCTCTCTCTCTCTCTCTCTCTCTCTCCTCTAAAAGAACTGCCGATACCCTTCCTATATACTACACAGCCACAAGTCGGCTTTACAACAAATAATTAATTACAAAACATCAGTTGGCTCTCACATAGCCTTACAAATAAAATAATTCTTCATGTCGGCCTTGAAACGGTCATCAAATCCACATAGAAGAATGCAACATGCCAGATTTAGGTCCCCACACGTCCAACGGTCAATCCATAACTCAAGGAGCACAACCCAAATCAAATGCACCAGTGAGCCAAGCCGATTCATCCAAACAAGCAAGTCGGTTAGCAAGAGCACCGAGCGCCAGTACCAGTCAGTAACATAATATCGAGACCCAGTCGGTAACCGAACACAGAAACCCAGTCGGTAACTGAGCACCGAAATCCTCAATCGAGCAACAAATACACCGAGTCATCAATTCTGTCGGTGAAGCCAAGCAGACTCCCAACTGAGAACCACCACCGAAGTGACTACCAACCACCAAGCTCCATCGGTGAAGACAAACCAGCTTACAACTGAGAACTAACATAAAGAGACCAAGAATCGCAGGTCTCCAACCGGGATACAACAGAAATCCAAAATCAAAGACAAACATATTTTTGGTTGATACAGGATTGCCAACTAACCTAGGATTCTCCTGCATCAAACACCCCAGGTGCGAAAAGGATGTTCTCAGCAACTCAATGAACATCTTTCAGGATTCAACCATTAACATACCTTGCCACCTTTTCTTTAGAAAGTTCTCTATGCCCAGACTGAATTGTTAACTTATAAAACTCCTCGGTATAATCTTCCACAGTCATGTCCTGTTTTAAATTTTGCAATTTCTTAAACAACTCAAGTTCATTGTCGGCAGCGATGAACTTGGCTTTTAATTTTGGCACCATCAACCTCCACCGATTGATCTTCTTTTCACCTGCTTCCTCTTTGTCTCTTTGCAATTCTTTCCACCATAATGCAACATGTCCTTTCAATTTTGTCTTTGACAACCTCACTTTAAGACGATCTCCAATGTCTTCTAGCTCAAATTAATCTTCCAACTCACCGATCCAATCAATCGTGTCCTTGGGTTTCAATGTACTTGAGAAATTAGAAACTTCCATTCGGTAAGATGTATTCAACTGAGCTCTAGATCTTTGCAACCAATCAATTCTGTCTCCACCAAATCTATCCATCCAGTTAGCTCTGTCATCACCACTAGATCCAATAGCTTCAAAATCTTTGGCAGCTTCCTCATAACCATCATCAGTTCCAAGATTCCTCGACATACTAGCAATAGCTCTCATAATCTCAGTGACCATTTCATTCTTCACTAACATCATCTCAAATCTAATATCTCATTTCAATTTCTCTGTTATTCTCGTTTCCATAGCGTCATAGAGATCTTCAATTGCCCTAGGGTCCAATCTTCTCGGAGACATCTCCAAAGATTTTCTAAAACCCTCTGCAACAAACCCTAAGTTGAGCACCTTGTGACAACCTCAGAGCTGTCTGCAAGTTAGATCTCAACTTGCTACCTTGCATGAACAATTAGACAACATTTCACAGTGTCTTTTATGTATTGAGAATGTGAGTATGGAGCTACCTAGTGATGACACTCACGATGGGAGTGTTACAGATGAGTCAGGTGACATAGATTCATGCCACAGTGTAGGTGATTCACGCGATGACATTGACTCATGTATGCAGCCAGAGATAGCAGAGGGGTTTTAGATAGATGATGTTGATACTAGCATCGCAGATACCTCTAATGTTGAGAGTGCGGATGATGGGTGTTGCAGTGTTTCTGGTTTTTTTATATCAGACTTGGGGTGTGGACTCAGCGTTGTCATTCGGTGGTGGTGGGTTCGAGGATCCTTTTCTGCAGGGACTCACGGATGAGGATAGGGAAGCATATGAGTGGCAGGAGTTTTTTCAGCCAGGGCTTCCAGTCCTTCGGTTGAATTGTTAGTAGAGGTACCCAGTAGTGATACCTCGTTGGTGGACATGTGTGAGATTGATAGCGCATGTGAGGCGAGGGATAATGAGGTTGCTACCTTGGTGACTCATGAGGATGACTCTACCTGCAGTGAGTCATGCTTGATTTATTAGACCTTGGGCGAGGACTCTGAGTTGTTGGCGGGTGAGGATAGGTCCCAGGATCTAGATTGTCATGTGGTTGCAGAGGACGAGGTAGCTGAGGATTGTGATGAGACAGATTCAACAACAGTTTCCTCGGGGGTAGATGAGGATGAGTCCAATGTCAGTATGCAGTTTGTAGATGTGTGCTCAGATGACAGTACATAGAGATACAGTGATCTTGAGGAGAGTTTGTTGGATACAACTTCCATAGTGTGGACAGTGCAGTTGAGGTTGTAGATAGGAGGCCCGTTGTGCAGAGTCATCATGTGACTAGTCAGTTGAGAGTTGGCGAGACAGACATTACTTCTACTCTCGAGCATTTTGATGCTGCTCGTCAGCTGTTGGCAGTGAACCTATGGGGTGCTCCTATGGCAGTTGAGCATGGTGGTGGTTACATTTGTCTATCAGAGATTCAGTCCTTGCGTGAGGCTATCATGATTTTTAGACAGGATTATTTATAGTTGGTTGTTGACTGAGATCACCTAGTTGAGTGGGGGAGTACGACATATGAGGCACTAATGGACAGAGAGGAGGAGGTGAGTGAGGTTACTCGAGAGCTCACAGTGACTTCTGAGGCTTTAGAGGGCACTCAATTGGCTCTCCTGGAGTCGCAAGGATGTTTTGCCGAGGTGACTGTGGATTTGGAGCAGATTCAGTCTTTACCAGCCATAGATCCAATTCAGTTACATATAGTAGTGGTTGGTGGTAAGTCAGCGTCCACAGTTAGTAGTGATGGATGTGTTGGGGACACGGTTACATCCATTTTTGAGATAGATGTAGTAGTTACAGTTGAGGTGAGTGCATCAGTGGAGGATAGTAGGGAGAGTTTTGTAGTATCAGGTTCTCCAGTTGTTAGCACTATGACAGATGATACAGAGAAGGTTGTTGAGAGTCGCGAGATATCAGGAGCAGATTCGCTAGTGAGTTGTGTGCCAGTTTCTTACACTACTGATGTTTCACAAGACATGGATAGAGTATCATCTGGTCTTGAGGCTAGTCCTCATGATGATTTGTTTCCATTTGCTCGAAGCAAATCTATTTCTTCTTCTCACACAACTGATAGCAGTAGGCAGTTGGGAGTGCCACAGTTTCCAAGGGATCGGTTGTGGATTGCAGGGGAGCAGGTTGATGCTGCTTCGTATAATTTCTACTGCATAGAGTCATTTATAGAGTACTTGCTACTTGCTTGAGAGTTCGGTTTTGCGGGAGGGACCCTTCAGGACTTTTGAGGGTACGCGCATTCGGGGTTCTTGCAGCATTCAACTTTTAGTGGGAAAGATTGTAGATACTTTGACTACAATGCTTCCTCATAGGGATTTTATGGTTGGGATTCTTGAGCGGGTTATTCAATATCCTACCCAACCAGTTGTTTAGAGTCTGAGATTAGAGCCATCTCTTGATTCTTGGATTGTTGTTGATGAGCCTTTGTCAAAGTTTGGAGCATTTCATCATGACTACACAGTGAGGAGCGCTCATCACTTCTCTTTTGACCCACCGATTGAGGACTTGTTTGCGTGTCGGTGTGGGTTGGCTCCAGGGTTATATCATTCTTTTTGGGATGGGTTTTCTCCATCTATAGTTGATGGGGTTGGTTACTGCAAGTTACTAGGAGGTGACTTGCAGGGTCAGTACATCTAGGATGGTTTTGCAGAGGATGGATATCTAAGTTTCGGTATAGTTGTTTTTGGGAGTTCTTGTCCCTGTTGCACAAATGGGCTTCATTCTCAGAGCAGATTGGTAGGGTGTGCAGGGAGATTTGATCTATCAGTTGATATCGGATATCCATTCTTTCTCGTTGTGGATGGATGTGAGTTAGGTCTCTACTAGGATCCAGGTGGAGACAGGCTTAGCACCGTGGATTGGTTGAGTTGCCATGGTCGGCATGCTGACAGAATGTTCAGGATAGCTTTATGGATAGAGTTATTATCACAGGAGTTTGTAGATGGTGTCAAAGATATTGCACACTTTTCCTTGGGATCCGGGTGTATCAATATGTGCCTTTGGTTCCAGTGATTGCTTGAGGACAAGCAATCTTGGGGAGGGAGGACTGTAATATCCCCTATTTTTAGCAGTTGGCAGGTAGTCAGTGAGGCCAGTCCATCCTTGTGATCCTTGTGGTCTGGCAGGTTGTTTAGAGGGTCCATGGAGATCGACTTGCTATTGATAGTAAGTGACAGTTTCCATTTCTGACAGGCACCTAGGCGTTATATTTAGTACGGTGATGGTATTGGCATTTTCAGTGGTATATATTAAATTAAGATTATAATTCGCTTTTGGGTGCCTAATGAGGGTATTAATCATTAATTCACATGGAATATAATCCTAAGTCTTAAAAGCAATGCTTGTAAGTGAAAGGTGTGTTGAAGAAGCCTTTTAAGTGAAAAATGTCTTCATGAAGCTTTAGCTTTGGAGTTACTTATTAATTCAAAGTTATTAAATAAGGCTTCTAATTGAAAAGTGTGTTGATTAGGGCTTTTAAGTGAAAAGTGTGTGAGAGAAGCTATTTGCCTTTGGTGTCTTGAAGACAATATCTTTAATAATAAAAGCAATGCTTTGTGCAAAAGCAATTCATTCATGATGCTTATTTTTATAAAAGTTGGGTGATGAGGGTTTGAGAATATTTTCTTCAAGCTGAGACGATTTCTCTCTTGAAGTTATTGCACTTTAAGCCAATGATTTATATTGGTGAATTGTGTCCAGATTTTTTGTGACTGCAATTGGGATCAGATTGCCAATGAATTGTGCCTTAAATTTGTTTATCAACAGCAAATACAACAGTACGGAATTGTTCAAAAACGTGCCAAGTCAATATTCAGAGACAGCAGCAAATAAGGGTTAAGAGACGGCTATCAATGATCGAATTGGTCAATTCAAAAAGGTTCAGAATTCCTGAATTTTGTGTAAGTGAAGGTGTACGTTTTATGGAGGCTGCATCAGATTTTCTACAAGCTGCGAATTCAGTGTGTGAAGGTAACGTTTCCTACCACTGAGCCACAATCAGTTTGTTGGAGTGCGGTTTAGCATTTATTCGTATTGATTTGTTGTGAAAGGCTGTTGTTTCCATTTTGGGCTTCACAAGTGATCAATCAAGGCTGCTGCGATTTCTTGTACGCAGCGATTTATGTATGCCAGTAGCAGATGTATGAGCAATAAAATCAGGTGCAATGATATTTTGCTCTTAGTTATTCAATACTGAATAATTTGAAATGTTTAGACAAGAAACAACGCAACTAGAATTAGTGTTCTAACTTTGGGATTGTGTTCCTAAAGTTTTTTTTTAGAATTTCAGTTGCATATCCATATGCTGGAACCCTTTAAAATTGCAAAACGATTCAAAACAAAAGAAATAAATATCATCTTTAGCATTGTTTGAGCAAAGAGCCAGCAGGGCTTTTATAGTGGTATCAGACCATGGAGCTACCTAGTGATGATACAGAAGCGTGAGCATTCTAGAGGTAGGCCTGCACCTGAAAGACAGAGGCCTAGGCAGTCAAATTTGCAATAGGCAACCAGCAAGATGACCTTGGACCATTATGATGGTAGTGGCAAGGTTACAGCAGGAGTTTGGGTTCATAAGCTCGACACTTACCTAGCTTTGCGTCCCATGACTGAGGAGGATGCCATCCGCTTTGCTGTGTTGCATCTGGACGGAGTAGCTCATGATTGGTAGTACCCTGGGCTAGGGTCTCTACGACACGATCAGATCATCTATTGCCAGTAGTTTGTTGACAGGTTAATAGACCCTGAGACTTATTTCAGAGAGTTGGCTCAATTGAGGCAGACAGGTGGCTTTGAGGCCTTTATCATTGAGTTTCAGCGGTTGTCTATTAATGTCTATGACATTTCTGAGAGGAGAGTTATGCTTTTTGTGGAGGGTTTGGTTGAGCCTCTTAGAGGGTGGGTTAAGTCTTTGGATCCACCTACCTTGCAGGAAGCTATGAAAAGGCAAGGAATTTGGAAGCATCTACTCCATGGTGCAAGTTTGCTTCGAAACCTTCTACCTCATCTTATGATAGGACAGCTCCTAAAAAGGATGATAGAGTTGAATTTAAGCATCCTACAGCAACTCCTTTAGATCAAGAAACTTTGAATGATCTAAGGAGGAAAAAATTATGTTTTCATTGTAGGGGACCTTATGATTTTAACCGTGATTGCCCTATGAAGCCAAAAGGGAAAAATAAGATGATGGAATGGTATTATGATGATGTGGATAATTCTGATTTTAATGAACAACAAGCTGATTATGAGCATGACACCCATGAGGCTTCAGGTGATGGTGATGAGAAGGTAGATGAGTCTTACTTCAAGGTTGTTTACCTTTCTAGCATGAGAAAGGAAGGGTCTCTCAAGATGCATGGACTCTTGGTAAGGCAACGTGTCATTGCTCTTTTTGACACAAGTGCTACGCACAACTTTATTGATTCATGCTTGGTTGCCAAGAGAGGGTTTGAAAATGAAGACTTTGAGGGACTCAGAGTACAAGTGATTGATGGTTATACTCTTGTAACAAGATGATGACAGTCCCAACCGGTGCTGAGAGGGGAGGGGTGAATCAACACCTATTCAAAACTTTAAAGAAAATCTGATGTAGTATACTACAACTGTAAGCAGAACACATTCTAGCATAAAATATAGCATCAAACAATCAACAATAAGCAACACCAGATTTATCACATGGATACCCAAATTGGGAGAAAACCACGGTGTCAGAAAACCTCACAAATTCTGCACTCTTCTAAAGTGTACCTTGTTAGGAGTCTTCCCTGTTAAAAGATTACATACACACTGTTAGATGCCACTCGGTTAAGGGATTTGATATAATAAGGCCTGTTAGAGTCTGCCTGGTTAGAGAACTTTGAACACCTAAACAGATGTCACCCGGTTAAGGGATTTAGTACAAGGGACCTGTTAAAATCCACCCAAAATACTGGGATTTCACTATTGTAATTGTTAGAAAACAATAGAGGGTTTGATCTCTTAATAATGGCTTTGCTTAGCCTGATAAGATCTCTGTTATACTCAACTGAGAAACATCATCGGCCGCTGCAGGTATGTTCTCCTTGCTGTTGTGCTCCTCTGCACACTCTTCTTTCTTCTCTTTTCTCTTCACCTTAGCTTCTTCAACATACAAGTTCACTCTTTACTTTGGCAGAATGAGCGCAAACTATATTCTTGTCAGGCAGTTGAATATATAGACCTCTTGCCCTATTTTCTTTTCTCATGCACGACTTGTTTAAAGATCACCTTCAGATCCATCACCCAGTGGAGTATTAGTTCACTGAGGAAACATCTAATGCATGCTATGCTTTATCTGCTTTATGAAAGAAAACGACAGATGCGTGTGAAAAACTTTCCTTCACAAGAGATATCTGCATGATTCAATGCCACAAACTCCGGCATTAAAACCTTCAAATGCGCCTTGTACCGATCGTCTTGATAACTCAAAGTCTACCAGATTTAGTGCAGTGAATCCCGGTCGAAGAGTTAGATAACTATTTGTTGACTATGACTTTCCCCGGTTCATCTATCATGATGTAGTCTTTACTTGATCGGTAAAGATCCTTATGTTGAGCACAGGTAACAGCTTTGACCTGTCACCTTCCCTTCCTTTGGCTATACCGGTTGCATCCTTTCCTCGATTTCTGTTACTGGTTGCATCTCCCTTGGTGACCGGTTACCTTGATGATCAAATAAAGTCTCTTCTTTCTTGCACATGTCACCTTTTGCCAAACCAGTCTCTCCTTGCACTTGTTGTTGTCTTAGCTTCACAGATCCAACACCGGTGTCCTTAGTCACAAATGTCAACACCTCTTTGCCAATCAATGACAATACCTCTTTTGCCATGTACCCGTTGCAATCTTACCGGTTACCATCTAATGGCAACAGATGATTTCCAAACTTCATGTAAAGTTAAAAAATTATTCCTTCAAGGGAGATTTTTATGTGGTTGACATGGGCAGCACAGATATAGTTCTTGGGATGGGCTGGTTGCATACACCTAAGGACATTTACATGAACACCGAGAGGATGGAGTTGAGATTTATGAAGGATGGCAAAACTCACATTCTTAAGGCTGTCAAGAGTGGTGATCTGAAGATGATTTCTTTCAATCGTATGCAGCATTTGGTAGGGCATGATGACATTGTTGATTAGGCAGCAAAGTGTAGGATGTTGCCTACTTCGGATAGTACAGATGGGCCAGCTTATCATCCTGATATTCAACAGCTCAGAATTAAACACTCTAAAGTGTTTAATGATTTACCACATGGCAGATCACCTGATAGATGGATTGAACACATTATTGAGTTAGAGTAGGGCACTAAGCCCATTATGATTACTCCTTATCGACACCCTAAGCGACTGAAGGATGAGATAGAGAAGACCATTCAAGAGCTGCTCGCTATGGGACACATTAGGCCGAGTAAGTCTCCTTTTGCTTTATTATTATATGTCGTTGGAAAGCTTGTGAGAAGACCTACAACAATGAGTTGGTTGACACCAACTTGTTTAGCTTTTGAGCCCAGTTAAGGCTTTCAAGTCCCTCAAAATTGCATTTGAAGTTGTCTTGTAGGAGTTTTCCAAAATAAAAATTGTAATGTCTCTCGAATGCCATAGGATATTGAGATGATTCTTTCACTATTGGCTTTATTTCACCATTCTAGAGTTTTGTGTATGATTTCATGCAAAATTGCCAACTTATTAAAAATGGTAACCCTATTTTTTAGCCTAATTAAAAATTATTCACCAAAGTTAACAAAAGTCAAAATAAACAATATTTTTGTGTGATGCAGGATTGCCATTACACCCTAGATGCTCCTACATCATCTCTTTCCAATGAGCTATAAAACTGAGTTGTCCAATAAATTATTTTAATTGAAATTGTGACCTTAGTGAAATTAATTAAATATAGCTCACAATTACACTCGAGTAGTGACAATTGTCAAAATGCATTGGATTCGAAAAATGACTACTCAATTGTGATACTATTGATGAATGATGCTAATAGGACTTGACCACGTTGCATACTATAAATAGAGGCTTCCTCCAAGAATCATGGAGACCAAACCAAAAGCCGGAAATAACATCCGAAAGCATTAAATGAATCCTCTAATATCTTAGTTTTGGCAAATTTAAGTTGTGATTGGTGAAGATAGATGCAAACACCATTCCCACTGGTATAGGTACATCGGTAGATCACTCATATTACTTTTTAGGCACCGGTAGACTAAACAGAGTACAAAGTACCGGTCTTAGAGTGCATACAAGGGATGAACCGGGTATGAGGTCATACCGGTCAAGTGCATAATAATCCGCACTAGATTATGCGGAGCTGTCTGTTTTAAAACCGGATTATTCGAAGTATCCACCGTTTAGAACCGGTGTTAGCTTTTTAACAAGAGTTAGTTTTATTTTTACGCGGATGTTTCAAGGTAAACTCTAGATCATCTTGCAAAGCTTTTTGCTGCATGATTTTTGGGTGAGTTTACAGCTTGGCGGTTCTATGAGTTAGGTTTTAATAAGATCAATTTCTTATAAATACAGGTCATAGGACACAAAAGAAGCGTTGTTGAATATATAGAGCAGGAGAGAGATATCTTCTGAGAGAAGCTACGATCACAGAGGTGAAAGGCAGAAAGGATCAACAGCCAGGTAGAACAGGAAAGTCAACAGGGATGATCTAATCAGACAGAGAGTGTCAATTAAGATCATTGCTTTTATACTGTTAAAGCATATTCAAATCCCTCTATCAGGGTGAACCGTAATAGGTTCCTTGTATAAATCCTTTAACTGGGTAACATCTTAGTTGATGTTGAAAGTCCTTTAACAAGGCGGCTTCTAACAGAATCAAGATCTTAACCGATCTTCTACCAAATCCCTTTATCGGGTAGCACTCTTGCAAGTGCTTTGTAAGCTCTTAATCGGGCAGCTTTGTTACTGCAGTAGTGAAGTTGTGAGCTCTGTCTCATTGTGGTTTTTTCCTTCTAACCGAGGGTTTCCATGTATATATGATGTGTTGATCTGAGTATTTCTATTTCTGTTTGTGAATGGTTATTTACATTTTTTTTATTCTGCAAGAATCTTTATACAAGGTTTAATTGAAGATAGAAATAGTATTTATTGATTCACCCCCCCCCTCGTCAGTAACTGGTTAGTAATAACAATTCGTATCAGAGCCAATTCTGTTAGATATAAAGCTTAACCGCTCGAGAAAAAGATCGTGGAGGGTTACAGGTATTAGAAGCAGCTTGAGGAAGCCAATGACATCATTGCCTCTCTTGAAATAGGCTGAGAAGATCCCTTGCTAAAAGAAAGGAGTTGGCTCTGCAATTGAGTGAGAGCATTGAAACAATTGGTGGACTCTCTGGGCAAAGTGGATTAGATGAAGCTGAGGAGGCAATCTCTGAGCTCATGGAGAGAAACCAGATCCTAAACGATCAGATCTCAAACCTAAAAAGGGAGTAGGAAGATAATGCCCTGAGAATGACTGAACTGATTGAGAAAAAAAAGGAAAGATGAAGATGAAAGAAACACTGCAGTTAAATCACTAACAGCCTCTGAGAGAGCAAGAAATCTAGCTGAAGAAGCTGTAAGGGAAAGTGATCTTGTCGTTCTGCAACTTCAAGAAGACATGCAAAAGATTTGGCATGATAAATATGATGCATGCAAGAGTGTAATGTCCCTTGTTCTTCTACTTCTATAAAATCCTGCAAAATCGAAGTGAGTACATGATATCATAAAAATACATATATAACTATGTGCTCTACTCTAAGTTAGTAATGGGAAAATGGTCCTTAAGGCTGCCTTTGAGTCGGCTTCATAGCATCCCCGGCTTGAGAGACATTCGCTCCCTCTAAGCATTTGGGTCCTCGGCACATCATTCCCAGAATGCTGCCCATAAGGTCCTCTTGGAAGCAACTATTTGCATTCCAAGCCTACGCATATGCATATGACTGGGCTATCAGTATATATACTGCCATCGAGACTAGGGAAATGGCTTAATTTCCTCTAGCCCCCTCCAGATACGGGGATCCTACCGTATCATCAAATGTTTGAGATATTAAATCTCGAGACTAGGAAATTATCATAATTTCTTCTAGCCCCCTCCAGATATGGAGACCATCCTTCGATGAATACTTTATTCATACGTATGGCTCATATCATCACATATATAATCATTAAGATCTATATTAGAAATATAATTGAAAATAGTTCTTTGCATTAACTATGATACAATTATCCATAAAAAAAACATAATTACATAATCAATATATATATACGTGTATATGAATATATATATATATATATATATCCTGAGATTTCACATTTTTATACTTATTTAAAAAAAATATATTCTGCATCTTAAATAACACATAAATAAATAAATAAATTATAATTTTATATATATATATATATATATATATATATAATCCTTTATCCATACCTTAATGCGGTGTCTGGTCTGACGTACTGCAGATCGAAATATTTTTAATCCTTATGCTTTTGTTTCCCTCTCTTCTTAATATCTTATTCTTTTCTATATTTTTTTTTTTCCCTTCCGTATCCATTTAAGGTAATATATATACCTGTGTGGGGAGGGGAGTCACGTCCCTCCACACACCATCGCACCTTATTGGTGCGGCTGTTCACAGCCTGGCTGTGAACAGTCGCACCTTAGTGGTGCGGCTGCTGTTCACAGCCTGGGCTGTGAACAGTCGCACCCTTAATGATGGGACAATCAGGCATTTAATTGCTTTTTATTATTATATTGTTTCTTCATGGTATTATAATGTTTAATATATATATATATATATATATTTTGATTAATATATATATTATTTGTATTAAATTAATATATATTAAATTTATAATATATTAATTATATTATAACATTTATTTTATAATGTTAAAATGCTTAATATAAATGATTTATATTAAATTCATGATTAAGATACTATATTGAAATTAATATACTATATTTATAATATTTGTAACTTGATTAGAAATGACATTAATACACTATATTATATAAGTTTCTAGACAATTAACAATAATTGGTTAATATTGTGAATTGAATTTTACAATTATAAGGAACTTAATTGGGGGTCATTACAGTTCCCCCTTCTTCAATTTGCTTGTCCTCAAGCAATTTGAGGTCTTCCTCTCTTTCCCAGGTAGCATCTTCATCTAGTAGATTTTTCCATTTCACTAGATGCTCAGAGATGGTTCGATTTCGTAGTTTCCTTTGTCGGGTATCTAGGATGACTTCTGGTTGTAGGATGAGCTTCCCCTCTTCATCTATGGGTGGCAATTCCTCACAAGGTAGTGTATATTGTCCAAGGACGTTCTTGAGTCTGGAGACATGGAATATGTTATGTATTCTACTTCCCTCGGGGAGTTCAATCTCATAGGCTACTTCCCCGACCCTTCTTATTACCCTGTAGGGTCCATAAAATTGAGGCTTTAATTTTTCCGCCCCATTCTTCTTGATGGAAGCTTGCTTGTAAGGTTGTAACCTTAGAAACACAAGATCTCCTACCTCGAAGGTTCTTTCAGTGCGCTTTTTATCCGCATAAATCTTCTGTTGATTTTGAGCTTGTTGGATGTTCTCTTTCAGGGATTTAAGGATGTCTCTACTTTGCTGTATAAAATCTCGTGCCTTGGGTACTTTGCTTTCTTGAGAGAATAGTTCCCCAAAGGATGTAACTTCATACCCATATAGTGCTTGGAATGGACTCATTCCTATAGACATATGATGGGTTGTATTATAACAATATTCCCCAAAATGTAACCACTTGATCCACGAGTTCTGTTGACTGGTAACATAGTTCCTTAAGTAACCTTCAAGCCATTTATTTACTATTTCCGTTTGCCCGTCTGTTTGAGGGTGATAGCTGGTGCTAGGAGTTAAGGTGGTACCCACTAATTTGAAGAGTTCTTGCCAAAATTTGCTAATAAATTTGCTGTCCCTATCGCTGATGATATTCTGAGGGAGTCCATGAAGTCTAAAAATTTCTCTAAAAAACAATTCTGCTATCTGGCTTGCCTTATATTCAGTTGAGACTGCAAAGAAATGGGCATATTTGGTGAGTCTATCCACCACCACAAAAATGCTGTCCTTCCCTTGTGTTTTAGGTAATCCTGTGATGAAATCCATGGATATGCTTTCCAATTTTTTATTAGGAATAGGTAAAGGCTGGAGTAACCCTGCGGGGTGAGAGAGTTCAGCCTTATTACGCTGACATGTCATGCATTCTTGTACGTGTTTCTGTACATCCTTTTTTTGATCCTTCCAAGAGTACTTTTCTCTGATATGTTTGTAAGTTTTATAATATCCTGGGTGTCCCGCTAAAGGGTGGTCGTGGAATTCTTGGAGGATTTTGTTCTTGAACCTAGATTGAGGAGTTAAGTATACTCTACCCTTGTAGAGTATGAGGTTATCTTTGATTGTAAAATTCTCATTAGGTGGATTTCCTTCTAGAATCTCTCTTGCTTGTGAGTCTTGGTCATATTCCTTGATGATTTCCTCTTTCCACTCCTTGGATATACTAGTGATATTATTTAGGTGTGCTTTTCTAGATAGGGCGTCTGCTGCGCCATTATTTACCCCTTTGACGTACTCTATATCAAAGTCGTAAGCCTGTATTTTGCTTACCCACTTTTGTTGCCTATCATTGAGATCCTTTTGACTTAGAAAGAAACGTAAACTGTTATGATCTGTTTTAACAATGAATTTTCCACAAACCAAGTACTGACGGAATTTGGCTAGGGCATGCATAATAGCTAGCATCTCCTTGTCATAAATGGAATAGTGCCTTTCTCCGGCTGTGAGCTTGCGACTTTCAAAAGCTATGGGGTGTTTTTTCTGCATGAGTACGGCCCCAATACCTTCCCCCGAGGCATCGCATTGGAGTTCAAAGGGTATAGAAAAATCAGGTATAGCCAAAACTGGACATGTGCTCATGGTTATCTTAAGTTGTTCGAAAGCTTGTTGGGCTTTCTCATTCCAAGCGAAAGCTCCTTTTTTTGTTAGGTCAGTGAGAGGTGCTGCAATTTTTGAGAATCCCTTCACAAATCTTCTATAATAGCTGCAAAGTCCCACGAATCCCCATAATTGTGTTAGAGTTTTTGGGGTTTGCCAATCTCTAATAGCTTTAATCTTTTCTTCATCCACGCTTACTCCTGTTTCACTGATTTTATGTCCTAAGTAGATGATTTCTTTTAACCCAAATTCACATTTGGTCATTTTTGCATAGAGTGGTTTGGTGTTCAAAATACTTAATACTTCCTCAAGATGCTGAAGATGTTTCTCCCATGTCTCACTATAAATAAGAATATCATCAAAAAATACAAGCAGAGATTTTCTTAATTGCTGTCTGAAAATGTGGTTCATGCATGACTGGAAGGTAGCTGGAGCGTTAGTGAGTCCAAAAGGCAGGACTAGGAATTCAAAATGTCCATAATGACATCTAAAAGCTGTTTTGGGAGTGTCCTCTTTTCTCATCCAAATTTGGTGATACCCGGATCTCAAGTCAATTTTTGAAAAAAATTTGGCTCCATGTAATTCATCCATTAATTCATCAATTCTAGGGATGGGGTATCTATTTTTTATAGTTTTTTTATTCAAGGCTCTATAGTCTATGCACATTCTCATGGTACCATCCTTCTTTTTAACTAATACGACCGAGGAGGCAAATGGGCTGCTGCTGGGTTGAATATGACCCATTTCTATTAATTCTTTAATAGTTCTCTCAATCTCTTCTTTGTACTTGTGGGGGTGCCGATAAGGAGTTGTGATAACTGGTTTAGCTCCTTCCTCGAGTTCTATGGAATGTTCGAAACCTCTTTTTGGAGGTAGTTCGGGTGGAATATCTACGAAGACCTTTTTATATTTTTTTAAGATAAGATGAATGTCATCATGAATTTCTTGCTCCTTTGTGGAAGTCTTCTCAAGGATCATGCATTGAGCCATCCACTCCCCTTGATCATGTCTTAGAATTTTCTCCATTCGATTACATGATACTACTTTTGGTGAGCCATCTGGCATGCCTTTTAATATTATTTCTCTCCCTTGATGTTGAAAGCAGATTTCAAGGTTGGGGCTATCCATGGTAAACTTACCTAGTGAATTTATCCAGGGCATCCCTAGGATGAGGTCATTTTGCAGATTTACCACGAAGAAATTTCTTTTGATTATATGTTCTCCCACTTGGAATTCTACTTGGGGTACCATTCTTGTACATTTATCAATGTTTCCGTTGCCCATAATTACTTCAAATCCTTCGAACTCTTGCGTTGGTAATTTCCTTCTTGTCACAAGTTGCTGACTAATGAAATCATGTGAGGCCCCGGTGTCCACCAAAGCAATTATCTTTTGTCCTTTGATTAGCCCCTTAAGGCGGAATGGTCTATTCTCATTTCCCTGGGCGATAATGGCTAGTGTTCCTGGTCTTCGTTCCTCTAATCTAGCCCTTTTTTGAGATGTCTCCTCTTCCGGTGTCTCCTCAATGTTATTCATTTGACCTCTTTTGCATTGGTGACCCTTAGTCCAGGGTGTTTTACATTTGAAACATAATCCTTTTTGGATGAGTTCCCCCCTTTCTTTACAATGATGGTCCTTGCTCCAAGGTTGTGGGCAAATGAAGCATTTGGTGGAATCCTTCTTTGGAAATTCTCCTTTATTCGGTGTCCTGGAAGAATTACCTTTTTGTTTTTCTTTGGATACATCGTACTCGGACATTCTTGCTTTCCTAATAGCTTCTTCTATAGTTTGGGGTTCGAATGGTCTTACCCTTACTTTAATGTGTTCTTTGAGTCCTTCAATGAACATGTAAACTCTCCTTTTTTGAGATATATCTGGAACCATTACTGATAGACTCTGAAACTTGTTGGCAAATTCTTCAATTGTTCCGGTTTGTCTGAGGTGAGTTAATTCTTGAAAGTACCACTCTGGTTCCTTTTGATCGAATCTGCTAATAAGCCTTTGAGTGAATTCACTGTAGGTTTTAATATTTTTGTGATCTAGTGTGATTATTCCATGGTGCCACCAATTGTGGGCTTCCCCTGTTAAGTGCATTATGGCAAATTTGATGGCATTTTCTTCTGTCATTGGGCTGAGTGATAGGTAGGTATCTAATTTTTGGACCCAGGCTTGGGCTGTTTCTTTCCCTACCCCTTCGTAGTGTGGAAGGGTCATTTTTCCCACTTTGGCTTTAATGTCCTTTTCCCCATGATGTTTCTTTTGCCCATTACTTGCCATGGTTTTGGTTTCATAGTATTCCTTGAAGGGAATGAGTCTTTGTATATTAGGTTCCAAATTAGCATACATTTGGGCGATTTCTTCCACTGATTGGGTGGAAGGAACTTCACTCCTTAAGATAGGTTCTTCTCGTGGGAGGAATGAGGGTATGGTGGGTCTCATGGTGGAATCTTGGAATGGAGGTTCATTTTCTGAGTGATTAGAATGTAGATTTCCTCCTATTGGAGGGGTGTGACGTTCCTGGGGATTATTATTATTATTCATATTTTGGATGGCTTGTAATATTAATTGATTGGTCTGTTCAAACCTTTCGTTAGTTTGTTCCATGAAGCTCCTCAATGCATTGGCTAATTGTTCGGCCATAGCTTTTTCTCCTTTCTTCCTTTTATACGTTTGCATGGAATGTCTTCCACAGGATGGCAGGATTATGCTCTGATACCACTGTAATGTCCCTTGTTCTTCTACTTCTATAAAATCCTGCAAAATCGAAGTGAGTACATGATATCATAAAAATACATATATAACTATGTGCTCTACTCTAAGTTAGTAATGGGAAAATGGTCCTTAAGGCTGCCTCTGAGTCGGCTTCATAGCATCCCCGGCTTGAGAGACATTCGCTCCCTCTAAGCATTTGGGTCCTCGGCACATCATTCCCAGAATGCTGCCCATAAGGTCCTCTTGGAAGCAACTATTTGCATTCCAAGCCTACGCATATGCATATGACTGGGCTATCAGTATATATACTGCCATCGAGACTAGGGAAATGGCTTAATTTCCTCTAGCCCCCTCCAGATACAGGGATCCTACCGTATCATCAAATGTTTGAGATATTAAATCTCGAGACTAGGAAATTATCATAATTTCTTCTAGCCCCCTCCAGATATGGAGACCATCCTTCGATGAATACTTTATTCATACGTATGGCTCATATCATCACATATATAATCATTAAGATCTATATTAGAAATATAATTGAAAATAGTTCTTTGCATTAACTATGATACAATTATCCATAAAAAAAACATAATTACATAATCAATATATATATACGTGTATATGAATAAATAAATATATATATATATATATATATATATATATATATATATATCCTGAGATTTCACATTTTTATACTTATTTAAAAAAAATATATTCTGCATTTTAAATAACACATAAATAAATAAATAAATTATAATTTTATATATATATATATATATATATATATATATATATATATATATATATATATATATATATATATATAATCCTTTATCCATACTTTAATGCGGTGTCTGGTCTGACGTACTGCAGATCGAAATATTTTTAATCCTTATGCTTTTGTTTCCCTCTCTTCTTAATATCTTATTCTTTTCTATATTTTTTTTTTCCCTTCCGTATCCATTTAAGGTAATATATATATACCCGTGTGGGGAGGGGAGTCACGTCCCTCCACACACCATCGCACCTTATTGGTGCGGCTGTTCACAGCTTGGCTGTGAACAGTCGCACCTTAGTGGTGCGGCTGCTGTTCACAGCCTGGGCTGTGAACAGTCGCACCCTTAATGATGGGACAATCAGGCATTTAATTGCTTTTTATTATTATATTGTTTCTTCATGGTATTATAATGTTTAATATATATATATATATATATTTTGATTAATATATATATTATTTGTATTAAATTAATATATATTAAATTTATAATATATTAATTATATTATAACATTTATTTTATAATGTTAAAATGCTTAATATAAATGATTTATATTAAATTCATGATTAAGATACTATATTGAAATTAATATACTATATTTATAATATTTGTAACTTGATTAGAAATGACATTAATACACTATATTATATAAGTTTCTAGACAATTAACAATAATTGGTTAATATTGTGAATTGAATTTTACAATTATAAGGAACTTAATTGGGGGTCATTACAAAGAGTCTGACAATTGAGTTGTATCAACTGAAAGAACAGATGGAAGAACTCAAAGAAAGGAATGAAACCCTCAAAAGATACAACGAAAGCTCAGTAAAGCTTGATAAGCAACTAAAAGCTCAAAGAAAGCACAAAGATCCCACAAGACTTGGGTTCACCGGACAAGACACCAAGGAAATTGATGAGCCATCTTGAGACAACAAAAGCAAGAAGGAAAAGAAGAAACCTGTAGAACAAAAGGGTAAAAAGACCTTCAACACTTCTTGCAATCACTCTGGAAAATCGGGCCATAAAACAAGTAATTGCAGAAATACACCAGTAAAACCAACCAACAGATACTGCAAAAACTGTTACAAGTATGACCACAAGACCACTGAATGCTGGTCTTGACTCACAAGTGTGTTCAGTGGAAGCAGGGGAAGCTTCAAGGGCTATTGCTACGCATGTAACAAGTTTGGACACAAAGTTGATGAATGCAAATCCAAAACAATGGCATTCAGATCCCCACTGCGACTGATATTCTCTAAAAGGAATAAGAACCAAAGCACAACCAACTGTGCTAACTGTGGGATGCATAGTCATAATGACTCAGCGTATAAATCAACTAACAAAAGAAGGGTAAATCCATGGAAGGCAACCGGGATAGTCTGTTACACCTGCAACAAAGTTGGACACCTGGCCAAAGATTGTAGGAATCGGTCAATGAACTAAAGAAAATGATCGATCAAACCGGTGAGGAAGACCTCGTTTTCCAATGAGAAGAACAATAGAGGAAAAGAGACCGAGAAAGAAATCAAGAAGATTTGGTTCAAGAAGGAATCAAAGAACTCCGTTGAGGAGAAGACAAAGAGAAGATCATCGTCTGCTGATGGTGATATATCTTCAGCAAACTAAGCTTGAAAGTCTTAGAGGGAACCGGTAGCCTATCTACTGTTCCCGGTAGGACTAGTGAGCAACAATCTCACTAAGTCAGTAAGTAAAACTGGACAGGTAAGCGTTGATCAACCGGGGTTTTTCCAACAAGAAAAAGCCTAAATACCAGTTGGCGAAAAAGGAAAGAAAGGTTAGGTAAGACAATTAATGCTATAGCCGTTAACAAATAGTTACCGTTATGACCTAATTCTATATAAAGAAAGGAGGATTACTCATTGCCTTTTACTTTGTGATTTGTAATTTACAATTTCTTATGCTTGAGTAATATTCTCGTGCTTTGATCTTTGATAAGATACTACTGTAAGAGCAATCAAGCCACTTTCTGTGTAAACCGGTTGATAAGAAATGGCATCATCATTATCCGCTGTCAAGCTGATCAAAGGAAACGTAGTCGTCCGACTTGTCTACGACATTATGGCGGCTTAAAACAAGGAAAACGACATGTTTGGTGCGCTATCTTTTGTGCCAAATTGAGTCCTCATGACTGAAGATGTCACGACCTCCATTCACGCCAAGCAAGAAGAACTGGGTGAGACCTTCATCCAAAGTGAGTATCTCTTGCTATGCACAGACGGAAAGCTTCCAGACAAATACGCGAAGCTGGTGTCGTCTGGGCTAATCAGCGGAATCTACTACCCAACCGTCTTCTAACCAGACTTGTCTCGACTAGTTCTCAGTCGTGTACATGAACTTGGATTCAGGCTCGCAAAAGGAGCATGTAATCAAATCACCAAGGAGGACCTGCATAGAGTGACTGGGTACAACGATAAAGGGGAACCTCTCACCCTAAGAACCATCTCCAATGCCGTGGTAGCCAAGTTGAGAAAATCGAAGTCTGAAAGTCAGCTAATGACCGTCAATGACATCGAAGATGGAGTTCGGTTCGCATCTGTAGTGATAGGCTAAAAAATCTATCAATTCAGCAACTTGAACAGCATACCGGGAGGAGCCATTCATTCCGCTCACCGGATCATGCATGATAACGCCCAGTACGATCTTTGCGGAATGCTATGATGTCAAATATTTGAAAATCTAAAGAAGCTCGGCATTGTAAAGAAAAAGTTCCTGAAATACGAAACCCTATTGGTATGCTTATTCTTCTACTATCAGAATTATTTTCCAGGAATAGGCAAGGTGACATGGGATACCGATAGATCGGTAATGATACAGATCAACGACATGGCAAACAAACTGGGAAACCAGGTTAGTAAAATTATGAATGAGTACTTTGAGGCATTCCAATTGAGGATGCATGTCAGGGAAAGAGTTTCGTCAACTATTGTTGACTCCTACAAAGATGAGGTGTGTTTTCTGGTGACCACCGACCACTGCATCATTCAAGCTGTGGAACCAAGAACCGAGTACACACCAAAGCTCGGTTACGAGATCTCCTGCAAGATAGCCAAGGCATATGCAGATGCCTTACAAGAAGTTGACCTAGATCTCTCTGCTTACCGGTTTGGGACCTTTGAAGAGATTTAGGAGAATCTGAAGAAAAAGGCACCAATTAAGAATGTATATGTGAAGAGGACCCCCACACCAAAGAAGAAACCGGTGACAAATCAACCTAATGCTCAAAGGAAAAGAGCACAACATGCGACCAGTGCTCAAGGGGAAGAAATTGAAGGAATGGAAACTGAAGACTCAACTCCTCTGATCCGCAAGAAGAAATCTGCTAAACCGGTGAAGGAAGATGCACCGAGAGCAAGAAAGCCCACAATTGATGAATACGTGGCAGCATTAAAGAATTCAGGTGGTATGGCTTTAGTAGGAAGGAGGTGTAATCTGGCGAATGAAGAAGATAGTAGGAAAATAGAAGAAGCGGTAGTCTACTGCATTGATAAATTCAACCTTACTCCTACCAAACTTCATAAGGTTGTCCCTGATGATCTCCAAGAAATTCTTGAAGCAAGATGGAAAGCTTCAATGGAAAGAGAAATAGAGCTAAGGATTAGGGCTCTACTTGAGGTTCAGAATCATCTCACTCTGGACGAGGCCACCCACCAAGCAGAATTGCACAAACGAAACTTCCTGATAAGAAAGAGAATAAGTCAAATGCTTGTTGGTAAAGCTGAAAAGGTTCACGAGAAAGGTGTGGTAACATGGACAAAATTTCTTTAGACCCAACAATAGGTAGAAGAAGCATGCCAAAGGAACACTGAGCCACCAGTCATTGATACTGGGAAAGGAAAAGGAGTACTGGGAGCAAAAATACTGGTTAAAGAGAAGATTCCTACCAGACCAGTGATCTTCGACATCACTAATGATAGAGGTAGTGATCAAGCTCCACCAACCATTCTTGTTTCTCCAGAATAAGGTAAGGCACGCACTATGACTGTTAATGATATAGTAGATGAAGTTATGGATTTTCGAGAAGTAGCCAATGTGGCTAAATGGTATAGTGTTAGGAGAGGAAGATAAACAAGAAATAATAGAGGCTCTGTTGGACACCTTGGATTACAATAGAACTCCACGAGACTACAGGTCTAAGTTACCCCCTGAACTAAATACAAGACTAATGACAAAATGGAGAACTGGTATAGGCTCCAACACTAGAATTGCTAAGAAGACATTCTCACAGGTCAGACTTGATCTCAGTGAAGAAACTATCAAACTTCTGATAGAGGAAGCATCAATGAATTTGGATACTAGAAATAGGGTTGCCAAGATAATAAATTATTACGAGAACGAAGTCTATAAAGAGACACTAGATTTCTGGCAACAATATGATTTTAGTGCTCTCAAGGAAATAGGTCCACAAGATGAACCTAGGAAAGAACAAGAACCACCAGTTCAATTAACTGCTCGTGAAAAACCTACAACCGGTAAACAAGAAGTTCCTAAGGAACAATTCACATCAAGTGAAAAAGTACCGGGAGATTCATTGGTCAAGATAACTACTAACAACACCACATCTGGCGAAGAAGACATTTCTATAGGTGAGCTACATACAGCTGAGGAGCAGCACTCAGATCCACCACCAGAACAAGAAGCCCCACCACAGGAGCAAGTGCAACAGGAAGAGTACGCACAACCAGAAACAGAGGTACTACCGGAAGGGGAAGTACAGCAATAGGTAGAAAGACCGGCAGAAGAGGTCCTAATAGAAAATATGGTACTGGAAGAGACAACACAACCAAGAAATGAAGGAAGTCAAGAACAACAAAACAAACAGGGACAAGAGCAACCGGTACAGGAGCCAAAGCAAATGGAACAGGTAGATGTTCCAAGCTCATCCTCATCTAAGAGGAAGTTAACCTTTGCAGCAGACACATAAACCAAGAAAAGCAAGGCTAGCGAGACTGTGGTTGACATAAGCAAAATGTCAACTAGGCAACTAAAGGAGCTGACAAAGAGAAAACAGGACATGGTTCTCACAAGTGTAAAGAACATCCTGTGCAACTTTGTACCGGATTCAGACATTGATGAAGATGAACCTGTCATTGATCAATTGGAGATTTTGGCACAAGCGATCAGAGAAGATGTCACCGATCCGGAGACAATTGCCATTGATCACTATGAAAAGAAGAGAATAGAAATTCTCCACAAACAGGTTGAAGATATAAAGGTAACAATTTCTACCAACTTAAGGGTACTTCAACAACAGATTCAAGTTGCAAGAAGTTTAATGACAAGGACTTCGAATTTTGATACTTTTATACAAGATCTCATAGAGAAGTCAAGAAAGACTTCTGAACACATAAAAGTTTTGTCTTCCCAGTTTGATATAAAGAACAAATCTGCCACAGATTTCAGCAGAGAAATGACAAGCCTAGCTCTCATTCTGAGAAAGGCATCTGAAGAGAAAACCAAGAGAATCCAAGATATTATTGGATTTCAATTATTTCTGGCCCCCACTTTTGATTTAATTCAAAGGACTACAACAAAAGCTGAGAATCTGATCAATGAACCGGCCTACAAAACTGTAGAGGACATGGAGAACATTATTGTATCACTGAAAGCAGCACAAATAAATATAGAACATGTCACCAATCAATGGAATCCCGTTCTTCATACAATGAAGAAAATATACAAGGACATCTTCACAAAGTTACAAATGTAAACTAGTCAGTAACGCATAACCCTTTGTCCTATGGAGGGAAAAAGGGGAAGAAGACATCAGTGAAAGGGGAGAAGATAAGAGAGGAAAAGTTCAAAAATGATAGCATTGTTAATTCAGCGTTATAGAGCAGAAGGCAGCACAAGAACAGGGCAAGTCTACAGGACAGGGAATTAACTGTGATGAGTGAGTGATGTTTTTCCACCAATGCGAAAGGGGAAGATTGTTGGCAAATTTAAGTTGTCATTGGTGAAGATAGATGCAAACACCATTCCCATTGGTATAGGTACACTGGTAGATCACTCATATTACTTTTGAGCCACCGGTAGACTAAACAGAGTACAAAGTACCAATCTTATAGTGCATACAGGGGATGAACCGGGTATAAGGTCATACTGGTCAAGTGCATAATAATCCGCACCGGATTATGTGAAGCTGTTTGTTTTAAAACTGGATTATACGGAGCATCCACCGTTTAGAACTGGAGTTAGCTTTTTAACAGGAGTTAGTTTTATTTCTATGCGGATATTTCAAGGTAAACTCAAGATCATCTCACAAAGCTTTTTGCTGCATGATTTTTGGGTGAGTTTACAACTTGGCGGTTCTATGAGTTAGGTTTTAATAAGATTATAAATACAGGTCATAGGACACAAAAGAAGCATTGTTGAATATACAGAGCAGGAGAGAGATATCTTCTGAGAGAAGCTACGATCACATAGGTGTAAGGCAGAAAGGATCAACAGCCAGGCAGAACAGGAAGGTCAACAGGTATGATTTAATCAAACAGAGTGTCAATTAAGAAATATCATTGCTTTTATACTGTTAAAGCATATTCAAATCCCTCTATCAGGGTGAACCCTAATAGGTCATAGGACATAAAAGAAGCATTGTTGAATATACAAAGTAGGAAAGAGATATCTTCTGAGAGAAGCTATGATCACAAAGGTGAAAGGCAAAAAGGATCAATAGCTAGGCAAAACAAGAAAGTCAACAGGTATGATCTAATCAGACAGAGAGTGTCAATTAAGATCATTGCTTTTATACTGTTAAAGCATATTCAAATCCCTCTATTAGGGTGAACCGTAATAGGTTCTTCGTATAAATCCTTTAACCGAGTAGCATCTTAGTTGATGTTGAAAGTCCTTTAACAAGGCAACTTCTAACAGAGTCAAGATCTTAACCGATCTTCTACCAAATCCCTTTACCGGGTAGCACTCTTGCAAGTGCTTTGTAAGCTCTTAACCGGGCATCTTTATTACTGCAGTAGTGAAGTTGTGAGTTCTGTCTCACCGTGGTTTTTTCCTTCTAACCGAGAGTTTCCATGTATGTATGATGTGTTGATTTGAGTATTTCTTTTTCTGTTTGTGAATGGTTATTTACATTCTGTTTATTCTGCAAGAATCTTTATACAAGGTTTAGTTGAAGATAGAAATAGTATTTACTGATTTAGCCCCCCCCCCCCCCCCCCTCAATAACCAGTTAGTAATAACACTTAGTCCATTGGTAACATCAAACTACCACTCTAATCAAGCTGACACAAACCCAAATGGCAGTACCAACTACAAATCGAGAGAATTATGATAAGGGACATTACATGTTCACAACAAAACAAATATGCGGCGTTGTCTTGACTATATCCATCAAGGAACCTATGAGCTTCCTATACTATGTGCAATCGATCACTTTTGAATTTGAAGATGTTACACACGTCAAATTAGTGATCATAGTTATGACCATAGGTTTGCAATCCTCCATCCAAAAGTGCTTTAAGAACTCAATTACATATGTACTTTGCCCAAGGAAAATTTCTCATGGTCTTTGTGAAACCTCTAACATCCATCTAAAATTCGGTAGATAAATGTGCTTTGCACCTTGTAATGAAAAAATAATTTACATACAATATCAAAACAAGATCAATCCCAACAGATATGTAATAAATATTAGAATCTACGACACTTTTGCCAAAGCTCATACTTAGCATATTTTCATCTATCCTCGTATACCATGCCCTTGGTGACTATTTGAGTCCATACAAGGCTTTTGTAAGCCTACAGACATGGGATTCCTTCCTACTTTCCTCAAAGCTTGTTCTATATACACTTTTTCTACAATGAGACCATTAAGAGAAGCCGCCTTAACATTCGTTTGATACATTTTCTAGCCCATGATTGAAACTAGAAACCTATGTGTTCCCATTGAATTGTATATGGCGACTAGAGAAAAAGTCTCTACATAGTCCACACCCTCTTTCTAGGAGAACTCGATTGCCATAAACTTCGCTTTGTACTTCTCAATATTGCAATCTATAGCATGGTTGATTTTATTGAGCCAGTTGGACCTCACAACTAGAAGTAACTCCAATGGTAACCAATGAATGACACGCCCTCCATATTCCAAACAGAAACATTCCTAATTGAAAATTGAAATAAACTACAAAGTTGCTACTCATACATTTTCATACCACCCACTTAAGTTTTAATGTACAAAAGGAGATATCATAGTTGAAATGTGGCATCCTTGGTAAAAGTAAAAATGTACAGCCCATGGTAGTTATGTGAGTACGTGACGTAGGTTATAAGTATTAAAGGGATAGTCATATCCATAGATTAATCATTATAAGTGTTATTTGGAATTCTAGTGTCTTGTCAAATTTATTTCTTGTTTTATTAGTGTTGCAAATCTAATGCATAATTTTTAAAAGGAAGTAGTCATAGAGATGGGACAGATACACAATCTTTAGTTTTTCTAATGTCCTTTTACTTGCCTTTAGATTTAAAGAAGCTTTAATAGTCATATATTCAAGTTCTATGTGTTGTTTGTTTCCTAACTATTGTAATTTTATGGTGTTAGAAGAATTGCTTTTGATGATTTAGGTCACTTATTTGTTAGTGTGTTTATCGATTGCCTCTTGCAACTTTTTTTATCACCTAGTTGATGTGCATCTAATATATGTGCCATGCTTTATGGATTAAAAATTCCCATCTTCAATTGAGGTCAGTATTGGTGGTTTGTATGCCTAAAAGTTTGCATATGTTGGCTTCTAGTGTGTTACACACAGACTATCTTTAAAATATTTCTAAAAATAATATATTTGTTATTGCATTCATGACACCCAAATTATACCACAAAAAATTAGCTACATTATTATTACCAAACATGTGAAAAGAAATATTCATTTTTATGCGAGCTTGTTTGAAATTTATTTTGTAGTAAGAAATCTTTGGCAATAGAGTTTAAATCCGAAAGCCTCAAATTTCCTAGGTCACTTCTTAGAATGTACGTAAGCATTTCAATGTATTGTCCTTTATCTTATTATTGTAGGTTTCAAAGAATTGCATCTTTTGTTAATTAAGTCTTTGCAGGCATAAATTTTGGCTTTGTATTGTATGTTTCTATTTTTTGCCAAATGCATTGGCTGTTTTTGTAGTCATCCATGATTAACTATGCCTAAATTTTATGGTCTAGTATTTTGGTTTGGAAGATTTTTCTTGATTTGTGATAGTAGGGTTTTCATTGGCAGTCTTGCACTTGTGTGTGATACTTCTTTCATATTAATTACTTTTCTTTGTTGTTCTACAGGCAATGAAGGATGCAGTTATTTGTATAATTGCCAGTGCAAATATCATGGATACAAAAGATATAGAAGCTGCCGTATGCACATTTCGTCATATCACAAAATCTAGCGCAAAAGTTCTATGTTCTGCTGTACTTGAAAGTACTTTAGAGCCTAATGTCATTGTTTCAACAATCATCATTACTGGGTAACTAGGATGCTTTGCTTCTTGTGTTCATGTGTCATACATGGGCAAAGTATTTCAAATTCATTGTTATCTTCGTAGTTTGTGTTATTTGTTTCTTTACAAATGTGCATCATAATTTTTGTAAATGGTGTTTTGGTATTATCATTTCAAGGTTGATTGTTGTTATTTTCATTGTAGTTGTCATCAATGACACTTGTTGTCATGACTTATCATCTAATACAGATAGTTAAATATTTTCATGCAAGTTGCAATCATCAAAATTATGATTGCAATGAATATGTGATAGCAATCAAACATTATTTCTTTTTCATATTGAGTTGTTTGTTATTATGTATGTTACCTGGGGATGCGTTTCCAGCCCTAAGCCCCAAGTTTCGGAACGGGGACGGTTTCAGGGACGGGGGGACAGCCAGGGACATTTCCAAGACGTCCCCACCTAGGCAAGAAAATCAGAAACGCGTCCCCGAAACTTCAGAAACAGTCAACGTGTTTCCAGTGGGCGTTGACTGTCCCAGGGACTGCTTATACGTCCCCTTACTAACCAACTGTCCCAGGGACGGCTTAAGGTTTCTAGCGGCAAAAATAAAATTAAACCAAAAAAAAAATAATAAAAGGCAAATTTTAAGCTCATAGGAATAATAAATTGCAGTTTATTGTCATCCTTCAGCAAACAGACAAATAATCTTCAAGTATTGTGTAATCAATCTCCATCGACTAGGAAACAAACATGTAGGATCAAGGAGATTTAGAGATACAAAAATCATTCCAATATATCTGCAATTTTTTTTATTAGCAATAAGAGGAATAAACTAGAGACATCTTCAATGCAAGAGTAATAGCAAAGGCCAATCTGAATACCATCGAATAGGATGAATGATAAAAGGAAAACATCAGCAATCAGCAGATAACAAGAAGTAACTATCCAATCATCAGAATCAGAACAAAGTATAAGGGGGAAAGTATTCAAAAAGATTATTGAAGGAATCAGAAATATAATACGAAACAGCAGGGAAGTCAATCTTTCAGATTCAGATATTAATTTTGGGCATCCATCATCCGTCAAGGAAACAAAAGAGATTTTTATCGCTGATTGTATCCAGATTTGAGGATGCTCAATCGAGCCTTTGCCTTTGGCTATTGGACACTATTTTCTTCGTTCATCATTGAAAGACTTTAAAATATTAACCAGAGAAGGCAATAAGAAATCACAACATAGTTTAGAAAAGGCAATCTGACTATTGGAAGAGTTGGGTCCTCCACTTCTGCTTATAGCTAGCACATTAATAATCATCCCATTGGTTAGTAATAGTAAGCATAGAAAGATTTTCAAGCTTTAGTTAACTCAACAACCAAAATGTGACAATGTTATGTAAACAGTAATTCTGAAGTTCATGAATATATTTAAAAATTCAGATATATATATATATATATAGCCGTCCCCTATTGTCCACTGCTCTGGCCAAAACAAAAACATCCTGGAAACCCGTTTCTCTGTCCCCTCCTCCCGGAAACTTGGGGTAACATAGGTAATTATTTAGTATATCATTTTGTTTTAATCATTTTTGTTTGTGGTTGTCAGTTTTATTGAACCTTTTCTCATTTACCTTAGGTACATGTTCTTAGTGATGAAATAACATTTTCCTTGGGAGTTTTCAATTGGTTACCAGCTTATCTTTCTATTCAACAAACCAACCCTATGCTTGAATGCCTCAATTAAGGGCCATCACAAATTTGGTCTTTCCTGGTTCATGATGAGCTAAATATGCATAAAATCACATTTCAATTGTGAGGATATTCTTTTTGTTTCCTACTCTCTAGACTGTGAAGGTGGTAACAAACATATGGGATTGGTATGGAATCTGAATAATGCATGGAGTTCAAATAGCAATATTTGTGGACGGTATCAATAGTTTATTCTCCTTGATGATGAGTATTGATTATTATTTGCAGATGTCAACATACTTACCATGTATACACACAATAAATATGTAATATCCATGTAAATTTCTAATAAGATTTTCGTTTTCTTTTTCTTTTAATTGTTCTTCTGATACCTTTCTATCTGAAGGATAAAGAAATCATATATGTGTGTGTGTGTGTGTGTGTGTTTTACTTTACCACTTATGTTTGTCAAATGTGGCCTTTAAAACTTATCTATAGAATATTCTAGTTTCTAGCCTTACTATTTTTAATTTCTTAACCTCCTGAATTTAGTAGCCTTTTCTTGGATCATATTTTAATGTTTTTAGCATTTGGTCCCTTGTTTTAAGTCATCCCTTTCTCCTTCGTCATATGTCTTTTCTCCTTTGGTTGATGTCAACAATTAATCCTTTTATAATGCTAGATTAAGCTTGTCATCAAGAATTGGACGCTGGCCATCGTAGTGTGTTGGTGATTTTCTTAGGTTGAAACTAGAAACGAGGGTTCATGGATGTTTCCTCCTATTTCAAAACCCCTATTAGGAAGTTTAGTCGAAGCATCTCACCATTTTTGAGAAGCATGTACAGGGCTTCAAAAGTGATCTATATATCAAGTTGTAGTGATCACATGCAAATTTTTGTGTGTTGATCGAGCCTAAAAGATTGCAAACCAAACATTTGTACAGTTTCTTGATTGTAAGTTTGCAGGGTGCAAATAATGCTTTCATTTCAATTTGAAGGGTACTTTCAACAGGTAGTGTTGACTTAGAATGAATTCAAATGGAGAACCTTCTTTATTTGTTGGATGTAGAAGTTGTCATGATTTTATTGTGAGGGTTGCAATAATGAAAGGCTCCATAAATTTATTGATTATGTAATGTACCAAACCACTAATCCCGCCGAAGCCCTCTGTTATTTGATGTACGGAGGTCAATTATACTGACGTGAAGAACTGTTGTTCTCCCGTTGGCTAGATGTGACCATACGGTGCTCGGGGTGGTCGTACAAAAGAGGCTACATTCCCGTACGGTAGCAGTCTGGTGTGGCGTACGGGATGGCAGGTGGGGGCCGCACGTGTGAGTGTTAGAACCGTACGGTGCAGCAAGGGGGTGGCGTACGGTTGTCTGTGGCCGTACGGTGGCTGTGTGAAAGTCGTACGGTGAAATAGTGCCAAGGCCGTACAGGGTGGAGGTCGTACGGTAGAGAGGAATAGGCCATACGAAAGTGTGGGATGTCGTACTATGGGACAAGGTGGACCATACGGATGGGGGGAAATGTAGAAAGCTACATGATGCCTTCCAGACGCTTATTTGAAGTTTTCCTTTCCTTCGCCGATAACCAGATATATCCCTTGCAGACACAAAGCAGTACGCCAGCCAAAATATTTGCCAGAAAGATCTTATTGAATTTATTGATGGTGCCTCGGATTTGCCAGATCCGATACAAGCAGAACAAGCAGAGTAGGGTGGGGGCTGAATCACACCGAAACTACACACAAAACAAATATAATTCTCAACATATCAAAACTAACTTAAATGTCGAGCATAAATACTTGTCGGGGAAAACTTCCTAAGAGTGCACAAAAGAGCCGACGGCGACAACTACACTACGCCAACAAAAAGAATGGGCCCGAGATAAACTAAATCGATCGGGACCCAAATACAATAGTTTTATTAGTCATTTAATGACGGGGACATTACAGTCCTCCCGTCCCAATAATTGCTTGTCCTCGAGCAATTTCAGGCTGGGGTGTTCCAGAATCTCTTCTCCTTCACAGGTGGTATCTTCAAGGGGAAGATCCTTCCAACACACAAGAAATTCCTTGATAGTGCGTGTCCTCAAACTTTTGTCCCGGCTGTCGAGGATTTCTACTTGTTCCAATACTAACTTTCCTCTGTCGTCGAGGGGTGGCAGGTCTGTGGAGATCATCTTGCTGGCCCACGGCTTTCTTCAGACAAGAAATGTGTAAGACATTTATTCGGCTTCCTTTAGGTAGGTCCAATTCGTATGCAACTTCGCCCTCTCTCCGTGTCACACGGTAGGGTCCGTAGAAACGCGGTCTCAATTTCTCCTTCCCGGAAGCCTTCAGAGAAGATTGTCTATATGGTTGAAGTCAGAGGTATATCAGATCCCCAACTTCAAAACTCCTCTCGATTCGGTGCTTGTCGGCGTACATTTTCTACTGATTCTAAGCCTGCTGGAGATTTTCCTTTAGGGATTTTAAAATATCTATTCCTTCCTGCAGCCAGTCCCTAGCCTTCGGCGTGTGATTGTCACTGAGAGCCAAGTCCACAAATGTAGGAGGTTCATACCCGTACAATGCTTTGAAAGGTTCCATTCCAATGGACATATGAAAAGTGGTATTGTAACAGTACTCTCCTAGGTGTAGCCATTTTATCCATTTTGGAGGTGAAAGATCCTCCCTATTTGGTTATTTGTAGTTTCAGTGGTTCACAGCCACCCTAGTTTGCCATCAGGAATATCACTCCGATATTTCATTGTGCACCAAACTGTTGTGCTTTGTTTGTTATGGATTTGGCAACTCTGAAACACCATCTTTGTATACATCTTTGGCATTAATACAACTTTTGGTATTGGGAATACTTGGCACTCATTGTTCTGGTGTCAATAGCAATACTATTGTTGAATCTAAATTACTTCTGGCGTCATTGGCATTTTGTCAACCATCTATCTAGTAAATCTGAAGTGCTATCATTATCTGTGCGCGATCTCCTGCACTATAATTGTGATGTCTCGAAGGTGATTTCGGTCCAGAGGTGATTTCTGTAATGTCCCGAAGGTTATTTCGGTCCGGAGATGATTTCTCTCAGGAGGTGAATTCTGTCTCAAAGGTGATTTATGTCCGGAGGTGAATTCTGTCCGGGAGGTCAATTCTGTCCGGAGGTGAATTCTATCTCGAAGGTGAATTTTGTCCAGAGGTGAATTCTGTCCGGAGGTGAATTTAGTCCGGAGTTGAATTATGTCCTCGAGGTGTTTCAATCCCGAAGGTGATTTCCGTCCAGAGGTGAATTCTGTCCAAAGGTGAATTCTGTCCCAGATGTGAATTTTGTCGGTAACTGGAGTGGCACTAGTAGCGTATGTAGGGGAGAGTGTCCGTACGGAGTTGAAGACCGCACATTGAGGAAGTTGCTTGGCCGTATGGTTGAGGTGGTCATACGGTATGTTTCTTGGGCCGTACAGTGGGAAGACCGCACGAGATTGTGTCCTGGGGCCATACGGAGGTAAGCGCCCGTACGGTGTATGTTGCTTGGGCCGTACAGTGGAGATGTCGTACGGTGATCACTGCAGGTCATACGGTGATGATGGGGTCCGTACAGGATGCTGAATGCCCGCGTCTGGTGCCTTGGTGCGCCTGGATCTGCTTTATTTCCTCCTTGATGCCGATTAAGATGTTTGTAAATAAACTCCCAGTGCGTAAATCAAAGCAAGGCCGTACGGTGTTTCAGTAATCCGTACGGTGAAAGGAGTTTGCCTCTGGATGATTACGAAACCTTCGTTGTGCAAATGTAGTGTTCGCCAATAAGATGAATTTGATTGCACCAAGTGAATTCCAAAGATGTATTGCATGCATCCGCACAAGAAAAGATAAGTCGTCAGAAATCACAATTATATTGCAGGAGATCGCGCACAGATAATGATAGCACTTCAGATTTACTAGATATATGGTTGCCAAAATGCCAATGACGCCAAAAGTAATTCAGATTCAACAATAGTATTGCTACAGACACCAGAACAATGAGTGCCAAGTATTCCCAATACCACAGTTGTATTAATGCCAAAGATGTATACAAAGATGGTGTTTCAGAGTTGCCAGATCTGAAACAAACAAAGCACAATAGTTTGGCACACAGTGAAATATCAGAGTGATATTCCTGACGGCAAACTAGGGTGGCTGTGGACCACCGAAACTGCAAATAACCAAATAGGGAGGATCTTTCACCTTCAAAATGGCAGCCAACAAAATCCCAACAGGAATTTGCAAATACAAATAAAATATCAAATCTCAACATAGAAAAACATCCTACACGCCGATCATAAATACCCCTTCGGAGAAACTCTCGGGGGTTTACAAAAGAATGCCGACACGGCAAACACCTATGGACAATAATAATAAAAATGGCCCCCCCCTTTTAGTAATTAAAGGTTCATTTATAATATTATTTAAATTCTGTGACAATAATTAAATAAAAATAATTTATTAAAAATGGGGACATTACAAATCCTCGCCGCCCAAAGATTGCTTGCCTTGAAGAAATTCATCATCGATACTCCAAGATTCTAAACTAAGTGCGGACATTGATAACTGTACCCACTGGAACCCTCAAGCCGCAACATGACCATGCGTTTGGAAGGAAGCGAGAAAAGTAAGTCCCCATCAAGCTTCCGCTGCTCCACTCTGATATAATTGTTGCCATGGCCAGAGTCACCAGGATCCCAATGAAACCAAACATCAAACTCATCGATGCTCAAATCCCAAGCCAAGTGCAGACGTTGGTAGTAATATCTGTGGAAAACTCTGTATTGCTTTTGGATCATGTGCACATAGTTGGATTTAGTTGAGACTAGTAAGCCATCATCAAGCTTTAACTGCGTTACTCTAATATAAATATTGTCATGCCATTCACCAAGATCCCAACAATGCCAACCCATGAAATTTTTCACACCCTCATGTTCAACAATCTCTTCTAGTATGGGCACAGACACGGACGCTGACGCCAATAGCACTGTAATGTTTTGAAGGCAATCTTTGCCCAAAGGTAAATTTGTTAGATGTCCGGAAGGCAATCCTGGCCCAAAGAGAATCTCCATCCGAAGGCAATCTTAGCCGGAGGGGGATCTCGACCCGAAGACAATCTCGGCCCGAAGGGAATCTCAATCTAAAGGAAAACTCGATCTGAAGGGAATCTCAAGCCGGCCCAAAGGGAAACTCAACCTGAAGGCAATCTCGGCCTAAAGGGAATCTCGACTCGAAGGCAATCTAGGCCCGAAGGGAACCTTGATCCGAAGGCAATCTTAGCCCGAAGGGAATCTCGATCTGAAAGAAATCTCAGCGGCGAACAAAGCCTCGATGGAAGATAGAGTCTCTGTGGCGACGACAACGGAGAGAGCCCTAACGGCGAATAGAGCCTCGGCGACAGACATAGTCTTGGTGGCAGATAGAGTCTCGACAACGCACACAGCCTCGGCGACGGACACGGTCTCAGCGGCAAACAAAGCCTCGGTGATAGACAAGGCCTCGGCAACAGCCTCGACGACAGACACAGCCTCAACGATGGACACAGCCTCAGCGACAGACAAGGCCTCGGCAACGAACACAGCCTTGACAGCGGACTGAGTCTCAGCGGCGACCGTGTCGAAGAGAACCTTGGCGGCGGACAAAGCCTCAGTGGCAGACAGGGCCTCATGTAAAGCATCACCTTTATCGCCGCCATCAACTTTCACCCACTTGTGCAAATGAGATATTAGTTTTTCTTCACAATGCTTGAATACATTACTCACTAATCTACACGCTGCCATAGATGGAACACATTCTAAATTGCAAACAGCCCACAACATACATATGATAGGTTGGGATATTTCATCCATCTCTTCAATGCACGAAATCATAAGGCTTTCCATAGCAACTGAAACCTTACTATCATGACATTCCTTGATTGTGACCAAGAAGTGATGAAACATATCATGGATCAAGTCTTGCAACTCTAGATCTAAGAGGAGGTTACTTTGATATTTGCACAATTCTCCAATATTGTAGATCTCCTACCAAAAGGGTCACCACTGAAGTCATCAAGACTTTGAAAGCTGCCAACGATCAAATGCAATATCTCTATCATGGTGTTGTCATCATACAGTTCTCTAGAAGCCCAGATTCTCAAAATCTCACTGAGACATGTTGCAGCTGCCAACTTCATTTCCTTCTCATGGTGTCTCAAAAGCTTGGGTTGACTTAAGGCATCCTTAATTGGAGAAAGGATCCTCTGTATAAATCTTGAAGGTAATTGGTCAACCTTACACAAACATACTTCCAATATATCTAATGGAAGATCAATTCCCTCGTTGAGCTCTTTGCCAATCCTTTGTAGTGCCTTTAACCACCACTGTCCATCACTGTTGGGCGCCATAGTGTGATCCAAATCCCAAAATCTCTCAATCATCCCAATAGGCTAGCAAGATCACCAACTCTGATATCACTGTAATGTCTCGAAGGTGATTTCGGTCTGGAGGTGATATCTATCTCAGAGGTGATTTCTGTCCAGAGGTTAATTCTGTCTCAGAAGTAATTTCTGTCTGGAGGTGAATTTTGTCCCAGAGGTGAATTCTGTCTCGGAAGTAATTTCTGTCCGAAGGTGAATTCTGTCTCGGAGGTGAATTCTGTCCGGAGGTGAATTATGTCGGTAACTGGAGTGGCAGTAGTAGTGTACATAGGGGAGAGTGTCTGTATGGAGTTGAAGACCACACGTTGAGGAAGTTGCTCGGTCGTACGGTATGTTTCCTGGGCCGTACGGTGGGAAGACCGCACGAGATTGTGTCCTGGGGCTGTACGGAGGTAAGCGCCCGTATGGTGTATGTTGCTTGGGCTGTACAGTGGAGATGTCGTACGGTGATCACTGCAGGTCATACGGTGATGATGGGGTCCGTACAGTATGTTGAATGCTCGAGTTTGGTGCCTTGGTGCGCCTAGATCCACTTTATTTCCTCCTTCTTGATGCCGATTAAGATGTTTGTAAATAAACTCCCAGTGCGTAAATCAAAGCAAGGCCGTACGGTGTTTCAGTTTTCCGTACGGTAGTTGATCCTTACGGTGAAAGGAGTTTGCCTCTAGACGATTACGAAACCTTCATTGTGCAAATGTAGTGTTCGCCAATAAGATGAATTTGATTGCACCAAGTGAATTCCAAAGATGTATTGCATGCATCCGCGCAAGAAAAGATAAGTCGCCAGAAATCACAATTATATTGCAGGAGATCGTGCACAGATGATGATAGCACTTAAGATTTACTAGATAGATGGTTGCCAAAATGCCAATGACGCCATAAGTAATTCAGATTCAACAATAGTATTGCTATAGACACCAGAACAATGAGTGCCAAGTATTCCCAATACCACAAGCTATATTAATGCCAAAGATGTATACAAAGATGGTGTTTTAGAGTTGCCAGATCTGAAACAAATAAACCACAATAGTTTGGCGCACAGTGAAATATCAAAGTGATATTCTCAATGGTAGACTAGGGTGGCTGTGAACCACCGAAACTTCAAATAACCAAATAGGTAAGATCTTTCACCTCTAAAATGGTAGCCAGCAAAATCCCAACAGCAATTCGCAAATACAAATAAAATATCAAATCTCAACATAAAAAAAACATTCTACACGCTGGTCGTAAATACCCCTTCGGAGAAACTCCCGAAGGTTTACAAAAGAATGCCGACACGGCAAACACCTATGGACAATAATAATAAAAATGGGCCCCCCCTTTTAATTTATTAAAGGTTCATTTATAATATTATTTAAATTCTGGGACCAATAATTAAATAAAAATAATTTATTAAAAATGGGGACATTACAAAACGAGGGTTCATGGATGTTTCCACCTATTTCAAAATCCCTATTAGGAAGTTTAGTCAAAGCATCTCACCATATTTGAGAAGCATGTATAGGGCTTCAAAAGTGATCTATATATCAAGTTGTAGTGATCACATGCAAATTTTTGTGTGTTGATTGAGCCTAAAAGATTGCAAACCAAACATTTGTACAGTTTCTTGATTGTAAGTTTGCAGGGTGCAAATAATGCTTTCATTTCAATTTAAAGGGTACTTTCAACAGGTAGTGTTGACTTAGAATGAATTCAAATGGAGAACCTTCTTTATTTGTTGGATGTAGAAGTTGTCATGATTTTATTGTGAGGGTTGCAATAATGAAAGGCTCCATAAATTTATTGATTATGTAATTGGCAAATTCTTTTACTGGCTTTTATTTAACTAATAAATATTTATGTGATTGCCTCTTCCAAGTGTGGATATAAATGTTTAAATTTGACATCACATGGGAGAGTCTCTTAGGAGCTTGAAGTTACAGATTGGGCATCTTTGGGTGTAAGAGCAATCCTCTTCCTTGTGTGAATGCCATCTTAAATGACTTTATAAATAATAAAACTACAACATTTGATTATTCTGTGTTAAATTAGATCAGATTTGTTAATAGATAAAGAATGATTGCAAATTTAATTTTATTATATAAATTTATTATTATAGAGGCACTGCACTTTACTTGCACTGATTTATTTCTCTGTCTTTTAAATGCAGCTCAATACTAAATATAAATATCAACAAAGAGATATGTCTAATGTAGAGACATGTCTCTATGTATGCAGAGGCATGTGTCTACGTATGTAGAGACATGTCTCTAAATGAGACATACCATTTTAATATTCTAACAATGCACAGTACTGATAACTATCGGTGAGTAATTACTTAATTCCCGTTTATGGGCTCTTACAAAGAACTGTCGATTATCACTAAACTTTGCACATAATATATCACGTGCTACGCACATAATAATATTATGTGCTTCGTACATAATATTATTATGCCCGCAGCACATAATACTACTATGTGTGCGGCACATATCATATGTTTATTAAGACTGATACAAATCGGTATAAGGTTTAACCAATATAAATCAGTATTGTTAGTACATTTAATCATTAGGTATTTAATCATTGGATATATGTATGCAGATAATTGATCAATCATAATATTAATATTATGGGAAAAGATCAATTACTATTAAATATGATTATATGTATATGTATCAATATATATAACATTAATATCTAATATTATTATATATATGTTAATATGTATATATGTATACATAATTTGATCTTTTCTCATAATAATAATATGACATCTATTTTATCTGATCGAAGCTACAAACATCAACACTCCCTCTTAGCCAGGTAAGATAAATCCATCAAAATGCAATTCACAAAAGATCCATTACTTTTAAGAGAGAAGATATCACCTCATTGTGATATTAAGAGATATGGTCTGACCAAGAATATCAATTCTCATGATATTCACCACAATTCAAAAATTTCCATAGGTAATGTATCCTTAATGCAAGGTATCATCTATTGTGATTTGTTTCAGCCATCACACAATGTCTATCACAATAGGTCACTAGTTTGTTTAAGGAATTGAATCCACCATGCAGGAAATCATCTATTGTGATCTGTTTCAGCCTAAGTCACAATGTTCGAGTTCGGCAACAATAAAATTCAGATGAAGTTCGGCAAGGTAAAAAAGTTCGAAAAAAAATTCGATATTAAATTCGCCTTATATAAATTTAATTTAAAAAATAAATAAATAATATATGTGCAAAATTATCAAAATAGTTTAACATTACTAAATAGGTTTGCAATCATTATAGATTTAAAATAAAAAATTTAAATAAAATGATCACTAGATTATATTTAAAGAATAAAAATAATATATTTTAATTTTAAACTATAAAAAATAAAATAACTATATTAAATTGTATTTTAAAAATATAAAAGCAAAATAAAAACATTAAATTTTATTTTTTAAAAACATAAAAATAATAAAAATTACTAACTTTTGTTCTATTTAAATGACATATGATTAATAAGTAAAGTAAAATGAACAGTTTTTATTACAGCTATTATAAACACATAAAATCATTGGTATAATTTTCTTAAATATTGTTTTCCTTTGTTTGAGCTTTTCATCCCAAAAATGCAAAATGCCTCCGTCATTTTTCTACAGTCGCGAACCTTGGTTTCTACTCGATAGATTTGGGATTCATTGGAGGACAGCAGTGTGTGGGGACTGCTATTATTAGACAAGCAATTGCAAAGATTACCAACAAAATAGATAAGACCTTCGGGAGATGATGACACTGCGCATGCACTAGAAGAACAACGGAATGGCATGTGCGAGATAAAAAATCACGTCTATAGACAACCACGTCCTACTGCGTCTTCAAACAACCGCTACTTCGATGTGCCCTAGCTGCTTTTACTATTTCAGCGTCCGAATTCCACACGAACTTTAACAAATTTTATTATTTTTTTACGAGTTCGCCGAATTTCGAACTTGAAGCTAGAAATTCGGCGAACCTTGTGACACAGGTTTCAGCCATCACACGATGTCTATCACAATAGAAGGTCAGTGGTCTTGTTTAAGGAACTGAATCCACCATGCAGGAAATCATCTATTGTGATATGTTTCAGCCATCACACGATGTCTTTCACAATAGAAGGTCAATGGTCCTTTTAGGGAACTGAATCCACCATGCAGGAAATCATCTATTGTGATCTATTTCAGCCATCACACGATGTCTATCACAATAGAAGGTCAAGTTATTGTAAGATCACCACCTTTCAATAACTCTTACAAATACAAGTGATAATCATTTGGAAGTTATCACTTCCTCATGATGTACACAGGGTCCAATTAATATAAATATTTTCATTAGTACAATAATCAATTATTACAATCATATCAAGTTTACCTCAGAAGTATTCCACCTTGATCACTGAACTCCCTCTCAATTGAAGTTCTTTTAGAACACAAATTTCTTTGAATCCAAGTTTGAATTACTGACTTCGGCGAGGGAAGCTTGATGTTTGAGTCTGTTAGGGCATTTTGTTGGAGTGTGCCCATGGTTGTTGCATCTATAACATTGCACTTTAGACATGTTATGTTTGAGGCTGTCGGGACATTTTGTTGTAGTGTGCCCATAGTTGTCGCATCTATAACATTGTACTTTAGACATGTTATGTTTGAGTCTGTCAGGACATTTTGTTGTAGTGCCCATAGTTGTCACATCTATAACATTGCACTTTAGATGTCTCTTTTCTTGAACGACTTATTATCATTTGAGTACTTGCCCCTTTTCCTTTTCAACCTAGTGACGAGAACCTGAACATCTTCATTTATGGGTTCTATGATTCCTCTAGATATTAGATTACACTCTTCTTGAATGCAGTCAGCTTTTAGTCGATCAAATTTGGGCAGTTTGGAACGAGCACTTAATCCTTGTCTAAAGTTTTTCCATGAGATAGGGATCCCATTTAGAGTTAACATAGTTAACTCCTTATTATCATAAATGTGACCGATTGAAGAGAGTTGGTTCCTTAATTCTGTTATCCTCATAAAATATGAGGTGATGGTCTCTCCTTTATTCATTTTAATATTAGAGAGTTGATTTTTAAGGGTAAGGATTCTGTTGGTGTTGTTGATCTCGAACATTTTTTCCAGGGCTTTGAACATGTCATATACAAAGTCTAACTTTGTGATGATAGGTAGTAGATGATCTTTTACTCCATCTACTAACAATTCCATTGCTCTGGTATTGTCCTTTTCCCATTTTTTTGCTCGTAATTTCCATTAGGTTTAAGAGGATTTTCTATAATCGTCTTTAACTCGTTCTATCTTAGTATCAACATCATATGTAGTTTCTATGATTCAAAATTTGAGGCACCTTCAAGTCTGTCTTCGAGTCTGATTCCATTTGCCATTCTGTAGGTACAAGATTCCCCCAAAAAATCTGCTATTGATCTTCCTTCAAGCAGTTAGGCTTTAACAAGGGAGCTTGGCTCTGATACCATGTTAATTTAGATCAGATTTGTTAATAGATAAAGAATGATTGCAAATTTAATTTTATTATATATGTTTACTATTATAGAGGCATTGTACTTTACTTGCACTGATCGATTTCCGTGTGTTTTAAATGCAGCCCAATACTGAATATAAATGTCAACAAAGAGACATGTCTAATGTAGAGACTTGTCTCTACGTATGCAGAGGCATGCCTCTGCATACGTAGAGACATGTCTCTAAATGAGACATGCCTTTTCAATATTCTAACAATGCACAGTAACGATAACTATTGGTGAGTAATTACTTAATTCCCGTTTATGGGCTCTTACAAAGAAGTGTCGATTATCATTAAGCTTTGCACATAATACTACTATGTGTGCGGCACATATCATATGTTTATTAAGACCGATACAAATTGGTATTTAACCGATATAAATTGGTATTGTTAGTACATTTAATCATTGGATATATGTATGAAGATAATCGATCAATCATAATATTATTATTATGGGAAAAGATCAATTACTATTAAATATGGTTATATGTATATGTATATGTATATTATATATATGTTAATATGTATAAATGTATACATAATTTGATCTTTTCTCATAATAATAATATTTCAACTATTTTATCTGATCAAATCTACAAACATCAACACTATGTAACAAATGTTCTGTTTTACTTTTTTTTTTTCTATTTGCTTAGCCATGAATTAAAACTTATATAGGCAAGTTTTTGGAAGTAGAAGTTAATGATTTTATTTTAAAATGAGAACATGAGAAGATCAAATTGGAAAGTTAGATGAGGATGTTAAATTGATATCAAGTGAACAAAGACCTGTTAATGATGAAGCCACAGAACTACTCAAGTGCAGCATAATGGACATAGATGAGAAAGAGGTGACACCTTGGAGCTGCCATGAAGTATGGTGGCAGCAGCATGTGTGGTGGCATTGATTGATTTCCTAAATGAAAGGAAGCAGTTGCTGGTTATTAACAACCATTTATTTGCAAACTGTGAGGAAAAAATTAATCAACACAGGAATAGAGCATTAAAAGGGCCCTTTTTAATATGAGGAGCTTTCAACTCAACTTGTGTATTATTTCTTGTTAATAGTGGCCATTGCTGCATGTAGTTTTAACATTTTTGAGTTTCAATAGCCATAATTAGCAAGACATCAACTTTCAAGAAAAATGAAAAAAAAGAAAAGAAAAAGAGGGTTGGCATAGAGGGTGTGCCTTACAAACGCATGCTCTTACACCCCATGCCGTGCTCTGATATTCTTTGCATAGCTGCCAAGAGCTATCTTAGAATTTAAAATAAAAAAACACATATAAATTCAATTGTTTTAGCACTAAATATTTTTTAATCCTTGAAATACATTATTAAAAAATTCTTTAAAACTGACAAGGATAGATTTCACAGCATTCGCACATCAAACCTATTACATGTCTCTCTTTGCTGAGTACGGGTTTGTTGGGTGAATACTTTGCAATTAACTTAAATCAATCAATTGCGAAATAGTGGTTTCAACCAAAGTGTCTGAGACATAGGCTCTCCTCTTTGAAAGGGGAGGCTCCCCCTATTTATTGCTACTTTAAACAACTTACACTTAACTAGATTATGTACAGTAAACTAACAATAGGGTGTAACCTTCACTGTATTCCCTTCTTTCAGAATCGGTGTTCTTTCCTTCATTCTATCCTCTTTTTAGAGTAGATGATCCTTCCTTACAATAATCTCTCAAATACAATCTAGAAGTGTTAGTAACCAAGAAGCTCACAAAAGCTCAAAGAATCTCCATGACTTCTTATTAGAAACAAATATGAAATATATGTGCAGATCAAAGAATCCAACATACACTACACCTTAATCACACAAATGTTGAGGATAAAAGCAGCTCAGAGGCTACAAGTTATCTCTATCGTGAGCGTATAATACTGGCTTCAAACACTAAGTAACTCAAAGACTACAAGATCGAGTTTGAAAACATACATTAACTCCAAACACAATAAGCAGCTCAAAGACTACAAGATCAGGTTTGAATCCCTTTTAGATAACCCCACAATACTCACAATGAGCTCTAGATAATGTTGTCACATAACAATTTGTTCCAACACAAAGATTGAAAGAAACTTGCCTCTTTTATTGATTGTAATTTGATTTACATCTAATATCAAAGTTCTAGAGTGTTTCCTGAACTGGCAGAGTTTTGTTGCATTCCCCAAAAGATCCCTATTTACAATGAGCACTCTTATATTTATAGAGGAGAGGCCATGAGCAAAAGGTGGGAGAGATACAACTAATGTTCACTTATTCCACAGTGCAGTCCTGGATGATGGCATTTGGAACGGAGTTGTAGAATGGATTTGGAATGTTCTTGGAATTGGATAAATCTATGACTAGGACCATTTAGGATCCGTTTGGTTGCTGGCATTAAATAATGCCGAAATTGTCTAATTCTAGTATTTGACAATTCTGGAAGTTTTAAATCCGGAAAATGGTTTTTGGAATATCGCTGGAACCGTTTGGGTCACCTAGAATTCACCTGGAATTCATAATGAGAAGATGGAAAATGTTGTTTGCATATGGGTTTCAAAATATTATAAATTTTTCTTTACCCCAACTCCAATTTGAGTGGAATTGGAATTGATTTTCCAATTCCACCTATTTAGATGGAAGATTCAAATGTTGGTTTTGGGGCTAAATGGGAATTAACAAATCCCTATTCCAGTTTTATGTTTTGAACACAAACATCAAAAATGTCAATTCCGAGATTTGACAATCCCAATTCCAGTCTAATTCTAGCAAACAAATGGGCCCTTAAAGACAAAAGAAATACCCAAAAATGCAAAGCGTCAAAATTGACCAAGTCTGGGAGAAATTGCAAGTGAAAATGCAAAGGGTTTTGACATGTAATCAGATTTTAGAACCCCGATTACATCTTGGCGAACCAACATTACCTTACAATCGGGTGAAACTCGATTGCAAGTAGAGGGACGACTTGACATGCAATCGATTTTTAGAACCTTGATTGCATATGATATGAAATGGCCAAACATGTTGGTTGGGTTTTAAAACCTGAACAACACTTAGTGCATGGTGTATGACTTGCAATCGGGTGATAGAAACCCAATTGCAAGTGTTTAACAATTGGAAAAGGACTTCTTGCAATTGGGCTTTAGAAACTCGATTGCAAGCCATGAAGCAATTTCCACCTTGCAATCGGGTTTCAAAAAGCCGATTGCAAGTGATGATTTGACTTGCTAATTCCTTGCGATAGGGGTTCCAAACCCTGATTACAAGTGTTGGGTACAATGTTTAATCTTGCAATTGGGTTTTGGAAACCCAATTGCAAGTGATTTAAACTTGCAAGTGTATGACTTGTTCGGGTCTTAGAACTCGAACAACATTGTGGCTTGTTTATGTGAATCTTGCAATTGGGTTTAGGAACCCAATTACATGTAAGATGCAATGTGTGGGATGTTGATTAGGATTTGAAACCTGATCAGCAAGCAATGTAGTGGAGTGAAGGACTTGCAAGTTGAGGTTTGAAACCTGACTTGCATGTGGATCATGTAGTAGACTTGCAATGTTAGGTCTAAAACCCAATTTGGCAAGTACCAAGGATTTTCTAACTCCTAGAGTGAATTTTGCAAAAACAAAAAGACAGAATGGTGGTTCGATTGGGTAGGCAACTCAAGGTATTGGACCATGCGCGAGGACACTTAACTAACGCCTCAAAAGCATGCCTGAAGTGTTGAGTATATTGAGAAGATGCTAGCATTGTTGTCTTTGATGTCAAAACCCTTGTACCAGTTGCATGTTTGTACCGGTTGGTTGTTTGTGGGTTGTGCTTCGGTATTTTGTAAATCAGAATCATTCTATGCAATTTGTTTTTGGTAATGGATTTCAATGACAAATGACTTTGTTTCAGTTATTGAAATGTCTTTCTAGTACATCTATGTTTTTCGGTGAACGCAGAAGTATGAAGTTTTGGATAGATATATTTAGCTATTGTGTTTTAGAGTTCTTCCGAGTATCCCTGCTACTTGGACATTTATGTAGTATATCAAATATTTTTTATATGATAGTTGTATTCTGTTTCTGGACAGATTCTATTTGGTTCTATCCATGGGTTGGCTCAATTTTTTTGTAGATCAAGTCATGAACTTGATTGTGGCATTCCCATTGGCCCCAGCATATGTTTGCCTTTCAGTGTTTACAGTATGTAACATGCTTATCTTATGTGTGACATATCTTTTGGTCCTATAGTAATGTGGTGTGAAGTGTTCATATGTATGACCTATTCTTTAGGTCTGGTGCTAGTGTGTTAATCTATGATATAATATCTTTTGTATCTCAAGCCAACATGTTTTATGGCTAGGCCGACAAATGTATTTGTGTTATCAAATGTGTATATATATGTGGCAATCATTTTGTATCCGATATAGAGTGGGTGAGTATGCTGAAGGCGGTATGATGTGAAGGTGATTTTGCATCATTGGTGGTAATTTGAGCAAGCAAAAATAAGAAGATCAAAGGTTATTGAAGACATAGCTAAGACTTGCAACAGAAGGAAGAGTTCAGTTTTGCAAAAGGTGTTGGTAGAAGGCCTATAACCAGATCAGTTGCATTTGGATACTACTATGGTTTCAACTGGAACTGTTCATGCATATGCAAATGCAACTATATTAGTTCACATTTTGTCCGTAAGATTTTTTTGTATAAATTTTTGTATCATGACAGTTAGCCCAATTGAGCAAGTCTTACCTGCAGTAAGCGAACCGACAATGAGGCCTTGTAAAAATCACCTTAACTGGTGTTTACTTTCACAAGAATTAGTTTCTCTAGGGTTTTTCCCATCTTGGGTTTCTACATTTATCTAGTGTTATGGTCTTTATTGTTCTTGTTCTTTCAAATTTTTAATAAGTTTTAATTATCTATATGATTCATAATTATATCGGTTTAATCAAGTTTGTGAAAAGAGTTTTGGAATAACTGATTCACCCCCTGTCTAAGTTATTTGGCTTGTTCAACGATTGGTATTAGAGTTTGGTCCCTTGTAGATAAAGCTTAACCGCTTGAGGGAGATCTAGGATATTTGAACAGATGGAAGGAGAATACTATTCTGATCAAGATTGGCAGATCATGATGGGTGACATTGAGAACACTAAATCAGAGAATGATGAGTTGAAAGAAAACATCAAGGAAGTGAATGCATGTATCTCAAAGTTGAGAGAATAGATTCAGAAATTTAAAGCAAGACACAAGGAAGTAAGTCAAGAATTGAAGGAGTCAAAAGAAAATGTGGCAAATATGAAAAAGCAATTGGATGACTGTAAAAGCACTAAAGAATTTCTCAAAGAAAATTTCAATTAGAAAATGGAGGAATGGAAGAGAACTGAAGAGACGCTCAAGAGCATCATCAAGCAAAAGTCAAATGAAAATGAGAAGTTGGATCAGGAATTGAGGAAGTTGAGATCTGAATTAAAGGTTTGTGAGAGTAGCACTATTTTGGATCAACTTTTAGCTTGCAGAAAAGTCATAAGGACAAGGAAGGCCTAGGTTTTATTGGTGAATGTTTAGATCAGAAGAACAAAGGCAAAGACAAAGAAGTTGAAACAGAAGAAAAGTCTAAGGTAACAAGCAAAGTCAGGATTCTAGGATCATCTACAAGAAGGCCTTTGGTTAGGCAACCAAATGCTCAAAGCTACTTATCTTTTAATGGTTACTGTTTCATATGCAAGAATTTTGGTCATATGGCTGTTGAATGCATGATCAAGAAGGAACAAAATGTTCAATGTTTTAGTTGTTATAAGTATGGTCATAAGGCAAATCAATGCAGAAGTAAAGTATCTAATTTGGTTAAGAGAAATGGGATGAACAATCCTTTTCATGGAAATTGCTATCTATGTTACAATTACGGTCATATGGCTAATTAGTGCAGATCTAGAGTTCGATCAGTGAGATCAAGACAAAAGAATGTTAATTGTTTCAAATGTGGTTAGACCGTGTTATTACTAACTGGTTACTGAGAGGGGGGTGAATCAATAAATACTATTTCTATCTCAATTAAACCTTGCATGTAGATTCTTGCAGAATAAACAATATGTAATTAACCATTCATAAACAGAAATAGAAATACTAAGATCAACACAACATATGTACGTGGAAACCCTTGGTTAGAAGGAAAAAACCACGGTAAGACAGAGCTCACAACTTCACTACTGCAATAATAAAGGTGCCCTATTAAGAGCTTACAAAGCACTTGTAAGAGTGCTACCCGGTAAAGGGATTTAGTAGAAGACCGGTTAAGATCTTGACTCTATTAGGAGCCGCCTTGTTAAAAGACTTTCAACATCATTTAAGATGCTACCCGGTTAAGGGATTTATACAAAGAACCTATTAGGGTTCACCCTAATAGAGGGATTTGGATATGCTTTAACAATATAAAAGCAATGATCTTAATTGACACTCTCTGTCTGCTTAGATCATACTTGTTCTCGTTTCTGCTATGCTTGGGTGTTGAACCTCTCTGCCTTTCACCTCTTGTGAATGTATCTTCTCTCAGAAGATATCTCTCTCCTGCTCTATATTTTCAACAACACTTCTTTTGTGTCCTATGACCTGTATTTATAAGAAATTAATCTTAATAAAAGCTCAACTCATAGTACCGCCAAGTTGTAAACTCGCCCAAAAATCATGCAGCAAAAAAACTTTGCGAGATGATCTTGAGTTTACCTTGAAACATCTGCGTAGAAATAAAACTAACTCCTGTTAAAAAGCCAACTCCAGTTCTAAATGGTGGATGCTCTGTATAATCCGGTTTTAACTCAGACAGCTCCGCATAATCCGGTGCGGATTATTATGCACTCGACCAGTATCAATCTTACGCCCAGTTGTCCATACATCCCCTATATGTACTATAAGACCGGTATCTCTTGCTCTATTTGGTCTACCGGTACATATGCTCTATTTGCTCTATCGGTACATATACTCTGTTTGGTCTACCAGTGCCTATTAAGGAGTATGAGTGGTCTACGAGTGTACCGGTGGGAATGATGTTTGCATCTAACTTAACCAATGACAACTTAAATATGCCAACAGACCGGTCATTATGCTAACACTTGCAAATCTGGTAGTGCTTTGGCATAGTCTGGGAATGATAAGAATGTCACACTTTGAAGTGATCTCGGAAGACAGTCATGGTATGGAAGAAGGAAGCTAGTGAAGAGAATTCTATGGTACTGGATCCCGGTACAACCTCTTCTGGTAACTAAGCCTATTGCTTTGGCTCAGGAGGAGTATTGCAATGCTAAATCTATCACTTCCCTTGCTCAAATGTGATACCAGTGGCATATGTCATATCTCTGGTATGTTAGGCCATTAAATTAGTATTACATTTGTTTAAGTTTGATTGTATGTTGTATGATTGATTGTGTTAACGATATTAATTCTCAGTGGGAAAAATAATTGTGGAGTTAATGATAGAAAGGTAATTTTTCAATTCATTTGTCACTCTTACAAAGAGGAAATTGAGGATTTTGCAGAGCTTGTAGGTGATTGGTGAATTTGTGCAAAGATGGAATCAAGATTATGAATCCAGAGCTATCGTGTCAAAAATGTTGAATGGAGTAGAATTAGAAGAATTTGATCATGAGAAGATCAGGCAATTAGAAGTTGCGTTGTTTGCAAAAGGGATGCAAAGAGTTCGTGGCCTAGGTCTGGATATTTGGGGAGCATTTCCCTGGTTCACAGAGAAAGAATCTATCGTGTTTATGTTGAGTTGGTTCGAAGGTAGAAATTTGTTGTTGGATAAACCCTATGTGGTGAGTAAGGAGGTAATTGAGGAAATTACAGGGTTATGTAGTGTTCGAATTCTTCTAGGGAAGTAGTCACTGAAGTACAAGGAGGTACAAGAATTGATTGGCATCAATAGAGATCAACATGCCCTATTGATTAACACCTTTGTCAATCTGGTGGAGACGTATGTTGCCTATGGCATCACATATAAAATTAATTTTCGAAATCGTGAAGGTGCTATATCTGTTGTAGTTGTTTATCTAGCACATAAAATGGTGAAGGAATGCATGCAATTTGACTTGTGTAATTTGCTATTGGAAAATTTATTTGAAAATGTCAAGTCATTAGAATAAGGATATGCCTTCCAGTTTGGATCTCTAGTTATGTGTTTGGTGTTTTACTTTTTGAGATCGTTACTGGGCAAAGAGAACATTGAATGGAGGTCTGGCATCTCTGTTAGAAAGTAAATTTACAGATATTTAGGGTTTTTTGAAAATAAGAAGGATGCTTGTAAAGCGTATTTTACAACATTACAGATGAGTTTCTTTCAGTATGGTTGTGTCTAGGCAGTGCTTGTGAGTTACGTTGAGGAGGGTTGCTCCCTCGGTAAAATAGAGATAGAGATCATTACTAGCGATTCTCCTTGTAAGAACCCCTACTGGTTCTAACTTTAACAAACACCAAATTGCTTCATTTTTTATATGTTACACATTTCATCAAACACTTTGCATGAAACCTTTATCTTGCTGTCTTTTATTTTCATTGTATTTGCTTCCTTGGAATGGTTTCAAATGAAGTTTAAATGCTAGTAAATGATTATCAAGAGATCCAGGCAAAGAACTAAAATACAAATGCAATTCCTTTTGACCATTTCAATGCATATATAAGATTTCTTCATGTAACATGTGCATCTACAGCCAATAGACATTTCGATAAACAATTGGCATGCATCCTTACAATTCTTTCACAAAAGAAATGTTTTCAAATATACTAAAAACCATAAATATATTTTAAATACAAATTGGCATCTTTAAACACCACACGTGGCTGCCTTGAGATGAACGCAGCTCCAAAGAAGTGTCACACAACTCTTAAAATTTAATTGCTGCTACCTTAGGAATAATCACAGCCACTAATGGGAGTATCATAGCTCACCATTAGCTATTTCATAGCCCCATAAAATAAATCGCCGCCCTCATGAAATAAATCGCAGCCCCTGGAATTTAAAACAGCTCCTCTGGAATCTATTACAGCCTTTGCTAAACAATTTGTAGCCATCCTAGAAGATATAACAGCCTTCTAGCATCAATATGAACCTCTGAAGAAAATCGAACCAGAATTAAAAACACCTTACTAGCAGCAGCAAATAAACAATTCTCCTCAAATTTGGTATACAACAACACCAAATTTGCATCCACATAATCAGAATTAATTTCTCATAATCAGAGCACAATTCACCACTGAAATCTAGTGATTCAAATTGCAGAAAAGGGGAGGAATCAGTCCTCAAACCCTAGTTGAAAAACCCTTCAACTATTTCTCCAAATGATAAAAAGCAAAGCCAATAATCAATAATTTCTCCATAGAGTCTCTTTTTATAATAAAAGTGTGGCTTCTCCAACACACTTTTCACTTAAAAGGCTTCTCGCACACTTTCAAATTATAAGCTTTTATTAAATAACTTTGAATTAATAACTCCAAAAGCTAAAGCTTCATGAAGACACTTTTCACTTAAAAGGCTTCTTCAACACACCTTCAAATTATAACACAAATGATAAAGTTATTTATCAAGATAAACTTAATAAACAACTTATAATGAAAGCTCCATCAAATAGACTCTATTAAATGCTCAAGAAGCCCAACACCTTGTGCCTCCACTGCACTGCCAAAAATAGCAACAACCCACAATAGACTTACTAAAAATAGTAAGTCTCTCAAATTGGAAACTCTGCAAATGAATCCACAACTCCACTGATACCAATGCACAGGCGCCCTTCTAAAAATAGCAATCATGAATGATCACCCAAAATAAGCACTTACTATAAAGTCTATCAATCTGACTCAAATGAAGAGCAATCCTGACATCACAGACCTTCAGAGTGGACATTGACCACTGGCTCTGCCACACGACCCTCTCCAACATCCTGATTAGCCTACGAAGGTCACAGAAATAAGCTAATCCCATGAGCCTAAAAATAGGGATATTACAGTCCTCCCTTCCTGAAATTGCTTGTCCCCAAGCAATCCCAGAAAACAAAACACACAAGTCCACCCGGATCCCAAGGATAGACTGGAGTAATGCCCCTGCAATCACTTGTAAACTCCTGCAAAGAAATCATCATCCACTGAACTAACCAAAACACACTGACATCATGCCCACCATAGTGATCTGCACAATCTGCAATGCTAAACCAAACACTATCTGGATCCATGTAGAGATGAAACTCATAGCCATCCTTTACAAGGGAGAATGGATATCCCAAACCATCTAACCAACCAGAGCTACTTGCACAACCTACCAATCTGCTCTGAAGATGAAGCCCATCTGTGCAATAGGGACAAGAACTCCCAAAAACAAATGTACCGAAACTCAGATATCCATCCTCTGCAAAACCGTCATGGATATGTTGATCCTGCAAGTGGCCCCCTGCAAACTTGCAGTAACTAACCCCATCAACTGCAGATGGAGTAAACCCATCCTATAAAGGATGATACAACCTAGGAGCCAACTCACACCGACGTGCAACCAAATCCTCAACCGGTGGGTGAAAAGAGAAATGATGAATGCTCCTCACTATGTAATCACAGTGAAATTCTCCAATCTCTGATAGAGGCTCATCAACAATAATCTAAGAATCACGAGATGACTCCAACCTCTGACTCTAAACATCTGATTGGCTAGGATCCCGGGAAACCCTCTCAGCAAACCCAACCAAAAAATCCACGTGGGGAAGCATTGTAGTCGATGTATCTATAATCTTTCCCACTAACAGCTGAATAGCGCAAGAACCCCAGATGAGAGTACCCTCAGAAGCTCAGAATGGTCCCTCCTGCAATTCCAGACTCTCAAGCAGATACTCCATAAATGACTCTGTGCAGTAGAAATTATATGAAGAAGCATCAACCTACTCCCGTGCAACCCACAGCTGATCCTTCTGAAACTGTGGCACTACCAACTGTCTATCGCTATCAGCTGCATGAGATGAAGTAATAGATATGCTTCTGGTAGAAGGAAACAAATCCCCATGAAAGCTCGTCTCCAAATCAGATGATACCCTGCCCAAGTCCTGTGAAGAAGAGGGAGTAGTGTCAGAAACTGACAAACAACTCTCTGAAGAATCCACTACTATCACATCGGGACTCTCAATAACCTTTTCTGCATCATCTGTTAGTGTGCTAACTACTAGAGGAGTTGATACAACAAGAAGCTCTCTACAGTCCTCCACTGATGTACTCATCTCATCTGTAACTACTGCAACTGTATCAAGCATGGATGTAACTGTGTCCCCAACACATCCATCACTACTAACTGTGGAAGCTGACTCGCCACCAACCACTACTATATGCAACTGAACTGGGTCTATGGTTGGCAAAGACTGAATCCGCTCCAACTCCATAGTCACCTCTCCCAACTGCAACTGCGACTCCTGAAGAGCCCATTGAGTACCCTCTAAAGCCTCAGAAGTCACAGTGAGCTCTTGAGTAAGCTCACTCACCTCCTCCTCTCTGTTCCTTACTGCCTCGTATGCCATACTCCCCCACTCAACTAGGTGATCTCGGTCAGCTACCAACTTTAAATAATCTTGTCTCAAATTCATGACAGCCTCACGCAAGGAATGAATCTCTATCAAAGAAAGGTAACCACCACTGTGCTCTTCCATCATAGGAGCACCCCAGCCATAAACAATCAACAGCTGACGAGTGGCATCAAAATGCTCAACAGTAGAAGTAATATCTCTCTCACCAACTCTCAACTAGCTAGTCACATGATGACTCTGCACAGCGGGCCTCCTGTGTACAATCTCAACTGCACTGTCAACACTATGGAAGGAAGCTACATCCAACAAACTCCCCTCAAGATCACCGTATCTCTATGTACTGTCATATGAGCACACATCTACAAATTGAGTACTGACATCAGACTCATCCTCATCTACCCTCGAGGAAGCTACTATTGAATCTCTCTCATCACAATCCTCAGCTGCCTCATTCTCTGCAACCACATGACAATCCAGATCCTGGGACCCATCCTCACTCACTAACAACTCAGAGTCCTCCTTAGGATCTGATAAATCAAGCATGACTCATTGCAGGTAGAATGATCCTCATCAGTCACTGAAGAAATAACCTCATCTCTAGAAGTGGAAGCTCTAGCTGTAACAAACTCCTACCACTCATATCCTTCCCCATCCTCATCTGTGAGTCCCTGTAACAAAGAATCTTGGAACCCACCACCACCGGATGACAACACTGAGTCCACACCCAAAGTATGATATAAAAAAATCAGAAACACTGTAGCACCCATCATTCTCACTCTCATCATCAGAGGTATCTGCGATGCTAGTATCAACATCATCTATTTGAAACCCCTCTGCTATCTTTGGATGCATAGATGACTCAATGTCATCGCGCGAATCACCCACACTATGGCATGAATCTGTCATGTCATGTCCCCTCTTTAGTGACATGTCATTTTTCAGTGGATTTGCCTATCATGGACTCTCGTAGGCAGATGGTTTTGGTGAGAGAATCATTCTGATGATTATTTGTGGATTGGATGGTCTTATTTGGTCTTGGAGAGATGGTGTTTATCATATTTTTATTATAATGTGTTATGTGGGGCCAAAATGTTATAATTTTGAGTTGAGTTGCACTTTTTATTTTATAAAGTTACTTTTTATATAAAAGTGCATTATAAAAGGATTTTATAAGAATATTTTATGGATACTTCTAGAAGTTCAAGTGCCTTTTTAGAAAAGTAAATAAATAGAGTGCTTGGCCTCTCATTTGGACATCCCATGACTTGAGTTTACACTACTTTTCTTTTTGAGCATTTGTGACGCCATCTTGGTCTACAGATTGTCATTTGATCTTTAGGAACGGAGTTTCTTAAGGATTTGCATAACTAAGGAGGTGAAATATCCTTTGAAGGGTTGCACTTTGGAAGTGGTATTCAGCCATTTCAAGTTGAACTTATTCGGAGTCCTCAGACTTACCTGAGGGTTTGAGTTTTTGATTGCAAGAGGAAAAAAAAGCAGTCCGAAAAAGCAGATCCGAAAAAGCAAAGCGAAAAAGCAATCCGAAAATACAGTCCGAAAAAGCAGATCCGAAAAAACAAAGCGAAAAAGCAGATCCGGAAAAGCAAAGCGAAAAAGCAAATCCAAAAAATCAGAGCGAAAAAGCAATCCGAAAAAGTTTTAGCTACAAATCTAATTCAGTTTTCAGAATTTCAGGATAGGGTTTTGGAACCACATTTTTGCTCATATCTTCCTCATTACTCAGTATATCATTCTGGGTATTTTTGCATCGGATTTCTATCGTCGAGGAGATAAAGATACGTGCATTTTGGAGTCCCAAAATGCCATGATTTATTTTTAAGGAATTTTCAAAATTCCTAGACATTTTCAAAAGTCTGCAAGAAAGTAAATTTTCAGATTTGGGATGACTTTGGCTTGGGTGTTGGCATCTTTAGCACTGGCAAAAATTATCGCAGCCATCTACAATCAGGTTCCTCACTTCTCATTTGGCATTTGGCATATTTTCTGAGAAATGTATGTTTTCAGCTGAGTACAAAATATAGCTTCAGCACTTTACTATTTTACATTGTACTTGTCTTTGTTTGTCATTTGGCATTATTAGTATCAAAGGAAGGCTAGGATTTTGCAAGTGAAAGGGCATTGTAATTTTCAGTCTATCTATATTGCAAACCTAGGGTTTGATGATCATATTATTGGCTGAAATATGTATGGCATTGTTGCAAATTGTTGATATATGAATGGCATATGGTTTTGAGCAATTTCTTACATCATTGATAGTGTTTTAGATGGTATTTGGTTGCTATCTATTATTCTGAAATTTTGGGACAGCGAACTCATACTCAAAAATAATTTTCTATCTACATCTTGAGTTGCATTTTTGAGGGTTTATTTAGTGGCCTATTGGTAGGGGTCATTACATGTCACCTAACTCATCTATAACACTCTCATCATGAGTGTCATCATTGGGTAGCTGCATGCTCACATCCTCAATACAAGAAAAGACTATTGTCTCCTGCACTGACTCCACACTGCGATTGTTGTCATAAACATCAGAGCTGTGAAAGCTCATATACTCCTCTCAGTTCTTAGAGATAACACCATCATCTATGGTGTCAGAATCTATAGTGGTATCTACAACATCCTCCACTCTCACCCTATCCACAACATCAACAACAAGCTCAGGATGTTGAAACTCAGTACCACTATCTATCAACAGGATAGGCACATCCACTTGTCCCTGTAAGAAGTCTCCAACATCATGTGTGCAAACAGGACTAGTGGCTGTCCTACTAAGAACAGGATCATCTCCGCAATGATGAGTAGCTACTGAAAACTCATCATGAAGATTTCTAGATGTCTCACCTGCGAGAACATCCCGTTTCTCTTCCTGCAATCTTCGTGGGGAAGACTTCTTGAAGAAGGAAACCATGAAACTAGCTTCCCTGGCAACAGTAGCCGGATCTGCAAGCTAGGCTTTTAGCCTTTCTTGTGTTTGCCTCAATTTCTCCATTTCATTTTCCAAGGCACTTGATTGTTTCCTGTAATATGACACATTGCTAGACTGGTTCCCATATTTACCTGGTTTTCTGTATTTATCCATGACTGAAATAAAAGTAGAGTGTTGATCATTCACAAATCAATCGTGGGAACTCAAGATTTCCAAACCCCACAGGATGGCAGGAAACATGCTCTGATACCACTGTAAGAACCTCTGCTGGTTCTAACTTTAACAAACACCAAATTGCTTCATTTTTTATATGTTTGACATTTCATCGAACACTTTGCGTGAAACCTTTATCTTGCTGTCTTTTATTTCAGACTGTATTTGTTTGCTTGGAATGGTTTCAAATGAAGTTTAAATGCTAGGAAATGATTATCAAGAGATCGAGGCAAAGAACTAAAATACAAATGCAATTTCTTTTGACCATTTGAATGCATACATAAGATTTCTTCATGTAAAATGTGCATCTACAGCCAATAGACATTTCAACAAACTCTTGGCATGCATCCTTACAATTCTTTCACCAAAGAAATGTTTTCAAATATACTAGAAACCATAAATATATTTTAAATACAAATTGGCACCTTTAAACACCACACGTGGCTGCTTTGAGATGAATCGCAGCTCCAAAGAAGTGTATGCAACTCTTAAAATTCAATTGCTTCTACCTTAGGAATAATCGCAGCCACTAATGGGAGTATCACAGCTCACCATTAGCTATTTCACAGCCCCATAAAATAAATCGCAGCTCCTGAAATTTAAAACAGCTCCTTTGGAATCTATTACAGCCTTTGCTAAACAATTTGTAGCGAGCCTAGAAGATATAACAACCTTCTAGCATCAATATGAACCTCTGAAGAAAATTGAACCAAAATTAAAAACACCTTAGTTGCAGCAGCAAATAAACAATTCTCCTCAAATTTGTTATACAACAGCACCAAATTTGCATCCACAGAATTAGAGCACAATTCACTACTGAAATCCAATGATTCAAAGTGCAGAAAAGGGGAGGAATCAGTCCTCAAACCCTAGTTGAAAAACCCTTCAATTATTTCTCCAAATGATAAAAAGCAAAACCAATAATCAATAATGTCTCTATAGAGTCTCTTTTTATAATAAAAGAAATGTGGTTTCTCCAACACACTTTTCACTTAAAAGGCTTCTCGCACACACTTTCAAATTATAAGCCTTTATTAAATAACTTTGAATTAATAACTCCAAAAGCTAAAGCTTCATGAAGACACTTTTCACTTAAAAGGCTTCTTCAACACACTTTCAAATTATAACACAAATGATAAAGTTATTTATCAAGATAAATTTAATAAACAACTTATAATTAAAGCTCTATCAAAGAGACTCTATTAAATGCTCAATAAACCCAACACCTTGTGCCTCCACTGCGCTGCCAAAAATAGCAACTACCCACAATAGACTTACTAAAAATAGGAAGTCCCTCAAACTAGAAACTCTACAAATGAACCCACAACTCTACTGATACCAATGCACAGGCGCTCTGCTAAAAATAGCAGTCATGACAATCACCCAAAATAAGCACTTACTATAAAAATTAAGTCTGTCAATCTGATTCAAACGAAGAGCAATCCTGACATCACAAACCTCCAAAGTGGAAACTGACCACTAGCTTTGCCACACGACCCTCTCCAACATCCTGATTAGCCTATAAAGGTCACAGAAATAAGATAATCCCATGAGCCTAAAAACGGGGACATTACACCCCTCGAAAATCGAAGAGAAGGAAAAGCAGTGAAAAAGGTAAAGAGATTGTTACTATTTCAGAAGAATAGGAAAAAGAAGAAAGTGAGAAAGAAGTAGAAGAGAAGGTAGAAGAGGAAATAGAAAAGGATGATGTTTCTTCATCGGAATCTAGCTCTGTGGATTCTGATGTAGTTCAAACAATGTTGGAGGAAGGAGAATTTGACAAGATTGGCGATATGTTGTCTTGTTTGTCTTTGAAGAGCAAAACTGAGATAGAAACTATGCTAGTAGAACATTTGATAAGTAAGAAGATTGTTGTTTCTAATGTAATTGGTATGTTACCAAATGAATTGATAAAGATTGTTGCAAGATGGAGTAGAATGCAAAAAGTTCAAAGATGAAATTAAGAAGAAATGTATTGATGCTACACAAAGATTATCTAGACTGGTCGGTGAAACAAACGAATGCATAAAAGAAATTTCTGATATTTACCGGTATTGTCTTTGGTGGCCTGCTGCGGTTGACAATTTTAGAGGTAGGATTGAGGTCATTGAGAAAGAATTGAATGTTTTGGGTAAAAGCTATGATTACTTCAAAGATAAAGGTGGAAAACATAGAATCAGGGTTGGTTAGTTTCGAGCTGAGATGTTGCATGTACACAAATAGAGAGAGGATTTAGTGAAGACTTTCTAGTTGGTGAAAGATTTTGTTGAGGTTAGGTTAGAACATCTTTTTGGAATTCTTTCTGATGCAGAGTATTATGTAGGTCGGTTCCGATCCTTGGACTGGACATCATTTGACATGGTACATCATGACAATCTGTGTGCATGGTTGAGTTCAGCTATGAATGAGTGGAAGAGGAATCTTCCCATTATTAGGGAAAGGTACAAGAAATTTTTTCTTGTAAAATTTGTTGTTCTTATTTGATTATTTATTGTGTGGCCCTTTGTCATTGTGGCAAAAGGGGGAGAGAGTTAGGAAAGAAAAACAGAAATGCAATATCTTACTTAGGGGGAGATTTTGGCTTCTTGGATATTATTGGAGTTTTTCTATTTTGTTATTTTGCCACTTATGCCAAAAGGGGAGATTATTGAGTATATTGAGAAGATGTTGACATTGTCATCATTGATATCAAAACCCTTGTACTGGTTACATGTCTGTACCGGTTGGTTGTCTGTGGGTTGTGCTTCAGTATTTTGCAGATCAGAATCATTCTATGCAGTTTGTTTTTGGTAATGGATTTCAATGATGGATGTCTTTGTTCTAGTTATTGAAATATATCTTTCTGGTAGATCTATGTTTTTCGGTGAACGCATAAGTATGAGGTTTTGGATAGATATATTTGGCTATTGTGTTTCGGAGTTCTTCCTGGTATCCCTGCTACCTAGACATTCTTGCAATATATTAGATATTTTTGATATGACAGTTGTATTCTATTTTTGGGCAGATTCTATCTAGTTCTATCCATCGGTTGGCTCAAAATTTTCGTAGATCAAGTCATGGACTTGGTTGTGGTGTTCCCATCAGCCCCAAAATATGTTTTCCTTTCGGTGTTTACAGTATGTATGCTTATGTATGACCTATCTTTAGGTCCTGTGGTAATATGGTGTGAAGTGTTCATATGTATTACCTACTCTTTAGATCTGGTGCTAGCGTGTTAATCTATGATATAATATGTTTTGCATCTCAAGCCGACATGTTTTATGGCTAGGCCGACATATGTATTTGTGTTTAGATGTATATATATATGTGTGTGTGATAATCATTTTGTATGCAATATAGAGTGTGTGCATGCTGAAGGCAGTATGATGCAAATGTGATTGTGCATCATGGTGGTAATCTGAGCAAGCAAAAATAATAAGATCAAAGGTTATTGAAGACAGAGCCAAGGCTTGCAACAAAAGGAAGAGTTTTTTTTTGCAAAAGGTGCTGACAAAAGGTTTGTAACCGGATCAGCTGCATTTGGATACTACTGTGGTTTCAACTGGAACTGTTCAGGCATATGCAGATGCAACTACATCAATTCATATTTTGTTCGTAAGATCTTTTTGTATGAGGGCAGTTAGTCCAACTGACAGTGAGCCTTACCTGCAATGAACAAACTGGTAGTGAGCCCTTGTAAAAATCACCTTAACAGGTGTTTACTTTCATGAGAATTAGTTTCTCCGAAGCTTTTCCCATCTCACATTATATCTGGTGTTATGGTGTTTATTGTTCTTGTTCTTTCAAGTTTTTCATCGTTTTAATTATCTATATGGTTTATGATTATACCAGTTCAAACAAATTGATGAAAAGAGTTTTGGAATAATTGATATTCACCAGTACGACAAAATTTGAAATGGGGTTTGGGTTCATTAGTACAAAAACATGTAAAAATTACACACACACATGTATGCAGCCTAGAAGCATGAATTAAGATTAGAATGTCACATAGTATCATAAAAATAACAAAAACACCATAAACTTGTAATCATAGCATCATATCAACATCAAAATATTAAAATAATAACATTGAGTTCAAGTATCATTGTTCCGACTTTCAACAATCGGAACCTTATACTAAATTTCAATCATCTAATGGATTATCTAAATCTTCAACTTCTTCATCAAAGGCATTAGTTGATTTACAAATAGTGCCAATGCCAATGGGATCAGCTGCACCAATACCATTCTCTCTTTCCAAGTCCTCAAATGCTTATTACTTTTTCACTGTCCAGAGAGCTTATTTGTTTTTAATTAACTTCCGACTTGAAAAATGTTAAAAAAGTAGCTTTCAACTCCCTTCACCTATTGAAGATATTGTTTAATGTTTAAAATATAATTTATCACTATAGAGTGCTTGCAATTAATTGGACAGGGGTCATTATCAGCAATTGGATATAAAAATTACACTGGAAGAAATCTTGAGGGCTAGTTTAATTTAATGAAATAAATATCTGAACTTTAGCAAATTTCTTTTTGTAATGTTAAAGATCTTATTTAAATTCTGTAATAATAATGTTTCTTAGTAGAAATGTACCTGGTTTGCACTTAGTTTGCCTGGGTTTGCCCTGGTTACACCTGGACAAACCAGCTTGCCTGGGTTTGAACCCTGTCCAAAACCACAGGTGAACTGGATCCAAACCAAGAACCGGCTCGAACCCTGTCAGAACCAAAGTCCTAGGCAAATGAACCAGACTTCATAGATTGTAATACTTCCAAGTGACAATCCCAACCGGTGCTAAGAGGGGAGGGGTGAATCAGCACCTATAAAATAAATCTGATGGAGTGTACTTGTAACTATGCGCAAAATAGATTCAAGCACAAGAATAGCATCAAGCAATCAACCACAAAGTAACAACAGATTTATCACATGGAAACCCAAATTGGGTGACAACCACGGTGTAAGGAGACCTCACAAATTCTGCACTCTTCTGAAGTGCACCTTATTAGGAGCCTTCCCCGTTAAAGAATTACAACGCACTATTCGATGTGACCCGGTTAAGGGATTTGATACAGTAAGGTCGGTTAGTGCCTGCCTAGTTAGAGGACTTACAACACCTAAAAAGATGTCACCCGGTTAAGGGATTTAGTACAAGGGACCTGTTAATGTGCACCCAAAATACTGGGATTTAGCTATTGTAATTGTTAGAAAACAATAGAAAGATTGACCTTTTACAAATGGCTTTGCATAGCCTGATAAGATCTCTGTTATACTCAACTGAGAGACATCACCGGTCGCTGCTGGTATGTTCTCCTTTTCTGTTTTGCTTCTATGCACACTCTTCTCTCTTTTCTCCTCTTCTTTGTTCACCTTAGCTTCTTCAACGTACAGGTTCACTCTTTGCTTTGGTAGAATGAGGGCAAACTATATTCTTAACAGGCAAAAGAATATATAGAGTCCTTGCCCTAATTGCGCTTCTCATGCCTGACCTATTTACAGATCTCCTTCAGATTCATCACCCAATGGAGTTTTAGTTCACTCAGGAAACATCCAATGCATACTCTTGCTTTATCTGCTTTATGAAGAAAACGATAGATGCGTGTCAATCACCTTTCCTTCGCAAGAGATAACTCCATGTTTTAAAGCCACAAACTGCGGCTTTAAAACCTTCAAACGCACCTCATACCGATCATTTTGCTAACTCAAAGTCTTCTGGATTTAGTGCAGTAAATCCCAGTCAAAGAGTTGGTTAACAGATAGTTGACTATGACTTCCCCGGTTCATCTTATCATGACAAAGTCTTCACTTGATCGATTAAGATCTCTATGTTGTGAACAGGTAAGAGCTTTGACCTGTCACCTTTCCTTCCTCTGCTTACCGGTTGCATCCTTTCCCCGGTTTCTGAAATTGTTTACCGGTTGCCTCTTCCTTGCAAACCGATTGCATCTGATGAATAGAAACAATCACTTGTTCATTGCACGGTGTCACTGGTTGTCAAACCAGTATCTTTACACACAGAATTCACAAATTCAACACTGGTGTCCTCCTTAGATCCTTAGACCTTAGATTGAGATGTCAAACACCTCTTTCCTCTTTTGCCAATCAATGACATTACTTAATTGCCATGTACTGGTAGCAAGCTTACCGGTTACCATCCCTTAATGCCAACAATCTCACCATTTGGCATAGATGGCAAAACCTTAATAGGCAATCATGTCACCTTTCCTATGCTTGTATCTCTGTGCACTGTCACTGCTGGTTTATTGCCAAACTCTCCCCCTTTTGACAATAATGCCAAAGGCTAGTTAGAAAGACTACCTTAATGAAATCTGCTTCCCCTTCGAGCAGCAGTCCTTTACATCAGTCCAAATAAGATGAGGTTAAATCCTTTGTTGAAGCATAATGAATTGATCATCTTTGCAAGTTTACTATTGATCAGGGAGGGCTATCACCCCTAATTTACCTCTGAGATACTCAAAAGTGCTCTTTGGTAATGGCTTTGTGAAGATATTAGCAATCTGTTCTTTTGTGGGAACATACTCCAATCGTACTTCTTTATTGTGTACCAGCTCTCTCAAGTAATGATACTTGATGGCAATGTGCTTTGTCTTGGAGTGCATGACAGGGTTTTTGGATATGTTTATTGCACTTGTACTGTCATAGTAAATTGCAATCGGTTTAGGTATCTGTTCTTGGATTCCTTCTAGTAGCTGTTTGATCCAGATTACCTATGTGCAATTGATTGCTACAGCAACATATTCAGCTTCCGCTATAGACTGTGAAATGCAGTTTTGTTTCTTGCTTGTCCATGACATAATCCTTTCACCAAGAAAGAATGCACCACCACTTGTGCTCTTTCTATCATCAATGTTACCAGCCCAATCTGCATCAGTGTAAACCCTTACTTGGAAGCCTTCCTTGTGAGGAAACCACAAGCCATACTTGTCAGTCCCCTTTAGGTATCTGAAAATTCTTTTCACTGCTATTAGATGTGTCTCTTTAGGAGTTGCAGAGAATCTTGCTACTATGCCAATTGCATGTGCAATGTCCAATCTACTGTGTATTGCATACTGTAATTTGCCTATCATAGATCAATACAGTGTTTCATTCACTTCTTTTGCATCATCTTTCTTTGATAACTTAAGGTTAGTTATCATTGGTGTACCAACCGGTTTGGATTCTTCAAGTCCAAAAGTTTTAAGAATTTTTGTTACATACTTAGATTGAGAAATAAAGATACTTTCCTTTAGTTGATGAACCTGTAGTCCTATGAAGAATTTTATGGCTCCTATCATAGACATTTTGAATTCTTTCTTCATTTCTTCAACAAAGGCTTTGCTCATCTTATCATCTCCTCCAAAGATGATATCATCTACAAAGATTTCAGCAATCAAGTTCCCATCTTTTCCAATCTTGAGATACATGTTGTTTTCCCTGGTTCTTGTGAATCCTATGGTTAGGAGGTATGAATGCAACCTCTGATACCAAGCCCTTGGAGCTTGTTTTAGCCCATAAAGAGTCTTTTTCAGTTTACAGACCATACTACCCTTTTGTGTAGATGTGAAACCTTCCGGTTGTTCAATGTAAACTTCCTCCTCCAGTATTCCATTCAAGAATGCAAACTTGACATCCATTTGGTATACTTTAAATTTCTTGTGAGTAGCATAGGCAAGAAGAATTCTTACTCCTTCCAATCTAGCCACATGTGCAAAAGTTTCTCCATAGTCTAGTCTAACCTCCTGAGCATATCCTTTGTAGACCAATCTTGCTTTATTTCTTATTACTTTTCCTTCTTCATTCAACTTGTTTCTATAGACCCACTTTGTCCCAATGACATTCTTGTCCTATGGTCTGGGCACAAGCACCCATGTATCATTCTTTTCTATTTGCTCAATCTCTTCCTCCATGGCCTTGACCCAATTTTCATCATCCAAAGCCTCCTTGGTGATTTTGGGCTCTATACAAGATAACAAACAAATATTCTCCCTAGCCTTTTTCCTAGTCAAGACATTTGCATGTCTGTCACCAATTATATTATCAATTGAGTGATATGTGACATAACTTGGGAGAACCGGTCTTTGTTCCCAGTTGAGTTCTTCTAGTTGAGCAGTTTCTTCAGCATGGTCATGAACAACTTCTTGTTCATCATCTTGAGTTGGTCTGTCAGCTTTGGGTACAGCCTCCTGCACCAGAGGTCTGTTCTCATGTTCTTCTCTTTCATCTTCAGTCGTCACCTCATTGAACTCAAAGATTTTCATCATTGTGACCCTACAGACCGTCATGTTCTTTATGACCGATCTTCTTGCTTGGTTCTGAATATTCATCAACCTTTACATTGATGCTTTCCATTATCTTTCCTATCCTTTTATTTAGACACCGGTAGGCTTTGCTCTTGGTAGAATATGTTAGCAAATTTAAGTTGTCATTAGTGAAGATAGATGCAAACACCATTCCCGTCGGTATAAGGTACACCAGTAGATCACTCATTTTACTTTATAGGCACCGGTAGACTAAAATAGAGTATATGCACTGGCAGACTAAACAGAGGAGATGCACTGGTTGAACAGACTACATAGTACCAGTCTTATAGTGCATACAGGGGATGAACCGAGTATAAGATTAATACTAGTCAAGAGCATAATAATCTGCACTAGATTATATGGAATTGTCTGATTTAAATCCGGATTATACGGAGCATCCACCGTCTAGAACTAGAGTTAGCTTTTTAATAGGAGTTAGTATTATTTCTACGCGGATGTTTCAAGGTAAACTCGAGATCATCTCGCAAAGCTTTTTGTTGCATGATTTATGGATGAGTTTATAGCCTGTCGGCTCTATGAGTTAGGTTTTAATAATAAGATTGATTTCTTATAAATAATAGGTCATAGGAAAACAAAGGAAGTTGTTGAAAATATAGAGCAAAAGAGATATATCTTCTGAGAGGAGAGCTACGGTCACAGAGGTGAAGGGCAGAAAGGATCAACAACCAGGCAGAAGAGAGGTCAACAGGTATGATCTAATCAGACAGAGAGTGTAAATTAAGATCATTGTTTTTATACTGTGAAAGCATATTCAAATCCCTCTATCAGGCTGAACCCTAATAGGTTCGTAGTATATCCTTTAACCGAGAAGCATCTTTATTGATGTTGAAAGTCCTTTAAAAAAGGTGACTCCTAACAGAGTCAAGATCTTAACCGATCTTCTACCAAATCTCTTTACTGGGTAGCACTCTCACAAGTGCTTTGTAAGCTCTTAACCGGGCATCTTTACTACTACAGTAGTGAAGTTGTCAGCTTTGTCTCACCGTGGTTTTTTCCTTCTAACCAAGGGTTTTCACGTATATATGATGTGTTGATCTGAGTATTTCTATTTCTGTTTGTGAATGGTCATTTACATTTTGTTTATCTTGCAAGAATCTTTATACAAGATTTAATAGGAGATAGAAATACTATTTATTGATTCACTCCCCCCTCTCAGTAACTGGTAAGGAATAACAATTGGTATCAGAGCCTTGTTCTTTTAGATATAAAGCTTAAGCGCTTGAGAGAAAGATCATGGAGGGTTACAGGTATCAGAAGCATCTTGAGGAAGCCAGTGACATCATTGCCTCTCTGGAGAATAGGCTGAGAAGATCCCTTGCTAAAAGAAAGGAGTTGGCTCTACAGTTAAGTGAGAGCAATGACACAATTGATGAAATCTCTGGGCAAAGTGGATCAGATGAAGCTGAGGAGGCAGTCTCTGAGCTTATGGAGAGAAACCAAATCCTAGCCGATCAGATCTCCAACCTAAAAAAGGAACAAGAAGATAATGCCCTAAGAATGACTGAACTAATTAAGAAAAAGAGGAAAGATGAAGATGAAAGAAACACTGCAGTTAAGTCATTAACAACCTCTGAGAGAGCAAGAAATCTGGCAGAAGAAGCTGTAAGGGAAAGTGATCTTGTCGTTCTGCAACTTCAAGAAGACATGCAAATAGTCACCCAAGAAAATGCCAACATGCAAAAGATTTGGCATGATAAAGATGATGCATGCCAGAGGCTAGCAATTGAGCTGTATCAACTGAAGGAACAGATGAAAGAACTCGAAGAAAGGAATGAAACCCTCAGGATATACAATGAAAGCTCAGTAAAGCTTGATGAGCAATTAAAAGCTCAAAGAAATTACAAAGATCGCACAGGACTTGGGTTCACCGGTCAAGACACCAAGGAAATCGGTGAATCATCTGGAGCTAGCAAAAGCAAGAAGGAAAAGAAGAAACTAGAAGAACAAAAGGGTAAAAAGACCTTCAACCCTTCTTGCAATCACTGTGGCAAACCGGGCCATAAAACAAGTAACTGTAGAAACGCACCGGTAAAGCCAACCAACAGTCACTGCAAAAACTGTTGCAAGAATGGCCACAAGACCACTAAATGCTGGTCTGGCACCACAAGTGTGTCTAGTGGAAGCAAGGGAAGCTTCAAAGGGTATTGCTACGCATGCAACAAGTTTTGACACAAAGCTACTGAATATAGATCCAGAACAATGGCATTTAGATCGCCACCGAGACCGATATTTCCAAAGAAGAATGACAACCAGATCACAATAAATTGTGCTAACTGTAGCATGCATAGTCATTATGACACCTAGTGTAATTCACTCAACAAGAGAAGGGTAAATCCATAGAAGGCAATCGAGATAGTTTGTTACACCTGCAACAAAGTTGGACACTTAGCTAAAGACTGCCGGAACCGGTCAATGAACAAAAGAAGAGAGATCAAACCGGTGAAGAAGACCCTGTCTCCCAATCAAAAGAATAACAAGGGAAAAGAGACCGTGAAAGAAGTCAAGAAGATTTGGTTCAAGAAAGAATCAAAGAACTCCGCTAAAGAGAAGACAGAGGGAAGATCATCGTCTGCTAATGGTGATATCTCTTCAGCAAATTGAGCCTGGAAGGCTTAGAAGGAACCAGTAGCCCGTCTACTATTCTTGGTAGAACGGGTGAGTATCAAACTCACTCAGTCTGCAAGAAAGACCAGACAAGTAAGTGTTGATCAACCGGGGTTTGGTCAAACTGAAAAAAAAAAGGCTTGAATACTGGTTGGCAAAGAAGGAAAGAAAGGGTAGTTAAGGTAATTAACATCATAGCTGTTAAACAAATAGTTACCGTTTAATAATTACCGTTATGCCCTAACTCTATATAAACCAAGGAGAATTACTCATTTTCTTTTACTTTGTGATTTTTGATTAACAATGTTTTATGCTTGAGTAATATTCTCGTGCTTTGATCTACGATAAGATTTCTCTGTAAAACTGATCAAGCTATTTACTGTGTTAACCAGTTGATAACAATGGCATCTTCATCATCTGTCGCCAAGCTGATTCAAGGTAATCAAATCGACCGACCTGTCTACAACATCATGGCGGTTCAGAACAGGGCAAACAACATGTCTGGTGCACTGTCATCCGTGCCTGATGGTGTTCTCATGACGGAATATGTGACCGCTTTCATTCATGCCAAGCAAGAAGAACTGGGTGAGACCATCCAAAATGAGTATCTCTCGCTATGCGCAAATGGAAAGCTTCCAAACAAATACGCGAAGCTGGTGTTGGTTGGTCTAATTAACAAAGTTTGCTACCCGACCGTCTTTCGACTAGACTGGATTCGACTAGTTCTCAGTCGTGTTCACGATCCAGGGTTCTGGCTCACGAAAGGAGCATGTACACAAATTACCAAGGACTTGCATCAAGTGACCAGGTACAGTCATGAAGAGGAAGCATTCACCCTAAGAACCATCTCCATTGCTGTGGTCGCAAAACTGACGAAGTCGAAATCTGATGGTCGACTTATGACCGTAAATGACATAGAAGATCAAGGAGTTCGGTTCGCATCCGCTGTAATAGGCTACAAGATTTATCAATCCAGCAACTTGAATAGCATACTGGGAGGAGCCATCCATGCTGCTCACTGGATAATGTATGACAACGCACAGTACGATCTCTGCGGAATGCTTCGAGGTCAAATATTTGAAAATATGAAGAAGCTCGGCATTGTAAAGAAGAAATCCCTAAAGTATGGCACCCTACTGGTATGCCTTTACTTTTACTATTCTAACTTCTTTTCGGGAATAGGAAAGGTGACTTGGGTAATCGACCAGCCAGTTATGATGCAGATAAGTGATATGGCCAACCAACTAGGAAACTAGTTCGGTAAAGTAATGACCGAGTACTTTGAGGCATTTCAACTAAGAATGCATGCCAGAGAAAGGGTTTCGTCAACTATTGTTGACTCGTACAAAGATGATGTATGTTTTCTGGTCTCCACCGATCACTGCATCATTCAAGCAGTGGAACCAAGAACCGAGTATGCTCCTGAATTGGGTTACGAGATCACCTCCAAGACAGCCAAGGCATATGCTGATGCCTTACAAGAAGCTGACCTAGATCTCTCTGCTTACCGGTTTGGTACCTTTGAAGAGATTCAGGAGAATCTAAAGAAAAGAGCACCAATCAAGAATGTCTATGTCAAAAGGACCCCCACACCAAAGAAGAAACCAGTGACAGATCAACCCAAGGCTCAAAGGAAGAGAGCACAACCGGTACTTAGCACTCAAGAGGAAGAACAGGAGGAAACAGAGATTGAAGATCTAGTTCCTCTAGTCAGAAAGAGGAAATCTGATAAACCGGTGAAGGAAGATGCACCGAGAGCAACAAATCCCACAATTGATGAATTTGTGGCAAGGTTAAAGGAATCAGGTGGCATGGCATCAGTTGATAGGAGATATCAACTGGCAAATGAAGAAGATCGAAGAAAAATAGAAGAAGTAGTAGTTCACTATATTCACAAATTCAACCTCTCTCCCACAGAACTTCATAAGGTTGTACTTGACGATCTCCAAGAAATTCTTAAAGCAAGATGGGAAGCTTCAATGGACAGAGAAAAAGAGCTAAGAATTAGAGCTCTACTTGAGGTTCAGAACCATCTCACTCTAGACGAGGCCACTCACCAAGCCGAACTGCACAAGCAAAATTTCCTGATAAAAAGGAGGATCGGTCAAATGCTTGTAGGTGAAGTTGACAAAGTTCATGAAGAAGGTGTGGCAACATGGACTAAGCTTATTCAAACCCAACAACAAGCAAAAGAAGCATGTCAAAGGACCATTGAGCCACCAGTCACTGATACCAGAAAAGGAAAAGGAATACTACGAGCGGAAGCACCGGTTAAAGAAAAGATTCCTACCAAATCGGTCATCGTTGACATCACTGATGATAAAGGCACTGATCAAGCTTGTCCAACCGTTCTTGTTTCTCCAGAAAAAGGTAAGGCTCGCACCATGACTCTTAATGATATAGTACATGAAGTCATGGATTTTGGAGAAGTAGATAATGTGGCTAGATGGTATAGTGTGCTAGGAGAGAGATAAACAGGCAATCATAGTGGCTCTCGTGGAAACTTTCATGGATTACAACAGAACTCCAAGAGACTATAGGTCTAAGTTTCCCCTTGAACTAAACACAAGACTAATGACAAAATGGAGAATAGGTCTAAGATCCAACACTAGAATCTCTAAGGAGACATTGTCACTGGTCAGACCTAGTCTTAGTGAAGATACTATCAAACTTCTGTTAGAAGAAGCATCAATGAATTTGGATACCATAAATAGGGTTGCCAAAACAATAAATGGTTATGAGAACAAAGTCTATAAAGAGACTCTAGATTTCTGGTAACAATGACTTCAGTGCTCTCAAGGCAACAAGTCCGCAAGATCAACCCGAACCAGCACTGGTACCACCAGTTCAATTCACTACTCATGAAGAACCCACCACCGGTGAACAAGTGAATCTGGAAGAGGAAGCTCTGCAGAGGAACAAGTGCTAGGAGACGATATAGCTGTGGGTAAGCTACATACAGTCAAAGAACAACACACAGAGGAAGCCCCTCCAACAGAGCAAATGGAATAGGAACAAGATGCTCAACCAAAAGTAGAAGTACTACCGGAAGGGGAAGTACAGAATGAGGAAAAAAGACCAACTGCAGAAGTCCTACCAACTGAGGAGGCACAAACGGAAGATGTGGCAATACCGGAAGAGATAGTCCAACCAGAAAATGAAGAAAAACAAGAATAGCAGAATGAGCAGGAACAAGAGTTACCTGTACATTTTGAGCAAGCACTACCGGTACAGGAGCCTAGACAAAAGGAACAAGTAGATGTTCCAAGCTCGTCCTCATCTAAGAGGAAATTATCCTTTGCAGTAGACACAGAAGCCAAAAGGACCAAGGCTACCGAGACTGTGGTTAACATCAACAAAATGTCAACAAGGCAACTAAAGGAGCTGACTAAGCGGAAACAGGACATGGTCCTCACTAGTGTTAAGAACATTTTGTGCAACTTTGTACCTGATCCTAACATTGATGAAGATGAACGTGTAATTCATCAGTTGGAGATATTGGCACAAGCGATCGGAGAAGATGTCACCAATCCAGAAACGATTGCCATTGATCACTATGAACAGAAAAGAATAGAGATTCTGTTAGAAAGTAAAAACCACCAAGATAATTGAGAGCCGGGGGGGGGGGTGAATCAGTTATCTGATAATTAAACCATTTACCAACATTAACTTCAATATCAACTTCAACAGCTTTAAACCATATAATTAATGCAGTAACCAACCATAGAAAGATAATCATACACAATGACACAATAACACAAGATATGTTAACTAGGGAACCTCTTGATCAAAGAGTAAAGCCCGGTGGGAATGATGCCCACAAAATGATGCACTAATATGAAAGTTCCTTGTTAGAGGATGGACCTGTTAGGAGTCTTATGAAATACATTCAGTACATATGAATCTCTGTTAGGAGATTTTGAATCCCTGTTAAAAGATTCTAACCCTGTTAGGAGTTATGGAAGACAGAAGGACCCACTGCCCAAACAGCTTCAAGGCAAGATCTCTAAACTCACTGTCCAATAGATCTTAGGATTATTCAACAGAATAATATGAAATATGTTACCTCCTTCAGACTGTGCCAAAACCGCACTCTCTGCTACACAAAATCACAAATCCAGATCTCTGTACTTCGCAAGTCTTCCTTCATCACTGAATTAGCTCTTTTCTTCACTTCATGCATACATTCGCATCACAACTTTCACAACTTCATATCACAACTATTACAATCCTCACATAGCAAGGAAAACATTCCTTCCTTTATACCACACTCATAATTACAAATGAGTCGGCATGTAAATACAAAATAATAATTTCAACACGCTACATCAAAATTACATAAAACTGTCGGCTTCCAGATACAATAACTTTCTAATCGTGTGACCTCGAAGTTTGCGCTGTGAACCACATCACCAACAATGAGTCTCAAACTTCCCTTTAACTGCGCAGAATCAGATTTCATCCCGGTTAGGAGATATCCTCCGATTACCAAAAACTGCTACTGCCAGAATACTGCTTCCACCAAAATGCTTATAACTTTCATGAATAAATGAATTTCTTTTTGCGCTCTTAACCATAGGCTAATAACACAACAAAGAACATACCATCAACTGCGCATAACTCAATCTGCAATATAACATGTGCGCAAAACAAAATTGTGCTTGGTTTTCTGCTAAACTCCAGAATATCACTGTGTTGACATCAATGACAATCATAGTCATGAATGCAACGACCACTGCTATAGAATGACTGTCAAAGGCTTCAGCATTCATTCCTAACAGATTCTTCATAAACAGGTTAAAGAAATGAAGGTGACAGTTACTACCAATGTAACAGTACTGCAAGAACAATTGCAAGTTGCAGGAAGTCTGATGACAAGGACTTCAAATTTTGATACCTTTACACAAGATCTCACTGAAAAGTCATCTAAGACTTCTGAAGACATAAAAGCTCTGTCTTCCACATATGATATAAAAAATAAATCTGCAACAAATTTCAGCAGAGAGATGAGAAGTCTAGCTCTCATTCTCAGAAAGACTTCTAAAGAAAATACCAAGTGAATCCAAGATCTTATTGGATTTCAACTGTTTCTCGCCCCAACATTTGATTTAATGCAACGCACAACAACAAAGGCAGAGAATCTTATCAGTGAACAGGACTACAAAACAATAGAGAACATGGAGAATATCATAGTATCGCTGAAAGCAGCACTCAAAAATCTAGAACATGTCACCGGTCAATGGAATCCTTTTCTTCATTCAGCAAAGAAAATTTACAAGGATATCTTCACCAAGCTACAAATGTAAAATAAAAGGTAATGCATAACCCTTTGTCTTATGGAGGCAAAAAGGGGAAGAAGAAGACATCAAAGAAGGGTCAGAAGGTTAGAGATTAGAAAAGAAAGAGAGTAGATTCAGCTACAGGACAGAAGAGCTAAAGCACTAGAACAAGGGAAGTCTGCAAACAGAAGAGCTGAAGTATACAGTACAGGGAAGAAGTCTACAGGATAAGGAATTAATTGTGATGAGTGAGTGATAATTTTGCCACGAATGACAAAGGGGAAGATTGTTAGCAAATTTAAGTTGTCATTAGTGAAGATAGATGCAAACACCATTCCCACCGATATAAGGTACACCGCTAGATCACTCATTTTACTTTATAGGCACCGGTAGACTAAAACAGAGTATATGCACCGGCAGACTAAATAGAGGAGATGCACCGGTTGAACAGAGTACATAGTACCGGTCTTATAGTGCATAGAGGGGATGAATCGGGTATAAGATTAATACCAGTCAATAGCATACTAATCCACACCGGATTATGCGGAATTGTCTGATTTAAAATCGGATTATACAGAGCATCCACCGTCTAGAACTGGAGTTAGCTTTTTAACAAGAGTTAGTTTTATTTCTACGCGAATGTTTCAAGGTAAACTCAAGATCATCTCACAAAGCTTTTTGTTGGATGATTTATGGATGAGTTTATAGCCTGTCGGTTCTATGAGTTAGGTTTTAATAATAAGATTGATTTCTTATAAATAACAGGTCATGGCACAGAAAAGGAAGTTGTTGAAAATATAGAGCAGGAGAGAGATGTCTTCTGAGAGGAGAGCTACAGTCATAGAGGTGAAGGGCAGAAAGGATCAACAACCAGACAGAAGAGGAAGGTCAACAGTTATGATCTAATCAGACAGAGAGTGTCAATTAAGATCATTGCTTTTATACTGTGAAAGCATATTCAAATCCCTCTATCAGGGTGAACCCTAATAGGTTCTTAGTATAAATCCTTTAACCAGGTAGCATCTTTATTGATGTTGAAAGTCTTTTAAAAAGGCGACTTCTAACAGAGTCAAGATCTTAACCGATCTTCTACCAAATCCCTTTACCGGGTAGCACTCTCACAAGTGCTTTGTAAGCTCTTAACTGGGCACCTTTATTACTGCAGTAGTGAAGTTGTGAGCTCTGTCTCACCATGGTTTTTTCCTTCTAACCGAGGGTTTCCACGTATATATGATGTGTTGATCTGAGTATTTCTATTTCTGTTTGTGAATGGTCATTTACATTTTGTTTATCTTGCAAGAATCTTTATACAAGATTTAATAGGAAATAGAAATAGTATTTACTGATTCACCCCCCCCCCCCCCTCTCAGTAATCGGTAAGGAATAATAGAGTAACCCAGAAATATACCTTCGTCACTCTTGGGCTCAAACTTCCTAGAGTACATATCTCTTTTAATGTAACAATTGCTACCAAAGATTCTGAAATATCCTACACTAGAAGTATGATTGAACCATAGTTCATAGGGGGTCTTACCAGTTCCTTTCTTGACTTGAACTCGGTTTAGTGTATAGACGACAGTGCTGATAGCTTCTCTCCAGAAGTGATGGGGGAGATCCTTCTGAATCATTAGGGTTCTAGCACAATCAATCAGCATCCTATTTCTTCTTTCCGCTACTCCATTTTGCTGAGGAGTTCTAGGTGCAGATAACTGCTTTTTTATTCCTTGTTCCTCACAGTAGTGAGTAAACTCTTGAGAAGTGTATTCACCTCCTCTGTCTAATCTTAGACACTTTAGGCTTTTACCCGTCTCCTTCTCCACTCAGGCCTTGTAGATTTTAAACGCAAAATGCCTCTAATTTTTCTCTGAGAAAGAGTGTCCACATCATTCTTGAGAAATCATCTAAAAAAAGCATGAAGTATCGATCTCCGTAGTAGCTCTTTGTTCTCATAGGGCCACACAAATCTGTGTGCACAAGATCTAGAATATTTTCAATAGAGAAAGATTTACTGTTGAAACTTGTTCCTATCAGTTTTCCTAGCTGACAATCTTTACAAATACCTCTTTCAGGTTTTGTGATCTCAAGGAGTCCTCTTACTGATTTCTTCTTGCTCACTTTGACAATACTGTCAAAGTTTATGTGGCGGAGCCTCTTGTGCCATAACCAGCTATTGTCTTCTTTGGATACAAGACAAATATTGCTTAATTCTCCTTTGTATGATGCTATTAGACAAGCTCCTTCCATTGAGTCCAAGTAGAACAGGTTCCCTTTGCTTTGTCTACCGGTGGCAACATGTGCTCCAGATTGATTCTTGACAACACAAGAACCTTGCCTGAATTCCAATAGGAGTCCCTTGTTGTTCAGTTGTGCAATGCTCATTAGGTTTTACTAAAGTCCTTCTACCCAGTACACATCTTCACAAACAACATTGTTGCTGAGTGCAATAAAGTCTTTACCTTTGATAGCACATGGAGCATTATTTCCAAAGGTTACTGATCCACCATGATTGAGCTTTAAGCTGATGAACTTGTTCTTGTCACCGGTCATGTGGTGAGTGCATCCGCTGTCAATGATCCAATCATCATGCTAATGAGATCTTGAGATAAGTGTCATTTCACTTACCACTAGGCTCTTTTCTGTTATTGCAACAAATGCAATTTCTGGCTCTTCAGAGTCTTCAGATTCATTGTCTTTGACTCCTTTTGCAAGGTAGCACTCCTTTTCTTTATTCTTGAACCAATTGCTCTTGTCTTTGTTGTCATTAACCGGACATCTTGCAGCAATATGTCCTATCTTATTACAAGAAAAATATTTCAGAGGAAGCTTTCCTTTGTATTTCCCTTTCCCTCTAGGAAATCTTCTAGCAATGAGTGCTTCAAACTCATCTTGCTCCATCTCTTCTGAGAGTAGATTTTCAACAAGACTTCAAATTTTACCAGTAGAGCTGTTGCCAGTTTCTCTTCCTTTCTTAATGGAAGGGGTATTAACAGAAGACATAAAAGCAGCTTCCTAAATGGGTAAGCTATTATCAAAATTGCTTAATTCAAATGCAGTTAACTTACCGATTAGGGAGTCTAGAGTGACTTGATCTATGGTCACTGATCTAAGCTCTTGAATGGAAAAGATCTTTATGGCATACTGAGGTCTGAGCGTTCTCAGTATTTTGCTAACCACCTCCTCTTCATTGAGTTTTCCTCCAGCGCTTTTGATGGAGTTGATCACTTCTTTGATTCGGTTGCTGTATTGCTCAATGTCTTCTCCTTCATTCATCCTCATGTCATCATACTTTCCTCTGAGACTCTCAACCTTAGCTCTTTGTACGTTTGGGTCGCCTCCATAAACTAGTTGCAGCTTGGCCCACATCTCGTGAGCAGTTTCCAAATTTTCAATCTCAACATAGACATGGTCTGGCAGCATGTTGGCTATCATATCCATGGCAGGTGTGTGCTTTGTCTTGATCTTTAATTCATCAGGAGTTAGGGTACCAGTGGGTTCATTGTAATCAGTGGTTACATGAGTCCAATATTGGTCTCCGGTGGTCTTCATGTACAACTTCATTCTACTGCACCACAGAGTAAAGTTTTCCTTTGAAAACTTTGGTCCTTCCTTTCTCATCATCTTGACTTTTTCTTTTTGCGTATAGGCAGTAAAGAAAAGAAACTAAAGCTCTGATACCAATTGACAGTCCCAACCGGTGTTGAGAGGGGAGGGGTGAATCAGCACCTATAAAAACCTATAAAATAAATCTGATGGAGTGTACTTGTAACTGTGAGCAAAACAGATTCAAGCACTAGAATAGCATCAAGCAATCAACCACAAAGTAACACCAAATTTATCACGTGGAAACCCAAATCGGGTGAAAACCACGATGTAAGGAGACCTCACAAATTTTGCACTCTTCTGAAGTGCGCCCTATCAAGAACCTTCCCTCTTAAAAGATTACAATGCACTATTAGATGCGACCCGGTTAAGGGATTTGATACAATAGGGCCGGTTAGTGCCTGCATAGTTAGAGGACTTAGAACACCTAAAAAGATGTCACCCGGTTAAGGGATTTAGTACAAGGTACCTGTTAATGTGCACCCAAAATATTGGGATTTAGCTATTGTAATTGTTAGAAAACAATAGAAGGATTGACCTTTTACAAATGGTTTTACATAGCCTGATAAGATCTCTGTTATACTCAACTGAGAGACATCACCGGTCGTTGGTATCTTCTCCTTTTCTGTTGTGCTTCTCTGCACACTCTTCTCTCTTTTCTTCTCTTCTCTATTCACCTTAGCTTCTTCAGCAAACACAAGTTCACTCTTTGCTTTGACAGAATGAGGGCAAACTATATTCTTAACAGGCAGAAGAATCTATAGAGTCCTTGCCCTAATTGCGCTTCTCATGCACGACTTGTTTACAGATCTTCAGATTCATCACCCAGTGGAGTATTAGTTCACTCAGGAAACATCCGATGCATACTCTTGCTTTATCTGCTTTATGAAGAAAACGATAAATGCGTGTCAATCACCTTTCCTTCGCAAGAGATAACTCCATGTTTTGAAGCCACAAACTTCGGCTTTAAAACCTTCAAATGCGCCTCATACCGATCATCTTGTTAACTCAAAGTCTTCTGGATTTAGTGCAGTAAATCCCAGTCAAAGAGTTGGTTAACAGATAGTTGACTATGACTTCCCCGGTTCATCTTATCATGACAAAGTCTTCACTTGATCGGTTAATATCCCTATGTTGTGAACAGGTAAGAGCTTTGACCTATCACCTTTCCTTCCTCTGCTTACCGGTTGCATCATTTCCCCGGTTTCTGAAACTATTTACCGGCTGCCTCTTCTTTGCAGACCGGTTGCATCTGATGAACAAAAACAATCACTTTTTCATTGCCTAGTGTCACCGGTTGTCAAACCAATCTCTTTACACAGAATTCACAGATTCAACACTGGTGCCCTCCTTAGATCCTTAGACCTTAGATTGAGATGTCAAACACCTCTTTCCTCTTTCCTCTTTTGCCAATCAATGACAATACTTAATTGCCATGTACCAGTAGCAAGCTTACCGTTTACCATCCCTTAATGCCAACACCAAGTCCCTCTCATTGCCTTAGGTTTGATATGTGTAGCTTCTTTTCCAAGCACAATCTTGTGCTCAACCTAGCATGGGAACTCGACGGACATTATGATGCAAAGGCCTGCACAATCAAAACAGTTCATGTACATGAGATTGCTATCTCAATCCAGATTTGGCTGAAGTTATGTTCTCAATCTTGGAAGCAGCAATTGGGGTGAATTTTGAAGAATTTGCACACTTCTTGCTACAAAACTGTTGATTATTGGTCACTCATCAACAAGATATATTTGAATTCAAAACTAAATTTAGGTTCGAGTTTTCCAATTGGTTGAAGTTCAAGGATGAGTACAAGCACATAGTTATCCTTTTGAATAGGACACTCATAAACCAAATGCAAATTCTTTCCTTCCATGGATGTTCTTCGCGAACTAGCTTTTAGGGAGCATAGGTTCTTTAGATCGTCTTGTATTGTTTGAAATTCTATTTACAAATAGTTGATGCAAATTGTTGACATTAAATCATTTTACATGACTTACTTTCTTGTATTGACTCTTTTGCGCTCTATCAAAAAATTGTTTGCATAGAACGTTTTGAAGTAGAATGCGTAGTGTACAAGGTTTATCCTAGGTTCCATTGATATAATTATTGAAGTCTTCGAATTTGATGAGGTTTGTTTACTCCCGAAGGGACTAGTTGGTTATGTAGAGTAAACAAGATACTAGAGCATTACCAAAAACAATAACAGAAAGAAAGTACAATCCAACAATATGGCAGAAAGATCTTTTCTTTTATTTCCAATGTGCAATGTATACAACATGACAGCGTTGGCTTCCGGTAGGAAGTAATTACATATATAGTGCTAGACAGGTGGTTAAGGGTACCAACCATTGGCAACTACCCAGAACTGCTGCAAATGAATATATTTATAGTTTTTGATATGTTTTTATGCCAATGAACCTGAAACAAACTGAACCCCAATTTATTATATTTTTATTTCAAATTTGTGAACATAACCATCAAACCTGAACCTAAACTAGTAATAGGATTGGTAGCTTAGGCTTGACTTCACCACGACTTATATGATTTCAAACTCCATTTTTTCAAATTATATTTACCGATAGAATTTTGAACTTGACAAGCCGCAAGTACACAGATTATCCTGTGTAGCATTGTTCGAGTACTGAATATTTGCCTTCTACAAAATGTCTACTTTGAGTTTGCCTTGACATGAGATTATGTCTGCGAACAAACCCAAAACAAACCGAACCTCAATTTATTAATTTTTAATTTTTTTGTTTCAAATTTGTGAACATAACTGTCAAACCTGAACCCAAACTAGTAGTAGGATTGGTAGTTTATGCTTGTCTTCACCACAACTTATATGATTTCAAACTCCATTTTTTCCGATAGAATTTTGAACTTGACAAACCTTGAGTACACAGATTATCCTGTGTAGCATTGTTTGAGTACTGAATATTTGCCTCCTACAAAATGTCTACTTTGAGATTGCCTTGACATGAGATTATGTCTGTTTACCTAGCTAAATCTGTCTTTAACACTATAATTAACAGCTTAAGTTTTCATGCCCATATAAAGTTTATTATTATATTCGATTCATCTATAGTTTGAGTTTATGGATTAGCATTGCTTCAAAATTTCCTACTGACTTTGATATTCTTTACAGGGTTCAGAGTCCTAAGGCAACTCCAAATTTAAATTTTTGGTCTCAATTATCATCAAGAATTCCATTTCCATTTGCACATTTATGGGGTGTCCTGAGCTCCAAAACTACCAATAGTCAAGCAACTGTATTGCCTAAAGAAACTTCCTGGTTGGAAGAGACTCTGTCAATGAGGCAAACAACTTTGAAGAATGATACTTTGGAAACACAAACTGATGACCTTTCCTTCAGTACAGACTATCATGATGGATCCAAAGCATTTTCAAATTGCGGTGAGAATGAAGACAATGAATTTAAGCCCCAGCTAACATGCATAAATACAAACTCTGCTGATAGAGTGAGTACTCCCAGCTCTACAGGGGCAAATGGTGTAGCTGACAATCATACTGTTAGAAAACAGATAAATGGTGCGCCCCACAATCAAGATGTGGTAAAAATGGATCAAACATTTAATTTCTGTAAGTCATCTCAGGTAGCAAACAAGTTGAAGGGAGAAGATGTTCCTGATCTTGATTCAGCTCAAGGAACATGCTCTAATTATGAATCTAGTAATATAAATCATGATGGAAAACCAAATACAAATAGTGCAGCCAACAATCAAACTAAGCAGCATCAAATATCATCATCAACTACCAGAAATTCAACCTCTACTCAAGATTGTTTGAAGGATTCATTCTCAAATGGATGTATGGAAGGTAATGTGAAGGAAAATGCAATTTCTAGTATTACTCAAAATGAAAGAGCTATAAATATAGATGAATCATCAGATTCCCAATACATTGATAAAGGTCTAGGGCATTGGAAGGAAGACACCCCTGGTAAAAGTAATTGGGAGTTGCCTATGCTGGATAAGAACTCTAGTATTAACAGTCATGATACTGAATTTTTAGTTGGTCATGCGGAAGGCTCTGTACAAGCAGAACAATTGATGGATAAGGAAGGATTAATTTGCAGGAATGAAGAGTTGGACCTCTCTGTAGAAGAGGCACAGGCTCACATGCAAAGTGATTTACAGAAGAAATCAAAGGTGGATGATTGGAGACTTCCAATAGGTGTGAAATTAAGTGAGAGAAATGGAAACCATCTATTTAACAAATTTCAAGCTGCACAAGGAACAGAGATAGATGGTAGCCAAAGTGAAATTGCCCAAGATGCAGGTCTGTCTCCTTGGAATGGTTTAGCTGGTGCAGGTTTGAGCGCTATGATGGATATTTACCATGCTGCTTCAGCAATGGTGTTGGGCAATGATACTGATGATTACAGGAAACAGGGATCACTTTCAGATAGGGCAGCATCAATGCTGGTCTGTAAGTGGTGATGTTATGTACTATCTTCTATTTTGACCTTTAAGATGTTGTAAGCTTGTATATGTGCGTAATATGTTCATGCGCTTATAGGTTGTGCAAATTGCAGTTCAAATAGTTTTCAGAATGAAGCAGATTATATTGCAATAGTACTTCTAATATAATTATAATAAATGTTATGTTCTTTGTATGCTTGTAAATGGTGGGTACACAAAATGGGCTCTGCATTTTTGTTTCAGAATTGTAGTAGCAACAACTGTAATTATTATTTTCACCTAAGAATAAAATGAGTTGTTCTTTCCATCATGCAGAATTTCAATTATATTATTTAAACAATTTTCTGATATTTTTTTTTATGTTGCATTGTTAGGTCAAATTTGACTTGTTAGTCACCCATAGGTAGCATATAAGATAGATGGAGGAGAAAAGATAATATGGTACATTATATTTTAATTATGTAAATGAGTGTGGCAGTATGGTATGTAGAATCAAGTAATATGGTTTGAAAATAATTGGAGAATGATCATTCAAGAGCATTTAAAGAGCTAGTTTTATAAAGTTTGAGCTTGCTTCTCTCATTGTCTTCTATAGTAAATTTGTCTTGTGTTTGAAATTGACCATGATTTTGCCAGTACCTCACTGACTGGAAAGAATTTTATGCTGTTTTCAAATTGAGAACCTCAAAGCTTAAACCCATCAAGTAGATCCCCTAATTACTTGCGATGTGTAATAAAAGCCAGTTCAATCTTCTTGCTTCCCATTGTTGTGGCTTAAAAGGATGTGTATCAACTAACACCTTTATGTGCTAAAACATGGCATCCTGTACAGTCTTATTCTCCATGGATGCCCAGAAATTTTGCCGGAGGATTACATGTTTATACATCAGATCCTTACTGTATATATAATTGTGTGTATGTGTGTGTATGGCTTTAACAAACACGAATTTTTCAATTTTTGTTTTGTGCAACATGGTGGTACATGTTAAGCTTGTGCAACTGCTTAAATTGAAAATTCAATATTTAGTGAATTAAAATGTGAACTTATGTTACTTTAACTCACATTGACAATTCAGTGTTCATTAAGTGAAACTGTGGATCTCCAGGAAACAGAAAGAGGTTTAAAGAGTAAATGGAGTCCAATTGTTGAGATGCAGTACAGAGAAGGCTTATACAGGGGCCGTTGTCAAGGTGGTCTTCCTGAAGGAAAGGTATAAACTGTTATTTATTTATAATGGATTATTTGCAGTACCTCACATCTGTGTTCGCATAGAAGATTTATAGTTTCTTCTTTGCTAGATGTTTGCTCAAATTCTAAAACACAAGTGCTACTATGTATATTTTTTATTATTTTAAATAAAAATGCCAAATTCATGCATTGAAGATTGATTCTAATTCCTTCTTCTTTGCTAGATATTTGCTGAAATTCTACAATGCAATGCAATTGTGTGTGTTTTTTATTATTTTGAATTATAATGCCAAATTTGTGCAAGCTTTTTCTTAAAATTTAGATGTAAGGCGTAACCTAAAGATACAATTATTGTCTTTTTGCTCACAGGGTCGTCTTAGTTACAAAGATGGAAGCTTTTATGATGGAATTTGGAAGCATGGCAAGAGATGTGGCATTGGTGCATTCTACTACTCTAGTGGGGATGTGTTTCAAGGTTATTGGCGAGATGATCTGATGCATGGGAAGGTTTTTCTCGCCCACCTACTCACTTAACAAACAAAATCATGTACTTAAATTCCAATCTCTCTTCCTCACTTAAGAAAAACCATGTTGCTTGTATCAAACTCAAATCTCTGGGATCTGTCCATTTTAGCAAGGAAAGACAAATCAGATCAGGTTATAAATTTTTAAGTAATAACTCTTGAAACTTTTCAGTCATTCTATTTTTGAATGCTGAGGGAGGAATAATAGACCTCAGGCTTGGAAAAGTTTGAAATGGGTTAAAATTAGTGACATGGGAATTAAAATTTAAATTTGACTTGTAATTTAGATCGGATAATGGTTAGGAAATGTGCAGGGTACAGAAATATTGATGTTTAATGTAAGAAATGTATAGTTTATAACTTTATAACATAATGAAAATTACTAACTAATAACATCCATACGAAGCATTATAAGTTGTAAGATTATCTTTCCCATTAGGAAGATAATTGTATTGGAGAGTGCTTATAGGTTCATGGCTGATCTTAGTGCTAACTCTTATACCTTATAAATGCTTGTGATATTTCCCTATGTTGCACACAAATAGAAAGTTGAAATCCTGCTCCTGTTCTTTCATATTGCATGGGAGCTGCTATGGCATAATTGTCTTTTATTCTCGCTAGTTAAATTTGATGGACATAGGACCCTTACCCTTTGAGTAAAGATCAAATTCCAAAAACACCGATCTCTGATTACTGGAAAAACTGTATAAGGACTCCACAGAGAAAACTTCGGAGGGAATTGAATAAGCCCAAAATAAGGTATCGTTTTTAACATGGAAGTGAAGAATCATTCTGGTTTCAGGTGCAATACTTTTAGCCAGGGGAGTCTTCATTTTTCTTCCCACCATGACCCAAGAATCATTATTTCCTAGAGAAGACTTTTTAAAAAGAGGGCACTGCGAGCATATCCTTAGGAGGGTTGCTTGTGGAGCTAACTAAACAATTTTTCCATAGATCACCCACTAGGGAACACACATCAAGAGTAGCTGAAGAAGACCCACTTTCCTCCAAGGATCTAAGGGCAAGGCCGCATGCAGCTGCTTAGCTTATTTTGGCTAGCAGTCACTGCATAATTTTCTTAGGAGTAATTTGCGGAGCTGGTGGCCCCGTGCAGATGCTAAATTTTCTGCTTATTTTCAAGCAGTCATTTCAATATTAACTTCGCACATAAAAAATCGAGGGAAAAAATAGTAATAAAGAAAAGAAAGAATTTAGTGGCAAATAAAGGAGGGAAATAATTTTATGAAGACACCTCACAATTTTTTCAATAATGTGAAGAACCGAAATTGGCTCTTCTTGTAATTTATTAATAAATTTGAAAACAACTGCAACTTTCCTCACTAATATTTGAATCGAACCAATTCCAATGATAATTCCTCTAATATTTTATTATTCAATTCAATCAAGTAAAGTGCTAAATAACATTTACCAATTAAAATCAGCTTTCAACAATTTAGGAAAGTAATTACATAACAAATAAACACTAAGCACCTGTACTTCTGCAAATTTCCTTCATGTTATTACACCCTCTTGATAATGGCCACTCCCTGCAATGTACAATGTCATGTCCGCTCTTTAGTGACATGTCATTTTTCAGTGGATTTGCCTATCATGGACTCTCGTAGGCAGATGGTTATGGTGCGAGAGTCATTTTGATGATTATTTGGGATTGGATGGTCTTATTTATTTTTGGAGAGATGGTGTTTATCATTTTTTTTTTATTATAATGTGTTATGTGGTGCCAAAATGTTATTATTTTGAGTTGAGTTGCACTTTTTATTTTATAAAGTTACTTTTTATATAAAAGTGCATTATAAAAAGATTTTATAAGAATATTTTATGGATACTTCTAGAAGTTCTAGTGGCTTCTTAGAAAAGTGAATAAATAGAGTGCTTGGCCTCTCATTTGGAGAGCCCATGACTTGAGTTTACACTACTTTTCTCTTTGAGCATTTGTGGCGCCATCTTGGTCTGTAGATTGTCATTTGATCTTTAGGAACGGAGTTTCTTAAGGATTTGCATAACTGAGGAGGTGAAATATCTTTTGAAGGGTTGCACTTTGGAAGTGGTATTCAGTCATTTCAAGTTGAGCTTATTTGGAGTCCTCAGACTTACCTGAGGGTTTGAGTTTTTGATTGCAAGACGAAAAAAAAAGCAAAGCGAAAAAGCAGATCCGAAAAAACAGAGCGAAAAAGCAATCCGAAAAAGTTTTTGCTACAAGTCTAATTCAGTTTTCAGAATTTCAGGATAGGGTTTTGGAACCACATTTTTGCTCATATCTTCCTCATTACTTAGCATATCATTCTGGGTATTTTTGCATCGGATTTCTATCGTCGAGGAGATAAAGATAGGTGCATTTTAGAGTCCCAAAATGTCATGATTTATTTTTAAGGAATTTTCAAAATTCTTAGACATTTTTTAAAATCTGCAAGAAAGTACATTTTCAGATTTGGGGTGACTTTGGCTTGGGTGTTGGCATCTTTAGCACTGGCAAAAATTATCGCAGCCATCTACAATCAAGTTCCTCACTTCTCATTTGGCATTTGGCATATTTTTTGAGAAATGTATGTTTTCAGCTAAGTACAAAATATAGCTTCAGCACTTTACTATTTTACATTGTACTTGTCTTTGTTTTCCATTTAGCATTATTGGTATCAAAGGAAGGCTAGGATTTTGCAAGTGAAAGAGCATTGTAATTTTCAGTCTATCTATATTGCAAACCTAGGGTTTGATGATCATATTATTGGCCGAAATATGTATGACATTGTTGCAAATTGTTGATATATGAATGGCATATGGTTTTGAGCAATTTCCTACATCATTGATAGTGTTTTAGATGGTATTTGGTTGCTATCTATTATTCTGAAATTTTGGGACAGCGAACTCATATACTCAAAAATAATTTTCTATCTACATCTTGAGTTGCATTTTTGAGGGTTTATTTAGTGGCCTATTGGTAGGGGTCATTACAGTAGTATCAAAGCGGTGTTCTTGCCATCCTGTTGGGTAAGAAATCGTTATGCATCCTTCAGCATTTGGGCATCACAGGTATTATACACGTAGGAGAGCTGCACTTGAGGGTGAGCAGGAATTCAGAGATATACTTACTATGGGTGAGAGACAGTCACAAAGTCCACCTAGAGTCCCTAGGATTGATGATGATGAGGCTAGAGACTTCTTCCGGACTATGACTACTGGACAGCAGGAGATAGTTCAGTCTATACGTGCATTGACCACTATGATGGAGAGAGTTGCTCAGCCGAGGAATCAGGAACAGGGTAGAGGGACACCAGAGTAGGATAACAGGAGTGTAGCAGGTTCACAGGGTGCTCCTAGGCACAGGTCGTGGATTGCAGACAGGCCTGCACGTCCTACATTCCTTAGAGAGGAGGCCCAAGAGGCAGGAGAGAATGATATGCTAGAGGACTTTCAGGATGATCTTAGAGCTGCAAATACAAAATGGCAGGCATTACCTCCACATGTTCGTGAGTTGCTGAATTTTGATCGCTACCTGAGTTAGAGAAGAGAGCACATGAGGAGTAGCAGGCAGAACAGGAGGCCTAGAGGAGGTTAGGACAGTGAGTTGCAGTGAGCTACTAGCAAGCTCACCTTACCATCTTTTGATGGCAGTGGACAGATGACAGCCCAGGCCTGGATCCATAAGTTAGATACATTCCTAGCATTGAGGCCTATGTTAGAGATGGATGCTATTAGGTATGCCACTTTGCATTTAGAGGGTGCAGCACATGATTGGTGGTCACATGGTATGATTACATTGCAACATAATCAGGTGACATCCTACCAGGATTTTGTGGATAGACTGGTAGAGCGCTTTGATAAGAAAGACCCAAAGGTCTTCTTCCGTGATCTTGCACAGCTAAGATAGACAGGCAGTTTAGAGGTCTACATCAGTGAGTTTTAGAGATTATCAGTGATGGTGCAGGATGTGTCTGAGAGGAGGCTGGTTATACTATTCACAGAGGGGTTTTCTGAACCTCTAAAGGGTTGGATCAAGGCATTCGATCCCCCCTCATTGCAGGAGGCTATGAGGAAGGCACGGAGCATGGAGCTCACAGCACCCTCCAGCAGATTCACCCCCAGGAGCACTTCTTCATTCCAGGACAATAAGAAGTTTGATAAAAACAAGGGCAAAAAAGATGACACCAAGGGTAAGTCTACTGCACCTTTGGATATGGAGACACTGAATGACTTGCGCAAGAAGAAGCTATGTTTCTACTGCAAGGGTCCTTACGACAAAGATCATGATTGTCCTATGAGGCCTAAGGGGAAGGCCAACAGGGTTATGTGGGCTTACTACGAGGGTTTAGATTCTGACAGTTCTGGACATGAGGATGATCATAGTGATGCAGAGCCCGAGGCAGAGACAGAGGCTGCAGAACCTAAGGAGGAGCCCGAGTTGCACTTACAGAAGGCACGCTTGTCTAGCATTCAGCAGGAAGAATCTTTTAGACTACGTGGTGTTATAGCAAGGCAGAGAGTTATTACATTGGTTGATACAAGTGCTACACACAATTTTATTGATGCACGTTTTGTTGAACGCCGTGGTATTATGACTGAAGAGTTTGAGGGACTACGAGTACAGGTTGCTGATGGTCACACTCTTAAGTGTAACAAGATGGTGAGAGATCTACCCTTACGCCTAAACAACTATGAGTTCAAGGCAGACTACCATGTTGTCAACATGGGTGATCTGGATATTGTGTTGGAGATGAAGTGGTTACACTCATTGGGAGAGGTCACTTTCAGATTGAAGGACATGGAGATTAAGTTTGAGGTGGATGGGAAACGGCATATTTTGAGAGCCATCAGAAATAGTGACATTAGGACTATTTCTTTCAGACGGATGGAGAGGTTGGCTAGACATGATGATATAGAGTGGGCAGCAGTATGCACTCTCATGCCTACATAGGAGGGACAGCATAAGACTGAGTATCATCCAGACATTCAGAGGTTGAGAGTGAAGTATGATAGAGTCTTCAGTGACATCCCACTTGGCAGGCCACCAGACAGAGGTATTGAGCACATCATTGAGTTAGAGGAGGGTGCTAAACCCGTGATGATTACACCCTATAGGCATCCTAAGAGACTCAAGGATGAGATAGAGAAAAGCATCAAGGAGTTGCTTGCGATGGGACACATCAGACCGAGCAAGTCTCCTTTTGCTTCTTCGATAGTATTGGTGAAGAAGAAGGATGGTACTTTGCGGATGTGCATTGACTATAGGGTGCTGAATAAAAAGACAATTAAGAACAAGTACCCCATTCCACGGATTGATGAGCTGATTGATGAGCTGCATGGTGCATGTTATTTCACGAAGATTGATTTTAGATCCGGTTATCATCAGATCAGAGTTAGAGAACAGGATATTGAGAAGACCGCCTTCAGATGTCATTGTGGGCACTTTGAGTTTGTGGTCATGCCATTTGGGCTGACCAATGCGCCAGCTACTTTTCAGTCTACTATGAACAGGGTCTGCCATCATCAGTTGAGGAAGTATGTGTTAGTCTTCTTCGATGATATTCTGATATACAGTCGGACTTGGTAGGAGCACATGGAGCATCTAGAGATAGTTTTGGGGATCTTGCAGTCAGAGTCCTTGTACGCCAAGGAGTCCAAATGTGATTTGGGCATGAGAGAGCTATTGTATTTGGGTCACATCATTAGTGCAGGAGTAAGGATGGATCCTGATAAGATCTGTGCTATTGTGGATTGGCCTACTCCAGACAACCTGACACAGTTGAGAGGGTTCCTTGGGTTGTGTGGTTTCTACCGCAGATTTGTCAGTGGGTATTCACGTCATGCAGCTCCTATGACAGATTTGCTGAAGAAGGGAGCCTTTGTTTGGACACTTGAAGCATAGGCTTGCTTTGAGAGATTCAAGGAGATCATGACTACATGCCCTGTGTTAGCATTGCCCGACTTCTCGAAGCCATTTGAGCTTCAGTGCGATGCATCTGGAGAGGGTATTGGTGTTGTTCTAATGTAGGACAAGCACCCCATTGCATTTGAGAGTAGGAAGCTTCGTGGGCCAGAGAGGTCATTTAGTATATATGACAAGGAGATGTTAGCCATTATGCATGCATTGGCTAAATTCAGGCAGTATCTGGTGGGTGTTAAGTTTTGGATTAAAACTGACCACAATAGTTTGAGACATTTCCTTGGACAAAGAGATTTGAATGACAGGCAGCAAAAGTGGGTTAGTAAGCTGCAGGCTTATGATTTTGACATCTCCTATGTGAGAGGGACTCAGAATCTGGTAGCAAATGCTTTGTCACGCAGACCACATCTTAGTGCTATGGTTGAAATATCTGAGGATTGGAGGCATTTGATTATTGTAGAGTATGCTAGAGACTCATGGGCATCCGGGATTGTTGATGGGACAGTTGTTGATACCAAGTATACATTTGTGGATGATTTGATTATCTACAAGAACAGGATATTCTTAGTCCCAAGATCAAAGGTGAAGCATATTGTTATGAGAGCTCTCCATGATTCACCTACAGCTGGCCATCCTGGATACTTCAAAACTTACAGGCAGGTGCGAGAGCGTTTCACTTGGAAGGGGCTCAAGGCAGATGTGTTGCAGTATGTACGAGAGTGCCCTATTTGTCAGCAGAACAAACAAGAGCACACCTTTCCAGCTGGGCTCCTACAGCCACTTCCCATTCTTGACAGGAAGTGGGAGTGTATATCCATGGATTTCATTACGGGCTTGCCTAAGGCCCAAGGGCGAGATTGCATCTATGTGGTGGTGGACAGGTTGACGAAGTATGCACACTTCTTTCCCATCACTACTAACACAGCAGTGCAGGTGGCTGAGGTCTTCTTCAGAGAGATTTTCAGACTACATGGGATACCCCGGAGCATAGTGAGTGACAGGGACAACAGGTTCTTGAGTCATTTTTGGCAGGAGGTGTTCCGTTTATGTGGCACTGAGCTTACACCTAGCACCAGTTACCACACGCAGACTGATGGGCAGACTGAGATAGTAAATAAGTGGGTGGAAGGCTACTTGAGGAACTATGTGGCAGGGTAGCAGAAGGCATGGGTTAGGTGGATTTATCTATGTGAGTATTGCTACAATACCACATACCACATGTCTATTCAGATGACTCCTTTTAGGGCACTATATGGTTATGAGGCACCGAGTTTTTTGGATTTGCTTATGAGTGATGTTAGAGTTCCTCGTGCTGGAGATATGCTTCAGGAGAGCAAGGACATTGTTGATGCTCTCAGAGATAATATTGCCAAGGCACAGAATCAGTATAAGCAGTATGCAAATTAGAAGCGGACAGAGAGGAGTTTTGAGGTTGGTGACATGGTTTATCTCATGTTGCAGCCCTATAGACAGTCTACCCTAGGGAAGAGTGGATCGGAGAAGCTTAAGCCTAGGTACTATGGTCCTTTCAGGATTATCAGGCGTATTGGAGAGATGGCATATGAGCTTGAGCTTCCAGCAAACAGCAGGGTACACAATGTTTTCCATGTGTCACGCCTCAAGAAGGCATTGGGTCAGCATGTTGTGCCTTCAGCAATTCTTCCTCCATTGGATGATGAGGGAAAGTTGGTTCTTGTTCCCGAGTACATTGACAGCAGAGAGAAGCAGCTCCGTAGGAGGACCATTAGGGAGTATTTGGCGAAGTGGAGAAATTTGCCTAAGGAGGATGCCACATGGGAGGGAGAAGATATTTTGCAGCACCCAGCTTTGAAATTGCTTGAGGGCAAGCAATTTCAAGAGGGGCGGACTGTCATGTCCCCTCTTTAGTGACATGTCATTTTTCAGTGGATTTGCCTATCATGGACTCTTGTAGGCAAATGGTTATGGTGAGAGAGTCATTCTGATGATTATTTGGGATTGGATGGTCTTATTTGCTTTTGGAGAGATGGTGTTTATCATTTTTTTTTTATTATAATGTGTTATGTGGTGCCAAAATGTTATTATTTTGAGTTGAGTTGCACTTTTTATTTTATAAAGTTACTTTTTATATAAAAGTGCATTATAAAAAGATTTTATAAGAATATTTTATGGATACTTCTAGAAGTTCTAGTGGCTTCTTAGAAAAGTGAATAAATAGAGTGCTTGGCCTCTCATTTGGAGAGCCCATGACTTGAGTTTACACTACTTTTCTCTTTGAGCATTTGTGGCGCCATCTTGGTCTGTAGATTGTCATTTGATCTTTAGGAACGGAGTTTCTTAAGGATTTGCATAACTAAGGAGGTGAAATATCTTTTGAAGGGTTGCACTTTGGAAGTGGTATTCAGTCATTTCAAGTTGAGCTTATTTGGAGTCCTCAGACTTACCTGAGGGTTTGAGTTTTTGATTGCAAGACGAAAAAAAAAGCAAAGCGAAAAAGCAGATCCGAAAAAACAGAGCGAAAAAGCAATCCGAAAAAGTTTTTGCTACAAGCCTAATTCAGTTTTCAGAATTTCAGGATAGGGTTTTGGAACCACATTTTTGCTCATATCTTCCTCATTACTCAGCATATCATTCTGGGTATTTTTGCATCGGATTTCTATCGTCGAGGAGATAAAGATAGGTGCATTTTAGAGTCCGAAAATGTCATGATTTATTTTTAAGGAATTTTCAAAATTCTTAGATATTTTTTAAAATCTGCAAGAAAGTACATTTTCAGATTTGGGGTGACTTTGGCTTGGGTGTTGGCATCTTTAGCACTGGCGAAAATTATCGCAACCATCTACAATCAGGTTCCTCACTTCTCATTTGGCATTTGGCATATTTTTTGAGAAATGTATGTTTTCAGCTCAGTACAAAATATAGCTTCAGCACTTTACTATTTTACATTGTACTTGTCTTTGTTTTCCATTTCGCATTATTGGTATCAAAGGAAGGCTAGGATTTTGCAAGTGAAAGGGCATTGTAATTTTCAGTCTATCTATATTGCAAACCTAGGGTTTGATGATCATATTATTGGCTGAAATATGTATGGCATTGTTGCAAATTGTTGATATATGAATGGCATATGGTTTTGAGCAATTTCCTACATCATTGATAGTGTTTTAGATGGTATTTGGTTGCTATCTATTATTCTGAAATTTTGGAACAGCGAACTCATATACTCAAAAATAATTTTCTATCTACATCTTGAGTTGCATTTTTGAGGGTTTATTTAGTGGCCTATTGGTAGGGGTCATTACATACAGCACGTAATTGTACTGAGAAATCTAAACCAGATCTGTAAAAGAAATCCATATCCAAAAATGAGCTAACAGCCCTACTAGTATGGACGCGACTTTCAGCAATAACTGCCACAAATCACACACTGCCAGTCTTGGTTGCTGCCGTCAATTCCTACAGGCACGTGCTAGGAGTATATGATGTGGACGCAACTTAGGAAAGTGTAATCACTACCAAAGACGTTCTCCATTAAATTTCGATCACAGCACTAAGATGGCAAACAATCTTCAAATACGATAATCCCTCTGTTGCAATAACTTTCGAAAATTAGAATAACTAATTACTTCAGCCTCCAAAAGTAATTTCCAGAATTTCAAACCCTTTATTAATTGCAGCAACAATTAATCAGACTTGGCACAAATCTTAAAGGAAAACTAGTCACACCTATTATTAATCTAAATTCTCTGAGAATAATTATCTTGCCTGTAGAACAATTATCCAACCGCCAAATATCTGTATCCGAACTTCTAACTTATTGAATGCTTTCAACAATATTATCAGCAACTCAAATCTCTAAATTGAAACCTTCATCAAATTCGATATACATCAGCATCGAATTGCAAACTCAGTAATGACCAGCTGTGAAATTCACCATTAACAGACAATGGCTCAAATCACCAGAAAGAAGAATTCGTCCTCGAAACCCTAGCCAGGGCAATTCTTCACAAACTTCAATAAAATAATGATTGCATAATGAATGAATGAAAGTGCTTTTTCGAGCAAAATATATAGCTTTTTCGAAAAAGCACTTTTTTAATATTTCACTTAATTGGCTTTATTAAATACTCCCACTTTATAATATAATATTATAAAGTCATTAGTTATTAAATTAAATCAATATAATTTAATTTAATAACACCTTTAAAATTAAAGCCATGAACCGTCTAACTGCAATCATCAAACTTCTGACAAAGCACTAAGACCAACTGCCCAACCAAAAATAGATATTGCCCTGCCAGAAATAGCCACTACTAAAAATAGACTTACTAAAAATAGTAAGTCTCTCAAACTGGAGATTCTTTGAAACTGAATCTTGAGATGTCTGACGTTGCGTGCAGACACCCTGCCAGTCCTAGCCATACCTGAAACCCCACTTACTAACAATAGTAAGTTGGCCAAAATGACCCGAACGAAGAGCAGAACTGATAATCTGAATCTCCAGAATGGAATCCCAACACTGGCTCCACAATCTGACCCCCTCTGAACACCCGATTAGCTTGCGAGGGCCACCAAATCAAGCTAATCTCGAAGTTTGAAAAACGGGGACATTACAAATAAGCTACCTCTGCTTATTTTAAAGTGTGATTAGTGTGCTAATTATTTACTATTTAATTATTTATTTTAATTGATTAATTCTTAACATATATTATAGATTATATTTAGTATTTATAATTTTTAAATTAAAAGAATTATACATATTTAATATTTTTAAATTTATGAGGCGAATTTAATCACAATTTTTTTTCCAAATTTTTTTCTTGTTGAACATCATCTCAATTTTATTGTTTCCCTACTCGAACTCAAACCTTTTAACTTAGTGTATATGTGTGTTTTTTAATAATATTGTAAGATATTATATTTTTGCAAATGTTCAATAAAAGTGCCAATTTTTTGGAAAGTCCCAAGTTTTTAAAATTTTTGGGCTAGTCGAGTTATTTTCGGGTCCACGTTTTTCAACTATGCTCCTTCATCACTTTTGGATTCAATCAAATTGTGCATGGTTCAGCCCCCTTCCACCATGGATTGCCAAGGTGCCAAATGAGAGCACTTCAGGCAATTTATTGCAAAGTGGTATGTGGTGAAACAAGATTTACATCCAAAAGATGCTCCTTCATAATCCAATTGTTGCTTCCAAATCTTTTTGTCGAACAAAAAATCTTGCAAAGGTGAAGTGTCTTACCATTTGATTCAAATCTAGGCCTGGAATGAGATTCCTCAAGGAATTCCCTATAGAGGAGAGGCATTTGAGAGACCAAAATTGGAGAGGAAGATTCAGGAGCTTAATGAAAACTAAAGAGACAAGAAATATTTGAATGAGAGAGTTGAAATCAAAGCCATGGTTACAAACCCAAGAAAGCCTTATCCTAGAACGATAGACCTCCGTCAAGCTAGACTTCCACATTGGAAGGGGATTTGCAAATTACTAGAAATTAACCTTTACCACATGGGTAATAAAATAAATCTACTTTTCATCAATGTCTTCTAGTGAATAATAAGTCTTATATTAAACTTCGCCAAGTTAGGCAAGAGATTTGAAACTTGCAAATTAGGGCCATATTTTGACCATTTTTTCTACATCACTACCTCATCTCCAAAACCAATTCTTTAAAAGCCTTAGGCTTTGTATTAGAAATATGCTCGATAGTTAAATTTCTTATGGCCCAAGTGCAAATATCCTCCTTTACCATCAAAGTTTAAGCCTTGCAAAATAGTTGAGTATTGGTAAGGTGCTGGGTGAAACCAACTAGAACCCTAAAATCAAAAGAAGGTTTTAAAACGAACATAGGCAAAGGAGAGGCAATTGAAGCTTCAATGCTACCTAACAAAAAAGTGGCGGGTTGTATCACTAAGCCTGTCATTTCCCTAATTGCCCTTGGATCCAACATTAAAGAGAGAATGGAGCCACTACTTAGTGGGACACAAAACAAACTTGCTTCCTTCTGCTTGGAGAAACAATTGATGAACATGCAATTGAAGCCTTTGGGGAGCCAAATCATGTAGGATTATGTGGAGCCACATGAACCATTTAGGAGTCTAGTTACTTTCCAACTTATTTCTATTGCATATTTTATACATGCATGGTGAATCTATGGTCTTCTTATTCCTTTTCTGTTGGAAAAAAATTAACTAACTTGAGGGTGACAATCCAACCAGGAAAATAAGTTGGCTCCACAATTAACAAAACATTACAAAGCTATTGCTAACTACATCATCCTCTCTAATAAGGAAAATCTGGTTCCTAGCCAACGAGTAGAGATTCTAGAGAATGAATCAATAGACCCTGTAATCTTGGGGAAATAATCCAAACTTGTGGTGGGATGGCAAAAGAGGAACACCCTACATGTTGAGTGCTTGCTCTTGTAGCGTAAACAACATGATCGAAACTTGAACATTCCATGACAAAACATCTTGGGGAAATATTCCAAACTTGTGGTGGCATGGCAAAAGAGGAACACCCTACATGTTGAGTGCTTTCTCTTGTAGCATAAACAACATGATCGAAAATTGAACATTCCATGACAAAGCATTGGATAGCCATCAAATAAAAACCCATTGAATATGGAGCTTTCCTATACCACCATCATGAAATTCGCAGCAGCCTCTTCAGCTGGAAGTAAAGGGGAGACCTTATTATGTATGCCTTGATCATCATCTCATATAGAATGTTGTGCACAATAAGGAGACTATAACTAAAGAATTGAGTTAGAACATACAAACAAGTTGTCAAATTTGAATGCTGTGGTGAAATTGTCTAAGGTGATGGAAAATATATTTTAGATTGCTCACTTCAGTGTTTGAAAAAGTGACTTTAATATAATAACCTAAGTGATTAATATTTTATGAAGCATGTCTCCAAATGAGACACCTAGAGTTGGGGAACATAAGTTGCTTTTATAAAGTTATTTGGGGGCCTTTTTCAAAAGAATAATATATTTGAATATTTAAATTTGCCCTAAATTTTTCCTTCAAGTATATATGTTGCGATTTGGGCTCTCATTCTGTCATTTTGAATTTGCACACATAAGAAGATGTTGAAATGAACCTTGTGAGTTTTTCTTGAGATTGTTGAAGATGAAAACTTTTGATTTCGGTGGTGCAAGATCCACCTTAGCTGGTTGTTGGTTTTCAATCAGAGTTTCAGTGATTTACTTGAGATTGATGATGTGGGTTTGGTGAAGAATGAAGATCGATGAAATTTTTTGAGGTGCCTTCAGGGTTTTTTGTGTGTTTTGTTAATCTTTGGAGTTCTATTCTAATTTTGGTGAATTTGGTTGAATAGCCACGTCTGGCTATACCATTTCTTCCACACAGAGAATCATGTTTTTGCACAGAACTCAAGAACGGGCTATTTCCTGCATATGCATATTGTTTGAATGGATCTCTAGCAGTTATGCATTTCCATGTGTTGTATGAATTGTTTAATGCACATTTGAATTTGCAAGAGGTATCTTTCCCCTAGAAGGTATTGTCTAACCTAAGCTTGGCTCATGGGGAACATTTCTGAGTCTAATCTTCCCTTTGAGAACTTATCTTCCTTCTTACTGAGGCGCCTGGTTAGGAAGAATCAAAGGGCTGCGATCAGCTGCAGTAGTAAAACTTGAAGGGTTTCTGAGCAATAATCAATCAAATTAGGAGTATTCTTTGCTGCTATATATTTATGAGCAGTTTCGGGGATCTGTTCACAAGTTCCGAGGTGAAGTTGGCATCAGAGCACCCTCCCAGAGCATTGTTTTCAGTCACTAGAAGACATGATAAGTTACTGATTTTGATGTCCTAAATCTACCCTCTGCATCAGACTTGAGGTGACCAATTTGGCTGCAAAACATCAGGTATCTATCTGATGTAGTGACTGAAAAATTGAGGTTTGTTATTGTTATTCCAATTTTGGTGATGTTAATGTTGTTTCCAAGACACGTACTATGATATGAATGAATGAAATAAATCAGATCAGTTTATTTGCAAGCATTTACATTTGCATTGGCAAAGCATTTATGTGTCAAAAAGCTATTTCAACAGAATACACAAACAAAAAAAGGGTATACTGTTTCCTGTTGAATGTATCCTTACAAATTACTCATATATAAATGTCAAGTGCTGTCAGTGGAAATGAATCTATTGCAAACAACAAAACAACATACAAATGTGCAATATAAACCAATCGTGCAAATATTTTGACAATATAAACATTGAGGAGAAAGGTGCAAAAATATTTTGGTATTACCGGGGTGACTATTACAGATAAACAAGCAACAAGAAGTTCCAACTCTTGCAAATATTTTGACAATATAAACATTGAGGAGAAAGGTGCAAAAATATTTTGGTATTACCGGGGTGATTATTACTGATTAACAAGCAACAAGAAGTTCCAACTCACATGACTGTAGTACTAGTGTTCAGAATGAAAGACTGGCAGGTAGAAACAATAATTGTTGATGCAAACTGCTGTATTGTAGTAGTGGTATTGTAGCAAACGAGAAATTGAAAATAATTTGCACTCGTCTTCACATGACTACTATTCCTAGGTGAAGTGTCTCAAAGAGAAAAGGTTTTTTGCCCTTTATTCTTGCCTAGAAACCAAGAAGGTTTCTGCCTTTCAGATTCCCATTTAAGGGTTTTTGTCCTTGGGTGAGAAGATGAACACAACTGCGCAAGCTCTGACAAAGGGTTCGATATCGATCAACAATGGATCTTTTCCTATGAGCAATTGTCTTCCAATTATAAGCTCCATTTTGGCCACTTTTGATTTGAATTTCTCTTCCCTCCAAGTATTCCCTCCAAAAGTGTTCACGTAAAAAAAATCAATAAAATATTGCATAAGCTTTGTTGTGTCCCATTTGGATGGCCTACTTTATAATAATAACATTTAAATTGTCCTTTTGCAGTGTTTTAAACGATATTATTTGGACTAATTTAAATTATTGTTATTAACATATTTCCCTAAATCCCTTAGCCAATGGGAAATAAAGAAATAGGCTATAGGTCTTCCAGCTAATATGGTTCTGAAAAAAGGGGACATGACACCACGACACTGTGGTAAAAAGAGAATCAATTTTTTTCCTCCGGAACTGCATTAGGCATTAGATGGAATCTCTTCAATAGGAAGAAGTAATTAGAGAAATTGTTGCTGAGGAAAAGAACAAACTAAGCTAGCTGAAGCAATTTATCTCCTTGACAAAGCCCATCCACCAGAAAAAAGAGAATCAATTGATCCTCCAGAATGGCATTAGGATTTAGATGGAATCTCCTCAACAGGAAGAAGCAATTGGAGAAACTGTTATGTAGGGAAAAATATAAGAGGGGGCTAGCCGAACCAATACAGAAGGAGGCATCACAAAGAGAAGCAAAGAAGAAACAAATGACCTATCTTAAGCAACAATAACATGGAAATCTGCCACTCAATGGAAAATGCATCACAAAGGGCATCCAACTAGGCTCTCATTACAATGGTGATAGCTACATCAACATTCTCTAGCTTTAATTATATTTATTTTGTTATCTTCTACCATACAAACTTCCTTTATTTGCTTTCGTTGTTATCAAGTGATAAGTACTGCAATATCTCTTTGGATTATGTACTCCCATGGGGAAGGCTTTTGTAACTAGCTGTCATTGTCACTTGGCCTCTTTTGCAATTAGAGTTCAAGGCCTCTTTTCTAAAATGCACTTTTGAAATTTATGAATATCATTACATCAAATAGACAGGAGTTGGGCTTTAGGTGTTTATTGTAGAGATCTGTATCTTGGAAGCATTTTTTTTCCATGCTTCATCATTAACATCATCTTGCTTTTGTTTCAAAGAAGTTATTGCCTCAGGCACACTTGAATCGAAATTTTAACTGAGATTCTTATAGCCTAGGTTGTTTTCTTTATGAGACTGAAATATTGATTTTGTATATGGTTTTTATTTCAACTGTTTGTAGTTTAAGATATCATTCTTGAATTTCTCTGTTCTGATCTGTAAGTAGCCATCATGCAGGGTTGGTTCTATTTTAAAAACGGTGATCGGTGGTTTTCTGAATTTTGGAAGGGAAAAGCAAATGGTGAAGGACGATACTATTCAAAAGACGGTGATGTTTTCTTTGGCCACTTTGAGAACAATTGGCGACATGGAAAAGGACTCTACATAGAACCAAATGGAACCAGGTAATACATGCTTCGATGAATCTTCATCCAAACTTTTTTCTTTATGAATATGTCATTAATCTGTATGTGATACCTTAGATAAATAAATCATCTTTTATGGTTCATCTTTCAAAATATCAATACATATATAATCAGATAGAGAGAGACTTTTATGTTTCACAATTATGCATATTTGTACCATCTACTGTTAATGTGTACTCTTCCCAATGTTCTCACAAATTCGTAATTTTATAGTTGTGTAGATATATATTTCGCTTGTTTTTTTTTAGTTAATACTATAGTGGAAAAACTCGGACTCGGCAATGACTTGGCTGGCCCAAAAATTTAAAAAATTTAGGACTCGCCAAAAAACTCTGGAAAAAATCAGCAATGACTCAGAAAATTTATTGAACATCTTAAAATAAATAAATTTAAAAAATATTTATATACAATAAGACATCCCAATAACTAGTGGGGATTTGGGAGTGGAGACCCTAATGGGTTTGAGGGGCAGCAAAGATAAGCTACCCAAGATGTTAGATGTGAGAAAAAACCGATGAGGTTTTAAAGAAAAATCATTGCATTTTACTCACTGGTTTTTCAAGAAAAATTATTGCAAATTTTACAAGAACTCATCGGCAAGTGATTCACCTAGTGAAGTGGCTCACAAGTACTCGCAGTTGACAAGATTTTTTTTACTATGGTTAATGCCTCTTCTTTCTAAAAGACCAAAGAGGATTACAGCCTTTGGCTACAATTTTGAGTTGAAACTGTAATAATTATGGTCAAAAGATCAACAAAAAGAGAGGCACCAAAATCCACTGAATTTGATAGGTCTCTTCAACTTAACAATACAAATTATAATGCGATAATAGTTCTAGAAAGTTATCTAGTCTAGTACAATGGCAGAATGGGAGGAACGAGAAGTGAACGTCTTCTCCTCGTTAAGAAGTAGATAAATCACAATGACCCTTGTATTCGTGCTATCACAATTAGTGACATACATAGGCTGTCTGGTAGACAGTGTGGGACTATGAGCACAGTTGAGAAGCTGTAGCAACTTTATATTGATGAATTTCAATTTATTGCTGATTCTGACATGGATGGAGTGCCAATAAGGGAGTTCATTGATGTTAGGACTGAGGAGGGACTTTGTCTTTGCATGTTAAAGTCTAAGTTGCCGGTTCGGATTCCAGTTCAGATGTGGGTTCAAGATTCAGGTTTGAAATTCGTTCAAAATTTTTTTGGCCTGGGTTTGATTCGTTTTAGATTAGTCCATACAAGAATTTTTTAAATATATATATATGTGTGTGTGTGTGTGTGTGTGTATACATATGCAGCAGCAAATAAGTTCATACATTACTATGCTAATAATAAAGCAACATAGACAAAAACACCGCGTGACAGATAAAAATGCCGTGTTTTTTAGGTTTAGTTTGGAAAAAAATAATGTTAAAAAACTACCGTTGAAAGTCAACAAAAGTCAGAATGCCAAATTCACCCAAATTCGTTTGAAATTCGCTCAAACTCACACAAATTCTCCCTGGTCTCACACATTAATTTTGACATTCGCTCCAAATGTGAGGTAAGTCAACCAGGGTCCGTTTTGAAGAATTTGCAGCGAATTTCTCAGAGAAAAACCGAATTTGCATTGAATTCGAACCAATTATGAATTTCCAGCGTATCGAATTTCGAATTTGCATGTAACTGGGCGAATATGGTAACTTAGGTTAAAGTTAATCAAAGAATCGATCATATAAATAATGTTAATTTACTGTTGGCTTAAGGAAATGGTAGCTGAGATATAGCTACTACTATGTAGTTTAGAGAGAAATTGAAAAGATAAAGCATGATCTGTTTGAAAGAACATGGTAGCCCTTTTGGGGGTTGACCTTAGGCTCATTGATCTTAATCCGATCACATGCACACTGAGTAAAGCATTTGATTCTCCAACATATATGTAATGCTTTGATTCTTTATGATGTTCATTTTATGCCAAAGTGACCAAGTTTGAATTTTTGTGTAGGTGGTATGAAATATGGGAACAAGGAATACTTGTACACCGTGCACCATTAGAATTGAAAGGATGATCCACATAGCAACACCATCTACAGATTCCAAATTTTTTTATTTTCATCAAAGTGGAGAAATTCATTTATAGGTAACATCTACTCTGTAGTTGATGAATTTGTGGCTGTCTTGCCTTTATTGGTATCTAAGTTCCATTGATAGTTTATTTCATTATTTGAAACTGAAATGAGACAAAGTTAGGTGTCATTCACATATTACCACAGTTCTTTATTAGTTGATTCTATTCATCTGCGATTTTCAGATTGCTAAGCTTCTCATGCTTTCCAGTTGGGCAGAAAAGCGTCTGAACCATGTTCTCATGTCTTGGATTTGCAGATAACTGTTAGGTTAGTGGCAGCCAGAGACTCCAGCAATTGTACTTGTATTCTTATACCATTATTTGTATTGTGGTGACTAAATGGGCATGGGAGCCTAAACTGTATTCCTTGTAATCATATTTCTTGTACTTATATTCGTAGACACTTTTCTATCTGAGATGTAATACTCTAAGTAGCTGATCCTGGTTCTGGTTCAGATTCGGATTCGGGTTCGGAATCCAGGATTCAGCAAAAAATTTTTGGGGGCAGATTCCATTACCTCGGGGATATATATACACATTTTCAAAAAATATATGTATATATGTATGTATGTATGTATGTATGTATATATATTCATCGATTCATACATGTAACATGTCAATGTTCATTCATCATCGGCTCTAAACTTCAAACATATAATAATAATAAGTTAGAAGCGTGATTCTCATAAAATGATAAATCCATAATTGCCAATATATGATTATATCATATTCAAACTTTGCAAACGTCTCAAAATGTCATCATATGATGAAAATTTAAATCACAAGCCATATTTCATGTTTAAAAATTAATATCTGAATTATTCTTCATCATCTTCAAATGACCAAATGTATGCTTTATTGGTCGAATTAGGGTTTAGAGGCTTTTAAGTTTTAAAAGATAATAAAAAAATTGGCATGTGGGGCATGTTTTTGGGCACCCATATGCCCAGATTCCCGCGGATTCTTCCCAGATTCCGGCAGGATTCCGGATTCTCTGTGGATTCTGCAGTGAGAATCCAGATTCCCGGCCGGAATCCAGGCAGAACCAGGATCCGGATTGTACTGGAATCAGGATCCAAGGCATATTAGAGGGATCCGGTAACATAGGTAATACTTCATTTCATTTTCATTTTAATATAAAATTAAGTTATTATTTAATTTTGTGTTATATTTAAGGATTGCAAATCTTACATTATTTCACCCTCACATCATGGCTTCTCAATGAATAGACTAAACTTTATATTGAGACTGGTTGGAGGAGACTAGAGCATATAGGGAAGAAACTCAAGTTATATCGTAGCAATGTTTTTTCCCTGGAACTGGATTTTAGTTTTGCAAAACATCTTACATTATTTCATCCTAATTTTGTGATATAGTTAAGGATTGCAAATTTCACCCTGACATCATTAGTTCTCCATGAATAGACTGATCTTTAGATTGAGATTGGTTGGAAGAGACTACAACATCTAGTAAAGAAACTTAAGTTATGTCGTAGCATTTTTTTTCTTGGAACTGGATTTTAGTTTTGCAAATCATCTTATACCAAGTGTATATATATCCTGTGGTTCACTGTTGCCTATCAATTGCATATCCAACATTTGAAGTTTCATGATATTATGCACACATGGTCCTTTGTTTATACATAGCTGTTTCTAGCATAATTTGTGTACCCTTTTTGCTTATGTCTAATTCCTTTTAACCACTTATCACTGATTTCTATAATAGATATGTACATGCTGTTCTTTGTAAATGCATAACTGCATCTAGTTTAATTTGAGTTCTCTGCTTTCAAATGTCTAGTTGCTTTGAGCCAATTACTACTTAGATGCATGAAATTTCTACAGTCTATAATAATGTTTCTTAGTAGCTTTTGGCTTTAACTGTGTAAACAATTTTAAACATCAACATTTCGGATCATGCTCCATGATCCATCATCATAATGAGTGAGCAAGAAAAGAGACTTGGCTTCTTAAATATCAATGTTTTGGATCATGCTCCATGATCCATCATCAGGGTGAGTGAGCAACAAAAGAGAGTTGGCTTCTCTTTTCTTGCTCACTCATCCTTATGATAGATCATGGAGCATGATCCGAAATGTTGATGTTTAATTTTATACAGTTAAAGCCAGAAGCTACTAAGAACCAATAACCACTGATTTCATAATGCAAAAACGTATATAATGCTAAATTACATATAAATCTATTTTTTCCTATGAACTTAGGTGAATGAGAATATTAATCAATCAGTGCTGGAGAACATTGTATGGGACTTCATTCTTGCAATGACCTTCTCAATCAGTTTTATTAGAGGAAGTCTCTTGATAATGTCCAAGACTGAGCTATATAACAAACTGATGCATCATGCATAAGTTTAGAAGAGAAGAGAGAAGAAACAGTCACATTAAGATGATCTTATTCACCTAGAGCCTAAGTGAGTATTATGTTTTGTGAAATGCTATAGCATATCTATTCCCAGATCTATCCAAATAACAATGATACATTTTGTACATTCTAAGTCACCATGATTGTATAGGTTTCATTATGGCACGACATCATTATTTATTCATCGAGGCAAAGGAAAGAAGAATATGTTCCTTGTAGAATTGAATATATTGTCTTAAGAAGCTATATTTAAAGATTAATAAGACCCTTGAGATGGTCAAGCCAATTGTGAGCAAGTATTATGGACCAATATGGTTGGCTGCAATTCTATAATTCTTGCCATGAATCATAATTTATAATTCTTGCAACTTTATAATTTTATGATTAAGTGCACAAAGAAGAGTCGTTAGGGTTTCAAATTCTTTTTAGAAAATCTATTCTAATCAACGGAAGAAGAGTTTTGTCAAAATTATCATTAGGAGCCAATTGTCAAATTGACTATTTTTAGTTTCAGTTATATATAATTAGTGCTATGTTTAGAAGAAAATATAATTTGAATAATTATTTATAGATCAATAGTTTTTTTTGTAATAATTTAGAATGTCTATTTTTAGTTGATTATTGTCCTTGTTAGAAATCTATTTGAAAAATTTTCAACTTAGATTGAATAAATTGTACACAACTATTGTTAACTTAGAAATTCTAATTAAGGTTTTAAAAAATAAAACTAATTTATGTAAATCATTGTAAACTTGTTTTAATTTTTCTAATAATAATTTTTATGCCTATTTGTTATTAAAATTGTTGTGCATGTGTGCTCATGTGGATGTAGTTTCACTTTGTTGAATTTGCAAATTTTGTATTATAAGATGTGCAATTCCTCAATTCATTTGGTCTAATTGTATCTTTGATTTAGTTCATTCAATCTTCACATAAAAATAATCAGCATTTACTACTTGCTATAGGTTGTTTTCTTAATATGAAAATACCTCAAAAAATGTCAAAATTTCTTTGATTTGTTTGTGATGTGTACTTGTAATCTAAACAGTCAAATTGTATATATTCTAGAAATCAAGTCCTTAATTTAAAGGGCTTTTGTTTTGTTTTTGTTATAGGGAGCTTCCCTTCTTAATTTGAAGTTTATATTTGTTATGTTCTATTTTTTTGTTGCATTGAAAAGTGTAATTTAATAAGCAAATACGATTGAATGTTAGTTATCATTTAAGTTTTATGTTAAATGTTGATAGCGTTGTCAATTGTAGTTTTCTAGTCATACACTAATTATAGACCAATTACAATGGTAAAGGAAATAGTCACAACCAACTCAAGAGTAAAATTTTTGTTTAAATATTGAAGGTTTGATTGATCTTTATGTTAATCATTTTATTCTTATTTTTTGTGTTGATGACCTTGATGATTATTTGGTGTTTAACTTCTTTATATAATGGTAAGATGATGTAGTCTAGAGAAGTAATGTATAATTTGCAAGAGTTAAGAATAAAAATAAAATCACGAGTTATTTTGCTTATTTCAAACCATTTTGTTTAGAAAGAAATTTAATCTTTTGATAATATTTTTAAAGCCTCATAAAAATGATAGTTCATTCACATTTAATTATCATTCAAAAAAGAAATGTGTGTGAAAACTAAGAAAATATTAATGTAATTTTATATGGAAAACTTTTTTTTAAAAAAATTGAATTCAATAATATATATAAAACAAAAACATTCACCCTTAATGCTATTTTGCAAATATAAAGTTCATATCATGTAATTAAAATTTATTTTTCAAGTTATGGTTAAATAGAAAAGATTATAATTGGTTAAAACAATTAACTAAAGTGTGTATAAAAGTCATTATACTTTATTGCATTGCCAAAATCTTTACACCATATATGATATTTGGTGCAAGTAATAGGGAAAAGCCCATACTACATGGGTGACATCTTTTAGTATCAATCTACTTTGGATAAATATGAATAAATGTACAATAGGTGTTTATAAGGAACCATTCTGAAGTCAAAGAAATGTTGTGCTTTAAGAAGTTGTAGAGATAAATATATGCATATTCTAGCATCTGAAAACCTTCTTTGTTTGTCAAGATACTTGCATCTTCTATAAGTTTGCAAGGTTTATCATTAGTTGAAAGTAAGCTATATAACTAGTCATAACTTATTTGTTTTATATTATTTGTGCATGCTTTGATGTCTAAAAGTGTAGCGCCTTTGTTCTCTCCTATATATTTCTCAAGTAAAGAGCAAACTATTAAAAATTCTTGTAAAGTTAGTCTTAGATAAATTGAAGGAGATTTACTTAGTTCTTTTGCCATACCCAATAGTGTTTCTACATCACAAAAATGAACTAATGGCTTACTAGAAATTGTAATAGAAGATTCATGTAGGTTAAGGTAAAATTTAAGGAATTTTTCTATATCCATGGTAGTTTATGAATGGAAGGATGTTCTAAGTGCCCTTTTCCACATTTGTTGAACGATTATTGTGGTTCTCGGATAAAAACCAAGCATGGCTTGTCCAACATTTTGGTGTTTTGGCTCTCTACCTTCTACATTGAAAGTATCGCCCATCGTCTGCAAGCAAGCATTAAAATTAAACCAACACTATTCAAAATATTGAACTTAAATTTTTCATTATTTAAAAATTGATGAATATTAAAGAATATATTAAAATTCATTTTGGTTGTTTTTATCATGCAATGTGTGACAATTTATGTACTAATAAATTATTAAAGGAAAGCAATTATTAAATAATAGGTGGTTCCTCAATCAATGGATCTATATATTTTTGAAAATGAAAAAATATGAAAAGAATTTTAATTCTAAAGAAGTTGAAATTTAAAAAGAGAGTTTAACTGATTAATTATTTTAAAAAGTCCTCTATAGATAATTTTTTTATTTATAAATTAGAATTTTTTAATTTTTAAAATTTAATACAATTTTAAAAAGATTGTCCAAAGCTCAACATAAGTTTTCTAAAAGAAAATGTATTATATAACAATAGCCAACTATAATAATTTAGAGATTATATTTTTTTAATTCAAATGTAACTTTCTTATGATAATTTCTGAATTATTTTTAAAATATACTTATGAAAGGAAATTAAAAATAACTTTGAATTAGAATTCAAATCATATTAATAATAATGAATTGAATATAATTTTCAATTAAATTAAAATGTATAAAAATATTATATTTGGGAAGTCTACATTACTTACCTCACAAATGTGGCGAATTGTCGGTATTGCACTAGCTTGACCATAAACATAAATATGAGAGGCCTTGAGGCAAAGAAGAGCATGTGTGTATTCACATCCAAATGGATCCATTGATATGAGATGGATGTCATCTATGAATGCTATATCCCAATCATTTGAATCCCAAAACCAATAACAATCTATTGTGCATGATCTTTTGGTGCAATTTTTTCTACCAATACTTTTCACAATTGTATGTAGATCACATATGTTGTAATGAGTATGTGGATTGATATTCGAGTAGACTTGCTTCACCTTGTCAATCGTGAGTGTTAAATAAATTGCCCTTCCATTAGCTATCTTGATTTGATTGATAATTTCTGATAAATAATGTGTAGACTATGATTTTATGAAATAGGTTACCTTCGTTCCAAAATAGCAATTCAAATTATTGTTATATTCTTTTAAAAACACAAAGAATAAAATAATATAAAATTAATAATTCTTAAAGAAAAGAAAGATAAATTTATGTAATTTGTATAATTTTTATACATTATACTTAAATAATATATATTTGATTTGAAGAATTACTACATTTGATAGAATAAAAGAGAATACAACAAAGTGTGTATAGTTTGAAGATAAATATAAAAATTGTGATTTAAGATATTAACTATGTGTCAATATAAAGATGTTGTGATAATGAATCTAAAATAAGCATAGTAATAATGATATTTGTTGTGATGATGAGCCTAAATAGTCAATAAATAGATTAATCACAACAACAAGAGAAAAATCATTGGTGTCTTTAATAAAGGGGTGATGTTATATACAAAGTCACTTATATCATTAATAAAAGGGTGTTGTGATAATGTCTTAAAATAGTAAATATATGGACTATTAAAATAAAAAAATAAAAAGAGCTAAGTCTCTCATATCATTAAGAAAGGGGTAATGTGATAATGAACCTAAAATGGTCAATAAATAGACTATTTGAAACAACAAGAGAAAAGCCACTCATATCATGAACCTAGGGGTGATGTAATAATGAACCTAGAATGGTCAATAAATAGTAGACTAGTCAAAACAAAAAGAGCAAAGCCACTCATATCATTAACATAGGGGTGATGTAATAATGAACCTAGAATGGTCAATAAATAGACTAGTCAAAATTAAAATAGCAAAGCCACTCATATCATCATTATCAATAAATGAAATATAATATATTTAAAATAAAAATAAATATCATTGTCCTTGTCATCATCAATCAAAAAGAAAAGAAAGATTCTTGTATAGTCCACAACACCAACCAACAATCTGTGTACAGATCTACAAACAACTTTAGTAATATGGAACCACCCCATACTTGTAGGAGGCAAATAATTGTGCTATAAACAAGACATGCATACCTTACCGCCTACAGAGTTTTGAGGTTGTGACCTCTCTTTCAAGAAAACAAATTCTCTAATCAATCACTTAAAAAACACACTTTGTAACTATTCAACATCCAACAATTACATACAAAACTTGACATACATCATAATTTTTAAAAAAAACTTACAATCTCTTTTCGCATACCTTCCTTTGTTGTGGTGGCCTAGGATGCCAGCTGAAAGGATCAACCAAAACCTTGAACTCTTTCTTTACCACCCAATCCACTTCACTATCCTTCATATAAAACACAAAAAGCTTCTCAAACATGTTGGATCTCCTTGTGGGTTCCCTTCCATTGGCATAATAATAAAACTCATAGCGACCCACAATGTCATACATCTCATCAGGGCAATACTTGTCCATAAACACCTTATAAAATCTCACCATAACTTTAAACTCAATATCCTCAACTCTGTACTCTCCCTCCACACCATCACAAACCAATCTCTCCATTACATGACAATAATCTCCCAACTCCTGGAAATTCATCTGACGTTTTCAAAAGTTTTGGAAAATGTTGTCAATGTCTTCCTTTGCTTCACTGAATGTTTTGTAACTACACGGCCTCTTTTTGTTAAATTCCACACCTTTCCCAACACGTTTACATCTCTTTGAATACTTGCCAAAATTTTAGCGGATTTCGAGTATAGATTTCCACACCAGGCGTATGTATTTCTTTATTTCACTTGAGTTCTTCAATGCCATGTTCAAATTATTTGCATCATCCTTTCCTTGAAAAATAGGAGGTGTAGGGAGTATTTTATTTACTATCTCTGCTGCCCTAGCGATCACCTTTACCTTCTTGTCCCCATTTTGTTCTGACATTTCCTTTGTCTTAGCAAATGCCATGAAGGATAACCTCATGAGTTCATCGTCATCCATGCTTTCCACACTTGTGCTCACCGGTTTGGCCATACTTGCCAACAATAGAGTGGAGGAGGTATCTGGTTCTTGTTTAAGTTATGTTCTTACTACTTATTTTTCTGATACTGTGTCTTCTTCTTGTCTTTCTTCTTGTTGTTTCTCTCTCTCCTGTTCTTTTTCTTCTTGTTTTTCCTCTGTTTGTTCTTCATCTTTCTGTCCTTCTTCTTCTATTGTCATCACATTGTTCAGATTATCTTGAAATGGGTCACTTGTATCAAGTGAAGTGTCTAATGATATAGGAATACCAAAAATGAAGAAGTATGGTTGCTTGTCAACTTTGCTAGCTTGCTCACTCTCTTCTCATGTTGTCTTGGAACTTTCTCCCATTCCTAAAGGTGTAGGCTTGATAACCTTGGGAGGTGAAGTCTTCTTAGGCATGTCGCACATAAGAATTTGGTCTAGTGCCTTTTGTGTGTCCTCTATGACTTCATCATACTTTCTTCATGTCATAATCTTCACTAGTCTGGCCTTAGTCCTCAACAAAGGTTTCAGCTCTTTAATGATTCTCTCCCTCTCTTGTATGGAGACTATAGGTAACATGTCTTCAATAGCCTTATTTCTTATATTCTCATCCTCATAGTGTGCTAATTGTTTTCTTATTTCCAACTTGCTATACAAGTCCTTGGGGATACTTCCTTCTATCTCTAACAAATTCTTCTTGAAAACTAATAAGTACTCAATTTTTGTGTCCTCAATTATTGCTTGATTTTCAGGGTCATACCTTTCATAGTACCTATTTATAGTTTTCAGATTCTTATATATTATCACTCTCTTTTGTAACATTAGGATATTTGGCTTCCATAGATCTTGTGGCCTCTTCTGTACTTATTTTTCTTCTTTCTTTGTTTCCTCTACTTCTACCTTTTGATTCTTAGGGCTGCTTGGTTTGGTAGATCTTGTAGATCTTCTAGGTGTGTTCATAGGTGTAACTTCTTGTGCAATCTTCTTAGGAGTGGCTGATAAATCTATCACACTAGGAATAGAACTTTCTATATTTTCTACATCAGAAGGAGGGGGTGCTTCAATTTTCATGTTGGAAGATCCTTATGTCATCTTTGTCCTTAATTTCTTTAGCTTCTCTCTAGTGATTCCTACCTTCACAGTAATGTCCTCAACTATTTTGTCAATCTTTCTCTTCCTTGTCCCTTTATCCTATTCTTCTTGGAATTTTTTTGACTTTTCCCAGTATGTTCCCCATCTCTCTTTGGATGTGTCTACCTCAACTGCTAGTACATATTCAACTTGTGAGAACCTCATAACTAACCTCATACCTCATAGGGTAGCACCATTTCTTCCTTGGTTCAACTGCCTCAACGCATACCCAGTTAGTTTCAACCATGAAACATATTGTGTATTTGTATTTCTCAACTATCTCCTTAGGTATCTTGTACCTTTCCTTCATTTACCTTTGAAGAATTTTAGTCATAGAAAATAGTTCATCATCTACCCAATTTTCATCTTTTCTTCGATAGCTTTCAGAGATTTGTATACCAGTAGGTATATTGTCCTTCCATGCTCTAAGGTGCATTCCAGCAAATTTATGCTCAATGTAGATGTATATGTGAACCAGAAGTGAACCAAACCTGAATGCCTTTGACTTGTCTTTCTTGATAACTTTCACATTCTCTAAGAACCGTTGTGCTAGGATTTCGCATAAGTTATATCTTTTATTTTCTTTAACCATTATGTAAGTCGTCATAACTACTCTTGCTAACAGAGAATTGGGTCTGTTGTTTTAGAACATCTTGTAACCTAGTAGCATTTCTACCAATCTCACATCTTGCTAAAAGATGTCATTCACTATCATCGCTCTCTTATCCCACTTAGAATGGGTTAGAGTTTCTACTTATTTCCTTATATTCTTCTTAGCTACTGGGAGGGCTCCAATATTATCTAATCCAGTTATCTCATGAATCATCTGGCCACATATCTTAATTGGTTGTTCTCCTACCAAATGAATTGGTCATGAATTCTACTTAGAATGATCTTGAACCATTTAGTTTCACTGAACTCAGTTAGAAGGGTTAACTTAATAATGGACTAGTCTTCCAAATGTTTGAACTCTTCTACCATCTTTCCATCTGATTCTATCATTCCATCTATTTCCCTATAAATATCAACATCTCCTATGATCTCATACTTACAGTGAATGTAAGCCCTAATGTCTTCAACGTGTAATACGTCGTAAGGGGTTTATGAAAAATGCTCCTTCTGGATCATCCTCACAAGACTTAAATGGGTGCTTCTTGAACTTATACCTCGGTCTATCAACAACATCAAATACCATAGGTGCATCCATATCTTCTTAAAGAGTATAAAATCTAAATACCTTTAATACGCTGAAATCTGGAACTTTTTCTTTGAGCAATCATGCGATGTAGTTGCTAGATGTCTAAAATGCTTCTTCACACTGCTCTCCTTGGTCACTAATTATCAAATGGTGAGGAAATGATATGCTTCAAGATTTGTATCCATTGCTAGTTGAGTAAGTGCATTAATAACAGTTAGCTCAACTTTGCACATTATCCAGTCAAAAAAAATCTTGCGGTCACCGAATATGAATCTCCAAGTGTTGTGATCACAAACATAAACTCCATACGGTCTGTACACACCATATCTTAGCTCGCATGATCTCATTCCACATAATCAGGGGCTGGATAATCTTTATTCTCTGCATCCAATGCTCCCCCTAAGGCCATGCGGCCTTCTAGGTCGATGTAGCAATGAAATCATCATGCGAAGACACAAAAGCATCTATTGTCTCTCCTTGAACCAATGCCTTATTGAGCTCTTTTATCTTTCATATCTTCTCATCCTCTTCATTTTCTGATTTCTTGAAATGATTCTCGAATTCATCCATGTACTCAGTAAGACTTTTACCACTGTCACCAATATTATTCTTTATAACCACAGGAGGTGGTCCTCTTCTATTGTCCTCTCCATTATATCTGCAAAAATTTGCTATGTGACCTAAGTTGTTGCATTTGTAACATGTAGGTGGTATCCTTCTATCCTGATTAACCTGCAGCTTATAATATCTTGCAGTGTGCCCAAGGTTATTGCATTTGTGTCATGTGATCTTCGCTGCTAACTCTTCTATGATTTAATCTTGTTTATATTTAGACTAGTCCAGTTTCCTACATTCTTCTTTCTTATGTTCATATGCATAACAGTTATGACAATAACCAGAAAAGGGTTTGAAAGAACTGTTACCTCTGCAATCTCTTTTCATGTGTCCAAGTTTGTTGCATCCAAAGCATCTACCTCTAAAAGGTTTGATCTGATCTCTAGGTCTCTCAAGAGTAGGTTTGTCTTCAGTCTTTGCTTCATGTGATTCATCATTAGTCTTATAACATGCACCTTCATTGAATCTGATTCCAGTCATGTCTCCTTTAGGTTTCTGTCTCTCTCTCTTTGTTCGTCAATTTTATCACTGCTCACGTGTAGTTTCTCAATGTGTAATTTGGATTGAATGAGTTCACCTTTTATGATATGATTGTACTTCTCCAATTCCTAACATTTATCCTTGTAGTGATCAAGTTTAGTCTTCATTTGTCCTATCTACACATTTTCTTCTTTTAGTGTCTCTTCAACTTTGTATCTTGCATCCTTTTCATGTTGAATTTCTTTAATCATCAGAAGATTGATTTGTTCATTTTCTTGCTCCAACTTCTTTACTTGGTCCGATGTATCATTGTCTGAATCTTATTTGATCTTATCCATAAGGTCTTGTCTCTAATTTTTTTTCAATTTCAAGTTGTTCTTTTAGTTTCTTGATGAAACCTTCTACCCTTCTTAATTTGAATTTCAGTTCGCCATTCTCAGCGTTTTCTTTGTCTAGGTCATCAAGTGTGCTTCAAAGTTCTCTTACAAACTTTTTGAATCCATTCTGATCTCCCTTAAGTTATTAGGCTTTCTTTCCAAGGGCCAATAGCTCTGATACAAATTATTAGGATTAAGTAATATTGAGAGGGGGGTGAATCAGTATTACAACACTTTAAATTAAACTTCAACCAATTGCAAATAAACCATATTAATACTGAAATGAAAATAACATATATACACAACACGTAACTCATAACACCATGATTTTTTTTTGAGGAAACCCTGGCCAAGGGAAAACCCTGGTGGGGATGGTACCCACAACTATGCACTAAAATACTGAATCCATGCTAGGAGATCTAGCCCTGTTAGGAGCTGACTATTACATAGTACATTTCCTTGTTAGAGGACTATAAAACCATGTTAGGGGTATACAAAACCCCTATTAAAGGTGGTGAGCTTACAACTCTTACAATCAAAAACTCTGTCACAAAAGTGTTCTTCAAGTAGTGAACAATACAAACATTTGTTATGCTTTGATAGTTCCAGTTATAGCTCTGTCAAATCTCAGATCTCGCATCTTCTATCTACCTTTTTCAATATCCCAAATTCACATCCATCATATATCCATCACTATCACACTTATCGCTTCCACAAAACACTCTATACTTATATCAATTCTGTCATCCAGTCGGCTTCACAAATACAATACAAAACATAATAAATATTTGTGCAAATGATAAATATTGAGTCAGTGAACTTATATTACCAAAGTGTTGGCAATATACACCTTTCATTTGACTTAGCACATTACCATACCTTCTAATCTCCCCTTAATCATCGCGATTGTTCACATACCCTATTACACTAATTCTTTGTCTTTGCATGCCTTCATATCACTTTATCTTCCTGATATCAACACCAAAACACGTGCGACCTTAACTGAAGATCCTACATATCCCATATTGTCTTCATGTAACTTTACAAGCCATAATATATCATATACCATCTTTGTTGACCAAAACTATACTACAGAATATTGTTATCCTAATTCTTTACTTAGTCATTTTCATGAATGAATCTCCTACACTTATCATCACTTCATGCGATCACTCCAGCATAAGTGTTTCCATAAATGACAACCCTTAAGTGATCCATAGTGCTCCCAAAGCATTACTTGCCAACATTTCCATTGATAATGTCTTATTTTGTGATTTTTGTTATAAGTTGGACCCATTGCACTATGCCTTACGTATATCTGAGATTCCTTTTCAATTTAGGGTTTAATTTAAGTTGGATCCCTCATTTCCTTACTGATTTTAAATTATAAGTTTAAAACCACAAATAGTAGTGTATAAGGTAGTTTCTTTTTGCTATTGCTTATACATGTTAAAAATTTGCACTGTCATAGTAGCAGTGATGTCTTGAGAGAGACGAGATAGAGAGAGAGTAGGACAGAGATTTTTTAATATTTTATAAATATTTTTAACCTATCATAATGTGTGATTCGAAGCCTGTATAGTGGGTGAACTTGTAGAGAAATATAAGTACAAGAGGGAGCATGCATTGTAGAAAGTGTGATGGAACAAGATAAATTATATTGGTTGCATTGGTGGAATATTTTCTCACTTAAATGGTATTTTTAGTTTTGTAACTAAAAGAAAAACAAGGTTGTATAAAGTAACATGATCAAATCAAAAGAAGTGTTTGAAAAATTCATTTATTATGTAGGGAAGATAACAAGTAAGTTGTTTGATAAAAGTTCTTTAAAGGAATGTTCACCTACAACCAATACACACGCAATGTCTTAGAAAATTTAACGTAGCAATTTTTTTCCCTGGAACTGGATTTTGGTTTTCCAAAACATCTTACATCATTTCATCCTAAATTTGTGATATAGTTAAGGATTGCAAATTTCACCCTGACATCATTGGTTCTCCATGAATAAACTGATCTTTAGATTGAGATTGGTTGGAATGGATTACAACATCTAGTAGAGAAACTAAAGTTATGTCGTAGCATTTTTTTCTTGGAACTGGATTTTAGTTTTGCAAATCATCTTATACCAAGCGTATATATATCCTGGCTGTGGTTCACTGCTGTCTATCAATTGCATATCCAACATTTAAAGTTTCATGATATTATGCACATGTGGTCCTTTGTTTATGCAAAGTTCTTTCTAGCATAATATGTGTACTCTTTTTGCTTAATTATGTCAAATTCCTTTTAACCACTTATCATTGATTACTATAATGGATATGTACATGTCGTTCTTTGTCAATGCATAACTGCATCTAGTTTAATTTGAGTTCTCTGCTTTCAAATGTCTAGTTGCTTTGAGCCAATTACCACTTAGATGCATGAAATTTCTACAGTCTATAATAATATTCTTAGTATCTTTTGGCTTTAATTGTGTAAACAATCCTAAACATCAACAATTCGGAACATGCTCCATGATCCATCATCGTGATGAGTGAGAAAGAAAAGAGAATTGGCTTCTTAAACATCAATGTTTTGGATCGTGCTCCATGATCCATCATCAAGGTGAGTGAGCAAGAAAAGAGAGTCGGCTTCTCTTTTCTTGCTCACTCATCCTAATGATAGATCATGGAGCACAATCTAAAACATTGATGTTTACAATTTTTTTACACAGTTAAAGCCAAAAGCTACTAAGAACCAATAACCAGTAATTTCATAATGCAAAAACATATATAATGCTAAATTACATATAAATCTATTTTTTCCTATGAGCTTAGGTGAATGAGAATATTAATAAATCATTGATGGAGAAAATTGTCTGTGACTTCATTCTTGCAATGATCTTCTCAGTCAGTTTTATTAGAGGAAGTCTCTTGATACTCTCCAAGACTGAGCTATATAATGAACTGATGCATCATGCATAAGTTTAGAAGACAAGAGAGAAGAAACAGTCACATTAAGATGATTTTATTCACCTAGAGCCCAAGTGAGTATTATGTTTTGTGAAATGTTATAGCATATCTATTCCCATAGCTATCCAAATAACAATGACACATTTTGTACATTCTAAGTCACCATGATTGTAACGTTTCATTATGGCACGACATCATTAATTTATTCATCGAGGCAAAGGAAAGAAGAATATGTTCCTTGTAGAATTGAATATATTGTCTTAAGAAGCTATATATTTAAAGATTAATAAGACCATTGAGATGGTCAAGCCAATTGTGAGCAAGTTTAATGGAGCAGTATGGTTGGCTGTAATTCTATAATTCTTTCCATGAAACATAATTTATAATTCTTGCAAACTTTATAATTTTATGAATAGTCATTAGGGTTTCAAATTCTCTTTAGAGAATCTATTCTGATCAACAGAAGAAGAGTTTTGTCAAAATTATCATTAGGAGCCAATTGTCAAATTGACTATTTTTAGTTTCAGTTATATATAATTAGTGCTATGTTTAGAAGAAAATATAATTTGAATGATTATTTATAGATCAATGATTTTTTTGTAATAATTTAGAATGTCTATTTTTAGTTGATTATTGTCCTTGTTAGAAATCTATTTGAAAAAATTTCAACTTAGACTGAAGAAATTGTACACAATTATTGTTAACTTAGAAATTCTAATTAAGGTTTTAAAAAATAAAACTAATTTATGTAAATCATTGTAAACTTGTTTTAATTTTTCTAATAATAATTTTTATGCTTATTTGTTATTAAAATTGTTGTGCATGTGTGCTCATGTAGATGTAGTTTCACTTTGTTGAATTTGCAAATTTTGTATTGTAAGATGTGCAATTCCTCAATTCATTTGGTCTAATTGTATCTTTGATTTAACTCATTCAATCTTCACATAAAAATAATCAGCATTTACTACTTGCTATAGGTTGTTTTCTTAATATGAAAATACCTCAAAAAATGTCAAAATTTCCTTGATTTGTTTGTGATGTGTACCTGTAACCTAAACAGTCAAATTGTATATATTCTAGAAATCAAGTCCTTAATTTAAAGGGCTTTTGTTTTGTTTTTATTATAGGGAGCTTCCCTTTTTAATTTGAAGTTTATATTTGTTATGTTCTATTTTGTGTTGCATTGAAAAGTGTAATTTAATAAGCAAATACGATTGAATGTCAGTTATCATTTAAGTTTTATGTTAAATGTTGATAGTGTTGTCAATTGTAGTTTTCTAGTCATACACTAATTATAGACCAATTACAATGGTAAAGGAAATAGTCACAACCAACTCAAGAGTAAAATTTTTGTTTAAATATTGAAGGTTTGATTGATCTTTATGTTAATCATTTTATTCTTATTTTTTGTGTTGATGACCTTGATGATTATTAGGTGTTTACCTTCTTTATATAATGGTAAGATGATGTAGTCTAGAGAAGTAATGTATAATTTGCAAGAGTTAAGAATAAAAATAAAATCACAAGTTATTTTGCTTATTTCAAACCATTTTGTTTAGAAATAAATTTAATCTTTTGATAATATTTTTAAAGCATCATAAAAATGATAGTTTATTCACATTTAATTATCATTCAAAAAAGAAATGTGTGTGAAAACTAAGAAAATATAAATGTAATTTTATATGGAAAACTTATTTTAAAAAAATTGAATTCAATAATCTATATAAAACAAAAACATTCACCCTTAATGCTATTTTGCAAATATAAAGTTCATATCATGTAATTAAAATTTATTTTTCAAGTTATGGTTAAATAGAAAAGATTATAATTGGTTAAAACAATTAACTAAAGTGTGTATAAAAGTCATTATACTTTATTGCATTGCCAAAATCTTTACACCATATATGATATTTGGTGCAAGTAAAAGGGAAAAGCCCATACTACATGGGTGACATCTTTTAGTATCAATCTACTTTGGATAAATATGAATAAATGTACAGTAGGTGTTTATAAGGAACGGTTCTGGAAGTCCAAGAAATGTTATTTTTTAAGAAGTTGTAGAGATAAATATATGCATATTCTAGCATCTGAAAACCTTCTTTGTTTGTCAAAATACTTGCATCTTCTATAAGTTTGCAAGGTTTATCATTAGTTGAAAGTAAGCTATATAACCAGTCATAACTTATTTGTTTTATATTATTTGTGCATGCTTTGATGTCTAAAAGTGTAGTGCCTTTGTTCTCTCCTATATATTTCTCAGGTAAAGAGCAAACTATTAATAATTCTTGTAAAGTTAGTCTTAGATAAATTGAAGGAGATTTACTTAGTTCTTTCTCCATACCCAATAGTGTTTCTACATCACGAAAATGAAATAATGGCTTACTAGAAATTGTAATAGAAGATTCATGTAGGTTTAGGTAAAATTTAAGGAATTTTTCTATATCCATGGTAGTTTGTGAATGGAATGATGTTCTAAGTGCCCTTTTCCACATTTGTTGAAGGATTATTGTGGTTCTCGGATAAAAACCAAGCATGGCTTGTCCAACATTTTGGTGTTTTGGCTCTCTACCTTCTACATTGAAAGTATCATCCATCATCTGCAAGCAAACATTAAAATTAAACCAACACTATTCAAAATATTGAACTTAAATTTTTCATTATTTAAAAATTGATGAATTTTAAAGAATATATTAAAATTCATTTCAGTTGTTGTTTTTATCATGCAATGTGTGACAATTTATGTACTAATAAATTATTAAAGGAAAGCAATTCTTAAATAATAGGTGGTTCCTCAATCAATGGATCTATATATTTTTGAAAATGAAAAAATATGAAAAGAATTTTAATTCTAAAGAAGTTGAAATTTAAAAAGAGAGTTTAACTGATTAATTATTTTAAAAAGTCCTCTATAGATAATTTTTTGATTTATAAATTAGAATTTTTTAATTTTTAAAATTTAATACAATTTTAAAAAGATTGTCCAAAGCTCAACATAAGTTTTCTAAAAGAAAATATATTATATAACAATAGCCAACTATAATAATTTAGAGATTATATTTTTTTAATTCAAATGTAACTTTCGTATGATAATTTCTGAATTATTTTTAAAATATACTTATGAAAGGAAATTAAAAATAACTTTGAATTAGAATTCAAATCATATTAACAATAATGAATTTAATATAATTTTCAATTAAATTAAAACGTATAAAAATATTATATTTGGGAAGTCTACATTACTTACCTCACAAATGTGGCGAATTGTCGGTATTGCACTAGCTTGACCATAAACATAAATATGAGAGGCCTTGAGGCAAAGAATAGCATGTGTATATTCACATCCAAATGGATCCATTGATATGAGATGCATGTCATCTATGAATGCTATATCCCAATCATTTGAATCCCAAAACCAATAGCAATCTATTGTGCATGTTCTTTTGGTGCAATTTTTTCTACCAATACTTTTCACAATTGTATGTAGATCACATATGTTGTAATGAGTATGTGGATTGATAGTCGAGTAGACTTGCTTCACCTTGTCAATCGTGAGGCTTAAATAAATTGCCCTTCCATTAGCTATCTTGATTTGATTGATAATTTCTAATAAATAATGTGTAGACTGTGATTTTATGAAATAGGTTACCTTCGTTCCAAAATAGCAATTCAAATTATTGTTATATTATTTTAAAAACACAAATAATAAAATAATATAAAATTAATAATTCTTAAAGAATAGAAAGATGAATTTATATAATTTGTATAATTATTATACATTATACTTAAATAATATATATTTGATTTGAAGAATTGCCACATTTGATAGAATAAAAGAGAATACAACAAAGTGTGTATAGTTTGAAGATAAATATAAAAATTATGATTTAAGATATTAATGATGTGTCAATATAAAGATGTTGTGATAATGAATCTAAAATAAGCATAGTAATAATGATATTTGTTGTGATGATGAGCCTAAATAGTCAATAAATAGATTATTCACAACAACAATAGCAAAACCACTGGTGTCTTTAATAAAGGGGTGATGTGATATACAAAGTCACTTATATCATTAATAAAAGGGTGTTGTGATAATGTCTTAAAATAGTAAATATATGGACTATTAAAAAAAAAAGAGCTAAGTCTCTCATATCATAAAGAAAGGGGTAATGTGATAATGAACCCCTAAAATGGTCAATAAGTATACTATTTGAAACAACAAGAGAAAAGCCACTTATATCATGAACATAGGGGTGATGTAATAATGAACCTAGAATGGTCAATAAATAGTAGACTAGTCAAAACAAAAAGAGCAAAGCCACTCATATCATTAACATAGGGGTGATGTAATAATGAACCTAGAATGGTCAATAAATAGACTAGTCAAAATTAAAGGAGCAAAGCCACTCATATCATCATTAGGAATAAATGAAATATAATATGTTTAAAATAAAAAGAAATATCATTGTCCTCATCATCATCAATAAAAAAGAAAAGAAAGATTTTTGTATATTCAACAACACCAACCGACATACAGATCTACAAACGATTTTAGTAATATGGAACCACCTCATACTTGTAGGAGGCACCTAATTGTGCTACAAACAAGACATCCATACCTTACCACCTACTGAATTTTGAACTTGTGACCTTTCTTTCAAGAAAACGAATTCTCTAATCAATCACTTAAAAACACACTTTGCAACCCTTCAACATCCAACAATTACATACAAAACTCGACATACATCATAATTTTTTTTAAAAACTTACAATCTCTTTTCACATACCTTCCTTTGTTGTGGTGACCTAGGATACCAGCTGAAAGGATCAACCAAAACCCTGAACTCTTTCTTTTCCGCCCAATCCACTTCACTATCCTTCATATAAAACACAAACAGCCTCTCAAATATGTTGCATCTCCTTGTGGTTCCCTTCCATTGGCATAATAATAAAACTCATAGCGACCCACAATGTCATACATCTCATCAGGGCAATACTTGTCCATAAACACCTTATAAAATCTCACCATAACTTTAAACTCAATATCCTCAACACCATCCTCTCCCTCCACACCATCACAAACCAATCTCTCCATTACATGACAATAATCTCCCAACTCCTTGAAATTCATCTGCCGTTTTCTAAAGTTTTGGAAAATGTTGTCAATGTCTTCCTTTGCTTCACTGAATATTTTGTAACTGCACTGCCTCTTTTTGTTAAATTCCACACCTTTCCCAACACGTTTACATCTCTTTGAATAGTTGCCCGGATTTCAAGTAAGGATTTCCACACCATGCGTATGTATTTCTTTATTTCACTCGAGTTCTTCTTCGAGTCTAATTTCACTACTTCTTCTTCATTTAACTGCAGTTTTCCTCCTCCTTCTGTATTGATTTGGTCTACATTGGTTATCTCCATTTTATCTTCACCCAAGTTTTTAATGAGTATTTCTTCTTCTGTACTGATTTTATCAGCCATGTTTATGATGACCATTTTATCAGCCAAGTTTATAATGAGTTTGATGCAGAAAGAACAGTCTTAGAAATTATTGCAGTACAAACTGATTTGGATTTTTACCAGCAGTTGGTGGGAATGCTTATATAAATATTTCAGGGGGTGTTTGGATAGTTGTGACTTTCTATGACGAGGAGAAAATTCGTCACAAGTATTTGTATTGTTAATTCAGTATTTTTATTTCTTAATTGATTTAGTATTTTTATCTTAATTAGTTATCACTAGTCTAAACATCTTATGGATTGTAGGATCTGACAACTCGTTTTCAAACCTCAGATCTGCATGAAATTGCTTAAATCTAATTACAAATTCCTTCACAGATACACTTCATAATTGTAGTTTATAGGTGAAGATATAAACATAAATTTAATACTGATATTGAAGTAGCAATTCAGAATTATTTTAATCATGGGTCAGTTAAGAAGTAAGTGTTTATTCAGATTAAAAATTTATATATATTTTTAAAAATTATATAATTATTTTATCTTGTTTTGAAATAATAATATTTTGTGTTGTAATTTTAGAGTGTGAATTTATTTTATATTTTTTTAAAGAATATTAGATCTCATTTAACGCAAGAGAGCTATTCTTCTTGTCCGCAATTACTTAAATACACTAATACAAAATTAATTATGTAAAGACTCTATTATCTAAATACTTCTTAGATTACAACAAAAATAAATAAAATTACATATTCGTTAAATTTGCAAACACAAATTAGCACATTATTAGTCTGTCAAAGGCCTATCTTCATCTACATAATCTCCCTATATTGTCTCACTACTCTATACATCATCTCTCTCAAGATGCAACCCTTCATTTCATCATCTCCCCTTCTCCATGCACCTCAAACACTGGCAAATGTATTTGTTTGATAATTTTTTAAGGCATTCTAACAATTTCATTTCACTCAATATTTCTAGAACAGTGAGCTCCCACTATCATTGTAATCTAACTATATTAGTGATTGATCTCTATGGGCAAGTGCTCACTGTGATTTTTCCTTGTTTGGGTTTTCCATGTATAAAAATATAACAATGTCAAGAAAAATGGTGTTGAAAGAATGAAGAGGTTTGGTCTAGTTTTCTATAATTGTAATCAAACAAGACACATTGCAAAGTTTTGCTAAAGTTTTGGACAAAAGAATGATCAGCCAATGGTTGCAACAATTTCAAAAGGAAGAAAGAAAGAAAGAAAACATATGTGATGGAGGTCACAAAAGATGCATCTGAAGGTGGTCTGACTTCCATTCCGAGTGTAATTCCCTCTTCTGTTAAATAACTCAGATGACAGGGTTTGAGGAGGAGTTTTCATATGAATCATTTTCCCTCCTCAAGGATTTATGTTGAGTTTCTCTTCAGCATAAAAGTAATTTTTGAAGGAGTTTCCAGAGGAAAGATTCTTGTTTTGTGGTCCGGAAAGGTGACTGTTTAGTTTTGATAAATAGTGTATCAACTTTTAAGAGGTAGATCCAAAATATTATATATTTATTCACGATCACTTTCTCAATTGTGATTTGGAGACTCGGAAAGTGGAAGACTAGAGCGAAGGAGTACAAAAGATATTGTGAGATGGAGATGGGAAGGCTGGTAAATGTAAGTGATATACCTAGACATATTCATAATAATAATTTATTTGTTCCTTTTGGCAAGGATTCAATTGGTGTTTTTTTTAATGTTGATGAAAGGGTTAATTAAAAAAAAATCAGATATATTTATGTTAATTTGGAAGAATATGATCATGAAAAAATGAGGAAATTCAAGGAAGATCATTTAGTTGAGGGTTTGTGAATAAAAGACGATTATGTATGGTTAGGGAACAAGGGTTTGGATGCATGGAGTAATTTTTTGATGATTGAACTAGATGATTATGTTGTTCAAGAATATGATCAAGTAAAATTCATGGAGAATATATCTGGTTAAAGATAAGCCTTATCAAATTACAAAAGATGCCCTAAGAGTTGTGACAAGACTTTGCACAACTGGTGATGTAACGGTATTAATATTTGTTACTAATGCAAAGGTAAATAAATTGACTGGTATTGTATCTGATGGTAGGGCCCGAGAATTGACACTATTATGAATTTGGGGATCAAATATGCAACAATGGGAATATCATATAAAATTTATTATAGAAATAGAGAGGGTTTGTCTGCCACTACCAGAGTTCATGTTGCTTACATAATGCTTAAGGATAATGTTGACTATGAACTTTGTGAGACTCTAAGAAGATAGTTGTTTGACAATTTAAGGATGACAATGGATGAGAATTATCCATTCCAATCTGGTTCCTTGATAATCTATCTTATTTATACTTTATGAATGTTATGTTGATGCTCCAGAATGTGAATTGGAAAAATGATATATCTGGTGGCTTTCAAATTAAGATGTATCTTGATAACTTGGGTAATAGTATTGCTAATTTTATCGGGTGAACCCACATTAGTGGGTTACACCTTTTTGCCAACTTTGACACTAAAATGAACATTCTGAAAAAGAAAAAAAAACTTCACATTTGGGCACATATTGTTGCTAACCCCTTACAAATTTTAAGATGATGTAAATTAGAGTCTTTTAGCATTTTGTGTGTAGATTCTAAATATATTTTTTTGAAAATTTATGGAATTGATTTGAATCCATTTTCTATCTCCCTCAAAAATTAGTTTTTTGCAGTAAACAACATTTTTAAAGAGTGACACTCACTTGTTCAATCATAACATTTTTTAAAAAAATAGATATGAACATGGTTCTTTTGTATTTATCTTTTTAACATCCATATCTAATGGTTGCAATTGGTTTCATGACTTTCTCCTCGGTATTTCATATTTATGAAGGTTTGAATTTGAGTTATTTGTAATGTTGGCATATGTTCATTTCTTCAATTGTAACTTGTCGTGTATGTATCCAAATTCAAAAAAAAATTGTTAGAAAGAGGACTTTAATACCTAGTGCATGGATATTTTTCAAAAAAAAAATAGTTGTTTACTATTTATCCATAAGTGTTGAACACAAACGTCAATGTTTGGTGAGAAACTTATGTTTAATTAATCTTTAAAAAAATTATAATAAACTCAATATATATTAAAATCATAACCATTGGAAACCTCATTTCGAGTACTATTGTCATGCATTTGAGTTTGTCAATATTATTCCATTTGAGCTCTAAAGGCTAGAAAATTGTAGAAAATAGAAGAACTTTGGGGGATCATTTTTTACAGGGGGTTTCGATAGATAGAAATGGGTTCTAAACCCCTAGTTTCAATCGAAACCCATTTCAATCAAAAGTCAATGGGATAAATTTTAATATCCCGAATACTTTCGATCAGAAATGGTAGCCGACTTTCGATAGAAACCCCTATCGCCCAATTTATTTATTTTTTTGGCTATTAACGGTTTCATATAAAGAAAGGTGTATTTTTTCTTAATGTTCTAAACATTGAATTTGAAGGATAATTCACATTAATCACAAGGAAGAAATTTTGAAATTCATTTTGTTGGTGTGAACATTTTAAAGAGAATTTTTTCAAAGGAAATAGATGGGAAATCAAAGGACAAGGGCACATAAGGATTTACAAATGTATTCACCTGAAAGGGAACAAAGATGTCATGAACAAGAATTAGCAATATATCATTAAAAGAAACTCTCTCTCTCTCTCTCTCTCTCTCTCTCTCTCTCTCTCTCTCTCTCTCTCAGCTTAGGTTTTATTACGCTAATAGAATCTTTAAACAATAAATAATATAATTTTGAGGCTAAAATAATAATGTATGTTGAAATATTTTATATTTGACAAAATTAATTGATATTCAAACGGACCAAAATGTTTTATGTTAAAAGTTTATTAACTAAAATTTTTGTGAGTGACTAAAACTACAACTTACATTCAATGGTATTTTAGCCAACGTCTAATGATATTTCTCTCTCCTCTTAGCAATAGGGGAGAGTCCCTTCTTACCATAGGTGGCTTCAATAAAGACCTAACTGAAATTTACAAAGGGCGGTTCTTCTTAATCAATTTCTATTTTTTAGGAATGATTCATACACAACAAAAAATCTCCAACTTAATAAAAGATATCTACTTCTACGATAATATTGGTGGCTCAAGGTTGATGTAAGAACAACTCCAAAGATAGAAGTCTACTTTTATATTTTGTGGAATAAGTATAGGAACTCAAAGTTTCCTGCAATTATGTCGACTTAGGATTCAATAATCAGAATAACCAATAAGGCACAAAGTCTCTTATTGGATACTCTTAAACTTAATAAAAATACTTATAACTAAAGCTCAAAGTCTTTAGTGCTAAGTAATTGCAGCCACTATTAACTATAACAATTCTTCTATTTGAAGCACAAAGTCTTCAAACACTTGAGTCAAATGATTTACACAAGATAAACTACAAGCTGAATTAAAGATGATCAATCAATGCAACATAAGAATACATCTACTAAACTCAAGATTCACAACACAAAGTCTGAGAGCTCTTGCTTCTTCTATCCAGTTTAGAAAATTTGCACCAAGAAACACAAAATTTTTAAGACACGAGAGATCTTAGCATAGTCTTCTTGCACAAAACAAAAGATGAATATTTACAATGAACTCACTCCTTTTTATAGGCACGGGGTAGAGGAAAAGGTGGAGAAATAAAGGGAAACCCTTAATCACCTTTGACTTATTCAAAATATTCTACTTGACTTATTCAAAGTTACAAGGCCTAAAGCACTTGCAACCTAATTACATGTTACTATTATATAGGTGCATATAAGAAATGATAAGTGTCCATGTGACACTTAGGAACTATCTTCAAAGAGTATCGATGAAAGTCTCAAACTTGCAAAGAGACTCATGTACAACCGTAGGGTCTAGTGCACTCGTGTTGTATTCAATGATAGTTCCCTTGCGAATTATTCTTGCACCTTTGGATTTATATCCTTGTTGTACCCTACAACACTGGTTTGAAGATAATTTAGCAAAACTTTGTACATAACTTGTCAATTTATCAATCGATCTGAAATCAAAGCTATCCACCTCAAGATCCAAACGTATTCATTTTGTGAAAATTATTAAAACATGATTTTCTACAACCAATTCACCATTTTAGTGAGTAGAGAAACTACATCTTGCACATCTTGCTAACATCCCGATTGTGTCTATTTTCCAAGTTCAACTTTGGTAAACTGTAGTCAGAATCTTAAAGTTTTTTGGTTTATTTATCAACCATGGGCTCAACAACTTCACCATATTTGATCTCATGCTCATCAACCATGACTCTAGAAAAGAAAAATTATTTCTTATCCTTTGGAGTCTTAGCCCTATTGAGCTATCTGAAATCAAATTCTTCAAGAGAAACTTCCTTTTTCTTCCTCTTTTGAGTGATGGAACTCATCCACGGAGGTAAAGAGAAAGAAGAAGTCTGAGATGCTCATATAGTAGCCATGGTAGTCACTATCTCCACCTATGTAACAATAGTGACTATAGTAGGAGCCTTTGACTGGATTGTTACTAGTGTCGGGATTTTTTGTGAAACCTCAGCCATGAATTTCTCAAATTGCGTAGTTGAGTGTCAAGAATCATCATAGAAGGAAATATAGAGTATGCATCAAATATATTCTCTTGGCCACCATAACGATCCTCTAATATACATGTTGGAGCAACTGAAGAGATAGTCATGATAGATATAACAACAAGAGGGTCCACTGGAGGAACATGTATTATGGAGAATGAGTCCACATCTGTATCAAGTGGAGAATCAAGAGACTCATCTAACACTGGTGCAGAGTGTAGAAGTTTAGTCATCACTGATTTATCCATGGATCGAGGTACCCTAAGAATAGGCTTTTCGTGCAACTCATCCTCACTAGATATAACTTGTATCCTATCAGGTTCAATGATGATTATCTTGAGAGCTTTGATGGTAGCCTTACCTCCCTTGACAATAAGATTTGGGATAGTTGAAATCTTTGATGTATAAACTCCATCTTGCCCTTTACCTCTGATTTTGGATCTCAACCCAATTGGACCAGCAAGATCAAAGCCCTCTCCCAGTTTTATTTTTCTACACTTGAGACATCTTCTCTTTAGCTAGATATTTTTATTAGCCAAGATTGACAAAAACTTATCCCAAAAAGACATGTTCTCCTTCACCGACCATGAAGGTGACATAATAGGCAATCTTTCTACATGGTGTCTCAGATAGTTAGGATCTAGAACATCACCATAATCTTCAACTCCATCAAGAATCTTCCCCAAGTTTAAGTTCATAGTTTTCTTCATAGTCAACTTGCATTAGTCCATCCTCCTGATATCAACCTTTGTACGCAAGTAAATCCAAAGTTCCTCAAGGCAATTCATGTGCACAAATTTCCTTCTCATTTTATCATTCATGCCTCTCTAGTCAAAGAAGCTTTTGGACATGAACTTCTTGAGATTTATCTCCTGAAGTTCAAACTCCATGCATTTTTACTTGGGAACAATATCCAAAGAGTATCCTCCAATCTTGAGTGGGTTATCTGAGGGGATGTGTCTACCTCAACTGCTAGTACATATTCAACTTGCATTGTGAGAACCTCGTAACTAACCTCATACCTCATAGGGTAGCACCATTTCTTCCTTGGTTCAACTACCTCAAAGCATAGGCAGTTAGTTTCAACCATGAAATAGATTATGTCTTTGTATTTCTCAACTATCTCCTCACGTATCCTGTACCTTTCCTTCATTTACCTTTGAAGAATTTTAGTCATAAAAAATAGTTCACCATCTACCCAATTTCCATCTTGTCTTCGGTAGCTTTTAGAGATTTGTATACCAGTAGGTATATTGTCCTTCCATGCTCTAGGGTGCATTCCAATGAATTTATGCTCAATGTAAATGTACATGTGAACCAGAAGTGAACCAAACCCGAATGCCTTTGACTTGTCTTTCTTGATAACTTTCAAATTCTCTAAGAACTGTTGTGCTAGGATTTCGCATAAGTTATATATTTTATTTTCTTTAACCATTATGTAGGCCGTCATAACTACTCATGCTGATACAAAATTGGGTCTGTTGTTTTAGAACATCTTGTAACCTAGTAGCATTGCTACCAATCTCACATCTTGCTAAAAGATGTCATTCACTATCATCGCTCTCTTATCCCACTTAGAATGGGTTAGAGTTTCTGCTTGTTTCCTGGTATTCTTCTCAGCTACTGGGAGAGCTCCAATATTATCTAATCCAATTATCTCTTGAATCATCTGGCCACATATCTTAACTAGTTGTTCTCCTACCAAATGAATTGGTCATGAATTCTACTTAGAATGATCTTGAACCATTCAGTTTCATTGAACTCAGTTAGAAGGGTTAACTAAATAATGGACTAGTCTTCCAAATGTTTGAACTCTTCTACCATCTTTCCATCTGATTCTATCATTCCATCTATTTCCCTATAGATATCAACATCTCCTATGATCTCATACTTACAGTGAATGTAAGCCCTAATGTCTTCAACGTGTAATACGTCGTAAGGGGTTTATGAAAAATGCTCCTTCTGGATCATCCTCACAAGACTTAAATGGGTGCTTCTTGAACTTATACCTCGGTCTATCAACAACATCAAATACCATAGGTGTATCCATATCTTCTTAAAGAGTATAAAATCTAAATACCTTTAATACGCTGAAATCTAGAACTTTTTCTTTGAGCGATCATGTGATGTAGTTGCTAGATGTCTAAAATGCTTCTTCACACTGCTCTCCTTGGTCATTGATTATCAAATGGTGAGGAAATGATATGCTTTAGGCTCTTTATCCATTTTTGGTTGAGTAAGTGTATCAATAACAGTTAGCTCAACTTCGCACATTGTCCAGTCAAAAAAAATCTTGCGATCACCGAATATGAATCTTCAAGTGTTGTGATCACAAACATAAACTCCATATGGTCTATACACACCATATCTCAGCTCGCATGATCTCATTCCACATAATCAGGGGCTAGATAATTTTTATTCTCTACATCCAATGCTCCCCCTAAGGCCATGCGGCCTTCTAGGTCAATGTAGCAATGAAATCATCATGCAAAGACATAGAAGCATTTATTGTCTCTCCCTGAACCAATGCCTTATTGAGCTCTTTTATCTTCCATATCTTCTCATCCTCTTCATTTTTTGATTTCTTGAAATGATTCTTGAATTCATCCATGTACTCAGTAAGACTTTTACCATTGTCACCAATATTATTCTTTATAACCACAGGAGGTGGTCCTCTTGGTCCTCTTCTATTGGCCTCTCCATTATATCTACAAAAATTTGCTATGTGTCCTAAGTTGTTGTATTTGTAACATGTAGGTGGTATCCTTCTATCCTGATTAGCCCGCATCTTATAATATCTTGCAATGTGCCCAAGGTTATTGCATTTGTGGCATGTGATCTTCGCTGCTAACTCTTCTCTGATTTAATCTTGTTTATATCTAGACTGGTCAGGTTTCCTACATTCTTCTTTCTTATGTTCATATGCATAACAGTTATGACAATAACCAGAAAAGGGTTTGAAAGAATTGTTACCTCTGCAATCTCTTTTCATGTGTCCAAGTTTGTTGCATCCAAAGCATCTACCTCTAAAAGGTTTGATCTGATCTCTAGGTCTCTCAAGAGTAGGTTTGTCTTCAGTATTCGCTTGATGTGATCCATCATTAGTCTTAGAACATGCACCTTCATTGAATCTGATTCTAGTCGTGTCTCCTTTAGGTTTTTGTCTCTCTCTTTGTTCATCAATTTTATCACTACTCATGTGTAGTTTCTCAATGTGTAATTTGAATTGAATGAGTTCACCTTTTATGATCTGATTGTACTTCTCCAATTCCTAACATTTATCCTTGTAGTTATCAAGTTCAGTATTCATTTGTCTTATTTGCACATTTGCTTCTTTTAGTGTCTCTTCAACTTTGTATCTTGCATCCTTTTCATGTTGAATTTCTTTAATTGTCAGAAGATTGATTTGTTCATTTTCTTCCTCTAGCTTCTTTACTTGGTCTGATGTATCATTGTCTGAATCTTCTTTGATCTTATCCATAAGGTCTTGTCTCTGATTTTTTTCAATTTTGAGTTGTTCTTTTAGTTTCTTGATGAAACCTTCTACCCTTCTTAATTTGAATTTCAGTTCACCATTCTTAGCTTTTTCTTTGTCCAGGTCATCAAGTGCTACTTCAAAGTTCTCTTACAAACTTTTTGAATCCATTCTGATCTCCCTTAAGTTGTTAGGCTTTCTTTCCAAGGTCCAATAGCTCTGATACCAATTATTAGGATTAAGTTATATTGAGAGGGGGGTGAATCAGTATTACAACACTTTAAATTAAACTTCAACCAATTGCAAATAAACCATATTAATACTAAAATGAAAAGAACATATATACACAACACATAACTCATAACACCATGATTTGTTTTTGAGGAAACCCTGGTGGGGATGGTACCCACAACTATGCACTAAAATATTGAATCCATGTTAGGAGATCTAGCCCTGTTAGGAGCTGAGTATTACATAGTACATTTCCTTGTTAGAGGACTATAAAACCCTATTAGGGTTATACAAAAACCATGTTAAAGGTGGTGAGCTTACAACTCTTACAATCAAAAACTTTGTCACAAAAGTGTTCTTCAAGTAGTGAACAATACAAACATTTGTTATGCTTTGATAGTTCTCATTATAGCTCTGTCAAATCTCAGATCTCACATCTTCTATATGCCTTTTTCAATATCCCAAATTTTCATCCATCACTATCACACTTATTGCTTCCACAAAACACTCTATAATTATATCAATTCTGTCATCTAGTCGGCTTCACAAATACAATACAAAACATAATAAATATTTGTGCAAATGATAAATATTGAGTCAGTGATCTTATATTACCAAAGTGTTGGAAATATACACCTTTCATCTGACTTAGCACATTACCATACCTTCTAATCTTCCCTCAATCATCGCGATTGTTCACATACCCTATTACACTGATTCTTTGTCTTTGCATGCCTTCATATCACTTTATCTTCCTGATATCAACACCAAAACACATGCGACCTTAACTGAAGGTCCTACATATCCCATACTGTCTTCCTATAACTTTACAAGCCATAATATATCATATACCATCTTTGCTGACCAAAACTATACTACAGAATATTGTTATCCTAATTCTGTACTTAGTCATTTTCATGAATGAATCTCCCACACTTATCATCACTTCATGTGATCACTCCAGCATAAGTGTTTCCATAAATGACAAACCTTAAGTGATCCATAGTGCTTCCAAAAATTACTTGCCAACATTGACATTGATAATGTCTTATTTTGTGATTTTTATTATAAGTTGGACCCATTGCACTATGCCTTACATATATCTAAGAATCATTTTCAATTTAGGATTTAATTTAAGTTGGATCCCTCATTTCCTTACTGATTTTAAATTATAAGTTTAAAACCACAAATAGTAGTGTATAAGGTAGTTGCTTTTTTCTATTGCTTATACATGTTAAAAATTTGCACTGTCATAGTAGCAGTGATGTCTTGAGAGAGACGAGATAGAGAGAGAGTAGGACATAGATTTTTTTATATTTTATAAATATTTTTAACCTATCATAATGTGTGATTTGGAGCCTGTATAGTGTGTGAACTTGTAGAGAAATATAAGTACAAGAGGGAGCATGCATTGTAGAAAGTGTGATGGAACAAGATAAATTATATTGGTTGCATTGGTGGAATATTTTCTCACTTAAATGGTCTTTTTAGTTTTGTAACTAAAAGAAAAACAATGTTGTACAAAGTAACATGATCAAATCAAATGAAGTGTTTGACAAATTCATTTATTATGTAGGGAAGATAACAAGTAAGTTGTTTGACAAAAGTTCTTTAAAGGAATGTTCACCTACAACCAATACACACACAATGTCTTAGAAAATTTAACATAGCAATTTTTTTCCTTGGAAGTAGACTTTGGTTTTGCAAAACATCTTACATTATTTCATCCTAATTTTTTGATATAGTTAAGGATTGCAAATTTCACCCTGACATCATTGGTTCTCCATGAATAAACTGATCTTTAGATTGAGATTAGTTGGAATGGATTACAACATCTAGTAGAGAAACTAAAGTTATGTCATAGCATTTTTTTCTTGGAACTGGATTTTAGTTTTGCAAATCATCTTATACCAAGTGTATATATATCCTAGTTGTGGTTCACTACTGCCTATCAATTGCATATCCAACATTTAAGGTTTCATGATATTATGCACACGTGGTCCTTTGTTTATACAAAGTAGTTTCTAGCATAAATTTTGTACTCTTTTTGCTTAATTATGTCAAATTCCTTTTAACCACTTATCATTGATTACTATAATGGATATGTACATGTCATTCTTTGTCAATACATAACTACATCTAGTTTAATTTGAGTTCTTTGTTTTCAAATGTCTAGTTGCTTTGAGCCAATTACAACTTAGATGCATGAAATTTCTATAGTCTATAATAATCATTCTTAGTAACTTTTGGCTTTAATTGTGTAAATAATTTTAAACATCAACATTTCGGATCATGCTCCATGATCCATCATCGTGATGAGTGAGCACGAAAAGAGAATTGGCTTCTTAAACATCAATGTTTCGGATCATGCTCCATGATCCATCATCAAGGTGAGTGAGCAAGAAAAGAGAGTCGGCTTCTCTTTTCTTGCTCACTCATCCTGATGATAGATCATGGAGCACAATCTGAAACATTGATGTTTAAATTTTTTCACACAGTTAAAGCCAGAAGCTACTAAGAACCAATAACCACTAATTTCATAATGCAAAAACATATATAATACTAAATTACATATAAATCTATTTTTTCCTATGAGCTTAGGTTAATGAGAATATTGATAAATTATTGTTGGAGAACATTGTTTGTGACTTCATTCTTGCAATGATCTTCTCAGTCAGTTTTATTAGAGGAAGGCTCTTGATACTCTCCAAGACTGAGCTATATAATGAACTAATGCATCATGCATAAGTTTAGAAGAGAAGAGAGAAGAAACAATCACATTAAGATGATTTTATTCACCTAGAGCCCAAGTGAGTATTATGTTTTGTGAAATACTATAGCATATCTATTCCCATACCTATCTAAATAACAATGACACATTTTGTACATTCTAAGTCGCCATGATTGTAAGGTTTCATTATGGCAAGACATCATTAATTTATTCATCGAGGCAAAGGAAAGAAGAATATGTTCCTTGTAAAATTGAATATATTGTCTTAAGAAGCTATATATTTAAAGATTAATAAGACCATTGAGATGGTCAAGCCAATTGTGAGAAATTTTAATGGAGCAGTATGGTTGGCTCTAATTCTATAATTCTTTCCATGAAACATAATTCATAATTCTTGAAAACTTTATAATTTTATGAATAGTCGTTAGGGTTTCAAATTCTCTTTAGAGAATCTATTCTCATCAACGAAAGAAGAGTTTTGTCAAAATTATCATTAGAAGCCAATTGTCAAATTGACTATTTTTAGTTTGAGTTATATATAATAAGTGCTATGTTTAGAAGAAAATATAATCTGAATGATTATTTATAGATCAATGGTTTTTTTGTAATCATTTACAATGTCTATTTTTAGTTGATTATTGTCCTTATTAGAAATCTATTTGAAAAAAATTCAACTTAGACCTTGAAATTGTACACAACTATTGTTAACTTAGAAATTCTAGTTAAGGTTTTAAAAAATAAAACTAATTTATGTAAATCATTGTAAACTTATTTTAATTTTTCTAATAATAATTTTTATGCCTATTTGTTATTAAAATTTTTGTGCATGTGTGCTCATGTAGATGTAGTTTCACTTTGTTGAATTTGCAAATTTTGTATTGTAAGATGTGCAATTCCTCAATTCATTTGGGCTAATTGTATCTTTCATTTAACTCATTCAATCTTCACATAAAAATAATCAGCATTTACTACTTGCTATAGGTTGTTTTCTTAATATGAAAATACCTTAAAAAATGTCAAAATTTCTTTGATTTGTTTGTGGTGTGTACTTGTAACCTAAACAGTCAAATTGTATATATTCTAGAAATCAAGTCCTTAATTTAAAGGGCTTTTGTTTTATTTTTGTTATAGGGAGCTTCCCTTTTTAATTTGAAGTTTATATTTGTTATGTTCTATTTTTTTTTGCATTGAAAAGTGTAATTTAATAAGCAAATACGATTGAATGTCAGTTATCATTTAAGTTTTATGTTAAATGTTGATAGTGTTGTCAATTGTAGTTTTCTACTCATACACTAATTATAGACCAATTACAATGGTAAAGGAAATAGTCACAACCAACTCAAGAGTAAAATTTTTGTTTAAATATTGAAGGTTTGATTGATCTTTATGTTAATCATTTTATTCTTATTTTTTGTGTTGATGACCTTGATGATTATCAGGTGTTTAACTTCTTTATATAATGGTAAGATGATGTAGTCTAGAGAAGTAATGTATAATTTGCAAGAGTTAAGAATAAAAATAAAATCACAAGTTATTTTGCTTATTTCAAACCATTTTGTTTAGAAAGAAATTTAATCTTTTGATAATATTTTTAAAGCATCATAAAAATGATAGTTTATTCACATTTAATTATCATTCAAAAAAGAAATGTGTGTGAAAACTAAGAAAATATAAATGTAATTTTATATGAAAAACTTTTTAAAAAAAAATTGAATTCAATAATCTATATAAAACAAAAACATTCACCCTTAATGCTATTTTACAAATATAAAGTTCATATCATGTAATTAAAATTTATTTTTCAAGTTATGGTTAAATAGAAAAGATTATAATTGGTTAAAACAATTAACTAAAGTGTGTATAAAAGTCATTATACTTTATTGCATTGCCAAAACCTTTACATTATATATGATATTTGGTGCAAGTAAAAGGGAAAAGCCCATACTACATGGGTGACATCTTTTAGTATCAATCTACTTTGGATAAATATGAATAAATGTACAATAGATTTTTATAAGGAACTGTTCTGGAAGTCCAAGAAATGTTGTTTTTTAAGAAGTTGTAGAGATAAATATATGCATATTCTAGCATCTGAAAACCTTCTTTGTTTGTCAAGATACTTGCATCTTCTATAAGTTTGCAAGGTTTATCATTAGTTGAAAGTAAGTTATATAACCAATCATAACTTATTTGTTTTTGTAGACTATGATTTTGAACTTGTTACCTGTCTTGAAAGGCTGAAACATTCAAACATTAGACTAATCTAACATGTTCATGAACTAAAAAATAGCATAAGACATGAAAACAAAACCAAAGCCACCTCAAAATTGTTGCTAAAAACAAGTGCTATAGAGAAAATGTTTGATTTGCTTCAATTAGAGGGATGTGGGTGTGCTCTCTAAGCACTTGGAGCATATTCTAATGCATACTAAGATTAATTTTAGACCAAATATAGGTGTGATATGATGCTATATGCTATACAAAACAATAAAAGAAACTATGTTAATCCATTATTACTAAGCTATGATGTTCTTTAAGAAAGCTTGAAGATGATAAAAAGAAACTAACAATTAGTATTGCTTATGCTAAGTCTATAGCTAAATGGACATGATAACAATGCATAAAATGAAAGGTGAATGGATATTTTGCTCTTGGAAATGAGGACTATTTATAGACTTTTGGGAGGACGAATGAGTGGCTAGGATCAAAATCCTTAAGAGAGGCCAAGATTCATTCAAAGGGGAGCACATGGATTGTGCTAGTTCAAGGCCACCTCCTTGTGACAAGTGTCACAAGGGCATTGGGTTGAAAGATGGGAGGAATGTGCACAATTTGGGAAATGTGCCTTAAGGTCAAAGGGTGTAAGAAAGGGGTGAGGGGCTTCTTAAATGCATCATAAATGCATGTAAGAGGGATAAGGAGGCTTTAAATGCATCATAAATACATGTAAGAGGGATAAAGAGGCTTTAAATGCATCATAAATGCATGTAAGAGAAGCCTCTAGAAGTTTGTTGACTTTGGTTAAAGTTTAGGAGTTGGCTAATCTTGGTTAGGGAATGTGATAAGGTTAGGGAGGTGATTAGGATTAGGATTAGGATTAGGACTTTCTAGAAGAGTCTAGCACTTCCTTAGGATAAATAAGGATTTTTAGGAAATAGATAAAGATATATTTCCATGGGTTTAGATTTGAGAAAATTTATTAAAATAAATTTAATAAACATAAGGATTAAATATTTAATCTTAATTAAATATTTTGAGTTGGGGTTAGGGTTAGAAAATGATGGGATTAGCCTTTAATCGTAATTAAAAAGGGTTTTAGAAGATTTTGGAAGAGGTTAGTGGTTTTAGGAAAAAAGGCCAACTTTTGGTCAAAAAATAAATTAATTATTTTTTGGAGGATTTTTGGTCAATTTATTAATTAAAATAATTAATAAATAGGGGATTAATGTTTAAATAAGATTTAAACATTTTTGGGAGGGATTTCTTAATTAAATATTTTTAATTAAGAAAAAAGGATTTAATGACATAAAAATAAATTAATTAATTAAATAATTAATTAATTAATAAATGATGATGTCATCAGGGATTTTTCAGAAAATAAAAATACTTTATTTTCTAAAAGATTTTTAGGTGTCTACATTTTGCCCCTCTTTGATGTGATGCCGCAAGTGGCATGGCTTCAAAGACAAGAAAATAAGATGCCCAAGGCTAGAATTTAGAGGAAAAAGGGATTGTGCCCCCTCGAGAAAATAACGCAAGGAGTAAACATTGTGAAATTTTCTCGAAAGGAAACAGAGAAGGAAGGACCTAGGAAGAAGGGGAGATAAATAACCAAACTTCCAAGAGCAAAGATGAGTGAATGCAAGATGAGATGGAATGCAAAATGCAGGATGCAGCTACATGAGGATGCAAGATTAATCTATATGATGCAGGATGCAGGGGAGATGGGGAAGCTCCAAGTGCAAATGTGGAGAGCACAACCTAGTTTAATATAGCAATGCTAGAGACCTGCCAAGGATACTGGGATCACGAGGCCTTGTCACCAGCGTTGCATAGGACTGACGCGAAAAAGACATGTAGGGTTGCCCCAGCATCGCACATGAAACCTGAAGGAGGCATGGTGGAAATGATGCTGAAGAAACCACAAACACATGACTGACTCACAGGCAGAAGCAAAAGATCAAAAGACCTTGCCCCAGATGATCCTCATTCACAGCACACCATGATATAAAGGATCGTGGTGACGTTGAGTAGAGAACAATGAGAAGCTGTAAAAGATTAACAAGACCTAAAGGACAAAATCCAAGGTCAAAATGAAAACTCCAAAAAGACATCCTTTGCCAAGGAGAGAGATTTGATTTGATTGATGGCGGGAAGATTGGTCTGAACGTGTGGAAGGATACATCGACATGGACCTGGTGTGCTTGGTGGAAGATTGGATCTGACAGGAGGAAGGATACATCCTCAAGGACCCGCGGATTGATGAGAGAATGAGTGGTGTTGTTCGCTGGCAAATGACGAAGTTAAAGAATAATCACGGTGATCAAGAATAGTCGACAATTGAGGTTGTTGAAGTACAAGGCTGGGTAGGACAAAGTATGCTGATCAAAATGCTGCTGCAGGACTGACAAGGACTGATGTACAATGGACGGGAAAAGATATACAATGGATATGTACAAAAGCTCAGGATTGGGGATAGGAAGATCTCACTATACAGGATAGAGTACAAGATATATGCAAGATATGGTACAAGATATGTGCAAGATATGGTACAAGATATGTGCAAGATATGGTACAAGATATGTGCAAGAGGGATTGTGGTGTTGCTGAAGGTTGATGGAAAAAGGAATGCTGGGGGATGGTGGATGGGGATGGGAATTTGATAGATAATGACTCGGTCCATTATGTATGGTGCCTGTTTGCCAGGTTTTCACCACCATACTTGTCCAAGGCGCCTGAATTGCCAAGTTTTCACCATTGGATGATTTTTTTTCTTTTCTTTTTTTTCTTTTTTTTCTTTTTTTTGCTTTTTTTGCTTTTTTTGCTTTTTTTGCTTTTTTGATTTTTTAATTTTTTTTATAGATTTTCTGAATATGTAGGATCTGGTTCAGGCATAGAACCTCTTCAGATGTATGATGTTGATTGGATCATTCAAAGGCTCTCCTTCTGGTGTAGATAGCTGATAAGCTCCGGAGCCGAAGCATGAGGTGACCACATAGGGGCCCAGCCAAGTAGGCTCAAACTTGCCTTTCTTTTCACGATTTGCTTGGACCTTTTGATTTTCTTTGAGAACCATGTCACTGACTTGGAACTGTCTAGGATGGACCTTCTTGTTATAACTCCTTTTGAGTCGATTCTGGTATGCAACCAGGTGATCGTAGGCTTGCTGTCTCTTTTCATCTAGCAGATCTAGCTGTGTGAGCCGGGCTACACGATAATCTTCATCAGTTGTATAGTTCTTCATGGAGACTCGCAATGATGGGAGCTCAACCTCGATCGGCAGAACAGCTTCAGCACCATATACAAGGGAATATGGGGTGGTGCCTATGGGAGTGCGGTAAGAAGTACGATAGGCCCAGAGGGTAGGATTAATTTGGAGGTGCCAGTCACGACCAGAATCATTGACAACCTTTTTGAGAAGTTTCAAAAGAGTTTTGTTGGTTGCCTCAGCTTGGCCATTTCCTTGAGGGAAATATGGACTGGAGAAACGGTGATGGATGTGGAGCCTGGCACACAGATCATCCACATGCTAGTTTTCAAAAGGTGTGCCATGGTCTATGAAAATGGTAGATGGTATGCCGAAGCGGCAAATGATATGGTAGAGGATGAACTTGGATATTTGGATGCCAGTAGTAAGGGTGAGCGGAATCGCTTCAACCCATTTGGTAAAGTACTCTGTGGCCGTTATGATATACTTGTGTCCATCCGAAGAGAGGGGGGTGATCAAGCCAACGAGGTCGAGGCCCCAACATGAAAAAGGCCACAGTGGTGCAATAGGCTGTAGATCCTGTGCTGGTGCATGTATCAAATTGTCATGCTGTTGACATGGGAGACATTTCTTGACAAATTCACACGCATAATGTTCCATTGTTGGCCAATAATATCCAACTCTAAGCAGCTGCTTTGCTAGAACCATGCCACTCGTGAACTTCTTGTAAGGCCAGGACGGGCTCGTTTGAATCTAAACATCTAGATAGGACATTGTGATACCCGCGACGATATAGGGTGTTGGCTACAAGAGTGTAGTGGGAAGCTCTGCGAATAAGGTTTTGGCGTTGGTTATTGGTGAGATGGGGAGATATGATACCATTTTTTAGATATGCATGGATGTCGTGGTACCATGGGGATTGGGGACCAACCAAGACACACACCATGTTTGCATCGGTGTTCTCATAAGCTGGCAAGTGTAGCTGCTCGACTAGAAATTCATATTGTGTTGCGTCACGTGGGATTTCCAATAAGGATCCGATGGTTTCCATTGCATCTGCTACTTTGTTTTGAAGTCTTGGGATCTGTGTGAACTGTAGATGTAGGAAATGCTCTTGCAGTTTGTCCACCAGCTCTTTGTAAGGTAGCAACTTGTCATCCTTTGTCTGATATTCATCTAGGACTTGTTTGATAATCAGCTGTGAATCTCCAAATACTTGTAATTATGTGATATTCCACTGAATGGCTGTTCTGAGACCTGAGATGAGTGCCTCATATTCTGCAATGTTGTTGGTACATGGGAATCCCAATTTGAATGATTTTGGGATGTAGTCACCGTGAGGTGTGACGAATAGGATTCCTGCCCCTGATCCATGTGATGTGTAGGAGCCATCAAAGTATAGTTTCCACATGGGCTGCTCTTCAATCATGCATAAGTGTTCATCAGGGAATTCCATGATTAGTGGATAGGCATCCACCAATGGTGCTTCTGCTAGCTGATCGGCAATGACTTGCCCTTTGATTGCTTTGCGATCAATATACTGGATGTCAAACTCGCTGAGTATCATGACCCATTTTGCCATACGGCCAGTGAGAGTTGTCTTTGATAGTATATATTTGAGGGGGTCCACCTTTGAAATAAGCTTGATTGTGTGACTGAGCATGTAATGTCTAAGCTTTTGAGTGGCAAAGACCACTGCAAGGCATGCTTTTTCCATAGGTGAATAATTAAGCTCATATCCGACAAGAGTTTGACTGATGTAATAGATGGCTCTCTCCTTGTTGTCATCATCATGCTGAGCTAAGAGTGCCCCCAGTGCTGTAGTGGTTGCCGAGATGTAGAGTATGAGAGGGCGTCCTGGAATTGGTGGTACTAGGATTGGAGAATTGGCAAGATACTCCTTGAGCTTATCAAAGCTTCTTTGACATATGGGATCCCATTTGAAGCTTGTGTCTTTGCATAGGAGATGTGTAAAAGGTTGGCACTTGTCTGCTAACTGAGAAATGAACCGACGCACTGATTGAAGCTTTCCTTGTAGGCTTCTAAGCTGTTTGAGTGTTCTTGGTGGAGGCATCTCTGTTATTGCTTTGACCTTCTTGGGGTCTATCTCTATGCCTCGTCGTGATACTATGAAACCTAGGAGCTTTCCAGATGTAACACCAAAGACACATTTCTTTGGATTAAGCTTTAAGCCATAATGATTCAGATGATCAAACACACGCTCTAAGATGTTGAGGTGTTCATCCCTTGTTTTGGATTTTGCAAGGATATCATCCACATAGTCTTCAAGGATCTTGTGGATCATGTCATGGAAGATCACTGTCATTGCTCGCTGATATGTTGCTCCTGCATTATTTAGCCCAAAGGGCATCATATTGTAGCAGAAGGTGCCCCATGGAGTTGTGAATGCTATTTTATGTTGATCTGCTTCTGCTATATGAATCTGGTTGTAGCCGAAAAAACCATCCATGAGTGATAGCATTTCGTGGCCCGCTATGAGGTCTACAAGCATGTCTATGTTTGGCAATGGGAAATCATCCTTAGGGCATGCCTTGTTCAAGTCCCTGAAATCAGTATAGATTCTGATGTCGCCAGAAGGCTTTGTGACTGGCACCATGTTAGAGATCCATTCTGAGTAGTCGATTGCTCTGATGATTTTTGCTTGAAGGAGCTTCTCAAGCTCTGCTTTAACTAGTAATGCTACCTTTGGATGCATTTTCCTTAGCTTCTGCTTCACTGGCTTGACGTTTGGATCTACTGATAGATGATGAACAACAAGGTTTGGATCAAGCCCAGGCATGTGGGCGTATGACCATGCAAAGTTGATAACTGATTCCTTGAGCAAGGTGCTGAGAGCCATTTCTTCTCCTTCTGTTAGGTTGACTGCAATGTAGGTGATCCTTGGACATTCTTCTGTTCCCAAGTTGATTGGCTTGGTTTCCTCTATGATGATTGGCGACTGCTCTGGTCTATAATCTTGGATAGGGGGAAGAGGCAAGGCTTCATCTTCTAGCGCCTGAATTGCCAAGTTTTCGCTAGAAGATACGCCCTTTATTTTTACTATTTTGGAATCAGAATGTGCCCCAGAAGGGTTTTCACATAAAGACTCATGATGTTCTTTTGCTTTATCATTTTTGTGACTAAAGCTTGCCTCTTCCCCAAAATATCCTTTTGGGTGAAGCGTATAAACAGATGTCGATGTTGGATCCTGGTTGACTGCTGGATCTGATGCCCCCATGAATTCTAGGAGTGCTTGTGCACTTTGGAACTCGTCGATGTGTGTGATGCTTGGTTGGTCCCAAGTTATGAGTTCAGGGTGTGTGAGGGGAAGGTCTATGAGGTTGATGGATAGTTGTTGGAGGACAGAAGTCCCCAGGAGGGTGTCGTCGGCAAAGATATCATCGTAGGATGGGATGTCTTTCTCTTTGGGGATGTCTTTGATTTCCACGAGGTCATCCTGGCTATTCAAGAAGTTAACGCTAGTCATGTTGGTGCCCTCAGTTGCGGTATTGGGCTCTTGTTCGGGCAGGTGAGGGATATTAAAGCCAAGTCCTCGATGTTCAAGATTTTGTGATGGTGTGATAGGAAACAGATTTCCATCTTCTTGTGGTCCTAGACCACCGCCCTGATAGTTATATTGTTCTGTGACATTCTTGTATGGGATTGGATATTTCTCTTTGAAGTACTCAAGAAGTTGCGTGTCACGGGATGGGGGATCTTTGTACAACCATCTGTTGATATCTAGCTCCATCTCTTTGCTGTTTATGTTGCCATGGGATTCAAAAGTCATAGATCCGATTTTCTTGATTTCATGATGCTCTTCAATAGGCTTGCTTTGGTGATCTGGGTGCCCTTGAGTATGTGGATCAAGCGGAAGGGCCCCTACGGCAAATGCATCATGTAGGCTATATTCACCACAACCCTAGTTATTGATCTTGATGGAAGAGAGGGTGGAGGTGAGAATGGTTTCTGGATCACAATGGGATCGGGATGAGCTGGCAATAGAAGTACCAATGTCAGTTCCAGGACAATGAATGGAGTGAGGGAATGATGCTTCCATCGCACGACAGTATGCGAAGGGTTGGGGGTCAGCATGGATGGTAACCTCAGTGCCTTGATGCGGAAATTTGATGCACTGATGGTAAGTAGATGGTACAGCCTTAATGGAATGAATCCACGGTCGGCCTAGGAGGATATTAAATGGTAGGTCAAGATCAACAACATGGCAGATAGTATCTTGTGTTGCTGGGCCCAGCTGAATGGGCAAAGTAATGGTACCTTCTGAGGTACGCTCCAAGTTATCATAGGCTTTGATAGTGATCACTTCATGTGCTATATCGGCCTGGGTGAACCCAATCTGCTGAATGAATTTTAAAGTACATAAGTTTAGAGCTGAGCCATTATCTATTAAGACCCGTTTGATGGAAAAGTCTCTGACCATGACGGCAATGCGGAGAGGAAGAGTATGGTCAGGAGCGACATCTGGTATATCAGATTCTTTGAAGGATAAGGCACATGTTGCTGATAGGTGTCCCACAAGAATTTCAAACTGAGTTGTGTTAATGTCCGTGGGGACATGGCCTTCTTTTAGAGCTTTGTCCAGGATCTCCTGATGGATGGGTGATGTGCGGAGCAAATCCAAGATAGATATTTGGGCTGGCATGTTCCCAAGATGCTCTATGATATTGTATTGTGCACTTGGTGCATTATGTTGTGTTGCGCATGCATTTGATGCTGGCCTGGTGTTAGACTGTGCTGTGGATGCAGTAGATGTTGGCCTTGGAGGAGCAGCTGATCTCGGAGGAGCACCGGCAACAGTTATCCTACTACTGCGGGTAGTTGCAGCACATTGTTGATCCGGCCCTCTGACGTGGATGGTATTGATGGTGGGCTCATCTTGGATGGGCTCAACTTGAGTTATGCATCCGACATACTTGTCATAGTTGATGTAGGCCGCTGTGTGATCTTCTTGCTTGCCTTTGCCACGATTTTGGGGCTGATTGGCATTGGCTTGATTCTTCTCGATATTATGTTGAGGGAACACATTTTGATATATTTGCAAACCGGCGTTGGGTGAAGCTTGAGCTGGTGCATCGACCTGGATCTCCTTGCGATCAATGAGATCCTGGATGTAGTTCTTAAGCCGCATGCACTTCAATGTTGTGTGCCCCTTCACACGATGGTAATCACAGTATTCATGTTCTTTATACCAATCAGACTTTGGTGCGTTGTCATCCTTCTGTGGGATGGGCGGATATGTGATCATATTTGCCTTGGCTAGCCGATAAAAGATCTGATCCAGAGGCTCACCCAAAGGTGTGAAAGTCCTCTTTGGATTGTTCTGATTGTTGGGCTTGTTCTGACTTGGGGCAACGTTAACTGTGTTAATAGGATTGCCTTGACGTGCTGGCTGTTGCTGTTGGTATTGCTGCCGATACTGTTGCACAGGTGGTTGATGAGCTTGAGGAGGCTGTTGATAAATAGGTGCTTGATATGCGGGAGCTGGTGGTTGCTGATAGATGGGCACTTGTGGCGGTTGGTATGTTTGAGCTGGTGTAGGACTAGCCACAATGAATTGTACATTCTTAGTGTCAGTGGCTCCATCTGTAACAACATTCTTGTTACGATTCCAGTAACGGGATTTATCATTGTTGGGTTTGTTCTTGGAATCATCCTTGAAGTGACGAATAGTGCCTTCGTCTAGGAGAGCTTTCTCGATGCCTATGCCTTTGCTCTTGATGTCTTGGTATGTCTGGAGACAGTTCATTTGCATGTGATGGGATAGCTTTGGATGCAGGTTATCAATGAAGATCTTTGTTAGATGCTTCTCTGGTGGCTGATATGATAACCTGGTTGTAAGATTCTGCCATCTTTGCAAGTATTCTGCAAGGCTTTCTCCGTCTTTTTTCTTTGAGTTGCATAGGTCTAGCAAGGACAACTCATTCTCCACATTATGGGCATAGTGTGTGATGAACTTCTCAGAGAGTTCAGCAAAGGTTTTTATTGTCTCATGTGGTATTTTGTAAAACCACTCAACAGCAGTTCCTCCCAAGCTTTTGGGAAACAGGCGCAGGAGATAGTTATCACTGTAAGCCACTTCTTGGCACACCATGTAGAACTCTTTGATATGGTTTACTGGATCTCCTTTCCCCCGATACTTGTCGAACTTGGGCATCTCAAAATGCTTGGGGAAAGGGATAGTTGCTATGGACCGATCGAAGGGATATGAGCACACCTCTTCGAACTTGTATGTTTTATTCTTTGTTCCACTTTGTAGCTCCTTTAGAGCATTTTTCATTGCTTCCCACTCAGCATTGAGTGGCGAGGGAACTGGGACTTCTTCTTGTGATGGAAGCTGTGGAACTGGATATGGCGCTTGCTGTGGATAAATGGGTTGGAACTGATTTTGGGGCAATGGTTGCTGGGGATATTGCTGGTGTGGCATAGGGGGATATTGTGGTAAATGATATGGAACCGCTTGATGTTGTTGGGCTGCTTGCTGTTGTTGAACTGGCGGTTGTTGTGGGACTGCTTGCTGATATTGGATATTTGGAACTTGTTGTTGTAACTGATGGGTGGGAACTTGTTGTTGCTGGGGGATGATAGGGATTTGTTGCTGGGGCTAATAGCAAGGGACTTGCTGTTGTTGAGGAATGATGGGTGTTTGCTGAAAGGGGACATGTGGTTGCTGTGGGGGAGGCTGTTGGAATGATGTTGCTTGGGGGTATGATGGTGGTAGTTGCTGAGGTTGGCTTTGGGTTTGGCTGATATAAGCTGGGTGCATGCCTGCATTACTTAGAGGTGGAACAGATGTGGGGAAGCTAGAAGCAAAGGGTGATGGGGTAAGATAGCTGGGGAAAGTTGGCTGTTGAGGTGGTGGAACTTGCTGGAAGGTATTTGGGATTTGGGATGAATAGCTTGAAGCCGGCGGTGGTTGGGGTAGTTGCTGCTGTGCTGCTTGGGCGAAGGCGGTTTGTTGACTTGCAACCATAGATGTAGGGGATTGAGATGGGATCCCCCATGCCTTCATTTCTTCTTGTGTAAGGCTCCACTGAGAGCTTGTGTTAGGGTGCACTGCAGCGGATGATGGAATGGTAGGAGCAACGGGAGCTTGGGACACGAATGATGGTTGAGAGAAAGGAGCTTGTTGAGGTTGTGGTTGAGCAGATGCTTGTGAGGAGGAAAATGAAGGAAACACCCAAGAGAAAGATGAGGTTGGAATGGGAAGCGATTGCGCTAACCCCAAAGAAGAAGGTACGGGTGCTTGGGGGGTGAAGGGTGACGGTGCTCCTTTGATGGTGAAAGGTGTTGCTTGACTTGCGGATGGTGGCGAAGCTTTTGGTGTAAAAGCTTGCGTGAGAGGTGGAAGCTGACTTTGGGTTAAGCATTGGATTTGGGCCTGGGCAGCCATAGCAGATGATGAAGCAAAAGGGGTAGGAGATGGAGCGGATGGCGCTGTAGCTTGTGTTGCGGGACTGGCGAGGCTTCCTTGCAAGAAAAGGGGAATGGTGGAAAGCTCTTGGGGTGTTTGCATGATAGGATCGGGGAATGATTAGACAAACGAAGAATATACTTGTGCTGGAACTTGGATAGTATTGATGGGGATGCGTGGATAGAGAGATGGTGGGATGGAGGTACTTTCTGGCAGATAGTGGGCAAACGTGCTTTGCTGATGTTGCGGTACAAGGGCATTGGTCGCTGGTGGGCTTTCTGGAGGATTTGCAAATGCTTGGATTGCCAACGGGGATGAAGGGATGTTTGGATCTTCACATGGGTTACTGGCTTGGATCTGGGGATTGTAGGTCATCATGGCATTGGTGAAAAGGTTGGGATCGGATGAGGTTGTTGGTGGATAAGGATTCATGCTTCTTCTTTTCTGAGATCTGGTCTCAACAGGCATGGAGATGCAAGTGCTAAATGGATGCAAGATGTTTGGCTAAAAGATGTTGATGGATGCAAAGTTGATGAACTTCTAAAGATGATGACTTTCTAGAATGCAATGCAAGGATGGATGAACTGCTCGGATTTCGATTAAGGATGGTGGAAGATTGGTGGGAGATGGTGGCAAATTGGTAAAAAAGCTTGGTGATGATGGAGGATTGGTGGGATGCTCTGATTTGGGTCAAGATTGGGTGGAGGATTGGCGAGATGCTGGTGGAAGATTACTAAGTGTCAACAATGAGTTGTTATTTTTCCCTGATGGAGGATCAGTGATAGGATTTGGGCCAACCTAGGATAGACTGATGATCTTCGGTTAACTGGATGCTTATCAATACAAGCCAATCTCTTGCTCGAGATGATGAGGTTGTGCAAGGACAAGTTGGATTTCCTTTAGACAATGCTCTGTCAAAAAGGGGATGCTTTCTGATTTAGGATAAGGGATGGAAACAACTCAAAGGTTTTGAACACTAAGTGTTTGTGGATTTTGAATCTCTGGATTTGGTACAAAAGATGGTGGGTTCTGATTTAGGTGATGGATGCTGGATTTTGGATGAAGGATATGGGATTCTGATGGTGGATTGCTGATGGAAAGATGGTGGAGGATGATGGAATAATGCTCTTTCTAAAAGGATGATGCAGATGCGACTGGGATGGATGATCTATGATGCTGCTAGGAGGATGATGGTGCATGCAACTAAGAAGGATTTCTAGGATGTAACTAAGGTTTGGTGATGATGCAAAGATGAAACTAAGATGAAGCTAGGATGACGGACTACCGAGATAAGATTGTGAGATCTGAAGGTAGAATGGACATGTGATGGATCCAGCTAATCTTCTCTTTCAAGGTTGATGTAGCGATGGTTTACTCGGAAATGGTAGGCAAATTGTTTGACTCTTGCATTATAGCCAATATTATCAAGCCTTTCTTGATATTTTTCTTCTGCTTGGGTTGCTTGGACAAAGGATTGATGGCTTTTAAGGTTCCTTTTTGCAACTTTCTTCTCTTGATAATCTTTGGATTTGGGCAACTTAGCTTTTGGATGTTTGATCAAATTGGGCATATCTTTGGAAAATTCTGATAGGTTTGGTCCGAGAACAAAAGGCTCTTTGGATATCTAATTTCTGCAAGATTTTCTGAATATCAATTTTGTTGATTGGTTTGATTTTCTCAAGTGGCAAAGGATAAATTAAAAAGACTTCTGACAAAGAAATCTCCACAAAGGGCAAAGCAACCTTGCGGGATACAAACAGGATGACTGACTCTGATAAAGCTTTGAAAGTGTATGTTTCAACAAGTGTTTTCACGGAGTCTTTGACTGTCAAGCACTTCAAACAGATCTACCTAAGGAAGGTGAGTATCAAAATCGCTTGCCCACAGTTTGGTATCCCCCAGAAGGGAATACAAATGGTGAGTAATCTTGAGGCGACCCGGTAAACCCCTTGGAATCGGTCCTTGCACAAGGATTTTGATACTTTTAGATGTAGATAGGGTAGCCTCTATTTTATTAGATTTTTAATAGTTTCGTGGAGTCTCCATACCCGGTTATGCTGACCGCCTGTGACTCACTTAAGAGCCTAGCCAACAACGCTGGGGGAGGAATATTTACCTTTCCCCAAACATTTGTATTTGGCACAAGATGCCCGGCGATTAGGAGATGTAAGTGAGTACTTTTTGCCTTCACTTTATTTATATACCGGCCGGGGGGGATACCGGTTTGAGGTCATTCTCCGAGGAGGAAGCATTTTTCTCCTCGGACAGGCCTCGCTAAAAGTAGAACAAGTGAACTTGTCCAAGTTCAAATGTTCTACGTTGCTTACTTTAACAAGGATTTTGCAAGAAGATAAAGCTCCTAGATGCACATCAAGCAAGTTTGTTCATTTTCCCAATTTGATTTAAGTGTGTTTGAACTTTGAAATTTTGAAGACACAAGTGCTTAAGATTTGATTTGTTCTTTTTCCAAAAAGTAAGCGATTTGAGCGATTGCAAGTTCTTTCTTTGATCATTCAAGATTGAGATTGGCGTGTTGATTTAGAAATTTGAAGTGCTTTTTTTTTTTTTTGTCCTTTAAGGCATTCAAGATTGAATTTGCATTTTGCTTGAATTGAAAAGGAGGGAATAGAGATGTTTGTTCTTTTAATGCATTCAAGATTGAGTTCAATTTTTAAATGGACAATGACTCTTAGGACTTAGCTTCATTCCTTTAGTTTCATTCAAGATTTGGTTTGCTCCATTTTAGACTTCAAAACAAAGTTGCCTAGATTTAGTTTGATGCATGAATTTTAAAAGGCATTCAAGATTTTGCAATAAGAGACTTGTTCACATCAATAACAAAGCTTTAGGACTGATTTAGGAAAATTTTGAAACCTTTAGGAAAGTTTAGGAACCAAATTTGAAAAGTTTTAGGAAAGCTTTTTGATGATTTTGTTCCTAGTTTGCTTTGAGATTTTTAACAAAACTTTGAAGACATTGCAAATGAAGTTCTTTTTTAGCTCTCTTTGATGCTTTTTAATTTTGATTTAGGACCATTTAGGATGATTTTTTAGTTGATTTAGGGACCACTTAGCTTTCCAATGCAAACTTGATGTTCTTTTTATGCTCCCAAATCATAAAATGTTCCTACTTTGCATGAATGCATTTAAAACCTTGATGTTGCAAGGATGCAAATGTTTTGATTGATTTTTTCTTGTTTGTTAGAATAAATTTTGCAAGTTTTAGTTCTTAATGCATTTAAGAATGATTTGGGGGTTCATTTTAAGCACTAAAACAAGGTTTGTATGATTTTGCTTCCTTATGGATTTTTTTTGAAAAAAAATGGCCATGACCTTGCTAGAAGAAGAAGAAGTAGATGGAATAGAAGAATATAGACAAGAAGAGGAAGAAGAATTTGAAGAGCTCCATCCACCTATAAGCTTGAAAATTTTGAAAACACTCCAAAATCTATCAGAATGTTTGCAAAGAACCCGTGAAGTGGGTCCCACCGGGCGTGCCAGAATGTAGACTATGATTTTGAACCTGTTACCTGTCTTGAAAGGCTGAAACATTCAAACATTAGACTAATCTAACATGTTCATGACCTAAAAATAGCATAAGACATGAAAACAAAACCAAAGCCACCTCAAAATTGTTGCTAAAAACAAGTGCTATAGAGCAAATGTTTGATTTGCTTCAATTAGAGGGATGTGGGTGTGCTCTCTAAGCACTTGGAGCATATTCTAATGCATACTAAGATTAATTTTAGACCAAATATAGGTGTGATATGATGCTATATGCTATGCAAAACAATAAAAGAAACTATGTTAATCCATTATTACTAAGCTATGATGTTCTTTAAGAAAGCTTGAAGATGATAAAAAGAAACTAACAATTAGTATTGCTTATGCTAAGTCTAGAGCTAAATGGACATGATAACAATGCATAAAATGAAAGGTGAATGGATATTTTGCTCTTGGAAATGAGGACTATTTATAGACTTTTGGGAGGATGAATGAGTGGCTAGGATCAAAATCCTTAAGAGAGGCCAAGATTCATTCAAAGGGGAGCACATGGATTGTGCTAGTTCAAGGCCACCTCCTTGTGACAAGTGTCACAAGGGCATTGGGTTGAAAGATGGGAGGAATGTGCACAATTTGGGAAATGTGCCTTAAGGTCAAAGGGTGTAAGAAAGGGGTGAGGGGCTTCTTAAATGCATCATAAATGCATGTAAGAGGGATAAGGAGGCTTTAAATGCATCATAAATACATGTAAGAGGGATAAGGAGGCTTTAAATGCATCATAAATGCATGTAAGAGAAGCCTCTAGAAGTTTGTTGACTTTGGTTAAAGTTTAGGAGTTGGCTAATCTTGGTTAGGGAATGTGATAAGGTTAGGGAGGTGATTAGGATTAGGATTAGGATTAGGACTTTCTAGAAGAGTCTAGCACTTCCTTAGGATAAATAAGGATTTTTAGGAAATAGATAAAGATTTATTTATTTTCATGGGTTTAGGTTTGAGAAAAGTTATTAAAATAAATTTAATAAACATAAGGATTAAATATTTAATCTTAATTAAATATTTTGAGTTGGGGTTAGGGTTAGAAAATGATGGGATTAGCCTTTAATCGTAATTAAAGAGGGTTTTAGAAGATTTTGGAAGAGGATAGTGGTTTTAGGAAAAAAGGCCAACTTTTGGTCAAAAAATAAATTAATTATTTTTTGGAGGATTTTTGGTCAATTTATTAATTAAAATAATTAATAAATAGGGGATTAATGTTTAAATAAGATTTAAACATTTTTGGGAGGGATTTCTTAATTAAATATTTTTAATTAAGAAAAAGGTATTTAATGACATAAAAATAAATTAATTAATTAAATAATTAATTAATTAATAAATGATGATGTCATCAGGGATTTTTCAGAAAATAAAAATACTTTATTTTCTAAAAGATTTTTAAGTGTCTACAGTTTTATATTATTTGTGCATGCTTTGATGTCTAAAAGTATAGCGCCTTTGTTCTCTCCTATATATTTCTCAGATAAAGAGAAAACTATTAATAATTCTTGTAAAGGTAATCTTAGATAAATTGAAGGAGATTTACTTAATTCTTTTGCCATACCCAATAGTGGTTCTACATCACGAAAATGAAATAATGGTGTACTAGAAATTGTAATAGAAGATTCATGTAGGTTGAGGTAAAATTTAAGGAATTTTTCTATATCCATGGTAGTTTGTGAATGGAATGATGTTCTAAGTGCCCTTTTCCACATTTGTTGGAGGATTATTGTGGTTCTCGGATAAAAACCAAGCATGGCTTGTCCAACATTTTGGTGTTTTGGCTCTCTACCTTCTACATTGAAAGTATCGCCCATCATCTGCAAGCAAACATTAAAATTAAACCAACACTATTCAAAATATTGAACTTAAATTTTTCATTATTTAAAAATTGATTAATATTAAAGAATATATTGAAATTCATTTCGGTTGTTGTTTTTATCATGCAATGTGTGACAATTTATGTACTAATAAATTATTAAAGGAAAGCAATTCTTAAATAATAGGTGGTTCCTCAATCAATAGATCTATATATTTTTTTAAATGAAAAAATATGAAAAGAATTTTAATTCTAAAGAAATTGAAATATACAAAGAGAGTTTAACTGATTAATTATTTTAAAAAGTCCTTTATAGATAATTTTTTGATTTATAAATTAATTTTTTTTAATTTTTAAAATTTAATAAAAATTTTAAAAGATTGTCCAAAGCTCAACATAAGTTTTCTAAAAGAAAATATATTATATAACAATAGCCAACTATAATAATTTAGAGATTATATTTTTTTAATTCAAATGTAACTTTCTTATGAAAATTTCTAAACTATTTTTAAAATATACTTATGAAAGGAAATTAAAAATAACTTTGAATTAGAATTCAAATCATATTAATAATAATGAATTGAATATAATTTTTTAATTAAATTAAAACGTATAAAAATATTATATTTGGGAAGTCTACATTACTTACCTCACAAATGTGGCGAATTGTTGGTATTGCACTAGCTTGACCATAAACATAAATATGAGAGGCCTTGAGGCAAAGAAGAGCATGTGTATATTCACATCCAAATGGATCCATTGATATGAGATGCATGTCATCTATGAATGCTATATCCCAGTCATTTGAATCCCAAAACCAATAGCAATCTATTGAGCATGATCTTTTGGTGCAATTTTTTCTACCAATACTTTTCACAATTGTATGTAGATCACATATGTTGTAATGAGTATGTGGATTGATAGTCAAGTAGACTTGCTTCACCTTGTCAATCGTGAGGCTTAAATAAATTGTCCTTCCATTAGCTATCTTGATTTGATTGATAATTTCTGATAAATAATGTGTAGACTGTGATTTTATGAAATAGGTTACCTTCATTCCAAAATAGCAATTCAAATTATAATTATATTCTTTTAAAAACACAAAGAATAAAATAATATAAAATTAATAATTCTTAAAGAATAGAAAGATAAATTTGTATAATTGTTATACATTATACTTAAATAATATATATTTGATTTGAAGAATTACTACATTTGATAGAATAAAAGAGAATACAACAAAGTGTGTATAGTTTGAAGATAAATATAAAAATTATGATTTAAGATATTAATGATGTGTCAATATAAAGATGTTGTGATAATGAATCTAAAATAAGCATAGTAATAATTATATTTGTTGTGATGATGAGCCTAAATAGTCAATAAATAGATTATTCACAACAACAATAGCAAAACCACTAGTGTCTTTAATAAAGGGGTGATGTGATATACAAAGTCACTTATATCATTAATAAACGGGTGTTGTGATAATGTCTTAAAATAGTAAATATATGGACTATTAAAAAAAAAGAGCTAAGTCTCTCATATCATTAAGAAAGGGGTAATGTGATAATGAACCCCTAAAATGGTCAATAAATAGACTATTTGAAACAACAAGAGAAAAGCCACGTATATCATGAACATAGGGGTGATGTAATAATGAACCTAGAATGGTCAATAAATAGTAGACTAGTCAAAACAAAAAGAGCAAAGCCACTCATATCATTAACATAGGGGTGATGTAATAATGAACCTAGAATGATCAATAAATAGACTGGTCAAAATTAAAAGAGCAAAGCCACTCATATCATCATTATGAATAAATGAAATATAATATGTTTAAAATTAAAATAAATATCATTGTCATCGTCGTCATCAATAAAAAAGAAAAGAAAGATTCTTGTATAGTCAACAACACCAACCAACAATCCGTGTACAAATCTACAAACGACTTTAGTAATATGGAACCACCCCATACTTGTAGAAGGCACCTAACTGTGCTACAAACAAGACATGGAGACCTTACCACCTACTGAGTTTTGAGGTTGTGACCTCTCTTTCAAGAAAACAAATTCTCTAATCAATCACTTAAAAAACACACTTTGTAACTATTCAACATCCAACAATTACATACAAAACTTGACATACATCATAATTTTTTTTTTAAACTTACAATCTCTTTTCACATACCTTCGTTTGTTGTGGTGGCCTAGGATACCAGCTGAAAGGATCAACCAAAACCCTGAACTCTTTCTTTACCGCCCAATCCACTTCACTATCCTTCATATAAAACACAAAAAGCCTCTCAAACATGTTGGACCTCCTTGTGGGTTCCCTTCCATTGGCATAATAATAAAACTCATAGCGACCCACAATGTCATACATCTCATCAGGGCAATACTTGTCCATAAACACCTTATAAAATCTCACCATAACTTTAAACTCAATATCCTCAACTCTGTACTCTCCCTCCACACCATCACAAACCAATCTCTCCATTACATCAGAATAATCTCCCAACTCCTTGAAATTCATCTGCCGTTTTCTAAAGTTTTGGAAAATGTTGTCAATGTCTTCCTTTGCTTCACTGAATGTTTTGTAACTGCACGGCCTCTTTTTGTTAAATTCCACACCTTTCCCAACACGTTTACATCTCTTTGAATAGTTGCCAAAATTTTGGCGGATTTCGAGTATAGATTTCCACACCATGCGTATGTATTTCTTTATTTCACTCGAGTTCTTCTTCGAGTCTGATTTCACTACTTCTTCTTCACTTAACTTCAGTTTTCCTCCTTCTTCTTCTTCTGTATTGATTTGGTCTACATTGGTTATCTCCATTTTATCTTCACCCAAGTTTTGAATGAGTTTTTCTTCTTCTGTACTGATTTGGTCCATGTTTATGATCACCATTTTATCAGCCAAATTTATAATGAGTTTGATGCAGAAAGAACAGTCTTAGAAAATGATACTGTGCAAACTGGTTACTCTTCGAAATTATTGCAGTGCAAACTGTTTACTCTTCAATACAAACAGTTGATTTTGATTTTTACAAGCAGTTGATGGGAATGCTTATATAAATATTTCACGGGGCGTTTGTATAGTTGTGACTTTTTATAACGAGGAGAAAATTAGTCACAAGTAATTTTATAGTTAATTTAGTATTTTTATTTCTTAATTGATTTAGTATTTTTATCTTAATTAGTTATAAGCTTCCAGCAATGACGTTGGAATTCTCAATAAGAATATAATCTGTATTCTGTAAAAGCAACATCCTTTCATTAGACGTATGTTGTCTTTGTAGTGACGATCTTATTTGTAATTTTGAGACAATTATAATTTCATCTAAACATCTTTATAATTGTAGGATCTGACAACTCGTTTTCTAACCTCAGATTTGCATGAAATTGCTTAAATCTAGTTACAAATTCCTTTACAGATACACTTCGTAATTGTAGTTTATAGGTGAAGATATAAACAAGATACTTTATGTATATAAACATAAATTTTATACTGATATTGAAGTAGCAATTCAGAATTATTTTAATCACAGGTCAGTTAAGAAGTTAAGAAGTAAGTGTTTATTCAGATTAAAAATTTATATATTTTTTTAAAATTATACAATTATTTTATCATATTTTGAAATAATAACATTTTGTGTTGTAATTTTAGAGTGTGAATTTATTTTAGATTTTTTTAAAGAGTAGTAGATCTCATTTAATGCAAGAGAGATACTCCTCTTGTTTGCAACTACTTTAATACACTAATACAAAATTAATTATGTAGAGACTCCATGTATCCAAATACTTCTTAGATTACGACAAAAATAAATAAAATTACATATTCATTAAATTTGCAAATACAAATTAGCATGTTATTAGCCTGTCAAAGGCCTATCTCCCTCTACATAATCTCCCTCTATATTGTCTCACTACTCTATACACCATCTCTCTCAAGATGCAACCCTTCATTTCATCATCTTCCCTTCTCCATGCACCTCAAACACTGGCAAATGTATTTGTTTCATAATTTCTAAAGCCATTCTAACAATTTCATTTCCTCCAATAAATGTAGTCCATAAGACCACATTTCATTGGGGCATTTTTATAAGGACCATTTTTTTTGTCTTTGGTGTGTTTTGTAGGGAGCTTACCACATGTCCCCATGCGGCTGCTTAAGAGCAATTTCTGCTTAATTTTATGTTGGTGAGTGTGCCCATGCAATTTTTCAATTATAGGGAAAGGATAATTTAGAATCTTTCCCTATTTTTGTGGAGCAGTTGGTGCTTTAAAGTTGAAAATAAGCATTGAAAAAATAGGAGGTGGCTAAAAATAAGTAGTTGCTGCTTATTGAAGAAAGCGCATGTGTCTTCACCATGTTTTTTAATCTCCTATCTATTTGCCTCCAATTTTGCCTTCAGATGTTTTTTATGCAAGAAATACAACTAAAAGTTTAATTTTAAATGATATTTTAGAAAACTGCTTAAAAATAAGTAGCAAATGCCTTCATGCATGGGGCCATCAACTCCACATATTATGCCTCAAAAAGTTGAGCAGTTGTTGCTAGCAGAAATAAGCTAAGCAGCAACATGGAGACCTGCCCTTAGCCACTGCCTTTTTATAAACAGTATGTGCCAACTCTATGCTTCCACATTTTGCATACATGCATACCTAGACAAATAATGCTTTGATGGGTGCTCATACCCTGCCCCAATTCTTCAATAAGTTGTGGCTTGCTTCTAATGATGTGAAGGATGGATGTTGAGTTTCTCTTCAACATAAATGTAATTTTTCAAGGAGTTTCTAGCGGAAAGATTCTTGTTTTGTGGTCTAGAAAGGTGACTTTTCAGTTTGATACATAGTGAATCACCTTTTTAGAGGTATCAAAAATATTATATATTTGGTCATTCACGATCATTTTCTCAATTGCGATTTGGATACTTTAAAATTAGAAGACTAGAGAAAAGGAGTGTGAAAGATATTGCGAGATGGAGATGAAAAAGCTAGTAAATGTAAGTGATATACCCATACCTATTCGTAATAAGAATTTATATGTTCCATCTAGTAAGGATTTAGTTGGTTCTTTTTTGAATGTTGACGAAAGGGTTAATTACAAGGAATATATTTTTAGATATATTTATGTTAATTTGGAAGAATATGATCATGGAAAACTAAGGAAATTCAAGGAAAATCATTTAGTCAAGGGTTTGCAATTTAAAGATGATTATGCCAGGTTAGGGCACAAGGGTTTGGATGCATGGAGTAATTTTTTTATTATTGAAGATGATTATGTTGTCCAAAATGGATTGAGTAGAATTTATGGAGAATATATCTAGTTCGATAAGCCTTATCAAATTATAAAAGATTCCCTAAGGGTTGTGACAGGACTTTACGCAACTGGTGATGTGTCAGTATTAGAATTTGTTACTAATGCAGAGGTAAATAAATTGACTAGTATTGTGTCTGATGGTGGGGCCCAAGAATTGACACTATTACAGATTTGGGGATCAAATATGCAACAATGGGAATATCATACAAAATCTATTACAGAAACAAAGAGGGTTTGTGTGTCACTACTGAAGTTCATGTTTCTTACGGAATGCTTAAGGAGAATGTTGACTACGATGTGTGCAAGACTCTAAGGAGATAATTGTTTGACAATTTAAGGATAACAATGGATGAGCATTATCCATTCTGGTATGGTTCCTTGATAATTTATCTTATTTTCTACTTTTTGAATGCTATGTTGATGCTCCATAATGTGAATTGGAAAAATGATATATCTTTTGGCTTTCAAATTAAGATGTATCTTGATAATTTGGGTAATACTATTGTTAATTGTAGAAGATTTTTAAAAAAATTGAAGGGTAGTCCATGTTTGAGGAACCAAATTTCTCCCAAGGTCATTGATTACTATAAAGATGATGTTGTTATCTATGCTAATAAGGATTTTTGCTATCTAGAAGTGATAGTAACTAGAATTGTCCGGTTATTTTTGCTATTTGATGATGGTTACCTGAAAATTTAATAATAAGCAAGAGACTCATCAAATAAATTGACATTGAAAATAAAAATTATTTAAAATTATCATGTGAAATTTTTAAAGATATAACTTCCCTATAATATGAACATACAACTACACAAAAACATTTGAATGTGTTAAAACATACCACTATCATCAAGTTCGTATCATCTCCATCCTTCCTAGGGTTGCACACTTCATGAGGAACTTGATTACCTCCTTTATTCTTGAAACATTGAAATAGGTTTTCAAGGGTTAAATGGTTGCTACCTCTTTAATTAAAACCACTATCTTCTTTTCAGCATTGCCCGTTGTGCTTACAAAAATCATATTCGGCTATTGAGAGCAAAGAAATTTGCTCTCAACTAGCTTTGTCCACTGCTTTAGTGATTCCAACCCTATAATCTCTTGTATTACTTCCAAGATTTTACCTTCCTAAAATAATATATATTTGCATTCTAGTTGTAAAAATCTCACTTATAAACTCCATATGTGAAAGAGCCAAACCCAACTAAAATAATGACTCCAACTTGGAAAAAGAGGGAAAGAATATAATATAATATAATATAATATTTTCATTCGATGAATGAATAAAATATTTTAATAACCTTCGTGAGGCCAAAGAAACCTATGGGAATCCCTTTAGATGATATGTAACTTCCTCTTTAAATCTTCTCTTCGACAATGAATTTTGATTGCTAGATTTGTTGTTTTATCAAGATGTGTTTCTTCAACTAAAGTACTTAAATTGTCTGCTTCTAAAATATCTACATAGTTGGAATGGATGTCATTATATGATGGGAACTCCATGATAAAATGTCTCTCTATCTCTACCACTCCCACAGTTGCAAAAAATGCATATTCTCTTTTCCCATTCTTCCTTGGGTATCATCCATCTGCCTATTTTACACCTCAAATGGTGAAAACTAGTCCTAAGTTGAGTTATAAGAATTTTTTCTTTGTTTTTAATATTTCTCATGTGTATGAATTTTCCTCATGGTATCCCACATGTTAAATTCTTTGATATAATAGGCTTTTTTACGCCCATTTTGTTTTGACCATATGGTACTCCTGAATTTTTACCTTGGAAATTTTTTCATTTCTTCATTATTATCTAGACATTATTGTATATTAACCTCCCATTTTTTGTTTGAAATGGAGTGAGAAGAGTAGTCCTCAATACTTACAATCACGAGAAAGAATGGCCTTTCCTATATCACCATCCACCATTAATATGTCTTGAAGATCTAACCACCACTCGAAATTAGTATTGTTGATTGACTTTTTAATTGTGTGATCCCTTGGTTTAGAAATAAATCAATTAATTTATTTTTTCTAATCAATATTCAAAATAGAAGAGTTGAGAAGAACTTAGAAAATTGAAAATTTGATAATTAGGAGATATTTTTCATATCAATTCAAATGGTGATATTGTTATTAGGATTTAACTGCGTAATTTTTTAGTCAAACTCGTTGACCTGTATTTTCATAAGAACCCATCTCTCATGACTATGAATGGAACAATTTGCACTGATTTCATCTAGGTGATGCTCTCAGAGGTGAAGCATTGGGCCATCATGGGAGGTCACCCATCCTAGTACAACACCAACTCAAGCACGTTCACCCATGGAGTTTCCTCCAAAGTTAAAACTACCTAGCTTGCTACCCCATTTACAAAACATTCAACAAGTGTTGTACCTTAAGAAGCATTCATTATAGTCCCGTTCAACTCATCGATTGATAAGTAGGAGATATTTTCCATATCAATTAAAATTATGATATTTCTATCAAGATTAAACTGTGTATTTTTCAATTCAAACTCATTGACCCATGTTTCATGAGTAGTGGTTCACAAGAACCCATCTCCCATGAGAATTACTAGAACATTTATCACTTATTACATCTAGGTGATAATGGGGATCTATAATGAATGGTTTATAAGGCACAACATTTCCTTAAGGTTTAAAAATGGGGTAGCAAGCTAAGTGAATTTAATCTTGGAAGAAACTCCATGGTTAAGCACACTTGAGTTAAAGTTGTATTGGGATGGGTTACCTCCCAGGAAAGCCCAAATATTCACCTCGGTGGGAATCACCTAGATGCAATGAGTTCCAAGTGTTCAATTCATTCTTGTGAGAGATGGGTTGTTGTGAACTGTAACTCATGAAACATGGGTCAATCAGTTTGACTCAAAAAATACATAGTTGAATCCTAATAGAAATATCACGTATTGAAAATATGGTAAGGATATGAAGCTTGCTCCTTTAGACTATTGGAATTGTGAACAAAAAAATTATTAACAACAAATGTTGTAATAGTATCTTGTATTCTCCAAAATTCAATTAGTATGCTCATGATCCCCTAACTACTCAGGTGTCTACTTTTAATGGTGAGGTTGATAACTTTGAATAATATTCAATTATGATGTGTAAACACTCAAAAATGGGCAAGTGCTTTAAATCAACAAAATTACAAATTATTTATCAAAATGTACTAATTCTCATCAAAATGGACATTTATTAAATTAAAGTTGGACAAAATCATTTAAATCAAAAGAAAAATCAAATAATGACATTAACTAATTAAATCAAAGCTTAAAAGGGGTAAAAAACACTATATAATTGATTTTAATCAATTAATTATATACTTTTAAATCAAAAATCAAAGTGAACCCATTTTATTACATGGCTAATTTAATTAATTGATGAAATTTAATTAATCCTAATATCTTTCAACAACAATTTGAGCAACCAATGAGAATTGAGAACATAAAGCACATGGATCACTCAAAGGAATTGAATCTCAATCACACAAATTCAATTTTTGAATCTCATCCACTCAATTTTTTCCTTTTGTCCAAAGCTTTGAGACAAACATTTAAATTGTCCCCCCATTTAAAAACATTGCAAAGTTTTTGACTCAACCAAGGCTAAATCATGATTACTTCACTCTACCCCCTACCCTTGGGAATTTACTATAAATAAGAGGCATTTTGAGAGCAATAATCATCTTAGAAATTCATTTGTAAAGCATCCTTATTATAGTCAATTTCATAAGCAATTATGAGCATTTGAGAGCATTTATCATTTGCATTTGCATTTTATCATAGCATAATGGAGAATTGTGAGCTAGACTAGGCATATTAGTATCATAGATTTCTCATTTTAGAAGTGTCACTAGTAGGGAATACAAAGCTGAGAGCTCTACTTACCATATCTAATAAGAGAACCATGAGATGTCATGGATGTTAAATTCATTTCTTAGTTTAAATTTGCATTGTATTTGCTTTGAATTGTTAGTTAATAATCTTAATTTCATGAAGGTGTTTATCATTCACACACAAATGGCATCCACCGTGGGGCCTTGAGCCTCATTTTTATCATTTTCATCAAGTTTTGTGTGTTGTTGTCTTCACTTTTCCATGTATTTTGCAGAAAATAGGAGAAATGACGTGTATGAAGGATTAAATGATGCCTGTGATCACTGTTTTGATGCTTACCAGTAATTAACCGATGTCAGAGAGATAAAGTGTGACGTTTGTGAGATAAATTGCTACGCCTGAGATAGTAAAGTGACACCTAAGACCTAAGAAGTACCACGTATTCACTATCTGTTACTGCCTGTGACAATCTTTACGACGCAATTTACTACTAACTGTCATGCCTAGTATCTCTGAACTGACGCCTAGTATTTTTTAATTGCCGCTTTAAATAGCTTATCATACGCAATTTTTATTACTTTTCACACCTAGTAATTAAAGTGTTACGCCTGTTGAACTTTAAATATCACTTGAGTCATTGGAAAGTGACGCCTGCTATCTTTAAAGTTACGACTGCTAATCTTTTAATCACACGTATTAGCTAACTGATGACACCTACTACTTTTTGCTTTAATTTGCTATCAAATCTATAAATTCTATTTTCTTACTCTCTGCCTATATTTTTTTACTGCAGATGAGCAAACACAGAAAGGTTCAAAAGCCAGAGAGTAGAGTCACACAACCAAGAAAAGAGGTAAGAATACAAGCTAAACGTGAAAAGGAATTGCATAGTGCTTTAATTTTAGAGATTTTAGGCTTAGAAGATAAATTGTATAATCATTACATCAAAGTGTTAGAGGCTTACAAGCTTAAATTTCCTACCTTAAATTGAAATTTGTTTACATTAAGTTGTTGAAGTTTTCATTGAAAAATCTTGTGAAAACACTTAATTGTACTTCAAATTGTTCCTTTGGTTTCCCTCATTTTGAATGGTTGTGTTGGACTAATTTGTTGGAGGAGGAAGCAGGAACGATTTCCACTAGGTGAGTGAGCAAATCAAAAAAATCAAAAACCTCATAAAAGCGCCTAGCCTTTTGCTAGCTACAAAAAAAAAGGTATTCATCGAATCAAGCTTGCACTTGCTTAGATTGTGGCATTCAATGAATCTAGCTTAATTAAAATAAGGAATTAACACAAACACCTCAATTATAAGAATCTCATTTTCAAGAGATTGAAAAAGAACAATTGTTGCTTGAGTGTTTGGAATGAAGAAAGACAATAGGGATATGCTCTTCACTTTTTAAGTGAACCAAATTCCCAAACTTGTTGGACTAAGTTCAATTCCTTTCTTTTTTATACATGCTAGTTAAAATAGAGCAATAGAGGGCCTGCCTCCCAAGATTTTCCTTATGAGGATGGTGAGAGGGAACGACCCAAGTGGGAGACAATCACCTTAGCCACAGTATTATCCAACCCACTATAAAAAAAAAAAAACACTCTTCCTTAATAGGAGAGTGACTAGATTATGTGCAAGTTTCTTCACTTCCTCTAGTAGTCCTTTTGGGATTGTGCCAAATTGTGCTTTTATGCATGTGGGAAGCCCGCAAGTGGGAAAAAGAACTTGGCATGGTTTAGAACGGAAATTTTCATTAAACTCCTGATAAGTAGTAAGCTACCTTATAGAGCCAAACATGTTAAAAGCCAAATTTGACTATAGGTAGATTGCGTGGAAGACTTTCTTATTCAATACTTGTGAAAAATGACCGAGAACATACACTTTTAGTGTGGTTTTAAGGACATGGTTAAAATTTGATGTGTGTGTTGTGTTTGTATTCCATTTTCAAACAAGAAAATTCCATAGACCTGATCTTATAATTTTTAAAATCTAAAATTTACAACCTGGTCTACAAAGTGTCACTTGTGCATAGAGAAACACCACGTGTCAGCAGTAAAGCCACACCTGTGACTATTCAGAAAATGCATGTCAACAGTAAAGTCATGCCTGAGACACATTAAGTAATGCTTGTAAAAACTAGAAAAATGTCTATCAACAGGAAAGTGTCGTCTGCACATCTGCAGAGTGCCGCCTACATCAATTCCAGTCAACGCGTATCAACTTTTAAGTCATGCCTACACGCAAGCAAGTGACACCCAGAAATAAAAAAGGGAAAAAAGTGAACATTTCCCAAGGATTTTTAAAAAAAATGGTTCTAGATTCAGATACCCTTTTGGCTGTTTTATTTGGTCCAATACCTTGCCTAGTCAGAAATCCTGGTTTTCAATAAGTTTGAAAAATTCACAAGGATTCAGCCATAAATAAGCAAGTTAAAAGCCTATTTTCAAGTGGTTTATGTTCATGCCTGCTTTTACTTGATCATATTATGTAAAGAAAACCTTGCAAGAAGACGGGACTTATCTGAGATAAGAGCTTCCTTTCCCAAGTGATACTTCTACCACCCCAAAAGTACCACAAGAATCACCCATTCAAGAAGTAGAAACCAACATGATGTACTACGGTAGCTTGGGTAATAATAGCAATAGTGGTATCAATCCAAACAATCAGGGTAATACCAATAATGGAGGTATTGACCCAAACAATTAGGGTAATACCAATAGTGGAGGAATAGACCAAAACACGCAAGGGATTGATAACACTAACAATACTAACGGGGTCAATAGTGAACCAACCGCTGATGATGCAACTGATGAGAAGGTTAGTGAAGCTATACAAAGTCCGTATTTCTTGAAACTTATGAAGAAAGCAATGGAAAGAGACAAGGAAAAGCACTTTCTAGATCTAGCCCGAAAAGGTCTCAAACTTCCTCGTGATTATGATGTTAATCAAATTAGACCACCGGAAGTTGAAGAGAGCCCGATCGACATCATGAATAAACAATTTAAGTTATTTCAAATGCAATGGACATGATAAAGCAAAGTGGGGCTCCTAATCCCTTTTCAATAGAAGCATTATGTCCTTTTCTGTTTGAAAAGAGTCTAGTCATGGTACCATTCCCTATCAACGTAGTATTTCCTAAGTATGATAAATACGAAGGAACATCTGATCCTCAAGATCATCTATGGGAATTTTGTGCATTGAGCTTGGAATTCATGCACGATACCACTTATTTAATGCGATTATTTCCTAGGAGTTTGGGAGGTATGGCCATGGAATGGTTTTCAAAACTACCTTCCGGCATTAAAACTTTTGAAGAGTTGGCCTCTAAATTTGTGGCACACTACTCATACAATATCAAACATGAAGTCACAATGATCACTTTATGTAATACCAAGCAAAAAGAAGGAGAAGGATTTATAATTTTCCTACAAAGATGGAGGACGGTATTTGCTAGATATCCCTGGAGTGTACCAAAAAAAGAGAAGATGGATATCTTTATCAATAGCTTGAGTAGTGAGATGAATCATTGGTTGAGAATGAAATGTCCTAAAACTTTCCAAGATCTTATCAAAAATTGGGTGACAATAGAAGAGGTATTAGTTAAGAGTGGAGAGTTAAAACTCTATAAGGACAATAACAATACCTCGAATAACAACCATAACAACCAGAATAAGAACTTTTCTAATAGCTATAATCAATTTGGGTTGAAGAACAAAAATAAAGGAGTGGTCAATGATGGTGTTGTTGACTCTAATAATTTAAAAGTGACTCCCTTTGCTCTCACAAGAACACCTAATCAGGTGAACAATGCAAATCAGGCTCCCAAAGTGCCTTACAATAGCAATACCAATAGTGACAATTCTGGGAACAATCAAGGGGGTAAAAAATCTAACAAATTCTTGGTGCCAACCCCCAAGAGCAACTTCACACCTTTGGGTGAGCCTCTCGAGAAAGCATTGAGGACTCTTATTACTAACAAGATCATTAATTTACCTAGCATTCAACCCTATGAGCCACAACATAAGCCCAGCTGGTGGAGTGAGAATAGTCACTGTGAATATCATAGAATTAGAGGGCATCAAACAAATGATTGCTTACAATTAAAGAACGTGGTGCAAGACCTAATTGATAATGGTACAATCACTATTGAAGGACCTCAAGGTAATGAAGATCACACAACGTTTAAACAACCTTTTTATAACCATGGAAAAGGTGAATCATCCAATGGGAATAAGCAAAGTAGTAACAATATCAATTTTGCGCCTCATTATGACAAAATCATCAATACTTTATCTAGTCATGAGCATATTTTCAATACTATTGTAATCAACGAACAGCCCCAAAAGGAAACATCTAATGTTGTCACTAGGGGGCAGAATTCAAGGATTACCTTACAAGGGGTTGATCCTAAACCCATTGGCCCTCCGCAATCTAGCATTTTGGCAAAACAACTGGCTACAATAGCAAAACCATATAGTTTGGTGGATCAACTGCAAAAGACTCTAGCACAAATCTCTATCTTGGAGTTATTAAAGTTATCACCAAATCACAAGGAAATCTTAGAGAAAGCTTTAGTGGAAACTAATGTTCCTACCAACTTGGATAAGGAGAAGTTTCAAAATATGGTAGGACATCTCATTGTGCCTCATTTCCTTTCATTTTCAAACCATGATGACATGTCCATTACCCATCCCCAAAATCTTCCATTGCATATAGAAGTCTTGATTGAAAGACATAGGGTCAAGAGAGCTCTCATAGATGGGGGAGCTAGTCTTAACATTTGCACTTTGAGTCTTGTCAAATCTCTAGGATTATTTGAGTCATGCATTGATCCTACAAAAAGAATAACATGATGAAGTAGAAAGAGCTTCAAAAGGCATGATTATATTGCCCATTCAAGTAGGACCAGTCAAAAAGGACACAAAATTCCAAGTCTTAGATATGAAATTAACTTATAATATCTTATTGGGGAGACCGTGGATCCATGAGATGCAAGTGGTTCCATCCACGTATCATCAATGCATAAAATTTTTGTACATGGGTGAGTAAATCACAATTGGTGGGGATTCAAATCCCTTCCAATATTGCAATGCACTAAAGCCTCTCCACGAATTATTTATTCCACATAACAGAGAAGGGATTACCCAAAGGGCTACCATTGAAGACATTAAAGTGGATGACATTAAAGTTAACGTTAAGTGCTACTTCTACTTCAAATCCTCCTCAAACTAACTCAACTACATCAACTAAAGGAAAGGAGAAAGTGAGTTGTGAGGATCCAACTTCAAATAAAAATTCAGAAAAAGCATCTATACCAAAGGTAGAATTTTCAAAATCCACAAAAGAAGAAAAAGATAAAGCTAAAGAGGACCATTACAAAAAAATGAGTGAGATGATACATACATTTGAGAAACAATGTAAAATCAGTTCCAAAGGAGTAGGGGAATATTCTTTTTCCCTATTCGACTTACCTACATCTCCAAGAACACATGGGAAACCATCCAAGGAACATCTTCCTCATAAATATAACTCTTATTCTGTAAGAGAAAGTGACAAGGCAGCATTTGACAAAGAGGAAGATGAAGTTCTCCAATGGCTCTATCAAGATGAAAATGATACCTCAAACACTCCCATGGAGAGAATTTGACACATTAACATTCAAACTAATCAATATGGGAAAGGATTTGAAATAATGCAAAAAATGGGGTACAAGGGAAGAGGACCCTTAGGCAAAAGAAATAGAGGTTTGCTAGAGCCAATTGAACCTTCTTGGTGGTAAAAAGAAGAAAAATCATGGATAGGCTACCAGCACAAAGGAGAAAGCTCCAGCCCCATGCATGATTCATATCCCCAAGTGAACACAGTGGAATTTGATGTGGATAGCGATGATTCCTGAGACTATGAGTGGGATACTTTATCCGATGACTCATGCCATGATAACGAGATTGTCACCATACATGCCTATGCTAATGTTCCAAGGCAACAAACTCCAAGGAATGAAATACAAGAACTTAATATAGGACAAGAACCCATTAATCGACCATGGATAGAGGAATTTTGGGAACCATCAGAGGAGGATGATTCAAATGTTAGGATTAATCTGCATGTTTTATTTCCCATGCTATTTCCCCTAGAAGTCCTTGAGGACTCAAGTGAAAAGGACTTCGATCCTTCTTTCATGGACCATCTCGAAGAAGCTCACGTCATTGACCTTAATGATACAATGTATGAACCATCCAATGAGGTCATGTCCATAACTCCAGCTGATGACACTTTACCAAATGAATCCCTATCCTTGATGCATCCTGACCTTATTGATTGGGACCTAAATGAGCCAAGTGACTTACTCTATTTCCCAAATGACCAAGCAATGACCCAATACTTAAACGCGGTTGAGCCCTCTTTCACCAAAAAATTTGATCCAAACATGATGAGAATAGTGGGGGTCCAATCTCTTAATCCAAAGAAAAAAATGAAAAGTTCTAGTGATGAAAACCACTATGTGGTAGCACTAGAACCAAAAAAAGTAAAGATAAAGGATGTTTCCTATGGTGAAAACCCAACTATGGCACCAAAAGAAGAGAGTTTGGATACCCTACCCGAACATGAAGAAGAAAGGTCACCGATTCTCATAGAGCCAATAGAAAAGGTCAACATTGGAACAGAATTAGATTTGAAATTCATACACCTAGCAGTGTCACTTACACCTTTAGAAAGAAAGGATTTTATCAAGTTTTTTCAAGAAAAACAAGTAAACTTTGCATGGTCCTATGCCGACATGCAAGGATTGGATCCTAATTTCATTATGCATCATTTGAATGCTAAACCAGGGGTTAAGCCTATCAAGAAAAAGTTGAGAAAGATGCACCCACATGTAGCTCTCCTAGCCAAAGCCGAATTGGAGAAATTGTTGAAGGTGGGATTTATAAGAGCAATTGCATGTGCTAAATGGATATCCAATATTGTACCAGTCACCAAGCATGACAAATCCATTCGTGTATGCACAGATTTTAGAGACTTGAATCTTGCATGTCCTAAGGACAACTTCCCACTTCCAAGCATAGATGTGATAGTGGACTTGATAGCAATTCATTCCATGTATTCATTAATGGATGGTTTTAGCGGCTACAATCAGATAAAAATTGCACCCAAAGACCAAGAGAAGATAGCCTTTACATGCCCTTGGGGTACCTTTTGTTGGAACGTAATGCCCTTCGACCTCAAAAATGCCAGAGCTACATACCAAAGGGCAATGACCGCTATCTTTCATGATATGATGCACACTTTTCTAGAAGATTATGTGGATGACATATTGGAAAAATCACATCAAAGAGAAGATCACTTGAAAATTCTGGAAATGATATTCACATGATTGGAGCAATTCAAAGTGAGACTTAATCCAAAAAAATGTGCTTTCCGTGTTCAATCTGGCAAGTTATTAGGCTACATAGTTTCAGCAAAAGGGATTGAAGTAGATCTGGAAAAGGTCCAAGCCATAATGGATATGGAGATTCCAAAGAACATAAGCCAAATGCGATCTCTCCAAGGCAAGATTCAATCAATAAGGAGATTTATCTCTCAATTAGCCAAAAGTGCCATTCATTCACAAGGTTACTACACAAAGATAATATTTTCATGTGGGATGAAGAATGTGACAAAGCCTTCACCTTGTTGAAGACTTATCTAATAAATCCACCAATCCTAATGCCACCAATCAAAGGAAAACTATTGTTGCTATACATATCTACCACCGAGAGGTCTCTAGGAGTTCTTTTGGCATAGGAAGATGAACAAGGAAAAGAAAGAGCAATCTACTATTTGAGTAGAACATTGATCAAGTATGAACTCAATTACACATTCATGGAAAGAGCATGTCTAGAGTTTGTCTTTGCATCACAAAAATTGAGACATTATATGTTAATGCACAAGGTGAAACTTATTGCAAAAATTGATCCCCTAAAATACTTGCTAAGCAAAACTGCCTTAACGGGTAGGATAGCAAAATGGGTTATGATATTAAGTGAGTTCAACATTAAGTATGTGGATAGGAAAGCCATAAAAGGACAAGTGATATTAGATCACTTAGCAGAAAACCCATTGATTTCTATGCAAACCATTCAAGTGGAGTTTTCGGATTCAACAATTGTCAACATAGAGGCCAAGACATGGAAGTTGTACTTCGACGGATCATTTACACAAGGAGGTTCTGGGGTTGGCATATTATTGATTACTCCTCAAGGGTATACTATTCCCAAGTCATACAAGATTTTGTTCCCATGTACAAACAATATAGTAGAATATGAGGCTTTAGTCATTGGCATTAAGATGGCTTTAGAATGTAACACCACCGAGATACAAGTATATGGAGAATCTCAATTAATAATCAATCAGATCAATGATGAATACAATACCAAAGATGAAAAACTAATGCCATACAAGACTATGATAGATGCTTGGAAAAATTAATTTTCTTTGATAACCTTTGAACAAATTCCAAGAGAGAAGAACAGAGTAGTTGATGCAATGGTGACCTTGCTTCCTTACTTCAAAAACTAGATCAGAATGAGAAGTATGAATTCTTGGTGGAAGAGTTGGCAAAACCAGCATTTGACCTTCCCAACACCCAAATTTTTTCCCTACTCAATGGACATGACTCACCCTAGTATGGCCCTATCTATACCTATCTCAAAGACCAAGTGTTACCTATAGACCAATCCCGAGCCCAAAAACAAAATTTCATTTGACAATCAGCCCGTTACATAATCCTTTCTGAAACATTGTATCGTAAGGTTCTTGACAAGATGTTACTTAGATGTCTAGAGGAAGAAGAGTCTAAGTTAGCTTTAAGTGAGGTTCACGAGGGAATTTGTGGGTCACACTCAAGTGGATTAAACCTAGCCAAGAAGATCCTTCGCATGGGGTATTTCTAGAAAACCTTAGAGAAGGATGCTTGTCACTTTGTCAAAATATGCAGCAAATGTCAATACCATGGTGACATGATACATGTGTCGGCACAAGAATTGCATCCCTTTGTTACACCATGGTCATTCTATCAATGGGGATTTGACTTGATTGGCGTAATCCATCCACCATCTTCCAATGGGCATAAGTACATCATCATCACTACAGAGTCTTTCACAAAGTGGGTAGAAGTCGTTCCTTTGATCACTGCCATGGGCAAACAGATCTCCATGTTCATCTTGAATCACATCATTTGTAGATATGGTATCCCTCATGCCATAATCACAGACAATGGAAAATAATTCAAAAACAAAGATGTGGATGAACTTTGTGACACATTCCATATTACTCATCACTCTTTGTCCATTTATTACCCTCAAGGAAATGGACAAGCTGAAGCTACAAATAAAAATATTTTGAAAATCTTGAAGAGATCGGTAAATAAGTCAGGAAGACATTGGCATGTGCAAATCAACCTGGCATTATGGGCCTATAAAAATAGCATCCAGACACCTACAAGAGCTACACCATTTTCACTAGTTTATGGAGTCAAATCTATTCTACCTTTGGAGGTTGAAATCCCATCTTTACGAGTATCATTGCAAGGGTTAATAACAGATGAGGTCTATAGAGTTTCCCGGCTTCAACAATTAGAGTTGCTAGAAGAACACTAAATGTAAGCCTATGAACACTTGAAAGTCTATCAGAACAGGATCTCAAGAAACTATAATAAGCATATCAAACCAAGGGTCTTTCAAGTAGGTGACTTAGTACTAAGAGAAAACCCTAAAAATCAAGCTGAAAGAGAGAAGAAGGGTAAATGGGAGGCGAATTGGCTTGGTCTATTCATCATTGTTTCTTCATTTGGAATGGGAACTTATAAATTAGCAGATTGTGATGGAGAAGAGCTACAAGAACCTATCAATAGCATCTATCTAAAAAGGTTCTATACATGAGGTAGATGAAAGAGTATAAAGAGTATCAGATGAGGAGCATCATATTTATTGTACATAGTCAAAAGAGATCTTGAAAATACCACAAACATTGAAAAAAAAAATGAAAAAAAAGAGAAGAAGACCCAAAAGGTGAAAACTTGGCAATCAAGTGCCTTTTGTTCCCTTAAGTCATTTCCTAGTTGCATGTGTACATATTACATTCCCAACATCTCACTTGTACATCTTCATTGCATCTGTCATTTATGCATAGTCATAATAAAACCTGTCAGCTGCATTGTTGCATTGTCTATTTGCCCTAAGCTTGTCACACGATCACATTTATCACTTGGGGGCAGGAAATGATTGAATTTTCAGTACGAACAGATTCAATTAGTGCTACATTCAGTCGCAACATCAGAGAGAGAATTATTAAATGCTTTAGAGAGAGATTTTTGTTTAACCTTTGATGGATATCATTGTTCACACCCAAGTATTTTGATGCCACAACTTGATCCTTGAGCCTTCATTGACTTTATTATTCAAGATTAAAAATTGACAACACTTAAAAGATCAGAATGTTTGGAAATTCTATTTGAAAATCTTGATACATTGCAAAACACTTGAAGCTTTCTTTTGATGATCTTTATTGAAATTACCTTTATCGTGTTTCTTTAGCTAATCAATGATGTTTCGACTAGATTGGCAATGATAGAGACATGATATTTGTCTTGCCTTTGAGTGACTATTTTGAAGGAGATCCATCAACTTATATGAATTCATCTAACGACATGGTCATCAAAGAACCATCGAGGACTATCGAATAGGATGAAGAATTAACCTTTTCTTGTTTACGCAAACAGATACCTTGGCTATTTAGATCATCCATATCTTAAATACCAAAATCCACTTGCAACATTGAATCTGTTGAAACCAGTATTCATACACCCATAGTTGGTCATTCAACTAGTGAGGGTTGTACTAGTTTCCTAAGGTGTTACCAAAAGTGATATAAAGCAGTATTCATATCATCATGATGTGGTCAATGATGGTTGTACTTTCTTTAATGGTCCTACAATGCTCAATGATGAAAATATTTCCCTATGGCATTTCTTTGCTAAAAAGCTAGTGACACTAAGTTGCATTGCATTGCATTTTCATGTTAGATTAAGTGCATGTTTGTAGTTATTTTTCCAAGGGAAAAGGAGTTCAGTTAATTAGCTTGAGTAAAACATTAAAAAGGGGGGTTCAATTAAATGTTTCATCCTTGATTCAAATCAATCATATGAGATTATCTTTTGCATCCATTCATAAGCATTACTCAATATTCATTATCCATATGTCAGAAAAGCACAAGAGAAAAAATTCATTCATCATACATCATTTGCATACATCTAGTTAAGTATAGAATTGCATACATTCAAAATCAAAAACATAGGGGCATTCACATCCATATTTCCATTAAATCATTGCATCCATCCATGGGAAAGCAGAAAGCATATCAAAAGAGCATAAATCATTGCATCCATCTATCTATATCATACATGAGATACATTGAATCTGTAGCATAATCAAAGTAAATGCATCATAAAACATCAAATAGCTACATATAAAGATGATCTCATATGTACACATCAAGAGAATCAATTAAGGTATATCATCATATAAATGTTCATAATATCAAATGATCCATCAAATCAGTATATCCATATATCAATGTCAAACAAAGTGATACATCAAGTCCAAATCAATAAACATGAGATATGATACAAGTCATCAAGGACCAAATCCATAATCAATAAATCAAGATCCTATAGCACCACTCGATCCATCACCAGCACCTAATCCATCTGGGCCACCATCACCTGGTCTATCCCGAGTAGGAGGAGTTTGACTAGTGCTAGCCATACTAGGCCTCTGAGTCACCATGGTCATAAACTGCTGCATCAAAATAGCCACCTGGTCTAATCTACCAACAACAGTGGATACATCTGTCTACAATGATTGAACATCCCATGATAGAGTGTCAATACTAGGAGCAACCTAAGATGACTAACCCATATCCTATGATATAGGAACCTAAGGAGGCACCTGTTGTGCCAGAATCTGATCCTGTTGTGCCAAAATCTGATCCTATTGTGCTAATGCAACCCGCTATAATTGAACCAAAGGATCTAGTCCTCTAGGAACCTATCTAGCAGTCTCAATGTGTACTTGTCTCTGAGCCCTCTATTGTCTCTGCTATCCTTGTACCAATGCAGCTTGAGGACAAACAAATCTAGGTCCCTATTGTACCTGTCTAACATCTCTAGCCATGTCCCTAACATGTCCACCTCTCACCCGTGGCCCATCTCATCCTCGACCCATGACCTAAGGAGCTCTTTGTCCTCTCTAAGCTCATTGTCTCTGATGTCTCCTCTTATGGCCACCACCATCCCCACCATCATCCCTACCATCATCCCCTCTATCATCATCTGATCTCTCATCACAATCGAGAATAGGCTCTACTGGATCTGTAAATTGAAGAAATCTGTTCCGAGCCCACCAGTCTCGATACTCATGTGACATACCAGCATCAGCTACACGCGCTGATGCAGGGGCATCCAAGGTTAAGATAGGGACATTCTGTGTCCTTGGTAAACTGCATGGAGTGTTTGTGTTTTGGCCAGTTTTACTCGGTTGCAGCCTTTACCGACAATCTCAGTCATGGAAGGAAGCTCGGTCACTGAAGAAACTCAGAAGTCTCTGGCACTTGGTGAAATTGTTGCTCTGTCATGCCTGTGGTGCTCGGTCGATACTGGTGCTTGGTGATGCCTGGCGTGCTCGGTAATTTTACTATTTCTCAGTAGTTCTGACTTACCGACTGGAGTTCTGTGTGATTTGTTGAGCCAACTTGGTGAATTAATTATTGGTAGCCATTGTCTTGGGCCGACATGTAGAATTAAATGTTTGTATACATTTGTAAGCCGACTTGTATGGCATTTAATTATTGTTTTGGGGAGTTAAGGGTTTCATCCAGCTGACTTGTGGCTGATGATTAGTATTTAAAGAGGGCTTGGGTAGATTTTTAAGGATAGATTTTGAAATATAGATTTGGGAGATCAGAACTTGGAGACTTAGTAGATCTAGAATTCAGATGTGAAGTTTGAGAGTGAAGTTGTGGAAAAGTTCTTGATGTTCTTGCAGATCAGATTGTAATATGGTAGTCCTTTGTAGCAGAGCTAGGGGTTTGCATACTTGGAGATAAGGAGATTGCTTGGAGGCTTGCAAGCTCAAGTTTAGATCTACCTTAGGGTTTCCATCAGCTTCTGATTGTCTTCGGAGCTAAACTAGCTGAGATTGTATTGGATCTAATTGTGGATCTTGCAAAAAAAAAATTTGATTGTAATTGGCCCTAACCTAGAAGACCTTACAGTTGGGCATGTTAATGAAAATCAGTGTTAAACAATTACTTTGTGTTGCATTGTTGAGTAATCCACTATGTAATTCTTTTGGCTACAAGGTTTGGACTATCCTTCATTGGATCCACCATCCTTGACTGCATAAGGTGGTATCAGAGTGAAGTTTTGTTCCTGCTGGAGTGAAAGTTGATCTTGTTCAAGCAGAAGCTTGAGCTAGCAAGGCTAATCTTGTTAGAGCAGATATTGTGTGTAATCTGGATTGCAGATCCGAAGCACTAAACTTGTGAAATTGTGCCCTAATTATTTACAAGATTGCAGGTTGAGATCTGACTTGTTGTAACTTGGAGATTATCACAAGGTGGTCGGTGAGGGTTTGTTGTAGAGGGTTTCTCTTATCTTTAAGGATGCCTCTGAGAAGATTGGACCCTAGAGTTATTTTTGATCTTTGTGATACTATTGAATCCAGGATCATAGAGAAGGTGAAATCAGATTTCAGATCTGAGTTGAATTGATGAAAAATGATATGGTCATCGAGATCATGAGAACTATTGTTGGTATACCTTGGAATGTTGGTACTGAGGATGGCTATGAAGAAGTTGTTGAATAATTTGAAACTATTGGATCTAGTGGTGATGACTGGAGGAACAGATCTAGTGAAGACAGAATTGCTCGATTGCCTAGACCTACTACTCAGTATAGTAATTACCGAATGGAAGTTTCTACCTTCTCTGGTACTTTGAAGCCTGACAATCTAATTGATTGGATTGGTGAACTTGAAGATTTCTTTGAACTAGAAGAAATTGAAGATCCTCTTCAGGTGAGATTAGCACAGACAAAGTTGAAAGGACATGTTGTTCTTTGGTGGAAGGAACTACAAAGAGACCGAGAAGATGAAGGTGAAACAAAGATTAATCGGTGGAGATTGATGGTGACTAAGTTGAAAGCTAAGTTTGTACTGACTGACTATGAGCTTGAATTGTTTAAAAAGTTGCAGAATCTAAAGTAGAATGATTTGTCTGTTGAAGATTATACCGAGGATTTCTACAAACTTACTATTTGGTCTGGACATCGAGAGCTTGGTAAGGAAAAGGTAGTTTGGTATGTGAATGGTTTGAGATTCAATATTCAGGATGAGCTTGGTATGTTGAAGATTGATTTTGTTGAAGATGCTTATTAGTATGCTCTAAAGGCAAAAGATAAGTTGAAGAGGAAACGGCCTAGTAACTCCCAAGGGAAAGAAAATATTGATCACTCAGTAAAGGAGAAACCGACTGATGCAGAAGATGAACAAAAACCTGTGGAACCAAAGAAGAAGATAAGTAGAGTTATCTTTAAAGGTACTTGCTATAACTATGGAGAGGAAGGACACCATTCTTTTGAGTGTACACAGAAGAAGGTTGACCAACAAACTACTGTGATGAATGAGAAAATTTAGAATGAACCTAAATTAGAGAACCTGCTGCTTCAGCGAACATTGCTCGGTACAAAGGATGAACCTTGTCAGAGGAGTAATTTGTTTAGGACCTGATGCAAGACTGAAGGTAAACTCTGTGATGTTATTATTGATAGTGGTAGCACTAATAACCTTGTTGCTGAAGACCTAGTTCAGATACTTGGTTTGAGTAGAATGAAACATCCTTGTCCTTATAGGGTTGGTTGGTTGCAAGATGTTCATGCTTTGGAAGTTAGAGAACAATGCTTCATTGATGTTCAGATTGGCCAATACAAGGATCTTGTGCTTTGTGACATTATGAAGATGAATAGTTGTGATATATTGCTCGATAGACCTTAGCAATATGATTGCAAAGCTATTTATGACTGTGTCCGAAATGTGTTTACTGTTGAGAAGAATGACAAGAATTTTTCACTGATGCCTTTGATGGATACAACACTCGGTAGGAGAAGCCTATGTATTGGTAGCCAAGTTGAGATTGTAGATCTAGAGAAAATGAATGATCAATATGGAGAACCAACCTGTACATTGTCAAGAAAAGACTTGAAGAGACAGAGGAAGCTGAAGTGGAAGACTTTGCAAGCAGAAAAGGTGGAGGACTTGTATGTAAAGAACTAGTTTGGGATTTTTGTGTTGAATCCTGAAAGATGTTCTCTTCACATATGAACATCTTTTGGAACCTGGGGTGTCTGATGTAGGGGCATCCAAGGTTAAGACAGGGACATTCTGTGTCCTCAGTAAACTGCATGGAGTGTTTGTGTTTTGGCCAGTTTTACTTGGTTGTAGCCTTGACCGATGGTCTTGGTCATGGAAGGAATCTTGGTCACTGAAGAAACCTGGTAGTCTCTGGCGCTCAGTGAAATTATTGCTCGGCTATGCTTGCGGTGCTCGGTGATGCCTAGTGTGCTCGGTAATTTTACTGTTGCTCAGTATTTCTAACTTACTGACTAGATTTATGTGTGATTTGTTGAGATGACTTGGTGAATTAATTGTTGGTAGCCATTGTCTTGGGCCGACATGTAGAATTAAATGTTTGTATACATTTGTAAGCCAAATTGTATGGCATTTAATTATTGTTTTGGGGAGTTAAGGGTTTCATCCAGCTGACTTGTGGCTGATGATTAGTTTTTAAAGAGGGCTTGGGTAGATGTTTAGGGATAGATTTTGAAAGACCGATTTGGGGGATCAGAACTTGGAGACTTAGCTGATCTGGAATTCAGATGCAAATTCTGAGAGTGAAGTTGTGGAAAAGTTCTTGATGTTCTTACAAATCAGATTGTAATCTGGTAGTCCTTTGTAGCAGAGCTAGGGGTTTGCATACTTGGAGATAAGGAGATTGCTTGGAGGCTTGCGAGCTCAAGTTTAGATCTACCTTAGGGTTTCCATCAGCTTCTGAGATGAACTAGCTAAGATTGTATTGGATCTGATTGTGGATCTTGCAGAATTGTTTTCTAATTGTAATTGGCCCTAATCCGAAAGGCCTTACAGTCGGGCATGTTAATGAAAATTAGTGTTAAACAATTACTTTGTGTTGCATTATTGAGTAATCCGCTATGTAATTCTTTTGGCTCCAAGGTCTAGACTATCCTTCATTGGATCCACCATCCTTGACTACATAACACGCTAACATATCGCATCTGCAGTACGCCAACTGAGCAATTTGATCATAGGAAAATTGGAAATCAATCTGAGCACCCCACATAGATCGCTCTACCTAGACTCTAGCATACAAAGTCATGCCCTATGGCATATCCTGCACCCTACCGTACTATCTAGAGACTTGACCAAAGAAAAATCACTCAATCACAGTCATAGATCTACCAATCATCCACCAAGGAGAAAACATATATGGGAGCTCATCATCATCCTCCCTCCATCCCTCACAACCTATATATGGTCGCCAATGGACTTGATCAAGATCATCAATAACTCGATGCCAGAACTCTAGCTTGCCCATATGATGTTGGACAACCATGCCACCGTATAGAAAAGCATAAGGAAAACCTCACCGATGGATCCGATCTGATACTGGCCTAGTGATGGGAAGATACTCCCATACCCATAGCTGCAAGATCACTACACCTGCTGACAATGAAGTGCTAGATCTTTATACCACCTCATGCAAATCATGATACAATTGTGTAAGGACACATGAACCCCAATCAAATTGTCAAGGCTATGCAAGCAAATCCTCCAAGATTTAGCCCCATCCGACAGATAAACCATGACCTTGTCAGTCGGGAAGCAATAATCTGCCAATCAAAGCACCTAATACTACTGGCAATGTGGGAAATGAAGCGAATTGTGCCCACGTGATAGTATCATCATTAATGGTGTTATCTCTGAACACCCATCTACACATTGTACTATCATAAACAAAGTCATAGTATACCATCTCTCCTCGACAAGGAATGCGCAACAATCGATACACATCCTCTAGCATGATCATCATCTCTCTAAAAGGTAGATGGAAAGTATTGTGGTCAGAGTGCCATCTCTCTGCCACTGCTATAGGGAGACCCCAATTCAGCTGGAAGCATGGGATGTCAAGAAGAAATCTCAGGCCACACAACTCAATAACATGATACTCTGCTGGGGTCAAAGCTTGACCTAGATCGATGACCCACGATGCAACAGTCCGCATGTAAAGTTACGGAAATATGCCTGTTTGGAAAAATCAAGGGAATCATATCAGTTTTCTATATTAGTGAATCAATTTAAGTCAATCGGTTCTATTAGAATCAAAGTATCAAGCAATCAAACCTAGTGCCATTTGTTCGTATCTCTATGTCTTGAGAGTGAATTATCAGTTATCTACCAGTCAGTTTTCACACTGATCAATCAATCCTACCTATTAGTATCCTACTATAGACACCTAAAAACCCATTAGAAAATAAAATATTTTTATTTTTTGAAAACCCATGATGACATCATCATTAATTAATTAATTAATTAATTTTTATGCCATTAAATCCTCCTATTTTAATTAAACATCTTTAATTAAAGAATCCCTCCCCAAAATCATTTAAATCAAGTTTGAATGAATTTCCTCTATTTATTAATTATTAATTGATAAATAATGCCAAAAATCCTTTTAATAAATAAAATATTTATTAAAAGCCTAAAACCTTGGAAATCTTGTAGAAATCCTTAATGTCTTCTAGAATTTCCTAATCTCACTCTAATCCTGATTAAAAGGTGATTCCTACCTTTTTTAGTCCAAACTCCTGATGACATCATCATTTATTAATTTATTTATTTATTTATTTATTTTTATGCCATTAAATCCTTTTATCTTAATTAAAAATATTTAATTAAGAAATCTCTTCTAGAAATGTTTAAATCTCATTTAAACATTATTTCCCTATTTATTAATTATTTAATTAATAAATTAACCAAAGAATAAATTATTTATTTATTTTTACCCAAAACCTTAGAAATATCCTAAAGATCATTAACCTCTTCTAGAATCTCCTAATCTCACTTTAATTTTAATTAAAGAGTGATTCCCCCATTTCCTAAGCCTAATCCTAACTCAAAAACATTTAAACCAAAATTAAGTGTTAATCCTTCTTATTTATTAAATTTATTTAATAAATAAAATCCTCAAGCAAAAAGCCTTTTGAAATAAATAAACATTTATTTATTTCCTCAAACTTAGAAATATCCTAAGAAAACCCTAGACTCTTCTAGGACTTTCCTAATCCTTTCCTAAACCCATTTAGGGGAAATTACCTACTTTTCCTAGGCTAATCTAAGTCTCCTTTGACTCCTAGTCAAACCCTTCCCCTAATAAGCCTCAAAACTCATTAAGCCTTTGAGATGAATAAATATTTATTTGTTTCTTAAATCCATAGTTATCCTAGAAAGTCCTAGACTCCTCTAGAAGGTCTTCATCCTCATCCAAAGCCTTGGTCCAACCAAAAGTCAATCCTTATCCTTGACTCAACCCCTAACCTTACCTCTAACCTTGACTCAACCTCCTAACCCAAGCCCTTCCCAAATCATATAGATACTCCTCCTTCCAAGAGCAAATTATTAATTTAGCTCTCATCTTTATGCATTGTTATCATGTTAAATTCATCCTAGATCTTAAAGCTTTTGATACTAATTGTTAGATTTCATGTTTTATTAACTCATCTTAGCTTAGAAATAATGGAATGAACTAGTTTCTTTCAAGCTTTTCTTAGCATTTATGCATCATATCCATCTTCCTTAGTATGCATTAGGAGCAAGCTCCTTGTGCTTAGAGAGCACATCCACATACCTCTCATTGAAGCAAATCAAACAGTGCTCTATAGCACTTATTTTTAGCAACAATCTTGAGGTGGCTTGGTTTATATTTGTGTATGTTTTGAACTGATAAATGCTAGATTAGTCCAATGTTTGAATGTTTAAGCCTTTCAAAATAGATAACAGGTTAAAATCATAGTCTACACCTACCTATCAGATTTCTATCCTATCAGATTGACAAATCACATTCATTGGTACTATTATCCTGATATCCTAATCACTTATTTTGCTTAACTACAACAAACCTAGCTATCTTGGAAAATCAATCAATCAGTCAGAGTTATCCTAATTTTTAATCAGAAAATCAAGTTTAAGCTTAAAAAATTTCAAAATCTTGTAGATGTCATTTTCCTATTCCCACGCGGCATTCTACCTTACGTGGTGTGGAATAGATATCACACAGAACTTTATCATTACCACGCGTCACTTAACATTTTACACGGCATTTTACAACACTAGGTGACACTTAACAAGGCCTAGGCGGCATTTTAAACCTAGGGTTTTATAAGCGGAAAAACATATATAAATTGGCAAAATAACCCTACTGCTACGCGACAGTTAAAAAGGATCAGGCGACATTTAAAGGTTCCTGGGTGACATTTTACTACATGGAAGCTTTAGTAAAAAGCATGGATGCATTGTTTTAAAGGCTTACGCGGCTTTAACTTGTCCTACGCATCATTTTGCATAATCTAAACTACAAAAGCAAGGAAAAATTGCAATAAATGCTATAAATGAGCAATAAATGCACAAGGTTAGAAATGACTCACTAGAGGTCCATAGTCTAGTGGCCTCTGATAACGACGACCTCACTCAAACCGGTGCTCGTGAATCAGGACAACCATCATGATTAGGAAGCCAAGGATCAGAGCAAAATCTCAAAGTCAAAAGTGAAAATGAATAGTAAATCTAGGTTTTTCAACCTATTTAAGCTAATTTGACCTAATTTAGAGGTAAATTTTAACCTATTGACCTATATCAATCTATCAATCGAACCAGGGCATTTATTTGAAATCAGCATATCATCAATGTTTTTCAAAAATGAAAACATATTGGATCCATATCAATCAATATCATCAAAATTTTCCAAATCAAGCGATCAATATGTTTCATTTTTGAGGGGGCATCATAAGAGTATCAAATTGGCATTAAACATCAGTGAATCTGGGGCATCAAAATTTTTGAATTATTATCAGTGGGGTATATCAGATCAGAAGCATATCATATCAAGCAGCAATCAATTTCATATCAGATCAAATCAGTGGTGTATCAGTTATTCAAGACCTAAAAGTGATCAGGACTTAAAAATTTCTTTGAATCAATGTTCTTCATACTCAATTCAAAGAGGGGCATTTGTAGACACTCAAAAATGGGCAAGTGCTTTAAAGCAACAAAATTGCAAATTCTTTATCAAAATGCACTAATTCTCATCAAAATGGATCAAATCAAAATGGACATTTATTAAATTAAAGTTGGATAAAATCATTTAAATCAAAGGAAAAATCAAATAATGACATTAAATAATTAAATCAAAACTTAAAAGGGGTCAAAAACACTATATAATTGATTTTAATCAATTAATTGTATAGTTTTAAATCAAAAATCAAAGTGAACCCATTTCCTTACATGGCTAATTTAATTAATTGATGGAATTTAATTAATCCTAACATCTTTCAACAACAATTTGAGCAACCAATGAGAATTGAGAACACAAAGCACATGGATCACTCAAAGGAATTGAATCTCAATCACACAAATTCAACTTTTGAATCTCATCCACTCAATTTTTTCCTTTTGTCCAAAGCTTTGAGACAAACATTTAAATTGTCCCCCCATTTAAAAACATTGCAAAGTTTTTGACTCAACCAAGGCTAAATCATGATTACTTCACTCTACCCCCTACCCTTGGGAATTTACTATAAATAAGAGGCATTTTGAGAGCAATGATCATCTTAGAAATTCATTTGCAAAGCATCCTTATTATAGTCAATTTCATAAGCAATTAAGAGCAGTTCAGAGCATTTATCATTTGCATTTTCATTTTATCATAGCATAATGGAGAATTGTGAGCTATATTAGGCATATTAGTTTCATAGATTTCTCATTTTAGAAGTGTCACTAGTAGGGAATATAAAGTTGAGAGTTCTACTTACCACATCTAATTAGAGAACCATGAGATGTCATGGATATTAAACTCATTTCTTAGTTTAAATTTGCATTGTATTTGCTTTGAATTGTGATGAAGGGTGCTCCTCTTAATACCACAAACACATAACAGAAACAAAGAAACAACAGCAACAATATGCAAGAACAGAAGATTGGCTTCTTATTATCTCCACAAATGTGGAATTACAAACTTTTAGAATTACAATATGTAAAGCCACATGGGAATTCCCTTACAATATTATGTAGGACAAAGCCTCGAATCAATACCCAGATCTACTACCCAGAACTGCCCTAGACAACACTATGGGCCTTCTTTATATAGGCATTTTCCACCGCCCGAGAAGGTTCCAGAAATTTAGCCCTAAGGGCCGACCAAACTTAGAATTATTTTATTTTTCAATTTATTACATCAAAGTCGGCTCAAAATAAATTTTGAAACCCGAACAGAAATTTTGAAGGAAAATTATTTTCTGCCATTTCAGGTGGCCTAACTTCCGAAGACCATAAGTTATCACTAGTTGACCCGATTGACTATTATAACCCCATTTCAGAAATGCCACAAAGCGCTCTACAGGCTTGACTTGCACAAGTTCTTGTCACCCAAATTTTCGACCTCATTCGAGGCCTCTAAAGCCTTCAAAATTGAGTTCAAAGTTTCTGTACCCTGCTGCCAATACCGAAAATCTTCAATATCTTCAAAACTAGACCTGATCTAGCCATGAAACTTTGCTGGCAGGCTGATGTGACTGAGATGAACCTCCACACATAAAATCAGAACATTCCAAGATCATAAGACCAACTTACTAAAAATAACAAGTTTCCATAAATAGAAACTCTACACAAGATAGCCCTTATTGAATACAAAAATAGAAATATTTTTTTTTTGGGTGATGCAAGATTGCTCTTACACCCAGGATGCTCCTACATCAAATTGTTAGTTAATAATCTTAATTTCATGAAGGTGTTTATCATTAACACACATGATGGTTTTGAGATTGTAAGATTTTTTTAGTTGTAATCCAAGGATTATAACTTCAACCTTATCTATTCATTTGTTTCAATTTTAATTTTCTTAACATTATATTTGATCAAATTTTTAGAAGAATTAGTGTATTTCACAACATGCTTAAATGGGCCCTAGCTACTTTTAAAAGCATCATCAAAGTTTAATTTCCACAAATCTTCTATAGAGGACTTCCACTTAATTTTTGAAATATTGAGTAGTGTACCCACTTGAAGTCACCTGGCTATGGAACTCTACGGTCAAAATAAGATCTTCCACCACACAGTTATGGTATTATTCTACTACCATACAGTGCTCTTAACACCCATTCAATGATCCAAATAATTGTTGTACGAATAGAATAACTAACACAATGGCTGAGTATGAAGGGACCCATGACATGTATGGAAAGTGGATGTACAGTGGTCTATTTCACCCATACGATAATGGTCCTCAGTTGGTGGCTTAATCTTCTACTCGTACGGTCAAAAACACAACTCCTCCCATATAGTCATACTTGTTTCATATGTACCATATGTGTAGACACTAAAAAATGGTTCAAGCCTACTAGTCTATGAGTTATCATTTTTTACATTACAATTAAAACATTGTTTTGAATTCTAATTATTCATCTATGTTGTGCATATGGTTTTCACTATATGTCAGTGTTGTGTCTTTCATCATAAATTAAACATTGAAACTTGTTTAATTTATTACTAATGTTTCTCTCATCCCGCATCATAACCTCGATCCCTTTGGCTGAATTGATCAAATTTGAATTATCATTAGAATGTTCCTAAATCAATCTTAAGTGTTCCTAAACATCCCTAAATTGATCCTAAACATTCATAAACCAATCCTAATTATTCATAAATGATCCTAAATCGATCCTAAATGTTCCTAAACATTCCTAAATCAATCCTCATCGATCCTAAACCATGTCAAACCTTCCTAAATCAGTTAAAATTAGTCCTAATCCCTTCCTAATCAATCCAAGATCATTTCAAATGCATTCAATCATTCTCAAATCAACTCTACGGCATTGTCAAAGACCATCGATGCCTAATCTAATCTCTTTCAAATAAATCCAATCCCATCGAATCCTTGTCAATCTTATCCTTATAAATTCAATACCAAATCAGTCCATGTCTTATCAATTTCATCATTCCCGAATCAATCCATGGCATTTTCTAAGTGCATCAATCCTCAATTCATTTAATAGCATTGCCAAAGTTCATCAATCCTATTTTCAATAAACCTTATCAATCAATTTAAAACCAATCATTTTGAGTGCACTGTAAAATATCATTGATGCCTCATCATCAACCTAATCCAAGTTAATTTAATAGCATTTTCAAAGCATCAATACTTTTTTCAAATCCTCATCAATCTCTTTTATCATTATTCGAGTGTATTGTCAAAGTTCATTGATGCCTCGTAATCGTTGGGATTATTCCTAATTGCCATGAAGATCATCAAATTTGATTTAATTTCATGTCCACATCATCAATTCGATCAATCATTACTTAACTCTCTTCTAGAGGCAGATAACACATACTCTATCCCTAGGTCTTAATCATTTAATCATACTAATATCCCCTTTTACTAACTCTCCCATTTAATTAATTTTGTATTAATTAATTGTCACATTTTCATGAATTAAAAGATTTTTAATTCTTATATTCATAATTTTCCATGTGGAGGGAATAAATAAAATGCAAATATTCAAAATTCCTATCCTACTAATTTGCCTCCATTTCCTCAATTTGTGCTTCATGATTTTCCTATTAATTTGCCTCCAAGTTTCTTCCACCTTCTCTATCCCTTTTCCCTATTTTGTGCTTCCTAATTTCCTACTAATTAGCCTCATCTTTATTCTTCCATATGTTTTCCCTAATTGTGCATTTATTTGTGCATGCTAATTTGTGCACCAATTTTTCATAATTATGACAATCCTTCCAAGTTGCACACTTGTTTCCATTTATGCATTTTGGCTCCCAATCCATGTAAATTGAGTCCAATTTTCTCTAATCATTTAACCACACTCCTAGTATTCTCATGCTATCACTTTTCTTTCAATATTTTGTGTGTTTTATTCATTATTAAGAGCTACATAATGTCCATTTAAATGGAGAAGAAAGGAGAACATAGGAGCTACACTTGAAAGGGGGTTTTGATCTCTTTTATTTTCAAGTGGCTTTTATGGTAGATTGGATATGTTTTCATGTTGTTTGATATTTTTGGTTGTCTCCAATATGATCTCTATGTCTTTTCCTAGTATACAAAATGGTGAACCCGACGTGAACATGCCACTCTAACTCATTTATCTTGGTTTTTTAATGTGTTTTGCAAGTACAAGAACAAGGTCTATGCACTTGGGAGTCTAACTTGTGATACATGTGGGATTTCTTATTTGATACATGCAACAAAACAATTTTTTTATAACTAGTCTTTAAAATGAACAACAAATTTTACATAGCCTAATTAGGAGGATAAATAAACATAAAATTTCACATAGTTTAATTAGTGCCTAAATGAACAGCAAATTTCACATAGCCTAATTAGGTGGATCAAAGAACCCTATAATTTTTCACCTAGTTTAAATTAGGAAGGGAAAGAACAACTTGTCCTATTTTAATCACATTTCCTTTCTTAATGGGTTAATGAACAATAATTTTCACATAATTTTAATTAGGAAGGAAAAGAACCATAACTTATTTTTTTTGTCACATTTCCTTTCTGATTGGAAAATGAACAGCTTGCTTATGTGTTTGAAGTGTTATTTATATTTTAAATCCCAAAAAACTGAATGATCATATCTTCTCCCCTCACCTTCATGAATCTTGAGTGAAGAGAAATTTATTTGATTTTTTTAGAGTGTCTGCCTCCCGAGACTTGCTTTAATAGAGCCAGAGAGAGGGAACGACCCAAGCAGTAATAGGCCAAATCCATGTTTTCATCCGAACTACTATATAAATGTGTGAGTGTGACCAAAAGTCCAATTGACATTGTAGTTGGCTGATAGCTCTCCTCTAGTACCCTTGTGGTGCATAAAACATTGGTTTTCAAGGCTGGGATACCTCTAGTGGGATTTTATCACACCACCCATTGAACTGGATGTATCATACTAAAAACCATGTTTTAATTTCCAAAAACCTTCTATTCACTAACATAAGGGGTCACCCATGCCTACGAATACATCCCACACTTTTGTGGCTCTTGGTAGAGACAACGGTCCCTTGGGGAGTGATACCCCTTGGGGGTCAAAGCTTGGTGTGACTGATAAGTGAGTGCACTATAAGGGGGATCTCATGCCTCTGAGCTTCTAGGTTTTTTGCCCTAAGTAGGCATAGATGAACTTTGTTCAAGTGGGAATTAAGTGGATATTGTATTTCCAATCTAGGTTGTGGTGTGTTTGTTTTACTTTTTATAACAACCATTTTTCCTAATGTGTCTTGTGTGAGTGTTCAAACATTGCAAACTATTCCTAAACATTCAATTGGTCACAAATACCTTGTATTAAAACCCTTGTGAACATATGAACTTTCAAAACATTCACCTTGGAGCCTTGTGGCATGTGTAGGAGTCCTCATTTGCATCCATTTCCATATCATAGTCCTTGCATATTTTGTAGTGTCTTCCTTGCATTTGAAATTCCAAGTCCTTGTATTAATCCTCATTATAATCCTCATTATAGTCCTCATTATAGTCCTCATTATAGTCCTCATTATAGTCCTCATTATAGTCCTATTGAATGTTTCACTTAGAACCTTTAAATATTTTGCAAAATCCCACAAAAATCCAAATTTTAGAGTCTTTCCTTGTGTTATTAAAGATAGGATATTGAATTGGTCCCTTTTGTCCCTTCTATCAAAATTGTCCATTTGTCCTTTTGTCAAACTCCATCTTTGTCATGTTGGATATGACCCAATCCCTTTTTATCCAAACATATTTTTCCTTTTGATCCTTTCAAGTCAAGATCCCTATTCAATTTCCTAAGGTTATACCCTTAGATTTTTATTTTCTAAAGATTTTGTCAAAGTCAAAAATTCCAAAAACATAATTTCATATTTCATCTTCAAAATCCCAAAGTCCAGGATAGTTTTCACTTTCCCTTAAGTTTCACATCATTTCAAAAGCCTTTTCATACCTTGGGTTTCATTCTCATTTCCAAATTCTCCTAAAAATCCCCAAAAAAAGTGCATCTTTTAGACCCCTCATCCTTAGGTGCATTTAGTCATCATACCAATTGTGACAAGGCAAAAAGGCTCCTATCAACCCATGTACATTTTAAATGATAGCATACAAGAACCCTTTGATCCTAGATAAGGTGTACCTTTTCAAACACAAGGTTTTGACCCAAACACCATGAACACTTCACAAATACCTTTTGACCCAAGAAATATAGCATCATTGTAATTACAACATTTTGACCCAAATGTGATGTACCCTTCAAGGGAGGAAACCCAAATACTTCATGACCCATGACACATGACACTTTCATAAATACATGCCAATATTCGAACACATGTTGAACTAAGACAAAGACAACTAGCACAATCAAACAATAAGCCATGTCAATCTAATACACACTTGACTCAAAATTTGATAGATGAATTGGATAAAGAAGTAAATATTGTGGAAGAACAAATCAGAAATGTTGAAAATAATCACAAGTACATGTCAAAACTCCTTAAATTACCAAAAGAAAGGTTCAGTGAAATTGACGTCAAATATCTCATTGCAAGATTAAAGATACCAAAACCTCTTTCACAAATAGATGAAGAAAATGCAAAGTTCAACCAAGGCCAATTAAATTAGGTTCAAGAGACAAATTCATTCAACCAAGTCCCAAAGCAATCACTCAAACAAGCTAAAAATCAAAACTCTAAACCAGAGTGTGGCATAATTCAACTTGGGCCACCACCTAATTATGAATCCATCTTTGTCCCAATGCAACCAAGTCTCCCTCAAATAACTTCACAACCTCTTGTTCCAATAATTCAAATAAGACAATCAACACCAAGGTCACAAACAAATTTTACTTCAAGAAAATTTCATGTTAATGAACATCCTCTCATGTCCTCAAAACAAATAAAGTTTTATCAAATAAACACAAACTCAAGCATGTCATCTTTTCAACATACATCAAACATAATAAATGAGAAACCTATTGAGACACATTTTCAAATAACACATACTTTGCAACATGAAAATATTGATGTGGTATCGCCAACAAAATCAACCAAGTAGTGAAAGTTCAAATCAAAAACTTTGAAGAGTTTGTTTCAAAAATTAGATCCTATATATGAAGAAGATGAAAGTAATAATTTTCCCATGTATAGAAATGACTCATCCCAAAATAATCACATGGATGAAACACTTATTTCCCCTCAATAAATTGACCTTCAAGAAATATCCATGTTTCCTTCCACTCCTTCATCCCCCAAAGTTTCACAAGAGAAATTTCCTTCATCACCCTCAAGTTTCACTTCCAATGATGAAACCCCCCAAGGGATATCCATAGAAGAATCCCAAGATAGTCCCATTCATGATTCAAGTCGCTTCCATGCTTTCAAAATGCTAGATCCAATTCCATTATGTCCTCCATCTTCAAGCAATCTCATTCAAAAGAATCTAATTCAAATTCCATCTCCTTCATGTCAAAACATTGATCCCTTTCTAGAGTCACCCATTCATGTCCCAATACATACCCCATGTCAAGAGGATGGTTCAAAGAATGAAGAAAAGTATCCTAAAATAATTCAAGATCAAGATTCCAATGATGACTAGTCCAATACAATTTTTGACCAAGATCTTATTTCCCTTGAGCTTCATGATGATCCCATTATCCCTAACCCTCCTATTCAAGAAGACCCCCTACCATCTCAAGAACAAAATTTCCTTCAAAGTCCCATTGACCTTTCACTTCCTAAGCAAGATCACAACCTCCCTTATATTCCTTCCAATGATTCTATCCAAAGTAAAGATAAAAAACCTTTAAAATGGAATCCAATGATTCTCTTCAAAGTCAAGATCAAAGTGTCCCTTCACCTCCATGTCCACCACAAGATTCTATTATCCCTTTGAATCTTATTCAAGATCCCTCCATCCCTTCATTTCCTTGTCTTAATCCTACATCTCCTCCACAAGATCCTATCCTGCTAGATGATCCTATCATTGCTCCTATTACACTGCAGGATCCCAATATTCCTCTTTATCCCACTAATAATTTGAACACATTTATGCAAGATGTTCATGGACCCCTTACACTTCAAATGGGTTCCTCTAGTTCTATTGAATTTGGTCCACTTCATGATCCTATTGTTTCTTACATATCATATTCACTTCACAATAAACTTGTGTCTTATAGCAAGCATCCCATTGGTCAAATCAAGCATTATCAAGTCAAAGGGTTATACCTCGATACAAAAGGTATATTAAAACCCTTTCATGTCCAATATAATTGTGATGGTCATGACCTTAGTTCAAAATCTCACTCTCAAGGCATTGGTATCCCTTCAAAACTAAATCCAAGCATATACCTCCCCCTTCATTCCTTCCATCCATTTTAGGTCCATATATTCCTCCATCCACTAGCTCACATTCCACTTACCCTTTCCCAAAATCAAGTTTAAAAAGGCATACATCTTGGAGAACCTTCCACCCATCTGAAAGGCCTCCATATAGTTCCTATCCATCCATAAATCCCATTCATTTTCCAAGCAATTTGGATGCCAATCATAAAGACCAAAAGTCAAGCAATGCACATGCAATTAAGGATCAACATGTCTAATCTAATCAACATGTCAAAAAAAAAGAAAAATATGATCCAAAAAGAAAAAGAAATGTCAAAAAGGTCACAAATGCCCATTAAGAAATAAGAAAACTCAAAATCAATATGGGTTCCTAAGTTGATTGTGCATTCAATACATTTCAAGGACCCACAAAAAATGAAAAGTCAAAATGCATGTGGATTCCCTTGAAGCTCCTTGAAGCACAAAGTCCCAAATAAAAATCCAAGTTGGCATCCAAATATGCTATCCCTCCATATAAATACCTATCACCTTCCAAATATATTTTGGGTTCTTATGTCCCAAAATCCATATCTATTCCTCCATCAAGTCCAAAATCTCCTTTCCTCCATCACCCTTCAAGGTGTGTGTCATGTTGTTCTTTCCCACATTTCCATCCATTCAACAAAAAGCCTTCTTACAATCCCTCCATTATATAAAACCTATTTTCCAACCTTTCATCCAACCTATCCAATCCTTTGCATAGCCCCTATCCTATCCAATCATCCATGTCATATCCTTTGTCATCATCGGGACCAATGTCATTGAGCATACTATCATAGTCATGGTCCATTATTGATATTTTTCAAGAGCACCATCCAAAGAATAAGGCATTTAATTCCTTCATCCATGCCATGTCACGCACCCATTATCTTTTGAAAGATGTAAAAAAAAGTCAAAAAAAGAGCAAAAAGTTTTGTTTTTTTTAAAAGAGAGAAAAAAGGAAAAATGGTTGCCTTGATGAAAACCTGGAAAATAGGCATCTTGGTAACACACAAAAAAAATTAAAGAGATAATTTCATCCAATAGTGAAAACCTGGCAGATAGGTGCTTTGGAAAAGTACCATGATGAAAACCTTGCAAACATGTGTCATGTGTAATTTATGAACTTCTTGCATTCTATACTTAGGAGAAAATTTCAATCATATTTTCCTATCAATTATCATCCATTATCCCTTTCATTTACTCCATTATCCTATGCATGTCATATCCCTTATACTATCAGCATTCATACTCCCTTTTCCCCAACTTTGATCTTTACAAAACTTACAAATCTTCCTAGAAGCATCACATATCGTATCTGCTTTACATTTTCATGATCCCTTTGGTCTAACTACCTATCCTATCACAAATTTTCATTAATATTTCCCATCTTATTGCAACCTTTGATCCATATCCCTTCCCCTTATCCCTTATTAATCTTGCATATCCTACCCATATCTTGCTTGACCTATCCATATCCTACCATTATCCTATTTCAATCCCCTTCTTGGTCTTGATGAAAATAAGGACTTAAACTGTAAAGCATATTTTCAAAACCTCTTGACATGTCCATTCCAATGTATCACATGCCATCTAGTGTATTGTTTCATTACCCTATCTTGTCATATCCAATTCTTAAGCTTGGCAAACACATATTATTCCATTTTGTGGATGGTCCTTGGCAATCCAAAAAACTTCAAGACATACTAAGTGACCATTGCCCTTCCTCCATCTACCAGTTCATTCATCAATCCATAATACCCCTATCTTGCTAGACATTGGGGGAAGTTCAATAACTCTAACTAATGTAAATATTAAAGTCCTGAAAAAATTCAAAAAAAATCATATAATGACTTGAAAAAATCTATAAAAATCAAATATGATTATGAGAAAAATTCAAAAAAAAAATGCATAATATCCTGAAAAAATTCAAATATGATCCGAAAAAAGACCATAAAAATCAAATACAAAGCTGAAAAAATCACTAAAAATCATAATTAGTCCTGAAAAAATCTTTTAAATGGTAAAATGTCTCAAAAAAGCACAAAAAAAAATAAAAATTCTAAATTCTAAAAATTGAACAATCTTCAAAATCAGTGATAAATTTGTACATAATCATTTTTCATGTCATCAATATATTGTCCCTTGTGACAAGACAAACATTTGAGGAGATGTAATTTGAAGACTTGTAAACATTATGCTTTACAAAATCATGCATTAACAGACAAACTATCAAATCATGTCAGTAATCAATCAGATCAAACTTGTCCTATCAATCACTCAAAATCAGTCAATCCTTTATCAACCTATTATTTGTCTTATACAGGGTGTGGTATACTTGAAACCAAACACTATTAGTCTTAGACGGGGTACTTCAATCCTGAAACTAGACACCAGTATTATCATCAATCAAACAAGCTATCAACTTTAGCAATAAAATCAAATTGTTTGTTGACCTACTTGGTTCAGTGAGTCTTATCTTTTATTGAAAATATCACTTTTTATTTTGTCTTATGTTTGTGGGGTGTTTTTTTGAAGTTTTGGGGCATGTATGCCATATGCTTTAGGATGATTGGAAACATTCCTTGTCTGTAATGTTTTTGTTTTTACGCAAAGGGGTTGCATTATCATCCTGGATTTCTGTGCCATAGTACGATACATCCATTTTGCCATATTAAATAAAGCTCTTATGAAATAAAGTGCACTTATGAAAGTAATTTTCATCATTACTAACTCTTCTTTGTCTAATTTATACCTTTATCTAATATTTCTTTTGTCAATCTTTTCTAATCATTTTCTTTTTGAAAAATTGTCCTCAAGTCAATTTTCGCCCAATTTTTCAAAGGGGCATCCTACGTCCCTTCTATTGATGCACTAGGGCATGGTCTTTTAATCTTTTTCTTTGAACCAATGCTCATAATCACATTGTCTCAAAGAGGGGCCAAATATAGACACTAAAAATTGGTCAACACTTATGTGCTCCCTTTTTTAAACATGTCTTCAATGTCTAATTTTCATCCCTATTTTTCATCAATCGCTTTCAAAATCAATTCAAGTCATTAAAGTCATTTCAACTCCTTATCAGAATATTCAAAATCAATCATTTTCCTCATTAAAATCATCAATTTGGTCAAATAAATTAATTTGTATTCTTTAGGGGTAAATAACCCATAATTTATCTCTAAGTCTTAGTTTTGATAAATAAAATACATTTATTTATCCCATTTTCCCTAAGTTTCACAATTAATTAATCAACTAATTATTGATTTGTGAATTTTTTATAATTCCTAAATCCTAATTTCCATTTTGTGGGAACAAATAAATTTTAAATTTCAATAATTCCCTCCTTTTGCCAAATGAGATTTTATCCCTTAATTTGTGTTTCACCCACTTTTCTAACTACCACTTCCTCTTTTTTAGCCTCCACCTTCCCTTTTCTTTTTGCCATAAATTGTCATAGTTTATGATAATTTTCCTTTTTCCCTTTTGTCATAAATTGTCATAGTTTATGACAATTTTCATTTTTCCCTTTTGTCATAATTGTCATAGTTTATGATAATTTTCATTTTTTCCTTTTGTCATATTTGTCATAGTTTATGACAATTTTTTTTTTTACTCACTAATTTCTAATTATGCATTCAATTCATCATAAGTTGTCATAATTAATGATAAATTTCATCTTTCAAATTTGTCAATTGTCATAATCTATGAAAATTTCCCTTTTGCACACTTAATTGCTAAATTTGCAATTTCTCGTACAAATTCTATAAATTGAGATAATTTCTTTCATTTTTTGTTAACCACATCTTTCGAATCTTCTCATCATTATTGTCAATTTCTTGCTTTCATATTATAGGTGCATCTTGTCATAATGGGAGTAACACATCAACATTTTGAAAAGAAAGAAATGACATGGGAGTCAATTTGAGGGGGTGTTTGAATTCATTTACTTTCTTTTGTGTACTTTGTCTCAATTTCTCTAATGTTTTGTATACTTTTATAAGTTGTGGTTGCCTGTGCATGCATTATTTTTCTCAATTTTCCTCTCCTTCAGTAGGAAATGCAAATAGAAAGATAGGTAGGTAAAATCCATCGTCAATGTTTACCCAAAGTTCTAATATAACATTCCAAATGAAGACTCGGATCACTTCAAAATATTTTGTTGGAGCGAGATGCTCTTGTATAAACATTTTTGTGAAATAGAAAATGACATAGGACTTACTAAAGCTTCAATAATTGCAAATTAGAAGTGAATAAATGCAACCAGATATGATGTATGGCATGTCAATTGCATCACCCTAAAGACAACCTCAAAAGAAAAAGAAGAGAAGAGCGATAATAGGAAATAATAAAGATGAATGAATAATGATTATTTTCACAAATAGGGCCCTCAAGTAATATTTGCTTAAATGAAATTGATGTTGGTTTGTGGTGATTAATCAAGCAAGTACTGTACACTGACTATGTATCCTTGTAAGAGGGGATTTGGGAGTGGTATCCCCCAAGAAGCAAGGGTTCAAGGACACAACCCTTGAGGAATTTTTTAGGATTAGGGTTTATTTTTGCTAACCAACTTTGTAAATTGCCTTAAAAAAGGTTTGATAAATAAGTGGTTTTTGTGTGAAAAAATTATCAGATTATAATTTTCTCTTCGGTGGATAATAAAAATTGGTGGACACCTATTTCTCTAGTAGATGTAGCCCATATTGGGTGAACCACATTAAATCTCTATGTTATTGTATTTCCATCTTCTTTTATTTTTTGCATTATCTTAATATTATTTATTACTCATATCTGTCTAAACCCTAACAATTGGTATTAGAGTGTTGTATATTTCAATGATTTGGTTGGAAATCTCATATTTGAGTGGGAGCAATGAAAGAGGAAGGTATACTTAAGGTTGATAAGTTCAACAACCAAAACTATCAGCTATAGAAGATACAAATGGAATATTATCTATATCAGAGGGATTTTTTCTTACAATTGGGTAGAAAATAAAAGAAGTTGATGGTTACATTAGATGAACAATGGGAGGTTCTCAATATATAGGAAGGCACTAGAAGCAATATGCCTATTCCTAGTATTGTTGGTGGCTTGCAATATAGAAAAATAAACAACAACAACAAAGGGTCTAATTAAGGTTTTAGATAATCTGTATGAGAAACACTTGACCTCAAATAAGATATTTCTTATGAAATACTTATTTAATATGAAGATGCTAGAAGGTGGGTATGTTAGTGATCATTTAAATGAGTTTAACACAATTACTAGTCAGTTAAGTTCTATAGAAGTATATTTTGATAATGAGGTTAGGGCTCTCTCAATTTTATTCTTATTACCTAAAGGTTGGAATGACTTTGTTATGGTTGGAAGTAACTCTATTTTATTCTTCAAACAATTTAAAGTTTGATGATTTTGTTTGTGTTATCCTTAGCAAACAAATGCGATGGAAAAGCACATGTAAGACATATGGTAATGCTTTGACTCTTGAGAATAGGGTATGTCAAAGGGAAAGAGGAAAGAGACTAGGTAATTGTTAGAAATATAGAAAGAGAAAATTCAAATCTAGGGTTAATGTTGAGTGCTGGGATTGTGGAAATAAATGATTTCTAAAGAAATATTGTTAGTCTCGAAAGGGTAAACAAGGATATGAACAAAAATAAAATAACAAGGAATTAAATGTATCAGGGGATGTGTTACAAGATGATTTGATTATTTCTTTGGATAATATTACTAATTCTTGGGTATTAGATTTAGGGGCTTCTTTTCATGCCACACCCCATAGAAAATGTTTTCTAGACTATGCTCAAGGTGATTTTGAATAGATTCATTTGGGTGATGATGAACCATGAAAATTTATTGGAAAGGTAAACATAAAAATAAAACTACTTAATGGAAATCAATGGCCGCTAAAAGAGGTGAGGCATACTCTTGATTTGAGAATAAATTTAATATCAGTAGGACAACTAGGAAGTGATGGTTACACAATCATATTCATAGACAATTCATAGAAGATTACCAAAGGATCATTGATAATAACAAAATGGACAAAGGTAGGTACATTGTATTTATGTATTGGTAATATTGATTATTCTATTTCCCTAGCTTCCACGTGAATGTATACAACTCTATGATACAATAAACTTGGGCACATGAGTGAGAAGGAGTGAGAAGGGGATGAAGATTCTCCATTCTTAGAATTTATTGTCATGTTTGAAACAAGTAGATTTGGATTTTTGTGAGAACTATGTTTATGTCCAAAACAAAAGAGAGTCATATTTCTCAGGTTTGGGAAGAAAAAGAAGAGTGAAAAGTTAGAGCATTTCTATTCATATGTATGGGGACCAGCTCATGTATCATCCCTTGGTGGCTCTTATTATTATGTTACTTTTATTGATGATGCAACTACAAAAACTTGGGTTTATTTAATTCCAAGAAAATTGGATGTATTCAAACTATTTAAGAAATGTAAAGCCTTGGTTGAGAATGAGACAAGAAATAAGTTGAAGTGACTTAGATTAAATAATGGAGGTGAATGCTACAATAGAGAGTTTGATAATTATTGTTCATACCTTGGAATTCGTAAACAAAAGACAATTCCTAGAAGCCCACAAGAAAATGGTTTGTCTAAAAGGATGGACAAAACTATCATGGAGCATGCAAGAAGTATGAGATTACATGCAAGTTGTCTTTGCAATTTTGGGCAAATCTATAAATACTATTAGTTACTTGAAAAATAAAGGGCCTTCTAGTTCTTTGGATTTTGGCATTGTAGAGGAGGAATGGATAGATAAAAAGGTAAACTACTCATTTTTTAAAACTTTTGGTTGTAAAGCATTTGTTCGTTTTGATATAGAAAATTGATCAAAGCTTGAGGCAAGATCCAAGAAGTGTAATTTCATTGGACATAGAGTTAATGATTTTGGTTATCGTTTATGTGAGTTTAAGAATCGCAAAATCATTAGGAGGGAAGATGTCATATTCTATGAAAAGGCCATTTATAATGATCAAATACATGGAAAGAAGCAAGAAGAGGAATACACATAATGCATGATGCTTGATGAAATCCCAGTAAATGTAGTCCCAATAGTGCTAGAAAGTATTAAATAACCAAAATCACAATAGATTCCTCAAAGTCCACTAAGAAGATCTTCTAGTAAAAGTAGACCTCATGAATGATATTTTATTTTATTATATGTATTATAGATTGATTCTGGTGAATTAAAAAGTTGTGCAAAAGTAATGCAAGTTGAAACCAAAAAGAAGTGGGAGAAAGGAATGAAAGAGGAGATGGATTTATTGATAAAAAAAACAAACTTGGGAGTTAGTAGAATTGTCTAAAGGTGAAAGAGTATTTCATAACAAATGGGTGTATAGGTTAAAGGAAGAACATGGAGGTAATAAGGTATATAAGGCTAGACTTGTGGTAAAAGGTTTTGCATAGAAAAAAGGGTATTGATTTTGATGAAATATGGGCTAAAATAAGCACCCTAACAATGGTATTTGAAATTTGATAGCTATATGGTTGAAAAAGGTTACAACAAATTTCATTATGATCATTACGTTTATTTTAAGAGATTGGATAATGATAATTATATTATCTTGTTATTATATGGTAATGAAATAATTATTGTCAAGTCTAATATGTAGCATATAAATGACCTTAAACACAAATTAGCAGTCATTTTATATGAAGGATTTGGGTGCAACCAAATAAATCCTTGGTATGGGGATAACTATAGATAGGAAAATCACACCCTAACATTGTCTCAAATGATAACATAGAAAAGGTGTTGAAAATATTTTAGATGCAAGATGAAAAACTAGCTAGTACACCTTTGCCTAGTCATTTTAAGTTGTCCAAAGAGATGATCCCCAAGACACATGAAGAGATGGAGTACATGTCCAAGGTTCCATACTATTCAATAATTGGCAGCTTGATGTATGCCATAATGTGCACAAAGCTAGATATTGCACATGCAATGGGAGTTGTGAGAGGGTATATGAGCAATCTCATAAAAGTACATTGGAATGTAGTAATGTGGATTCTCTAGTAATTGAAAGGTACAACAACTTAGTCCTTGTGTTTTGGAGGCTCTAATTCCACTTTACAAAGCTATGTTGATTCATATTTGGTAGGATATATTGATAGTAGGAGGATCGCTATAAGGTATATTTTTACTGTCAATGGCACAATAGTTAGCTAGATTTCTAGATTAAAAACTATTGTAGCACTCTCATGCTAAAAGAAAAATGTGTTGTTGCTATAGAGGCTAGTAAGGAGATGTTTTGGTTACAAATGTTTATGGAGGAATTGGGAAAGACATAAGAGAATAGAGGTTGTAGAGTGACAACTAGAGTGATTCATCATGAAAATAAAAAATCCCTTCACTCTAAGATCAAACATATCTAGCTTTGATATCATTTCATACACTCAGTTTTAGAGGTTGGATAGTTGAAGCTAAAGAAGATACATACTAGCAAGAATCTTATAGATATGTTAACCAACATAGTAACTCAAGAGAAATTGACTTCCTTCTCAATTTCTACTGATCTTCAAGTTTTATCATTGTGGAAATTAGAAACAATCAAGTCTTGGTGTGTCAATCTAGTGAGAGCTTCAAGAGTAGAAGTGTTGCTACATGATCAATGTCCAAGTGGGAGATTTTTTAGTGTGGAGCCTAATCAGTCTCCAAGTGGGATATTGTTGATTTTTGGTAACTAATCAAGCAAGTAATATACATCCACCATGTATCCTCATTAGGGTTTTGAGGGCATAGCCCCTAAGGAATTGTTTTTAGAGTTAGGGTTTATTTTTTATAAAGAAATTTGTAAACCACCTCAAAAAAGGCTTGATAAATAAGTGGTCGTGGTGTGAAAATTTATCAGATTGTAATTTTCTCTTCGGTGGATGACTATTTCTTTGGTGGATGTAGCCAATATTAGGTGAACCACATTAAATATTTGTGTTATTTTATTTTTTTATTCTCTTATTTTATACATTATCTTAACAATGTTTATTGCTCATATCTATTTAAACCCTAATACTTGAGATGCTAGGTAGATGTGAGTTTGATAACAACAACAAATGGGATTAGATTAGCACACCCCAACATCTACATGAAATTGGAACACAATCCATAAATGAAAATAAAAAAATATGTGTGCAAGGTGAGAACATGCTATCTAACCTTGACACTCCAAGCTATACATTATCAACAAAGCAAGAGGCAACACTCATAGTAATCACAAACTATAATAGATCCATCCATCTTCCAAACCATTGCACATGATCATTTAAGGTATAATAGGAACAAAAAGATGACCCAAGTGGTTTTTTTTAAAGGGAACCAAAATTATAAACATAATTGTACCACTATGAAGAGCTCAAAATTCTAGCCCAGATAAAAAGAAAGTGCTTTTAGAAAAAGATCTTGTATGACCAAGTTATGAACATTTGAAGTTGGACTACAAAATCAAAAGGTTAACTATGTGGGGGGGGGATTTTAGAAAAGTGTTGATCTCAACAACGCACAAGATGAAATTCAATTTTTTTCACCTGTAAAAAATATTGATGTGGCACTAGCGTTGACATGACAAAGGCACTGATATGGCACAAGCAACAAGCTAGTGAGGTGGCATTCCATGTGGTAAGAATGATGTTGTGCAAGTGATGTTGGCATGGTATGAATTCATATGGTACCTACTATATTGGTACCCATTGATGCAGTACCCTACAACAATAGGGTATAAGAGACATGTTTGGGGACTTGTACCCCCTTGAGAAAAATATTTTTTTTGAAATAAAATAAACTTGACATGAATGTGAATTTATATTTTTTAATTTCACATAAAATAAAAATGATTTTTTTTTTCCAAAATAGAAAATCATACCATACAAGAAGGTTGGCTCATTGACTTGCTAAATGTTTTTTGCCTCAAAATCAACTTGCTCCAAAATTGATGAATTGAACAATCTTGGCTGATTTGAGATTTTTAAGTGCAACAATGAGGTTGTTTTGGGGCAAAATTCTCTAAATTGGAAGGTACCTTCTAGATCATGCAACCACATCTAAACTTCAAACCCTTGTAGATTTGGCCTCAGGTGTCTAATTTGGATGAAACAAAAGGAAAAACTAACTTTATTGAATCTTCTAAATCCACTGGTGATTTTAGATTTGCATCAACAAGCTTCAATTTTGACATACAATACAAAGCTACAAAGAGGACCCGTAAATTATAGAAAAAAATGCACTCAAAATATCTTAGAAAGGATAACCAAAGGAACCCTATAACATTTGATAATATGTAATATTTGGCTATGGAGATAGCCACCCAAGATCTAGATGCCTAATGGAAAGCGCAAGATCGTGAGAAGATTAATATGATAAGAATAAATTGTAATCTCATCAAGAATGCAATAGAATGGAGACTCATTTGTCAACAAGGCCAAGGTGAGACATAGGATAAAATAAGATTATGACAAGTATATTGATACATAAAGTAGTAACTCATCACCCACATAAGGTGGAAAAGTAATAATGTGATATGTCCACTAAAATAGGAATCCACTTAAAGTGATAATGTTCTTTTATGTTCATTGAGTAAACTTAAGTAACATGTGTGATTAGGACCCAGGTGAAGAGCTTGCTAGGTAGAACACCTAGATCACACCAACAATTATTATAAGATGAGTCCAAATGAAATGAAATTATTTTAATTACCTACAAGACCAAAAAGGTTTAAGGGAATACTAGTTGCTTCAACTGCTATAACCACTCAAGATTCATAGGACATGGGTGCTCTTTAGAAGATTTCTTCTTCTCTCGTTAATTTGTATTAATACTTCTCTTAAATTTATTACTTTATTTTATTTTATTAGTTCTACCACAAAACCAACTTTCAATATTTCCTCATATTTTGCTTAGATCTCCTTTTACCTCGGGCATTCAAAAATGAAATGCTACGTTATTTCTACTATCCCTATGGAACAAAAATTACAAATCCTTTCTTCTTTTCCTTTTGTTAATGTTATTTCATCTACCGATTTCACATCTAGCTTATTAGAGCTAGTTAGCCGATAGGCTATTTTAATGTGGGCATTGCTCACAGAAAAAATGTGATGTTTCACCCAAAAGTTTTCTAATATTCTTAATTCCTGTTCAAAATTGGTACTTTCCTATTTCTAATAAAACCTCCATTGGTAGTCTCACAACATTCTTGTATGCTTCCAATCTACACAAAACACCACCATTATAAGAAAAAATCCATTTATCATGATTTTTTCCTTAAGAATAAGTTAGTTGGAGGGCTCGAATGTGACAACAAATAGTTTCTTTTTACTGCTTCAATTAATGACATTGATAAATGTCAAGGAGTGTAGAAACCACCACCATAAAATCACCATCTCCCATGCTTATAAAAATGCAACAAGCTAGAATATGTGTAAACAAAAAACCAAAGCTTGGCAACTAAAATTATCTACCTATGAAAACTTATGTCAACCTATAGAGCACAAGGTATCAGAAACCAAAATTGGAGCTTTGTGGAATGAAAAAAATCCAAAGTTGTTGAGAGTTTCGAAAGTAATGAATAACATAAGAAGCTGTAAGTGATTTAAAGTTTAACTAGACTATACTTGTGATTTACACAACTTCTATAATTGCTCTTTCCATATCAAGTAAATTTGATAGTGTGGACAAATAATGGTGTACTATAATTTCAAAAGCCTTTAGAAACCATCATTATGGATGGAGATTAAGAGAGACCAAACCTTATTGGTTCACTATTTCCTTTAGCCTACCTCCTTTACAAATTCTCTAAGGCCTTTTCAACACGTCCTTTTCTATGCATATCTTGCAATCATTTCTAACCATGAGACCACATTTTTTACAACAATATTGTCATGTTTTGTCTATGCTTTAATGGATACTCATTTCCCTATTCTTAAAGCTTCCATTTTTCTACAAGAAATTTCTCGAATTTGAGAGGGATTTGAAGTGTTTGAAAAATTATCTGAAGAATCCTCTCAAGGATTATGATCAATGCTAAACAGGCCTCTGTTGAGGGTTACAAATTCATGGAGCTATTGAGGGAAGACATCTTCCAAGTGAAGAAAGGGCATCCAAAAAGACTCACAAATGGCCATGAAAGCCAATAAATTATAGTCAAAATTCATGTTGTTCCCCTACGTAATGAGAGCCTTGGAGTAGGTTACAAGCATCTATAAAAAAAAATAGAGAAAACAAATGCAAAATGTTAATGCTTAGAGAATCACATCAAATTGGTTGATAAAATGGCATGGAAATATGCATTTTCATGGAAAAAAGAAGAGTGCCTCATGGACTTAATGAATGAGGGATACATGCACTGTATTCCATGAAATGTGAAATTAGAAATGATGCACACAACTTATTTTTCAACATGCTTGCCTACAATATCTTGGTGAAAATTTGAAGAAAACAAAATCAAAGAAATGGGAAACAAATGTATCTTGAAAAAATAAATATGCTTGCAAAATCCATTTCATGACCATTTTGAAATCATTTCATTTAGTTCCTTAGATATGACATCTCTTTGAGGTATTATGTCAAATAAATCAGATGCATTGTCTATGATTCCACATTTTAGATGCATTTGTGCAAGAGCATTTCCAAAAATGACATTGAGGAAAAAAACTTCCTAAATCTTGTGAACATTGCATTTTGTGAGACAACGCCAATTTGAAGCATTCTATCAAATGAGAATTTATGTTACTTGCTTTGTTTGAGGTAAGCTAACCAAAGAGCACTATGTGTTTACTCTTTATACCTCTACTTCAATTCTTCTATAGTTTCTTCTTGTGCGTTGGGAAACCCTTGTATAAATCTCATTTTACAATTGTAAATGAACAAGAATTCATTTTATTTGCATTTCTATGTTTGCCTAGTTTTTTATCAACAAGTTTTCTTTTTCTTTCCCAACCAGGTCCATACTATGTTTTGTAGGATCAACTAATTTTTTCACAAATACCCCATTTTTTAGGATCATGTGAAAATTTTACAATGAGAGCTTCTGATGGAGCATTAGATTCAACCTGTTATTAATACATTAAACTGTCTATGGTACTTGGAAGGAAAACATTTACATATTAGGTTCTTTACATATCATATTGTAATATTCTATGATGTTATGAATTTGATAGAGAATTAGTTTTAAAATATAAATGTGCATCTCCAATTTCAAATATGGATGTTACAATTTACTGTTTATAGGAATTGCCTTGAATTGTTCAGAATAACACATTGAAAAACTTGGTTCGATCGAATCTTACATTTCTAAAGGCTATTCAAGTATGTCACATAGAGAAAGAAAGCCTCGGGAGGCTTCCAAAGATATATGGCATTAATTTCAGCCTTAAGAAAGCTAATTTTAAAATGTAGATAAACTCTATTTTGTTATATAGTGACTCATTACAATAAATTTTTTATTCATTTGCTTCCACATGTTGGATTATTATTACCAAATTTTAAGTAAAAGTGTATTGATGTGTGTAGTCTTATAATATGTAATATTTATGTGCTCTAGTTTAGATGAAACATAGTGAAAGTGGAAGCTTTTTGGGCATTGAGTATTCATTTTTGTGAGCCATACTTTTACATCATTCTATGTAGTCTTTCTTTGTTAATGTTAAAGTTATTTCTATTCATATCAAGTTCTCTCATTCACCAATATTATAGAAGCTAAACGTAAAGCCACTTACCATGGCTTTATCGCTACAAAATCATGAAAACTATTGGAAATATTGTTGTAGCTTCAATAGCAAGCATCCTTTCATGTTAAATCAAAATATTATTTTTTCCTTATGTTTTTTTCTTTCATTTTGTTGGTAGGTTTTATCAAATCACAACTTGTAACTAAATGTAACACATCTTTCATCTATCATTGTAACATGTATATTGGTTTACAAGGGTTTTGATGGTGCATGTAACAAAATATTTCCTGACATTTATAGGTTGTAGCATATGGACAATTATAATGAAAATAGTCAATGAGGCACTTCACCATTTGAACTTGCACAATAGGAAAGTCGAAGAAGTCAATAACACTATGCACATCATAAAGATGAGATAACTACCCATAGATGTGCTAGAAAACTAGACCAAGCTCTAGTTGTTGTTGGCATAAAGAAATGGTAACTGGTAAGCCTGCTATCAGTAACAGTATTGTCATTGATTGGAAAAAGTGGATAGAGATTTGTCATCTCTCTATAGTCCTAAGATCTAAGGAGATCTATATGAAATGAGGCTAGTTTGGAAATCAGTGACAACATGCAATAAAGAAAAGACTGTAATCAAGAGCAATGAGTCAGTACACAAAGCATCAACAACCGAGCAATGTATATAGTCAAGGAATGAAATATTTATCTGTCAAACGAGGACCAAGGTAAAACTGATGTAGACATACATAGAGAAAGTAAGAGTACAAACTGGTGTCAATAACACAACCGAGGAATGTGCGACTGGTAAAGTAAAGGAAGGGATAGTGACAGGTCAAATACTCTTACCTATTCGCAACATGAGGATCTCAACTGATCTAGTAATGACTCTAGTATGAATCGAGGAAGTCATAGTCAACTATTTGTTTCAACCAACTCTTTGACTGAGATTTTCTGCACTAAATCCAGAGGACTTTGAGTTAACATGGTGATTGGTTTGAGGCGCGTCTAAAGGTTTTAAAGCTGGGATCTGTGGCTTTAAAACAAAGATTTATCTCTTATGAAGGAAAGGTGATTGACACACATCTATTGTTTTCTTCATAAAGTAGCTAAAGCAAGAGCATGCATAAGATGTTTCCTCTATGATTGATACTTCACTGAGTGATGTATCCGAAAGAGATCTAAAGTTAGGTCATGAATGAGAGGTGCAACTAGGATAAGAACTCTATATATTCTTCTACCTATTGAGAATATGAGTTGCCTTCATTCTGCCAAAGAAAAGAGTGAACCTGAAAGCCTAAAAGAAGCTAGGGAAAATTGAGAAGAGAAGAAGAGAGAAAGAAGAGTGTGAAGAGAAGCATAATAGTAGAGGAGAACACACCTGCGGTGACCAGTGATGCTTTTCAATTGAGCACAAATAGAGATCTTACCAGGCTATGCAAAGACACTTGTAAAAGGTCCATCCTTCTATTGTTTTCTAGCAATTACAATAGTTAAATCCCAACATTTGGGTGGACTCTAATAGGTCCCTTGTATCAAATCCCTTAACTAGGTGACATCTTTCAAAGGTGTTCTAAATCCTCTAACCAAGCAGGCACTAACTGACCTTATTGTAACAAATCCCTTAACTGGGTCGCATCTAATAGTGCGTTGTAATCCTTTAATCAGGAAGGCTCCTAACAAGGCATACTCTAGAAGAGTATAGAATTTGTGAGGTCTCCTCACACTATATTTTTCACCCTAATTGGGTTTCCATGTGATAAATCTGGTGTCTCTGTGTGATTATTTTCTTGCTATTATTTTATGCTTGAATCTGTTTGGCTTACAGTTATAAGTATACTTTACCAGATTTGAAGAGAGAAAAGTTTTAGAGGTGTTGATTCACCCCTCCCCTCTTAGCACCAGTTGGGACTGTCAATTGGTATCAGAGCCACGTCTTATTTTATTTACTGCTTAACTACATAAAGAAAAAGTCAAGATGATGAGAAAGGAAGGACCAAAGTTTTCAAAGGAAAACTTTACTTTGTGGTGTAGCAGAATGAAGCTGTATATGAAGACCATCGAAGATCAATACTGGAATCATGTGACCACTGATTACACTGAACCCTCTAGAATTCTAACACTTGATGAATAGAAGATCAAGTCTGAGCACATAGTTGCTATGGATATGATAGCCAGCACACTACCTGATTATGTATATGCTGAGATAGAACATCTTGATTCTGCCTTCAAAATGTGGGCCAAGTTGCAAGTAGTTTATGGAGGAGACCCAAATGTTCAAAGAGCCAAGGTTGAAAGCCTTAGAGGAAAGTATGATAACATGAGGATGAATGAAGGAGAAGACATTGAGCAATACAACAACTGAATCAAAGAGGTGATCAAATCCATCAAAAGTGTTGGAGGGAAGCTCAGTGAAGAGGAGGTGGTTAGCAAAATACTAAGAACTCTCAGACCTCAGTATGCCATCAAGATCTCTACTATTCAAGAGCTCAGATCAGTGACCAAAGATCAAGTCACCCTAGACTCCCTAATTAGTAAGTTAGTTGCCTTTTAATTAAGTAATTTTGATAATATCTTACCCATTCAGGAAGTAGCATTTAAGTCCTTTGTCAATATCTCTTCCACCAAAAAGAGAAGAGAAATTGGTAACTTCTCTACCGATAAGATTAGTAATCTTGTTGAGAATCTACTCTTAGAAGAGATGGAGCAAGATGAGTTTGAAGCACTCATTGCTAGGAGATTCCCCAGAGGAAAAGGGAAGTACAAAGGTAAGCTTCCTTTGAAATGCTTCTCTTGCAACAAGATAGGACATATTGTTGCAAGATGTCCAGATAATGATAATAAAGATAATAGAGACCGGTTCAGAAGCAAAGAAAAGAAGGAATGCTATCTTGTAGAGGAAGGAGTCACAGATAATGAATCTGAAGACTCTGAGGATCTAGAAATTGCATTTATTGCAATAAAATAGGAGAGGCCATTGGTAAGTGAAATGACACTCATATCAAGATCTCATCAGCATGATGACTGGATCATTGACAGTGGCTACACTCACCACATGACCGGTGACAAGAACAAGTTTATCAACTTGGAGCTCAACAATAGCGGATCAGTAACCTTTGGAAATAATGCTCCATGTGCCATTAAAGGAAAAGGTTCTATTGCACTCTATAATAGTGTTATCTATGAATATGTGTACTAGGTTGAAGGACTCAAGTACAATTTAATGAGTGTTGCACAACTGAATAATAAAGGATTCATATTGGAATTCAGACAAGATTCCTATATAGTCAAAAATTAGTCTGGAACCCATGTTGCAACTGGTAGACAGAGCAAAGGTAATCTATTCTACCTAGACTTAATGGAAGGAGATTGTCCAATAGCTTCAGTCAAAGGAGAATCAAGAAAAATCTATCTTATCCCCAGAGAAGACAATAGTTGGTTATGACACAAGACACTCTACCACATAAACTTTGACAGTATTGCCAAGGTGATTAAAAAGAAATCGACTAGAGGACTCCCTAAGATTACAAAACCTATCAGTGGTGTTTGTAAATATTGTCAGTTAGGAAAACTGACAGGAACAAGTTTCAACAGCAAATCTTTTTCTGCTGAAAATGTTCTAGATCTTGTACACACATATTTGTGTAGACCAATGAAGACAAAAGAGCTATTATGGAGACCAGTACTTCATGCTCTTTGTAGATGACTTCTCAAGAATAATATGGACACTCTTTCTTAGAGATAAATCAAAGTCCTTCCACATGTTCAAAATCTATAAGGCTAGAGTGGAAAAGGAAACCGGTAAAAGCTTGAAGTGTCTGAGATCAGATAAAGGAGGTGAATACACCTCTCAAGAGTTCACTCACTATTGTGAGGAACATAGAATAAAAAGATAGCTATTTTCACCAAGGACTCCTCAACAAATTAAATGGAGTAGCATAAAGAAGAAACAAGACTTTGATTGACTATGCTAGAACCTTGCTGATTCAGAAGGATCTTCCTCATCACTTCTAGAGAGAAACCATCAGAACTGCTTTCTACACACTAAACTGAGTTCAAGTCAAAAAGGGAATTGATAAGACTCCTTATGAATTATGGTTCAAACATACTCCTAGTGTAGGTTACTTCAAAATCTATGGTAGTGAATGTTACATCAAAAGAGATATGTACTTTGGGAAGTTTGATTCCAAAAGTGATGAAGGAACATTTTTGGGTTACTCTAACAAAAGTAAGGCCTACTGGTGTTTGAACAAGAGAAAAAGAAAAATAATTGAAAGCATCAATATAAAATTTGATGAATCTTCAGAACTGATTAAGAAGACCAGTCATAATGATCATGACAATCTTGAAGGTCAAATTGAAGGAAATTCCTCTGGTTCAATGAAGTAGAACCTAAAGATGAAAGAGAACACCATATAAACATACATCTGGTGCAGGAGACTGTATCTAAATCTCAGGATGGTGAACAAGAATATGTTTAGAACCATGATGAAGAAGTTGCTCAACCGGAAGAGCCTAACCAGGAACAGCGACCGGTTCTCCCAAGGTATGTCACATATCATTCCACTGACAACATTATTGGTGACAAACGTGCTAATGTCTTAACTAGGAAAAAGACCAAAGAGAATATCTATTTACTTTCCTGTATAGAGCCTAAATCCACAAGGGAAGCACTAGAAGATGAAAACTGGGTCAAAGCCATGGAAGAAGAAATTGAACAAATTGAAAAGAATGACACATGGGAGCTTGTGCCATGACCAAAAGACAAGAATTTCATAGGGACCAAGTGGGTCTATAGGAACAAGTTGAATGAGGAAGGGAAAGTAATAAGAAATAAGACAAGACTGATCTGCAAAGGGTATGCCTAGGAAGTTGGACTGGATTATGGAGAAACTTTTGCACTAGTGGCCAGATTGGAAGGAGTGAGAATTCTTCTTGCATATGCTACTCACAAAAGATTCAAATTATATCAGATGGCTGTCAAGTCTACATTCCTAAATGAAATACTAGAAGAGGAAGTCTATATTGAGCAACCAGAAGGCTTCACATCTGCACAAGATGGTGGTATGGTCTGTAAGCTGAAAAAGGCTCTTTATGGGCTTAAGAAAGCTCCAAAGGCTTGGTATGAGATATTGCATTCATACCCTCTGACCATAGGATTCATGTAAAGAACCTGCTTGGCTCTTTAATGTAACTCAAACTTCTCAGAATAATTCTAAAATTATCTTTTTGTTTTGTGTTTCAATTTAAATAACAACTCATATTTTATTTGTGTAAAATTCAAATAACAACATGTTAAATATCAAATTCTGGGAAATTGGTAATTTGCTAATCAACCAAATTTTATTGAAACATATCAAAATCAAATAAATATAGCACCTTATTCTTGTGCAGCTGCAACTAAGGAATTCTAGAACTATATTTCTTATTCATCATTATCAATGGAAATCCTCCTTATTCCTATGCAGCTGCAACCACAAATTCTGAAACATAACTCTTTTTAATATCTCCAATGTGGATCCTTGTGTAGTTGTAGGTCTTCAATCCACGCCCAAGTTTCACCAATCCGCCAACAATATAACCAATGTCTGCAAACATCCAACCAAGGGAAACGATCTTAGTTTGCAAACTCACACGACCTAACAATGCTCCAACATAATGATGTGTACGGTCTTCCTAACATTATACGACTGCTCAATTACTTACATCTACAATCTTTAATTACAGCATGTTAAACGACACAATTCATTGGTATTCTACCCAACTCAAAGTGCAACCTTCTCCAAGAGAAATTCTCATTTCTCTGAGAAATGAACCGTACAAACCCTCAGAATTCCATTATTCAAACCTTCTCCAAATTCATTCAAAGTTGATAATCAATAGCATGCCCAAAACACAAGTCCTTGGCTCTATAAATAATACCACAAGAAATCTTCAAACACACAACTCCATTGAAGCTTCAAATAGATGTTTTTCACTAAAGAGTCTTCTCCCATACACTTTCGAAATAATAGACCATTAAAGCCATTAAAGCCTCTTATTTAATAAAGTCAAGCTTATAATAAAAAACATGAGAAATGTGATGAACTCCCACTTGAAGTCTGAAGAGCACAACCAGACCCCAACTGCCTTACCTAAAATAGAAACTGGACCCCAAACTAACTTACTATAAATAGCAAGTCTATAAATAGAAAGTATGTCACAAAGATCCCTTAAACACACCATCAACTCACAGGGATCGCATTAATGAGCTGACAATACCAACACCAGTACTTGCTAAAAAGGGGACATCACAGTCCTCCCTCCCCAAGATTGCTTGTCCTCAAGCAATCGCAATCTAGGGTGCTACAAAATATCTTGACTCCCAAGTAGCATCCTCTGCTAGTAAGCCCTACCACTTAACCAGAAATTCCTAAATGACTCGCCTGTGCAAATGTCTCTCTCTAGTATCCAAAATGGCTTCAAGAATCAACTCCAATTTCCCCTCATCGTCCAATGGAGGTAAAATAGAAGAAGGAATAACATGCCTTCCCAATGCCTTCTTAAGACGTGATACATGGAATACATTGTGCACCCTACTATTAGCAAGCAAATCAAGCTCATATGCAACCTCACCAACCCGTTTGACCACACAAAAGGGACCATAATATCGAGGCTTGAGTTTTTCAGCCCCGCTCCTTTGAATAGATGACTACCTATAAGGTTGCAACATCAAATACACCATATCCCCTACCTCAAAGGAATGAGCTACCCTCCTCTAATCAGCATACTACTTCTGTTGATTTTGAGCTTGTCGTATATTATCATGTAGAGTACCCAAAACATCCTAACTATCCTGTAACAAATCCCCTACACTAGTAACTCTTCTATCTATGGGTGGTAGCTAGTACTAGGAGTTAGTTCTGTACCACGTAACCTGAACAACTCCTACCAAAAATGACTCATAAACCATCTATCTCAGTCACTCATAATATTCTACGGTAACCCATGCAATCTGAAAATATCCCTGAAAAATAGCTCTGCCACCTAAACTATTGAAAAAGTAGTAGTAATCGGAAAGAAATGAGAAAATTTTGTGAGCCGATCCACTACCACATAAATACAATCTTTGCCTTGGGCTTTAGGCAATCCCACAATGAAGTCCATAGAAATACATTCCCACTTCCATTCAGGAATGAGAAGTGGTTACAATAAACCCGCAGGATATGTGTGCTCCTGCTTGTTCTGTTGACAAATAAAACATTCTTTGACATATCTCTGAACATCATGTTTAAGCCCCCTCCATGAAAAATGCTCACGCACCTGCCTATAGGTTTTAAAGAAACCTAGGTGCCCTGCTAAAGAAGAATCATGAAAGGCTCTCAACACCAACTGTATAGTGCTTGAACCAACAACCAACCAAACCCTACCCTTGTAAATGATCAACTCATTCACAAGAGCATACCTATCATCCAAGAAGGTCCCATCAAGAAAATCAGTAGCCCACTGATCCTTAGCATAATCAGTGATAATCAAATGTTTCCAATCTTTAGAAAACCCTGTCAAAGCACACAAGTGTGGTCTCCTAGAGAGAGCATCAACAACTACATTATGTGTCCCCTTGATGTAAGTAATATCAAAATCATAAGACTGAAGTTTGTTGACCCATTTCTATTGCCACTCATTCAAATCACGCTATCCCAAGAAATATTTCAGACTATCATGATTGGTTTTGATATAGAATTTGTTGCCAACCAAATATTGTCTGAACTTAGCCAAAGAATGCATAATGGCTAACATTTCCTTGTCATAAACACTGAAAGCCCTCTCAAGATCCCTGAGCTTCCTACTCTCATACACAATAGGATGACAGTCCTGTGAAAGTACTACACCAATTCCTTTGCTTGATGCATCATAATGCAAATCAAAAGGTTTGGAGAAATCTGGCATAGCCAAAACCGAGCAGAAAGTCATAATCAATTTGAACTTCTCAAAACACTCCTGTGCCTGAGGATTCCACTAGAAAGCACCCTTATGAGTCAGATCAGTAAGGGGAGCTGCATGTTGAGAAAATCAAGCAATGAATCTTCGGTAAAAAGCACATAGACCAATAAACCCTATGAGACGAGTCAAACTCTCTGGAACTAGCCAATCAAGAATAGCGTGAACTTTATCTAGGTCCATACGAACTCCCTCTACGCTAATAATATGCCCCAGATATAATAATTCAAACATTCCCAAAGCACACTTAGACTCCTTAGCAAACAAGGAAGCCTCAGCTAAAATACCTAGCACGGTGTCCAAATGAATCAGGTGATCCTCCCACATCCTGCTATAAACCAAAATATCATTAAAAAAACCAACACAAACTTCCTCAACTGCCTGTGGAAGACCTTGTTCATGGTAGACTAAAATGTTGTTGGAGTGTTAGTCAACCCAAAAGGCATGACCAGACTCAAAGTGTCCACAATGGCATCTGAAGGATGTCTTCTCTATATCTTCTTCCTGAACCTGAATCTGATGGTATCTGTATCTCAAATCTATCTTAGAAAAGAAGGTGGCTCCATGCAATTCATCAATAATCTCATCAATACGAGGAATAGGATACATGTTCTTAATTGTTTTTTGATTCAGCATTCTATAATCAATACACATCCTCGTGGTGCCATCCTTCTTCTTCACCAATACCACTAATGAAGCAAAAGGGGACTTACTTGGCCTGATGTGACCCATAAAGAGCATCTCTTGAATAGTCTTCTCTATCTCATCTTTCATACACTTGGGATATCAGTAAGGAGTGATCATGATGGGCTTAGTACCCCCCTCTAACTTGATAATACGCTCTATGCCTCTGTCGGGTGGTTTTCCATGTGGTAAATCACTAAACACTTTGGAGTGTTTAACCAAAAGTTCTTGTATATCAGGCTGATAAGCTGGTTTCACAGCCTCCTCAAGTGTGGGTAACATCCTATAATCTATTGCCCATTGCACTACATCATGATTAATAAGACGCTGCATATGTCTGAGTGTAATTGTTTTCAGGTTCTCTTCTTTGATGGCTTTGAGAATATGCTTCTTCCCATCCACCTCAAAACTCATTTCCATATCCTTAAGGCTGAGATAAAAAGCCTCAATGGAATGCAACCAACTCATGCCTAGAACCAATTTTGTACCACCCATATTAACCACATAAAAATCAGATTTAAAGTCATAATTATTTAACCTGAGGGGTAGATTCAGAATCATTTGGTCACACTTAAGAGTGTAACCATCAACAACCTTGACACTAATTCCTTCAAAGTCTTCAGTCAGCAAACCTCTCCTGGATACTAATTTTGAATCAATAAAGTTATGTGTAGTTCCTATATCCAATAAGGCAATGACACGTTGCCCTGCTAAGAGCCCACGTAATCTTAAGGATCCCTCCTTTTGCATGCTAGAAAGATAAACCACCTTAAGCTTAGGGTCGTCACTAGTTCTCTTTTTTGTAGTCATTCCTTCATTATTCCTTTCTTCATTGTCAGTCTGTTGTCCTGAAAAATCAAACATATACTCATCCTCATAAAACCATTCCATAAGCCTATTTCTACCTTTAGGCCTCAAGGTACATTCATGTTTCTCATCATAGGGGCCCCTGCAATAAAAACATAACCTCTTTCTTCTCAAATCATTAAGAGATTCTTGATCTAGAGGTCCTATCATAGGTCATTTTGAATCTGGTCCATCTTCTTTCTTTGGAGCAACACTATTATCTTGTGAAGAATCGAACAGTCTTGAAGGGAATTGAGTGTGTGGAGCTGGAAACTCTAAGTTCCTCACCTTTTTCATGGTTGCCTACAAGGAAGGGGGGTCAAAAGACTTAACCCATCCTTTGAGAGATTCAATTAATCCTTGTGTAAACAACATCACCCGTCTTCTCTCAGAAATATCATAAACCATCACTGAAACCTTCTAAAACTCATTAATAAAAGTCTCCAAACTACTAGACTGCCTGAGTTGAGCCAAATCATGAAAATACAATTCAGGATCTTTCCTGTCAAATCTCTCAACTAGATTATGCTCAAATTCCTGATAAGTTCTTATCTGATCATGTTGTAGAGAAACAAGACCATGATACCACCAGTCATGAGCAACTCCATCTAAATGCAATACAACAAACCGAATAATGTCCTCTTTAGACATAGGATGCAATGCAATATATGTATCCAACTTATGGATTCAGGCCCTAACTGTCATCTTTCCACTGCCATCAAAATGGGTCATGGTCAGTTTACTGGTTGCTTGTTTGAGTTCAGTTTGTCTAGACCTCTGCCTCATATCTGGACCAGGCCTGCCTCTGGAATGCTCTCTTTTTTTAGTCAGGAACCTATCAAAGTTCAAATTCCTCTTTATGGCTTTAGGAAATGCATCCCATTCAACATAGTGAGCTACAATGTCATCAACAAAAGGAGCTGGTTCAGAATCAACACTAATTGTGTCCTCTTCAAGTCTTAAGAATGTAGGAGGTAATGGCCTATCATGTGTGCTTGTAGGATCAACTCTGGTCTCCTGTCTATCCACAATCCTGGATCTGTGTGAACCAACTGATGCACCTCTAGTGCCCCTGTCACAATCTCCTGGTATATTCATGCACTGCAAGGAGTCAGATAATTGTTGCAACACATTTGCAACATGGTGTTGTCCATCTGCAATATTTTTGAAAGTATCTCTGGCTTCCCTATCCATATCATTACCAATATTATCTATATCCCTATTACTTGTGTGATCAACTTGCAAACCCTGTTCACTCCCTTCAGGAGGTGCTGAAGCTCTGCCCCTGCAGGAATAATGCATGCCTAGTACAAATATTTCTGCCATAGCTAGGCCCAAAACTTAGGCTGGCAGGATCAGTGCTCTAATACCACTGTAAAGATCCTGCTTGGCTCTTTAATGCAACTCAAACTTCTTGGAACAATTCTAAAATTATCTTGTTGTTTTGTGTTTCAATTTAAATAACAACTCATATTTTATTTGTGTAAAATTCAAATAACAACATATTAAATATCAAATTCCAGGAAATTGGTAATTTGCTAATCAACCAAATTTTATTGAAACATATTGAAATCAAACAAATAGAGTACCTTATTCTTGTGCGGTTGCAATTAAGAAATTCAGGAATCAAATTTCTTATTCATTATTATCAATGGAAATCCTCCTTATTCCTATGTGGCTGCAACCATGAATTATGGAACATAATTCTTTTTTAATATCTCCAACGTGGATCCTTGTGTAGCTGTAGGTCTTCAATCCATGCCCAAGTTTCACCAATCTGCCAACAATATAACCAATGTCTGCAAATGTCCAGCTAGGGGAAATGATCTCAGTTTGCAGACTCATGCGGCATGGTAATGCTCCAACATAATGATGTGTATGGTCTTCCTAACACCGTACGACCCCTCAATTACTTACGTATGTAGTCTTTAATCACAACATGTCAAACAACATAATTCATTGGTGTTCTACCCAACTCAAAGTGCAACCTTCTCCAAGAGAAATTCTCATTTCTCTGAGAACCAAACCATACAAACCCTCAGAACTCCATTATTCGAACCTTCTCCAAATTCATTCAAAGTCGATAATCAATAGCATGCCCAAAACATAAGTCCTTGGCTCTATAAATAATACCATAAGGAGTCTTCAAACACACAACTCCATTGAAGCTTCAATAGACATTTTTCACTAAAGAGTCTTCTCCCATACACTTTTGAAATAATAGACCATTAAAGCCATTAAAGCCTCTTATTTAATAAAGTCAAGCTTATAATAAAAGAACATGAGAAATGTGATGAAATCCCACTTGAAGTCTGAAGAGCACAACCAGACCCCAACTGCCTTACCCAAAATAGAAACTGAGCCCCAAACTGACTTACTATAAATAGCAAGTCTATAAATAGAAAGTGTATCACAGAGATCCCTTAAACACACTATCAGCTCACAGGGATAGCATTGATGAGTTGACAATACCAACACTAGTACCTGCTAAAAAGGGGACATCACAATTCACAAGGACCAGGGACAACAACAACATTTATCTCAAGACCAAAAAATATGGAAATTTGATTGCTGAGATCTTTGTGGACGACATCATCTTTGTAGGAGATGCCAGGATGAGCAAAGCCTTTGCTGAAGAAATGAAGAAAGAATTTGAGATGTCTATGATAGGCGCTATAAAATTCTTCATTGGACTATAGGTCCATCAACTAAAAGAAGGTATATTTATCTCTCAGTCCAAGTATATAAAAGAAATTCTTAAGACTTTTGGACTTGAAGAATCTAAATCGGTTAGAACCCCAATAATAAATAACCTCAAGTTATCAAAGGAGGATGATGCAAAAGAATTAAATGAAACAATGTATCGGTCCATAATAGGAAAATTACAGTATGTTGTTCACAGTAGACCAGACATTGCACATGTGGTTGGCATAGTGGCAATATTCTCTACTAATCCTAAAGAGACACATTTGATAGCAGTGAAGAGAATCTTCAGATATCTAAAGGGAACTGAGGAATATGGCTTCTAGTTTCCACACAAGGGAGTATTCAAAGTAAAAGTATACACTGATGCAAACTGGGCTGGCAACATTGATGAAAGAAAGAGCACAAGTGGTGGTGCATTCTTTCTCGGTGGAAGAATTGTTTCTTGGACAAGTAAGAAACAAAATTGCATTTCACAATCTACTATAGAGGTTGAATATGTTGCTGTAGCAATCAATTGCACACGAGTAATCTGGATCAAACAACTTCTGGAAGGAATCAAAGAACAGATACCTGAACCAATAACTATCTATTGTGATAGTACCAGTACAATTAACGTATCCAAGAACCCTATCATGCACTCCAAGACAAAGCACATTGGCATCAAGTATCATTACTTGAGAGAATTGGTACAAGACAAGGAGGTGAGATTGGACTATGTTCCCACAGAGGAACAAATTGATGATATCTTCACAAAGCCATTACCAAATAGTACTTTTGAGTATCTCATAAGTAAACTAGGGTTGATACCCCTTCATGATCTTCAGTAATCCTGTAAAGGAGATCATTAGTTCATTATGCTTCAATAAAGGGTTACACCTCATCTTTTCTAGACTGATGAAAAGGATTGTTGCTCGTAGGGGGAGCAGATCAAATAAAGGTAGTCTCTTCAGACTAGCTTTGGCATTATTGTCAAAAAAGGGGGAGAGTTTGGCAATAACGGGTAGTTAAACTGACAATGGTAGTAGCAGTGATACAGAGATGCAAGTACAAAAAATTGGTGATATGATAATGATATGATTTCCCATCAAGTTTTTTCCATATCAATGCCAAAGGGGGAGATTGTTGGCATAAAGAAATGGTAATCGATAAGCCTGCTACCAATAACAGTATTGTCATTGATTGGAAAAAGTGGATAGAGATTTGTCATCTCTCTATAGTCCTAAGATCTAAGGAGATCTGTATGAAACGAGGCTAGTTTGGCAACCAGTGACAACATGCAAGAAAGAAAAGATTGTAATCAAGAGCAATCGGTCAGTACACAAAGCATCAACAATCGGGCAATTTATATAGTCAATGAATGAAAGATTTATCTGTCAAACGAGGACCAGGATAAAACTGGTGTAGACATGCACAAAGAAAGTAAGAGTACAAACCGATGTTAATAACACAACCAAGGAATGCGCGACTGGTAAAGTAAAGGAAGGGACAGTGAAAGGTCAAAGGCTCTTACCTATTCGCAACATGAGGATCTCAACCGATCTAGTGATGACTCTGGTATGAACCGAGGAAGTCATAGTCAACTATCTATTTCAACCAACTCTTTGACTGAGATTTTTTGCACTAAATCTAGAGGACTTTGAGTTAACATGGTGATCAGTTTGAGGCACGTCTGAAGGTTTTAAAGTCGGGATCTATGGCTTTAAAATAGAGTTATCTCTTATGAAGGAAAGGTGATTGACACACATCTATTGTTTTCTTCATAAAGCAGATAAAGCAAGAGCATGCATTAGATGTTTCCTCTGTGAACTGATACTTCACTGAGTGATGTATCCAAAAGAGATCTGAAGTCAAGTCATGCATGAGAGGTGCAATTAGGGTAAGAACTCTATTATTCTTCTACCTATTGAGAATATGAGTTGCCTTCATTTTGCCAAAGAAAAGAGTGAACCTGAAAGCCTAAAAGAAGCTAGGGAAAATTGAGAAGAGAAGAAGAGAGAAAGAAGAGTGTGCAGAGAAGCACAATAGTAGAGGAGAACACACCTGTGGCGACCGATGATGCTTCTCAGTTGAGCACAAATAGAGATCTTATTGGGCTATGCAAATCCACTTGTAAAAGGTCAATCCTTCTATTATTTTCTAGCAATTACAATAGTTAAATCCCAATATTTGGGTGGACTCTAACAAGTCCCTTGTATCAAATCTCTTAACTGGGTGATATCTTCCAAAGGTGTTCTAAGTCCTCTAACCAAGCAGGAACTAATCGACCTTATTGTAACAAATCCCTTAACCAGGTCACATCTAACAGTGCATTGTAATCTTTTAACCAGGAGGCTCCTAACAGGGCATACTCCAGAAGAGTGCAGAATTTGTGAGGTCTCCTCACACCGTGGTTTTCACCCTAATCAAGTTTTCACATGATAAATCTGGTGTCTTTGTGTGATTGTTTGCTTGCTGTTATTTTATGCTTGAATCTGTTTGGCTTACAGTTATAAGTATACTTCACTAGATTCAAAGAGAGAAAAGTTTTAGAGGTGTTGATTCACCCCTCCCCTCAAAGCACTGTTTGGGACTATCAGTTGCCTCACAACATATAGAAGCACAAAGGCTATAAAAATATAGGGCTAGCCAAAATTACTGTGCTCGACGCAGAGAAGAGATAAATTCACAGAAATAAGCTACACATTTAGAGATTCATCCATTCGAATCTCAACAAACCTCATTAGAAAAAAAGAAGGAACAAATGAGCAAGAGTCACCCATAAAATTGACTACACAACAATAACTAATCAATTTTGACAGAGGGATTGATGCATTGTCCAACTTTCAAACCTGCACTATATGCAAAGAATGTTACCAAAGCATGCTCTTTCAATCATCAAACCCTACTCCCACTTGTAAAATATGCTTTAACAAGAAAGGCATACATTGATCCTCATCCCTAAATAACATAGATTTAGGATAACAACCTGTTATCCTAAAAATATTGATGTAGGTGGAGGAAATGATCATTGCAAGAGTGAACCTAGTATTACAAGTAACTTAGAACTTTGGAGGCCAATATAAATACCATGGTCACACAATAGGCTTTTCACAAGACATAAAGAACATTATAAAGGTGATTCCATGTAGAATACAAGAATTAGATGTACTCACAGTATAGAGATTGCACATGCAAGGGCATTATCACAACTATTACATGAGTAGAAATCACATAAGAGATGCATTACAATACAAGGTCAAATATGACCCGTACTATAACAATGTTACCATTTATGTTGAATATCTAGTAGAGATCCCTGAAATAAGAACATATATTTCAAGCATACATAATAGCATTGAAACATATGAAGACATGGTGGCACCAAACAACAAAAATGACATTGATGAAGAGCCAAATTAAAATAACACAACATATACATCATCATTTATGTCTAGACAACCAAAAATATATCATGAACTATTATTGAGAAAACACTAGAACTTGACGATGACATAGACAACATAATGAGTTGGCTTGAAATAGACTCTTCTCCAATGCATGAATACAACACTGAGGATTTACTCGATATGGAATTTTCCAATCTCTTCCCAAATGGATCTACACAATACATGTAGCCATGACTTAGGAAAGTGAAAATCCATGACTTTGCACTACACTTGATGAGGTTCCACGACCATAGGTTTGAAAGGCATCCTTTCTTTTGATATTAAACATCTTCAATCTCATGGTGCAAGATTGGATCCAAGCACTTTCAATTGTATTCATCAAAATAAATACAAAAGGACCATTGAAAATCTTTGTGCACACCTTACAAATCTACCAAACACCACCTAGACACACAACTTGTTGAGGAGCTCATGCACTTTAGATCTTAGATCAAAGGTACAAAACCATATTGGAACAAGTGTCATGTGGTGTTAACAAACATGATCAACCAAATAGGATCACCCACTCTATTCTTCACATTAAGTGCAACAGACACAAAGTGGTTGGATATACATTGATTACTCTGAAATGACACGCTGGTCAGGATGTTGTTGAATAGATAATGTTTTGAAAACATAATCAATAATCCCCATACCACAACATTGTACTTATACCAATGGCTTACAATCTTCTATGAGGAAGTGATTGAAAAGATCCTTGGTGCAGAAGACTTCTAGCATTGGTATGAGTGGCAACACAGAGGTACTACACATGTGCATGGGTTTCTCTAGGTCCAAAATGCACCAGATATGGATAAACTTGATTAGAAAAATGATGAAAAACTTGAAAGAGAATGAACATTTTTTGGAACTCTCATGATGCATCACGTAGAAATAACACAATGTTTCTATGTCCACTAGATGTTTCATGCTTGTAGGATACATATGAGATATTTGTTGCATATCCTACTAATGAATGCAAAGAATCGATTAACTGTGTCTAGAGGCATGCAAAATGTAGAGAGGTCACATGCTTGCGAAAGAACCAAGGAAAAATCAAATTTTGATAGAAAGCTCCATGGAAAGAACAAAATAACTCCACCTTATCATGTGATAATGGTAGGAAAAAAACATGTGAACTTGCAAGAAATGATGACATGCTAATATTACACAATTGAGAAATATTATTGATATGGGGAGCCAACATAGATTGCCAACCTATTACTTGTCAAACTCTTGTTCTCAAATGTATTGCTAAGCATGCATCAAAAGTGGAAAAAACATCTTAAACTTACACTAATATGTTAAAAAGAATATTTGCAACCCAACAAGAAGACAACCCAACTCTCACAACACATTGAAAATTCATCACAAAGATTGTAGCCAAGCGTGATATAGGCACACAAGAAACATGTTGCATGCTTAAAAAATTGCCCCTTTTCATTTGCAATCATCATTTCACATCTTTGAATGTTGGATGAAAAATAGTCCAACAAATAACAAAGACAACAAGTGAAAGACAAATACAATCTACCTACTTGCAAACCTACATTAAACAACCTCTAGAGCTTGAGACAATAACACTACTTGAATATACAAGATCTTACTCCTTTATGAGTTATAAACAATGCAAATGGAATGAGAGATAGGTAAAATACATCATCAATGTTTACCAAAAATGCTATAGCATTCTAGATAAAGACTCATATTGCTTCAACATATTCAGTTGGAGCAAGCTACTCTTATATAAACATTTATATGATATTGATAATGATATAGGACTTACTAAAGATTAAAAAATTGCAAATTGGAATCAAATGAATGCAACCATATATGATGTATGGCACACCAACTGCATCACCTTAAAGAAAGTAGCCTCAAAGAACAAGAAGAGAAGATCAATAATGACATAAAAATGCAGAAAATAATAGATGAATGAATGGTGATTGTTTTCACAAATGGGCCCCTCAAATAATAATAGATTAAATGAACTTAAGATGTCAAGTAGATGTAAGTTTGATAATAATAATAGATGGGATTAGATTAGTATACCCCAACATCTACATGAAGTTCTAATACAATTCATAAATGCCAAAAAAAACATGTGTGCAAGGTGAGAACATGTTACCTAACCTTGACACTCTAAGTTATACATTGGCAGCAAAGAAAGAGGTAAAACTCACTATAATTACCAACCATAACATATGATCATCTGCAAAACCATTGTACATGATCATTTAGGGTACAACAGGTACACAAAAATCTTACTTGATTATTTTCATAAGAAACACACTCAATAGTAAGGAATCGCAACAAAAAAGCTAGTTGCTCACACTGGCTCCGATAGGAGTTTTTGCATTCAACATACATGCATCAAATATGCATTTAGTGCTTAGGATTCTCATTAAAAAAATAGAACTATTACAAGGGAAAGCATTGAAAACATTCCAAGAGGAATTAAAGGACATAATACACATCCTTATTGATGAACTGAGCTTTATTGGGCCAAAGCTATTGCTAAAAATAGATAGTAGATTAAGCCAAGCATTTCCTCAAAATCAACAATTGTGCTTCGGTGGAGTCTCCATAATATTGGTCTATGACCTCACCCAATCACCACCTATAATGGACAAGCCTATCTACACATCACATTCTAATGCCAAGACATTGTGGGGGTAGTTCACAACCATTGTCACCTTTTAAACAACGTTATGAAAACAAGGTGAAAGTACAATACAAACACAATTTCATAAACTACTATACAACATACCAAATGCAAAACCAACATAAGGAGATTGGGATCTCTTGGTGATGTACACACACAAATAAATTACATCAAACAAAAAGGAAGAATTTGAAAACTCAATGCACCTATTTGCTACCAATGATTTAGTCAACCTACACAATAGAAGAATGTTGAAACTACTAAACTGTCTAATTGTTATAATTGTAGCAACAAGTATCACAAGTAGAAAAGAATATGCATTTGCTGATGAACGAATTGAAAAATAAAAACTACTTTGCAAAGGTTAATGCATTATACTCACAATGAACATATGGACACAAGTAGGGCTTGTGAGTGGAGCCCTTGGCAAAGTAATTGACATTGTTTACAACCTTGGTTCCAAGCACTTTGATTTTTTGTTGTATGTTACAACAAGTATTGATATTACAATAGGTCACCATAGAACCCAAATGATCCAAAAATAATACTAATAATTCCTCTATCACTAGGCGATCAAAGGAAAATACTGCTCACAATGGCTTTAACCATACACAAATCTTAGGGATTGACCTTACATAAAGCAACAATAGACATTGACAAAACGGAAAGGAAGGGACTGACATTCACAACCATATTCAAGTTAGGCCATTAAATGACCTTCACATTCAACAGATGGCCACCTTCAAGAGATACGTCAAAATGCAAAACAATCCATACACAATCTCCCTCTAACTAATCAAGGTATGCAACTCATCCTTGATTCTCTAGCTTGATAATTTGCCTTCAATTGTTTTCCTCTTATTCCTAACATAAATTTTTTGAATTTTGTGATATTTTGTATTGAGTTCTATTCCATGCTACTGTCCAAAACACCCCATAGAAGGCCCTTTTGTAGTGTTCAACATAAAACCATGTTTATTGAAGATGAATATCATACGTTATGCCTTTTGACTTGCTAATATGCCATCTAATGCAATGACTTTTCCATAGGATTTGAATTGAACATCTCAATTTGTTGAAGAGAGCATAGTAGTAGCAGTGATCGAGCTAGAACCATATCGCTTGGATTGAGAGGCAAACTTCATGGCACATTCAATTTTCTCACTTCGCTTGTTGAGTTTAGTGAGCTTCAATTTCAATAATCAACGATAATTTTTTGCAGTAGCATAGGGGCAAGTATACACACTTTGAAAAGATTGCAGACCATGGAGTTTACCTTTATACCTCACTATTGCATTTGATTGAAAGTTTGTTAAGCCTTTACAACAAATCTATTTTGTGTAGTTCCTATGATAAATGTGCTCCATCTGAATATATTTCTTTGAGGTATTTTGTCAAACAATTCACATGACTTGTCTATAGCTTGACATTTTGCACATGTTTACTAGGGCAGTTGCAACTACTACATTTGATTAAAATGTCATATTTTTTATGCTTTGATGGATGTCCATACCCTATCCTAAAGCTCTTATTTTGGCATAGGCTGTATTGTTTTGACAAGATACAATGTTGTTGGGTTCCTCTGTCTGAGATTTAAATTCAACAAACAATTATTGTCATCCATAATTAATAATTTTGTTCTATTCTATTCCACCAACTCTAACATCACCATTTAATAACCAATATTCGAGAAGAAAATATCCCATCTATCATGTTTACATTTGAATCCTATTCATGTTTTTAGCTGTCAATAATTTTGATTAGGTTTTCTTTTCCCTTTTGTTTGTAAGATTCACATCATTCAGACCTTCCAACTTTCTTCCCAAATTGTCTCGTTCTCTAACATAATACATAGAGCATATGTTGCTATTGAGCTAACAAATGCACTTTGTTGGTGCAAGTGCTGGTTCTTAGTTGAGCAATCCAAATATTTTCTCTCCATTTAATTTTAGCACTCAGATAAACTTTTTCTTAAAGTTCATAAGGTGGATTGAACCTTCTAATATAATCTCATTTTCTAATTATTTTCTTCTTCCACATTAGTGCTTTAAACTTTTCATTCGTATAATCTTTTATGTCTTTATTGAGGTCTGAACATTTGTTTATGCTAATGTCCTACCTATTCATTTATTCATGATTTTGTTTCATCCCTATTTTCTTCTTTCTCAATAACTCTTCATCTTCAATAACCCTAAATCACCCGATAATCTCTCTCTCTCTCTCTGGATAATATCATAACTTGACCACAATGATTACATCTAAAAAGAATATTCCTCCCCTATTAAGAAAATTTCATAGAAAATTGAACATTAAATTTTGGAGCTAAAGTACATATTATTTTGTGTGTAATTTTACACTACATGTTGATGACTAATACATTCATATATCATTGAAGTTTTTTGATCCAGAACTAGACATTGGTGAAGTCACAAACAAGGGGTTTCATCCTTGATATAAAAACTCAACAATAACATTCTAATGAAGTTTGAACCTTGATGAAAAGAACAACAACACCACAACTTAACTATCATACTATGCCAATTTCAACCATGACAACAAGAACAACACCACAACTTAACTATCGCAGTAGACCAATACTAGCCTGTTAAATCCCTTTACATTCCAATAAACTTGGTTAAACAAAATGGATGGGGAAGGTGTCCATTTGGTAGGGTATGTGGTGAAGCTTCTTTTGTATGCTGATGATCTTATTTTAATATAAAAAATAACTCAAGGGTTAAAGGATCATTTAAGGGCTTTAGAGTACTTTTGCCAAGAGATTGGGATGCAGGTGAACATTACCAAAACCAAAATCATGATTTTCTCTTTAAGGAGAAAAGAAAAACATATTATATTCCTTTTTGAAGGCAACCTGTTGTAAATTGTGAAATAATACAAGTATCTCGAGATTGACTTTCATTATAAACTCAGTTGGGAGACATGTAGAGTGAAAATGATACAAGGAGGATGGAAAAACTTGTATTTACTCCAAAATAGATGTAGAACGACTGAACTCTGGGATTGGAAAACCAAGAAGACTATTTTTGGTTTTCTGGTCACATTGGTGGTTCTCTATGACTGCGAGCTTTGGGGTGGCAACATGTCAAACTACGGTTGGAGACAACTAGAGAGAATTCAAAAACACCTAATCAAAAACAATCTCAAAGTTAAGACCTCTGTGCCTTATGATATTCTTTTAGAGGAAGCTGAGACTTTTCCGTTGGAATTATCAACGATAACTCGGTTATTTTTAGCAGAAGCTGAGACTTTTCCATTGGAAGCATCAACAATAACTCGGTTATTCAATTTCTTAAAGAAGGTTGAAAACATGCATGATCAATGCTGGCCAAAAATTGTGAAGGAAGAGGATCTTAACCGTAGAAAGAAAATATGGAAGAAAAATAAAAAGTGGTTGGATAAATGGAACATTAAGCTACATGAGTATCCTAATACAAATGTGGACATAAAAATTTTGTCATAAAGAAGTTTTAGAGTGCCATGTGGACTAATAACATTGGTCGAAAAAAGGCTTACTACATTCAATAGTTCAATCCAACCAGGGAGGCATGAGGAGAAAGAGTATTTAGGGGTTGCTATTAAAGGGAAAGCAAGGCTGTTAATGACACAATTGAGGACGGGATCACATCATCTTAGGTGCGAGACATGTAGATGGAAGATGCCCAAAGAGGCTTGGGAGGAGAGAACTTGCATGTTTTATAGGATGGGCACAATTGAAACCAAATGACACTTTCTCATAGAATGCACAACTTATGATGATATTCAAGTTTAATACGAAATCATTTTGAAATTTGACAACATGCACAGGTTATTTGAAGAGGATAAGGTTAACCAAACTGCTGGTTTGCTGGTTAAGATTCATAACAGAAGATCGGAGATGAAAAAGAATATGGAAATTGTTTAGGACTATGAGCTTTTTTTTTGACCCCTTAGACTGTTTGGTCTCATAGACGTCATTAAAATCATTCATTCATTCATATCAACATTTATTGACGAAAGAAAAAAAAAAGGCACATCCTACTTATTAAAGGAAAAGACAAAAAAAACAAAAAAAAACAAAAAAAAACAAAAAACCAAAAAAAAAGGTAAAACAGACAGATTTACGACGAAGGGAAACAGAGCAATATCATCTATACAGTCGACTGTGGGATACAGAAAAGTGGGTGTGCGATATTGACACACAAAATAGCAATGGCGGAAGAAATTCCCCCGAAGCAGCAGATTGCCACGCAGGAAGAGATGATGAAAGCGCGTGTGCCATTGGGATACAGAGATCAATGCGCACATATGCTCATTCCTCTGAACGAATGCAGGGTTAAAGAGTTTTATTTGCCATGGAAGTGCGAGCACGAGAGGCACACTTATGAGAAATGCGAGTATGAGCTGTTCATGGAGCGCATCAGGAAGATGCAGAAGATTCGGAAGGAAGCTAAATTGCTCGGCAGGGATCCCATGGAGTTGCTGGCCGAGCGCGCCGCTACGTGATTGTCAGGTTAGTATTCAAAATATGTTTATAGAGATTATATTTACCGTTTATGTTCTCGCATTGGTCACGGTTTGAATAACAATGGTATGTTCGGTCATTTGTTAGGGTTTGGAGACTTTTTTTAATGATGAAATTGTTGTGATCGGGCTGTGAATATGATTTGTAGGCTTCGATTACAGTTTGCAACAATTGAATGTTCGGGTTTCTAGACTTGTTTTTTTGTTCCAATACGGAAATTTTATTGATCGGGCTGTAAATAGGATTTGGAGACTTAGATTATGGACTGCTGAACAATTGCACGTTCGGGATTTAGTTAGGATCAAGACTTCAATTTCATACAAGAATTCTCATAATTGGGCTACACATAGGGTTGGAAAATTTATTTACGATCTGCAGAACGGTTATATTTTTGGTCATTAGTTAGGGTTTGTTTTTAATTTGGAAATTGTTTTTAATTTGCAAATAGGGTTTGAAAACTTTGATTATGGTCTGCAGAACATTTATATGTATGGGTATTAGTTACGGTTTCAAGGCTTTTTCCTTTCCTTTTTCCACTATGTAGATTGTTGTGATCGTGGTAAATATAGGGTTTGCAGATTTTGACTGTCGTCTTCAAAACTATTGTATGTTTGGGCATTGGTCTGGATTCCGAGATTAAAAAATAAATAAATATAAACTGTTATAGATCTGGCATTAATTAGAGTTTGGAGATTTCAATTACAGTGTCGAGAACAATTGTTGATTTGGGAATCAATTAGAGGGTTTAGAAATTGTTATGCTTGGAAATTGGCTAAGGTCTGTATACTTTGGAAAAGATTCTGCTGCAGAAACTGTTATCTTAAAATGAGTACATTTTCTGTGGATGTTCATCCATTGATTATTATTTTTGAGGGATGTATTTGACATCATTTATTTTGTTCAGTTATAGGCAGGGTTACTGTTTGTTTAATTTTTAAATAATACATTTACTGTGTGTTTTCTTCCGTTGATTATGGTTTGTAAAACAATTGTAGGATTAGACATTAATTAGGTTTTTGAGACATTTTTTCCAGAAACTGTAATGTTTGGGCATTAATTATGATTTGAAGAACACTTGTATGCTTGGGCATTATGTAGGGTTTCCAAGACTCTTATAAGACTGGAGTTGATGATCTCGTAATAATTAGGGTTTGGGGACTTTGATTTCAGTCTGCATTAATTATTTTTGTTCGGGCATTGGTTAGGGTTCTCAGACCTTCTCTTAAAAGTTAAAACATAAATTGTTTTGAACCAGCATCAATGATGTGGAACAACTGTTATGTTCCGATATTAATTAGGAATTTGTAATGCTATCTTGAATCAGGTACCCTGAGTGGGTAGCCAACCCAGGTAGCCATCCAAACAAAACATCGATACATGCTTTTTTTTTTCTCAAAATTTGGATTACAGCCTTGCCCTTGGGCATACACAGTCTAACTGTCCTATGTGGAATAATCTTCATATTTCAAAAGGCAACTCGCTATGAAAATTAATTGAAAATATTTATAACAGTAACAGTACATGGTTTGAACAGCCCCAAATCTATTTACCATCAATTAAGGCTTGCAGCACTCACAGGCTTCTCCAGTTTGGTCCTTTATGAGAAAATTCTTATGACTTAAAATTGAAAAATAAACATTGGTGCTTCAGTTCTTCCGGTGCCAGTCCATATTCTCATTTTTGAATTTTAGTTCAGAATTAGAACTCTTGCCTGTCTTTGTACCACAATCTGGGGTTATGTTTATGACTTACAAATGAGGCACATTTCATAGACTGTTTCCATTATCAACACCAGTAGGATATCATTATGAATATCTAATAATGCCAAGCAATCTGTTGATGTCAACTTTATCAGGAGTGGAATTGGTGCAATAAAACTCCTAATTTTATCTTTCGTGCCTGTTTAGAAGGGAAGGACTTGCATCTTGTGAGCCTGTGAGTCCACAACACTTGCTGAAGGTTTTGCAAATGGGGTAGCAAGCTAAGTAGGCTTAAGCTTGGAGGAAACTCCATGGTTGAGTGTGCTTGAGTTGGAGTAGTACTGGGATGGGTGACCTCCCGGTAAGGCCCAATGCTTCACCCCTGTGAGCATCTCCTCGATGCAACAAGTGCTAGGTGTTCCATTCATTCGTATGAGAGATGGGCTCTTGGGAAACACTACTCATGAAATATGGGTTAATGAGTCTGACCTGAAAACTACACAGTTAAATCGTGATAGTAATATCACAACTCTTCATCTGTTGCTGGCCAGCACAACAGCAATTCGAAAAGAATTCATGTGAATTTAAACCACTGGCTAGAAAATAACTGCTGCTGGGAATAAACAGAGCATTACACACAACTTTGTTTAAGTCAAATGAACCTTCAATTATGCTAGTCAAAGAGGTAATAATAGATAATTTTCCTGCCATGTGGAGCCCAGGAATAACCAACACCTACAGCCTTGTCAAAGTTTCTATTTAACCATCCCTCAACTAGCAAAGGAATTAGCTGCTTCAGGATGATGGATGAAGGAGAGCATTTCAGAACAGATCAGTTCAGCACATAAATAGCAAGATCAAACACAATTCGACCAGAGGAGACCGGCAATAAAACCTGCAACCACAAACAGAAGACAAGGAAAGTAGACAAAAAAATGAGGGAGAATTTTTTTCTGTTGTGCAGGATTTGCTTCAACTCAGATGCTCCTGCATCAATTTGAGACATTGTTTGCTACAGAAATTGTAATGCTTGTATTGAGTAGGTTTGGATACTGTGGAAGACAATCTGCTACAGAAATTGATGTCTCAAAATGAGTAGATTTGTTATGGATGCACATGCATTGATTAGGAATTTTGAGGGATATTTTTGACATAAAATTGTTTTGTTCACGTATAATTAGGGCTAAGTTTTGAAATACTGGCTTAAATAATATATTTGCTGTGCATTTTCTTCTGTAAGTTGTGATTTGGAAAATATTTGTAGGTTAGATCATTAATTAGAATGTTGAGACAAATATGAGCGCAATTATATGTTTGGGCATTAAGTACTTAGTCAAGATCTCTATTTTATACAGAAACTGTTATGATTGGACAACAGATAAGGTTTGCAGACTTCCACTACATTCTGCAAAACAATTTTATAATCAGGCATTAGTTAGGTTTCCAAAACTTAAGAAAATGGAATTTTAGGGTTTAGAGATGTTGATTATTCTAGAGAACAATTTTATGTTCGGATATTAGTCAGGTATTTGAGATTTTTGTTGCACAGAAATTGTTATGCTTAAGTACTGACCATAGTCTGGATACTTTGGCAAACAATTTGAGATAGAAAGTGTTGTCTCAAAATGAATACATTTTCTGTGGATGATCATGCATTGATTAGAATTTTTTGGGGACATCTGTAATATGCAGCCGCTTCTGCCTTGTTTTTGTTTTGTTTTGTTTTCTGATTTGCAATTGTTTATCAAAGAGAGAAAAGTCCAGAATATATCTATGATAATAGAAATAGTCGCAGCAATTAAATAACCCAGCAATTGACAATATTCAGGAAACCCACAAAGCTGGAAATACTCAGATTTAATTTCAGAACTGTAGATACAAGATATCTTAAAAGTATGAACAGCCCAGTTCATGAAATAACATTGCAAATGTATTTCAAGCATACCCATAAAATGCAGCAATGAAGAAGTCTGATTTGGCACTGAAATCTGCAAACTGACATCAACTGGAATGGACGCCACTCTCCAAAATCACCTCCAATGGCCAAGAAATGGATGTCTCTGTGTGCACCAGTCCTAGACAGCAGCACAAACCCCCAAAACCTCGATCGACCTCCTTCCTAGAACCCTACGTCACTCCCAGACATGTATGGTCAACTTGGGATGTACGACCAACACGGGAAGAACAAATCTCTCCTCAAATTGGGTCTCTGATCAATGTGGAAGATGCTCCTTGCAAGGGTTTCTGTCCTCAGGATGAAACAAGCTCAACCAGCAAAGATAAAATCCAAAATATCAACTGAAGCATGAGAAATGTTGGTATTTTGTCAAGAAATTATGTTAGTGTTCACATGTGTGTTTAAGTTGTCTCTATTAATGTGTTATAAAATAAAGTTATGGAAGTTAATATTTAGTAGTGAAAATTGGAGGGAGATAATCAAGGTGGTTGAACAATCCACCTAGAGTTAAGAGTAAGAAGTTAGTGAAGTTGTTATAATATTCATCCTATATATATGTAATATGCATTGAACGAGATTGTTATGGTAAATCGGTGTATTAAACAAAGGAGACGAAGGCTCCTTAAATAGATTTACAAAGATGATGTTTCTAAATGAAACAATAGTGAACTGAAGATAGAAAAGGAAACTTCCTAAAGCAACTAAGATGGCCATTAAAGGAATATTACAATATTTTAATACCCTCCCTTAATGGTCATTGTTTTAACAACCCCATTGAAGACAATTTGCAAGTCTTTTGGTCACATATGCATAGAAGGCTGCCCCCTTTTGGTCATAGATGCATAGAGAAGACTACCCCCTTCTTGTTAGAACGCTTTGTGAAATGAGCATGCTACTAAGACCTGATGATGTGAGTTTTGTTCCACTACAACATATAGAATCAAACATCCAATGTTTCATAATGAAACACTAAATGCTCAATCCTCTCTTGAATAAGGTCATCTCTCATGACTTCAAGGTTCCCTTCAATCATGGATACTTGCTTAGTGAAATAGTGTGGTTTGCTGGTAATCAGTAAGGGGACTTATGCTGTTTCTCAAGGCTGGACAACTTGATTTTTAAAGATTTGGCTTCACAATGTGCAATGAAAATATGGTTTTTTGATTTTCAAACTCTTGAGCTTTCGACTTAAACTTAATCTTAACTTCTACTGCTACTTCTACTCCTAACTATGAATGCAAGGAAGTATGGATGACTTGGACTCTACTAGATGTAGCTTTATCAATGACTCCACCCACCTAGTGCAAGCTTTTGAGGAATGCTCAAATGGTTTTCAAATCAATATCTCCTCCTCAATCCCATCAAATGGATGCAAACTAAAGATTGAATATCAATTGAAGTTAAGTACAAATCACTAGCTCATGACACAAGACACTCTACCATCAGCAAGAGGCTAGTGGCCTAGTTTTGTTCGAGTCAAGCAAGTAAATATCCACAATTTCTTTCATTCAACTAAGTTATTTCTAAACAACATGAAATGAAATCTACTCCAAGTGAGGATTGAGGAAACCATGCAACACTTCAAAGCAACATTAAGTAATTCACTATGAAGACCAACAATGAATCATTGATCACTTTGATAACATTATAGCAACAATTTGATCAAGTCTCACCCTTAGCTAGCCTAATCTAATTCTAGCTCTCTAATCTAATCTTCTACAATCTCCCACCTACTAACTCTTACAAATGAGAAGGCCTTGGCCTTTTATTGTTAATGTTATTGTAGCTATGGTCAGATTCCTTTAGACCAACATAGATAACGTAAAGGTTATGATATTATAATTATTATGATATAATAATTATATTGATAAAACTATTGTGATTGATAATATAATAATTATATTGTTATTGTGAGATATTATAATTATATTATTATGTGATAATGTAATTATATTGTATAATTATCATATTATATAATAATATAATAATTATTATATTAAATTAATAATATAATTGGAGCCACTTGGAAGAGTGGTGTCCCTTGGTGAAGGGGCATTACAAAAGGTATAAAGGAAAATCAATGTTTCTTGAATATAATATCCATACATACAATCTGCAAAACAAAGAAACAACATGGTATCAGAGCGGGAAGACTCCTGCCTGTTGAGAGGAGTTCATCATCGAATCAATACAAGAGAAGATCGTGATTCATATATACAGAGGTATATACAATAAAGAGCATAGCAGATCGACATCATATGAAGATCGAGATCATTAGAAGACGCTGCCATATCAGCCAAGGTTGATGGTGGCATATAACATATACAATTGAATCAAACAACATGATATGTGCAGGATCGTGCTGCCGAAGTCTTGGAATCTGTCATTCACACTGGATAAGGAGAAGATGGCACTTCCTACAAAGTTGCAGGCACTGCACCATTTGAGCCAAAGGCCGTCTACCTGTAATGCAGAAACATTTTCATCTTGATTATGCTCGGTTTATGGAGGAGATGGGTCGAAGGGAGTTGTGAATTCGTAGCCCTCGATTTAGGGACAATGTGTAAATGTGTGCCAACTTTATAACGCAGTGAAACAACATGATTTTTCAATTACCTCACGTGGCTGTGCCGTTAACAATAGTATAATTGTTGCCGGTGCATTATGGATGTAAGCCCGTCGTAGAGAGCAAGATGTCAAAAGGTGCTTAGAATGAAGCACATGGGTTTTCTGTTGGTGTGTGTTCAAGAGGCATCCTGAAAGATTAGTATTTATGTCAGGATTCATAAAGGGTGCAGCGAGTGCACTTCAACAACAACCCATAGTGAATGTTGTGATTGTTGGCGATGATATGCGAGAGCAGTGACTATCATTAAAGATATTGACTTTGAAGGCAGCAGGTACTACTAAAATGTAGCATCATTACTCAGAGTGGTCTGCAAGTCAGAAATTAAGAAGTATCAAGTTTAAGACTTTCGTTATCGGATATTAATATGGAAGTGAAGAGCCATTCATAAAGACTACTATCCAATTCGCCATCAGCATTTTAGAGTGATTACTTTGAATAGCTAGTTGGGCAGAGGAAAACAGATTGTGTGACATGTCAGCAAGAGAGTAATGTATATTAGGCATAATCGAGAGTATGATTATCATACCATAGGTTTCTATTCTACATTAGCATCAATCATTAGTGATACTCAATTTACAGGAGAGATATTGTCTTCGTATTAAAGCTGGTTGCACATAACAGTTTGAAGGAAATAATCCAATTGATGTAATTGCCATAACGTGGAAGTAGGAAGCTCGAATATACTACTACGTGGTTTGACTTCCTTTCCTAGCTGGGCCTGTCTTTCCTATGCTGGATGAAGCTTATCTCTTCTATCTACTCGTTTGATTCTTCTTTGGTGAACTATCAGGTATTAGGCAATTGGCATCATTGATGGCACCTAAGGTAAAGAATATTTGTTTATTGATGCATATAAATAATAGAAAACTATGGACAACGATTAAATATATTAACAACAACAACTTAATTTAGAGTTCATTCTATGAAGAACTACGAGTGCAAGAAGTTTATGATATAAAATAATCAATATAATTATAAACGACATGTATAATGAAGGGTTGTGATCGGTTGTTTGAGATGCATGATTTTGTTTTTAAAGAGTTGGAGACGTAACTAGTCTCAGAATACCACATCTCTAGTCATTCCTCATTCCTCTTTCCATTGGCCGAGACCGAGCTTACCAAGATTTATGGTTTGATTCACATGATTTTGGCAACCATACGATCCATGAGCTTTTATCTGTTGGTATTGGCTCGTTTTGCTGGTCACAGTTTATTCAGCTGTGATTCGTATCAACTATTTTTGTGGTGGCTATCCCTGATGGTATTTGAGGAGTATGTCTATAAAGGAGACATGATACCCAATAATTTTACTGTATTTTGTTTGGTCAATGCATGTGAACTCTTCTACTTGCGTGGTTGCAGCTTAAAGAGTGGCTTGGAAGACTCTCTGCTCTCTAATCTTTAGGAGGACTGGCCCAATTTCAATTGAAGGCTCTGTTGGTCAAGGGGTTCAAGTATCGCTGGGAGGGCATTATCCTTTGACTACAAGATACAAGTTTTAAAAAAAAATTATTGTACCTTTTTTTCATTTATGCTATAACATTGGGATAGTGAATCTTGTATGCTTCTAGCATTGATATTTTCCTTCGGGAAAGTTTAGTTCTATGAACTATTTGTAATTTCTTTTTAAAATGCTTTCATGATGGATCAAGAAGCATAAGAGATTGCATTCAAAGAAGGAAGCGCTTGATAATTGGTGCCATGAGACTGAGTTGGTGGTTGAAGATGTTTCTTCGAAGAGGAGGAATTCACATTCAAAGGGAGTCTGACAATCCATCAGAGGCAACCTTGGAAGAGGAGGTCAGAAGGTTGTTATTAGATTCAGAGGGAGTTTGACATATCATTAGAAGCAACCTTGGACGAGAAGGTTAGAGGGTTGATATCTGTTTCAGAGGGAGCCACATCATCATGAATATCTGCTTAATGTATTCTTCTTCGTGAGGGAGAAGTTTGAGGTGCAAGCCCTTGTTAATGCATTCTTCTTTGTGAGAGAAGTTTGAGGTGCAAGCCCTTAGAGCATTTTTCTTTGAGATGGAGAAATTTGAAGTGTCAACCCTTGTAGCATTTTTCTCTGAGACGGAGAAATTTGAGGTATCAACCCTTGTAGCATTTTTCTATGAGTCGGAGAAATTTGAGGTGTCAACCCTTGTAGCATTTTTCTTTGAGACAGAGAAATTTGAGGTATTAGCCCTTGTAGCATTTTTCTACGAGATGAAGAAATTTGAGGTGTCAACCCTTGTAATGCATTCTTCTTTGTGAGAGAGAAGTTTGAGGTGAAAGCCCTTGGTCCACCCTCTGGGAGAAGTATGGTGGATCCACCCTTTGGGAGTAGCCATGGTGGATGTCATGTGAGATAATCCATGACTTAGCACTTGTGTTTATTCACCCTCTGGTAGTAGCTATGGTCAACGTCACGATGAGATGACGACATCACGTTGAGTGACTCCATAATGGGCACTTGTGCTCATTTATATTTCCATTCATGGGAGTAGTCATGAGGGACCCAGCCTGTGGGAGTAGCCATGGTGGAGGTCATGTGAGTGACTCCATGACTAAACACTTGTGTTGAGTGAGAGTCATCCTTTGGGAGTAGCTATGGTGACTGTCATCGTAAGATGATGACATCACGTGAGTGATTTTGTGATAAACACTTGTGTTTGTTTGCATTTCCATTCATGGGAGCAGCCATGATGAAGCCACCCTCTGGGAGTAGCCATGGTGGACATTACTCTATAACTCAGATATCTAAGTAGATCCTCCCTAGCTAAGAGGGAGGGTTGAAGATAGTGTTGGGAGGACGAACCAAAAGTTATCAAGAAGGATTCCTCACCAACTATAAGAGGGAGTGTTAATGTTATTGTAGCTATGGTTGGATTCCTTCAGACTGACATAGATAACATAAAGGTTGTGATAATATAACTAGCAATCACACCTAGGTGTGCAATGGGTAGGCCGTATTAATGTTGGAGGAACCAAAGAGTGTGATTGCTAGTGTAATTTTTTTTAGAGTGTGTCGTCGAGGATAATGGATATGATTGGAACAGTAGTGGATGGAGCAGAGTCAATTTTATACCAATGCCTATTTTCTGAATGTGATATATTGGGGTTGATGTAGTCACTGAAATATCTACTTTCTGTGATGGTGACTTCAAAATGAGTTTGAAAATGACGAGTTTGGTTATGACATGTTTTGTGGTTCTAGTTGATAGCTCTTCAACTAGTAGAGGACACGAATAAGTCACTTGGACTCTCTCACATTAACGTACGTAAAGGTAAATGGATATTTACAATGGTAACATGTAAACATTATAATTATTATTGTTTGTAGGTTACATCATGGGGTTTATTTTTCAATTGTATAAGATACATATGCATGTTATATCATCTGATTTTATTATTTATTTATTTTTGTAATTCTAAAAATAATTAAAATAATTGTAATTAAAAATAATTATTTTAACATTTAAAATTTTCATTTAGGAAGTCTCTAAGCTTGAAATTTTTTAAATTAGTGATATATATATATATATATATATATATATATGACTCACACACAGATCCCTGAAGGAAGAAGCACCAAAGGATAAGGGCGTTTAGTGGTTCAAAGCTCTCTTTGGGAAGTAGTAGCTTTACAGTCACTGGTTAAGTCGATGATTTTCTGAAGTTTTTAACAACGATTTGCCTGTTATTGTGCTAGCTATCTTCTGACGATAAACACTTCTTTTCTACATATTTCTCCACTACTGGCTCTGTGTATGTGTTGTTGCCACATATCCACTCAATCATCGTTAACTCCTTCCCGCTTTCCTTTTCCATGAGCATATCGTCCGGCTTTAATCCAGTTATCAATTCAATCACAACTACTCCAAAGTTGTACACATCCCCTTTGAGTGTGGTTGAAGACGGAATTTTCCTCCACTGTTCTGGCGCATCGTATTGGAATTCTGGTTCTTGCAGATTTTGTTGGAGAGAAATGCTAATGCAAATCTCACCATCATCGCCAGTGAATCTCGCTAATCCGAATCCACTGATGCGGGGCTCATAGTCTTCATCCACATAAATAACTCTTGAACTTATATTGCGGTGGATGACATGAGGTTTGCTATTGTGATGAAGCCACGTCAGTCCTCTTGAAATTCCCACACAAATCTTGAGTTTGGTGGGCCAGTCCAGCTCATTCTGGTCTTTGTGAAGGCCGTGAAAGCAATTGAGGAGAGTTCCTCTAGCCATGTATTTGTAGACCAGCAGCCTCTCTTGGTCGTCCGCAGTGCAGTAACCCAAAAGTAGGAGCAGATTGCGGTGCTTGAGATGGCCCAATGTATTCATCTCCCACTTGAACTCCTTTTCACTTTGCTTGCATGTCCTCAGCCTCTTTATGCTCAACAGAGAGACGTCGGGTAGCCATTTGCAGAGATCCTTTGGGATTGTGCCAGATAGACTATTTCCAGAGAGATTCAAGTATGTCTTTTGGAGTGGGATTGAGTTGTGAATGACGAGATCAAACTTTTAAATAAATTGGAAAACAAATCTCATCGATTTAAAAATAAATAATTTTTTATAGGAAAACAAATATTTATGATAATGATATTTTAAGAGTATTATGAAAAGATTTTTTTTTCTTAATATTACAAAAATTTGTGAGCTAATAAATATTATTTATTGATAATATTTATTTTAAAATATGAATAAGAAAACATATTTTGTAAAAAATGTTGTTTATGTTTCAATTTATATAAATGTTGTTTATGTTTCAATTTATATAAATGTTGTTTATGTTTCAATTTATATATTATTAGAAGGTTAATATGTCTAGTTAAAATATATGTATAATTTAATTAATATTTAATTTCAAATAAAATATATTTATATGGTATAACAAGTCAATATGAGTATTGGAGTTTAATTTATCCTCTTACAAGGCAATGTGGTCCTTACCCCCTCATGGTGCTTCTATGTTGATCACGTGGTGATAAGGGAAAGACTAACAGTTCTTGAATAAAAACAAATTATATCTTACATTAAATATTACTATATTATATTTATATAATATAAATTATTAAATATATCTTTTACATAATATTATAGTTTGTATCTAACAAGGGTCATGGTAAGGTGTATAAATTATCATTTTAAAATTCCTATCATAAGTAATTCACACCAATTTTCCACTTAGGAGAGTTAGTTAGTTAACATATTATCCACTAACAACTAACACAAATCAAAGCCAATAGATTTAGTGCATCGATTAAAAAGTTTTATGCATTTTAATGGGTCCAAGCATTAGTTATAAAGGGAAATATTTTGGCACATACAAACTATTAGTTTGTAACTACTATAGAAATCATTATGCATATCAATAAAATGACAAGCATTTATTGTTACAATAACAATAACAATAACAAGAGAGAGAGAGAGAGAGAGAGAGAGAGAGAGAGAGAGAGAGAGAGAGAGCGCTTGTGTGTTTGAATGAGATGGAGATGTCGATAGACATAGAGAGGGAGGGAGAGAAATAAAGAGAGGATAGAGGTGAAGTGTATGTGTTTGTCTCTATGTGTGTAACTATAATTTGAAGCTATCACTTCTCAATTGAAACCTTTGTTGCACAAACAATATCATCTTGTATTTAACAACCTACCATTTGACCTAATGTATTTCATTATGTATGCAAAAAATGGGCCAAAGTTTTTCCTAACTGACCTTCCACACCTCTTCAGTGTACCCATTGCACACATAGGTGCGATTGTTAGTATTATGAAATAGACAGTCTGATTGCCACCTTCCAGACACATGGGGTGGTGGTGCAGTTGGCTAGCATGTAGGTCTCATAGCTAATGTTTGAGTGATCCTGAGGTCGAGAGTTCGAGTGACTCTCACACCACTTAACTTTTGCTAGTTTACTACGTTCATCTTGGAATTTTGTTCTTACCAGTTGTTGCACTTAAGTATTTAAAGAAGATGAGCTTCGATCCATATGGACGAAAATGCCTTCAAATAATGACATTTTGTGGGCTACAATCCATTCGTTCGTTTATCTTAGGTTTCTCCAGGTTGACTCAGTACATAGGTATCCTATTTCGCACTTGTAATAGGATACAATATCTCAATATTGTCATGGCGCTCGTAGCGGAGCTCATCTGACACTAACATACAATAAAGCAATAGAGATAATATTATGACTGCATTGCATAATTGTGTTTCATTCCCAAATTCCAATAGATATATCCTTGCAAATGATACGGTTTTCCTTAGGAAATATAAAATGTGATACCATGCCCCCAAGGACCAGACTCTTGGGCTTCTTCACCCTTGTAGCCTGCTCTTCATTCTGCTCCACCCGAGGCGCTTCTGCAACTACTCTCCTCATCCATTTAATACACGAAACACTCCATTTATGTGATCTTCTCATTCTCCTCCCACCCAACTGCTTCCTTCTCCAATGGCGGCTCGTCTTACTGTTATATTTCCTTCTGCAACCACAACTACGTTTGAAGTGTACAAAAGTGGGAAAAATTTTAGTGTGTTGAGCGAGGATACTTCGTCTCCACTCACTTCCTGAGAAACCTCTTCCAGAAGTCATGGCCACTGAAAGCTCTGATGAAACTTTTAGTGTTTTAGACCCGCTGCTTCTCAACTCATCTTTCAATTTTGCACTCACTTTGCCCCTCCTGATGCGAGAAAGCGCAGTCAAAACCGGGTCGTGTATTCCTTTGCAAATATCGAAACCCTAATCTGCCCCTCCATTGATTCTCAATGTAGCCTAAAACCAAAGAGAGACTTACATGTAGCCCTAATACGCTCGAGATCAGCAGTTTTTTGTTGTTGAAAACTTCCAAACTTCGAATACATATAGGCGATTGCATATTATAAAGAAACGTGATCATAGGAATGTAGAGGATCTCCAGAATTAGATTTTTTGGCAAGTCACCGCTTCGAAGCTTGAAAAAGCAACAAGAAAAAGCCGATGACGTGTAAAGGTAAAAAAAATTGAACGGATCAAATCCTTTCAATGGCAGTCATTGCCTTTTCCACAATGTGCAGTTGTCGGATCAACAAAATGAAGTGGAACACTTTCGTAGTGAAACACCTACGACGTAATTATTATTATAATAATTATATTGATTAAATTATTGTGATTGACAATTCAATTACAATGAAGAGCCAAGATCTATTCAAGATTAAGGGCCAAGATTAATCCCTACAAACCCTAATTAGGGTTGCCAAAGAGTCAACCAATTACATGAAGGCATCACCATGTGGACCAATAAGAAAATTACAATGCTTTTGATAGCCAATGAGAAAATTGTACACTTCACATGATATGATTGAAACATGTGTAACTGGAAAACTTTGGTTGGTGAAAGACAACTAGGTGCCATCTCATCATCTTTATCATGTAGACTTGATCAATCCTTTTGGTGAAGAGAAAATATCTCTTGAGACTCATATTATCAAGCTCTACAATGTGATGGCATATTGCCAAATTGCTTCATCTTCTCGAATTTTCTTCATCCTCTGGAAATTTCCTCATAGTCATGACTTGAATCACATGCATCTTCATGAACTTGTGAACTTGATCTTTCTTTCGAGTCTTCTTGAGGTGATGGAATCTTCATGTAGATGGAATCCTTTAACTCCCCCTTGTAGATTTTGATTTTTCTTGAATTTCATCTTGATCTTGGCTTGAATTTGTCCTTTGATAACCTTGATGTTGAATTTTCCTTCTCATTTCGTAATCGTCGAGCTTGAGCCATCTCCTTGTAACATCACTTGATTCTCCTCCTAAAGTCTTGAGCCAGGCCTTGCCATCATCTTCATCCTTCACCTTCCAAGCCTTTCCTTGAACGATTTACCTCTCAGCACAAGAGAGAGGAGATGTATTAAAACTCACAAAATTGACAAATAGAAGGAAGAAAATCTGAAAGTTTATGCAATAATCACAAATTCCTCAAATATAAAATCAGATCTCATTCATCTTCCTGCAATCTGAAACTAAATTCACAAAATTCCAACCCCTAGACAAACCTTGCAATGTGTAAGCATGCCCAGATTTAGCCTTATTTCACATCAGATCCTCATGAATTAGAACCCCCCTTAATGCACTTTTGATTTCCATTTATATGAGATGTTGATCGTTTTATCATAAAGAAATCAAATGGCTTAGTCACATATAGTTCAGATCTGCATTATAAACTTGAGGAAATGATGTTAGCTCATCAAAATCTTGAAACAAGAAATGGCCCTTAGCATGGAAAAGTTCAAATGCTTGTCATCCTCACCACTTCAAATTTTGGAGAAGTTTTGGATTCTTAATAAAGTTCAGAGTTGCAGCCCCTTGATGTCTTTAAACTGCCTCTAATTGTCACTTTAGATGCCCCGCCACTACCTTAATAAGGCCTTATCTGATCTGCTTCTTCTATATAATAGCTGGCTGCCCTGTTGAGATCAAATCGCTGTTAATTTCAGAATAACTCACTGCTCTTTCTGTGACAAAATTTGTTGTCTTCCTAGAGTGAATTTGCTGCCAAATTAGGAGAGCTCACTGCTTAAAGAGCAGAGGAAATTTGCTTTGTATTTGATGCAAAATGAAAGGCATTGATCTTCTTAAATAGGTGTTGAGGAGGTGGAAGGGGCACAGACCTCAAGGTGGTCGACCTTGGCCTTAATTGGCCAATCAAAATCATATATTTGAATCCTTTTTAGGTCACTTAGGCTGACCTTGGCAAGGAAAAAATTAAATTTAATAAAATCGCCCTTCCATTTAGAGGAAAATCTTGGGCGGGATTCCTCTAATAAGAGGAATTCCGCCAAGAATCTCCTAGCCTTCTTTGCTCACCTCATAAATAGACTCCTTCCAGCGATTTAAAACCTTGTCCCTTCCAACCTCATAGATGATATTCGATCAAGTTTGGCAGAATTTTCATGTAGGGAAGAGGCAGAATTTTCATGTAGGGAAGAGGCGGAATTTTCAACTTTTGAGGAATTCATGGGTGGAATTCCTCCAATCTCAGGATTGGAGGAGTTCCGCCATGCTCTCTTCATGCTGGCTTTACTTGGTCTCATCCTTCAATCCTAAACTTGCCCCATGGCTACTTCTTCATCCATTTTTCACTTTCAGCACCCTTTCATACATCTAAATTTCTCTCCTTGTAGGGGGTGGAAATTTCAAGGTTAGAGGAATAAGTCTTGGCGGAATTCCTGAGATTGGAGGAATTCCGCCACTTTCCCTTTCATGCTCAATTTTGGCTTAATTCATTCACTACTTACCTTTGTTCACCGGCTTCCTTGCAACTTAGGCCATTGCCATCATAGAGGGATTCAATTCTTATGGGTGGAGCATTTGAGTTTTGAGGAATTTCCATGGGCAGAATTCCTCTAATCAGAGGAATTCCGACTAGACTGCATGCTGACAGACTTGTCTCCAAAAAATGCAACTCCACAATTTCCTCACCTTGATTCTCAATTCCTACTCCCCTCACTAAGGCACTTCAATTATCATGCTGGGCATAATTTTTGGGAAGAGAGGAATTTTTCAAGGCGGAATTCCTCTAAATAAGAGGAATCTCGACCTGACTTCACCATGCACATAATCTTCCTTACTTTTCAAGCCTCAAACTCATCACTTTGCCTCTTTGAACTTTAATCTTCATTCCACAATTCGAGGACTTGGTTGCATCAAGATTTTGGTGCCTAATTAGGGGCAGAGATCTCTGATTTTGAGGAATCTCATGGGGCGGAATTCTTGAGATTGGAGGAATTCTGCTAGCCCTTATTGTGTTCAAGTAACTTAGCCAATCCCGCCCTTAGGCCATTGCTTACTAATCCAGCTGCAACCAAAACCTTAAGTTAGGATTAAGGTGTTTCTCACTCATGTTGAAGTCTGATTTTGCCTCTCGTTATCCTTTCTCGATCTGATTGACATCCTCCATTCAGGACTTGGCCTCTAAACTCTGTCAAGTTGCCTCTGAATGACCTCAAGACTCCCTACTTAAGCTCAAAGACTTGACTGATTTTGATCTTTCCCTCACTTCTTTGACTTCATCAAACTCCTCTTCTAAGACTGGAGACTTGAAGTTGCTACCAACTAAGACCTCTAGACCACCTACTCCTACAACTGAAGTGAAAAGAGGTGGTCCCCATTTGTAATGGGGTGAGGTGTGAAAACCACTCACAACAAGACCCTCCCAGATTTTGCAGAATTTCTAGAAATGACCAAGATAACCAAAATTCATCCAACTTGATGTTGCAAAAACAAAACTGTCCCTTTCTGAAACTAGAGACACCAAGTACAGCTTCTGAAATTGAAACAACGATTTTGATGAGAAAATCAGCAACCCCTTGTGCAGATTGTTGCCCCAGCAACTCTAGGTGCAATTTAGAACAGCTACAAGAAACAATGATTTTTGTGGAAAAACTGACAAAACCCTCCAATGTTTTATTTCAGAAAAAAAAAAACCTTGAGATCCACAACACTAGTCATGATTTACTTTGAAAAAAATTAGGAAACCTAGAAATGTTTTTTGAGGAGAAAATAAAAAAACTAGACACGATTTAAGGAAAACAATTGATTAAAACCCAGACGTTGAAACATCAGCGTGTCTCTGACACAAAATCCGAGACATGTATCAGCATATAGAACTTCATTTTTGAGGGAAAATGGTAAAACTGTTGTACAAAACCTTTTTTTGACAAAAAACATACAAAACCCACAATAATTTTTTTAGGAAAAAATTATAAAACCTAACCACAATTTTTTTAAAGGAAAAAAATTATAAAAGCCATCACTAATTTTTTATGGAGAAAAATTAGAAAAACCAAGCAATAATTTTTTAAGGACAAAATTAGAAAACCCATCACTATTTTTTTTATGGAGAAAAATTGGAAAAATTGAACACTATTTTTTTAGGAGAAAAATTGGAAAAATTGAACACTACTTTTTTAGTAAAAAAATTAGAAAATCCACAAATAGCACATAAAAGGGTCGTGGAATACAAATGTAGCATTTCCCACGAACCCACAAACTGCCTAAATATAAGTAGAGGCTCTTTTTGAAGCAAGAACTCGAAACCATAGCCGCCGAACAGAAAATCAAATTGAAACCCTGCAAAACTTCCTATTGGAGTGATAACAACTTTAAATCACAAAAAGACACGTATTAGCATATAGAACTTCATTTTTGAGGTAAAATGGGTAAACCCTTGTACAAAACCTTTTTTTGACAAAAACGTACAAAACCCACAATAAGTTTTTTAGTAATTATAAAACCTAACCACAGTTTTTTTAAAGGAAAAAAATTATAAAAGCCATTACTAATTTTCTTTGGAGAAAAATTAGAAAAACCAAACAATACTTTTTTAAGGACAAATTTAGAAAACCCATCACTATTTTTTTGATGGAGAAAAAATGGAAAAATTAAACACTTTTTTAAGGAAAAAAATTAGAAAATCCACAAATAGCACATAAAAGGGTCTTGGAATATAGACATAACATTTCCCACAAACCCACAAATTGCCAAAATATAAGTAGAGGCTCTTTTTGAAGCGAGAACTCGAAACTGTAGCCGCTGAATAGAAAATCAAACTGAAACCCTGCAAAACTTCTTGTTGAAATGATAAAAACTTTAAATCGCAAAAAGAAGCCCTCCCGTGGACAGAATGAAACCCTCACAAAAAGAACTATGAGCTAGGACTTTCCTTTTGCTATGTGCATAGAAGGAAGAAGTAACAAAATTGACGCTGAAGAAATGTGTGCTAAGGCAGAAGAAAGAACACCAAAAATCCTCTTTCACGCACAGAGGGCACCAAAACATGCACATGAGTTGCACAAAAAAGTGCATTGAGAAAAAGTCATGTTGTTAAAACAAGAGTATGCAGAACCCTTGCACAAACCACGGAAATCCATGAATCGTAAGAGAAACGAATGTTGCGGAAAAAAACAAAGCCGTCGTGATTGGAAAATCACGCGTGTAAGCCAGGTTGCGGAAAGAAATACAGAAGCCACCACTTATACAGGTCGCGTACAAAAAAGGAAACATGGGAATAAAGAACAATTGCGTGGGCGCCGTTGAACATAGACGAAAACAAGTGCAAAATATAGGCGTGGGTGACAGTGCGGGAGAAGAAGAAAACCCTCCAAAAAATGCTTCAATGATTTCAACAAAAAACCTCCAACGATTTCATTTCATAAAAAAAACACATTTCTAGAAAAAATTCCAGATAAGAAGAGGCGACAAATTTTATATAATAAAAAATTTGCTAAATTTTAAAGAACCCCATCGACTTGCTCTCATACCATGTTCTGGTAAATTGATGTATCAAGCAAAGGAGATTAAGGCTCCTTAAATTGATTTACAAAGATGATGTTTCTAAATGAAGCAATCATGAATTGAAGACAAAAAAGAAAACTTCTTAAAGCAACTAAGATGACCATTAAGGAAAATTACAATATTTTAATAGAGATGTAGAAGAACATTGTCATTCTATGAATACAACTTATTTGCCTTCTACAAACTCTGCACAAATTTCTTGTGAGAAATGAGCTCTAGAAAACATTTTTAAATAGCCTCCAAATAGCTACGCCCTCTCATTTTATGTCTTTTTAATTAATTTAACACTTATTTTATTTCCCAATATGGTATCCAAGTCTTAGAAGAGGCCATTTGTCAAAATTTATCACTTAATTTTAATATTGGCACCCATATAGTCCTTCATCACAATTATTTAAATAACAATAAGGTCAAATCTTTAATTTAACTTTACAAAATAACAACTTACTTTTATTCAATTAACAATCACTAGACTAAATCAAATATCATGATATCACCAATAACTGCATCCATCGACACATTGAAAAATTAGCAATATGAGAACGAACTTAGTTTGTGCCTAGGATTGACTTACCAAAAACAGTAAGAGTGGGGGAATCAACCGAAATATTCCAAAAAATGCTTTAGAGACATCTCAAACTTCCAAGCTCAAAGAAACATGTCTCTATTGGAACAAACTTATTATGCAAGTAATTGGTAAAATAATAAATGAATGATCAAACGATCATTTATAGAGATACAAAAGACGTTGGTTCTACAAAGAAATTGTAGGATTTGAGCAATACAAATCCACAAAACTCGAAGATCACTTGCATACAAAAACCTGTTACAAGGAAGTAGAGACAAGAAGAGGGCAAGGGTTAGACTCAAAAATATGAAGAAGAAAATATCTTCAATTAATGAATGAATTAAATGTACAATAGATCATCCTTATAAAGGAGATTAAAAGCCTTGAAAGGCAAACCCTAGTGCATGTAATAATTAGTTAAATTATTACAAGACTAATGCATGCAAGTTTATATTTAAAACAACTAGTGCATGAGTTTAAAACAACTCGTGCATGTGTGTTTAAATATAAACAATTAAAGCAAAAGAGTTGACATCTTAAGGAGGGAGTAAAGTTAATTAATATAATTAATACTTTACTCTAACATAAACAATCGTAAAATAGAAAGTATCTAATATTTACATAAGTTACAATATTGACCATTAAATAAGAAATAATAAAGATGTTATTCTAATATCCTCCCTTAATGATCAATCTATCAACTATGCCAAGTTGCCCCTTGGATTTTACAAGCTTTGCTAGGCTTAGACTTGGTGATAATATTTGTTGTCTAACCCATAGTCGGAACAAATATCAATTGAATTGATCCGTCTTTAACTAGCTCTCGAATGAAATGACAATGGAGGTCAACATGCTTGGTTCTATCGTGGAAGACCGAATAATTGGCTAATTTGAGCACCTCTTGATTATCACAGTACAGGGGAGTAGGATCTGCTTGAGACATTTGCATGTTTGAAAACATCGTCTGAAGTCAAACTACCTCACAAGCTGCCTTAACTGTTCCTCGATACTCAACTTTTGTCGAGGAAAGAGCCACTGCCTGTTGCTTCTTGCTAGTCCATGTGACTGCACCGGATCCCAAATTGCAAACATACCTAGATGTTGATTTTTTGTCATCAATGGAACTTGCCCAATCTGAGTTTGTAAAACCAATAAGTCTAGGATCGTGACTTCTGCTGTAGAGAGGACCAAAATCAGAAGTGTCCACATAACGCAGCACATGCTTCGCTACTACCCAATGATCAACCTTGGGGTCTATCATGAAGCGTGAAATCTAGCTCATTGCAAAACTGAGATCAGGCCTAGTAGCAATAAGTTAGATGAGACTGCCCACCAATTGCTTGAATGCTGATTCATTCACCATAGGTGAATTTGATTTGGCTGTCAGCTTCGGCCCTTTCTCCATAGGTGTGGATGCAGGTTTGCAATCTTGCATCCAAAACTTGTCCAGCAGATTGTGGGCATACTTAGACCGAGATAAGAAAATACTACCTCTAGTCTGCCAAACTTCAACACCTAAACAATAGTGTAGAAGTCCCAAGTCTCTGATGTCAAATGATGGACACAAACTGTGTTTGATCTGATCGATCAAATGTGCCAAACTGTCATACCTATAATTTTACGCTAAAAAACACACCAACTTTTTTTTTGGAAGGTAGTAAGATATGTATTCATTGTATACAATCTCAGTTAAGTGTACTAGGTACATTAGCTTAAATTAACCACCTAGTAAGCAGTTTAAATAATTAGTAGGTTCATTACTAACTAGTAGTGGATTAACGCCAGACTATCTACAATCAACTACATTGATAGATTAAATTGGACTAACATAGTATTGTTTAAAAGAATATATTAACCAGTTAATATTTACAAATTTTTAATTAATAAATGTATAAATTTATTAACATGATAACTAATCTATTCATACATTAATTGATATTTACAAGTGGCATGCAAATGTCAGATGTATCAATTTATTGGTATCCATATAACAAGCTAAAATAGCCAACTTAACTATTAGATTTACATTTAATTACACAAGCAATTCAATACACTAACTATTAACTAGTAATTATACCAATTGATAATTATTATTAACAAAATAATCAAAGTCTTAATAATTATCATATTAAATTAATAATTATTATTAACCTATACAATTATCAATTAATAAAAAATCCCAGTGACACTCTTGCGATATGTTATATGCCTCTCTTTCGATTATACTTGTACAATATATTATTGCTGATTGCTGACATGGTGAGAATCACAGTCACTGCTTTCTTGACATGTTTGTATTGCCACCTCCTTCATCTTTCCTTGTATGTTTGATGTTAGATTGGGCTCATGACAAGTACAACAATTGGCCTTATGGAGGATAAAAACTGGCAATAAAGGGGAGAAATTTTATGGATTACATTTGTACTCTTCAAAAAGTTTCCAATGATATTGATATCAATTGAGTGATATATCTTCAATAAAAAATAGAAAATGAAAGTCGAGTGATATATAATAAATATATGTTCCTGTGTGTCTATATAGTTATATATGTACTTGTATATATTATAAGTCTCTGTCTAATTTTATATATGTATAAGCTGTACATGGATGATAAACGTTGACCTTGTCACTCAATCATTTTTTAGTTGTCATATAGAATATCCTGTCTTCTCTGTAAAGAGCACATACTTTATTGTAGCTTATTTCCCCACAATAAAAGTTGGATTCGTAAACTGCATTGCTTTGCAATTTTAAGAACTCTTAAATATCTTATATGTCAACCTAATGAAACTGAAGATTCAGATGTTCTATTTCTTGCAGGCAATTTGATTGCTCGGGATCCATCTCAGAGCATATTTTTTAAAGATGGTTCAAGTAAACTACAATTTCTGAGTCTGTTCAAATTAAGGTAGGAACTTGATTTTATACCTGAACATTGAAATTTGGAGATGGACTGGATTTTGTGACAAAATAAGGTGGGACTTGACATGATGTTGTAAGCTACTTATGAACTTCTAATTCAGAAAATTTGAGAACATGATGCCTGTCTGTGTGCTACAAATGTACCTGCCATGTGGTAGAGTATTAAATGGGAATTTATCATTTTCATTGAAACAACATGTTCTTTGCTGTAAATTGGTACTTTACTAAACATGAATGTGCCAAATTTCTACACGTGAATCAATTTGCAGCAATGAAACCTCATTTGGAGCCTTATAATGTAGAAAGATAACATTCTGCTATAAGCATCGAAACTTCTTTACGTGGGATTTTACTCTGATACATACGTATTGCTTGTGTTATTGTGTCTATGGTCATGTCAGTATATGTTTATAAATGTAGTATTTAATTCATAATGCATCCTGATTGCCTTGTACAATGTTGCTAAGAGTGTTGGGTCACTACATAGTATGTCTGGGTCAGATTATTGTTTGGGAACTGAATTAGACAATTTGTACACATCTTTCAATGCAAATGTTTTTCAGATTTTCTACATGGATGTGCATATAAACTGGAGTGATTAATGTTACGCTAAGTACATATAGCTAAAATGCATGCGGTAGGGCTATATTACAACTTCAACAAGAAAAATGCTTAGTACGGCCATGTCTTTCAGTTCATGTTAATACAGCATTATAAATGCCTCCTTGAGTGAGCTTGCACAAACAAGACCAAGGATTTAGTTTGGCCCTCTTTCTTTTAAGAGTCCATAGCAACACCAATCATATGTACATGTAAGGAAACTTGCATGATTGTAATAAATATGGGGATCACACATCTTATTTGCATGTATTAAGTTATTCAAAGATTCCAGAACGCTGTGCAGTTTTACACCTACAACGAGGTATTGGGTGAATATTCATACACTGGTAAGAATGATATGTTTGTGTCTTCTCCATACTTCCCAAGGAGAATGGACAAATGGAAATCATTTCTACTCACAGTTGCATCAATGTGTTGGTGGCAAGGTTTTTGGCTAGATCATCGTTTGGTTCTATTTCTCTATATTTGGGGAATCAACTCATAAAGCACGTGTTAATGGTATTTGCTTGGAGAAATTTTGTTGTCAGTCTCTTTACCACTGTGTACTGAGTGATGGGAAATGTGCATGTATGCTCTGCAATCCACCTATGTTACATGTGGTAAGGAATTGCTTCCAGAGATGTACACCAAATAGTCAAATTGTGTATCTAGTTTTTCACCTGGAAGTTGTTTTGCAAATTTAACTTGTTTTCTAACATTTTTTTAATTAATTGGACACCGCAACAGTATATGGGAATTCATGCTTTCTTGTTCACCTCCTAGTTTAAACTCATCGTCAATTTCTAAGATGGAAAATGTACAGCGACAAATGTGAATGTAAGAGTGGGTAAATGCAGTCCAACCTTGAAGTACATCATTTGTTGTGTTTGTAACTGACAGACCCTTCAATTTACTGCTTTTATGGACCAATGAGAAAATTGTTCAGGTAGAGGCATTAGGTGCCCTTCACATGTGTTTTTGTAATGATTTGATTGGATGTTCTTGGACATGTGCATATGAAATTTTTTGATTGGTTGAAGATGATTGGGCGCCACCTCAACATGTTTATCTCATAAACTTGATCAATTTCTGGGTGATGAACAAATATCTCTTGATACTCAACATTATCAAAGCCCTCAATTGTGATGGCATATGTTTCCAAATTGCTTCATCTTCACAAATCCTCTTTGTCTTTTGGAAGTCTTCTCATTTGAGTGGCTTGAGCTTACTTGATATTCAAAAAATGATAAGGTACTTCATGTAAATGGATTATTTCACTTGGTCCAATTGAACTTGGATTTGCAAAGGAAATTCAAGTTTGTGATGATTCTCCTTTGCTTGTAAACTTGTTCATATTATTTGCATAATTTGTTCTTTGCATTCTATCTTGAGAATCTGGTATTGAACTTGGATTGGCATCTTCACTTTTTTGATCTTTGGCCTCTAACATCAGCTTGCTTGTCTTTTTTTGTTGTGGATGTTGAACCTCATCATTGTTGACCTTAGAATCCCTTGGACTTGCAGCTCCTCATTATCTATGCCTTGAAATGAAAGGCCTCACTTGCAGAATCTCAATCCCTTGATCTTGAATCCATGCTACCTCCTTCCGTTGAACAACTTGCAAAACAAGTAAAGGAATTCATGTTAAGTTTGCAAAAATGATAAATAAAACAGAATTAAGGCATTCTTATGGCAAATTTATCTTGGTACTGAAGTTGTATCTATGTAATCTTTGTATTGCTAAGTTATCGGTTTGGGTTCAGAGACGGGTGCGGGTACGTGAAATTTTTTAGGGGTTTGGGTGCATAAGGGTACGTGTGTGTATATATGCATTATATATACAAAAAAAAGAGAAATATACAAAATTGTAAAACTAAATCATTTCATAGTATGATACTTGATCATTGATCGATGCCAAAGGCCCAAGATAAATATTAAATGCCAAGTGATAGTAGAAAAATATTCAAATAAGCCATATCAATGATATCATATATGTCTATGTTCACAATTCCAGTGAAAATCGTTACAATTACTGAATTACAAAATGCAGTTCATGAAATACAATTTAATGTTCATCAATCATCAAGGGGATTATTAAAATAATCATCGTCTATTGGAGTTTGAGTGGCTGCAAGATCAAGACCATCATCATCTTTTGAACCCAAAGATGTTCCACTTGCACTAGATGCACCATGTGGTATGTCATCATCATCATCCACATAAACCATAGTGGCTCTAGCAAGATCCTAAATGGTTGCATCCAAGTCAGCAGACTCGGGTGCTACATCCCAAAGCTTCGCTATCCCTTGTTTGTATTGGGTATCCTTATGTGACACAAGACATAAATTGGAATGAATAAACACCAAGTCTTTAGATTTTTTTGCAGCCAACTGATTAGGCTTCATTGAGTGAAAAAAGGAGTATGTACTCTAATTCCATTCAATGATAGAAGAGCTTGCAACCTAGAGAGAAAACTAACTAAATAAAAATAAAAAAAATGCAAAATAAATTCAAGAATATTAAGTCTTGATTCTACAATACATGTGGCAAAAAAAAAGACAAAAAAACTTACTTGTGAGAGGATCTTGATTGCAAGAAGTTGTAGGTTCATATAATCTTGACCATGGACATACCACCATGTAGTAGCATCTGTTTTGGATTGGTCTTTGACAGCACAAAAGTGCTATATTACCGCGGAGATAGGGCATATGCAAGGAGGTGCAATGGTTTGGTCATCTTGTTCCAACGATGAAGAACAATTGCTTCCACCCTTTTGTAAAAGGTGTCTTCAGGATCATTCTCCTTTCTATTACCATTTTATTTTCTCCAACATTGTGTCCATGCTATCATAGACATCTCCCAAGCATGGTCAATTTGTATCAACACACTGAACCATAGACATGATAGGTTTGGTGAATTCCAATACATAATCCACACGAACCCACCAATCATCATCCAAGATCAATGCTTTGACCTTGTGGGCCCTCTCTAGATTTGATTGCTTCCATATACCCCATTGGTTGCTAATAATCATTTGACTTAATGCCTCTTTCACCTTCATAAGTCATCTCAAAACAATTGTGTGAGATGCAAACTCGGTCTCAACAACCTAAGAACATGTTAATAGTAAGTTAATAACACATTTAAAATATGTAAATAACGCCATAAAATATTTTATTCAATTATGTAAAACATGACATAAATGAAACTATGAAATTAAATAAATTAAATTTACCTTCAGCAATTCCAATTTTGAAAAAATTGTGAAAATTGCATGTGACATATGGTGGTTTGTTTCAAACGCCTGGATCTCCTCGGTTTGCTGGTACATTTATTTCACCCACTCTATTTGAGTGCCAATTGCTTGCATCATCAAATTGAAAGTGTATGGTGCATGGTGTGTCATGTCCTTGGGTTGAAGCCCTATTGTGATATCTTCACCTATTTCACACCAATTTTGTGAAGTCTCTATGAGACAAAATTACAAGTGACAAGGACAGAAAAACGACTAAAAGATTTAACTATAAATAATAATCAAAATATGAAATATAAAATAAATGATACATAATTAATGGATTATATAATTTATTATTATCAATATAATAATTAACAATATATAATACTAACATATTATAATAATAATACATTATTAACCATCTATAATAATAATATATTATTTATTAATATAATAATAATTAATAATAAAATTAAAATGCTAAATAGTATTAAATAAACAATACACATATATTAGTTATGTTATTATAGGTGACTAAGTAACTAGAAATTGTTATGAAAGACACCCAATATGAATATACAAGGGACATGTCTCTTAGTCTTTCAAAGGTATAAAGAGTTATTGGTGGGATCATTCCTAGGATATAACATGGACTAATTACTTTTTAAGAGGGATCACAAGATTATTAATAGTAAATGAAATATAAGATTATGATATACAATTTGGTATTGATTAGATTGAAGAGGAAATCATCAAATGGGAGATTATATAATAGGGGGTACATTTCTTGGAGAAAGAAGGAATCAAAGAACATTACACATGGATTATTGATAAAATGGAAAAATAAGAAATAGGTCTATCGATGGAGACCAAATTGGTCTTAATTTAAATAGATATAGTATAAAAGGATATAATATAAAAGAATATAATTAATATTGCTAACAAGTGTGGTGTAACGACTAATGATGCTGCAACATATCTATGAGTAGGGAACATCACAAGTTGTCATTTCCATGGGCAATCCAAACTCTAGTTGGGAATTTTAGGGCAAATTCAGTAAGGTCCTAGTTGGGGCATTACAAGTGGTATCAGAGCATGTTCTTGCCAACCTGAGGGACATTATGATGAATTGGTTACTCCAAGAGACGAATATGGTCTTGGTTGGACGTTCTTGCCTCTTTGGGGCTAAGTGGTGATTATTACCCGAGGAGAAGAATTTGGTATTCTTGCCTCTTGTGGACTAAGTGAACTATGTCTACACATACTCATATGTATGCTTTGTTTTTGAAATTCATGCCTCTTGTCTAATATGGAGTTCAAGAATAAAAAAGAAATGTGGAGTTGATGTAGGGGAGAGATGTAGGTAAGAGGATTAAGGTTGCCATTTGAGTAGACCACCTTGATGAATGCCAAAGCTCTACCACCAAGGCCAAGAGGGTCAAAGTCCCACTCTTGGGCTTAGATTGGACAAACCAAGTATCCCACTACATACCTCGTATCATTCTTACCATGAGAGATGTTTAAAGTTGCCATCTATGTAGACCACCTTGATGGATGCCAAAGTTATGCCATTAAGGCCAAGAGGGTTGAAGTTTTGCTCTTGGGCTTAGGTTGGACAAACTAAGAAGGATAAGATTGCCATCTAAGTAGACCATCTTGATGGATGCCAAAGTTTTGCCATCAAGGCCAGGAGGGCCAAAGTTCTGCTCTTGGGCTTAGGTTGGACCTTAGTTACACTGCCCTGGGGGACGGGGGGATGTTGGAATGGGGTGACAGGTTTTCGGGTAGGGGGGACAGAGGGGCATTAATTTTGAGACGACGACGGGGGATAGGGGGGTGTATATACTATATACTATACACATGGTACTTAAAATGCTAGTTATGAAAAGATGTATAACAATATAAGACATAAAGATGTAAAACCAAGTGTAACATGGGGACGCGCACCTTGGCAAAAACCTTGGAGTACCGGGACGTCCCCGGGATGAGTACTCCACGCACTTGAGCACCCCCACTAGTGGTCGTGGGTTGCCGCACCCGTACCGGTTGGGTGCTCGAGATCTTGGGTGCAGGAGTGCGGTACTTGGGTGCTGCCCAAGCATCCCTTGACTGCACCTGAGACGCCCAAAAAGCAAATTTTCAAAGTTTTTTTAAATTTTTGTGAGTTTCCAATTTTTCAGTGCAGGGGTGGGAGGATTTATACAAATATAACATTTAAGTATAAGTTAGATTTATTTAATTTCTTATACTTTAAGTTATATTTGTATAAATACTTTCAGGATGTTTGAGATAGGTTCCAGCTTCATAGGAGTTAAGATGCAGATTCTAGATTTTGGGGGTTTTCAAAAAATTCCAGACAGCCAAATTTCAGGATTCAGCAAGCCTTCAGCTAGGTTACCTCCCACAATCCATCATGGCTTTCTAAGGTCGAACTGAAGCTGGCAAAAGGATTCTCAAAGGGTTTTAACTTGTTTTTTTTTATCACAAATCACTTGGTTTCAACCCCATCTCTATGACAGACTTAGCTTAGCTCTCGTCCAAATCAGACATATATGACTTCCCAATAGGCCAAAATCACTCAAACCTCATTTGTGGGACCTAGGGACTTGAAAACAACTACCAACAAAGACTACCTAAGACCTAGTTATGAAGACTTTGACATTGATGATTGATCATGATTCATTATATCATATCATGCTAGTGTGCTCATTGTAATCATGATCATTTTGATATATCATATTTCATATTTGAACAATGAATTTTAAATCTTTGATAGAAGTTTAGAACATGATTCATTATGTTACTATGTTGAGTGTTCAATGATTCTAGTTCGTGTTGCAAATTTGCTATGTTCAAGTATTTGGTATGTTATATTGAAACATCTTTTCATAATTAGCATTTCAAGTTATACATGTATAGAATGCAGCCACCCCCTCTTCCCCCATTGCCCCCCATCTCGAGATTGAGGCCCTTTTTTTCTTGCACCCGAAACTCATCTCGACATCCCCTTGTCTCGACGTACCCCTGCGCCGGTGTTACACTATGTAAAATAATAAAATAGTAAATTAGAATTAGTAATTACTAAATACTTGAACATTGCATTGAACATTGAATAATAAAATTTTAAATAGTCGAATCAGCCAATGGAAGAGTTCTATTATATAGTAGATATCAAAAGTATGAGTATCTAATCATAAAGATGATTACATTGAGTAGCATGATATGAATATCAAAACAAGTACACACTACAAAATCAAAATGCCATAAAACAAATAAAAAATGTTTTTTTTTAAAATGCACTTTATCTATGTGTCGTGATGGGGGACGCCTAGGCATCCCCTGATGGGTTGAGGGACGCTGTTGCGTCCCCTTGAACCCTTCGGGGACGTCCTCGCATTTCCGGTAGACAATGACGATTTGGGTGGCGCTGCTAGGGACACTGTCCCCACATCCCCGACGCGTCTCCATTCCAAGAACGTTGGGGATTTGGGGGATACACGTCCCCGAGGTACATTGGGTTGGACAAACTAAGACGGATAAGATTGCCTCTTTGGGGCTAAGTGGTGAATATTACCCGAGGAAAAGAATTTGGTATTCTTACCTCTTGTGGGCTAAGTGAACTATGTCTACACATACTCATGTATGCTGTGTTTCTCAAATTCATGCCTCTTGTCTAATATGGAGCTCAAGAATAAAAATGAAATGTGGAATTGATGCAGGGTAGAGATGTAGGTAAGAGGATTAAGGTTGCCATTTGAGTAGACCACTTTGATGGATGCCAAAGTTCTACCACCAAGGCCAAGAAAAGTCCCACTCTTGGGCTTAGATTGGACAAACCGAGAATCCCACTACATACCTCGTACCATTTTTACCATGGGAGATGTTTAAAGTTGCCATCTATGTAGACTACCTTGATGGATGCCAAAGTTCTGCCATCAAGGCCAAGAGGGCCAAAGTTTCGCTCTTGGGCTTAGGTTGGACAAACTAAGAAGGATAAGATTGCCATGTAAGTAGACCATCATGATGGATGCTAGAGTTTTGCCATCAAGGCCAAGAGGGCCAAAGTTCCATTTTTGGGCTTAGGTTGGACAAATTCAAAAGGATACGATTGCCATCCAAGTATACCACCTTGATGGATGCCTAAGTTTTTCCATCAAGGCCAAGAGGGCCAAAGTTCCACTCTTGGGCTAAGGTTGGATGAACTAAGAAGGATAAGATTGCCATCTAAGTAGACCACCTTGATGGATGCCAAAGTTCTACCATCTAAGTAGACCACCTTGATGGATGCCAAAGCTTTGCCATCAAGGCCAAGAGGGCCAAAGTTCCGCTCTTGGGCTTAGGTTGGACAAACTAAGAAGGATAAGATCACCATCTAAGTAGACCACCTTGATGGATGCCAAAGTTCCGCCATCAAGGCCAAGAGGGCCAAAGTTCCACTGTTGGGCTTAGGTTGGACAAACTAAGGGGGTTATGACTGCCATCTAAGTAGACCACCTTGGTGGATGCCAAAGTTTTGCCACCAAGGCCAAGGGGGCCAAAGTTTTGCTCTTGGGCTTAGGTTGGTCAAGTTGAGGACCCTATTATGATTCCCTATCACTCCTACCATGTTGAGCTAATTAACTATTTAAGATGAGGCATAAATAGGGAAGCAAAACAAGCATCCTGCCAAGTAGACCACCTCACGTGGATGCCTAATACCTGCCACCAAGGCTAAGGGGGCCAAAGTTCCGCTCTTGGGTTCAGTATGGGATTTGGCTTGGACTAACTTATATTGACTCAATTTCTATGAGCCAAATTAATAATGATAGTAGCATAGGAAATTTTATTTTGATTTGATATATACATCCAACTAGCTAATGTTATTAAGCTGTATATATATATATATATATATATATATATATATATATATATATATATATATATATATATATATATATATATATATATATATATATATATATATATATATATGCACTTGTGTTCACTTTGTGGTTGCAGGGTTTATAGTCAAAAGCATAATGAAGAAATAAATTTTGTAAAACATTTCCCTAACCTTGGCTTGTTGCAAGTTGTAAGTTGTAGGTTTTAATCAAAGACTCTAACAAAGTTTATATGAGGTGTATACATTGTCTATGCTTCGTCTCTTCATGCATTCATGTCTCTACTTCGTGTATGCTTCGTGTCTTCATGCATCAATGTGTATTCATATAGTCATATGTATATTTCATACTTTCAAGTGCATACTTCATATGTGGCATACTTTTTTTTGAATAAATAGAATGGAGCAAAAGGTATACTGCATTAAAGGCATGTATTCAAATTTAACAACTTTATTGGATTTTACCATCAGGACAACTCACATATGAACTAAGAAAAATATATCTTAGCTACAAAGAGAAGGACTGCAAATGAAATCGTCATTGCTTGAGGACAAGCAATTTTTGGAAGGGGAGGACTGTCATGTCCCCGGGTTGAAGCCCTATTGCGATATCTTCACCTATTTCACATCACTTTTGTGAAGTCTCTATGAGACAAAATTACAAGTGAGAAGGAAAAAAAATGATTAAAAGATTTAATAATAAATAATAATCAAAATATGAAATATAAAATAAATGAGACATAATTAATGATATAATTAATGCATTATATTATTTATTATTTATCAATATAATAATTACAATATATAATAATAACATATTATAATAATAATATATAATAATAATACATTATTAACCATATATAATAATAATATATTGTTAATATATTATTTATTAATATAATAATAATTAATAATAAAATTAAAATACTAAATAAATATTAAATAAACAATACAAATATATTAGTTAGTTATTATAGGCGACTAAGTAACTAGTCGTAACCGTCAGGAGAGTTGTCTTTCAGATATACAAGGAGGGATTTTTGTTAGTATTTGTGGTCTTTTCAGTAAGATCAAAATGCTAAGAATAATAATATATAAACACATCTCATAATCCTTACATTAAACTCTAAAGAAACCTTATTATATTCTCCTAGAAGGGACGACTTACATATTAAATGTGATAATTGCAAGAGGGACGACTTACTTATGCAAGTCGACCTCCCTTCCTTGTTGAGTACACACCTCTTGATGGCATATATAAGTGAGGTTATGGTGTGAATTAGGAAGCATAGAAAACATAACATACCTGCGTAATTCACACCATAGCAGTAGACAAACAAACTCCTAATCTGATCCAAAGCAATTACTTTTCATACTAAATATTGTAGCCATTTGTAGAGAAAGTATAGCAGATTTGAGAGCAGACCTAGAGCGAATTATAGCAGATATGAGGAGCGAATTATAGAAGACTTGAGAGCAGACCTAGAGCGGATTATAGCAGATCTGAGGAGTGAATTATAGTAGACTTGAGAGCAGACCTATAGCAGACTTGAGGAGTGAAATATAATAGACTTAGAAGCACAATTCATAGCAGATTTGGAGGACAAATTGAAGTAGGCTTAAAGGTTGAATTATATCAACTTGAAGGCATCATCAAGGAGAAAATCGGGTATTATTTATTCTTTTATTTATCTATATTTTGATAGGGCCTAAATCTTAGTTTTGAAAGATCATCTATAGATTAAAATTTCCTTTCAAAGTCTGAAATATTAACAATTTTAAGGATTAACAGGGGGGAACCAGCAATCCACTAGCTCATCGAACAGTAAGAAGGTTAAGGCTTGTATGCAATGCAAGGAAAGGAAGGAAACAAAGAGCGACAGTTTTTGCATCGATATGGAGAGTATATAAGAAAACAGTCATCTGCGGTATACCACCAACTGAATATATAGCGTTTGCTTGTATAGACTGTCTATTTGTACTCAGTGATTTATTGTTACTGCCTATTGAATATATATAATCTATTTGTATGTGGCTACTACTGATATTGTCAAGGTTGGGGCAGAGTCTGACTCTAGTCGACGACATCAACAAAGTCTCTTTGACCTGGAAAAATACAAGCAGTACGCTGAGTGATAGCGATGAAGGGAACTACACTATCAAGCTGTCAATTGAATGAGGCCAATGATATTACTGAGAAAGCCTATCAATTTCACATGCAAAGAACACAATGATATTAAACCAGTGATTTTTCCTGGAACTACGATTCCCTTCCTCAGCGATTAAGGAATTCATAAGGACAAGACGATATATTATATTTTGGGATGAAAGACCACTGATGAATTGTTAGACAATAAACAATTGATTAGTTGGCAATAAGAAAGGAATTGATAGTGTCATCACCTTGGATGAATAGTGGATAAGGGATGCACCATTTATAATAAATTAAGAAGCAATATTACAAACAACCATTATGATGAACAACATTCAGGATTTATTCATGGAACGGTGCATTTAGAAATTGTTATGAAAGACACCCAATTTGAATAGCTTGGGGATGTCTCTTAGTCTTTCGAAGGTATACAGAGTCATCAGTGGGATCATTCCTAGGGTATAACATGGACTAATTAGCTTTCAGGAGGGATCACAAGATATATCAACAGTAAATGAAATATAAGATTATGATATACAAATTTGGTATTGATTAGATTGAAGAGGAAATCATCAAACAAGAGATTATATAATAGAGGCCACATTTCTTGGAGAAGGAAGGAATCAAAGAACATTACATATATGGATTACTGATAAAATGGAAAAATAAGAAATAGGTTTATCGATGGAGGCCAAACTGGTATTAATATAAAAGGATATAATATAAAAGAATATAATTAATATTGCTGACAAGCGTGGTGTAATGACCGATGATGCTGCGATGTGTCTATGATTAGGGAACATCACAAGTTGTCGTTTCCATGTGCAATCCAAACTCTAATTGGGAATTTTGGGGAAAATTAAGTAAGGTTCTAGTTGGGGACATCTCACAGTGTCCAAAAGATGTGTTCATATCTTGCCTCTACCAAAGCACTTGCAGCCCTGCAAATTTTTGCATTGTCCAAAATTACTTGGACGATATTTTCATTACCCACCATCTCTATGGAGTCGGTGAGAATCTTGGAAATGAAATCTGCATCTTTCACTTACTCTTCACAATCATCTGCCTTCAAAAACATTGCCCCCTTGGGGGACTCTGTAATGAGATTGATCAATGGATGGTTTTTGCAATCTTTCCATCCATTAAAAACAATAGATACACCTGTTTCAAGCCAAGAATCTCTAATTAGTTTTAGTAGGGCCTCTACATTTTCCTCTCTTTTTGCAATAAGGTGGTACACACTTTTTCATACCCGAGACTTGTGAAACTAGGAGGTGCATTATTTATTGCTGACACCATGTCCTGCCGTTATGGCGATCTCACCAAATTGAATGGAAGACCATTGACATAGAGGCAACATGCAATTTTTTCTTCAGCCATATCTCTTGCCTCCATTTTAAAATGCCCTCTCCAATGGACCTCTCTTGCGGGTGGGGATTTGTAGTTCTTCATCTTCATCTTCCATCGAGGGTGTAGGCAAGAAGGGATGTTTGGAGGCCACAACTGTTTGATAGGGTAATGTCATCGTTTTTTTCTTTCCAGAACTATAACCACTTTGTTTTCCTTTTGTAATCAATTTGTTAGCATCTTCTTGTTATTTTATAAATGCTGCTATTTGTACAACAAGCAACCTTTTCTTATATGGACCCTCACACATATTAATCCCTTTACCACTAGGGCCCATAAAATGAAGTTTCACTCGGTCATAAGAGCTATTATGTTGTATATTGCAAAAATTACACTTCCAAATAAATCCCCCACCTCTAGGACTTTGTGAAATTCTTGTGGTATGTCTCCATAAAGGAGATGCTTTATCAATTTTTAATTTTTGACTTCCCTCCCCATGCACTGAACTTTGACTACTAGCCATTGTTGCAATCTATAAAAAAAAATAGAAAAAAAATCTATCAAAAACTTGAAAAAATTCATCGAAAGACCAAAGAATAGGATTTAAATGCATATCTTAAACACTTAAATATCCTTTGTGGAGGCTATTTGGCACTCCACAATCGATCTCTTTTGAATACAATCATCTTCCTTCAAAATGCCAAGATGGAGAGAAAATATTGCGAGAGCAAAATGAGAGGTTAAAATGAAATGAATGTGTGTTTGAAGGCCACATATTGGGCAGTTTTAGGGTTAGGAAGCAAAAATAATAATTTTTATTTTATTTTATTATGTTTGGGCCCACTTCCTTAGGTGGGCTTGTTGGTGCACCCAGGTCTGTGCTGGGTGCATGCCTGGCATTGTGGGTGCGCACCCTGACCCTGGTGCACCCATAGTGCAGGGTGTGCTCCCTATGTGCACTCAACAAATACCCACAGACGCACCCGTACTGGGTGCATACTTGAACCCGGTTCGGGGCCTGTGGGTATGGACCCGGTAACTTAGTTGTATTGATACCCATCAACTTCCAATTTCAACTTGATTGATATTTTGATTTTTTTTTCTTTTCTGGATTTTTCATCAATTTTAGATCTGATTTTCATGGTATAGAAGATTGGTTGCAATCCAAAATGAAAATATTCATGAAGGGAATCAACCTAGAGTGGAAATTTGATCAGAAGAAAAGGGTAGAATTTAGGGGGCTGTCGCCCTAGCTTGCACATGGGCCGACCTCCCCTTGGACAACCCTGTCCAAGAGTAGGTCAGAATCCAACCTACCTTGGGACAGGCCTCCCAAAGGGCTGTCATTTCAAAACTTGATTTTTTTCCCCTTTTCATTTGACACTTGCTTATCATTCTACTTTGTTGATCAATTCCTCTTATTAATCTCTGATTTTATCATAGTTAATTCAGATTTAGTTGCCAATTACTTGGATTTCATGCTTGGTTTGTTCAGATTTGATTGTAAAATGTTTAGGTTTTACTTCAAGTTTGCTACACCTTGGCTATGTCTTGGCCTTGGGAACTTGTTTCATGCCTTGTAAAGGGAGAGAGCAAGTACTTGGTTTGTGTGTGTCCAAGCCATGGTCAGGCCTATCCAAACCTAGGTTGGATTCCGACCAAGGGTTGGACAGCCCTTGTCCAAATCATGCGATCAATCATTTCAATACTTAACCTCAAAACTTGCAAACTCAATTCTTCTTTGTTGATTTTAAACTTCACGTAACCCCACTCTTGGTCTCAGATTTTACCCTCAACTTTCATTCCTTTCCTTCATTGATCTCAGATTGGTTTTCAACTTGCAGATTTCATCATGATTGTCTTGCAAATTGTTTGGTTCCACGAATGATTTGTTCAAATTTGTTTACAAATTGCTTGGGTTTTGAGTTTCCAAATTTCCATCCCTTAGCAACTTATTTCATGTCTTGATGTGGAATTATAAAGTGTTAGAGTGTGTGTCCAAGCCCTAGTCAGAATCCGACCAGGCCTGTCCAAACCTAGGTTAGATTCCAACCATGGGTTGGACAGTCCTCGTTCAGGCCCTTTAATCCAATACTTATATTTATACTTGCAAATCATACTTTCTCCCTTTGTTGACTTCCAATTTAATTGTTCTTTCAATTGATGTCAAATTGCTCTCTCATTAGCTTCAAATCAATCATCAACTTCATAATGCAGATTGGCTTGGTGATTAATAAGGTGTGAAAGATCAAATCAGTGATATGCATCCTCATGTCATGTCATCATGCCTCTCAAAATCTCATGTTCCATCTACTAGCTGGGGGGTCACAGGTAAGTTTCTTCTTCTCACAACCTTTTATATATGCATACAAACTTCACATTTTTCCATGGGTTGCAAGAATCTCCACTTGATGCAGGAATTTGCTGAGTTCTGGGACCTCACATGGCAATTGAGAAACATCATACTGTCCCAGACTCCGAGTTGACTCTAGGGCCACTCTAAGGCTTGAAAGCTGCTATATTGCCACCAAAACTACTAAACTAGTGACCTCTAAAGAAAAAATAGGGGGTCCCCATTTGCAATGTGGCGATGGTGTGAGAACCTCACAACAGGTCCCTCAGCCAAGAGGCATCCACATAAATGAGGATCCATATTCTTTTGGGATGGAATGCATGTGAAATACTTGCTTCATTAAAGCACATGTCCTAGGCCAGTTTCTCCCAATGGAATTGACCAACAAATATTATTGTGGTAATGCTCCATCTTTATCACTAAGCCTCACTGGACTAGTAAATATTGTGCCCCAATGGACCATTCATCGGATAATTTCAGGGTAACTCGGGGACGTGTCCCCGGTCTAAATCCCCAAGTCTCCAGGATGAGGACGTTTCTGGGACTTGGGGACGGCTTGGGGACGTCCCATTCTCGTCCCCCTTTTCACCCAAAATGATCGGGACGTCCTAGAAACTTGGGGATGGGGGCAAAAAAAAAGGGGGACTTACTGCCGTCCAGGGGATGACCAGAGACGTCATAGACGTCCCTCAACCATACCGGTGACGACCATAAGTCTCCAACGTCAAGGCTAAAAAAAAAGTTAAAAAAACTTAAAAAAATTAAAATGCCTTTGCATGCGTGGGGTCATTTTGTGGGCCCCACCACCACACTTGCCCAAAAAACCCTAATTTGTTCCTCTATATTGGCATTATGAGCATTTTGGGGTTTTTTATATGCTGTCCATTATTTGTAACAACAAGTTTGTGTTTTGGATTTTGTAGTTGAAAGAGGAAGTTTGCATATTTTATCCATTCTCCAAGTGATTGTGCAAGGGTTTCAACTTCCTACATTGTGCAACAAGTAAGTGTGAAACTCTTTATGCTTCCATTTTTCATTTTTTTTACCAAACTAAAAGCTTGAAAGAGTCTGATTTTAAAATTTTTTTTTTCACTGTCTCAGTTCATTGCATTATTAAATCTCAAAACTAAGCACAATGAGCAGCAGTGGGGATAATAGTAGTGATGAAGAACATTTTGATTTGGGGGTTGAAAGTGCTAGTGTTGAAGCTAGTAGTCAACAACAACAAACTGATAAATTTAAATGCCCTTCAACAATCATGAGAAAACATGCAAAGGGCCCCTTCAACAAAAAAAAACCTCTTCTCCAATATGTCACTGCTAGGCTTGAAAAGAAAAAGAATGTAGGAGGGACTAGGGTATGGGATTGCCATATTTGCAAAGATGATTTTAGGGGCATCTATACAAGGGTAAAGTCACACTTTTTAGGTATTGCAGGCCATGGAGTTATAGCTTGTCCTGATATGACTAATGAAGAAAAAATAGAATGTCAAAGATTGCACGTAGAGGCTGAAATGGGGGCACAAGGTATGTCAATAACATCACCTTTATCTTTTGCAACTATACACTCACAATCATCTAAGCATATGACATCCCCCACTGGTACTACTAGCAGCCCTATTGACAAAGTAGGGAAGAGGAGGATGAGTAGTGGTGAGAAGGAATCAATGGAAAGTATGTTTAATGCACAAGCAATTGAAATCATAGAGTCATCCATTGGTAGATTCTTTTTTTCTAATGGTATCCCATTGCATGCGGCCCGTTCCACTTATTTCAAACCAATGGTCAAAGATATACTAACTATGAATCCCTCATTCACACCCTCAGGTGAACATAAGCTACGAACCACCATCCTTGATAAAGAGTATTCCAAGATTAATGTGTTGTTTGAGGATACGAAACGTACTTGGCTGAGGATGGGTTGCTCTATTGTGATGGATGGGTGGACCGATGTTAGACACCGGCCACTCATCAATATCATTGTCACATCACCTGCTGGCTCTTATTTTTTGAAAGCTATAGATTGTTCAGGAAAGATAAAGGATGCAGAGTTTCAGTTCACCATTTTGAGGGATGGCATAGAGGAGGTTGGGTCAGAAAATGTAGTACATGTGATCACAGATTCAACACATGTGTGCAAATCAGCCGGTTTGATGGTAGAGGGTGCTTATAGGCACATCTTTTGGACCCCTTGTTGTGTTCATGCATTGAACAATGCATTAAAAGACATAGGGAAGATTGATTGGGTGAAATAGTTGGTGTCAGAAGCTAGAGAGATACAAATGTTCATATGCAACCACCACACTTCACTTGCTCTATTTAGGTCCTTCTCAAAGAAGGAGTTCCTCAAACCAGCTGAGACAAGGTATGTCAATTTTAAGTACAATTTTGAATTTAATTTTACTAGTTTAGTTTAAACTTTACTTCATTTATTAAATTATTTTAATTATTGTTGCATGTGTTTTACTTTTAACTTTTAAGTTCTAAATTTTTAATTATAGGTATGCCACTTACTTCATCTTGATGGAGAGAATGATTGAAGTGCACGAGGCTCTCCAATTGATGGTGGTGAATCCAGAGTGGACCCGATGGTCCACTTCTAGCTCCTCTGAAGGAAAATCGGTGAAGCAAAAGATCCTTGATGACAATTGGTGGTCCACAATAAAGTAAGTTGCTGATTTTATATAAAAATTAAAATTAAATGTTAGTCTTTTTCTTGCTAATTTTCATATTAAATTATAATTTCTAATTTCTAATTTTTGTTTGCATCTTGTAGATATATTTGCTCTGTCATCTCACCCATCGTAGAGGTCATTAGATAATGCCGATACTGACTCTCCTAGTCTTGGAGAGATATATGAGACATTTAACAGTATGTTGGGGATGATAAAGAAAATAATTGCAGCTAAGGATCCTACGTACTTTGGGGTTTCATGAGCAGTATATTAGGCCTATAGTGACGTGGAGGTGGAACATAATGAATACCCTGCTTCATATGGTAGCCTACACTCTAAATCCCAAATGGTATGCAAAATTGGATGGAAGGGCCCTCACATGTGATGATCCTGAGGTATTAGATGGCTTCACACGGGCCATTGATAAGATGTATCCACCGTGAGAGGCCTCCATTCTTCACACACAACTCCTTGACTTCACACAACTTCATGGCCCAAACTTGGGTAAACCACATGCAAGGTTGGATAGAGTGATTTTGGCACATAGGGATCCTATTGGATGGTGGACATGGCATGGGAGGGATACACCAGAGTTGAAAGTGCTTGCCTCTTGCTTACTTGCACAGGTTACTAGTTCCTCAGCTGCAGAGAGGAATTGGTCTACATATGGCTTTATCCACTCCCTCAAGAGGAATAGGCTCACCTCTAGACGAGCAGAGAAGCTAGTGGATGTGCATAGTGCTCTTTGACTTCAGGATCATCAGACTCCAAAGTATAGGCAGACTCTAGCTTTACGGTGGGATGTTGACCTTGAAGATGTGGCCCAGATTGACGAGGATGAGACATCACTAGGATTGGTTGGGGTTCCATTGGATGAGAGTTCATTTCTAGTGCAACATGATAGTGACAGTGACTCATATGACTCTGATTTTGATGTCGTGTTGGCAGTAGAAGAATATGAGCAGCAGTGTGCTTCATTTTTCTATATTTTGATTTCTATGTTGAACACGATGATGAAACTTTATGGCAGTACTTAAGCCTTTGGGCATTTTCAGTTTTACTTTTCTATGTTAAACTTATATTTTTGTTATCATATGCATATTGACAATTTGACAATGAATTGAACTTTCAAATTTCTAATTTAATGTTTTATGAATGCATAATAGAGTTAGAGTTTAGACTATAGTTTTACTTTTACTATTTGGTATTTACTAAATGGCATTGAAATGTTGTATGTTAAGGTTCTATGATGTTTAAACGGCATGCATTGTCCATATTTCCAAATGAATGTAATGTATACTTGCAAATTTTCCTTATATATTTAAAAATTTCCCTATATTTATATAGACATCCCCTTTGCCATTCCCCCCCGTCCCCAAAATCGGCAAAAAAAATTGCCATCCCGAAAACTTGTCCCCCCGCATCCTGCCATCACCGTCCCAAAAACTCGGGGTTACACTGGATAATTTAGCTTCAATCTTGGGATAATTTGGCTGGACCGATTGATTTAGCTTCAATCTTGGGATAATTACCTATTTTACGTAATTGCCATCTGGGCTACCAAGCTTTTGGGGCAAAGCACTTAAGCTAGAATTTAAAACAATATATTGTTATATGTGGGACTGATTATTTACCATCATATCAAAATCTTAAAATTAGCAGTGTGCTTTAAATGTTTTTCTTTGCTACCGTGGAGTTCTTTCTTGGATTTTTTGTTCTGAGAACATAAAGGCAAGACTCAAGTATATGCTAGTACTACTCAAAATGATTCTTCAGAAAGGCATTAAATCCCTGAGCTAGATTTGTAAAATCACAGATCTTGATATAGCTAGTGCATGTAGATCTTTTACTTTTGTTGGAATTAACCTCATGCAACATTTAAAATACGAGTCATTAATCAGTGACACATCTGTCACCAGTAGTCATTTGCTGCTATGACCTTTCCAACTTGTACACTGGTGATTACTAGCATAGTTCTAGCTTTAGAGAACTATCACAATCAAGTTGAGTACTTTTAATTTGTTTGCTAGGTGAGATTTTGTGAACTTGTTGATTAGGTGAATGGTTCTGGTTGACATAAAAAAATTGTGCTCCAAAGCTGAGAACTTAAACAATTAGAATTGTGGAATAGGCAGGGCCTTAAATTAGTGTCTCATTATCGATTCTTTCTGGATTGTGTAAGTAGAGTTTCTTGGTGCCCCTCAAAGTCTTTCATTAGTTTAGAATTAAATCCTTGGTTCATTTATCTAGAACATTATGTGCATTTGTGCCAACATGCGTATAGGCCCAACTTCTGCCACCTTTTTTCTAACAACTACATTCTAGCAAATGTTAAGAGGTATAGAGTCAAGCACTTACACAACAATTTTCAAGATAAAAAGGTGTTGCATAATTGAATTCCACAACATTGAGTCATGTAGAAATCCATTTTGATTGTCACTTACACAACATTGCAGATACAATGTTCCTGTGGCTACTGGAAGGCTGTTTTTAGGTCCTTTGCTTGGGCATTATCTAGCATTGAAGCCACAAGATAAGAAGCAGTGATTCCAGACTGGAGTTTGGAAGGGTCGAAAAGTTATTGTCTTCTATTGGAGGGCCTGCATTCAGTTTTCACAAGGGAATTTCGCCAGGTGGCACCTTTCTTCCTCCACTCTTACTGCCTACTCTCTTTTTCTTAAATTTCCTACTTTTTTAGTGGTTCAAATTTTCTGCAACTCCTTAATATTTTCCAATTTCCGTTTCTTCATGGCACAGGATGGTTATCATACCAATCCCTTCTCTAGTATATTAATCAACATTCCTTAATCTCCCAAACTCTTATTGGAAGCATCTCCAAATTCTTCAAAAGATGGCAAACATGAATGCATTGTTGACCTTGGTCGAATTGCAATTAAGAATAATAACCATAGAATGGGTCTGATATTTACATATCTCCATTGGTCTTGCGTTCGACTCTTGCCCAAATTTAAATGATGCATGTGGATTGTGGGTAGACACGTGCATCCTCAGGGTATTAGTCCCCTGCTCACCCCTAGGTGCTGGGATGGGTCACAGGGATACCCTGAGAAAAAAATAAAAAATATTTACATATCCCATGTGATTTATGATCTACGTGGATTTTCCTCTCAATATCATGTAGAGTAATTTTAATTTGAGTTTGAGAACGGGATCCATAAAACCCATCTAAACAAATATCCTGTGTGAAATGCATGCGACGTCATCCTTAAAGGCTAATAGTTAACGTAACTTTTAACTAACAAAAAGTTAAAATTGTGCTTTTCAAATTAAAATTTTACTAAGAACCAAAATAACGGTTAGTTACAACAAAAACTTGCATTTCCAAATCCTATCGCTATTATAATAATAGGATAACGTAAGAGAACTTAATTCTTTACAAGAACATTACACTCCAGAACTTTGGAAGATGTTTATGAAAACACAGCTTGGAATCTGCCTATTTTTAGAATGGAATCCATTTCATTCTCCCACTTATTGATCTGGAGGCCATTGATTTTATTCTTTACAATTAAATACATTTCCTTTTTTTTTTTCAATCTTATTCTTACAAATATACCATTACTGTTCTGTGGAGGATCTGTTATTTGCAAAGTGAGTTGTATGTTTTCAGATCAAACACTGTTGTTACTTTCTAACCATTGTATCAGTTTAAATCCTTTAATCAAGGTTGACCTAACAGTCATTGTATAAATCCTTTAATCAAGGTTGCATTCTAATGGAATGTACTTAAGTCATCTAACAAGGTACACTCCTAACAGGGTGGTTGAAATCCTTTAACAGGGTCACACCTAGCAGTGTGTTTGTAAACCTTTGACAAGGTTGGCTTTTCATAGAGCTCACTTCAAAAGAGTGAAAATATCAGTAGCATGCTACAAAGTGGTTTTTCCCAAATTGGGTTTCCACTATAAATCCTAGTGTCAATACTTGTGTGAATGTTTTGGTTTGAAGATTTCTATGTTTTGCAAGTTATATACTGTTGGATAGTGGACTGCACTGTTATATGTTTCTGGTATACATTCTGTAATGACTGAGTAGCTGTTGGTTATTAGATCTAAGTTGTTGAAGTGTTTAAAAGTTTAATTTATACATCTGGACCCGAGAACAACTGATTCACCCCCCCTCTCTGTTGTTCTAAATCATATTAACAGTTTCTTCATATTCTACTCCACTGTAACAAACCCTGGAAATCAACCCTCCATCATTTCAAATACTGTAAGCAACGACCAACTGATCAAATTTAAAACATGGCCGTCGATTCATCTCCTTCTCGACACATCGGATGGTTCTCATTAATCATACCATATCAACAACCGTCGCAATGCCGCATTGGTCCTCTTGTATAAATTGGTATATGGGCAACAAATTGTTCACAGGAAGTCTGAATTTCATACCATATACTAACTCAAAAGGAGACTTCCCTATATCTCTCTTCTCTGTGATCATATCTGCCCATAATGCTAACTTCAGTTTTACATGCCAACTCCTCTTATTATTTTCCATAGTTTTCTTCAAAATTTGTAGAATACTCTTATTACTAGATTTTGCTTGCCCATTGGCCTGTGGATGGTATGGGGATGAGTAAGACAAAATTATACCCATTTATGAGCAAAAGTCAGTGAAATCTTATGATCTAAAGCACATGGCATTGTCCATTACTAACTTGATAGGGACACCAAATCTAGTAATTATATTATTCATCAAGAAATCAGTCACTACTATGATTGTAACCTTTTTAGTTGGGATTGCTTCAATCCATTTAGTAAAATAATCAGTAGCAACCAATATCCAACTATGGCCTCCATTGGATTTCTCAGCAAATTCTCCAATAAAGTCAATACCCCACATAGCAAAAGGAACTTCTGTAACCACAGGGTTTAACAACAATCCACTTGAGAAATTTAACCTTTTTGAGAACCTTTGGCATGGTTCACACTTTCAGACAAATGAATGAGTGTTCTTAAATAGGATAGGCCAATAGTAACCAACCCTTAGAAATTTATGAGCTATAGCCCTAGCTGAATGATGCCCTCCACACAGTCTATAGTGCATATCTTTTAAAACCTTTTTCAGATTTCCCTTTGTCCAAACACAAGAGAAAAATCCCATCATTGTCTTTCCAGTACATGTCACCCTGCAATAACACATACCTTTGAGCCTACAATTTAAGGCTTCTTTTCTAGTTATCATTCAATTCCTTTGGGCAGGTAGAATTCTTAAGAAAATGAACAATGTTAGTATACCAAGATTGCATCTCAATGCTAGTAATTGTTCCTCCACCAATGGAAACATTATTTACTTGTACAAGGTCCATATTCTCTTTTGTCATTAACTTTGCAAGTCCCAGACCCCTTACAAGTTTAGTAATATGGAGCTCCAAGTTAGATTACTGGATTCTATTGATCCATTTACATCTTTTTCCTGTGACCTCACTCTGAACCAAAATGTCCTTTACTGCAGCATGGGGGACATATGCATTAACCTTTGCACAAACCAAATAAGGTCTAAAAGCCTTGACTGCTTTAACCAATGTGTAAGCTTGCTTTTCCATCAATTCATAATTTAACTCAGTTGATTGCATTGACTTGCTAAAGAAAGCAATGGGATACTCAAAACCTTCCTTATCTTTCTGTAATAAAATTGCTGCAATGGGATGCAAAGATGCAAAGGAAAACAAAGAAAAAGACTTAGAGTAATTAGGATATATTAGGATGGGAGCTTCTTGGATTGTTTGTTTGATTTTTTCAAAAGCCTCTTGAGCTTCAATATTCCAATCAAATTTTGCATCTTTTTTTAAAAGCTTGACTATGGGTTTAACCAACTCTGCAAAATTAGCAATAAATCTCTTGACAAAGTTGATTTGTCCTAAAAATGATTGCACACCCTTAATGTTCTTTGGAGGATGGACTTTCTTGATTGCCTCAACTCTTTCAGGGTCAATCCTGACTCACTCTTTTGACACTATATGTCCCAACAATTTACCTTCAGTAATAGCAAATTGACATTTCTTAGGATTCAATGAAATGCCAAACTCTAAGGCCTTGACTAAAACCTTTTCCAAGTGATTATAGTGGTCATCCGCCCTCTTAGAATAAGCTGTCAAATCATCTTGATACACAACCATAAGGACATTAATCAAGTCTTTGAAAGAAACATCCATTGCCCTCTGAAAAGTTGCTCTAGCATTTTTTAAAGCAAAAGGCATTCGAACATAAACATAGGTTCCCTAGGGAGTAGTAAATACAGTCTTGAATTGTTCAGATTTTTTGACTAATACCTGGTTGTATCCTAAAAAACCATCCATCATAGACAACAATTCACAACTAGTCACTTTATGCAGCATAGCCTCCATATTTGTCAATCCATAATTGTCCTTTAGTGAAGCAACATTTAAATTCCTAAAATCAACACAAAGCCTTATGTCACCATTCTTTTTGGTGATTGGCACCAAATTAGAAACCCATGAAGAATGCCTAATAGGCTCAATGATGCCAACATCCCTTAATTTGGTCAACTCTGTTTGCATCTTAGTGGCTAGTAGGGGATTAATAGGCCTTTGTTTTTGCCTAAAAGGTTTAGTGTCCTCTTTTAAAGGAATTTCATGTTGAAGCAAGTCTTCCCTATAAGCTTTGAGGTCATCATAAGACTAGGCAAACACATGTTTATACTTTTTCAATAACCTTATCAAATTTGCCCTTACCTCCCTACTCAACCTTTTTCCAATGTATACCACTTGAGGGGATGTTTTTGAACCTAAGTTTATTTCTTCCAGATCCTCAATCTTAGCATTAGACTTTTGTGACATGTACCCATCATTGATCTTAAACATGTCCTCTAGTTCAACCAACCCTTTAGGAATATGATTTGAGGCTAACTGAACAATCTCATTTCCCATGACACATTCCTTTCCATCAACAAATTGCTGTGAGTTATTAAAATCAATTTTCTGCCCATCATATTGATCTAGACTTGGAATGAATTTAAGGATATCATGATCATCCTCAAAGACTTGCCAATTATACACATTATCAAGCACTGCAGGCCTACTTTTGATCTCTAACATTGATACACCAGTCAGAGTAACATCATTTTTCTTTAATTCAACATTAGCATGGAAATCTGCCATAATATTACTTGACCTTTCCACCCAAAGAATATTGAAAGCATCAAACAATTCTAATCTATCCCAGACAACATGTTTATACAATTTTAACCTGTCATCTTTAGCAACATATTTAGATTTGATTTGGGCTATGATCAATTGGAAATCACCATGGACTTTTAATCATTTTATACCATGTTTTATAGCAACATCTATACCCAATATCAAAGCCTCGTATTTGACAGTATTATTAGTACCTTGGAAAGTCAATAGAAATGAATATTTAAAGGTAGTACCTGATGGGGATATAAGAAAAACACCAGCTCTTGATCCTCCCTTAGAACATCCTCCATCAAAGTACATTTGCCACAGTCCATCTTGCTGTAGTAGCAACTCATCCACTATAGGATCAATATTTTTTAACTGTGGCACAACCTCTTCTAGCATGAAATTCTCCATATCAATATCAACACAACAATTTAAGTCTTCAGGTACAACCATCTCAACCATTACTGAGGAACGAGGCTCCCTATACAACGTCACTTTAGTTCCATTGATAGGAATAGTGACATATGATAAATACAACAACAATTTTCCTCCCACAGCCGCTACCCACTGTCTTGATAGAAGCATGCCATAATGGGGCTTAGTATCAACTACAACCACATCCATCTTGTATGTGGCCTTAGGGAAAGCAACAATTTTTACTTCTATCCCCACTAAGATTCCTACCACAAGAACTATTAGAAAGTAAAGTCCACCAAGATAACTGAGAAGGGGGGGCGGGGGGGTGGGTAGGGGGGTGAATCAGTTATCAGATAAATATAACTTTTATCAACTTCAATAGATTTTAACCATGAAAGAAATGTAATCAACAACCATAGAAAGATATACATACACAATAACACAGTGACACAAGATATGTTGACTAGGGAACCTCTTGATCAAAGAGTAAACCCTGGTGGGAATGATGCCCACAAAAGATGCACTAATATGAAAGTTCCTTGTGAGAGGATGGACTTTGTTAGGAGTCTTATGAAATACATTCAGTACATATCAGTCCCTATTAGGAGACTTTGAATCCTTGCTAAAAGATTCTAACTCTGTTAGGAGTTATGGAAGACAGAAGGACTCACTGCCCAAATAGCTTCAGGTGTAAGATCACTGAACACACTGTCCAACTGATCTTTGTATTACTCAATAGAATAATACCAAAAGATTATTGATCTCAACAACTCAATAGTCCTTCTCTGACTGTGCCAAACCACACCAACTGCTTCATCAGATCTCAATACTAGATCTCTATACTTCGCATATCCTTTTCCAAAAAGTATTGCACAATTCCACAATTCACTTTCAAATACAATACACAATTACACTTACAATAAGGAAAACATTCCTTCCTTTATACCACACTCAAATAATTATAAATGAGTCGGCATACAAATTACAAAATAAAATCTTCCACACGTTACACAAAAATTACACAAAACTGTCGACTTCCAATTAAGATAATTTTTCACTCGTGCAACCTCGGACCTTGCGCTCACATCCACATCACTATCATCATGTCTTAAACTGCTGTTCAACTTCGCATGATCAGATTCAATCCCGATTAGAAGATATCATCTGATTTCCACAAACCGCTACTCAGGAACACTGCCTGAATACTGCTTCCACCAATTTCCACATAACTATCATGAATAAATGAATTTATGTATGCGCTCTTAACCACGATCTTATAGAACATCATAGAGTAAGTCCTCAACTCCGCATAGCGTAATCTTCAATATCTCATGTGTGCTAACTCAAACACTGTCTGCTTCTCTGCTAATCTTCAGTAGATCACTGTGTTGACATCAATGACAATCACAATCATGAATGCAACAAAAACTGCTACAGAATGGCTATGAATACTCCCCCATAGGATATATTCAACATTCATTCTTTACAATCTCCCCCATTGGCATTGATGGAAACATAGATAAAAAAACATCCAAGTTCCATGAATACCAACACTGCAACACTGCTGCTTTGAAAATACTTCAAATTCTCTTCATCAATCAAATCTTGCTTCGTTTTCCTATTCAGTTCTCTCCAATAGATGGTTTTTCATGTATAATTCTCCCCCATTGACATCAATGACAGATGTTTCATCATTACGTCAACAACAACTTCAATGTCAAAAGACACTTTTCAGAAAATACATTCACTAGAGTCCTCATGACTCAGCTCAGATACACATACTCCCCCATAGAGGAAGTACCACTATCTAGTCCAGAAGAAAGATAGGGCTCATATACCATTGGACGGATGCAACAATCTGCACCACTTCTCAAAAGTAGGCTGGGGCATAACCCCAAGCATACCTCTCAGATACTCAAATGTATCCTTAGGCAAAGGCTTTGTAAATATATCTGCAATATGCTCTTTTGTACTTATATACTCAAGTCTGACTTCTTTCTCTGCCACTTTCTCTCTCACTACATGATACTTTATTTCTATATGCTTTGTCTTAGAATGTAGTATAGGATTCTTAGACATACTAACTGTGCTGGTGTTATCACAATGTATAACAACAGGCTCAAATTTTTTTATTCCAATATCCTTCAACATTTGCTTCATCCAAATTATCTGATTACAATTGTTTTCTACTGCCACATACTTTGCTTCTGCCGTGCTCTGTGAAATACATTTTTGCTTTTTTCTTAGCCAAGAAACCAATCTTCCTCCAAGGAAAAATGCTCCACCAGTGGTGCTCTTTTTGTCATCAACACTGCCTCCTCAATCTACATCTGTATATGCACACAGAGTAAAATCATCAGATTTTTCATACCACAATCCATATTCAATCATGCCTCTTAAGCACCTCAGTATCCTCTTTACTGTTGCATAATGTGATTCTCTGGGTTCATCTTGAAATCTTGCAACAATTCCAACTGCATGTGATATATCTTGTCTTGTATGAGTTAAATATTGCAATCCTCCAATCATGGATCTATACTATTTCTGTTCCACTACAGGAGTCTCATTTGTGCTAGATAACTTGTGTCTAGTTACCATAGGTGTTCCAACTAGTTTACAGTTCTCCATTCCAAATCTCTTCAACAAGTCATTCAAGTACTTTGTTTGACTTACAAAGATACCATCACTGTTCTATGTCGCCTTGACTAACATAACTGAGGCTACTGACTTACAAAGATACCATCACTGTTCTGTGGAGGCCACTGATTTTATTATCAAAGAATAGATAATGTCGCCTTGCCTAATGTAACTAAGAATAAAAAAGCTGTAGGAAAGTTGTTAGTATACAGTTTTTTCCCTCTTCTTTAAATTAACCTAATGCTCTTTCAAAGAATGAAGAGAAGAAAAGAATAACTCAATACTAACAAATGAGTTTCTAAAAGCCAACTCTCTGCAAATTCACAAGGTGCAGCCCCTCGCTAGCGGATTTTCAGTAGGATTTTATTAACAAAGAATGAATAACATGCGTGCCTTTAACCGGAAAACACATAAGGAAAAACAGTCATTCCATCACCATGAAAAGAATGTGCAGAATAAAAGAACATTCACTTCTGACATAATCAAAAGATTCACTGCTTAAAACCAAATCTATCCACTAATTCCCTCTATTGCTTCAAGCATAAAATCAACCAATATAATAGTCAAGCCTTCTTCAAATATAATTTATTTCCATAGGAAAACAAACCATACTTTGATAAATAATAGTATCTACCATTCCAAAAGCTTAATCACATATATAAAACCATAGGATAGCATATACGTTCTATTATATTAGTTTCATAAACTTAAAACATAGACTTCATGAAAATAGTTCCAAAAATCTCAGAGAGCCAAACCCTTAATCAATTTAAAGTTTTGCAATAAATAGCCACATAGGGCCTTCATAACTAACTTCGTAAAATTGTCTTCTTGAAAGTAAATAATTCTCAATCTAAGAAACTACCCTAGCAGTAAGCATAAAAACTGGACTGGGACTCAAAAATGCCTTTCAATTGCTGCCAAGTGTCCCTGATGGTTACGGAGCTGAGGCTGCTACAAGTCATGTTGCTTTCCAGTCTTCGAATGAGGCGGTAAATGCAAATATTATTGGCTGATGTGGCAAACCAATAAAATCAATCCTATGCTTCCAGACTTCACTTTCCTTGCTAAGCTCGGTAACCTTTTCATTATGCATGACCAAATGATTTTGCTGCAGAATCATCATTGATTCTATCCGCGTAATTTTTGTAAAATGTTCATCTGTAGGCACCTTCATGCTTTTGATTTCATCAAACTAGTTGCCTATGTTTTTGATTACCTGCTCAACCTGCATATCGAACTCCCCTTGAGCCTCCTGACACCGCTCACTGATCCATTTTATATCACTAGAGAGGATCTCCTTTATTGTTTTTAGCTCTTTCTCAAGATTCCTAATTTCAGTAATTCCCAGGACCATTGCTTCATTTCTCTAGTCGATACACTCTTTTATGACATATAGGACTTTATCATCTAGCCCTGGCACTACTTTCTCCTTAAGGAACTTCTATAAACCATATTCTTCGACCTCTTCAATCCAATGAAGTTCTCTAACCCAAGTAGTCTTTTCCAGCTCCCATTCTTCGATCCTAGCTTCTGTCTTCTTTATCAGGTGCTCTCCTTCATTATGGGCTTGACCTAAATCATTTAACATTTTGATAGTCTCTGATTTCACGCGCTCAATCCAGTCATCAAATGCTTTGTTCACTGCTTTAATCCTCTGAACTTGGTCAAGGAAACGCTGGTTATCAGGGGACTTCATGTCAATCAAAGCAGGCATTTCACTTAGGGGAAATGGTTCAAGATGTTGAATGGCATTTATATATTGAGCCATACTCTTTATTACCTCTTTCAAGTCCTGTTTATCCCTAGCGTCTTTCCAGACCCGACTAGCGATCTTTTTATTTGACACTTCGAAAAATCTCATGTCAGCGGCTCTGGTATCCTTTCCCAAATCTACCTTGGATACTTGAAAATTCTGGGCTGAGGCCTCTTCAACTTTATCACCCACGGGGTTTGCAATTTCTGCCACCCAGCGGCCACTGCCTTCATCAAAATCGATACTTGATTCCATCTTTGGCTTCTTAACCTTAGATGTTTTCCCCAGATATTTACTTACCACATCTTCAATAGGCACTGATAGAGGAACCATGTTCCTTTTCTTGGTTGTCGGGGTTTCTAACCATGGTGGAGCAACAGAGGATTTCTTCTGTGTGTCATACTTACTGAGAAGTGCAAGCGAGTCCATAGGAGTGTTCCCTGTTTCTTGTGGTGTCTGTTGATCATCCACCATCTCAGGTACACTGTGATATTCTATTTGTACTGCTTCAGGATCAGGATCTGAAACATCTAAATCCACGACGACGCTAGGAATAGCTTTTTGCTTTTGAGATCTTTCCCTCACCCTTACACTTGACCGGGTCACTCGGACTTCAGGTTCAGCTGGGTGTTGATCTTGAACTTGAACTTGAACCTGTGGAGAAATTTGTTCAAGTTCAGGTTCGACTTCAGATTTGGCCTTCCCTGCACAAGGTTGAGTAACACTTAAGTTAGTCAAAACATAACTTTTCTTTGTTGAACGCTTCTTTTTGATTTTCACTTGTCCTCTAGAGGACTGCAAAGGAGTATTAGAGGCTCTTCTAGTTAACAACCATGCTTCTATTCTCTCAATCACTCTTTTCATTTTATCATGCAGATCATCTTCTTCAGGTTATGCCCAATCAAATTTAGGGATGGGAAGAGCTTCAACTTTCTCCAAATATAGGGAATCTAGAATATCAGCTTCACTGTCTTCCTCTATCCCATCCGTGTTCATATTCAACCTAAAAGTAATGATTTGTCTCAAAGTGAACCGAGACCATAATCTTTTCCTCACCTCCAATTCATTAGGGCAGCCAATCCAAAAATCTTCTAGCTTTGGGAGATGCATAAAGGTCTTTGGTACATTGAGATTTGCTCCTGCAAAGCCTCGGTAGTCAAAATTCATCCTAGGAATATAAGTTTGTAAACAAAAAGCATTCAGCTCCTCTTTCACAGCCAAAGCATCCTGGAAACTCTTACATCTATAATGTCCTAACTCAATCGGGAAGAGAATACCTGAAGATTTTCTTGGGGTCCCAACCTTTTGCTCAACTAGAACCAACTGCCTACATAGCTCCATCAGGACTATATCATCTAAACAAAACCTAGGGAGTTTGAAGGGTTCTCCATCAAATGCACCTACCCTGAGATAAGTAAACTTTGAGAACTGAATGAAATGACAGCCGTACACATTGATTACCTGCTTGGCCTCTTCAGAAAGTCTGGAATTATCTTTACCTCTCAGTTCAAACACCAACTTTCCTGAAAATCTATCATTTACTAACTTGTAGACATTGGGAAACTTCTCCTTCCGTAGGCATGTGAAATAATCATACACCCTCATATCGTTTGTCCACACCTCATGAGGCAACCCCTCCCAGGCTCGACAACAGGCTAAAACATAAATAAGATAAGATGACATATAAAATGCAGACAAATTAGTAACATTTAAGAGTTCCTTATGAAGCTTCTCCGCTATCAGGTCTGCCCAGTCAATGAATTTATCCCCTTCTATAATCTTCTGAATAAAACAAAACATCCATTTTTTCCAATGAAAAGCATGTGAATTCCCTTTTACCCTATTTAGCAAGAGTACCATATCGGCTATGTCTTTGCGGAAGTGCTCAATTGTAAGAGGCTTTGGCAACCTAGACCCACCTTTCTCTAGTTTCACGAGCCATACTTGGGCTATAGAAGAACTATACTTTTTCTTCTCTACATCATACACCTGTTCTGCTTCTACAAACGTCCATGGCTCATATGGTTCTTTCTTTGGAATACGCAAGGCTGCCATTATTGTTTCTCTGCTAATTTTAACCAAAATCTCCCTGGACGCATCCCTAATGTGCCTATCCTTTGCGTCATATTTATTAGCACATTCCAACACTAGCTCGGGGAAAATCAGAGCTAAGGGAAACACAACCGCCTCTAAAAGTCCGCTTCCTAATAACTTCCTAGAAAAAGTTCTTTCTGAAGAAGTTCAAACTCTATCACAGAGCTCCCCAAGATTTACATATAACAAGAAGGTATCTCCTATTTCTGGAAGGGAAACTAGCAGATGTGTTTTACTCTCTTCTTTAGGAAGTTTCAGATGAAACAATGGCATCTTAACAATATCAAGGGAAAAGATTCGCAACATAGAATGAGCCTCTGTAATCTAAAAACTGCAAAGAGAAAGAAAAAAACTCACCGCTTTCCTGTGCACAATTTTTTGCAAATTTTCACCACCAGTTTCGTTGCTCCTTCTCCTTCTCCAAGAAAAAATAACTTAACAGAGAAGCCTTAATCAATCAACATTTATTCACAAATACCGTAAGATCTCAAAAATCTTGGGGCGTGCTTGTAATTAATATCATAACTGAAGGAATGATTGATTTGATAGGCCAAGCCACTTCTTAATTAATCCGCTAGGTGTTTCGGCATGAAAATCTCAATTCCCAAGGAAAGTACTCGATCTCCATATCTGCATATTAATTACTCCCTCTACGTCACACCGTCATTTCCAATCTTCACATGCATGAATTATCCAATCAGATAAGACAACCTTTGTATGACAGTTTCCACTTCTGAATAAACACTTAGAGCACTACAAAACATAATTCCTCTTTTTGAAAATCAGACAGACTCACTGACTTTCCCGTACATAAGCTATCTTTTTACAATCATGAACTTGAACTTGAACTAACTTAAGGTTCAAGACTAGGTTCAAGTTCAGGTTCATCCTTGAGACCGACTGACCTTTTAAGAAACCAACAAATATGAGTATTATAAGACTTAGAAGTGGGAAATGGTTTGAACTTGAACCTGAACCGATTTCATAGAAGTTCAACTTCAACTTTGACTTGAGGACTTTCACTTATTAAGGCTACACCCGAGGGTTTTGAGAAAAATTAGGGTAACAAAAGTGATGGTGTTTGCATGGTATGTTTCTTTTTTTATTGAGGATTTTTTTGTTTTGTTTCCCAAGACATTCCCTTGACCCTATTTGGTTCCATACTTCTTGATATCAAGAGATATAACTTCTAAGTGAAATTGACATCAATTCAATTTTACATGCTTTTTGTGCAATGCCTATGAGCATGTAAAATGGGCATTTTTACATGCTTTATATGCAAGTCATATGATAACTATCTTTCTTCCTTTGTAATCCTCCTTCCATTTGTAATATAATTGTATAGATGACTGTGAGAATATTATATTAGACCTATGACAAGAACCTAAGAGGCTAGTTCAATAGACGCAGGCTTCAACAAATTTTTCTATTAATTGTAATTAAAATTCTTTTATTCCATATTTTTCCTTCAAGGATGAGCGAATTGGGATTTAAATTATGAGAAGAGATTTATTATGTAATTTAGAGATCATGATATTCATCTTGACATAATTTTTGTCCCTACGATATTCTTGTCAAAAAGTCCACATTATTGAGGACCTTCATCTTTTCTTGGAAAATAAATGATAGGATATAATGGAAAATAAATGATAGAATATAACCCCAATAATTATTAAGGGGGAGTGTTAGAGCATGATGTTTATTTGAGGATTAAAGATAAATTAAGTTTTTAAAAATAATATTTATAAGACATTGACTTCAAGATTTATCCTTGAAATTTAGATTATGGGGTAAGTTATAAAATTTATATCTTTTTATAATTTATCAATTAAATGTATAACCAAAATGAAAGGAGGTGACTTATTTCAACTTCTCAAATCTTGACCTATTCCAACCTCACAAATCTTGACTTATTCCAACCTCACAAATCTTTTCAAAAATCTATTCAATTATAGAAAATCATTCTAAGTATTAGATATGTTTTTGGTTATAAAATAGCAAAATAAGGACATCACTTACAACAGGTCATGAATAGACCGTTTTCAGCAAAACAAAGGCCAGGGCAGTCCACTTACAACACACTAGTATCACTAGTATTAGATATATTGTACATATGCATGTGAGGAATTATGAAGAGGAGGAGAAGAAACACATTTCAATATTTAGATTCTTATCATGTTTGTATTTTCACAAATTTATTGTAATTTTTTACGAATGATATTTTCTATGAAATAATTTTATTATTATACAAATTATGTAATGTGTTGTCTATAATTTAATTTAAGTTTGCTTTTATTTATAAGTAATGAGTAGTTACTTAAGATCCTACATTTAACGATAGATACTTGATTAGTATATTCTATGTGGATAAACAGACTAATAATCTCTGCACTAGTTCTTTCAATAAAAGGAGGGAAAAATAAACATGATAGAATGACACATTTGTTGAAAATAGATGCATAATCACAATAGAAAAATCCACAAGCATATCATGAATATATATGTCATATTATATTTGGATGTTAAAATATGAAATGAATGAATGTGAATGAGTAAACCTTAGAAGGTACCATAATGATAGGATAATCTAGTGTGGAAGAGTAGTATAAAAGACAAACCATTATGTCTATCAAAACTCTAATGAAAATATATAATGGTTAAATCATAGAATAATCTAAATTTAAATTAAAAATAAGTAAAAATAAAATTAAAAATGAATTATGTGAAATATGGAAAAAATATTTTTCTCTAAGTAATAATATGTTGTGACAAGTTGATTACTACTAGGAAAAAGGAAAATAAACTTTCCTTTAGCCTAGTATAGGATAATATAATAAAATAATTTTAGATGAATATAATAATTAATCAAGAATAATAAATTCATTCATTATGATTGATAAATCTAAAGTTTGTAATACTATTTAAAGAAAGTATAATATAATAAAAGAAAAATATTTAGATGTGTTATTGAAGGATCTATGCAAATAGGGAATATCATAAAACCATGAGCACTTCATAATCCAAAATAAATGATAACAATTTTTGTTTTAATCTTAAGATTATATATTTATGCTTTTCTTTGTGTAAGGATGAGCTTGGGAATTGAGAGTAAGATTATAATTGCAAATATAGTCATGCATGTAAATTTGTATTATGAAATTATTCTTTACTTGATGTATCCACATCTTTTAAATTATTTGGAGATCCAAGGTTTGATAGTATTTATATTTACAATATTAGCAACACTTTTAGTTGATTGAAGGTTGATGATACCACTTCCTTCACATGTCATTCTACTTTTGCTTGCATTTGATTGACATTGACATCTCTACTTCTCTCTTCAGAGATGTTCTTATAGTTGGGCGTGGGCCATGGTCTTAATTGTTGGATTATGAGGGCATCCCCTTTCGATGTCCTAGATGCTTCTCAATTGGTATCCTAGCATTGAATTGTTCTCTTTTGCATTGTAGATGTGTTGCTACATGGTGGAAGGACACTAATGTGATCACTCTTCATAGAAAGATGATGGCTCCTCCCAAGATGATTCTTATTGTTGGTTTGTCCTCCTTAGCCCTCCTCCTTCACCTCTTGCTATTGGTGTGACCTTCTCTAGCCCTATGAATTTTACTCTTGTTGCTATTGTTTTGCTCCAACCTTTGGTAGTTGATGATTAACAGTTTGCTCTTAGTGGTGATAGACCCTCTAAGGGGATTTCCCCTCTTGATCTCATTTTTATTGATGTTCTAAACAATAGTATTTCCTAGATCATTGTTAGTTGTAGGTTGAAAGTTAGTTCTTCCTCCCAAAGTCTTCCTCGAGTTGGTTTGGCCTTCTTAGGCCCAGTGGATCCTTCTTTGCCTCTTGCTATTGGTGCAACCTCCTCTGGCCATGTAGATTTTTCTCTTGTTGCTCATGTTTCACTCCAACCTTTGGTAGTTGATGATCAATAGTTTACTCCTAGCTGTGATAGACCCTCTAAGGGGATTTACCCTCTTGATCCCACTTATAATGATGTTCTAAACAATACTATTGCTTGGATTTTTGTTAGTCATAGGTTGAAAGGTAGTTCTTCCTCCCAAAGTCTTTCGTGAGTTGTGGACAAAATTTCTTCCCACCCTTGAGGTGGGTTCCTAGATGTTTTGATAGTGTGATGTGTAAGTGGTCTGTTTTGGCCTTTATTTTGCTACACAATTCATGACATGTTTTTGATTAAGGAAAAAAGGTTTTGAAGGGGCCCTAAAACCCTGTAAAAATTGGTCGAAAAAGATTTTCTAAGAGGCACACAAAGAAGGAACAGATCAAGACCAGAGCCAGGGTTTTACAAAAGGCACCCACAACCTAGAGAAGAAACTGGTACCAACAAAAGGAAGCTGGAACCCTGACAAAAGAAGCCGCAGTGAAAAAGATATAACAAATGAGAAACAACAACCATGAGACTTACAGATCCTGCCGACCGCAGAGATTGATTATTTCTTCCCCTTCTGGGAATGAAGGGAAAGTTCATGACATGTTGTATGTGGCTTATTCAACCTAATTTTTTATAGGGCGAGCGCCCTATTTTTTTTCTTTTTTAATAATAAACAATATTTAAAAATACCTTGGTAAGGTTGTTATGTCACAAAGGGATGTTCTATGAGGGCAACCTATGGAAAAATGTATAGATAATTAAAAATATCATTTGGTTAATTATGCATATAGTCAAAGGATGATTCTGCCAATCTAGATTTATTTGGTAATACCAAATCCAAATGTTAAGCACCTTACAAACAAAGTAGTTGTAAATATTTCATGATCTCGAATGAATATGTTTTTTATAATAAAAACAACAAAACAAGGGTGTTGGTCCTTAAAAAGACAAGTCGAAAGGACCATTTACAACTGGTGAAGAACATGCCACGGACCACAAAGGCGATAACATACTATTTAAAATAAACTTGTAGAACAACTAGTAACCCACATCAAGAGTGGGTAGAAAATTCATCCACAATGTGGGGAAGAGATTGGGAAGAGGAAGAACAATCTTTCCCTTATTGACATACAACAACATAAACAATATTATTATTAGGAACACCATCACAAGGGGAGCAAGTGGGGAAATCCTCTTCATGAGATTGTTAGTGTAAAGGGTATAGTGCTAAAGAGGTTGCATGTTATCAAGCGAAGGTTGGAGTAGAACAAGAGAAAATAGGGGAGAAGAGTCCACACAACCATAGGGGGCTGCACCAGTAGAAATAGGTGGAGTAGAATCCATGGGGCTTGAGGATGCCAAACCAACAACAGGAGGAAAAACATCATCCTGGGAGGAATCATCACCGACCAGTGAATTGGAAGCCAAGACAGTTAGGTGATCATCATTAGCGTCCTTCCACCAAGTGGTAGTGCCTTTGTGACATGAGAGAGAATAATTCTGACCAAGTGGTCTTGAATGAATATGTTGAATACCCTTAAATATAAGGATATATAGTAACATGTTGCACAAATTTGTTTTTAGTCAACCCTAGGGAAAAAATCCTCTAAATTCATATTTTAAAATTTGAATTTGAGAATATGCTCCCATGACTGAGGATAGCCTTGTGACTAAATGTTTCCTAGAACATAAAAGAGTCCAAACTAAAGTGGGTAGTGCAAGTTAAGAAATGTGTTTAAACCTTGCTCACATTATAAAATGTGTGATTTCAAGGAAATAAAAGAAAGATTGAATCTTTGAACTATAAAATTTTATTTGGGTGAAATGAATCTTTTGGGTTATTCAACATTACCTACGAGGTTCATGTTGCATGTGTCTCTTTGATATCTATAATTAAAAAAGAAGTGCCTAATCAACCTCTTGGACCAAAAGTTATGACTTTTGAAAGTTTATATTAAAAATGTAAAAGCATGTTAGACACATAAAAGATCTATAACGAGGAGTTACTCTTGTTGACCAATATATATATATATCATGAAATATCATAAATCATCTCTGGTTGGAGATAATGAAATCAAAATGAAATAAATTTGATGAGTTAATTATAATGAGGTTATGACAAGTGAAAGGAATATACTATTTTATAGTTTGTGGATTCATCTTGAGATTTAATATTTGGACACCACTTTTTGGGTGGTTTTAGCTCATGATTTTAATTACCATTTAATGTTTCATGTATTTTATCTCCTATATGTCATGTGTTTGAGATGGAGGTTGTGTAAGAGCATTGCGAATATTGTTATGCAGCCAAGATTCTTTGATATCTTTGGTTGGTGCCTTGTGAAGGCTCATTTTACAAGCATATTGTAATTGTGTTATTTGTTGTATAATATGTTGGTCTACTTTAGAATGTGAGGCTCTTCTTTTGAAATGGTTTTCTCTATGTATACCTATAATACAATATATTGTTTATTTTGTGTAATTGTTAAGATATTAAAGTTTACAAAACATTCCTCAATTTTAGTTTAGGAAGTGTTTCTATGTAGCTTTCTTCCCTTAAATCCTTGTATGAAAATATGTGCACGTACAAGTGTAATAAATAAGTAGTTAGAATGACAATATAAGGGTGAGTGAATGTACAAATGTAATAAATAAGTAGATATAGTGACAATATAAGATCGAGTGAATACATGGATGAGGTAATGGATAAATGGATAAGAACATGTCTAATAAACAGATAAATAACATAGATCAAATAATCAAAATTTACACAAATTTATGTCATTTATCAATCTATCAATCTATCAAAACATCAAAAAATCTTCTTTAAAATTAAAATAGAACTCAATGAAAACATAAATATACAAATTGCACCCTTCCTTGAGAGAAATTGGTGATATATTGTCTCACATATTTAGAAAGTTCTAATATTTATACTCTAGAGATACGAAGAGATGTCTATGCCAAGTTTTTGACTTTATGCTTTCGATTTGCAAAGAAAGGTAACCTTTATTATTATCATTTGAAAATGCATGGGAAATGAAACATTCTTCTTAAATTGGGTCAACTATATTGTCACTATCCAACCTAAAAAAATCTTTATTTAATTTTCTTTTTGTTGATGTTCCTTGTTAGGGAAAAACACCACATAACTATACCTTTTTGAAGATTTGTGATCTTGGGTTTACATCATCTTTTTAATCGATGAATCACAAACTTTTATGTGCAATTAAAAATCATAAATATCCCATCCATCTTTCTCTTACTTGTACATTGAAGATTACCAAAGTCTTAATAGTTGATGCAGTAAAGATTTGACTGATTTTATTATTGAAGATATTAAAAAATATTAACAAAGTTACCAAAGTGCATGACCAAAGATAAAATAATATTAATGCCTATGGAGCAAATAGGAGTAGAAAATGATCTTTGTATACCTTGAAAATAACATGCTTTTAAATTAAAATAGTTGTATGTGGAGTCCATGAAAATTGCACACTATTTGGCATTCCCTAACGATATCTTAATGATGTCATGAAAAGTTGATATATTAAAATAATTGTTTGTGGAGTCCATTGAACTTTTGAAATTATTTGTTGTAAAGTTTTGTTTCCTTTGTCTTTGTAGTTGGGCACTTTTTGTTGACCGTATTGGCCGCCCATGATTATATTTTATTCAATATCTAAATATTTATAAAATAAATTAACTTTAAAAAAAAAAAAAGGGTTGGGTAGTAAAATAAATATATTACACCACTTCCCAATAATATATAAAAGTATAACTAGTAAGATTATTTTATAATTAAATTATATTCATTTAATTATATTTAATTGAAAGAGAAAAAGGTTTGACTAATGCACATATTTAATTTGTAAATATTACCATTCATTGTTGTGTGCATCTTATTTGTTATATTATTTATTTTTAAAAGAATATTATTAATATCGATAAATTATTAGTTTATATATAATTATGAGTTATTTTTTTATAACTTTCTTAAGAAAAATGACTATTGAGAGTGCAAAAAGATATAATAACTTATTTGTGATTCATTATGTAGCCATTGCAATCTATAATTTATGTTTTGAAAACTAATAGTATGATATTTAAAAATTAATATTGTGTGATTGTGTTGAAGTTAAGAATAATAGTGTTCATTGTAAAAGATTTAGCAACTCTTTTGCTAGGTTTCTTTAACAATAAAAAACATTCCATTTCAATATAAAATAATTTTCGTTATATATTTTTAGATCTTCAGAACATATCTTCTATTTTTAAATACAAAAAATATCAAGCATGAAAAATTGTGACATTCTTCATTACAACTAAAAATCATAATATACTAACATTTTGTTGGGTAATTAGAATATCACTTTAGTAATTTATTAATCAACCATTAATTAATTAGATCCCTATTACTTCACACTTAAACTAAACATGGGAGTTCTTTTATATTATAAGATCAAGACCTAGATATAGGTTATGTTGTCTCATTGCATAAGATGAAGACACTTGTCATTATGTAATTTAATAATCTCCTAGGGTTTTCATATAGCGTTTTATCTTTATGCTTTTAGAAGCATTCATTGTAATATAAGATTCGTCTTTGGATCAATATTTCTCAATGTTGTCTAACACTAATCATGGCTTCTTCTCCATAGATGTGATGCACCTTTTAGTTGTTCATGGTGATTTCTCGGAGTTGTGGGGTTAGCTCTCAACCCCAACATTGTATCAGAGCACTAGATAAATGAAAAAATGTCCATTTTTTGAGAGATCAAACCTTAAAGGAAATTGAAAAATCTTGGAGAAAAATGAGCATGATTGTTAAATCCAAAGCAACCAAAAATTTTAAGAGTGCCTATCATTTGCCAAAATTGAAGCAAAAGACAAAGGAGAAAAAATAGCAAATGGGTATTTATACACACGAGTCCATGCAAACCTAGCTACCCATTAATCAACCTACATGAGGTACAAGTCATTTTTATAATACTTATGAAAGTGAATTTAATGAAAAATAATTTGACAAATTTCTAGATCTGAATATGAATGAAAAAGAGTAGTATTTGTAATCACCCAAAATTGGTCTTCTAAACCATGGGCCCCTAATCTTAATTATTGATCATAATCATAAAAGTCCTAACCCAAAAAGGCAATTCAATTCTATCAATAAATTTGAGCTAATAATTAAAGTTGCAAAATCATTTAAATCAATTAATTCCTAAATACCAACCTTATCTGGCAATTAAAAGTAATTAAATCAATTAATTTAATTTATTTTAATGTCTTAGCACATTAATTAAATTGAACCCATTTTTCCATTTACACAATGAATTAATTTGAATTAAAAATGCAAAATTGAGATAAATCCCCAAAATTGATAAAAGCAAGGAAGAAATTGCTAAAAATAAGAAATAAAGCATAACTAAGATAAATGTGGAGTTGTATAAATTAAAAAAGGGGAGAAAGCTATTAACTTGACCATCAATCAATTTTAACTCCCAATTAGACTCAAAAAGTAACCAATCAACTCAACTTGCATGCTATAAACTTGGCTTTGGAAAAATCTAGATCGTTCATCCCAAATCAATCACCTTTGAAAGGTTGATAATCTTTGTGCAAGGGAGATAGTAAATCCCCCAAGAATCTTGCCATATCGTGTGCCCATTAGCGTTTGGAGTCGGCTAATATGACATTGGAGATCCATTGCGTGTTCTCCAATGGCCGTATTCTAAGTAGCTATTGGGTGTGTACCTAAGTTAGCAAGCAAAGGTTTTCTTCCTATGCCAACTTCCTTGGGTTAGCTTGTGTTTGGATTCCCCTTTATGCTGCGTGTTTGCTGTGCTTGTTTAATTATTGAATCACTCGACAAACATACCGAAAATGATTAAAAACCTGAACAACATTTCAGAACTGGAAATTTGGAAACCCAAAATGGTTGAAATAGTCCAAACTCAGTGGAAAAATCCTATTTTCTTGCATATTATTGTCTGTTGCCCAGTTTTAGGTCATACAAGTTATTGCCCATTTTGATATTGCTAGTATTGTGTCATATGAGCTTTCTATTTTTTCATCTGGTACTTACTTCTATGTCGTATGAGCCTGCATTTTATCATATGGGCCTGTGTATTTTTGAGACCAGAGAGCAGTCTTGACTTGATTTATCATCTTTAGACCTGCATGAACATTTCTTGATCAATCCTGTAGTTAGTATACCTTTGTCAGAGAACTTATACCTGGTTTTCATACATCAATTGTCACAATTTGATAGCATACCTATTGGGTTCGTTGATTCTTTTCATAATTTGTGAGTGAACTTATATCATCTTCCATCTAATCAACACCAATCTTGTATCAATCCTGTTGTCCAAACTTGCACAAGTGTCACCTACTTACGCGACTTAGCCTTAACTCCAATACCTTGTACTAAGTTTATCATCAGATCTTATATGCTTTATCAACAATCAAACCTCAATCTCATCATCCATTCATCTTTCGAGACAAAGTCACTTACTTATCCTAGATTTGATCTTCATACCTTATTACTCTCAAGCTATCAATCACATCAATCTTTCATGCCCGTCTAAATGAAAACCTCTCATAGACACTCTGAAGAGAGAAAGAAGAAAGACAATCTCACAATGGCTGAAAACAAATGGGCTAAATTCTTATTGTAGCCCTATCAAAATAGATTCAATCTTTAAGATTTGAAATTCAAGACCTAAAGGAAGAAAAGGATACATCATTCACCATGTCTCCTTTGAGATCAATTCTCCCTTCCTTCTATGATCACGATTCATACATATCTTCATAAAAATGCTACTTCACAATCTCACATCAATCTCATCCTTGATCAAGAGCTTGCTTTACGATCTCAAGAGAATCCAATTTTTGCTCAAGAATATTTTCTACATATTTATGATACTCCAATCCATGATCAAGAGTTTGAAGAGGATGTTACATCACATTTAGTTGAGAGTCTTTTATATCAGTCTTATGACAACAACAAATCAAATCCCCATGATCTTGAATCCAACATCTCTACAAGTCTAGTGGATAGATCATTCACCCCTTTGGGACAATCTTACAGATCAGCTTTGGAAGAGCTTCTTGAAAATAATCTCATCAGGCTACCTCAAGCCGCATCATGTGGAATCTCATTTGTGAGTACCTACTGTGCCCATCGTAGAAATAATGAGCATAAAAATTCAAATTGCATGGAGTTGAAGAATAAATTCCAAGATCTAATTGATGATGGCATAATTGAAATTGAAAATCTTAATGAATCATCTAATAAAGATACTGCTCTCAAGCTTGATCAACATAATGGTTTTCATGCAGCTTCTACTTATTCCAACATGCAGCCACCTTTGAAAGCATCTAAGCTATCCAAAGGTCCTCCATTGAACAAAAAACCTAATGCTTTTCATGTTGACTATGTCTACCCTCAAGGGCTGCCTTTAAAAGAGATCCAAGCTAACTTACCTCTTGCTACAAGTCTTTTCCATAGCTCAAAGAGCATGGACCCCAAGCTTCTGTGTTCTTCAACACCTATCAAATATGTTCTAAATGATCCTTCATCAACCCTTCAAACATCTCTCAACTAGATCCAAAATCCTATCTTGTCCTTGGAAGTGGCTCCATGTCAAGAGGATAATCCAAAAGGTGAAGAAAAAAGTCTTAATGAAGATCCAGATCAAGACATCCATCCCTGTCCAACAATTTACCAAGGTACCATATCCTGAGTATCCAATGATAACCCAGTCATACCCTTTACCTTCTTTCAAGAAGATATCCCTCCATCTCAAGAGCCACATAACCCACCACTTCCTAAGCAAGATCAAGCACACAACAGTCTTCCTATGCTATCAAAAGGTCCTTGTCAATATCGGAGTATCCCCTCATCCTCTTGTTGTAATCCTCCATATACACCTCAAAAATATCCCATTCTTTGAAAACCTTTGCATAAGAATAAATCCCCTCAAGCTTTAGCTACTCCAATCAAAATCTCTACTATCAAAGCTACTCACAAGCGTATTTGTGTAAAGATTAATCATAAAGATGAGAGCCTTGGACACACAACTCACTCTACAAATGATGATATCCCTATTAATTACCCTTATGCATCCTTCAAATCTATCCTTGATCCCTATATCCCAAAGCTAAAACCCTCAAACCTTCCATCTATATTGGGTCCTTATTTCACCATCCACCATGCCTATCAATCCTAGCTTGTCATCCACATACCCTATCTCCTATCAAGATCAACAAAGACATGCATCATTGAACCCTTCATATCAACCTATCCATATGAACTAGCCATAACAACCTTATTCATCCATAATTCCCAAGTCTTTTGGAAGCAATTTAGATGTCAAACAAAAAAATCAGAAATATAAGAATCCACTTATATATGAAGATCACTATGTCCTATCTAATCAACATGTGACTACAAAGAAAAAAGAGCTATTCAAAAAACCACAAAAGTCCATCAAACAAGGAAGAAAGAAATCAAAGAAAATGTGGGTTCCTAAGCTCCTCATCGAAGAAGTGCATCCTAAGCATTCAAAAGAAAAGACAAATCATAAGCTATGTGGATTATCAAGTCTCTCTTAAAGGACTTGGATACAAAAGACAAATCAATGTTGGCATCTAAGCTTCCAAAGGCTTCCACTCCATCTTCTTCCAAACATTTTTCATCACCTCCTACATCAAAGCCTCAAGTTGTTCCCTCTAGTTTTCCTCTATCATCCCACTACCCTTCAAGGTGTGTGTCGATGTTGATCTTGCATCCTTTCCACACCGTCCTACACAAATATTTCAATATCCTATCCATTATCCAACACCTATGTATGCTTCTTATCCTCCCTTTCACTATCTATCCATCCCCTTCATCCAATCCATCGTATAAATCCTTAGTCATTAAATATCCTTACCCTCCATATAATTTTCCTTCCATCACCCTATCAACATCCTTGAGCATATCTTTTAGCGGCCTTGACCCATCAAAGAATATATTTCCAAAGGAGCATTATCCAAAGAGAATCGGGCTTGAGTTCTTCTAAAAATTAGAAAATACAAAGAGAGAGAGAGAGAGAGAGAGAGAGATGTCTTGGTAAAAATTTGGAAACATGCGCCTTGGTAGAAAAAGTAAAGATAAATAAATCCATCGCATGTTGAAAACCACTTTTTGTGGCACCTTAGACAAGTACCATGATGAAAAATTGGTAAATAGGCGTCATACGCAATTCTTCCTCTTGCACTCTACACTTGGAGTCAAGTCCCATCCATACTACCCCATCCATTCCTTACCATCTATCCCACATACATCCATATTTCCTCTTCACTTTGATCTTGACAAGGTTGAGCAGATCCATGAACATCACACATTTTGATATCCATTATCCTTTCCATCAACATATTCATGTGCTCTCATCCATGCTACCCTATCATGATCTTTCTTATCTCAAGACAATCCTCACTACTCCTAAGCATCCTTTCCATAATCCCAAAACTATTCACTCATAGCTTCCATTGACCTTTATCCTAATCATTTTATCCTATCCATATTTTATCCAAATTGACCCCTTAGTCTTGATCAAAATGCAAAAAAGGTAAAATATAAAATTGTTATCAGAAGCCTCTTGACATGTATACTCTTTTGGACCACTTTCTTTTCATGGAATTGGAAATTATCCTAAATGCTATCTACCAATACACCATGATCTTACATTGCTATATCCTTTTCCCTACCTTTGGTAATCTTTAGGAGACTTTCCTTGAGGGTTGCACTCCTTGCTTCATCTAGCATGGCCTATCCACTTCTGCTCCATCAACTTGCACATTCATTTGCATTAATCTACCCCTTTCTAGACATTGGGGAGAAAACCAATGTGATATTTCTCGAGAGCTAGTAATCTCTAAAAATCTTGTACAATTGAAAAAGTGTTGTAAAAATCTTAAAAATTATAAAAAGTCCTAATAAAATGATCATCCTAGTGAAAACCTGGTAAATAGGTGCCTTGATGAATTGAAAAATAATCATAAAGATAAAAAATACAAAAAAAAAAAGAAAAAAAGAAAAGAACAATAAAATTGAAAAAGAAGAAAAAAGTGCCTTGGTGAAAACCTTGTAAACATGCATCTTAGTAACAAAAATAGAATGTCTTCCAAGTGGTGAAAACTTGGTAAATAGGCACCTCTTGTACTTTAATGCTCTATCTACTAACACATTTCTTGACATTTTCTTCTTTCATAAGCTTTAGTTTGTGCATATCTTTGAGTTGCTTTCACAATATCTTTGGTTCTTCCTTGAACCTTCATGGCTTGTAACTGATCAATGTCTAAGTATTAGAATAGTTGAACCATAATAGGGGGCAATGTACTAAATGTTCAACCAAGTCATTCTCATGTCAGTTACTATTCATCCAATCTGATTTAGTTTCCTACCTCCTAACCACTGAAGGGTTTTTCTATTGATATCCTAAACACACAAAACAATACAGACAATTATATCTATGACATGAAAATAATCACTGAAACTATTTGAGCTATGATAAGATCTTACTTATATGCTATCTATTAAATTAGATTTTCACTTATTATTCCCTTTGAGAAACTCAAGGATGTCTCTCTTAAGAGAAGCAAGGACTGGGGGCATAATGCTTTTCTTTGTTTTCTTCTTGTGGGTGTGGTTCCGATGATTTGGAAATGCCAAAGAGATGGGTGTCTATGGTAAGAGCTCCCATCATGATTGGAACACCGCATATGCCTCAACCTTATTTATTTGTATGCTACAATGAGGTTGGAGCTTCTCCTTGTCTGTTATTGAATGATTTCTTATTACTATTGCAATCTAAATATCTACCCAAGGATGTGAACGTACAGGTCACTACAAGTATACAATGCTAAAATCTGTCATAGGTTATGAATCATAAAGGGTCATTATAGACATAAAAATCACTATTGCCTAGGAAAGAAAGGATCTCTATCTTGTTTGGTGTACTTGCATGCAAGAGACATTCAGGTCATCTTGGCGCTATATGCCCCGATGCTTAAGCATGCTTGCAATATCAAAAGGAAATGACATTCACGTCATCCTGGCTCTTTATGCCTTGATGCCTATGCCTACTTCTGACATTCAATCCGACTATGTCATATTCATATCCTCATGGTTTCCTTTCCAATGAGGGTTGTATCGACATTCCACATCCCAAACGCTCAGTGATGAAAAAGAGCATCTCAAAGTCAGTGACTAGAGTCCTAGGTTGCATTCATGTTAGATTTGCATTTTAAGTGTTTTAAGCATGATTACATTGCTTTTAAATTATCTAAATCTTGTGAGAGTTGGGACTTATATTGAAATTCATGTTGATGTTCTCATCATTCTTTCACAAGTGGTTGACTATGAAACTTATCATCTCTGACATGATCGAGTACTTGTATACTAACATGACATTTAATGCATGAGATGTTAGCTCCATATCTAAGCATATAATATAGATACATTAATACATTTCACATGAAGATGTTTGATTACATGTATATTTTAATAAATTACATTAAATCTAAATCTGGAACAGAAACATCATATTGAATTGTATTTACATATACATAATCATAATTGAAAACAAAAAATTGAAACGTCTCATAATAGGTTGCATCCATACATAGAATCATACTGAAAGGAAGTCATACATTTGCATACTGAAAATAAATATCCATAAGAAAATTGCATTCATCCATAAAATCATAGCATATAGAATAAATCATGCATAAGCATCTCATATATATAAGAATGTCAATAAAAAAAGTACAATGAGATCGAATCATGTGTCATATATATATATATCAAAATGGACCAAATGGGGTACAATGATCAGGTCATCAAATATATATATATAATGTCAAATGGTATACATTGTAATGATACAAAAGCTAGCATGAGAGATATATGCTAACTGCAACCCTATCCCTCATTAGCTAGAGGTGGGGGAGGAGGAGGAACATCAACTCTAGGAGCTGGAGCAACACCCTCTGATCACATGAAATATCTAGAGAATGACATGACTTGCTGATCATCTAGCATTGTTGTACAGTAAGATGTATAGAAGTAGGTTGCTCTACTATACTAGTGGGTAGCATATCTCTGAAAACCATCTCTCTTTTCCAATAGCTCCTTAATGCGATGGTCTCTCTCATCTATCTGGCTCTGTGCTACCACCATCTGCATTTGTAAAGCTCTGATCCTCTCCCTCAATGCCTGTATCACCTCCCATGGGATGGCCTTTGCAGATGGATGATCCCTACCACCCTCCTCCTCTGCACATGCACACTCATCCCAATGCTGCTGTACCTTTCTAACTGCCTCTTCAATATCTAGGGGATCCTATGCTATACCCATATCTAAATCACCACCCGCTACAATAGCTACAACAAAAGATCCCAAGGAACCACCCTCTCCTTGCTATCTTTGGTGCCTTGCTACTGGATGTCTACTACTACTAGCTCTAGGATTTGCACCAAATATCCTTGAAGGGATAGAAACAACCCTCAAAACTCTCTGTGCCCTCTCATCTTAGGAGGGGAATTCCTCCTCATCAATCCTAGGATCCCTCTCTGTAGGATCATTGAATCAAGGAAAAAGGTATTTAAAAAAATACTCCCAGTGAGAGGGAATGACACTTGCATTTGCAATATCAGGAAAGTAATCCCATCATACTACAACAAGTCTCTAGATCTCCTCAATAGCCCATGGGCATGATAGTCTAGGAGCCTTGATGAAGGGTGCTCCCCTTAATACCACAAACACATAACAGAAACAGAGAAACAACAACAACAATATGCAAGAACATAAAATTGGCTTCTTATTATCTCCACAAATGTGGAATTACAAAATTTCAGAACTAAAATATGCAACGCCACATGGGCATTCCCTTACAATATTCTGTAGGACAAAGCCTCGAATCAATACCCAGATCTACTACCAGAACTGCTCTAGACAACACTACGAGCCTTCTTTATATAGACATTTTGCACTGCCCGAGAAGGTTCCAGAAATTTAGCCCTCAGGGCCGACCAAACTTAGAATTATTTTATTTTTCAATTTATTACATCAAAGTTGGCTCAAAATAACTTTTGAAACTCGAATAGAAATTTTGAAAGAAAATTATTTTCCACCATTTCAGGTGGCCCGACTTCTGGAGACCATAAGTCATCACCAGTTGACCCGATTGACTATTATAACCTCATTTGAGAAATGCCACGAAGTGCTCTATAGGCGTGGCTCACACAAGCACCCATCACCCAAATTTTTGACCTCATCTAGGGCCTCTAAAGCCTTCAAAACTGAGTTCAAAGTTTTTGTACCCTGCTGCCAATACCAAAAATCTTCAATATCTTCAAAACTAGACCTGATCTAGCCATGAAACTTTGCTGGCAGGCTGATACGACTGAGATGAACCTCCACATGTAAAATTAGAACATTTCAAGATTTATGACCAACTTACTAAAAATAGCAAGTTCCCATAAATAGAAGCTCTGCACAAGATAGCCCTTATTGAATACAAAAACAAAAATATTTTTGGGTGATGCAAGATTGCTCTTACACTCAGGATGCTCCCGCATCAGACACCCAAGGTAATTTGAGAAGTGACCCCATCACAACTCAGGTGTGCAGAGGAAAATAAAGATGGTTAACCTCCTCCTTTGTTAGCCATGATAAATCTTCAACAGGTCATCCTTTTCATTTGACGAAATACTCTTCATATGTCCTGTTCCTTTTGCTTCTGCCAACATGACTATCTAGTATGTCTTCAATCTCCTTGATATCTGAACTGGTTGCTGGAATACTCCACTGTGCTGCTGTAACCTCATCTTCAACACCTTCTTCATGATACTCTATCAAATCTGAAATGTTAAACACTGGTGAAATATTCAGCTCAGTAGGCAATTCTACCTCATATGCATTTCCTGAATCATGCTTCTTCAGTATCTTACATGGCCCAAACTTCTTCATTTTCAACTTGTTATATGTACCAACCGAAAATCGCTCCTTCCACAAATGAACCATGACTTCATCTCCAACCTGAAATTTCTTATGCCTCCTTTTCTCATCTACCTTAGCCTTATACTGTGCATTCATCTTGGTAATATGCTTCCTCACCTCCTCATGGATGTTCTTCAAATGTTCTGCAAAATCTTCAGCTTCAGCACTACTTATTTCCCCTTTATCTATCTTTCTCAACTCAAATGCATTTTTGGGACTACTCCCATGTACAATCTGGAATGGTGATTTACCAGTGCTCCTGTTGATAGAATTATTATATGCGAATTTTACCTATGGTAAAATCAAATCCCATCCTGTTGGCTTATCTCCAACCAAACATCTCAGCAAATTTCCCAAACTCCTATTCACCACATCTGTCTGTCCATTGGTCTATGGATGATGTGATGAACTAAATTTCAAATCTATCTTCAACTTCTTCTACAATGTACGCCAGAAATATCCAAGGAACTTAGTGTCTCTATTTGAAACTATGGTTTTTGGCAAACCATGTAGTCTCACTACTCTCAAAAACAATTCTACTATATGAACAACATCATTAGTCTTTTTGCAGCGAATGAAATGTGCCATCTTCAAAAATCTATCAACTACTACAAAAATTGAATCATGTCCCCACTATGTCCTTGGTAAACCAAGAACAAAGTCCACACTGATATCCTCCCAAGGCTTCTCTGGTATAGGTAATGGCTGATACAACCCTGTATTCTGCTTCGCTCCTTTCACCATCTGACATACTCTGCAACTCTGTACAAACTTCTTGACATCTTGCTGCAACTGTGGCTAATAATAATTTTCACTAACCAAAGCAAAAGTTTTATCTTGATCAATGTTTCTCCTCTTTCAACATCTTCAGAATTTGAGGATCTGGCATCTTCATCTACATGTGCCACTCTGGCCTGGCCTTCATTCCTCCTATCCGTCCTTCCTTGGCGTTGAGGACATTCAAATGCCCTATGACCTTCTCCACAATGAAAAAATATTTCACGTGTTGGTCCATTTTCTGGTTCATGCAAAAGCTTTTGAAAATGGCCTATTTCCTTGTAAGTTTTCTTGAAGTGTCCTGCCCTGTGTTCTTCATTGTATCACCTTGCTCCAGTTCAGATCGCATCTCCTAAATCGCAAAATCTAGAAAGTTATTCAAGTTCTAAGGTCTACAAGAAATAAATTTTAGAATCTGCCACAGTGTCAAAAACCCATAGTGTTTTTGAAAATCCATGATGTTTTCGGTCTGTGTGAAAACCCTCATTATTTTCAACCTTGTGCCTTCCAGCTTTTGTGCACTTATCTTTTGGTGTCAGAAACCTTGTGTGTTTTCAATCTTTTCCGTCAAAAACCCTATGTGTTTTCGACCTTACAATTTCTTGTTTGCTGGCATTCCCTAACTGCGCAAGTGCGATGGATGGTGGGCCTGGGTCTTCAAAGATTTCAAAATGATTGGTTGTTGCATGATCGCATGTCAAAAATTTCTGATATGCGACCATACGACTAGTTACCTTTTTTGTGTTGGGGCCCGTTGATGGAAGGGTGTGGTCCTGCTGGCAGTCATGTGGCGGCCTTTGGTTGGCTATCGCATGATCACATAGCCCAATTTTTGGCTATGCGATCATGTGACTAGTTGACATGTGTCTGCGGTGGTGAGGTGGTAGTTCATTGGTGGGTCGCCAGTTCTTCCCATTGCTCGGTGTGGTTAAAGTTTGAATAAAATCAGTGGTTGTCGTATGTTCGCATGGTAAAGATGCACGATGTTTATCCTCCACACTTTTGCGACAACCGTCTGATCCTCCAAAAGGTAAAGCTTCTTTAGCGGTGGTCCCGTTGATAGTTATGTGGTAGCCTGGGGTTGGCTGTCGCATGATCGCATGTTAGAGTTTTCTGACATGTGATCATGCGATCGGTTGACACGTGTCCCTGGGACCCGGTGGCAGGTGGTAATGTGGCATCTGCGGTGGTGAGGTGGCAAATTTCTATTGGGTTCCACATGGTGCTGCGGTGGTGGTCATGTCTGGAAGAAAGGGGGCTTGGGGCCAGTGCTCTTGGTGGTGTGGGCACTTTTCATTGGCCAGGCGGTGACAAGGCAATTAATGATGGTGAATGCTAATAGTTAGTCGCATGTTTGCATAGCCTTTTTCAAGGCTATGCGATCATGTAACTGACATTTTGTGTTAACCCTCAGCGGTGGCAGTTGTGGCAAGGTAAAGGGGTGCGGCTTGTTGCATGTTCGCATAGCCCATTTCCTGGCTATGCGATCATGTGACTAACACTTTGTGTTAGTAGCGGCGGCGGTTATGCGGCAAGGTAAAGGTTTGCGGGTTGTCACATGTTCGCATAGCTCGTTTCCTAGCTATGCGATCATGCGACAACTGTTATGATGGTGCTGTTGCGGAGTTAAGGTGGGTCTACAGTGCCATACTGCTAACATGCTTGGTCTTCATTCACCGAGGGATTTATGAGGTGGTGGTTGACTTGTCTAGGGGTCCCACGACAGTTTTAAAAATTATATTGGGCCACCCGATTTGCCGGGAAACAAAGTGCATCTACGGTCGTGTCTTAATGCTCTTTGTCATAACCGTTGAAATTCATTTTTGAATTTCCTGAGAAGTTCCAGTGACAGAAGGACTGGTTTTTATTACTTCTTCAGCCAGATTTGATTTGTTTGGTGGTGCCAGTTGATTGCGGTGTGGTCCAAGGTGTTCCATGATCATTTGCAGGGATTTGTACCATATGGTGATGGATAGATTTTGTTGCTCGAGGCTTTTTGCAGGTCTGTTTAGTTTGATTTGCATGGTAAATTTATGATCTTCCTGTCCTTCTCAGAGATTCTTCTCAAGTGCGAAGATCATCCTTGGTTTGATAGGCTGGTGTTGGTTTTCCCTCCAGTATTTTTTTTTTGAAATTTTACTGTGGTTAGCCGTTGTAACCCTGGCCCTAGTCACCCTAAGCTTATTGCAATCTCCTTGAGATTCCCAAGGTGGTTAGTGGTATAAGTTGTAGCTTTTTTGACTGAGTAAGGGTTCAAATTTGGGATCAGTCCAGAGGTTCTGATTTTGATTGGTTCCAGGGGTTTGTAGCAGGGTTGTATCACATTGCATGTAAGCTGAATAGAATTTCTGGAAGTCTTTTGCAGGTTATTGAAGTGGTTTGATCTCTGTCCTACTTTGATCATGTACATGACTCATCATACTTAATATAACTGTTTGATGTTTACAAGTCTCTCCTTAGTGTCATTCATGTGAGTTTTGGATTTTCTGATCCATTGCATAGGGTTACCTTTGCATACGTTCTTGTTTTTAGTTCGTGATCTAGAATCAAGTGAAATTTACTTTGGAAGGGACATAGATTCATTAGATTTGTCTACAGAAGGATATTATAAATAGTGGATGGGCTGGAACGTTTATATTTATGGCTGAGTCTTTGACAACAGTTGGTTCATGTTTCATTGTTTGTATGTGAGGTCTACCCAACGGATAATGGCACTGATCAAGGATTAGTACATTTAGTTGAGTCCAATGTCTGATTGGCTCTTGTCTACCTTCCCTATCCTCATTAATCAAAGACCATTTTAAGTTTTAAGTATTGTTGTTGGTAGTAATACCCTTCACAAGGCCATTTTATCCTGCATAGTAGAGTTGAATCAATGAATACCTGGTTAATATTTAGCAATCCTTTACTATGATTTGCTATATAAATCCAGAAGTATAAGATGTGTAGTGAAGTTTGAATTTTGTCTAGATTAGGTGCACCCGCTTTGGTTTTGCAGAGCCAGAAGCAGAAGAGGACATATTAAGACCCTATAGTTGGTCCAATTATCTTGCAGAGCTCTCATACTTGGAATTAACCACTCCTAACATTAGTCTCAAGGCATATTGGCAGCCCTAAGTGGCGTAAGCATCATTTTCAGACACCAACACCATGGAAGCCTCCTCTTACTGAACCTTGTGCTCTTCCTCTTCCTCCTTGATCTCTATTATTTTGATCTTGGAAATGATTGAAATTGTTTCCTCTCTGATTTTGACTACTACTGGCCTCATCCTTCTTTTTCAGATCTTCATTTTAGCCTCCATATGACCGTCCACTAGATCATCCACCATGACCTCTTCCATTTTGTCTACTCTCAAACTTCTTGTTCAACTTTTTCTCCACTTTTAGGGCAAACTGGTATGCCTATTCAATACCGTTCATTCGAACCAAATTCAGCTCCTCCTGAATGCTGGGCCTCAACCCATTAAGGTAATGAGAAACTTTCTCCTTATCAGCTTTCGCATGGCTTGTTTTAATGAGGATTCGATAGAACTCCTCTGTATACTCCTTAACAGATCGTCCTGCTTGCTTCAAACTTTGCATTTTCTTCAGTAGGTCAAGCTCATAATCAATAGGGATGAACTGTTGCTTCAATTTATCCACCATCTGATCCCATCTTGTGATTTTATCTTTCCATCTTCTATTTTGCTCCAATTAAATCTCTTACCACCAGATCTTCGCATGACCTTTCAGTTTGGCCTTCGTGAATTTGACCCTATCAGGATCCTCAATGTCTTCATACTCAAAATATTCTTCACATTCATTGATCTAGTCGATCAATTCTTCTGGGTTAAGATTTCTTAAAAATGCAGGAACCTCAATCTTAGGTCTTTTTTCGATCTTGGAAATGTCTCGAAAAAGTCTTTCTTCCTCCTGGTTCACAACTTTGACTTCTCCTTCTTGATCTTCTTCTTCAACTTCATCCTCACTTTCGTCTCTGACATTAAGATTCATTCCTCTACGAATCTCCTCTTGCAATACTGACACTTGTCTCTAGAGTGCTCTAACCTCAGGTGTTACAACACCAACTCTTTTGCCACATTTCCTTCGTGGAGGCATTTTCGCGATGCGTGCTGAAACCCTAACATGGTCCTGGTGCAAATTGCCTCACAGTTGATGATCTACTTACACACTCAAGAACTCCTACTCTGATACCACTTGATGAAGAGTGCTCCCCTTAATACCACAAACACATAACAAAAATAGAGAAACAACAACAACAATATGTAAGAACAAAAAATTGGCTTTTTATTATCTCCATAAATGTGGAATTACAAACTTTTAGAATTACAATATGCAAAGTCACATGGGTGTTCCCTTACAATATTCTGTAGGACAAAGCCTCAAATCAATACCCATATCTACTACAAGAACTGCCCTAGACAACACTACGGGCTTTCTTTATATAGGCATTTTGCACCGCTCGAGAAGGTTCCAGAAATTTAGCCCTAAGTGCTGACCAAACTTAGAATTATTTTATTTTTCAATTTATTACATCAAAGTCGGCTCAAAATAACTTTTGAAACCTAAACAAAAATTTTGAAGGAAAATTATTTTCTGCCATTTCAGGTGGCCTGACTTTCGGAGACCATAAGTCATCACCAGTTGACTCGATTGACTATTATAACCTCATTTTGGAAACACCACGAAGTGCTCTACAGACATGATTTGCGTAAGCGCCCGTCACCCAAATTTTTGACCTCATCCGAGGCTTCTAAAACCTTCAAAACTGAGTTCAAAGTTTCTATACCCTACTACTACTACCAAAAATCTTCAATATCTTCAAAACTAGACCTGATCTAGCCATGAAACTTTGTTGGTAGGCTGATACGACTGAGATGAACCTCCACATGTAAAATTAGAACATTCTGAGATTTATGACCAACTTACTAAAAATAGAAAGTTCCCATAAATAGAAGCTCTACACAAGATAACCCTTATTGAATACAAAAATAAAAATAATTTTGGGTGATGCAAGATTGCTCTTACACCCAGGATGCTCTCGCATTAGACACCCAGGGTAATTTGAGAAGTGACCCCTTCATGACTTAGGTGTGCAGAAGAAAACTAAGACAGTTAACCTCCTCCTTTGTTAGCTATGATGAATCTTCAACAGGTCATCCTTTCCATTTGACCAAATACTCTTCATATGTCCTATTCCTTGTGCTTCTACCAACACGACTATCCAGTATGTCTTCAATCTCCTTGATATCTGAACTGGTTTCTTGAATACTCCACTGTACTGCTGTAACCTCATCTTCAACACCTCCTTCATGATACTTTGTCAAATCCGAAATGTTAAACACTAGTGAAATATTGCAGCTCAGTAGGCAATTCTACCTCATATGCATTTCCTAAATCATGCTTCTTCAGTATCTTACATGGCCCAAACTTCTTCATTTTTAACTTGTTATATGTACTAAGCAAAAATCACTCCTTCCACAAATGAACCATGACTTCATCTCCAACCTAAAATTCTTTATGCCTCCTTTTCTCATCTACCTTAGCCTTATACTACTTATTGATCTTGGTAATATGCTTCCTCACCTCCTCATGGATGTTCTTCAAATGTTCTGCAAAATCCTCAGCTTCAGCATTACTTATTTCCCTTTTATCTATCTTTCTCAACTCAGATGCATTTTTGGGACTACTCCCATGTACAATCTAGAATGGTGATTTACCAGTGCTCCTATTGACATAATTATTATATGCAAATTTTGCCTGTGGTAAAATCAAATCCCATCCTGTTGGCTTATCTCCAACCAAACATCTCAGCAAATTTTCCAAACTCCTATTCACCACCCCTATCTGTCCATCAGTCTATAGATGATGTGATAAACTAAATTTCAAATCTGTCTTCAACTTCTTCCGCAATGTACACTAGAAATATCCAACGAACTTAGTGTCTCTATCTAAAACTATGATTTTTGGCAAAACATGTAGTCTCACTACTTCTCTGAAATTTTTTTTTGCTATATGAACAACATCATTAGTCTTCTTGCAGGGAATGAAATGTGCCATCTTTGAAAATCTGTCAACTACTACAAAAATTGAATCATGTCCCCGCTGTGTCCTTGGTAAACCAAGAATAAAGTCCACACTGATATCCTCCCAAGGCTTCTCTGGTAGAGGCAATGACTGATACAACCCTGTATTCTGCTTCGCTCCTTTCGCCATCTGACATACTCTGCAACTCTGTACAAACTTCTTGATATCTTGCTGCAAATGTGGCCAATAATAATTTTCACTAACCAAAGCAAATGTTTTATCTCAACCAAAATGTCCAGCCAATCCTCCTTTATGCTTCTCCTTGATGAGATTCTCACTCATAGAACTTTGTGGAATGCACAACTTACTCCCTCTGAATGGCATATCATCCTAGATGATAAAATCCAGCCATTTCATCCTGTCTAGAGTAACAGGTTCTTTACAAGCTTTCCAAGCTTTACCAAAATCAGGATCCCATGGATACAAATTCTTGAGTTCCTTGAACCCAACCACCTCAATCTGCATCTCTGTCAGCAATAGTTTCGTTCTGCTAAGCCCATCTGCAACCCTGTTAGACTTTTTAGTTTTGTGTTTCGAAAGAAATGTATAACTCTACAAAAACTCAACCCATTTCAAATGCCTTTGATTCAACTTTCCTTGACTATTCAAATATTGCAAAGCTTGATGATCAGTATACAAAACAAACTATTTAGGAAAGCAGATAATGTCTTCACTTCTTCAATGCTTGAACTATAGTATAAAATTTTTGATCATAAACATAATATTTTCTTTTGGCATCATTTAACTTCTCACTGAAATAAGCAACAGGTTTACCTTCTTGGCTCATAACAGCTCCTATTGCAGTACCACTAGCATCACAGTCTACTTGAAACACCTTATTAAAATATGGAAGTGCTAAAATAGGTCATTCTGTAATTTTTTGTTTGAATAATTGAAAACTCTTTTCTGCCCCATTAATCCACTTAAACTCTTTTCTATTCCCTCTCATTGTTTCAGTCAAAGGACCATAAATACTGCTAAATTTTTTGATAAAATTTCTATAAAAACTAGCTAGACCATGAAAAGATCTTACCTCAGTAGCACTCCTTGGAGGAGGCCATTCAAGGATAGCATGTACCTTCTTTGAGTCCAGTTTTAGACCTTTTGTTGAAACTACAAATCCCAAATACACTAACTCTTTCTTCACAAAACTGCACTTCTTCAAATTAATTAATAATTTTTCATCTCTCAGCTTCTCAAACACCATACGAATATGCATCATATACTCTTCCAATTTCTTACTAAAGATCAAAATATCATCTAGGTAAACAATGAAAAACTTACAGAAAAATTCTTTCAGAACCTCATTCATGAGCTGCATGAAAGTGCTCGATGCATTGGTTAGCCCAAAAGGCATGACTAACCACTCATACAGTCCTTCCTTTGTCTTGAAGGCAATCTTCCATTCATCTCCTTCTCTGATCTGAATCTGGTGATATCCACTCTACAGATCTATCTTTGAGAAATACACAGCTCCACTCAAACAATCCATAATATCATCCATTCGTGAAAATGAAAACCTATACTTGATTGTGATCTTGTTTATTGCTTTGGAATCTGTACACATCCTCCATTCTCTATTCTTCTTTGGTGCTAATACCACTGGTACAGTATAGAGACTCAGACTCTCTCGAATCAACCCCTTCTACAATAACTCATGTACTTGTCTGTTCAACTCTCCACTTTATGCTGGTGTCATTCAGTGTGCTGCCTTATTTGGCAAACTGGCTCCTGGAATCAAATCTATCTCATGACTGATCTTCCTTATTGGTGGTAATCCATTAGGTACATTATCAGATACAATATCATGAAACTCATTCAACAAATTTTCTATCTCTACAGGTACATCCTCTACTTCTTCTTTACCAACTTTTAGAATTAAAGCAAAATACATGCTCATACCTCATACCATCTAAGAATTTTCTTCCATCAAAAAATGTTATTTTTGCATTACCACATACCTTTTCTTCGGTCTCCTTCAATGGCTTTAGCTTATGTCGCACTCCATCCTTTGTCAAGGAATAGGTATTCGCATGACCATCGTGTACAACATATCTGTCAAACTGCCACGGTCTACCCAAGAACATATGACATGCATCCATAGATATGATATCACATAGTACCTTATCTTGGTACCCACCGATCTTGAACTTTACCATGCACTGTTCACTGACCATGACCTTGTGGTCATCCTGCACCCAAGAAATTTGATATGGATGTGGGTGTTTCTTTTTCTTGAGCTTCAACTTTGTCACCATCTCTTTTGGCACCAAATTGTCAGTGCTTCCACTATCAATAATCACATCACAACATTTACCCTCACACTTGCATCTAGTGCGAAACAGGATCCTCCTTTGTTCAGGTTCATTTTCACTACTCAGCAGGACTCTTCTGTTGATCAATGTTTCTCCTCTTTCAGGATCTTTAGAATTTAAGGATTTGACATCTTCATCTACATGTGCCACTCTGGCCTGGCTTTCATTCCTCCTATCAGTCCTTCCTTGGCATTGACAACATTCAAATGCCCTATGACCTTCTTCTCCATAATGAAAACATGTTCCACGAAAGCCTCCTCTTCCAGAACCTTGTCCTCTTCCTTTTCCTCTTTGATCTCTATTATTTTGATCTTGGAAATGATTGGAATTGTTTCCTCTCTAATTTTGACTACTGTTGGCCTCATCCTTCTTTTTCGGATCTTCATTTCGGCCTCCATATGACCGTCCACTAGATCGTCCACCACGACCTCTTCCATTTTGTCTTCTCTCAAACTTTTTGTTCAGCTTTTCCTCCACTTTTTGGGCAAACTGGTATGCCTCTTCAATACTGTTCATTCGAACCAAATTTAGCTCCTCCTAAATGCTGGGCCTTAACCCATTAAGGTAACGAGAAACTTTCTCCTTATTAGCTTCCGCATGGCCTGTTCTGATGAGGATTCGATAGAACTCCTCTGTATACTCCTGAATAGATCATCTTGCTTACTTCAAACTTTGCATTTTCTTCAGTAGGCCAAGCTCATAATTAATAGGGATGAATAGTCACTTCAATTTATTCACCATCTGATCCCATCTTGTGATTTTATCTTTCCCTCTTCTATTTCGCTCCAATTGAATCTCTTACCACTAGATCTTCCCATGACCTTTCAGTCTGGCCTTCGTGAATTTGACCCTATCAGGATCTTCAATATCTTCATACTCAAAATATTCTTCACATTCATTGATCTAGTCGATCAATTCACTCCTGCTTTGATACCCCTTGATGAAGGGTGCTCCCCTTAATACCACAAACACATAACAGAAACAGAGAAACAACAACAACAATATGCAAGAATAAAAAATTGGCTTCTTATTATCTCCACAAATGTGGAATTACAAATTTTTAGAATTACAATATTCAAAGCCACATGGGCATTCCCTTACAATATTCTGTAGGAAAAAGCCTCGAATCAATACCCAGATCTACTACCAGAACTGCCTTAGACAGTACTACGTGCCTTCTTTATATAAGAATTTTGCACCGCTCGAGAAGGTTCTAGAAATTTAGCCCTAAGGGCCGACCAAACTTAGAATTATTTTATTTTTCAATTTATTACATCAAAGTTGGCTCAAAATAACTTTTGAAACCTGAACATAAATTTTGAAGAAAAATTATTTTCCACCATTTCAGGTGGCCCGACTTCCAGACACCATAAGTCATCACCAGTTGACCCGATTGACTATTATAACTCTATTTTAGAAATGCCACGAAGCGCTCTGTAGGCTCGACCCATGCAAGTGCCCGTCACCCAAAATTTTGACCTCATCCGGGGCCTCTAAAACCTTCAAAACTGAGTTTAAAGTTTCTATACCCTATTGCCAATATCAAAAATCTTCAATATCTTCAAAACTAGACCTGATTTAGCCATGAAACTTTGTTGGCAGGCTGATACGACTGAGATGAACCTCCACATGTAAAATTAGAACATTTTGAGATTTATGACCAACTTATTAAAAATAGCAAGTTCCCATAAATATAAGCTTTGCACAAGATAGCTCTTATTGAATACAAAAATAGAAATATTTTTGGGTGATGCAAGATTGCTCTTACACCCAGGATGCTCCCACATCAGACACCCGGAGTAATTTGAGAAGTGACCCCATCACGACTCAGGTGTATAGAAGAAAACCAAGATGGTTAACCTCCTCCTTTGTTAGCCATGATGAATCTTCAATAGGTCATCCTTTCCATTTGACCAAATAGTCTTCATATGTCTTGTTCCTTGTGCTTCTACCAACACGACTATCCAGTATGTCTTCAATCTCCTTGATATCTGAACTGGTTGTTGGAATACTCCACTGTGCTACTGTAACCTCATCTTCAACACCTCCTTCATGATACTCTATCAAATCTGAAATGTTAAACACTGGTGAAATATTCAGCTCAGTAGGCAATTCTACCTCATATGTATTTCCTAAATCATGCTTCTTTAGTATCTTACATGGCCCAAACTTCTTCATTTTCAACTTGTTATATGTACCAACTGGAAATTGCTCCTTCCGCAAATGAATCATGACTTCATCTCCAACCTAAAATTTCTTATGCCTCCTTTTCTGATCTACCTTAGCCTTATACTGCGCATTCATCTTGGTGATATGCTTCCTCACCTCCTCATGGATGTTCTTCAAAATCCTCAGCTTCAGCACTACTTATTTCCCCTTTATCTATCTTTCTCAACTCAGATGCATTTCTGGGACTACTCCCATGTACAATCTGGAATGGTGATTTACTAGTGCTCCTATTGACATAATTATTATATGCGAATTCTGCCTGTGGTAAAATCAAATCCCATCTTGTTGGCTTATCTCCAACCAAACATCTCAGCAAATTTTCCAAACTCCTATTCACCACATCTGTCTGTCCATTGGTCTGTGGATGATGTGATGAACTGAATTTTAAATCTATCTTCAACTTCTTGCACAATGTACACCAGAAATATCCAACAAACTTAGTGTCTCTATTTGAAACTATAGTTTTTGGCAAACCTTGTAGTCTCACTACTTCTTTGAAAAACAATTCTACTATATGAACAACATTATTAGTCTTCTTGTAGGGAATGAAATGTGCCATCTTCAAAAATTGTCAACTACTACAAAAATTGAATTATGTCCCCGCTGTGTCCTTGGTAAACCAAGAATAAAGTCCACATTGATATCCTCCCAAGGCGTCTCTGGTACATGTAATGGCTGATACAACCCTATATTCTGCTTCACTCCTTTCTTCATTTGACATATTTTATAACTCTGTACAAACTTCTTGACATCTTGCTACAACTGTGGCCAATAATAATTTTCACTAACCAAAGTAATGGTTTTATCTCAACCAAAATGTCCATCCAATCCTCTGCTATTCTTCTGCTTGATGAGATTCTGCCTCATAGAACTTTGTGGAATGTACAACTGACTCCCTCTGAATAGCATATCATCCTGGATGATAAAATCCAGCCATTTCATCCTATCTAGAGCAACAGGTTCTTTACAAGCTTTCCAAGCTTTACCAAAATTAGGATCCTGTGGATACAAATTCTTGAATTCTTTGAACCCAACCACCTCAATCTGCATCTTTGTCAGCAATAGTTGCCTTCTGCTAAGCACATATGCAACCCTATTAGACTTTCCACATCTGTGTTTTAAAATAAATGTATAACTCTGCAAAAACTCAACCCATTTCAAATACCTTTGATTCAACTTTCTTTGACTATTCAAATATTGCAAAGCTTGATGATCAGTATACAAAACAAACTCTTTAGGAAGCAGATAGTGTCTTCACTTCTTCAATTCTTGAACTATAGCATAAAATTCCTGATCATCAATAGAATATTTTCTCTTGGCATCATTTAACTTCTTACTAAAATAAGCAACAAGTTTACCTTCTTGGCTCATAACAGCTCCTATTGCAGTACCACTAGCATCATAGTCTACTTGAAACACCTTATTAAAATCTGGAAGTGCTAAAACAGGTTGTTCTATAACTTTTTGTTTCAATAATTGAAAACTCTTTTCTGCCCCATTAGTCCACTTAAACTCTTTTCTATCCTCTCTCATTATTTCAGTCAAGGGACCACAAATACTGCTAAAATTTTTGATAAACTTTCTGTAAAAATTAGCTAGACCATGAAAAGATCTTACCTCAGTAGGACTCCTTGGAGTAGGCCATTCAAGGATAGCATGTACCTTCTCTGGGTCCATTTTTAGACCTTTTGTTGAAACTACAAATCCCAAATACACTAACTCTTTCTTCACAAAACTTGCACTTCTTCAAATTAATCAACAATTTCTCATCTCTTAGCTTCTCAAACACCATACGAATATGTATCATATGCTCTTCAAAATGTCTTACTAAAGATCAAAATATCATCTAGGTAAACAATGACAAACTTACCCAAAAATTCTTTCAGAACCTCGTTCATTAGCCGCATGAAAGTGCTCAGTGCATTGGTTAGCCCAAAAGGCATGACTAACCACTCATAGATTCCTTCCTTTGTCTTGAACACAGTCTTCCATTCATCTCCTTCTTTGGTCCAAATCTGGTTATATCCACTCTTCAGATCTATCTTTGAGAAATACACAGCTCCACTCAAACAATCCATAATATCATCCATTCATGAAAATGGAAACCTATACTTGATTGTGATCTTGTTTATTTCTTTAGAATCTATACACATCCTCCATTATCCATTCTTCTTTGGTGCTAATACCACTGGTACAACACAGGGACTCAAACTCTCTCGAATCAATCCTTTTTGCAATAACTCATGTACTTGTCTATTCAACTCTTCACTTTTTGCTGGTGTCATTCTATGTGCTACCTTGTTTGGAAAACTGGCTCCTGGGATGAAATCCATCTGATGACTGATCTTCTTTACTGGTTGTAATCCATCAGGTACATTATCAGATACATTATCCTAAAACTCATTCAACAAATCTGCAACCTATACAGTTACATCCTCTACTTCTTCTTTACCATCTTTTAGAATTAAAAAAAAATACATATGCTCATGCCTCATACCATGTAGGAATTTTTTTTCAGCAACAAATGTTATTCTTGCATTACCACATACCTTTTCTTCAGTCTCCTTCAATGGCTTTAGCTTATGTCGCACTCCCTCCTTTGTCAGGGAATAGGTATTCACATGACCATCGTGTACAACACATCTGTCAAACTGCCATAGTCTACCCAACAACATATGACATGCATCCATAGATATGATATCACATAGTACCTCATCTTGGTACCCGTCGATCTTGAACTTTACCAGGCACTGTTCACTGACCATGACCTTGTGGTCATCCTGCACCTAGGCAATTCGATATGGATGTGGGTGTTTCTATCTCTTTAGCTTCAACTTTGTCATCATCTCTTCTGACACCAAATTGTCAGTGCTTCCACTATCAATAATCACATCAGAACATTTACCCTCACACTTGCATCTAGTGCGAAATAGGCTCCTCCTTTGTTCAGGTTCATTCTCACTACTTAGCAAGACTCTTCTATTGATCGACATTTCTCCTCTTTCAGCATCTTCAGAATTTGAGGATCTAGCATCTTCATCTACATGTGCCACTCTAGCTTGACCTTCATTCCTCCTATCCATCCTTCCTTGGTGTTGAGGAAATTCAAATGCCCTATGACCTTCTTCTCCACAATGAAAACATCTTCCACGAAAGCCTCCTCTTTCTGAACCTTGTCCTCTTCCTCTTCCTCTTTGATCTTGGAAATGATTGGAATTGTTTCCTCTCTGATTTTGACTACTACTGGCCTCATCCTTATTTTTTAGATCTTCATTTCGGCCTCCATATGACCATCCACCAGATCATCCACCATGACCTCTTCCATTTTGTCTACTCTCGAACTTCTTGTTCAACGTTTCCTCCACTTTTTGGGCAAACTGGTATGCCTCTTCAATACTATTCATTCGAACCATATTCAGCTCCTCCTGAATGTTGGGCCTCAACCCATTAAGGTAATGAGCAACTTTCTCCTTATTAGCTTTCACATGGCTTATTTTGATGAGGATTCGATAGAACTCTTCTGTATACTCCCGAACAGATTATTTGGCTTGCTTCAAACTTTGTATTTTCTTCAGTAGGTCAAGCTCATAATCAATAGGGATGAATTGTTGCTTCAATTTATCCACCATCCAATCCCATCTTGTGATTTTATCTTTCCCTCTTCTATTTCACTCCAATTGAATCTCTTGCCATCAGATCTTCGCATGACCTTTCATTCTGGCCTTCACAAATTTGACCCTATCAAGATCCTCAATGTCTTCATATTCAAAATATTCTTCACATTCATTGATCCATTTGATCAATTCTTCTGGGTTAAGATTTCTTGAAAATGCAAGAACCTCAATCTTAGGTCTTTTTCCGATCTTGGAAATTGCTCGAAAAAGTCTTTCTTCCTCTTGGTTCACAACTTTGACTTCTCCTTCTTGATCTTCTTCTTCGGCTTCATCCTCGCTTTTATCTCTGACATTAAGATTCATTCCTTTGCGAATCTCCTCTTGCAATGCTGACACTTGTCTCTGGAGCACTCTAAGCTCAGGTGTTACAACACCAACTCTTCCACCAAATTCCCTTTGTGGAGGCATTTTCATGATGTGTGCTAAAACCCTAACCACGATCCTAGTGCAAACTATCTCACAGTCGGCGATCTACTTACACACTCAAGAACTCCTACTCTGATATCGCTTGATGAAGGGTGCTCCCCTTAATACCACAAACACATAAAAGAAATAGAGAAACAACAACAACAATATGCAAGAATAGAAAATTGGCTTCTTATTATCTCCACAAATGTGGAATTACAAACTTTTAGAATTATAATATGCAAAGTCACATGGGCATTCCCTTACAATTTTCTGTAGGACAAAGCCTTGAATCAATACCCAGATCTACTACCAGAACTACCCTAGATAGTACTATGGGCCTTCTTTATATAGGCATTTTGCACCGCCCGAGAAGGTTCCAGAAATTTAGCCCTAAGGGCCGACCAAACTTAGAATTATTTTATTTTTCAATTTTTTACATCAAAGTTGGCTCAAAATAACTTTTGAAACCCAAACAAAAATTTTGAAGGAAAATTATTTTTCGCCATTTCAGGTGGCCTGACTTCCAGAGACCATAAGTCATCACCAGTTGACCCGATTGACTATGATAACCCCATTTCAAAAATACCACGAAGCGCTCTATAGGCTTGATCTGCACAAGCACCTGTCCCCCAAATTTTTGACCTCATCTAGGGCCTCTAAAGCCTTCAAAAATGAGTTCAAAGTTTCTGTACCCTACTGCCAATATCAAAAATCTTCAATATCTTCAAAACTAGACCTGATCTAGCCATGAAACTTTGCTGGCAGGCTGATATGACTGAGACGAACCTCCACATGTAAAATTAGAACATTTCAAGATTTATGACCAACTTACTAAAAATAGAAAGTTCCCATAAATAGAAGCTTTGCACAAGATAGCCCTCATTGAATACAAAAACAAAAATATTTTTGGGTGATGCAAGATTGCTTTTACACCCAGGATGCTCCCGCATTAGACACCCGGGGTAATTTGAGAAGTGACCCTATCATGACTCAGGTGTGCAGAGGAAAACCAAGATGTTTAACCTCCTCCTTTGTTAGCCATGATGAATCTTCAACAGGTCATCCTTTCCATTTTACCAAATACTCTTCATATGTCTTGTTCCTTGCGCTTCTGCCAACACGACTATCCAATATGTCTTCAATCTCCTTGATATCTGAACTGGTTGTTGGAATAATCCACTGTGCTACTGTAACCTCATCTTCAACACCTCCTTCATGATACTCTGTCAAATCTAAAATGTTAAACACTAGTGAAATATTTAGCTCAGTAGGCAATTCTACCTCATATGCATTTCCTGAATCATGCTTCTTCAGTATCTTACATGTCCCAAACTTCTTCATTTTCAACTTGTTATATGTACCAGCTGAAAATTGCTCCTTCTGCAAATGAACTATGATTTCATCTCCAACCTAAAATTCCTTATGCCTCCATTTTTCATCTGCCTTAGCCTTATACTACGCATTCATCTTGGTAATATGCTTCCTCACCTCCTCATGGATGTTCTTAAAATTTTTTGCAAAATCTTCAGCTTTAGCACTACTTATTTTCCCTTTGTCTATCTTTCTCAACTCAGATGCATTTCTAGGACTACTCCCATGTACAATCTGGAATGGTGATTTACTAGTGCTCCTATTGATAAAATTATTATATGCAAATTCTGCCTGTGGTAAAAGCAAATCCCATCCTGTTGGCTTATCTCTAACCAAACATCTCAGCAAATTTCCCAAACTCCTATTCACCACCTCTGTCTGTCCATCGGTTTGTGGATGATGTGATGAACTGAATTTCAAATATGTCTTCAACTTCTTCCACAATGTGCGCCAGAAATATCCAATGAACTTAGTGTCTCTATCTAAAACTATAGTTTTTGGCAAACCATGTAGTCTCACTACTTCTCTGAAAAATAATTCTATTATATGAGCAACATCATTAGTGTTCTTGTAGGGAATCAAATGTGCCATCTTCAAAAACTAGACCTATCCCTATCTCTCCTCATCAACAAATCTGGCATACACATTAAACTTTTGAGAGATGTCTTGCTGTCTCCCATACTGTCTCCATACTCATGAAATGATGAATCTCTCAACATGTACATCATCTGTGTATTAGAATCTACCCATGCCTCTTTCCCCCCGTATGACCTCTAAATAACTGAAATTATATTGTCGAGTTGCTGTCGCCAGTATGCGGTCTTTCCCAAGTGGGGTTATGTAAGGAATCTTGCATATCTATACACATAGGGCTGTCCCACTCATTAATAATGATCACACACTGGCCTCAAGATTGGGATATGCTCCTAGACCCAAATCTAGATGACTAAGAAACTTTCTACCATGCCCTTCCCCCTCCTAAATAAAATCTTATGCATCTCATGGTACATATGCTATAATAAATAGGAACCCCACCCATATCTCTCTAGTGTATCAAGGAGTCTCTCCAACATCGTACCCCACCCACATAAATCCTTGTTGAATTTTATTTGGCATAACAAAACAACCAATGAATCCAACTAGTACACAAGCAAGAGGAAATTTGGTAGAGTACCTATGCATCAAATCATCCCATGCAATAGAACGATCAAGGATGGTGTCATCCTAGAATATCCTCCCAAGCACATCGATCCCAGGTCACGAGGTAGTGTCATACTCAAATCTCCTCCTCAAGAATGGAATCCATAGTATCCTATATATATCCTCTAGAGTAATCATGATCTCTCCAGTAGAAAGGTGGAATGTGTTATGCTCATTGTGAAATATCTCTACAAGTGCTGTGAGTATACCATGGTTTACTATAATACCTGGCATATCTACCAACCATCCAAAACCACATCCATCTATGTGTGCCTGATCTACATCTGATAATATGTTAGCTAATCTCATTGTAGGAGGATAGGTGGATCAAAACTTTATATCTGGTAAATCAATCTGCAAAATTGAAAGAGACGTCATTAGTATGAGATCAAAATTGAGCTAATACATAATAGATTCAACTTAAACAAACATCACATAAGCTGGAAAAGATGCTAAGGAATCTAATGAGACAAGTTACAAGCACAAATTTTGATAGAATATGCCTTAAAAATGCTCACTATTTTCCATACGACAAAACACAGTTAAAGGTATGAACTAGTGTCTTATACGCTTACCACATGCCCATATGATTAAATATTCTAATACAAGAGAAGAATAAAATATTGACGATAAAAAGGTCTAAGAATTTTAGACTCATACAATACAAGAGTGACTCCTAGACAAAAAAATCTAATGGCCCTATACGAGTAAACACTTAAAAAATAGTTTGTTGTATGAGATTTTTCTAAAGACTATATGATAAAATGGTTGGACCAAATTTAAAACATGAAAAACAAATAAAAAAATCTATCAAAACATGAAAAATCTGAATCAATAGAGAGGTTTTTCAATTACTTATTGCTAGTTCATAGTTTCTCCGTCTATTGTGCCATCGTTGTAGCTCAAATCAGTGATTTTCCAGAGGGATAGGCATTTGGACTCAAAAAAGGTTTTTTAAAAATCAAAAGTCAAAAGGGTTAAATGATAGAAAATGACCTTTTTACCCCTTATATACATATTTGACATAATATTCAAAGTGGTCCGATTGACGTGAAAATTGTACGCCTACCTAATTTGATGGTCCTGATTCCATTTTTAGGATTAAAATCAAATTTTGACATAATCTAAATTGCCAAATTCTCAAAACAAATTTTTCTAGCGAAACACAGTTGATCGCTTGTGCAATTGCTTATCACAAATGCGAAATAAACCCAAAATCTGTTAGAGTAATAAGTTTCTTTGCTTATTAATTAAATTATATTGATTTAATTATTAAGTCACTTATTATCTCTTTCTTTACTTAAGCTAAACTTTAGGAATATAATAATTTATTCTTTTATTAATTATTATTATGTAACCTAGGTTTCCCTTTAGGGTTTTGATCTCCTTTTATAAGGACTAATCTCTCTTGTAATCATTAACACAACAAATTTATTTTTATTGTATTACAAATTTTATTTTTGCACATCAAGAGTGTCTCCTCTTTCATGGATCCTTGTGTTCAGGCCCTGACGTAAGGGCAGACAGGGAGAAGGGCCAAAGGCACACCCTAACTAGATCCACCTTGTAGAGATCACACGCGGAAGCAACAAATAGACAAGTGAGAGAGAGAATGCATATATCTTTCATATATTTACTTCAATTGATTCATACATGCTGGGCTGTAAGGCCTTCCCAGTTTAGGCCATATATTACAATCAAGTACAAAAGTCCTCCAACATGTGAGGATCTAAAATAATCTTCAAACTTCTAGCTTCTATTTTCTAACTAAACTGACCCCTAAACTATAACCAATGATTACATTATATACAATAGGCTACCAAACAAGTCAGCCTTCAGATCCACCATCAACGAAAGGAATGACCAGATCTAGGTCCACACACTTCCCAATGATAGATGCCATCATTAAATTCATGATCATAATTAATTGCAAGAGTCAGCCTCAACAGGAAACTAAAACAAAAAAATTGGTAAGCAAGGATAACCGAGCGCTAGGGAAATTCACCGAGCACTAGAGAGATAACTGACCAACCCTGGTAAACAAAGGAAACTGAGAAACACCGAACCAACTCAGTCAAAGAAGGAACTAAGCAACACAGGAAAACACAAACATGTTTTTGGTGACACAGGATTGCCAAGGATCCAAGATTCTCCTGCATCAGACACTTGGGGTTATTTGAAATGATTCTCCAAATCATGCAGTAGGTACGATCCAAGTTGAATCCAACTCAGATTGTAAAATCCATGAACTATCTTCAATTGATCTATTCTTCCACTTTACTAGGCATTCCATATACTTTTTTCCTCTTGTACTTCTACCAATTCTTTGCTCCAAAATCTGTTCAACTTCTTCTATCTATTTCTTAGGATAATCATTCGGTACTGTCATTTCTTCATCCAACTCATGATACTCATACAAATCAATAATGTTGAAAATAGGTGATATATCCATGTCATCAAGTAACTCAATCTCATAAGCATTTCCATTGTCAAATATCTTCAAAATATTACAAGGACCAAACTTCTTCATTTTCAGCTTCCCATATGTTCCAATAGGAAATCTGCCTTTCTTCAAATGAACCATTACTTCATCACCAACTGCAAAATTCTTATGTCTTCTTGATCTAGCAGCTCTGTCTTTGTATTTTTGATTACTTTTCTCCAGCTTATGTTTCACATCTTCATGCAATGTCTTCATGTACTTAGCAAACTTTACTCCTTTAGCACTTCTCTTTCTTTCATCAGCAATATCCATCAAATCTGATATACCTCTCGGTTGTATGCCATTTACAATCTCAAAAGGTGTTTTTCCAATACTCCTATTCAATGAATTATTATATGCAAACTCTGTTTGTGCCATCACATAATCCCAATTACTTGGTGTGTCTCCAACTACACATCTCAAAAGATTTCCCAAGCTTCTATTCACAACTTCTGTCTGTCCATCGGTCTGTGGGTGAAATGTAGAACTATATTTCAACTCGGTGCCAAACTTTCTCCAAAGAGTCTTCCAAAAGTATCCAACAAATTTACTACCTCGGTCAGAGATAATACTCCTCAGTAATCCATGTAATCTGACAATTTCCTTAAAGAAAAGATCTGCTATATGTACTGTCTTTGGTAAGCCAAGAACAAAATCCATACTGATATCAATCCAAGGTGTCTCAGGAACAAAAATTGGTGTATACAATCCAGTATTCTGACTTACTCCTTTTGCAACTTTGACAAATTCCACAACTTTTCACAAATTTCTGAACATCCTTATACAACTGTGGCCAAAAGTATTTCTCCTTAAGAAAATTCAATGTTTTATCAACACCAAAGTATCCAACCAAACCACTATGTTTCTCCTTTATCAAATTAGTTCTCATTGATCCTCTCGGTATACACAATTGAATACCTTTAAACAACATACCTTCTTGAATGAAATATTCTTCCCATTTAGTAGTCAGTTGATCTTGAATAGGTGCTCTGCACTTTCTCCATGACTTAGAAAAATCAAGATCAAATTCATAAGAATCTCTCATGTCATCAAAACCAAGAACTTCAATTTTCATCTCAGTCATCAAAGATATCCTTCTACTCAATGCATCAACAACTCAGTTAGTGACTCCAATCTTATACTTTATCACAAATGTATAACTCTACAAATACTCAACCCATTTCATATGTCTCTGATTCAACTTATTTTGACTACCCAAATACTATAAAGATTTATGATCGATATACAACACAAATTCACTCAGTATCAAATAATGTCTCCATTTCTTTAGTGCTTGAACAATAGCATAGAATTCTTGATCATACATAGAGTATTTCCTTTTTGCATCATTCAACTTTTCACTAAATAAAGCAATAGGTTTACCTTCTTGACTCAACACAACTCTTATTGCACTTCGACTTGCATCACATTCCACTTGAAATACCTTATTGAAATTAGGCAATGCCAATATAGGCAATTCAACAACCTTCTGCTTCATAGTCTCAAAACTTTTATCAGCTCCATGTGTCCACTTGAATTCTCTTTTATCTCCTCTCATAGTCTCAGTCATAGCATTACAAATTTAATTGAAATTCCTAATGAAATTTTAGTAAAAAACTTGCCCAACCATGAAATGATCTTACCTCACTAGCAGTCTCAGGTGTAGGCCAATTCAAAATAGCTTCAACCTTTTTAGGATCCATCTTCAAACCATCAGTTGAAATCACAAATCCAAAATACACAATCTCCTCTTTCATGAATGAACACTTTTTTAGGTTTATCAACAACTTTTCTTCTTTCAACCTTTGCAATACTTGTTTAACATGTAACAAATGTTCTTCTCTGGTCTTAATCAATATCAGAATATCATCTAGGTATACAATCACAAATTTACCCAATAATTTCTTCAAAACTTCATTCATCAACCTCATAAAAGTACTTGGTGCATTAGTTAAATGAAAAGGCATAACCAACCACTCATACAAACCTTCTTTTGTCTTAATTAAAAGCATTCTTCCACTCATCACCTTCTCTAATTCTAATATGATGATACCCACTTTTTAAATCAATTTTGGTAAAATACTTTGATCCAATCAAACTGTCCATTATGTCATCCATTCTCAGTATAGGAAACCTATATTTCACTGTTATCTTGTTGATTTCTCTAGAATCAATACACATTCACCATTCTCCATTCTTCTTAGGTGCCAATACAACAGGTATTACACAGGGACTCAAACTTTCTTGGATCAAACCTTTCTACAATAATTCTTAAATCTATCGGTTCAATTCCTAATTCTCGGTAGGTGTCAATCGATGTGGTGCCTTATTCAATAAACTAGCTCCAGGGATTAGATCCATGCAATGATCAATGCTTCTCTTTGGGGGAAAACCATCAAGTACATTATCAGAAATGATCTTGTTGTACTTAGTAACTTATCAATCTCCTCAGGGATACTATCCTCTATTTTCTTACTCAGTTTTTTAGGAATCACAACAAAACATACATCATTATTCTTCAAATCCTTAACAAACTTTCTTCCTTCCATCAAGAAAAATTTCATAGATGTGCAAACATTACTAACAGGTTCTTCAATCAAAGGTAACAAGATTTGTCTTTTTCCATCAGCCCAAATGGTATATTTATGCAATCTCCCATCATATATAGCATGTCTATTATATTGCCAAGGTCTACCCAACAAAGTATGACAACAATCCATAGGCATGATATCACATAACACCTTATCATAGTACTTTCCAACTTTCAAATTCACATAACATTTTTCACTTACCAGGAGTGTATGCTCATCTTTGATCCATGAAATTTGATAGGGCTTCAGATGTCCCAACCTTTTCAACTGCAACTTTGTAACCATTTCCTCATATGCCAAGTTCTATGAGATACCACTGTCAATGATTACCTTCCAAACTTCATCAGAAACTGTACATCTATTCTTGAACAAAATTTTCCTTACCAGATCTTCCTTATTACTTTCACTCCAAAGTGCTCTCCTTACCATCAAGTTCTTTTCCTTCTCAGGTTCATTCAATGACTCTTCTTGCACCAAAGCATTTCTACTACTACCGACCTTCTTACTTGCATGTGTACACTCAAATGATTTATGTCCTTCTTCTCCATAATTGTAACAAGTTCCTTGGAAACCACCTTTGTTACAACCACGTCGATAGTTATTGCCTCTGCCTCTAGATGAACTTTCACCTTTCCACTCGGTCTTTCCTTGATCCAGATTTGTCTTTTCAAGTTTAGATCTACTATTTTCACCATAAGATCTACCTCTTCCTCTAGGGAATCTACTACCTCTACCTCTTTGTCTTTTCTCATGTCTTTTGTTCAATTTCTCCTCAACTTTCAATGCAAATTGATAAGCCTCTTCAATGTTCTCCAATTTGACCAAATTGATTTCTTCTTGGATGGAAACTCTCAATCCATTTAGGTACACAGAAATTCTTTCCACATCATCTTCATCATGTCCATATTTGATATCTAATCTATAGAATTCCTCAGTATATTCTTTTTCTGAGCTATCTTTTTGCCTCACAATTTGCATTCACCTAACTAGGTTAATCTGATAATCACAAGGTAAGAACTTTCCTTTCAATTTATTCACCATTTTATTCCATACCTTAATTTTTTCTTTGTCTTTCCTCATTTTGTCCAACTACAAATGTTCCCACCACAAGGATGCATGAGTTTTCAACTTTGTTCTTGCAATTTTCACCTTCTTTTCCTCAAGTACATTTTCATATTCAAAGTACTTTTCCATCTCGGTGATCCAGTCCATCAATTCATCAGAATCCAATTTTCCACTATACTCAGGAGGATTAAAGTGTGGTGTAGACTTTAGATTTGTCAAAGCCTTCAACAATCTTTCCTCACCTTGATCCATCGGCAATGCAAGTTCTACATCTCCTTGTTCTTCCTCAATTTAATCATCACTAACATCTTCAAGATGTCTTCCTCTTCTCTGGTTTGTTTCAACAACTTCTAATTTAGCAGAAAGTTGTCTCAACATGTTTGCCAATCCTAGATCCGCATTTTGCCTCCCATGAACCATCTTGAAACCCTCTACAATTGTAGGCCAGATCGTAATTTGCTACCCCACAAAAAACAACTAGGGTTTGACAAGAAGGAGCCCTCAAACCTAGATTCACAAACCTAGATCCATATCTTACCTCACTTTGATACCACCTAACGCAAGGGTAGGATAGGGAGAGGGGCCAAAGGCACACCCTAACCAGATCCACCTTGTAGAGATCACACGCGGAAGCAAAAAATAGACAAGTGAGAGAGAGAATGCAAATATATTTCATATATTTACTTCAATTGATTCATATATGCTAGGCTGTAAGGCCTTCCTGATTTAGGCCACATATTACAACCAAGTACATAAGTCCTCCAACATGAGAGGATCTAAAACAATCTTCAAACTTCTAGGTTCTATCTTCTAACTAAACTGACCCCTAAACTACAACCAAAGATTACATTATATACAAGAGGCTACTGAGCAAGTCGGCCTTCAGATCCACCATCAATAGAAGGAATGAATAGATCTAGGTCCACATGCTTCCCAATGATAGAAGCCATCATTAAATTCATGACCATAATTAATTGCAAGAGTCGGTCTCAACAGGAAACTAAAATAAACAACTCAGTAAGAAAGGATAACTAAGCACCAGACAAGCATCACCGAGCACCAGGGAAATTCATTGAGCACCAGAGAGATAACCAACCAACCTTGGTAAATAAAGGAAACTGAGCAAAACCGAACCAACTTGGTCAAAGAAGGAACTGAGCAACACAGGAAAATACAAACATGTTTTTGGTGACATGGGATTGCTAAGGACCCGAGATTCTCCTGCATCAAGCCCCATAGATTTTGCTTCTCTCTATTTGTAATAGGTGTTTGCATGTAGGTGATTCTTAGGAGCTGTGGGTTGATTTTATGATCAGTTCCAATATGGTATTGGAGCTAGGTTTTGTGTCAGATCTGGGGGGACCTTTGTTTCTAGTCCCATTGGGCTCAAACAGATCTCACTATTGAACTTAGAGCACCGAAAAACCCATATTTCCATATAAAGTGTGTCCATTTTGGCTAATGTTGAGCTTTGAGGAATTTTTTTTGACTCAAGGTCATATGACACTAGGCACAAACTCCGAGGTAGAAACATAAAATATTAATTTTTTTTGGGGCAGTAGCCACCCTAGCACCAATCGGTGGCCACCTAACAGGCACTAAAGTGACCACCACTAGTAGACCGCCAACAGGTCTGTCATTGTCACTATTATAGTCATCATCGTGGTCTACATTGTGATTGCCACCATAGTAACTACCGTGATCACCACCGACATCTAATGCCATGGTCATCACTGACCTTGTAGTCCCCACTACTAGTCACCTTGGTGACTAGGAACTATGCCCAACACATCTATCGCTAGCCCCCTGTCACCACACGACCAGGGGCTAAGATTTTTTGGCCCCTAGGCTTGCTTGTTTTTTTGCGGTGATGACCAGTTGACCATCAAATTTAAGCCAATGAATTGATGATCTTAGCACTACATTAGAAAATTCCATGCACCCTTTGGGTCCTTCCGGAGAACCTATTGGCTTTTTTCTCATATCTTGAGCATACAGTGTCAAAATCAGGCAATCGATGTATCATCAGAAATCTCTTTCCGAGCTCTATCTAGATTTGGAGGTTTGAATTTATGATTTTATTTTTTGATAGTGATTTTTCTTGTCAAATTTAGAAGTTCCTTTTTGCACTTAGGGAGCCATATCTTGCACATCCGAATTCCTTTTTTAGAAAATGAGATATTGTTGGAAAGCTTGTTCTGTGATCTTTCCAGTGCTTTGGGTTTTTTTCCAAGATTATTCTCTAGGTATATTATATTTAATTTTTTGCATTTATAGACTTTGTTGAATATCTTGGATGTTTCAGGTCCTGGGATCTTTTCCCTATACGAGATGGCTCATATTAGGTTGTTATTCATGTTTCTACATCTTTCTTTATTCTTTGAGCATTGTAGATAACTTTTGTAAGCATTCTTTTATGTGAATAGACTAAGATAAAGTGCCATTCTATTATGCTTGGGATCTTGCACATCTTTGTGACTTTTGTACTTGCACTCCATTATAAAGTGCCATGAGGGGGTTTGATGTTTTCCTTTTTTTTCATCTACCTTTGTCAAGTGAGTGTTTCTTCCACGACGTTCACCTCAAGATGTCTTTATATGTGTTTGTACTTTCCCTGCACCTTTGATGTTCCTAGTTCTTCATCACGTAGTTCTTACTGGCAACCCTTTTTAGTGTACCTATTACCTCTCCCTTGTCTACATAATGGGGGGTTTTTCTACTATTGGTTCTTATGCTTCCTTGGTTTGATGGAGTGAGATATGTATTTAGTATTTGTTCCTATGTACTAGGTAGATGCAGTGGCTAGGTACCTATGCATTTCGGTGAGATGGATCATTTACCATATGTACACTCTTTCATTTCTATTTTGGAGGCAATCTTCCATCTTTGATTGATCAACTCTTTAGGCTTTGGTGTTTTATGCCATATGTATCTTCAAGATCAGTTATTTTCCTTTCTTTGCCTCCTAATTTGAGTAGTGTCATTTGAGGGCACTCATGTAGATTATAGTCTTTTCGACCTATTCATGTTCTATTGCAATGGAGGTTTTTTAGATCAACAATTACTTATTGACATATTTGGCATCTTCTTGCTTCAGTGGTGTTTTGCATGCTCATTCTTTGTTCGTATTTTCTGGAACATTCTCTAGTTTTGGAGGCTACTTCAGTCCTTTACTAGTCTTCGTCTCTTTTTGGAGTAGAGCTCTTCCCATGTGGTTTTCTTTATTTCTCTAATTTACAGAGACTCTCTTTTGTACTTGGGTACTTGATCAGGCCTTTGTTGTCGAGACCCATTTTCTTTCAGTAGTTGTTCTAGGTTTTTAGCTACTCCTTAAGTTTATCTTAAGGGGGGTGTTAGAGTAATAAGTTATTTTGATTATTAATTAAATTATACTGATTTAATTATTAAGTCACTTATAAACTCTTTCTTTACTTAAGTTAAACTTTAGGCATATAATAATTAATTCTTTTATTAATTATTATTATGCAACCTAGGTTTCCCTTTAGGGTTTTGATCTCCTTTTATAAGTATTGATCTCTCCTATAATCATTAATATAACACATTCATTTTCATTGTATTGCAACTTTTGTTTTTGCACATCAAGAATATCTCCTCTTTCATGGATCCTTGCATTCAGGCCTCCATAGCTTTTGCTTCTCTCTTTCTGTGACAAGTATTTGCATGTAGGTGATTCTTAGGATATGTGGGTTGATTTTCTCATCAACTCCAATAAATTCAATTCTAATTTTATCTCAATTCAACTATGCACTCAATTTTTTTTAGTCAACCATGGTCAACTTATGGTCACAATTGGTCAAAAGGACCCCAATCAAGTGCCATAATGTGTTCCTAAATGTATGCAACTAAATAAAAATCAAATCAAATATTATCTACATCTTTTCTAATTGAAATCAAATGCTTTTTATCAATTGAATTGCCTGAAATAACTATGGTACCTCGTCATATTCTAATTTGTCTCTTGAGGGGGCATGATCATTGCATCATTAGTTCAACATCATTGCAAAGATCAATCTTCAAATCAAGAAAATATTTCAAAATATTCTTCACCAATCAAATATAATGAAACAAGACCTCATTTCTAGGGGCATCTCACCTTCATCATAATCCATATCAAGTTGAGGTTCCTTAATTATTCTAAATGAGTGATTTCATCGCTTCAAATCAAATCACTCGGACAAACATCTAATCTATTGCAACCAAATCTATAGGGGCATATCAAGTTCATTAGGACCCATATCAATCTGATATTGTCTCCTTGATCTTGTAATTAGCTTCATCATAACCCATATTAAGTCAATTATGTCAATCAATCTCTTAATGGTAATCAATTTCATCGCATCACATCAAGATGGTTATTCATTCAATAAAAACCTATAGTTTAAGAGTTTTTATGATAGTAATCAATTTCATTAGAATCCATATCAAATTGGTTATTTGTCACTATCATCAGACTGGTGTTCAGTTTCATCACTCCATATCAAACTAAATATTTTAAATCTTTTTAGCAATCGATTCTAGTTCAATCAAGTTTGGAATTGATATCCTTCAAATCATCAATCAATCTTCATTCAATCAAGCTCAGAATAAATTTATCCTTCTCAAAAATAGTTTCATCACTTCATATAAAACTATTCTATGCTTCTAAATCAGATGTTTTTTGAGTCAACGTGTTGCTCACACATTAATTCAAAGAGGGGCAAGTGTAATCACTTAAAATTGTTCTTCTAAACCATGGTCCCCTAATCTCAATTATTGATCATAATCATAAAAGTCCTAACCCAAAAATGAAATGGAATTATATCATTAAATCTAATCTAATCATTAAAGTTTCAAAATCATTTAAATCAATTAATTCCTAAATATCAATCTTATCTAACAATTAATGATGAGGTAAAATCTAATTCTTTTTTTTTTGGATTAAATGCACAAGGCATGTAATATATTGAGATATAGAAGTCATAATACATACAAATAGCATCATGGAAAGATGAAATCAATTTCACAAGAAATAAGTGGAGGATAAACCATGGTGGTAATACTTTCCCCCAAATCTCAACACACAACTATACATCAACATCCATACCAACATATAAAATATAAAATACACATAATACCATGCTACAAATGCTCAAACTCATGGAAAGAAGGGGAAAACCCCCATAAAGAGATAAAGATATGAGCTCCTACTAATTAAGGTCTTCAAATTTGGTAAGAAATAGAGCAAGGCTGAAGAAGAAATCCGAAACATATACTTCTTGCTTGTGAATAAATCTTCATTATTTCTATGAAAGATATTCAGGGCCACAAAATCATCACATTTTACACATGACTTGAATATTTCCTAGGGTAAAGATATTTTTTCCTCACATCCCTTCTTGTTGAGATTAAAAATGTTGCCTAGTCTACCAAATATTACATCCATATCAATAAGTTGGATGCCTTGAGAAACTCATGGCTAAAGATGAGGCATTACAATTATATTCTCCACCATATTCACCTATTTTGGGAGACCTACCATTTGTAGAAGTGATGAGAATAAGAGCTGTGTGAAAAGAAATGTGTAACAAAGGAAGGCAAATAGCTATTAAAAAAACTTAAAACAAAAAATCAGAGCAACATATATTATTAGACAGAAAGAGACAAACAAACATCAAGTATGGGAACCATAGTAACCCTGATGTAGCCTCCTTGTTTTAAAGATTTGTTCAAGATTGTTTGATGGTATGTGTGCTCATGATTTTGATAATATAACAGTAACAAGATACTCCATATTAGGTTCAAGATTCAAGAAATAATCATAGAAATGGATTCAACGATGCACAAGGATGAAGGGCTATCTCAAAAATGTGTAAGTGTTAAAGTTTCACAATGAGGATATTTGCTAAGTCTTTTAAGAAGTTAGGGCTTATTGTGCATTGGTAAGGGTTGTTGAAAGGATTGGGATAGAGTTTCCATAAATGACATTTATGTCTCCAAACCCCAAAGTCAAGTGACGAAGGGGAAAAAAGAATATCAAATTATTTAAAGGGGACAAGATATTAGGAGCATTTAAGTATGACCCATGTCATGCCTTTTGGGATATGAATGGATGGGTCAAAGTTTGAATTTGCTTGCCTAATCCTTATACTTAGGAATGTGCACATGTTAAGTGAGGGGTTAGGCTTAATGAATTACTTTAAGTGGTAGGCAAGTGGATAGGTTATGAAAGTTCTAGTGGTGATGGTTAATTAGGTATGGATTAATTAGGTAAATAGGGGATTTACCAAATTTGGATAGGATTAGGGGTGCAAGTGGGAAAAGTAGGAGGATGCAAGTGGATGAGGGCTTTTGTGAATTTTGAATTTATTTTTTAATTCAAAATTGAGGAAAGTGTTTATTTAATTAAATAGGTTTGGGCTTTAGATAAATAAAATTAATTAATTTACCTCGGACTATAGATGGAAGAGGAGATTAATTAAATAAATGAATTACTTAATTAATATGTTGGCTCTAGAAGAAAGGTTATTATGATTTAGTTTGATCAACTATTTCATGATCAAATTTTGGTTTCTACATTTTTCCCCTCTTTGAGATGATGTTACAAAGTAGCATCATTTTAAAGAAGATTAAGACACAAATATAGGAAGAAGATTAGATTAGGAAAGATCCCCACTCATTTAGAAGATTGAATAGGAGGAAAGATGATGGGAGATGAGGATGCCCCCTCGAGTGGGCATGCAGATTTAAGAGAACACAGATGTGCTCTTGAAATGAATAAGAGGATGCAATTATGATAGATGAATGATAATGGTGATGCAAATGAACTCAAAAAGATACTCACAACAAAATTCAATGTAGGGACAAGGACTAACTCATGACACATGTTCACATTCCAAATTATAAGGAGTAGGGAAGATGGATACATGGATTGGGGATGAGGGAGTGATTGGGAGATTTGAGGATGGGGGGAAGCTTGAGAAGGAGCACCATAAGAGGGAGTTATCATTTAGTCAGAACTTAGTTTGATGTAGCATATGATGTTATGCACTAGGGTATGAGGAACCAAGGTGAAATTGTATCACATACATAGATTGACACAAAAAACATGCAAGGATAATCCCAACATCACACCTGAGCCATAAAGGACTGGGGTGGATATGATGCTAAAAGAAGCCAAAAAAAATGATATTTCCCAAGTGCACCATGTGACCACGAGGATCAAATGTTGAAAATGCAAGGGTCATATCTAACTGAATAAAAAAAAAAGATCAAGACCTTGCCCCAAGTTCTACCATTCGCAACACACCATGATATAAAGGATTGTGGAGACCTTAAGGAGGGACAAAAACACAAGGATTGGGAAGTATGCATCTTGATGATGATGATTGGATTGTGATCAAGGCTTGAATAAAGGATGGGAACAAGACCAAAGAGGTGATTGGATGGGTTGATTGATGTTCAATATTGGATAGCTGGAGATAGATGGGATTTGCATGTGATAGTAGATTGTGCGGGGAATGAGGGTAGATTTAAGTGAGATACCAATGACAAGGGATGTAGGAGAGATGGAGAGATGAAGGAGATGATGGGGAGATTTGGGGATGGAAGCATTAACAAACAAGGATTGGTGGGTGCAAGGATTTTGGTAAAGGAATAGAGGAAGATTTGGGAGATGAAAGGATTAGGGATTATGAGATAGAAATGTAACAAGGATGGAGAGATAGGAAGATGGATGTGATAGGGTATCCAAGGAATAAAATTCCCCCACTTAGGATACATCATGTAAGATGAGGCATTAGGAGGGGTATGATAGGATGGAAGATAGGATGACAAGAGGATAAGGTAGATGGAAGCTAGGAGGGTAGGTGGATAAAGATGAAAAAGGTGTCTGGAGGGATTATATGAATGGGAGAAAGGGTGGTTGGAAAAGAAGATAGATGCATGAAAATTTTGATGAGAGATAGATTCCAAGAGGTTCCCATAGCATGCATGCATAGTGGCTTTTATTTTTATTGAGATCCAAAGGAGGATGAAGTGTAATGGATAAGATACGATAGGTATGGTAGGTGGATGAAAAGAAGGATATGATGGATGGATAGATAGTCATTTACCCCAAGTGTGAAGAGAAATTGGATGGAGGGATTACAAACGATGCCTATTTTCCAAGTTCTCATCATGGTACTTGTCCAAGACACCTGTTTGCCAAGTTTTTACCATTGGATGATTTTTCTCGTTATTTGGTTTTGCTTTTTTTTTTTACTTTTTTGAAATCTTTGTAGGGAGTTTATGGATGGAATGATAATGGGGAGATGGATTGAGGAGTCAATAATCAAGTTTGAAACCAAGGTAGTGGGAGCCCAATTGTAGTGATCATGAGATGTTGGTACAACCTTATTTGGGATGAGTGGATTATGTGAATGCATGAATTATAAAGTTTTGATGGGGGGTGAATGTGGGATAAGGGATATGGTGGTGGGAAGTTTTTGGATTAAATGATGGGAAATGAGTGTGAGAGGGGGATGTTGTTAGGACCAACATTGGCACATGATGTGATGGGTGTGGAAAGAGTGTATGGAAAGTGGATGACAGATGTGGATATGATGGAGGAGTTATGGTAGGTAGCTTTGGGACATAAGACCCAAAATGGATTAGGAGATGGAGGGGAGGAATTTGTAGCTGGTGAATTGGAAACTTTGGATGCCATTGTGCATTTTTCTTTTAGATGCATTGCATCTTTTTTCATTGGGATCCACATAGTTTTTTCTTTTTCTTTTTGTGGCCTTTTCAAACTTTGAGATGTAGTGCATTTTTTCATTGGATTTTTATTTTCTTGAGAATTTATTTTAGAGTGGACATGACAATATTTAGATTGTTGTGGATCCTTGACTTTATGCATTTTTAATTTGGCATCCACATTGCTGTGAGTAGAATTAGAAGGAGCATGTGAAGTTGTATGAGATGGAGGAGATATGGATGGAATTATAGTAGGAGGATGGATGATGGTACATGTGGGTATGTACCTTTATTGATATTTATTGAGAATGTAAGAGGTGAGATATTTAATATGGTATTTGGTGGATGAAGGAATGAGTAGGATAAGATGGGGGATGGGATTTTGGGATATAAGGGCCCAAAATGGATTTAGTATGTGGAGGATATGAAATGGTAGATTTTAGGATATAGGGTCCCAAAATGGATTCAGAGGATGAAGGATGAATGTGGTAGGTTATCTTGGGTTGCAATGATGGAGGAGGGGGATGACGGTAAATATTTTGGATGAACAATGGGAAGATGTAATGGTGGGTTGGGAAGTACACTCGATTTTGGAATAGGTGTAAAAACATTTTTGGATGAAGTGTCTTTAGATGTGTAACCAAGACCATAAGATCATGAATGTTCTTTGAAATGGATGGGCTCCAAGGCATCTTATTCATGAGGGCCTAATCCTTTACCTTGATAATTTTATTTCTTGAGAATTTGGTCCAAGATAAGATACTTCTTACTTGGGGAACAAGATGCGAGTCCATTATTAGGTGGAGTGTAAATGGTGTATATGAAATTTATTTCTTCTATCACAAGTGGATGACCATGGATGAATGAAAGTGAACCAAGGTGATGTAGGGGCATTCTAGGGTACTCAAAAAATCTACATGGTGGTGTGTTGGTTTGGTTCTATTTTACTCGGTTACAGCTTTAAGCGACGGTCTCAGTTATTGAAGGAAGCTCGATCGCTGAAGGAACTCGCTGAAATCTCTTACGCTCGGTGGAACTGGTACTCGGTGATGCTTGTGGTGCTTAGTTGATGTGCTTTCTTGGTGATTCTTGTGTTGCTCGGTGATGCTTGGTGTGGTCGGTTGTTTCATTGGTGCTTGGTTGTTCTGGTTTACCGACTAGAGTTCTTGGAGATTTGGTTGGCCGAATTGGTGCATTTATTGTTGGTAGATTTTGTTGTATTCTCCTATGTAGATCTTGAGGCCGACATGGAGAATTAAATGTTTGTAAGGATATTTGAGAGCTCACTATTGTTACATTTAATATTTGTTTGTAATAGAATCTGACTTGGATTAGGAGTTAATTGTTTCTTCTAGCCAACTTGTGGCTGAAGATTAGTATTTAAGGAGTGTTTGGGTAGTTATTTAGAGGAAGATTAGCAGATTCATAAGTGTGAAGACTGGATCCTACGAGATCTTGAAGGTTAGAATGTTATCTAATAGTTTGTAATAGCAGAGCTAGTGGTTTGCATGCTTGGCGACAAGGAGATTTCTTGGAGGCTTGCGAGCTCAAGTTCAGATCTACCTTAGTGTTTCCATCAGTTGCTGATTTGTTTTAGAACTGGACTAGTTGAGAGATTGCATAAATAATTTTGATTGTATTTGGCCCTAACTCAGAAGGCCTTACAACTGGGCATGTTAATGAAAATTCAGTTGAAAACATTGTCTTGTTGTGTTATTTTGTATTGTGGTGTTTGGCTACTTGTTTGGACTATCCTTAATTGGATCCTCCTTACCTATCTTGCATCACAAGGGGATAGAGTGATAGTGGTGGGATAATTTGGATTGGAGGCCATAGAGAATCTTGAAGTGGAGGAGATGGGATGTTGTGAATTTGACTGGGATGGGGGGATGGTAACAAATATTGAGATGGAGTGGGTAGAATGGAAGGATCTTGATTTGGAAGAGGAGATGGTAATGGGTCATGAGATGGAGGAAGTAGGATTGTAAGATCACAATATGGAGGTGATGTTAAGGGATCTTGAGATGGAGTGGATGGAATAATAGGTTTTGAAGGTGTGTGAGTGGATATCTAGACATGCTCTGGGAAAATTTCTTAGCATCATTGGACTGGTGTGGATGGTGTGATAGGGGATGATTGTATAGACTCTTTAGATGGAGGGGATGGATGGGTGGAGAATGGACTCAAGAGGTTCATTGGATTTGGTTTGGATGACCATAGGAGAAGATTGGATTTGGGGGTGGATGGAGTTGATGGATGGGAGGACTTCAATAGTATTAGGAGATGAAAGATGAACAAAAAGTGTGGATATGGAAGAGAAATGATAAGTGAGGGAGGTGGAAGGGCCTCACCACTAATGACCTCACATGATGGAGTGGGATGACATGACTCATCATCTTTAGGAGCTAGATGTTTTGATGGCTTCTTTGTGAAACTCCTTGGAGACTTGCGTATTTGAAGCTGAGGTGGACGAGTAACATGTGTGGATGGTGGAAAGCTAAGATAGTCCTCATATGAAGGTGTGGTAGTGGATTTTGAACTTGGTTGAGGGAATAATGGTGTGGGAGGTGGAGGATGACATGGATAGATAGTTCATATAAGTAGGTGCTAAGGTATCTTGTGAACTGGATTGACTAGTTGATGAGGGAGGGCAGTGGACTAGGATGTATCACATGAAGTGGATTGTGGGACATAGGGAGATTGTGCAATTGGAGTTGTGGTGTAGTAAGAAATGAAAGATGGTTTATTGGGATAAGATGGACTAGATGAAGGTGGACTGGAACATGATGGTGTGGATGGGAGAGTGTGGTAGGAAAAAGTAGATAGAGGAGTGGGGTAGGATAGTGTGGATGGTAGGGTTGGGAAGGTTGAGGGATTTTGGTAATGGATTGTTGGATTAGTGTTAATCAGAGGCCTAGGAGTATAGATTGAAGGATAACAGGATGATGGATTTAGATTAGGGGTGAAGGTGAAAGTGCTGTCATGCAAAGATGGAGATTGGGATATGACTATAGGAGAATATGTAGGCATGAATGTAGTATGAGGAGAATATGTGGCTATGATATAGGAGGGAGATGTGGATGGATGGCCTAATGGATTTTCCTTATCAAAGATATGAAAATAAATGCTAGTGGGTATGCATGGAGGTATGGTGGAATAGTTTGGAGGAATGTTTGGATATGATGCTAGGAGAAAGCTTGCTAAGGTTTTTAATGTACTCATCATGATCTACAAGAATCTCATCATGATCAGAATGGGATGAAGTGGAAAAATATTTAGGATGATCAAAATCATCATAATAAGATTGAAACATGACGATTAGATGATGATTTGGATAGAAATGAAGGATGAAGATGGAAGGAAGACATAATATCAGAATATGATGACCAATAAGCTCATATTAAGATGCAAATTAAGCTTAGATTAGGAGGAAGGACTGACTCCAAAGAATATGGAAAGGCAATGAGAGATATGGATGCTATGAACTAAGAATGACCTAGCTGAATAAAATATGAGGGAATTAGAGTGAATATGAGGGCTTGTAGAGGGAATCTAAGGGATTGGTAAATCTGATGGATTACAGAGTGCATATGTGGATTGGCGAATTTGCTAGATTATAGAGAGCATTTTTGGAATGGAAAATCTGGTGGATTAAAAAGTGCATCTATGGAATAGAAAATATGAGAGATTACAGAGCACATTTGTGTAATGGCAAATCTGAGAGATTATAGAGTGTATTCACAAGATTAGAACTCACTAATTTTTTGAGGCTGATTGCATAAGGTTTCTGACAAAAAGGTGTATTGAAGAATGAAATAGCTTATTAGCTGAAGTAGATGACAAATCTATAGAAAAAATATGAAAATCCACTGAATGGCTGAACAATGACTACACTAAGTATGTTCAAATCTACCAATAAATGACACACATCTGCCCAACATCAATGTGTACTTGGGAATCTTGGCTTTTACTTGACACAAAGTTTGAAATGACTTCTTTGGAAAAAGATACGTGATGCAAACACAACAAGCATAAAAGGATAGATTGGTAACCAAGCACACATAAAACTTAGGATTTTGGACAATATTTTCTAAATTTCAACTTGGATAAATCCAACCATTCTTACTCAAGGTGGATAGCTTAGAAGCTTGGAGGTATGAGATCCTCCTTTATGCACTAACTCCTCAGGCACACCAAGCTTCAAATTCCAAGGGTCATCAATTCCTAAGGAACCACTATCTCTACTAAGAGCCACAAGAATGTGGGATGTATTTAGGAATCCTTAGCATGAACAAATAGAAGGATTTGGAAAAAAATGAAAAAGTGTTTAATTCAGTACATCCAATGTAGAGGGTGCCTGACAAAATCCCGCAGGAGGTTTCCTAGCCTTGAGAAACAAGGTTTTACACATCTCAAGGATACTAGAGGAGAGATATCATGCAATGAATGTATTGATCACATATTAATCATGATCACACATTTATATAGCGATTTGGATGGAGACTTGATTTAATCTTGTTACCACTTGGATCATCCCTTTCACTTGGCCTTATAGGCTTCTTAGAAGGTAGGTCCTCTAAAAAAGGTAGAATGAATTTCTCTTCACCTAAGGTCCATGAAGGCAAGGGGGGAGGATCGTTCATTGTCTCCTTTTGGATTTACAATTTAAAGAACATAATAGACACATAAGTAATATTTTTATTTTTTTATGCACCATAAAAAGTGATTTAAGCTGCTAAATCATAGCTCATTGATTAATCCAGTTTATTTATAAAAACCAAATCCCCTTCTCTTTAACGGTCCTAAAAACACACTCGTTAACATTGATGGGGTCTTTGACAAGGGTGGACATATTTCTTTTGGTGCAGGAGCACACCTAGGCTAACCTCCATGTTAGAGTTGTTTTGGCTTGTACTTGACTCTAGCCAAGTTAGGAAGAGTAGTGTGTGTTTGTTTTAAGACCTTAGAAGGTCATTGCAATGCAGGCTAAGTGAGTTAGTCACTAGGACTAAGGTCACACAAATAGTCAATGTTAGTAGTCTTTAATTTCTTAGTGTTAGTAGTTTGAGACAGAGTCTTCAATGTGTCTTAAACACATATATGATGTTAATAGATGTCATAGAGATGAAATAGGGTCATTAATGGTATTGGATCCTCAAAATGAAGGAGGTTAGTAGTCCTAAGAAATAGGATCAAGGCATAGAGAAAGATGCCAAATGTTGTTAAGAAGTTGTCATGACAACATTTGTAATTATTGCAAATGTTGCATGCAACTTGGTTATCCTTGGATCCCCTTAAGAATAGGAGGTGGGAAATCGGCCAATAGCCCCTAAAATGATGGAAATGGCATCTTATGTTTAGTAAGGCTCGAATCTTGAAGATAGACATCCATTGTAATAGTTAGTGATTATTGAATACAGCTCTGCAACACTGTTTCAGTGAAAATTCTAAGCTTTTGTGTTGAAAATGCCTTGAAATGGATTGAAAGACTAAATCTAGTGTTTTTTTAGTGTTCTATAGACTTTTCTAAGAATTTTTCATTTGCAGAGCAAGTTGATTAGAGTAGATATTTTGTGTTGAATAAATAGTTTTTCTTTTAGAGTTCTCACTGGTCCTGTTTTGACTAGTCGGTGCTTTCATGGCACCCCATGAAATATAGTCATGGGAAAAACCTAAGGATAGATGGAAATGCTAGGTGAAAAATTAGTGTATATAAGTTTAGGATTAGGAGTCATGAAAGTTTGGAGATCTATTTTTACTACTAGGCCCTAGGCGAGCAGATAGAGCCCAGTTAGAGGTCTAGGTTGTGAAAGATTGAAGATTTCTTGTAGGGTAGGAAGGTATTGTACAACACCGGTACAATTTAAAGAAGGATTTCATCATATAATAACATAATATGAGGATTGAGCCTATGCAAATCCATTAGACCAAGTTTTGAGCAAGATTTCTACAAGGTTACAGTCAGTCCTAAAAATTAGGCCTATTAGCTCTATTTGTCCTAGTTTATAGGAAGCCAGTGTACGGAGGTTGTCAGACCCTAAAAATTATATAATCTTTTAGAAATTCCAAATGGGTATCCAAATATGGTTTTATAATTTTAAAGTCTTTGGAAAAGTTTTGCTAGAATTGGCAAAAAGACACTGGTAAAGGCTACAAGGATTAGGCCTATTTTAAGGTCTCTAAATGGTGAATCCTTGAACCCGGTAAGGATATGGTTAAAGATCCTTCTAAAATGGATCAAATTGACAAAGTTATGAAAGTTTTTATAAGGATGGACACCCCTGCAGTGAAGAATGAAGTTGGTGAGAAAGTATCACTTAGAGCTCTCTAAGTGAAGGTGAAGGATTGTACTATCTAAAAGGTGTTAGTGTTTCAAGGTGAAGCACAAGGGTTAAGAACTCTTAGAGAAGAGTTAGGATTGGTCTTAGTTAATCATCTAAACCAATCAAGACCTAGAGGAGACTGGGTTCCTAGAAGATACAAGCTAGGTCTCTTAGTAGCAGTGCAAGCAAGCCTTGGGACACTCACATCATCTTTTGTAGAGAAAATGCACACAAATAAGTAGAGTTAGAAAATTAGCAAAAGATGTACCAAAATTAAATCTAAAAATTGTAAGAAAAGGCATATCTGCTAGATATCATAGCATATTTGGTGAATGATAGAGCACTTTCATGAAATGACGTATCCGCAGAATGGAGAACCCCAAAAAATAGGTGAATCCACAGAAAATAGATGAGTCCACAGAAAATAGGTGAATCTGCAAAAATATGTGAATCTGCAAAAATAGGTGAATCCCTGAAAATAGGCATATCTGCTGAATTGTAGAGCATATCCACGAAATGATGAATCTATAGAAAATATGTGAATATGCAGAAATAGGTGAATCCATGGAAATAAGTGAATCTGCAAAAATAGGTGTATTTACCAAATCATAGAGCGTATTGTTGAATGACGTATCTGGTGAATGATGAATCTACAAGATTATGAAAACCCAAAATTTCCACCTTCACAGAATGGATGATATGATTAGGCATATCCAATGAATAAGAAATGGAAGATCTACTTCGTTGTATCAGCAAAATCAAGTTCCAATAAAAACAACCAATATATCAAGGCGTATCTGCTAAAAACTAGGGGGTATTTGGTGAATGGTAGAGCGGTTCTGTGGAATTTTTTGGGGAATCTACAAAATTTATGAAAAGTATGATTAAATATTTTTGTGAATCCGATAATGCAAGTTAACTCTTTCAGGTGTACCTATTGAACCACATCCAAAAACCTATAAAACTTACAAGATTTAGAAAGTGTTAGGAACATCAAATATGTTAGTCCTACTAGGTGTTCCAGAATGTGTGCAAGGAAATGTGTAACAAAGAAAATGCAAATAGCTATTAAAAACACTTAGGAATAAAATTAGAGTAACATACATGATTAGACATAAAGAGACAAACAAACAACAAGTATGCAAACCATAGTAACCCTGTTCTAGCCTCCTTGTTGCAACAATTTGTCCAAGATTATTTGATGGTATGCATGCTCATGATTTTGACAATATAATAGTAATATGATGCTCCATATTAGCTTAAAGCTTCAAGAAAGGATCATGGAAATGGCTTCAAGGATGCACAAGGATGAAAGGCTCTCTAAAAAATACATAAGCAAGGAGAATAATTTTATCAACAATATAAAGAAAATATGGAGAGGTAAAATCCAATTCTTATGAATTATTTGATAAAGTTAATTCACATGTAAATGATAAGGTTGGGATGAAGGAATATAAGAAATATGATAAGGATGGTTCAACAATAGAGAATAAGGATAGTGAAAAAGCAATAGATATGAAAAAATATAATTTTTTAATTTTCATGATATTCTATATTATGATTTGCATGTACAAGCTGAATAACCTTAGTGTAGTTAAGATCATATAATGAGTTAAATGAGAGGAAGAAAAAAAGGGAAAATGAAAGGTAGAAAAGAAATAACAATACAAAGTAAGATGAAGAAGGAGAAAGAACAAATGAATCAAGAAGAATGGTGAATCTAGAATAAGCACATGATATTCAAATTTTGATGAGTTCCATCTCATGAGACATTTCTTCTTACTTGATGTGTTTGATGCAAGAGCATTTGTGTTGCAAAAAACATAAATTTGAAAAGTTGTTTGTGTTAGGAATAGTCCCAAGAGATAATTGAGGGGGGGGGGGGGGTGTGGGGTGAAGCGGTTATCTACAAGTTTCAATTCTTTATCCAATTAAGTATGTAATAAAATTAAGCATAAACACAATGAAAGAACACTTAAAACAACACCACAATTTTGGTTATGGGGAAACCCAAATAGGTAAAAACCCTGGTGGGAATTGACACCCACTAAGAACTGTACTAGTGTATTATGATCCCTATTAGAAGATCTTACAACCATGTTAGGAGTATATCTTTACAATGCAATAAGTATAGTGACCTGGTCAAGGGTCAGACCCTGTTAGGAGTCTTTTACAATTAACCCTGTTAGGGGTGAGGACACACTGTCCGAGAGCACACTGCTCAAAGGGGTGAAGGTTACAACCTTATGTTTAATAGATACACACTATATCTGGATCTTGGTGAACTATGCATATACCTTCTATCTTGATTAGTTCCAATGAATAGCATATACTTTCTCTTATGTCACATAGACCTTTTTCTGATGGCTCAACACTTCGCACTCTCTGCTCTGCCCTTGTCTTTCAACTCTTTGCCATGCTTGACAATCACAAATGACTACCTATAAATATCTTTCCTCTAAATGATATAATCAAGTCAGCCTATTAGACCCATCTTGAAATCATATTAGATAAACAATGTAACTCTCTAATAACATCTCATTTGGCTCTACTAAGCACGCAACATAAATTTGGACTTCATTATTCCATGTGAGTAGATGCCACACTACACACAGTTGACTTCGCCAAATTATCTCCAACTTTCTTCTTATGCTTAATTACATCATGCACTCTTAACCAAACATTTTTAACTCTCTTCTTAACATAAATCCAAGAACACATACTATGATGATAGGCGCAACTACTGTAATCTTATAAACACTATCGGCTCTCCCAAATAAACTCAGGAAACTGTAACTGTCAACTGGAGACTTCATAAATCAACCTGTATTGCATATCTAACTCTGCATTCATGAACATAACATCATACATATGTCTAAAACATAAATATGAAGGCGCAAGGCTCTACTACAAATGTATGACCAATCACATATAGAACTATTCCTGGGACCTGTCAGGAACACTCACTGATATACACAACTGTACTACTATCTTTACTTAGAATTAACCTTTGCATCTATGATATCATGCTGATAACATATCCATGCATCATATGCTGAATGTACTCTCCATTATTCTTCCACACATTCTTCTTACCATATGTTGTCATCAATGACAAACATACAAACAATAAACTGACTTGCTGACAAATCTTCAACAATCTCCCCCTTTGGCATTGATGGCAACATATAGAATGAAAAACACCACCAATCCAAATGATCAATTCTTTTATAATATTCTCCATTTCCTTAAAAATAATCCCCCATGGATGGATCCTCCATCAACTGCTAAAGGCTCTGAATATCAACTGTTGCAAATCCTCTTTTCTTCATATTCATTATTGAATATGCTCCCCCTTACTGTATACCTTCTTTTTCTATCTTTTTTTCATGACTTCATATATACTCCCCCTTTGACATCAATGGAAAAGGGTGCTGACACATTTAAGCACTAGTACTACTCCTGAGGTAGAGTAGTCAACCCTTCATCAGTCATTGAGGATTGATGCACTTTTGCAAACTCTAATCAGATTCAGGGAAGGGAATTACTCCCAACTTCTCCCTAAGATACTCAAAAGAATCCTTAGGTAGATGCTTAGTGAATATATCTGCTAGTTGATCTTTTGTACTCACATAATCCACCATTACTTCTTTCTCTATTACTTTCTCTCTTAGGAAGTGATACTTTATCTCAATATGTTTTGTCTTTGCATGCATCACAGGTTTCTTTGACATATTTATAGTGCTAGTGTTATCACAATGAATAACGATAGGATAATCAATCTGAATACCAAAATCTTTTATCATTTTCTTGATCCACACAATTGCAGAGCAATTCAATGCTGCTGCAACATCCTCTGCTTCTGCTGTTGACTAAGAAATACAATTTTTCTTTTTACTTGTCCAAAAGAAAAGTCTATCACTAAGGAATAAAGATCCTCCAGAGGTACTCTTTCTGTCATCCACGCATCCTACTCAATCTGCATATGTATATACATGAAGCTTTACATTCTCTGAATCAGGATACCATAAACCATAGTCTAAGGTCCATTTAAGTATCTGAATATTCTTTTTACTACCATGAGATGACTTTGCTTAGGTTCTGCTGTAAATCTTCCAACAATACCAACTGCATTTGAAATGTCTGGTCTGGTTTGAGGAAGATATATAAGTTTACCAATCATAGAATTATATAAGGTTATATCTACTATTGGTGAATCATCTTCTTTTGAAAGCTTACATTTTGTTATCATAGGGGTACTTACTAGCTTGCAATCATCCATCTTGAATGTCTTCAAGATATCTTTTATATACTTAGTCTGATTTATGAATATACCTTTGTCTGCCTGCTGCACATTCAATCCCAAAAAGTACTTGATAGGTCCAATCATGCTCATTTAAAATTCTCTCTACATTTCCTTAGCAAATTCTGCACTAAGTTTGTCATTACCATGAAAGATAATGTCATCAACAAATATAGCAACTAACAACAATCCATTAGATGTTTCTCTTATGAATAAATTGCAATCTGCTGCTCCTTTCTTGAATCCAATCTTTGTCAAGTATCCATCAATTCTTTCATACCATGCTCTAGGGGTTTGCTTAAGTCCATAAAGGGATTTCTTTAATCTGCATACCATATCAAGTTTGTCTGATAAGGTGAATCCTTTAGGCTGCTCTATGTATACTTCTTCCTTTAATTCTCCATTCAAGAATGCTGACTTAACATCCATCTGGTAAACCTTAAAGTTTTTGTATGTAGCATAGGCTACAAATAACTTTATGGCTTTTAATCTACTTACTGGGGCAAATGTATTAGAGTAATCAATTCCTTCTCTTTGCACATACCCTTTACATACTAATCTGGCTTTGTTTCTTACTATTGTACCATCTTCATTCATCTTATTTCTGAATTTCCACTTGGTTCCAATCACATTCTTATCAGTAGGCCTAGGGACCAATTCCCATGTATCATTCTTAATTATCTTATCTAATTCTTCCTTCATTGCTTCATGCCAATTTGAATCATTATATGCACCTTCAACACTTAAGGATTCAATCTATGATAGTAAACATACCTCTTCATTTTTTGTGGAACTCTTTTCTTTTGACCTTGTCATGACCTTACTATTCTGATCTCCAATGATGTCTTCCTTTGAATGATATCTAGATGTGAATTTAGGAACATTAGGTGTGACTCTCTCATCTGATTTCTGAGATTCTTCTTCACTAGATTCAAGGTCATTGAACAATACATCAATTCTGTCAAACATTTCATCAACAACTATTTCTCTAGGGGCATGTTTAGGTTCTTCTTCAATCATAGGTGCATAATCATGATATCTTTCTTGAATCATAAACTTCTCATCAATCTTGACATGAGCACTTTCAATGATCTTCTTTAATCTCAAGTTAAAAATATATAAACTTTTCTTTTGGTAGATTAACCAAGAAAAATACCTTCATGACTTCTTGCATCAAACTTGCTAATGGCTTCATCTCTCTTGATGTAGAACTTTCTTCCAAAGATTCTAAAGTATTTGACTATAGGTACATTCCCAAACCATAGCTCATAAGGTGTCTTGTCTGTGCCCAGCCTCAATTGAATTCTATTGATAGTGTAGACTGATGTATTGACCACATCTCTCCAATAGGTGTGTACGACCTTTGCTTCAATCATGATGGAACACACTGTGTCAAGGATGATCCTATTCCTTCTCTTTGCAATTCCATTCTACTGAGGGGTTCTAGGAGCACTTAGCTATCTCTTTATCCCATGTTCTTCACATTACTCATAAAATCTGTCAGAGGTGAATTCTCCTCCTCTATCTAATCTCAGACATTTGATCTTCAATCCAGACTCATTTTCAACCTTATCTTTGAATATTTTGAACTTTTCAAAGGCTTCTGATTTATCCTTTAAGAATGCAACCCACGTCATTTTAGAATAATCATGAACAAACAAAATGAAATACCTTTCACCATAGTATGATCTTGTTTGAGTTGGTCCACATAGGTTTGTATGAATCAAATCCAACTTGTTCTCTACAGAATTGTGCTTACTCCTAAATGAATTCCTTACATGCTTTCCCATCACACATTCCCTACATATTGCATCAACTAGTTTTGCAATGCTAGGAGATCTCTTACTACCTTAACATTACTTATCTTTACTATGTTATCAAAATTGATATGACATAGTCTCTTGTGCCATAGCCAACAGTCATCTACTTTAGCAACAAAACAACTTTCTTCTAGATTAAGCTGAAAAACATTACCTTTAGTCTTTGATTGTGATGCAATCAGATCTCCTTCCTTGTTGTTAATGATGCACTTGTTGTCTTTGAACTCCAACTAGTAACCTTTGTGAAGCAACTGTCCAACACTTAATAGGTTATGCTACAAACCATCAACACAAAGGACATCATCAGTGTTGCTCTTTCCATCCAAGGTGATGGCTCCTCTACCTATGATAGGTTTAGGAGTGTTGTCACCAAACCTAACCATGATGCCTTTGTACCTATCTAGATGTACAAATATATCTTTGTCTCCTATCATGTGATGTGAGCAACCACTGTCAATGATCCAATCTATCTTGATGTCAGCTTGTGAAATCAGTGCCAGCTCTTGTGCATTCTTTTCATCTTCAAGAGCAATAAATCCAATTTTACCCTCTACTAATTCTTCATCTGATACTCCATCTCCAACATAGTAACATTCCTTTGTATACTTAGGCTTGTAGTTATTTTTGAACTTCTTAACTCTTGTAGGACACTTAGATGCAAAGTGACCAATCTTATTACATGAAAAGCATTTGAATGGTAATTGTCTTGGAGATTTTCCAGTAAGCCAGTGCTGACAGCATGTTTGTCATTGATGAAAGCATATGGTAAGTAGCATGTGTGGAAGACTTATGCAGTAAGTTTTGAGTATATGTAGCATGGACATGTTATTAGTATGATATCATGGATGCAAAGGTTAATTGTTAGTACAAACAGTTATGTAGCAGCTTGTGTCAATAGTGTTCCTGACAAAGTTACAAGAAGTGTTTAGTGAGTGATTATCCATATAGTTATCATGGAGCCTTGCACATTTGGATATGTGATGGAGACATGTTAGTGTTGTTACATTCATGGATGCAGAGTCTGATGTGCAATAGAAGTGAAGTTATGCAGTCGCTATTCACCAGTTGTAGTTTCTTGTATTTATCCAGAAGAGCCAACAAATATTATATTGGTAGAGGAGTTGTACCTATCATTTCAGTATGTGTGCTTGGATTAGTGATTGGAGAAGAGTTAATAATGTTTTTTTAAGAGTGCATGATGTAATTTAGCTTGAGGAGAAAGTATCAGTTAATTTGGTAGAGCCAACAGTGTGTAGCGTGCATCTATACTTATTGATTTGGACAGGTCCTAGTTTGTGTTGCATGCTTAGTAGAGCCAATCAAGATATTATTGGAGAGTGTTATTGTTTATCTAATATGATTTCAAGGTGGTTCTACTAGGCTAGCTTGATTATATCATTTAGAGGAAATATACTTATAGCCAGTCATTTGTAATCACTAGAAGCATGGCATGGAGATGAAAGATTAGAGCAGAGCAAAGAGTATGAAGTATTGTGCCATCAAGAAGAGGTCTATGTGATAGAGAAGATTGAGTGTGCTATTCATTGGAACTGATCAAGATAGTAGGTCTACCTCATAGTTCACCAAGATCTAGATATAGTGTGTATCTATTATTCAGAAGGTTGCAACCTTCACCCCTTTGAGCATTGAGCTCTCAGACATTGCATCCACACCCCTAATAGGGTCAATCATAAAAGAATCCTAACAGGGTCCAACCTTTGACCAAGTCACTATACTAAAAGCATTGTAAAAATCAACTCCTAATAGGGTTGTAAGATCTTCTAACAAGGATCATTATACACTAGTTCAGTTTATTAGTGGGTGTTAATTCCCACTGGGGTTTTTACCTATTTGGGTTTCCCCGTAACCAAATTATTGGTGTTGTGTTCAAGTGTTATTTCATTGTGTTTATGCTTAAAGTTTAAGTATACTTAATTGGATAAAGAATTGAAACTTGTAGATAACTAATTCACCCCCCTTCTCAGTTATCTCTTGGGACTATTCCTAACAAATTGACCTTCATATTTTACTTTTCCTTTCTTTTCTCTTTTAGCAATCATAGCAATGAAATCATCTAGTGCTTTGAAGGCTGTTTCACTTTTAGGCTTTGTATTCAAACTTGATAGCTCAAATGCTGCAATCTTGCTGATTAAGGTCTCTCTTTTAAAGTTCTCTAAAAATTGCATAGTCTCATCAAGGATGTTTATCTTTCTCTCATATTTTGGTGTCAAAGTAGTCATTAGCTTATCCATGATGTCTTCTTCTAAAATTTCTCCACCATTGTTTCTGATTCTAGCAACTGCTTCATTAATCCTTTGATTGTAGGCTCTAATGTTATCTTCAGGTAGCATCTCCAATGTATTGTACTTTTTCTTCCATGTCTTCCTACATGCATTCTTGGCTTGGATGTCTCCTTCAAACATATCTTCCAGATACTTCCAAATCTTGTAGGCTTTATCTAGTTTCTTAACCTTTGAAAACTCATTGTCAGACAAGGTGTTGATGAATGCTTCTTTGACAATAGCATTTGAACTGAATAGATCCTTTTGCTTAAGAGTTGCATCATCATTTGCAAGATCTGATAAAGAAGGAATCTCAATTTCTTTAGCGGCTACCTCAAAGATCTCAAAGGCAATGCACAAAAAATGTGTCATCATCTTGTTCTTCCAGTCAAGATAATTATCTCCATAAAACTTAGGACTTTCTTTTCTAAAGTATGCCTTCTGATCAACCTCAAGCTGTTAAACTTTCTCTTCGAGGCACTTGGCTCTGATACCAATTGTTAGGAATGCTCCCAAGAGATAATTGAGAGTGGGGGGGAGGGGTGAGTCAGTTATCTAAAAGTTTAAATTCTTTATCCAATTAAGTATGTAATAACATTAAGCATAAACACAATGAAAGAACACTTAACACAATACTACAATTTTGGTTACGGGGAAACCCAAATAGGTAAAAACTCCGGTGGGAATTGACACCCACTAAGAACTACACTAGTCTATTATGATCCTTGTTAGAAGATCTTATAACCATGTTAGGAGTTGATCTTTACAATGCAATAAGTATAGTGACCCAGTCAAGGGGCATACCCTATTAAGAGTCTTTTACAATTAACCCTGTTAGGGGTGAGGACGCACTGTCCAAGAGCACACTGCTCAAAGGAGTGAAGGCTACAACCTTCTGTTTAACAAAAATACACTATATCTAGGTCTTGGTGAGCTATGCGTAGATCCACTATCTTGATCAATTCCAATGAATAGCATATACTTTCTCTTATGTCACATAGACCTTCTGCTGATGGCTCAAAACTTCGCACTCTCTGCTCTGCTCTTGTCTTTCAACCCTTTTCCATGCTTGACAATCACAAATGACTACCTATAAATATCTTTCCTCTAAATGATATAATCAAGTCGGCCTATTATAACCATATTGAAATCATATTAGATAAACAATATAACTCTCCGATAACATCTCAGTCGGCTGTACTAAGCATGCAGCATAAATTTGGACTTCACAATTCCATGTGAGTAGACACCACGCTACACACAATCGGCTTCACAAAATTATCTCCAACTTTCTTCTTGTGCTGAATTACATCATGTGCTCTTAACCAAATATTTTTAACTCTCCTCTTAACATAAATCCAAGTGCACATACCATGATGATAGGCGTAACTACTGTAATCTTATAAAAATTGTCGACTCTCCCAGATAAACTCAGGAAACTGTAACTGTCAATTGGAGACTTCATAACTCAACCTGTACTACATATATGACTCTGCATTCATGAACATAATATCATACATATGTCTAAAACATAAATATGAAGGCGCAAGGCTCTACTAGAACCGTATGAACAATCACATATAGAATTGATCTTGGGACTTGTCAGGAATACTCATTGCTATACACAACTGTACTATTGTCTTTACTTAGAATCAACCTTTGTGTCTATGATATCATGCTGATAACATATCCATGCATCATATGCTGAATGTAATCTCCATCATTCTTCCATGCATGCTTCTTACCATATGTTGTCATCAATGACAAACATACAAACAACAAATTGACTTGCTAGTAAATCTCTAACAGTTTGAAGGGGGGTTAAAGCACCAAATATTTAGAAATGGTTTTTCTAGGATTTTGGATTGAATAGTAGTATATTATTTCTAGTAGGTAAATTTTGACACACTTGTATTCATGTAAATGAAACTTAAAACTCCTGATGTTCAAGTTTTTAGAGCAATTGGAAGATGTTTGCATATTTAAATTAAAGATTAAAAAATGGTTTGTTACTAGTTTTCTATGCAGTTTTATGAATAGAATCCAAGTACATTTTTGATACTTCATACATATTGAAGGTTGAAGTATAAATTTGAAAATTTTAATAATTTGAATCATTTGGAAGACATTATTTCAATCATTTCTATTTTATTTATCAAATTTATACCAAAATAGGGAAGACAAATATCCAACACACATGCATGTTTGTGGGAAATTTAATACATCTCGTGGTTCAATATAAAATTCAAAATTTTCCTATTTTGATCTATTCTCTATTCCAGGCACCTAGTTTTTGTAGGATTAACTAGGAGTTACAAAATTAAAAGCAAGGGAGGAGTTACAAGTTCTTAGTTGAAAAATTATAACAATTGGTCACCTAGTGCTTTTTAATGCCTACATGTTGGGAATATTCTGAACAAAAGATAACTATTATGGAAGCATTTTTTCATATCCTAGAAAGGGAGAATAATAAAGAACTAAAAGTGGGAATTTGGAGGACCCCAAATGAAAAAGGAGAAAATTTACAGAAAGAGAGGAATGAAGTTGGATATGAGAAGTTAATTTGATTACATTTGTTTTAGATTTTCAAATATTTTCCTATAGTCGTGCAATTTTTTTTATTAAGTTAGTTTACTTCTTCATGCCTATAACATGTTGTACATTTGAAAAACTAAGTCAATGTTTCAATCCGATATTATGAATCAAATTTTCCTATAAGAATGTGTTGCCTTCATTTTGTTGAATTTTTTTATATGATAAATATTTCTTGCAATATTTTTGGGTTGGGAAAAACTGTTAGAGAGCTACAATAATTGACACCCATTTAAGGTTCTTATTGTTGGTCTTGGAATTTTTATTTTAAATAATACTATTTTGTTTTTAGATAATGAATAATTAGTAGAAGATGGAGGAATTTAGAAAATGGACTTTGTTAGTCCTACGTTTTACAAAGAAATAGACAAAGATATGGAAAATCTCTTATTGAAAGACGAGAAAAAGAAAATTGAAAATTGTTCAAAGGGGAGATGAGAGAAAAAAATGGTGAAAAATGAAGGATAAAGAAAAAAACCAAAGAGGTATCATTTAATGATGTCAATGCTAATTTACATGCAAGAAAAATACATGAAAATATTACATGCAAGAAAAATACATGAAAATATAGAATAAGTTGCAAAAGAGTACAATACTATGAAGGATATTAAAATAGTGAGAAGTTCATGACAATAGTTCCAAGAAGAGTAGATTGAAAAGTTGAGTCATGAAAAGAGTGAAGACACAATAAAAAGTGAGGTAGATGAAATGTTACATTACATTGTAGTAGCTAGGGAGTGATTTGTATTAACAAGAGTTGGATTGAAAGTTACAACAAACAAGGACGAGATAAAATTTAGATTTTTTAAATTGATTGGTGTTAAATATGAAACTAATTCACATAAATATGAGATAATTCACATGAAGGGATATATGAAGACTAAAAAATATGTTGCAACAATAGAGAAAGGAAATATTTCAAACATAATTATTAATTTCTTAAATTTTATTCATGTTCATGTTAAAGATAATTTTGTTTGAATGAAATGGAAAAATGATAAGAAGAAAAATAGTCATAAAGATACACTATTAAGGTGCTATAGGCTATAATAGAAAGGTATGAAATTTTTTATTGACATTAAAAAGAAGATAGTGAAGAGGAAACAAGTGAGACATATGTGAATGAAATTCATTATTTTCTATGAATTTGTTGGTGTTGATTTACATATGGGTGTTGAGAATGATGAAGTAGAATGAGAAGATGAACCATGGTGTAGTGAGGTAAATTTTGTGAGAGGGAGATAAATATAAAAGGAAGGAAGAGATAAGAGGTTTCAAGTTAAGGTAAAGAAGAATAAAATTCAAGTAGACATGAAGAACAATGGATGAAGAAAAAAGAACACTATCTTTAAATGTTCATGAGTTTTGACTTATGGAACATTTAACTTACCTTGAGTGTTTCACGCTAGAGAATTTGTGGTTTTAATAAATATTTCTCTCCCAAAAATAATTTTTTTTATACTTTATGTGATTTCTTGTTTTTGATTAAGGAACTTTCAGGTTTTGAAGGGACCCAAATCCCATTTTACAAAACATTTCTTACAAGGAAAAGCATAATAAGACCAACAACCAAAAGACAATTAAAAACTAGTAACATGACAAAAAACAAAAAAATAGTTAATATTATTGAGAGCCTTCGCTACATCTGCCTCCAATCGAGTCACGTTGAGAGCTATCTTTTTTAGGTCTTGAATATCTTGGTTTTTAGATTTCTTCTTTAGGTTGGATCTAATCCTTTTGGAAATACTAGTGTTCACCCCCTTCATCTTCTCAAATGACTCAACATCAAGCACCACCCTCTCCTACTAAAGGCCTTCAAGTTTTCCTACCATAGTATTGATACTCTCTATAGAATTCTTAACCACTTTGTGGCTATAGGTGATAAGAGAGTTGATATTGTACTTAATCTTTTGAAACTTGTCTTTTGAATCTTTTTTGAATTTATCTTCCTACTTCATAATCCTATTGTCAAATCTCCTTCTTGAGATCATTTATAGTATTAAAAATCTTTTTCATAGACTCAACAATTGATTTCCTTTCTTCAACACTCCACTTCTCAACATTGTAGCTATCCTATTTGGCATTAATTGCACAAAGTTTAATATTGATTTTTTTGAGTTCATTAAAAATCCAACTATGCATTCTTAAATTATCGACAAAAGCATCATGAGAAATGACATGAAAATAATTAGGGATTTCCTTATCAATATTAGGATAAGGAGGGTCCACATTAAAATCCATAGGAAAATGGGTTCTCTTAGCTCTATTCATGACATACACAAACTTACAAAGCATTCCAAGAGAGGATGACCCCGAGGCAGAGTAAGTCATAGAGACAAAGGAGTTTCTATCTTTCTTAGACTTTTGAACCTTCTTATTTTTCTTCTTTGGATCTAAATATAACTCATCCACCTCACTATCCTAGTCCTCCTCATTAGAATTGTGACTCCTAGAATCCTCATCCTCAGAATATGGCTCATAGGAAGAGTGAAGAACCACTAAGGAAGGACAGGGTTGAGACTTAAGGTGTTCAAATGTCAATAAAAAAAAAACCTTCATGAAGGACCATTTTTTCTTATTTTTCCTATGCTCCTAATACTAACATTGATGAAGCATGAAGATAAAAAGGAAAATAAATCTTCACCTTGTGCCTAAAGTGGTTCAACATAACAAAATGGTGCCTGAAATCCCTAGTATAATGACCATCTAGGGTTATGTATTTCATAATAACCATAAGAACATCATGCCCAAAAACTTAATCTTACAAGTGCCATAGTTTCTCTTGGTAGATTTAGTTAGTTTTTATTTTATCCTTATCGACTTTAGGGAGATTCTTCACTACCACATCTGAGAGTCTCTTGTGCTTGTAGAACTTGGACCCTTCCATGGACAACCTAGTGAGCTACGCTATAAGATTTTCATCAATTTTGAAGTTTCTTCCAAAGAGAGAGATATGCCCATCCTTCCAACCCTTGGAAAAATTCATAGTAACATATTAAACCCATGAAATTTCTCAATAAATGGGGTTAAGCCACCTTGCTTCACAATTCTCCTTACGGTGACATCGTTCATGATTTCCTCAAAATTAAGAGTGAAGCAGGGGAATTCTTGGGTCCTCAGAAAATCTACATGGTGGTGTGTTGAAATGATTCTGTGTTACTTGGTTGCATCTTTAACTAATGATCTCGGTTATTGAAGGAGGATCAGTCATTGAAGGAACTCAGTAAACTCAGGCACTTAGTGGAACTTGTACTCGATGATGCTTGTGGTGCTTAGTTGATGTGCTTGCTCGGTGATGCCTAGTGTGCTCAGTTGTTTTACTGGTGCTCAGTAGTACTGGCTTACCTAATGAGTCTAATTATTGCCTTAATTTTGTTATGAACTTCATGTTTTTTTGATACTTTGAAAAACATTTTCAAGACATTTATGACTTATACTTATGTGAACTTATCCTAAGTACAACTAAAGCCACAAAATCTATGGGTAGCTTGAATGATATGTTTTGCTAACTATTATAAATATAATGCAGTACTTCATATAATTATTTTAAGTTGTATTCTAACATTTAAGTAGGAGTTGAAAATGTTGACTTGCACATGTGTACCAAATTTTACTGACCCAAGGCAGGGGTCAAGAGGGGCCAAAGGATGGCACACCCTAATGATCCAAGCTTGCTCAACACATGCGGAAGCCAACAAACACAACAATGAGAGAGGGAATGCAGAGACTTTCATATATTTTGATCAATTTGAACCATACATGCTGGGCTGTAAGGCCTTCCCAGTTACAACCTGATATTACAATGAAATTTAGAAGTCCTCAAACATGCAAGGCTCTGTTACAATTCTTCAATCTAATGTCTACTATCTTTTCTCTAAAAACCGCCTTCCTAAACTACAACCAAACAACTACATTTATACAAGAGGGAACCAAATTGAGTTGGCCTTTAGATCCACAATTAACGAAAGTAATGGTTAGATCTAGGACCACATGCTTCCCAATGATGGATACAAACATTAAATCCATGATCAAATATAAATGCACAAGTCAGCCTCAACTAAAACTAAAACTAAACCCATCGGTGAGCAAGGATAACCAAGTAGCAGACAAGCAATGCCGAGCGCCAGAGATAACTGACCACCCAAGAGATAACCAACCACACTTGGTAACCAAAGGAAACTGAATAGCTACTGACCAACTCGGTTAAAGAAGAAACTGAGCAACATAGACAAACTCCAAAATGTTTTTGATGACATAGGATTGCCAAGGACCTGAGATGCTCCTACATCAAACACTTGGGGTTATTTTGAAATGATTCTTTGAGTCATTTTTTAGGTATGATCTGAGCTACATCCAACTTAGACTATGAAATCCATGAACTATCTTCCATCGGTCTATTCTTCCACTTTACCAGATTATCCATATACTATTTTCCTCTTGTGCTCTTGCCAACTCTTTGATTTAGAATCTGTTCAACTTCTTCATTCTACTTCTTAGGGTATTCTATCGGTACTATCATTTCTTCATCAGGTTCATGATATTCATACAAATTAGCAATGTTGAAAATTGGTGATATGTCCATGTCATCAGGTAACTCAATCTCATATGCATTTCCACTATCAAATTTCCTCAAAATCTTGCAAGGTCAAAACTTATTCATCTTCAACTTTCCATATGTTCCAATTGGAAACTGACCTTTCTTCAAATTAACCATCACTTCATCACCAACATTAAAAGTCTTATGTCTTCTAGATCTATCAGTGCTATCTTTGTATTTTTTATTACTATCTTCTAGCTTTAGCTTCACATCTTCATGCAATGTCTTCATGTACTCAATAAAATTTACTCCTTCAACACTTCTCTTATTTTCATCATCAATGTCTCTTAAATCAGATATTCCTCTCAGTTGTATGCCATTCACAATCTCAAATGGTGTCTTTCTAGTACTTCTATTTATTGAGTTATTGTATGCAAACTCTGCTTGTGCCAACACATAATCCCAATTGCTTGGTGTGTCTCCAACTAAGCATCTCAAAAGATTTCCCAAACTTCTATTTACAACTTCAGTTTGTCCATTGGTTTGTGGGTGAAATGTAGAACTATATTTCAACTTAGTGCCAAATTTCTTCCAAAGGGTCTTCCAAAAGTATCCAACAAATTTATTGTCTCGATCAGAGATAATACTCCTCGGTAATCCATGTAATCTAGAAATTTCCTTAAAGAAAAGATTTGCTACATGTACTGCATCTGATGTCTTTTTACAAGGTATAAAATGTGCCATCTTAGAAAATCTATCCACAACAACAAATATAGAATCATTACCTCTTACTGTCTTCGGTAAGGCAAGAACAAAGTCCATATTGATGTCAATCCAAGGTTTCTCAAGTACAACAATCGGTACATACAAACTAGTATTTTGACTTACTCCTTTTGTAATTTGACAAATTCCACAACTTCTCACAAATTTTTGAACATCCTTATACAACTACAGCCAAAAGTACTTCTCCTTAAGCAAATTCCATGTTTTATCAATGCCAAAATGTCTAGCCAAACCACTACTATGTTTCTCTTTTATCAAATTAGTTCTCATTACTCCTCTCGATATACATAACTAAATACCTTTGAACAACATACCTTCCTGAATAAAATATTCATCCCATTTAGTATCATCTTGATCTTGAATAGGTGCTCTGCACTTTCTCCATGGCTTAGAAAAATCAGGGTCATTTTCATACAAACTTTTCATCTCATCAAAACCAAGAACTTCAATTTTCATCTTAGTCATCAAAGATCTTCATCTACTCAATGCATCAACAACCCAGTTAGTGACTCCACTCTTATGCTTTATCACAAATGTATAACTCTGCAAATAATCAACCCACTTCATATGTTTCTAATTCAACTTATTCTAACTACCCAAATACTATAAAGCTTTATGATCAGTATACAACACAAATTCATTCGGTATCAAATAATGTCTCCATTTCTTCAGTGCTTGAAAAATAGCATAGAATTCTTGATCATACACAAAATATTTCCATCTAGCATCATTCAACTTTTCACTAAAGAAAGCAATAGGTTTACCTTCTTGACTCAACACAACTCCAATTGCACTACCACTTGCATCACATTCTACTTGAAATACTTTACTGAATTCAGGTAATGCCAAAATAGGTAATTCAACAACCTTCTACTTTAGATTCTCAAAAATTCTATTAGCTATGTGTCCACTTGAATTCTCTTTTGTCTCCTCTCATAGTCTTAGTCATAGCATTACAAATTGAACTGAAATTCCTTATGAACTTTTGGTAAAAACTTGCCAAACCATGAAATGATCTTACCTCACTAGTATTCACAGGTGTAGGCCAATTCAAAATAGCTTCAACCTTTTCAGGATCCATCTTCAAACCATCAGCTGAGATCAAAAATCCCAAATACACAATTTCCTCTTTCATGAATGAACACTTTTTCAAATTTATCAACAACTTTTCCTCTTTCAATCTCTACAAAACTTGTCTAACATGCAACAGATACTCTTCTCTAGTCTTACTAAATATTAGAATGTCATCAAGATATACAATCACAAATTTACCCAAGAATTTCTTCAAAACTTCATTCATCAATCTCATAAAAGTACTCGGTGCATTAGTTAAACCAAAAGGCATAACCAACCACTCATACAAACCTTCTTTTGTCTTGAAATCAATCTTCCATTCATCACCTTCTCTGATTCTGATATGATGATACCCACTTTTCAAATCAACCTTTGTGAAATACTTTGCTCAAGTCAAACTATCCATGATGTCATCCATCCTTGATATAGGAAACCTATACTTAACTATTATCTTATTGATTTCTCTAGAATCAGTACACATTCTCCATTCTCCATTCTTCTTCGGTGCCAATACAATAGGTACTACACAAGGACTCAAACTTTCTCTGATCAAACCTTTCTCCAGCAACTCTTGAATCTATCGGTTCAATTCTTGATTCTTAGTAGGTGTTAGCCGATGAGGTGCCTTATTTGGTAAACTAGCTCTAGGGATTATATCCATACAATGATCAATGCTTCTCTTCAGTGGAAAACCATCAGGTACATTATCAAAAATTATATCTTTGTACTCGGTGAGTAACTTATCAATCTCCTCAGGAATATTATCTTCTATTTTCTTACTCAGTTTGTTAGGAATCATAGCAAAACATACATCATTCCTTTTCAAATATTTAACAAACTTTCTTCCTTCCATCAACAAAACTTTTACAGATGTGCAAACATTACTAACAGGTTCTTCCATCAATGGTAACAAGATTTTTTTCTTTCCATCAGCCACAATAGTATACTTATGCAATCTCCCATCATATATAGCATGTCTATCATACTACCAAGGTCTACCCAACAAAATATGACAAAAATCCATAGGCATGATATCACACAACACCTTATCATAGTATTTTCCAATCTTCAAATTCACATAACATTGTTCACTTACCAGGAGTGTATGTTCATCTTTGATCCATGAAATCTGATAGGGTTTTATATGTTTCAGCCTTTCCAATGCAATTTTATGACCATCTCTTCAGATGCCAGGTTCTCCAAGCTACCATTGTTAATGATTACCTTCCAAACTTTATCAAAAACTCTACACCTAGTCTTGAACAAAAATTTCCTTACCAGATCTTCCTTTTTGCTTTCATTCCACAATGCTCTTCTTACCATCAAGTTATTTTCCTTCTCAGGTTCAGTCAGTGGCTCTTCTTGCACTACATCATTTCTACTGCTACTAGCCTTCTTACTTACTTGTGTACATTCGAATGACCTATGTACTTCTTCTCCACAATTGTAGCAAGTTCCTCAAAAACTTCCTTTGCTATAACCACCTCGGTAGTTACTGCCTCTACCTCTGGATGAACTTTCACCTTTCCGGTCTGTCTTTCCTTTGTCCAGATTTGTCTTTTTAGGTTCAAATCTACCATTTTCACCATTAGATCTACCTCTTCCTCTATGGAATCTACCATCTCTTCCTCTCTATCTTTGTTGATGTCTTTTGTTCAATTTCTCCTCGGCTTTCAAAGAAAATTGATAATCCTCCTCAATGTTCTCCAACTTGACCATACTAATTTCCTCTTGGATGGAAACTCTCAAACCATTCAGGTATCTACCAATTATTTCCACATCATCTTCATCATGTCCAAATCTAATATCCAATCTATAGAATTCCTCAGTATACTCTTTTATCGAGCTATCTTTCTACTTTAGACTTTGCATTTGCTGAATTAGGTTAATCTGATAATCACAGGGTAAGAAATTTCCTTTCAACTTATTGACCATCTTACTCCATACATTGATTTTGTCTTTGCCTTTCCTTTTCCTATCCAATTGCAGATGTTCCCACCATAGGGATGCATGGCTTTTCAACTTAGTGCTTGCAATCTTCACCTTCTTGTCCTCAAAGATATTCTAATATTCAAAATAATTTTTCATTTCGGTGATCCAGTCCACCAATTCATTAGAATCCAGCTTTCCACCATATTCAGGAGGATGGAAATGTGGTGTAGACTTCAAACTTGTCAAAGCCTTAAAAAATATTTCTTCACCTTGATCCATAACAGGTGCAGGTTCTGCATTCACTTGTTCTTCTTCAACTTCATCATCACTAACATCTTCAAGATGTCTTCCTATTCTTTGGGCTATCTCCACTACTTCTAATCTAGCAGTAATCTATCTTAGCATATCTACCAATCCTGGATCTGCATCTTGGCTCCCACAAACCATCTTGACAACCCTCTGCAATTGTAGGTCAGATCACAATCTGCTACCCCACAAAATCAACTAGGGCTTCAAGAGGAACCTGCAAACCTAGATCCATAGACCTAGATCAAGATCTCACCTCACTTTGATACCACCTAACACAAGGTAGGGGTCAATAGGGGCCAAAGGATGGCACACCCTAATGATGAAAGCCTTCTCAACACACACGGAAGCCAACAAACACAATAGTGAGAGAGAGAATGCAGAGAATTTCATATATTTTGATCAATTTGAACCATACATGCCAAGCTGTAAGGCCTTCCTGATTACAGCCTGATATTACAATAAAATTTAGAAGTCCTCAAACATGTGAGGCTCTGTTACAATTCTTTAATCTAATCTCTACTATCTTTTCTCCAAAAAATGCCTTCCTAAACTACAACCAAACAACTACATTTATACAAGAGGGAACCAAACTGAGTCATCCTTCAGATCCAAAATTAACATAAGTAATGATCAGATCTAGGACCACAAGCTTCCCAATGATGGATACAAACATTAAATCTATGATCAAATATAAATACACAAGTCAGCTTCAACTAAAACTAAAACTAAACCTATCGGTGAGCAAGGATAACTGAGTAGCAAACAAGCAACGCCGAGTGCCAGAGATAACCGACCACACTTGATAACCAAAGGAAACTAAACAACTATCAACCAACCCAGAAGAAACTGAGTAGCACAAATAAACTCCAAAATGTTTTTGATGACACAGGATTGCCAAGGACCCAAGATGCTCTTGCATCAGTTACTAACCTTTCAAGTAAGCATGGAGTAGTATGAAGAGTGGCGCACCTGCATTAAAGAAGGAGCATTTGAAGACCAACCATGGCAAGAGAATCCAGCATGGTTTCAATGGATATGCCATTCTTTGAAGAAGTTTCTATCCCAGAGAATATAGGGAATTTATCCTGCTATATTTCCTCAGAACTGTTATTCTATTGTCAGTAGTAATTATATTATGTCATGGTTGTTTTATCTCCATATTTGGTGAGGTTTAATGAGACTTTTCTATTATGTTTTCAATAAGCGTCAATCCTTGATATAAAGGGATTTTGATTGATTTAGTAAAAGAGGAAGAAAGATAGAATTATGTATTCAGTATAGTGGAATTTGCTCTATTTTTGTTCTTCATGAGTTGTTCAACTGTTATGTAACCAATTAAGAAGAATTTAATGGAAGAGTGATTTTGGATTATTTCTTGTGTTGAGTAGTTAGTAGAAGCCAACCAAGGGGGCCCACTTGGGAGGTGGATTATATTAAGTTAGAATAGATTTTCTTCTTGTAATTTTCCTACTTTGAAATAGAGTTACTATTTTACTCCTGTAGCATTGCCACTATGATTGTTCCTGCCGCATTTGTAGTGATGGGTATAGTGAATGTTTTGGGTTGTTAGATAGGCTTAGATTCATTTCATAAGTTTTATCTAGTAATTCCATTCAATAGTCAAGTGTGTTTTATTTCCTGTAGCAATAGAATAGATTCCTTTTATGCATTTTATCTTCCTGCAGCATAAGTGTTATGACTCTTAGAGGAACTTAGTGCACAAACTGTGCTGTCCCATTTCAAGTCTACATCCCTGGGTTGAAAATCTAAATGCATTTCATGGTGGGGAAATTAATCTTTAGTATGAGTATATCAATCCTAAGAGAGACAATGGCATGATTATTATTACCTATTGTGAGACTGTTCATTTTTGGCACCATTGCCGGGGATGGTGTCAAACTAGGAACTTTAATGAGTCATTTATTTTTTAGATTAGTTTCCTATTTTTAGTCAATACCAAGAAGTTGCGAGCTTGCTTCACAAGTCATCAAATTACTTGCATGCATCGAAGAAGGTGAGATGTTCATGGAAGATTTGTTCCAAAAGAACTTGTTAAACTGGAAGAAGGGTTTAAAGAACTTGAGTTACCATTTCTTGACGCCAGTCCTGAGTTTGTTGCATCATCTTCAACAGAAGAAGAAACCCAAGAAACATTTGACCTCTATCCTTTTGTAGAAATATTAGCCAGTTTCCAGAACAATCCCAATCAAGGACCACCTGTTACTCAAAATCTTCTAGTCAATAATAATTTCCAGCCATAGTTTCAGTATCCAACACCTCCATTGATGGCAGCTCCTACATTTCTATTTCCAATTCCAAGTCTTATTAATAATCCTAACCTCACGAACATACCTGCTTCAACACTTCTAAAGTTCTATGGCCTTGTTATAGAGGATCCTGATACCTTTTTGTTCGAGTTTGACATACTGTGTCAAAGTTTTGACTATAATACTGACATTCATAAGATTAAGCTGTTCCTAGCAACACTGAAGGAGTCAGCTCTTAGATGGTTCATGGGCTTAGGAGTGAATGCAGTAGCTAATTGGGATGGAATGAGAGATTTGTTTCTAAGAAAGTATAAGGAATACTACAAGGGAAGTGATTCAAAAGGAGATGACATCTTTTGTATGTCACAAAGGGAAGATGAGACATTAGAAGACTACATATCATGCTTCTTATTTAGTTTACAAAAGAAAACCTCAACACACATTGTAGGAGGATTCACATAAGCTGATTTTTCTAAGAGGAGTGAATGAAAACTATCTTGAAGCTCTGGACCTCATGGATGGAGGTGATATATCTCAGTCCTCCTAGGATGACCTTCAGAAGATTTGTCTGAACTATTCTAGAGCAATGGTCAAGAAAGGAAGGGGATTTCGCTCAACTCTAGCCAAAGGAAGTGGCTCTGGTATTTCAAAAATGGAGATTTCAAACCTGTTGTCAGACTTCAAGCAAGACATCATCAATGATGTTGCTACACACCTAGACATGATGATCGCCAAGAAGAAACATGCATATGTAGAGGCACGGCTAGCTAAATACTGCCCTCATTGCCACAAACAAAAGAAGGATTGTCAGTGGAAATTAGTCACAAACCTAGAGAACCAACATCTTCCAACTGAATACTTGAAGATAGAAGGATAGGATGAGCAAGTATTCTTTGTTACTCAACATCGGCCATGGGCCACAAGATAAGATATGCCTCAAGACCCATTACAAATTTCAAATCCATATAATAATCAGTGGAAAAACCAAAATGTCCAAAGTCCTCCACAGTATAACCAACTCACTTGGAATAATGCTTGGCCAAATAATCAATAGAATCAATGGTATCCTCCACAAAAACCCCAATGGCCACAATTTCCAAACCAATGACAACAACCACAAGGGAATTGGCAGCCCACTAACTAGTGGAGAGGACCTCAGCAATGGCCTAATCCAAACCTTGGATATCCACCTCTACCACCTCCAACAAATATGCCTGCAATAATGCCACCACCTGCAAATACAAATCCTCAAAAGAAGACACAATTACCTACTCAACCTCAACTGAATCCCAACAGTCAATAGCCACAACAACAAATGTATGCTATTGATGCTCAGTAATTCCCTACCTATGCACTTGATATAGTTGATATACACCTAAGATCAGGTACTACCTTGCCAGCACCTGAACCACCCCTTATCACTGAAGTGCCAAACCTTCCTGTAGCATCCATACCGATTCTAGAGAATGATTTTCCAAATACTGTTGCATCAGAAAATGTTCCCACCTTAACTAATGTTCATACATCAGTCAAACCACCTTTTCCCCAAAGGCTCAGCATGGAGAAGCCCATACCAAAAGAAGATCATCCATTTGATATCCTTGACCAGTTAAAGAACATGCATGTCCAGATTCCCCTGTTTCAAGCAATAAAAGATGTTCCAATTTATGGAAAAGCAATTAAAGAAGCTTGTCTTAAAAAGCCTAGGAGGAAGAAAAAGGATCCTACAATAGTTCATGTTATAGGACAATTGGCTGATATCATGCTAGGAAAATTGGTAATTCCAAAATATTCAGATCCAGAGAGTCCAATTGTGAATATCATCATTAATGGCCAATCTATCAAAAATTCTTTAATAGACTTAGGTGCTACCATTAATGTAATGACTAAGGATACTATGAATAAAATGAGTATTGAAGGGTTGAGAGCTACTCCAACAATACTAAAATTAGTAGATAGCTCTACTGTTACCCTTGATGGAATGATATAAGACATAATACTTGTCTTAGATTCTTGGGAGTACCCTACTAATTTCATGATCCTCTCACCAAAGGTCATCCTTTCTTGTTACCTTGCTATTCTAGGACTTCCATGGTTAGCAACAACTGATGCAAACATAAGTTGTAGATCAGGGAACATGACAATTTTAGATGGGCAAGCCACTAAGAAACTAGCATTGTATCCTCTAGCTCAACTGCAACCAGATTTGAGTACACCTATATGGCTAGATTTAGGAGATGGGGAAGAACTAAATTATGTGGTCCAACTAATGATGTTACATAGGCAATCTTTCCTGAAACTCCAAGAGGAAGATGAAGTTCTTTGGAGCATTCTCAATAATGACTATGTTGTAACCAAAGATATATCTGAGAGTTCTATATTAGAGTTGAGTACATATGAAGATAACTTTGAGAACTGTATATTACCTTCAGAACCCAACATTATCCATCAATTGCTACCTAGTGAAATAAACACAAGTCCAATCCCTGAAATGTCCATGCTTGACCTTACAACTATTGTGGAACTTTCTAAAGGTCATAATCTCCATGTGAATTATAAGCTACCTCCACAACAAATGGAGAAACTAACTAAACTACTACAAACACATGAGAAAGCCTTTGCATGGGACTATGGGGACATGAAAGGATTAATCCCTACACTATTTGTTAGGAATGAATGCTGGATGTTGGCAGTCATTCTATAATAGTGGTTGTTGCATTCATGACTATGATTGTCATTGATGTCAATGCAGTGATCTTCTGGAGACTAGTAGAGAAGCATATAGTGTTTTGATTAGTGCACGTGGGATATTGCAGTTAGAGCTATGTGATGTTGAGGTTATACTCTTTGATATGTTATATGTGTATGGTTAAGAGTGCAGATAGTAATTCATTGATTCATGAAAGTTATGAGTATTTTGGTAAAAGTAGTATTTAGGCAGTGTTCCTGAGTAGCGGTTTGTGGAAATCAGATGATATCTCCTAATCGGGATGGAATCTAGTTTTGCATAGTTAAAGGGAAGTTTGAGACACATTGATGGTGATGCGGTTCATAGTGCAAACTTTGAGGTCACATGAGTGAAGAGATATTGCATTTGGAAGCTGGCAGTTTTGTGTAATTTTGATGTAGCGTATGGAAACTTTTATTTTGTAATTATTTGAGTGTGGTATAAAGGAAGGAATATTTTTCCTTATTTGTATGTAGTTGAAATAAGAAAGAAGTGTGAGCATGGTTTGGTTGCATGTGAATGTAAGCATGAAGTGAAGAAAAGAGCCTAAGAGATTGTGAAAGCAAAATTGTGAAGGAAGACATGCGAAGTACAGAGATCTGGAATTGAGATCTAGTGTACCAGTTAGTACGGTTTGGCATAGTAAGGAGGAAACATATTTCATATTATTTTTTTGAATAATATTAAGGTTATTTGGACACTGTGTTCAGTGATCTTACCTTGAAGCTATTTGGGCAGTGGGTCCTTCTGTCTTCCATAACTCTTAACAGGGTTAGAATCTTTTAACAGGGATTCAAAATCTCCTAACAGGGATTTATATGTACCGAATGTATTTCATAAGACTCCTAATAGAGTCCATCCCCTCACAAGGAATATTCATATTAGTGTGTCTTTTGTGGGCATCATTCCCATCAGGGTTTACTCTTTGATCAAGAGGTTCCCTAGTCAACATGTCATGCCCCGCAAGGGAACCGGGGAAGAGAACAAAGATTCTCTTTATAAAAGAAAAAACCTAAGTAATGATTTATGAAATTTTTTGAATTTTTAAAACAATTATATGAACAAAACTTAAACTTAGTTTCCTCCCAAGGTTCCCTTCTATTTAATGCATGATTCATTTAAGTCCATTAAGTAAACTAACAACAAGATATACTTCTCAAAGCAAATTACATCATATCACTATAAGATTCTTTATTAAGAACTACATAGTACTTTCATTTCAATTTTCCACTTAAAATCATCTATATTCCTAAGTATTCTTTATGAAAAATATAACCTTTAAATCAAATAGAACCATCTAAATCATTTGATACATTGCAAATAATACATTTGTTCTTTAATAGCCTTTCCTTGAATCATCACTAATTAAAATCATACTACTTAACTAAAATCATTTTCTTTTCCAACATACATCTTATACATAAAGTTCACATCCCTTTTTTCCCTTTTTCCTAAGTCTACCCATTTCAAATACATCATTTTGAATTACATCAATGATTACATTACATTCATCTCTGCTCGGGAGGTAACAATAACTTTACATCATGAAAGATAATTACAAAGCCTTTATTCTTCAAAAATTGGTACATAAGCAAGCATGAATCTTCAAACACTACATCTGCAAAAGATACCTCGATAAAATGTTTATGACCCAACCACATGGACACCTAAAGGCCCACTCCCCCATGCTAGGAGATAAACACTAGGGTCCACAAAGAAGGAATAGCTAGGCCAAACCTAGGGTTAGGTTACCTTTCCCAAATAACAAATGAAAAGAAAGCCCAAGTATAAATCTTTCCCCAAATAGGTTCTAAGGCTTGGTAGAAACTCTAAGAAATAACCTAAGTGAGTGTCATCGCATAGCCCTCACCCCTTGGGTTGTCCTGGTACTAGCCACTCTGGGCCCCGGCCCCCAAGTAGGCACATGCAGAACTGAATGCCTTTCATACAGACAAGCACCATTTGATCGTACCTATGCATACGCACCTTCTCCCACTCCCATCCATAGCCTTTACTAGCACTAATGGCATGGGCGAGGCACATTTAATCTTTTTACATGTTTGAACCCATTCCCATAAGTTTTAATTAAATTATCACTTGTTAAAATAACTCTTCAGTCGGTTATCCTGGTACTAGCCACTTAGGGCCCCGGCCCTGCACTGAGAGCCACTCACTAGGTGTCATTAGGTTTTCTACCCTTAACCCACATATCGCAACCACATCATACATAGTAAAAACATATCATAAACACTTTTGTAAGACTGCATCAAAGAGTAGAAAATAATAAGATAATTTATGGATGTTTTAGGGGAAATTAGGAACATTTAAGGATGTTTAGAATGGTCATGATCTTCTTAGACAACCCTAAACCCTAAACTGCTTCCTACACACATCCTAACCCTATTAAGGCATCCAAATGCACTGAACATAACCTCTACCAAACAAGGAATGAACACATTTACAATTTACTCAAAGTTCCATATACCAAAAGATAATGTTCCATGAACTTCATTATAAGCTTGATATTTGACTAAGCCTGAAATTTGACTAAGTCTGATTTTATTAAAAATCTAAAAATTAAAAGTTACAACTTAACTCCTAGGAAGTTGAAACCTATCCCAATCAATCCAAAAGGTACCTAAACCCTTTATACAAGTGTAACTTAAAGTATAAGAAATTAAAGTACGTAAACTTATACTTAAATGGTATAAAGCCTGAATCCTATTTTCATCGGTTAATGATTAACACTAATCTTCTTGGTTCATACAGTCTAGTTGGTTAACATAGACTGCTCGGCTGAGACTAGTTGCTCGGTCACCACTAACTTACTCGGTCACCACTAACTTACTCAGTCAGCACTAACTTACTCGATCATCACTAACTTACTCGGTCACCACTGACTTACTCGGTCATCACTGACTTAATCGGTCATCACTAACTTACTCGGTCATCACTAACTTACTTGGTCATCACTACCTTACTCGGTCACCACTGAATTACTCATTCATTACTAACTGATTGCCCAGAAACTACAAAATACGCCTGTCAACTTTGGCTTGCGGGTAAAACTGGGCATTATGGGAACTAGGGTTGCCTAATTTGAGCACGACCCATTTAAGATCTCCCAGTTTACCTTCAGAAATGGCCCATCAATCCATCCTATCTATCCAACATATCTGTTCTAGATCTGGGCAAAGAAAAGTGGTGCAAAGAAAAATATGAAACTATAGGTTTGAAACAGAAGTTCTAAAGCCTCAAAGAACTCATGGACATTCTGGATAAGAGAGGAAATACAAGGAGAATGCTAAGGACCCTACAACCTCCTATAAATGCATAAATATTTGTTTATACTCAATATAGGAAATAAATCCATTCAACATGTTCCTACTCTTCAAATCACTAATACAGGGACAATGATATATATAAAACACAACATTCTGTAATTTATATCAACAACGAATATATAGAGAAACATTTAACTAGATTTTCATCTTTTCATATCACAAAGGAGAGATAACTCTTAGGATGAATTCCAACCTGGAGTCCTGCGGAGATTCGGTTGATGAAGACCAGTCCAATCCTCTCAACCCTTTCAACACTCCTTCAAATCCTCCTGAGTGCAATCTCCAGCCTCTTCCGGAAATAACCAAATGCCACTCTCAGAGAATGATGAATTTCTCTCCTCACAAATACAATATTCCTACCAGCATAATACTAATCTTGTTATCTTCTTCTCGAAACAACTCTCCTCCAACCCCCTCTCACACAGGAAGTCTTTCTTGTATATAGATTGGGGAGTAGTTGCACAGGTACTCCAATCGATGCAACTATCCACTGGTTATCCGTTAACAATACAGTTTGTAAACCCATTCCCGTAAAGGGATAAATAATTTTTTTAATAAAACTATAATCTATTACCGTAATCAAATTTATGTTTCCTTTACTTTAGGGAAGTTAATAATAATAATAATTATTTACAACCATATCATTCACTAATCTAATTATTCATTAATAGAATGTAATAATTACTTACTCACCAATAATTATATAAATATATGTATGCATATGCATATGTGTGCACCCATATGCCTATGTGTACATATATTATTATTATTATAAATATTATTACAAACATAATATTATTATTATGAAGCATATTATTTATTTACACACTTAATCCACAATCTTTACAAAATGCAATAGTGATATATATACAAGGTGAAACATACCACTATTATTAAAAATATTTATTATTATTATTATTATTTTATTGCCATAGACATTTTGTTATTATGGATATTATAAAGATAATACCATAAAATTCTTTATTATTATTGATATTAAAATCACATATTTCAATCACATACTAACTCATTCCTAACAAGATCTGCTAGTACATAAGTAGCTAATAATAAAGATAAATTACTAAATCATACCCTCAAATTCACATCAATAATCTACTAATAGAATTGAAAGTACCATAAAGACAACTAGAACCACTATACTCAAAACTTCATTGACAATGAATACAAAAGACAAGAAACTAACTACAAGACCCACAAAACCAGTAAACCAAGAGATCACATAATATATCCACACAAGGGACTGACTCGGCACTTCCCACCTAAGGATAAAATGATAAAAGGTGAAGTTTATTCCTGTGGAACCTGGTGATATCTCTGTAACAACAACAACGATCAAGGATTTTGAGAGATCACTCAGACCTATGAAGCCAGGTGGAGGCGATACCCGGTATCTGCAATCTTGCATCACCAAGAAGAGATACATATATATATACATATGGATATACAAATCAGATATATGCAAGTAGATGACTAGGATCGATACATCGTGTGGACCTCAACTAAGTGAGTAACTACAACTTCATCCTGAGTCATGAAAACACATCCGACACATATCCATGAAACATAAAACATCATGATAATGGTTAGATTCAAATCATTGGGTTAGATCCATAAAACATATAAAAATAGATGGTTTTCTAATCTCATAAACATATAAATGATAACCATAAATGAGCATATCCATCATATCATCATTCACAAAACATAAATGTAAATGTATAGTCCTGACCATCATAATAAAAATGTCCAAATCAGCAAAGTCTAAGTATCACCATAGGAGAGGTATTACACAACATATCTTGTGTTATTGTGTATGAATATCTTTGTATGGTTAGTAATTGCATTGCTTACATGGTTAAATGCTATTGAAGATGTTAAAAGTTATAATTATTTGATAACTGATTCACCCCCCCCCCCCCCTCTCAGTTATCTTGGTGGACTTTACTTTCTAACAATTGGTATCAAAGCAACAGGTCCTTGAAAGGAAAGTTTAACAGTTGAAGGAGATCCATGGCAAATTTTAGGAAAGAAAGCCCTAAGTTTGATGGAGTAAATTTTGATAGCTGGAAAGAAAAGATGAAGACACATCTATTGTGTTTAGGACTAGGCTATTGGTTGATTAAAAAGAATGATAGGACTATAATTGAAGAAGACAGTCTTGAAACAAGTTCTAAAGATGAGGTAGATCTATTCATGTGTAACATACTTGCAAGAGAAGCACTCTTGACAACACTTCCAGAGAATGAATACAATCAGGTAAAATGATTTAAGAAATCTAATGAAATTTGGAAAGCTTTACACTCTACTTTTGAAGGTGATGAACATGCAAAAAGAGCTAGATTACATAATTGGATATGTGCATTTGAAGATATTAGAATGATGGAAGATGAATCTGTTAGAAGCTATATTGGTAGAATGTCAGAAATTGTTGTAGGGATAAAATCTTGTGGAGGATCAAAGACAGAGAATGAAGTGATATGGAAAATTCTAAGGACATTGACTCCTATATTTAAGTAGACAACACAAATGATTGAACAAGTTATACCTTGTACTAAAAAATTTACAAGAGAGACTCTTCTTGGAAGATTGGAAGCAGCAGAGATGAATCTAAGGTTATCAGGAGACTTACCTAGAATGGAGACATCGATCAGAGCTCTTAGTATTGATTCTACTTTGTCAAGAAGTACCAGTGTGAGTGGAGATTATGCCAGCAGCAGTAGATCTAGAAATGAAGAAGATAAGAAGATTGAAGAAGGTATTGCCTTGCTTGTGAAAAGAGAACCGGACAGTAAGAAAATTTTTAAATGTTGGACTTGTCAAGAATATGGTCATTTTGCATCTAAATGTCCTAAGAGAGTTAAGAAGTACAAAAGTAATTTTAAGCCTAGAAGATCTAAGGAATGTTATTATGCTAATGATGAAGATCTTGAAGCTACTATAGAAAGAACTTTGAGTGAAAGTGATACTGAGAATAATGATGAAATAGGATTTGTAGTAATTAAAGAAGAAAATTCTGAATCTGATGTTAAAATAGAAAAAGCATTAGTTTCCCAAGTTGAAAAGAAAGCTGATTGGATTGTAGACAATGGTTGTTCACATCATATGACTGGAGATATGAAGAAGTTCATAAAGTTTAACAATTATGATGGAGGAGTTGTTAGAGTTGGTAACAATGCACCTTGTTTGATTAAAGGTATAGGATCTATTACTCTTGATGGAAAGACTAATACTGATGATGTTTACTTTGTTGATGGATTGAAACATAATATTTTGAGTGTTGGACAGTTAGTGGATAAGGGATATCAAGTTTGGTTTACTGAGAAAACTTGTGTGATAAAGGATAAAGATGGAAATCTAATTGGAACTAGATCTAGAACTAGAGGTAATGTATTTCAGTTGAATCCTACTGAGATGACATTCTTGATTACTAAAATTGATGACAGTTGGTTATGACATAGAAGGTTTTGTCATATAAACTTTGATAACATTGTGAAAGTGAGTACTACACTTGCAGTAAGGGATTTGCCTAAAATTATGAAGCCTACTAACATGATTTGCAAAGAATGTGTGATGGCTAAGTAGAAGAGAAGTTTATTTCCTAGTAAGAAGTTCACATTGGTAGAGAAGTTGGAGATTGTTCATACAGACTTGAGTGGTCCTACTAGGACTAGAGGATTCTATGGAGAAAGAAAGAAGAAACAGGTCAGTGACTGAAGCAGCAAGAGCTATGTTATTTGAGAATGACTTGGTGAAGACATTTTGGAGAGAAGCAGTGAATACAACAATATATACAATGAACAGAGTACAAATCATAGCAGACACAAACAAGACACCTTATGAATTATGGTTTGGACATGCACCCTTAGTTAAGTATTTCAAAATTTTTGGAAGCAAATGTTATATAAAGAGAGATGATGATATTGGAAAGTTTGATCCTAGAAGTGATGAAGGTATTTTTCTTGGATATTCTTTGAAGAGCAAAGCATATAGATGTTACAATAAGAGAACTAAAAATATTGTTGAGAGCACAAATGTTAAAGTTGATGAGAAGTTTAACATTTAGGAAAGAATGCTTGATTATGAATCTGATGAAGAAGCTAATCCTCAGCCTAACATTGAAACTACTGAATTATTCTATGAGACTAACAATGAATTGTTGAATGAGAATCATACTGCAAAAGAAATCAGAGAAGAATCTAAAGAAGAATCTACAGTTGAAACAAGATCTGTGACTATGACACCGAATAGGTATCTATCTAGACATCATCCTATTGAACAAGTTATTGGAAGTTTGGACAGAGGAGTTATGACTAGAATTAAGGTACATTTATGTTTGATTTCTCAAATTAAACCTAAATCTACTAATGAAGCTTGTGAAGATGAACATTGGATTAATGCTATGAAAGAAGAACTAGATCAAATTGAAAAGAACAAGACATGGGAATTGGTTCCTAGACCTAAAGACAAGAATGTGATTGGAACTAAATGGGTATTTAGAAACAAGATGAATGAACAAGGAGAAGTAGTAAGAAACAAAGCAAGATTAGTATGTAAGGGATACTCGCATCAAGAAGGAATTGACTATGAAGAAACCTTTGCACCAGTAGCAAGACTTGAAGGAGTGAGAATGTTTTTAGCTTATGCAGCTTTTAAGAAATTCAAAGTGTATTAGATGGATGTGAAGTCCACATTTCTAAATGGTGAATTGGAAGAAGAAGTCTACATTGAGTAGCCTGAAGGTTTTCCTTTGACTCAAGAAGGAGATATGGTATGTAAACTGAAGAAAGCATTATATGGACTAAAGCAAGAATCTAGAACTTGGTATGCTAGATTGGATAAGTATTTGTTGAAATTGGGATTTACTAAAGGAACAACAGATAGTAATCTATACACAAAAGAAATTGAAAATGGATTGTTAGTTATAGTTATTTTTGCTGATGACATTATCTTTGGAGGAGAAGATGAAGCTAGTGACAAATTTGCTGATGAAATGAAGATTGAATTTGAAATGAGCATGATTGGTGAGATGAAATACTTTTTGGGATTACAGATAACACAGAACAATGATGGTATCTTTGTTAGCTAGACAAAGTACTTGAATGATTTGCTGAAAAGATTTGGAATGGATAACTGTAAACCAGTTGGAACACCTATGGTTATAGGACACAAAATATCGAGCAAAGATGAAACACCAACAGTTGAGCAGAAGAAATATAGATCCATGATTGGAGGATTGCAGTACTTAACACACACTAGACTAGATATACAACATTCAGTTGGAATGGTAGCAAGATTTCAAGCTGAACCTAGAGAGTCACATTATGCAACAGTAAAGAGGATATTGAGATATTTAAGAGGTACAATGGACTATGGATTGTGGTATGAAAAATCTGATGATTTTACCCTATGTGCATATACAGATGCTGATTGGGGAGGTAGTGTTGATGATAAGAAAAGCACCAGTGGTGGAGCCTTTTTTCTTGGAGGAAGATTGGTTTCTTGGCTAAGAAAGAAGAAGAATTGTATTTCACAGAGTACAACAAAAGTGGAATATGTAGCAGCAACAAACAATTGTAACCAAATAATTTGGATGAAGCAGATGCTGAAGGATATTGGAATTAAATTTGTTGAGTCTGTTGTCATACATTGTGACAACACCAGTACAGTTAGTATGTCTAAGAATCCTATATTGCATTCTAAAACTAAGCATATAGAGATCAAGTATCATGTTGTAAGAGAGAAAGTTGCTGAGAAAGAAGTCAGACTGGAGTACATAGGCACAAAGGAATAGATAGAAGACATATTTACAAAGCCTTTGCCTAAGGATACATTTGAGTATCTGAGAGGTATGCTTGGGGTTATGCCCTAGCCTACTTTTGAGTAGTGATGTAGTTGATTGCATCCATCCAGTGGTATATGAGCCCTATCTTTTTCTGGATTGGATGTTAGTACTTCCTCTATGGGGGAGTATGTGTATCTGAGCTGAGTCATGAGGACTCTTGTGAATGTATTTTCTGAATAGTGTCTTTTGACATTGAGTTGTTGTTGACATAGTGATGAAACTTCTATCATTGATGTCAATGGGGGAGAAGTATGCATGAAAAACAATATGAGAGAACTGAACAGGATAACGAAGCAAGATTTGATTGATGAAGAGGATTTGAAGAATTTTCAGAGCATCAGTGCAATAGTATTGCAGTATTAGATTTTTGAAACATTGGATGTTTTTCATCTATGTTTCCATCAATGCCAATGGGGGAGATTGTTAGGAATAAATGCTAGATGTTGGTAGTCATTCTGTAATAGTTGTTGTTGTATTCATGACTATGATTGTCATTGATGTCAATGCAGTGATCTTCTGGAGACTAGCAGAGAAGCAGACAATGTTTTGATTAGCGCACATGGGATATTGAAGTTGGAGCTATGAGATGTTGAGGTTATACTCTTTGATATGTTATATGTCTATGGTTAAGAGCATAGATAGTAATTCATTGATTCATGAAAGTTATGATTATTTTGGTAAAAGCAATATTCAGGCAGTGTTCCTAAGTAGCGGTTTGTGGAAATCGGATAATATCTCCTAATCAGTATGGAATCTAGTTTTTCACAGTTAAAGGGAAGTTTGAGACACATTGATGGTGGCATGGTTCATAGTGAAAACTTTGAGGTCGCACGAGTGAAGAGATATTTCATTTGGAAGATGACAATTTTGTTTAATTTTGATGTAGCATATGGAAACTTTTATTTTGTAATTGTGTGCCGACTCATTTGTAATTATTTGAGTGTGGTATAAAGGAAGGAATGTTTTTCCTTATTTGTATGTAGTTGAAATGTGAAAGAAGTGTGAGCATGGTTTGGTTGCATGTGAATGTAAGCATGAAGTGAAGAAAAGAGCCTAAGAGATTGTGAAAGCAAAATTGTGAAGGAAGACATGTGAAGTACATAGATCTGGAATTGAGATCTGGTGTACCAGTGAGTGCGGTTTGACATAGTAAGGAGGTAACATATTTCATATTATTTTGCTAAATAATATTAAGGTTATTTGGATAGTGTGTCCAGTGATCTTACCCTGAAGTTGTTTGGGCAGCGGGTCCTTTTGTCTTCCATAACTCTTAACAGGGTTAGAATATTTTAACAGGGATTCAAAATCTCCTAACAGGGATTTATATGTACTGAATGTATTTCATATGACTCCTAACAGAGTCCATCCTCTCACAAGGAATATTCATATTAGTGCATCTTTTGTGGGCATCATTCCCATTGGGGTTTACTCTTTGATCAAGAGGTTCCCTAGTCAACATATCTTGTGTTATTGTGTTATTGTGTATGCATATCTTTGTATGGTTAGTAATTGCATTGCTTACATGGTTAAATGCTGTTGAAGATGTTAAAAGTTATAATTATCTGATAAATGATTCACCCCCCCCTCTATGTTATCTTGGTGGACTTTACTTTCTAACACTATGTACTCACAAGATATATATCAATGAAGGAAGCCTACCCCTTCGTCAACCTCAAAGAAGGATTAACCCAACATTAAGGGAGATAGTCAAAATTGAACTTCAAAATCTATTAGACACTGGCTTTATATATCATATATCTGATAGTAAATGGGTATCACCTCTGGTCATAGTGCCCAAAAAGGGAGGCAAGTGTAGGATTTGCATGGATTACAGAGAGTTAAACAAAGCTACCAAGAAAGATCACTTCCCATTACCATTTATAGACCAAGTACTTGATAGTTTGGTTGATAAGAAGTATTTTTCCTTTCTTGATGGATATAGTGGATACAATTAGATAACTATTTCTCTAGAGGACTAGGAGAAGACTACATTCACATATCCATGGGGGACATATGCATATTCAGTTCTACCTTTTGTGTTGTGTAATGCTCCAGCAACATTTCAAAGAGTTGTGATTAGTATTTTTGTTGACATATCACATGATTGTATGGAGATATATATGGATGACTTTATAGCATTTGGAGTCACATTTGAAGAGGCTTTGAAGAATCTTGAAAAGGTGCTAATCCAGTGTAAGGAACATAATCTATCCCTTAATAGTGAGAAATGCTTTATGATGATGCAGGAAGGAGTGGTACTTGGTCATTTCATTTCAGTAGTAGGAATTCAAGTGGACCCAGCTAAACTTGAGGTAATACTTACACTACCTACTCCTACCAAACAAAATGATGTAAGATTTTTTCTAGGACATGGTAGATACTATAGACGCTTTATTCAAAATTTTAGTCAAATTGCTAGCCCTCTGTACACATTGCTTACAAAAGAAGCTGAATTTATCTAGACACAATTATGTGATGAGTCCTTCTTGCAGCTAAAGAAACTCCTTACAACTACACTAGTCCTAAAAGGACTAGATTGGTCTATTCCATTCCACATCCATACAAATGCATTAGATTATGCCATAGGTGTTGTTCTAGGACAAAACCCTACTAACCTTGAGAATGAAATTTACTATATCAATAAAAGCCTCCAAGAACCACCTTAAAATCATATTAGAGAAGTCATAACAAACTCCAATAATAATTCAGTCAGCTCTACTAAGCACACAACACATTCTGGGACATGTCTAATAAGATAATTGTAGATGCACGCTACACACTGTCGGCTCTACTAAAACAACTAGATATTGCTCCTCAAGTTGAATTACCTAATGCACTCTTAATCAAACCTTAATAACTCTTCTCCAAGCTCTAATCCAAGTGTGCATACCAAAATGATAGGCACAACTCCAGAACTAATATAATCTCTATCGGCTCTTCTGAACAAACATAGGAAACTGATACTGATGAATATCGACTGCATAACTTCACTTCTACTAATCATCAGACTCTGTATCCATGCCTGTAACATCACTAACATGTCTTTATCACATATCCAAATGCACAAGGATCCATGATAACTGTAAGAACAACCATACACAGAACACTACCTATTACTTTGTCAGGAACACTGCTGACACAAGCTGCTATGTAACTATCTGTACTAATAGTTAACCTATGCGCCCATGATATCATGCTGACAACATGTCCATACCACATATACTAAAAGCTTACTACATAAGTCTTCCATGCATGCTACTTACCATATGTTGTCATTAATGACAAACATACAGTCAATACTGGCTTGTTGGTAAACCTCCAACAATCTCCCCCTTTGGCATTGATGGCAATATATGGAATGAAAAACTCCACCAATCCAAATGAACATTTATTTTATAACATTCTCCATTTCCTCTTCAAAACTCCCCAAGGATGAATCCTCCATCTGCTGCAATATTCTTCAACATTCTCCATTTCCTCAACTGAACCACTTCCATAACTAAATAAAACTCCCCCTTAGTATATTATTCCTTCTTTTACTTCTATTTTTCATGACTATATATTACTCCCCTTTTGACATCAATGGAAAAGGGTGCCAAACAATTTTAGCACTAGTACTACTCCTTAAGTAGAGTAGTCAACCATCCATCTGTCCCTGAGGACTGATGCTCTTCCTTCTTTCCTATAAGTAGAATCAGGGAAGGGAATTAATCCCAACTTCTCCTTGAGATACTTAAATGTATCCTTTGGCAAGGGCTTTGTGAATATATCTACCAATTGATCTTTAGTACTCACATAGTTCAACTTGACTTTTTTCTCTGCCACTTTCTCTCTTAGGAAGTGATACTTGATCTCAATGTGCTTTGTCTTTGCATGCATCACAGGGTTCTTCGACATTTTGATAGTGCTAGTGTTATCACAGTGAATAACAATAGGATAATCAATTTGAATTCCAAAATCCTTTATCATCTACTTGATCCAAACAATTGTAAAAAAATTTAGGGCTGCTGCAACATACTCCGCTTCTGCTGTTGACTGAGAAATGCAATTTTGTTTCTTGCTTGTCCAAGTGACAAGCCTGTCACCAAGAAACATAGCTCCACCTAATGTACTCTTTCTATCATCAACACATCCTACCCAATCTACATTAGTATACACATGAAGCTCAACATCTTCTAAATTAGGATACTATAGACCATAGTCTATAGTGCCTTGCAAGTATCTAAATATCCTTTTTACTGCCATGAGGTGACTTTGTTTAGGCTCTACTACAAATCTTCCAACTATGCCAACTGCATTGGAAATAATAGGTCTAGTTTGAGTAAGATAAATGAGTTTTCCAATCATAGACTTGTACAATGTTATATCTACTACTTGTGAGTCATCTTCTTTTGTAAGATTTCATCTAGTTATCATAGGTATCCCTACCAGCTTGCAATCATCCATCTTGAATTTCTTCAATATCTCTTTCACATACTTGGACTGATTAATGAAAATACCTTTCTTTGTCTACTACACATTCAATCCCAAAAAGTACTTGATAGGTCCAATCATGCTCATCTCAAATTTGCTCTGCATCTCCCTAGCAAATTCAACACTAAGTTTTTCATTACCTCCAAAGATAATGTAATCAACAAATATAGCTACAAGTAGTAGTCCTTTAGATGTCTCTCTTATGAATAGGTTACAATCTGTTGCTCCTTTCTTGAATCCAATCTTTGTTAGATATCCATCAAGTCTCTCATACCAGGCTCTAGGGGCATGCTTAAGTCCATAGAGGGATTTATTTAATTTGCCTACCATATCAGGTCTGTCTGATAGGGTAAATCCTTCTGGCTACTCAATATATACTTGTTCTTTTAATTCACCATTCAAGAATGCTGACTTGACATCCATATGATAAAATTTGAAGTTTTTGACTATTGCACAGGCTAGAAATAACTTAATAGCTTCTAATTTTCTCACAAGCGCAAATGTGTTTGAATAATCAATGCCTTCTCTTTGCGCATATCCCTTACATACTAACCTTGCTTTATTTCTTACTACTATACCATCTTCATTCATCTTGTTTCTAAATATCCATTTTTTTTTAATCACATTTTTATCACTAGGTCTTGGGACCAGTTCCCAAGTGTCATTCTTAATAATCTAATCAAGTTCTTCTTTCATAGAATCATGCCAATCTGAATCATTACATGCATCTTCAACACTTAAAGGTTCAATTTGAGATAGTAAACATACCGACTCATTGCTAGCTGATTTTTTTGCTTGTGATCTTGTTAAGACTTTGCCGCTCTGATCTCCAATGATGTCTTTCTTTGAATGGTTTCTAGATGTAAAATTTGGAACTTTAGGTGATACTGTCTCATCTTCCTTAGGAGTTTCTTCTTCACTTTTCTCAGGGTCATTGAAGAACACATCAATACTATCAAACATTTCTTCAATAACTATCTCACTAGTGGAGGGTCTAGGTTCTTCTTCAATCATGGGTGAGGAATCATGATATCTTTCTTGAACCATAAACTTTTCATCAATCTTAACATGAGCACTTTCAATGATATTTTTCAATCTTAAATTGAAACATCTATAAGCTTTACTTTTAGTAGAATAACCAAGGAAAATACCTTCATTGCTTCTTGCATCAAACTTGCCTACTACTTCATCTCTCTTGATGTAGCACTTGCTTCCAAAGATTCTAAAGTATTTTACTGTGGGAACATTACCAAACCATAGCTCATATGGTGTTTTGTCCACACTAGGCCTTGATTGAATTCTATTGATGGTATAGACTGCTGTATTGACTGCATCTCTCCAATAGGTGTGTGCAACTTTTCCTTCAATCATGATGGTGCATGCTGTATCAAGGATGATCCTATTCCTTCTCTCTACAATTCCATTCTACTGAGGGGTTCTAGGTGCACTCAACTACCTCTTGATGCCATGTTCTTCATAGTACTCATAGAATCTATCAGAGGTGAATTCTCCTCCTTTATCTGATCTCAAACATTTTATCTTTAGTCCAGATTCATTCTCAACCTTAGCTTTAAATATTTTGAACTTCTCAAATGCTTTTGAATTATCTTTTAAGAACACAACCCACATCATTCTAGTATATTCATCAACAAACAAAATGAAATACATTTCACCATAGTATGATCTTGTTTGAGTTGGACCACATAGGTCTATATGAATTAGATCCAACTTGTTCTCTATAGAATTGCTCTTGCTCTTGAATGATTTTCTCACATGCTTTCCCATCACACATTCCCTGCATATAATATCAATTGGCTTTGCTATGCTAGGTAGATCTCTTACTACCTTTACATTGCTTATCTTGACTATGTTATCAAAATTGATGTGACATAGTCTTTTATGCCACAACCAACTATCATCTATTTTAGCAACAAAAAAACTTGCTTCTGGATTAAGTTGAAAAATATTACCTTTAGTTTTTGAGCCTGATGCAATTATTTCTCCTTATTTGTTGTTAATGATGCACTTGTTTCCATTGAATTCCAATTTGTAACCTTTGTCAAGTAACTACCCAACACTTAGTAGGTTATGTTTCAAACCATCGACATAAAGAACATCATTAGTACTATTCTTTCCATCCAAGGTGATGGATCCTCTACCAACAATGGGTTTAGGAGTTTTATCCCCAAATCTAACCATGCCACCATTGTATTTGTCTAGATGAAATTTTTTTTCTTTATCACCTGTCATGTGATGTGAACAACCACTATCTATAATCCAGTCTGTCCTAATATCAGCTTGTGAAATTAATGCTAGCTCTTCTTTCTCATCTTCATGATCTGTGTTATTGTTCATTTTCTCTATAATCTCAATAAATCCAATTTATTCTTCATCTGAATCATCATCTGAAACTCCATCTTCAGCATAGTAACATTCCTTATAGTATGTAGGCTTGTAGTCATTTTTGAACTTTCTAGCTCTTGTAGGACACTTAGATGCAAAGTGACCAATCTTATTACATGAAAAACATTTAAATGGCAATTGACCTTCATATTTTCCTTTTCTTTCTTTTCTCTTTTGGAAATCATAGAAATGAAATCATCTAGTGTTTTATCTTCATCAACATCATCAAAATTACTAGAAGTGTTTACATATTTCTTACCATGGACTGTTGCTTTGAAGGTTGTCTCACTTTTAGGTTCTGTCTTCAATCTTAAAATCTCAAAAGCTGAGATTTTGTTGATCAAGGTCTCTCTCTTGGAATTTCATGTAATCTGCATGGTCTCATCAAGGATGTTGATCTTGTTTTCATATTTTGGAGTGAGAGTAGTCATCAATTTGTCTATAATGTCTTCCTTTGAGATCTCTCCATCATTGTTCCTGATTCCAGCAACTGCTTCATTGATCCTTTGATTGTAAGCTCTGGTATTTTCTTCAGGTAGCATCTCTAATGGATTGTATCTTTTCTTCCATGTTTTTATGCATGTATCCTTTGATTGTTTGTCTCCTTCAAATATGTCTTCTAGGTACTTCCATATTTTGTGGGCTGTATCTACTTTCTTTATTTCTAAAAAATCACTATCAGATAGGGTGTTGATAAGGGCTTCTTTGGCTATTGTATTCTAATGAAACAATTCCTTTTTCTTTTTAGTAGCATCATCCTTTGCAAGGTCTTCCAAGATAGGGATCTTGACTGCTTTGATAGTTAAATCAAAAACTTTAAAAGAAATGCATTGCAAATGAGTCACCATCTTGTTCTTCCAATCAAGATAATTCTCTCCATCAAACTTAGGACTTTCTTTTTTTAAGAATGCCATCTGATCAACCTCAAGCTATTAAAATTTCTCTTCGAGGCACTTGGCTCTGATACCAATTGTTAGGAATAGTCCCAAGAGATAACTAAGAGGGGGGGCGGGTGAATCAGTTATCTACAAGTGTCAATTCTTTATTCGATTAAGTATAATTAAACATAAAGAATAAAAACAATGAAAGAAAACTTGAACACAACACCAATATTTTGGTTACGGGGAAACCGAAATAGGTAAAAACCCTAGTGGGAATTGACACCCACTAATATTCTACACTAGTGTATTATGATCCTTAACCCTATTAGGAGTTGCTTTACAATATATTTAGTATAGTAGACTTGGTCAAGGGTCGGACCTTATTAGGAGTCTTTTACAATAGTCCCTGGTAGGGGAGAGGACGCATTGTCGGAGAGCACACTGCTCAAAGGGGTGAAGGCTGCAACCTTCTGTTTAACAGATACACACTATATCTGGATCTTGGTGAAATGCGCTTTGACCTGCTATTTGGATTAGTTCTAATGTATGGCACAAATACTTTACTTGGTTACATAGACCTTCTTCTGATGGCTCAACACTTCGCACACTCTACTTTGCTCTTACTATCAACCATAAACCACACTCTAGCAATCACAAATGACTGTCTATAAATATCTTTTCTCTAAATGATATAATCAAGTCATCCTATTAGAACCACCTTGAAATCATATTAGACAAGTCATAAAAAACTCTAATAATAATTCAATTGGCTCTACTAAGCACGCAACTCATTCTGGGACCTGTCCAATAAGATAATTATAGACGTACGCTACACACTGTCGGCTCTACCAAAACAACTAGATCTTTCTCCTCAAGCTGAATTACCTCATGCACTCTTAACTAAACCTTAATAACTTTTCTCCAAGCTGTAATCCAAGGGCACATACCAAAATGATAGGCACAACTCCAGAACCAATATAGTCTCTATCGGCTCTTCTGAACAAACACAAGAAACTACTATTGGTGAATAACGACTGCATAACTTCACTTCTACTAATCATCAAACTTTGTGTCCATGACTATAAAATCACTAACATGTCTTCATCACATATCCAAATGTGCAAGGCTCCATGATAATTGTACAGACAACCATACATAGAACACTACCTGTTACTTTGTCAGGAACATTGTTGATACAAGCTGCTATATAACTGTCTGTACTAATAGTTAACCTCTGTGCCCATGATATCATGTTGATAGCATGTCCATGCCACATATATTAAAAGCTTACTACATAAGTCTTCCATGCATGCTACTTACCATCTGTTGTCATCTATGACAAACATACAATCAACACTGGCTTGCTAGCAAATCTCCAACATTATTATCATCATTTTTATATAGATTGATCTCCCTAGTGTAGTACATGATATGGACCACCACATCTTAGAGGAACATGGGAGTGTAAATATAGAGGAACATGGAGGTGTGAGTATTGAATCTGAAGATCATGATCCCATGGAAGATGATGATCATGCACCCAAAAACACATTTGAAGATGATTTTATGAATGCATTGATGCTTGACACATTTGGTACTGGTGCTGGTGCTTCTATTGATGAGGATGACATTGAAATCATCCATGATATACCTCTACTTGAGAAGGTGAACATGACCCTTTACGGAGGCTCCCAATCTACTCTTCTCTTTGTTGTATTGTTGTTGGTGAATTTGAAGGTTATGAATGGTTTATCCAACATAGCAATGTCATGTATGCTAAGGTTTGTCATATATGTCATTATAGTCTATAAAAGGTGAAACATGTACCATTAAGATTATTTATAGTAATGACTTATATTTTTTTACTATAGATTGATAGGTGAGTTTTTGTTACCACCATCAAATGTTCTCCCTCGCTCGTATCAAGAATTATGTGCCACTATAAAACATATTGGAATGGAGTATCAAGTAATAGATGCTTGTCCCAAAGATCATGTTATTTATCATAAAGAAAATGAATATGCAACAAAAGGCCTTGAATGCCATACAAGAAAATATTTAGACCAATTGGACAAAAACAATTTCAATTCCATGCAATGCTTGTGTGGAAAATTCATGATGCCCCAGAGTTGACACATTTATGTGGTATGTTATGGTGAATTCTAGTTGTATGTGATAATTCTAATTCTAAAAATTAAAATATTAAATCCAATTGTATCGTTATCTTGTAGGTCTTCAAACAAAGGGAAAATTTGCATGTCCAATTTGTGGTCCAAAGATGAAATCTCATCATTCCAAAAGTTTAAGAAAGAAGGTGTTTGATGAGTATAGGCACTTCCTCTACAGAAATCATAAGTATCAAAGTGCAGAAAAACATCTTTTCAATGTGAAAGAAGAGACTACATCAAAGCCCCAAAGAATGACACTTCACCTATGGAAGCTAGAATATAATATAATTTGAGGTAATATCATTCCACCTAATGGTTTATGTTTGAAAATTATATATTTTGATTGTGTTTTGTTGGATAATTCTGTAGTTGATGATCAGGAAGGTCGTGAAGGCATCACTAACCACCTTCCAAAGGGACTAAAATGTTATCCCAAAGAATTTAGTAGGCTTCCCTACTATGAGCAGCTACAAATTATGTATTTGTTTGATACTATGCATATTGGAAAGAATGTAACAAAGACATTGTAGAAAATATTGGATGGAAGGCATGACAAAGAAAAACTTGGAAAAATTTGTAGTGACATTCATGATTCCAATCATGCAATGAAAAATATCATCGAATCAAATAGCAATGGAGATCAGATTAATGCAAGTGCCCTTCCTTGGTTATTACCAAAGCAACAAAGTAGTGCCATAAAATAAGTCATACAAAAAATTGAATTTCCTATAGGATTTTCTATGAATATAAGCAATCTCATATCAAAGAAAAGTGATTTTGGGTCAGGGATGAAAATGCATGATTGGCATACCTTCATCAAGGTAAGTCACGTTCTTTTGTATTTACAATATATTTATGTAACCGCATTCAATTTTCATTGTATGAAATGATCAGTTGACAATTGTTGCACTATGTGCTACCCCAGAGAACTTCGACAATAATATCAAACAAGTGATACATGATCTTAGAAAATACATGAGGTAAGAAGTGATATTTGTTCAATATATCAAACAATAATATCAAACGATTAATATATTGTAAAGTCTCATATTTATATATGTTTGTGTCTTGAATCTCTTGTAGGTGGTTGTCATCTAAAGAAATTCATAAAGAAGATATAAAATATTAGAAGAAAATAATTCGTATACTAATGTGTGAAATGAAAAAGTGTTTACCTTCAACTTTTTTCAATGCACAAGAACACTATCTCATACACCAAGTTGAGGAGATTGAATTGTGTGGACCTGCATAGGCTAGGTCAATGTGGATGGTTGAGAGGCACTTGAAATTTTTGAAGGGTTTGGTTCAACAAAGAGAACGTCTCGAGGGTTCTATGGTTGAGGGATATATGGTATACCAGATGATGGTGTATGTTACTCAATATATTCCTAATCTTGCAGCAAAGACCCATATAGATTGCGTTTGGGATCTCAAATCCATTAAAAAATTTGAAGGGGAGTACTTGGTGGGGAACAGTAGATTTAGGAAAGTGAAAGGAAATAAGTTATGAGATGTTATTGTAGTTAATTAATTCTTAATATTCAAAATAAATCTGCTGTAAGTCATCTATTTACTTTTGTACAGTTGCTAAAGAGTGGGATGAAATACATTTGTTTATTGCAAATAATCAAGATTGGATGATGGTATGGATTGAATGATGTCAACATTATGGTCATAGATTAAAATTAGAATCTATGTCTTAATTGGTTATACAAGCTCATCGTAATAGAGATCCCAATGTTACACAAAGGGAAATAGATTTAGCATATGGTTTAAGAGATCTCTAGGTACTTATAAATTTGTTAATCAACCGTATGTTTTTCAACTTAGGATACAATAATTTATACATGTTTGACCTTATTGTAGGTGAAACAGCACAAGGCTATGTTATGTAATGGCTATAAATTTTGCATCAAAAATTTGAATGACACGAAGAGAACTTGTGATTCCGGGATAAGTGCAGTCTTCCAGATGACTAATATTTCATCTAGAAACAAATTACATCCTTGAGAGTCTAAATCTATACTATGACATTTTGGTTGATATACTTGACTGTGACTTTAATTCCTTCAAATTAGTTCTTTTCATTGTGAAATGGTACAAATTACGACTCAATCAAAATGATATTGATAGAACTGTTATTGAACATGACAATGGATTTCCAATGATTAATACAAGGTTGTTTGAGCTAGTTGGGGAAGAACCCTATGTTCTTCCAAGCCAATGTGAGTAGGTATTTTACTCAGAGGTTCCACATAAACTAGGTTGGTCATTTTTTGTTAGACATGATTGAAGAGGAAGGCCAATAAAGTATAATGTGATGGAAGAAGAAGATACCGAGGAAGAGGAAGAAGTGGAAGATGATGTAGATGATGATCATGATTGAGAGCTAGAAGAAGAAGAAGATGAAGAAGAAGAAGATGATGATGCTACTAGTGATCATGATGATGATGAGGAGGAGGATGATGATGATGACAACAATGATGATGATGATGATGTTGATGATGACAATGATGAGGATAGTGGTGGTGATGATGTTGTCGATGACAATAATCTTGATGATGAGATGGATGAAGAAGAATATCGATGACATGAATGAAATGTACAATTATGTGTTCAATGCCTATGCTATTCAATATTGAGTTCTTGATAGATCAATGACATAAGAAAATTAATTTACATATGCAGAAACCTGAACCCCTTTCACGAGCATCCCATATAGTCTCATGGATTTTTAGGTATAAGTTAATACACCCCATAGAGATTAATGTCTTTTACCATTTGTAAAATATCTATATCATTGTCACCTGTCTCTCTCATTTCATGGAGTGCAGGTACTAGTGAATAGGTATTTGTCAGATTTGTCTTCCTCAAGTGAGGAAAATGTAGGAATGGAAGAAGAAAGTGAGACATTTAGTATGTCTAAATCAAGGAGATTGGCTCAAGATCAAAAGATTAGAAAGAATTTCAATAAACGTATAATTTTTCCTTTCTCAAGGGGGCTTGTGTTCTTATGATGATGAGAGATAAGATGACTCCGAGGTGCCCTTTAAGTACAAAAATCTATAGAAACAATGGGTCCTTGATGAACTTCCTCCAATAAACACTAATTTTTGTGTTAAAGAGAGGATATATCGCATAACATCATCTTCATTACATGGTTTGGGCCTATTTTCCATGGATGACATAATAGTCTCTTATAAAAAAGTTTTCAAATTGATGGAGTATTTTGGACCTTGTTATGATTATAGTAGTTGGATGCAGATTGTTAGATATAAAAAAAGTATGTATAGGTATGCACTCACGACAAATTAGATACAAAAAAAAGTTAGTGAACAAAGTAAAACAATAGTTATATACATTGATGGAAGGCCAAAAGCATCAAGGAATATTGTAGGTTTTATAAACAGTACACGACCCACGTCAACTAAGAAGCAACCCAATTACATATTTGAGGGCACAAGGAAAATCACATATTTGTATGTGCTATCAAATCAATATGTGGAGGCAAAGAGCTGCTTATCAATTACAATTTGAATCGCATATATACAAAAAACCCACTATCATGGACGAGGTGGTACGCACTATGCATCATTTAAAATTATTTAAAAATTAAAAAACTATCTCTTCTTTTAATTGAAGCATTTTGATAATTGTCTATTATTCAACATAACTTATCTAATAAGAACACATTGTTGGAAATATTCAAGAATTAACCAAGTTACTGAGAGGGGAGGGGTGAATCAGTAACTTCAAATTTTTTTCAATATCAGATGTATTAACATATAGTTCACTTTATCCTTTTGCATATAGAAAGCATGAAACATAAAAGCATTCTCAACAATGACACATAGATTTGGTTACCCAGAAACCTTCCAAAAGAAAGTAAAACTGGGGTGGGGATGAAACCCACAAAGCTTTAATACTGCAATATAAAGTTGGCCGGTTAAGGCTTACATTGATCACTTCTGATGATCTGCCCTGCTAGGAGCAATAAGGATTGCTAAATCCACCATGTTAAAGGATTTTTACAAACTTACAAAAGAAGTATGTACTCGGTAAAGAGATTTTACAAAAGACTGTTAAGTCTACCTGGTTAGAGGATTTTAGTACTGATTCACTGGTTAAAATGAAACAGTATATCTCTTACTTTGCAACTGGATTGCTGAATGAGATTCGCTGATGTACTGATCACCTTCTGTGATGAATTTGTCTTTGCTGCTCCTTATGTATAGTAGCCCTTTGTAATTCACTAGTTTCTGCCTTTTTATCTCCCCTTTTTATTCCACATTCATACTACTTGGTATTTGTACAACATTGTTTATATACAAGTCTAAACATTTAATTAAAATTACAAAGTCGACTTAACAAATAAACATAAGTGCTACTAAGTCGGCCCAAGTATGGTTACACGGTTCCTGCAAACTAACTCGGTGACTTTTTGATACTCGGCATCCACTGCATTACTCGGCATTGTCATGCACTCGGTAGAAGTGAAGGCTCGGTTCATACTAACCACTCGGTAAGTTTTGAACTCGGTAAATACTTGTGACTCAGTAGACATAATGTCACTCGGTTTACACTGTCCTGCTCAGTTTGCACTGTCCTGCTTGATTTGCACTGTTCTGCTCAGTTTGCACTATCCTACTCAGTTTGCACTATTCTGCTCGGTTTGCACTGTCCTACTCGGTTTGCACTATTCTACTCGGTTTGCATTGTTCTACTCGATTTGCACTGTCCTACTCAGTTTGCACTGTTCTGCTCAGTTTGCACTCAGGATGCAAATAAGTGTTGTCACTAGTGGCAATCCTGCTTAAAGCCAACAATCTCCCCCTTTGGCATTAGTGACAAAAACACTTATTGCCCAAAACTTATATACATGAACCATGCTGAGATTTATTTTGATTTTTCAAAATTTGTCTTTGTCATAGGGCTTTATAAATTATCTCCCCCTTTCAATGCACTAACTTTTTCTTCTATACATATCTCCCCCTTTTTGACGATAATACCAAAGGTGTATATACAAGTGTTTTACAGGGAGAATCCAAAATTTGATAGAAAAATAGAATGTACCTTCATTATCAGTGCCAGAGTTCTGTCCCAATTTTCTTGCAGAATCTTGCATGTTTGGATTGCAATTTGGATTTCTGCAGAGAGTGAAATCATGTGATCTGCTATTGAGAACTGATTGTCATGAAATAATGTTTTGGAATGTTCAATGTGCTTATACATTGTATTCATGATGGGAAGGATCATGTTCTGAATGTCTAGCAGTGTGGACCGGATCCTTGTGTCTTCTTTCAGTAGTTCTGACTGCATATTTGATAGGAATGAGATTTTCATGTGATGAGCAGAGTTTGAACTTGGTTCAAGTTGCAGCTTCTGTATGCTAATCTTCAAATCCTCATCAATTTTATTCATTTTATCCTTGACATCCTTGGTGAACTCGGCAACATTGCATAGTTTGGCCAAAAGAGAGGTAACATTTGAATAGGAAGATTCAATGTTTGTCACAACCATGCTTGAAGATGTCTCCGGGCTAGATGTAGCAACTTTTGCTGGAGAGGTAGGAAGTGATGCAATGACTTCTGCTGCTATCCTCAAGGTATCATCTACCTCAGTGGCTTCTTCTTGTTCATCACTGTCATCTTCAATGTCTTTTATTATAACTGATTTAGTACTCGGTTGGTGAAGATGGTATATGTTCTTCCATGTGGCATTTGCACTCTTCACAACTGATTCAATATTGTTAATCAGAATTAAACAAGTATTGAACTTCAATGTCATCTTATTTTCATTCTCCTTCAATGCCTTCTTTATTTCATCATTTTTCAAGCTCGGCATTAACTGTTTCAGGGTTTGATCAAATATGTCTTTTACAGTTTGCCTTGCATTGGCCCATCTCATTTTTATTTGATCTAATAAAGCTCCTGGAATCTGTTGGGCTATTTCATCAGGAGAGTATTTCCACTGTCCCATCTTTTCAATGACAGCATCTTCAATCTCCTTTTGTTCTATTTCTAATCTTATTTCATATTTTAAAGATTTTATATTACTTACTCCAGATCCTTCTCTCAAAAGTTTGATCTTCTCTTGAAGGGTTAGAGGAGGCTTTTTGAATATTATATCTTTGTCCTTTTTGTCTGCCTTACCCTTTGCACTTCTCCTTATAAATACGGCAGTGGGAGGCTTAGGTACCTTGGTGATGAATACCTTTCCTTTCTTCTTTGCAGGTTCTGGTTCCTTTGTTTTCTCATCCTTTTTCTCTTCTTCTTCAATGTCTTCTCCTCTATCCTCGGTTAGCATTAGAGGTGTGATAGCTTGCATTTTGGCTATCCTCTTTTTTCCTATATTTACTACCTGTGGAAGCTTTATACTTAATTCAATTCTCACTTTTGCTTCTTCATATGTCCCAAAATATGGAGCTTTGGGATCAACAGGCTGATTAAGGAGGGCTTCAATGATATTCTTTGTTTCATCAATGTTTACCTCATAAGGAAGAGGTTTCACATGTACAATCCTCAGTTTAGTTGCTTGAATGTATACTTTGTCACAGTCCACCATGAAACAAATATCATCCTTATAATCCTCCACCAACTTCTATGGAATCTGGAATCTGTTGTTCATTTTCTCCTTGAAAGACTCAAAATAACTATCCATGATGTTCTCAAAATTTTCACCTATTTCTGAAATATATTCATTTATCTCATAAAGAATTGGCACATCCTTTCTCCATACTACTTTTCCTTTGGAAGGGAAGAATTTCTGAACATAGAAAAATAAACAGACCAGTAGAGATCCAAACTTACATGGATTGTTTTTGGAAGTTTGAATGCTTTCCATGTTCTTGTTAAACTATTTTAACAACAAATCTGCAAGGTCAAATGATAAATTATTCTTTACCATTTTGTATGCTAGGTCTATGGCTTCGCAGGGAACACTATTTTGCTGACTTGAACTGTATATTTTATGAGCAATGATGTGTGTTCCAAACTTTAGTTCAGCATCAGTAATGCTGCTTACTTTCATGCCTCTACCGTCCCACTCGGCTAGGGTTTTCTTCTCTAGCTCCGGCCGACCTAGGGTTTTGGTAGATTTAACTTTGTTTAACATGGGAAGACTAGTGATTCGGTGAATCATCTTCTTAGTGATCTCTATGGGTTGCTCAAGCCAAATCTTGCCTTCGTGTACATGGCTGAGAATGTATCTAACCTATTTCTCCCAAAAGTTTTGAGGTAAATGTGTAATGTGAACTAATCCCTTGTCTTCCAGATGTTTGTGCTCTGGTTTTAGAACACCATTCGCACACAGTTCCTCACGCACAATATCTAGCTCTAGGTTTCCCATCTCTTGAATTGCACAATTGAAATGATTGCGAATATCATTAACGAGTAGTACCTTAGGAGGAATCTAAGATTAAGCTCCATTCGGGTCTAGGGTTGCTGCAATTGCGGGCACGAGTTTGAAATCTGGTGCTCTCCATTCCCCTTGGATTATCATTTCTGTTCCTTTCTTCGCTGAAGCACTAGATGATGCCATGGTAGCTCACAAAGAATTCTTTTCACAAAAGTATTTGAATCGCTTGATTGCTCTGGAAATTTTCTGCTCTCAAAATGCTAAAGTTTGCGGTGAAGAATAAGTTTGATTTCTTGCCTTTTGTTTACAAATTTGTCATTAATGCTTAGTAGAAATTAGGGTATGAATTCCGACAGACTGTCACCCACTATGAATTAATTGCTCGGTAAAGACTTCACAACTCGGTGAACTTGAGAATTCATATTGCTCCGACCTCGCTCGGTAATCATATTAGATAGCTCCCGACCTTGCTCGGTGAAAACTAATACCGACCTTCTTGTGATCTTATTGCATCTTGTATGCTGATTTAGATCTTTCTTTTAATTTAGTTCTGGAACTGCTTGAAATTTGTCTATGAGAATACAGTTCCAGTGCTTTCTTAGGAATTTAGTTTGAGTCGGTAGAGCCACCCATTCCATTACTTGGACTGGTTTGCTCAGTAGATTTAGGAATCCACTGTTGTCTCATTTGTTTCCTGATCTTAGTTGCTTCATTCTTCTTTCCATCTTCAACTTCACTAGCATTCATGCAATTTTTGGCTATATGACCGAGTTTAGTGCATTTGAAACATCTTATGGTAGTATCTCTTTTCCTTAGATGATGTTTTATGTAGTTCATGCCAATGTGTCCATATTCTCCACAGTAATGACATCTACACCAAGTGTTGTAATCCCATCCAAACATTGCTTTCATAATTTGTTTTGCTGGATTGAATGTTTTGGATCTGCACTCGGATGCCTTGTGACCTTGTTTGTTGCATTTGTGACAATTACCTTTGAATCTTGGTTTTTCCTTGCATTCATTTGCTTTGTGACCATGCTGATTGCATTTGTAGCATTTTCTATTGAATTCTGCTTTTTCATTGCTCCAACATTTATTTTAAGTATGTCCTATTTTTCCACAATGATTACAAGTAGGTTTCTGATTCCTTTGAGTACCTTGCTTAGAAGATTCACCTTCTCTTTTGTATCCAAGTCCTGCTTTTCCTTTTTGCCTATGAAGATTTTGATCATGCAGCTGATTTAAGTCTTCTTGGTTCTTCAACATTCTTTCATTGATTTGTTTTTCAGTGTTTAGGTCATCCACCAATCTTAGATTGATTTGCTTTTCAGATCTTAGTTCTTCTCTTGTGCTTTCTATTTCTGATCTTAGAGTCAAAATTTCCTCATTTGTATGGGAGATCTGATCAATTAGGTTTTCTAGCTGAAGGGTTTTATTTTGGACTTCATTGTTCCTTCCATCTAATTCATCTTTCAACTTGTTTCTTTGTTCTAAGATCTCACAAAATCTTGTTGAGTGTAGTTCTTGTTCTCTTTTTAATTTTCTCACTTCTTCCTGCAGAGACCCATTCTTTTCTAGGAGTTCTTTGATAGCATTGTTTGCTTCATCTGAGCTATTTGAGGGAAAAAGATCTTCAATCTTTTCTTCAATGTAATTATGATCATTCATCTGATTTGCAAGTTCCTTCCTTCTTAGGGATTGGGAAAGATGTTCTTTTGCTTCTTTAAGTTTAGCTATGGCCATTTCCAGATCTAGCTTTTCATTTTCAATCACCTTGTTCAGTTTGAATACCTCCATTGTCCTGGATCTTTGCTCAAGTTAGTTAAGCTTTATCTTGAGAACCAATACAGCTCTAATACCAATTGTTGGGAATATTCAAGAATTAACCAAGTTACTGAGAGGGGAGGGGTGAATCAGTAACTTCAAATTTTTTTCAATATCAGATGTATTAACATATAGTTCACTTTATCCTTTTGCATATAGAAAGCATGAAACATAAAAGAATTCTCAACAATGACACAGATTTGGTTACCCAGAAACCTTCCAAAAGAAAGTAAAACTGGGGTGGGGATGAAACCCACAAAGCTTTAATACTGCAGTATAAAGTTGGCCGGTTAAGGCTTACATTGATCACTTCTGATGATCTGCCCTGCTAGGAGCAATAAGGATTGCTAAATCCACCATGTTAAAGGATTTTTACAAACTTACAAAAGAAGTATGTACTCGGTAAAGAGATTTTACAAAAGACTGTTAAGTCTACCTGGTTAGAGGATTTTAGTACTGATTCACTAGTTAAAATGAAACAGTATATCTCTTACTTTGCAACTGGATTGCTGAATGAGATTCACTGATGTACTGATCACCTTCTGTGATGAATTTGTCTTTGCTGCTCCTTATGTATAGTAGCCCTTTGTAATTCACTAGTTTCTGCCTTTTTATCTCCCCTTTTTATTCCACATTCATACTACTTGGTATTTGTACAACATTGTTTATATACAAGTCTAAACAATTAATTACAATTACAAAGTCGGCTTAACAAATAAACATAAGTGCTACTAAGTCGGCCCAAGTATGGTTACACGGTTCCTGCAAACTAACTCGGTGACTTTTTGATACTCGGCATCCACTGCATTACTCAGCATCGTCATGCACTCGGTAGAAGTGAAGGCTCGGTTCATACTAACCACTCGGTAAGTTTCAAACTCAGTAAATACTTGTGACTCGATAGACATAATGTCACTCGGTTTACACTGTCCTGCTCGGTTTGGACTGTTCTGCTCGGTTTGCACTGTCCTGCTCGGTTTGCACTGTTCTGCTCAGTTTTCACTGTCCTACTTGGTTTGCACTATTCTGCTCAGTTTGCACTGTTCTACTCGGTTTGCACTATCCTACTCGGTTTGCACTGTTCTGCTCGGTTTGCACTCAGGATGCAAATAAGTGTTGTCACTAGTGGCAATCCTGCTTAATGCCAACACACATGTGTTTCAACATGTCTCGATGATTTTTTTTTGAAATACAGGACTATAGTATGGATCAACAGCCACATGATACACATGATGATGATGGTTCTCATGGGACTTCTTCCTGACAGATAAAAATTATTGTTGTTATAGAAATGCACATACAAGAAAAGTGTTAATGTGTATTTTTTGTTATGTTTTATTCTTCACTACTATTTTGGACTGCTTTTAAATAAAGTGCTAATAATATTGTTCTCACAAATGAGTACTAATCAGAAAAAGGGAAACAAACAAGTAGTCCATGAGGAGCCGCAGAATGAGTAGGATCCATTCATTGTTGATTTTGCATTAGACGTTGATCTTGTTGTTGCACTACAAAAGGTCCTTTGTGCACTATCAAGAGAGTTAAATCGATTGGAAGGGATTCAACCTCAGACTCCTCAAATAAAGATGAGAGAGGATGAGTTGATTCACCTAGTTTAGACTTATACAGTAAGTATTAATGTAGTTTTTAATTATAACAAAAGTTCAATAATGATTTTTATAGTATACTCTTTTATTTATGTCATTAAATAAAATACATATTTGTTATTTTTACAGAGGATGTAGAAACAATTAAAGGGCGATGCCCTAGATCCAAATACTTTAGGCGGCTCAAGTACATCGCATGTTCTATCCTCCACTTGGATTTTCCTCGAACAATATTTTTTTAATAGCTCTAACAATCTTGTCCATGGTTGTCCATATTTTTTTATGCTCTAACAATCTTATTTTTTAGCACCTACCATTGATCCTATGTTGAGTACACCACCTACTACAAGGTACAGAACCACAAAGGTACTGCGGCTTCCAATGTCAACAACACTTAGCATGGCCATAGATGCGATGAAAATGCCTAATGGTAAGTAGATTCCTCTTTTTCTCTCTCATTTATCATGTGTTTATTTCACTTGAACTATTCTTTCTTAGGGGGCATTTTGTAATATTGGATTTATTTTATGTAGAGGCAATGAGGAAATTCCTAGATGTACCCGTGTTAGATGTATGGGAACAATAGAGAATTATGATCAATTTCTCATGAGCATTGAAGATGGACTTCCCATGAGAGTAGCCCAGCTTCCAGGCACTTTAAAGATTGATCCTTTCTTTTACTATACAATCTTATACTCATAATGTAATGCACTAACCCCCTATGAAGTCCCTTGCAATAACTAATAATCCCATTATTATTTTGTAGAGAATAATCTATTTTATGAAAAACTTAATGATGAATGTTTGCACATTTTTGGGCTGACCATACACACATGGTATCATATTTTGATTTCATTACTAGATTATATTTCCTTTCATCCCTTTCCTCAAGTATATTAAAAGGTAGCTTCACTTCATTTATGAATCTAACAGTTTTTTTTCTTAAAAGGTGACAATTATAAGATAAAGAGTTAAAGGATAAACTCATTGACTCTATGAATTTTTTTTTTGGACCCAACGTCTTTCAAAGACTTAGGCTCCTTGAGAAAGTAGGCCAAGCTTTTAAGTATATTAGGGACAACTACAAGTCCCAAATAGAACACATCCTTATTATGAGTAGCCCCCCTATGCTCCTATTAATGAGTGGGAGAATCTTAAAAGGGATGTGTTGGATATTGCTAATGCATTGGGGAGATTGTTGGATAAATTTAATATGTTTAATCACTATGTTGAGTGATGTTGGAATTACTACTATTGTCATCCGTGTTTTGTCACTGATGTCAACATATGTTTCTGTGAAGAGAACAGGCTGGTTATTACAATGTATGGATACTGTATGGATGTTTCAAAATGTGTGAAGTTAGTTGTGGGTACAAGAAGTGTTGGAAAGTTGACTTTACTAAGAATATATGACTAGTTTTGTGTTGTCATTATGGAAATAAAGTCATATGAAGTTTTGATAGTTAGCACACTAACTTTGAAGATCATATTTTGGCTAAGTATGGAAGACCGTGCAAACAATGAAGCACCTGATGATCAGAGCATCAACGCACGTGTGTATGATCAAGTTTTGGTATGCTCCCTTGGATATAAAATTTTGAGTATCCTATTATGATAATTCTAAAAATGAATGATCATATATGATAGTGTCGAGAAGTTACAGCAAGTCTAAGTGACACTGGCAGTTAAGCGGCAAAACATAATAGAGTATGCAGCTGATAGAAAGTTTTTTGATTAGCTTGTATCATTCTATTTTGTAAAGGCTATGCACCTATTGTAATAGTGATGTAAACATGTTATTATCATTATATGTAAACACGCTTGAGCCAATTAATTTGGAAGTGTTGTATGAGTTAGGTTTTAGGCCGACACAGTATTTAGTTTTTGTTGCGCCCATTCAACATATATATATATATATATATATATATATATATATATATATATATATATATATATATATATATACATACATATATACATACATATATACATACATATATATATATATATATATATATATATATATATATATATATATATATATATATATATATATATATATATATATATATATATATATATATATATATATATATATATATATATATATATATATATATATATATATATATATATTTAAAGTAGAAGAATATAATGAAAGATATAAAGAGAGAAGAAGTATGCGAATTCAGTCAGTATGATATAAATCTTTAAAAGAAGTTAGAGAAACAATGCACAAAAGGAACTAATTAGACATCAGTTCACCCTTCCAGATATAGTGTGTATCTGATAACCAGGAGGTTGTAGCCTTCTTCTTTGGGCAATGAGCTCTGGTAGCGAGCCATCCACCCCTAACAAGATTTTTTTCTTCAAGACTCCTAACAGAGTCATTGTACTCAGTATTGTAATGACTACTCCTAACAGGGCAAAGGAACTCTAACAAGTTCATAAGACTAGTGCAATATTTCATGGGTACTAATTCCCACCAGGGTTTTCCTTTGGCCAAGGTTTCCCCATAAACATATCTTGTGTTATGTGTTATGGTTGATTGTCTTATTTTCTTTACTACTCATTTCATTATTTTAGTAATTGGGCTAAGTTTCAAGAAGCAAAAAAACATTAATTATAGAACACTGATTCACCCTCCTCTCAGTGTTCCCATTCTTAACAATTGGTATCATAGCTTTGGTCCTCTAAGAGAAGTTTAACCACTTGAGGAGATCATGGATACAGAGGAAATGAAACATCTGAAGAAAAATCTTGAAGTAGCTCTTGAAGATCCTGATAGATCTGAAAAAGAAAGTAAAGAACTGAAAATGAAGGTCAGTGGTTCACAAGTATCCATCAAGAAACTAAGAAAAGATTTGAAAGATTGTTCAACGAATGATTTGGAAAAAATGGTCAAAAAGATGAATGAAGAAAACACATCTTTGAAGGATTAGATTGAAGATTTGAATGAACAGTTAATTGATAGCAAGACATCCTATGAAGAACAGATCAAAGAAAACAAACAGTTGGATAAAGAACTCATGCAAGAAAACATGAAAATCTTGGAGTTAGAAAACATCAAGAAAAAGATGGAATCTAATTTTACAGAAGCAATGAATCACATCGACAAATTGCACACAAGTGCTGATCTATTAGACTCATAGATTTATGCACAAAGGATAAAAGGAGATTCTAGTGGTATTGGATTCAATGAAGCACAAATTCAAATCAATAGAACACAAGAAAGAATGAAATTACTAGAAGAATCTACAGAAGCTAAGATAATTGAAAATCATACTGAAACTAAAGAAAAACCACCTAAAGATGAACACAAGCTAGTAAATAGAACTTGTTATGCCTATAGCAAGCATGGACATATAGCAAGAGATTGTAAAGAGGTAATACCTTTCAATGGTTATTGTTATTCATGCAATAAGTTTGGTCATAGAGCTATTTACTGTAGATCAAATAAAAAAAGTAAGACACACCACAATCAGAGAAATCAACCACAACAAAGTTCTAGAATTTCTCAGAATATCACATGCCAGATATGCAATTACAATGGTCACACTGCTAGAAAATGCAGTATGGTAACTCACATTAATGCACCTAGGAATATAAGGCCTCCAATTATTTGTTACTCTTGTAACAAGGTTGGACACATCTTAAAGTTTTGCAGATCACAAGCACAAAGACAAGAAATACCTAACAAGTCTCAAGGATCGATATTGGATGAATCTGGAGAAGTCAAGTTTGTGAAAGCTACAGAAGATGTGAGCATGATTTGGATGGAAGTAAAGAAATATAATATTGCTAATAAAGTAGTGGATGCATCTGCAATGGATGCACCTTCTACTTCTGGATAAATGACCCTCATGGTCATAGGGGGACCTAGATAAGCCCTAGACCCCTATGCGGCTGGTATTCTCACCCTTAGAGTATGTGCCTTTGGTTTTAGTTGTTTGGTTGCTAGTTGATGCAGCATGCAAGATTGTACAACTTGATTGAAATCAAGAACTAAGATTGGAATTCATTGTTGTAACCCGTGTTATGACGGCAAGCATTAATTGTAGAAATTTGATTTATTAGTCACTAGAGATCTATTATCTTCATTTTTACATTCGAGATCAAGCCCTTGGAGAGAAAAAGAGATCAAAGCATCTAAGTATTGAAGGATTGAAGTGATTTCATCAGCAAAGAAGAGTTAAGTTGTTACGAAACCCTAGCTCGGACGTGTCATTTCAAAAATCCTTTGGAATCCTATTTGAGAATTAAAGCAAGTAAGTAATGGAAACTCTAGTAGTCTTTGATATCATAGATATATTTAAAAAGCATCCATTCAAGTCAGTGTTAAATGATTTTGAAGGAGAATTTTCCAAGACTCCGATAGGAGTCATTCATGTCAAAGATATTTGCACCTACATATACTGCAACAAAGAGTCTATAGGATTAGAAAGGATAAGGTCGCACATGGAATCAATGGTTAATCTAGACTTTACATTCAAGGACGAATTCTCTCACCTCACAGATAACCCTATCATAGAGTATGTGACTGCGTATGAACTCTATGAGTCAGAATGGATTAAGATCTTACTAAGAATGATTCATGATGATTTGTTTTGGATTGGTGAAGTCCTTGTCTATATTACAACTAATCTCATTCATGAGATGACCAAAATTTTTAAGACCGGCGCCATTCTTCCAACAGGAAAAGATGTTAGAAAATAGGTTGAATAGGCATGTAAGTCTAGGAGTGATAAGCACGACATGACTATTGAGACCATAGTGGAGAAAGACATTAAAATCATGGCTATGATCCTTGGATACAAGTTCCAACATGCAAATAGAGTGAACAGGGTATTCACAACTACAATTCTGGTAGCAATAAGGATAGTGAAAGAAAATGGAGAGTTTAACCTTTGTGACATCTTACGTGCACATTTGTTAGACAACATAAGAGCTATAAATCATGATAAGAGAAAAACATTCAGATTTGGTTCATTGATTATATACATGTACTTTCATATAGTTGGTAAGGTTTTTGATCTCTATCTTGACAAAAGCATACCTACCTTGCCTCAAATTTCATTTAAGGAAACAACAAAGAGCACTTTAAAGGATTATATGGATCTAGAAATTAAAACATTCAAAATCAAGATGCAAAGAAGGTACAAAATACCTGAGAAGATAGTGGATAAATACAATGACTCTATATGTTTCATGGTGGAAATAGATACTACATGCATGGAAGCAGTTGAGCCTAGAACAAAGTGGATTCATCCACTTGGTTATGAAGTTGATGAGCACATTTTGGAAGGTTATGCACAAGTCCTCCTGTCAATGCCTAAGGATACCAATGAACCTAGATGGGGCACATATGAAGAGAAGAGAAGACAAGTTGATTCTATCTTATATAGTGCTGCAACAAAGAGAAAAGAATCAAGGATTACCTCAGATATTCTAAAAATTCATGGTGTCACCCAAGAAGACATAAATAAAGCAAGGGAAGCCAAGATTGCTATGGAACTTGAGAGCACACCGCCATCAGAAGAAGTTCAAGAAGTAAATGATATGAAGGAAAAGAAGAGTAAGACTAATGTTAACACCTCAACACCCACAACTATAGTTGATTTGGAGTCCACTCCACCTCCTGAGCCAAGAAAGGTATCTAGAAGAAAGAGGCAAACCGACGCAAGCCACCCATCCTCAAGAACAACCAAAAGCAAAGGAAAGAACACTCAAGCACCTCATGAGGTAGGATTCAGACCAAATTTGGAAGTTTTGAGAACTAGAGTTGTTGATGAAGGCATGATAGATCAAATTGCAAAATTCTATGACAAATATCATGTGATTGATAAATCAAAAATTTATTTTATGATTATCAAGCATATGATTAAGTTCAAAAAGTTAGTTTTGGAACTTAAGATAGTCATTCCTGATCATGTATGGAATATATTGGATTCTCTAAAAAGACAAGCTATAGAGGAGGATATGAGAATTAGAGAAAAGAATTTGGATGACAACCTCCTTGTTTGTTCACTAGAAGAGAAAATATTGTTGTTAGATTTGGTAAAGCCTCATCTAAGAATAAAAATCAGAACTCTACATATAATGAACAATGATTATGAGTTGATTGCGAAGGAAACAAACAAAGCATTTGAGAAAGTGTTTTTGGATAGACACATGCACCCACCTTCTGCACCTACACCACAAGGCACTTCAGTTCCCTTTGAGAAAGTAAAAGAATCAGAGATTCCAAATGCACCTATGATAGGTCCACATGATTTTGTGCCCAAGGTTACAATACCTACTGAATCAGTGAAAACAAAAGATGAAACAATTGTGATTGATGATGTTGAAATATCCATGGCAACAACATATAATGATCTAGATAAGTTTGAAGAAGCATTTATGAGTACAGAAGAAGTTGAGATCCTATGTGGTGAAGAAATACCTATACAATAAGAAGAAGTCCTAATTGAAGATATAACACGACAAGAAAATGAGAAGGAAGATGAACTTAAAGAAGAGCCTTTTGCTGAGATGCCAGTAAAGATAAAGAGTGAAAGTATGGATATAAGTCAAAGCACAGACTTATTTCTTACTCCTAAACCCTCAATATCATTGTTGTCAAGTTTGACTCCTAATACAACAAGTTTAGATTCATGGGGAGAAGAGGATCCAATAAAGATAAGTGTGATGGCTATGGAGAAAGCCCAAGAAAAAAAAAGTAATGAGGAATCCTCTATTTGTGGAATCAGTTAGCATACTGAATAATTTATTGCCCGAGGATAAGAAATTGATTAGTGTTCATTCAGTGGATGATGTTAGCAGCATTTTGTTGAAATTCAAAGAAAACTTTTCAAGTTTAGAAGACTTAGCAACAAAAATTGCAAAAGAGAAATACAACAAGAAAAGGCTAAATGATTTGATAGACAATTTCTCACTTGATCTAAACTCTCTTAAGATTAGTTAAGAAATGCTGAAAGAGTTAGCAGAAAAAGGAAGAAAGATGATAGCTGACTGCATGAACAAAGGTAAACTCACTTCAGACCACTCTAAGAAGATTCAAGAAGCAGAGTCTATGATAGAAAAAATAAGAAAATCAATTGAAGATCCCTCTCAAGACATAAACATGTGCAATAATGTTTATCATGGATAGATAGATAAAATAGAGAAGGCAAATAAATAGATTGCAAAGATAAGGTCTAGACAAGCATTGCTAAGAAATGCACTAGCACCTTCACTAGATGTACTGAATCAGAACATCAAGCATATAGATGCTACAATAGTAACATATGATCAAGGCCCCTGCATGGATTTAGAAAATATGGAGAAGCTCACATATGCATCATGGGCCCATCTTTAGACAATTGACGCACTTAAGGTATTTTGGCAGCAAGAAATCAAAAACCTTTAGATTGCATATCCTGATGTATATTCTGTGTAAGTACTTAAAGATTTCCTTTTTTGAGAACCTTTTTCATTAATGTCAAAGGGGGAGTAGTATATATGGTATAAAGGAGATAGAATAGTATATGATGCTGCACATATGTAGGGAAGTGTAAGATAATAGATTTTTTGTGTAAAGTTAAGTTTTAGCAACTTTGCCATATTCCTTTGTTGCCATTAATGACAAAGGGGGATATTGTTGGCAAGTTGACTTTACTAAGAATATATGACTAGTTTTGTGTTGTCATTATGGAAATAAATTCATATAAAGTTTTTATAGTCAACACACTAACTTTGAAGATCATATTTTGGCTAAGTATGGAAGATATACAAACAGTGAAGCACCTGATGATCAGAGCATCAACGCACATGTGTATGATCGAGTTTTGGTATACGACCTTGGATATAAGCTTTTGAGTATGATATTATGCTAATTATAAGAACACATGATTAGATATGATATTATCGAGAAGTTACAACAAGTTTAAGTGACACTGGCAATTAAGTGACATAACAGAACAGAGTATGCAGCCGACAGAAAGATTTTTGATTAGTGTGTATCATTCTATTTTGTAAAGGCTATGTGCCTATTGTAATAGTGATATAAATATGTTATTATCATTGTATGTAAACATGCTTGAGCCAATTAATTTGGAAGTGTCAAGTATGTGTTAGGTTTTAGGCTGACACAATATTTAGTTTTGGTTGTGCCCATTCAACATGTATATATATGACATGTGCTTTTGTATTTAAAGTAGAAGAAGAGTATGGAAGATATGAAGAGAGAAGAAGTATGTGAGTTTAGTCAATATGATATAAAGCTCTAAAAGAAGTTAGAGAAACAATGCACAAAAGGAACTGATCAGACAACAGTGTCAAAACAACAGTTCACCCTTCCAAATATAGTGTGTATCTGATAACCAGGAGATTGTAGCCTTCTTCTTTGGGCAGTGAGCTATGATAGTGAACCATCCACCCCTAATAGGGTTTTGTTCTTTAAGACTCCTAATAGAGTCATTGTACTCAATATTGTAATGACTACTCCTAACAGGGCAAAGGAACTCTAACAAGTTCATAAGACTAGTGCAATTATTCGTGGGTGCTAATTCCCACTAGGGTTTTCCTCTGGCCAAGGTTTCCCCGTAAATATATCTTGTGTTATGTGTTATGGTTGATTGTTTTATTTTCTTTACTATTTATTTAAGTATTTAAGTAATTGGGCTAAGTTTCAAGAAGCAAAAAAATATTAATTGTAGAACAATGATTTACCCCCCCCTCTTAGTATTCCCATTCTTAAAAAGGTGTTGTGATCTTATATCTAAGATCACATGATGTAATATTGCATATTGGCTGAGTTACATAAGATTTGGTGAAGATTGGTTACATGACAATGATAGTGGAAGTTGACAGAGTAAGTCTCTGTGTTTTGGGTATCTTATAGGTGATGAGGATTTAGTGTATGCCATCTTAAGGGATGACAGATAGGGTATTGAAAAATGTTCGTTGATCTTAGCAAGGTATGGAAAGAAGGATGATGTCAGCTGTGGCGTGTGTTCTGGAGATGACCTATTTGGAAGCCGACTTCAAAGTTGTAGCGTGTATCATGAATTATGGATGTTAGTCCTTAATTATTGAATTATAATTGTTGTATACTTGTTTTAGATACTATGTGTATCTTAGCAAAGAGTTATGTAATTATTTGTATATTAGGAAAGCCCAATTAGCTGACCTAATCATTTATTTTTTAATAGGGTATATATGTAAGATCTTTTCTTTTGATAAGATATGGCAGAATGGATGTGATGTAAATGAGGATTGTGGAAGCTATGAGCTTGTGTCTGCTGGATGTAGATCAGAGGATAAATTATATAATTCATTGGAATTGATCAAGAAAAGATAATTGCTATCAGACAGCTCAAAGATTGTGTATTTATTTATATACACTTGTGTTGCAAACAGTGAGTTTGGAGGTGGACATAACCTTCTTTGGGAAGTGAGCCTATCTTATTTTCTTGACTCCTAATAGGGTTTGTCCTCTAACAAGGACTATGTAATGTAATGTTTTAATCATCTCCTGATAGGGCTAGATCTTCTAACAAGGATACTATACTCTCAGTACATCATTAGTGGGTGTTAATTCCCACCGTGGTTTTACCTTTAACAGGGTTTCCTCGACAACAAATATTGTGTTATAGTGTTGGCATTCATTATGTTCATTTGATTTGGTATTGCTGCTATTCAAAGTTTAAAGTTTAATAATCTGTCAAACAACTGATTCACCCCCCCTCTTAGTTGTATTGGTGAATTTTTATTCCTAACATAGTGCACTTGAGAGAAGCGCAAGACATGGTGGAGAAATACTATGACCTAATGAAAGAAGGTACATGATAATCTTAATAATGAAATTATGTACTATTTACTCTTTTTACTTATGTGATCTAACATATTTCAAACATCACATAGGTTTCCTGAAACATCAAAGGCAACAAAAGAAATAAAGCAAAAGCACGGGCAACACAAGCTCGGCTTAGGTGGATATTCAAAACTTGTTGTACGAATTGTAAGTATTAGTAAATGAAAAACCGTATGCAAATATTTATAAATTGCAATCAATTTAGTTTTGATGAAATTCACTACAATAAAAATTCTTGATATCAAGAAAAAATGTAGGCCTTGGAGCTCAAAAAAAAGATTTCAGAAGAGGACAAGAAAATAGGCTACAAACAAGGCTATACAATCGTGGTTGAGTGATTCCGAGCAATGAGTGTGCAAGGTTCTTCTGGTGGATCTATCGATCAGGTAAATAAGCCAATTGATTTTATTTCAAGTTGAATACTTTACCAATTACTGTATTTGATGTTAAGTTCCAACATAAAGTGAATATATTTGTTTTAAGTAGGGAAACAATGATTATATATTTGTTTAAAACTTTAAAGTGAATATATTTATATGTATTAAATTGAATGATTAACATTTCTCAGTATTTGTGTTGTATTAATATGTATATATTGTTGATAAATGCACTAATTATTTACATTGGAGTGCATCCTGCCGATACTGATACACCATCTGAGCATGATGAAGGCGTCGATTCGAATGTGCATTGTAGTACTCAAGGTATACATTTTCTATTCGAATTTTGATTATTGAATTATTAATACAAGTAAACATTTTAAATTGAATTTGGTGTAGTAATAAAAATTTAATTATAATGTGTTGGGATTAATAAAACATTTTATATTGTAGTTGAAGGGGATGTAGAGGTTGTTCTTGATGAGTGTGTTGAGGTTCAAGCCACCGAGCAAGATGATGTGTTTGGACAAGGTAAAGAGTGCCACATTTATGCTCTTTAAAGTACCGAATGCTTGTAACAATTATGATAATATGTTTTTAAATTAACCCCAATTATGATAATATGTTTTTAATTTAACCTTTTTATTTGTTATTGTAGAGGACCTTCCTTTGCAAAGGATAGTGAGATCATGTGCATGGGTGAGAAGAAAGGACGTTGACGAGATGGATGTGCCTCCGCAACAATTTAGGGAAGCAGAAAAAAAGAAAAAGTCAAAAAAGAAATGATTCTCATTTATGCAACTTATTTGATAATGACTGATGTTTATGTCTCAATGTTTTAATCTTATGTGTTAATGAATGTTATGATGTGTTAATGAATGCTAATGAATCTTATGAATGCTAATGAATGTGTGTTAAAGAATGCTAATTAATCTTATGTGTAAATGAATGTTGTGATAATTCACGAATGTTACATTTTATTAATATACAAATGAATGAATAAATTTTAGATGTTAATAGGGAATTTAGAGTGATGTTAGGGGGGTGGGGCCAAATGAGCTTCTAGCTTCACGTGGTTGGCCCTGATTAGTAGAGAATATTAAACTATTCTCAAAACCAAGTGAATAGGACATTAGGTGGAGCTGAAAAATGAAACAAGTTTGCATTTTTGATAGAGGTCTTTAATTAGGTATTTTAAGTTATAGACCATCGGGAACATTGTAATTTTGACTCTTATAGGTGAGGGTAATGTCCTCAGCATGCAAGAAAATCAAGACTTTTTATTTGCTAGCTTGTTGAGGACATTCTCTCGCCCACAACTGCCAGAGTTCTAATGTTCACGATGGTCTATAAATTAAAAAACTTATAGACCTATAAAAAAATGTAAATCTAGTGCATTTTTTCAACTCCAGCTACTGTCCATGCATATTCAATGCAGATGCACATGCATTCTCGATTCAGAGTGGCAATACACCAAGAAGTACCAAATGATGAATGCTCAATTAATGACAAAGCATCAAACCGTCCATTTCTAGAACTTGATTTTCTATAGTCTTAATGATTTTTCTTATTTCTTGTCTTTTGTCCCTTTTTGATTTCCTATGTATGTGCTTGGTGACAAGATTTTGAACATTGTTGACAAAGCATGTTCCTTTTTTTGATTATTTGATTGATCCTCTCACTTTTCCTTACTTTTTAAATTCCATTGTCCCAATCAAGTTTTGCAGTATTTTTTATTAGGTTTCATGTTTTTGATTGTGGGGTTTCACATTGTTTGTTATTCTTGATAAATTAGTCCTTGAATTTGACTTTTCCCATGTCTGAATTTGTGCCAATTGTGGAGTTCACCTTCTTTTGATGGTATATTTCATTCACTATATGTGGAATGCTATTTTGTTCAATGTTTTATTTTAGCTTGATATTTCATTCATTTTTCATATACACAAATAAATGGACAGTTCTAAGACAGGTTTCTATGGCTATGATAAATGTCCCTTTGTGTTGACAAAATTAGAGTTGACAAAATGGTTGTTCAATGATTGTATCTGCCATTAGAGAAACTTCATATGCATAGGTGATGAACATGCATATTTTCCTAAGTAGTACTGGGAGCTGACCCAACAACACATGTACTATTGTGAAAATCATCACAAGTCCATTTGCTGCTAGGTCTAGTTCCCATAATTTTTTGGTGAAATCTCCATATTTTTCACCTGTTCATTTACCAAATGATGAATGCTCAATTATTGTAATGGAAACACATCATAACTGTCCATTTCTAGAACTTAATTTTCTATAGTCTTAATGATTTTTCTATAGTCCTAATGATTTTTCTTATTTATTATCTTTTGTCCCTTTTTTATTTCCTATGTCTCTGCTTGGTGATAGGATTTTGAACATTGTTGACAAAGTGTGTTTCTTTTTTTGATTATTTGATTGATCCTCTCACCTTTCCCTACTTTGTAAATTCCATTGTCCCAATCAAGTTTTGCAGTGTTTTTTTATTAGGTTTCATGTTTTTGATTGTGGCATTCCGCATTGTTTGTTGCTCTTGATAAATTAGGCCTTGAATCTAAATTTTTGTTCACTATTTTATTTTAGCTTGATATTTCATTCATTTTTCATATACACAGAGACTACACATGCTGATAAAAAAATGAGCTATTTGATTTAGGTTTACTGTTCATGATTGTAAATGGTCAATATTTCTAATGGTACTCCTTAGTGTATTCCATTTAAAAATAATCATGTTTCAATGGCTATGATAAATGTCCCTTTGTGTTGAGAAAATTAGAGTTGAGAAAATGGTTGTTAATTCAGTGTTTGTATCTATAGGTTGGAAACAAATCATCCTTCTTCCACCAACATTCTAGTCAATGTACAAGTAATGAGTCATTCCATTCAAGAAAGATCATGTTTGACAATATCAACCCAAAAAAAAATGAGTATGCAGAATTCAGTGTATGCAAAATTAGTTTTGCAAAATTGGCCATGTTGAACTGATGATTATGAAGAAGATTTGAAATGTTGCACCAATCTTAATTGGATCAATCATCATTTTCAAATCTTCTTCATCAATCACCATCAACCATTTTACAAGAGAAACACCTTTCTCTATATGAATCTTGGTTTACATTTCCCTATAATCTAATTGGTAATTTGAAGCCATCAATGGAAACTTACAATCCTAAAAAATTAGTATACCATTGATGGCTTCATAATTATTAAGTGAAAGGGGGTTTTCTAATCCGGAACCCCGTTTGGTGATGATCCTACGTAGTTCCACATAGACATGGCATGTTCCTTACAAGAATTTTAATCTCACAAAAACTGAGAAACATAAATGTAGGCATCATGGTCACAATTCTTTGGAGATACAACATAATTGAGTGGTATACCCAAACGATGCAACACAAACAATACTGCTCTATTTCTAAGTTGAAGCTGTAGAATCCAAAAACCATAGATAACAATGGCTTTTGGACCCTATCTTGATTGGTTTTTGGACCCTACAGTGTCAACTTAGAATTTGAGTAGTGGTTGTGTTGCATCGTTTGGGTATACACTCAATTATGTTGTATCTCCAAATAATTGTGACCATGCGTGATGCGTATATTTATGTTTCTCAGTTGTTATGTCCCAAGACCTCTTATGACCCCTTATGACCCTCTACGATCTCTAAGAATACATCTTAGAGGTCTTAAAGTGTCGTAAGGGGCCATAAGATGCTCCTAGGAGGGTCCAGATGAGCTTCCACCTTCACGTGGTTGGCCTTGTTAAGTTGAGAATGTTAAACTATTCTCAAAACAAAGATAAGATCAATATTTTAAGGTCTCAATTCATGCACGATATATATATATATATATATATATATATATATATATATATATATATATATATATATATATATATTAAAAATACACAATACTGTCACAATTACAATGGTCCTCAGAGAAGGATCGATAGTAGAGCACTAGACATGATGATTATCTATTGGAACTCTCCGACAGACAACCGTCACTTGTACAACATTTCTATCACATTACCATCGTAATTGTGACACCAATAATAAGTCCCGATGACATTTTGATGACGACAATCAAATTATGACTGACAATAAAGCACTTGAGACGACAACTATTTGTCATAACTATCCGATGGGAAACCGTTGGTTATACAAAATTTTCGTCGCACAGATGTCATAATTGTGATAATAATAATAAGTCCTGATGACATTTTGACCATCTCTGACCATGTTGGCAGACCCTTTTACCTTGCATATTGCGATAGTGCATACCGTCACAATTACGATAGTCATCCTAGCTGTTAGTGCTATTGACACCAAAACTACAACGGTGGTTAGTGTCACTTGGTCGATGGTTTGGTGTCAGAATTGCGATGGATAGCTGTCAGAAAAAGGAGTCAATTGTACTAGTAACAACAACAACAACAACAACAACAACACTAATTCACTAACAACAACAACAACAAATACAAAAAAAATAACAACAACAACAATAATTCACTAAAATACACAAAATTAAGAATAAACAAATGCCATGTGTTCAAAACATAAGTCCAAAGGCATGAAATTATATTTCAAACAAGATAAAGTACAAAAATTGATAATAATATTAACATAAGGAAATATTTACCTCACATGGGACAAGACATGTAATACATAATGATCAACAATAAAGAGGGTACAACATATGTCAACCATATCATTTGCAACAAATGATGGATCAGCTGGGAGGGAAGATGAGTAGTTCAAACTCTGAGTCCTCTGATGGAGAAAATGTAGATGATGAGGATGATCCTGGAGGATAAAAAAGGATTGGGTTGGTGCTGGAGGTTTATGGGTTTTCCTTTATTTCTTTGTTTGGCTTGGGCCTGTGTGTGTTTTGATAGGAATTCTTTGGGAGGAGTAAGAGTGGTTGTGGGTATTTCTCTTTCCCTTGGCTGTTCTTTGCTTTCCTTTTTTTACGGTGGAGGTCCTTTTTCTTGTGCTCAACCTTGGTGGAATGGGGGCCCGTCTTCTCTCGGGTGTTTTTATTTTTGGAATCAATGTCATGCACATACTTTTCCTCTTCTCCCTTGCTTTTCTTCACCTCCTTGTGTTGAGTCTTGGCTTCATGGCCTTTGGTGCTTTTCAGCTCAAGGGTGCATGGAAATTGTGTTTAGTGTCATCTACGATTTTACTCCTTGGAAGGCTGGGAATTTCTTGGATGTTTCTAGATGGAGCCTCTAATTCATGTGTTGCTGGATGCTCTTTGGTCAATGGTTGGAGTTGGTTTGTGGACATGTGCCCTAGGTTTTTTTGGGCTTGAAGCTTGAAGGCTGAGTTCTTCTTTGGAGCCCTTCATGGATCTGTTTGAGTTGAGTGCTCCAGTTGTCTGGAGTATTGCCGATGATGTTGACATTTTTATGGGATTTACCTCCTTTTGGGGTCTAGCCATTGTGTTTTATGGGCAGACCATTGAAACACACTATTGGGACCACTACCTAGTTTCTGTTGCTAGAGTCTATGCCCTTGCTATTGGAAAGTCTTAGGCTGGATAGAGCATATATGGATATTATGTTTTGAATGACATTGATCTTAGTGTCTCTACTACCTATAGTTTTCCTACAAAGTTTGATAGAGTTGGTATTTTTTTGACTTTGGTTCTCCTCTCAAAGGATAAAGTTGTTTATGTGGAGATGAGAAGTATTTTATATGGTGTTAGCTTCAGATCCCTCACCTATTGGTTCCTCCTCTCATGATATCTAGGTACTATTTTTTAGAGGAGAAGAAGTTTCTTGGTTTCTTGGGAGATCAATGATGATTATTTGCCTCTTTGGGGTGCTAAGGGATTCAATTTCCTATTGCTAAAGCCATTGGAATTCAAGAGGATTGGTTTTTTTAGTTGGGGGATTAGATGTTCAAGTGATCATTTTGTCTTCTTTCTTCTTCTGGATAAGTGGGTTTTTTCTATTTTCCTTTCCCCTGTATCCCTTTTTGAGGTTTTCTCCATGGGAGGTTTCTCTTGGTGGTTTGTTGGATTCCTATTTGGAGAGGACCATCTATTTTTTGATACTAAGTTTTTTAAGGATGGGGGATTTGATGATCTCAATCTCTCTAATTTCCCTCTTCTCTTCAGGTTTTTACTCTCGCTGGGTGAGATTTCTTATGGCTTCCTTCCTCCTGGGGGTTTTCGTTCTTGGTGTGAGTGGTTTATCTCTTTGAGAATAATTGATTGCAAAATATTTATTTTGAGAATAATTTTTTTAAATAGATGCACTTCAATTTGAATTAAATCTTTCTTTCTTCACCTTAATTTTTTTATTTGTAATTATATATATATATATATATATATCTTATATATATGCATATATAAATGCATAATATACATATGCATATATGTACATGCTAAAAGAAGGATATATTTCTCTATTTTGAATCTTATCAAAATCTAAAATGAAATATATTCTTCTTGGAATGATATTGAAATTTAAAAATGTAGATATATTTTCATACATATAGCTTCATTGTATATGCATGTAAACATATCCACGTATGAATTGATTTTAATCTTGTTATAAATACGTATAAATATAAAAAATGTAATTGTATTCCTTGTGCTTGGCTTGGTTTATATATGGTTGTGAGATAAAATCTCAAAATAATATTGATATTATTAAGAAGTTAATAAATAGATAGATGCTTTTGTAAAATAATCAACGATGTAGCATATGTTTAACTATATCACTTTCACCTTATTTCTCGTTCTTTCTTCTCCATTCTTTGGAGAGCTCTGTTAAGGAAGCCATTGACACTAAAAACCAAGGCAAGAAGCCAACTATCCTTCACCAAGGTCTTATTATTAGGATTTACCATTTTTACCTTTGCCTTTGTCCCCCTAGACCTATTATTGCTAGGAGGCCCCTATCTCTTCTACCATCTTTCTTGTAACTTTGGAGATACTCCCATCCCTAGCAAGAAAAAATACCTTAAGAAACCTTCCCTAAAAGCTTATCATGGTTCTCCTAATACCCCCAACACTATGGCTAAAGATAAGTCAAAGGAGAAGAAAATAAATGACCCTCCTCTCAAATTTAAGGATAAGGTCCTAAAAAGGCTAAATTTAGCATACAAGATATTGACTCCGATATAGAAGTTGTTGAGGAAACCAAAAACCCCCTGCCGTTCTACGAGGCCAAATACTAAGCTTGTAAAAAAATGATAATTTGAAAGAGGAATCCGAATCTGAAGAGGGTGGGGAGAGTGAAAACAATGAAAAAGAGAAAAAAACTACTGAGAGGGAGGTCTTCTTTGTGATGGCTAGAAGCTCCTCCCATGTTTCTTAAAGCCTACAAGAATCTACCTTTCCTATCTTGATAAACTTGTGGAGGATGGTAGAATTACTGTGACTAGGACATAAAACAATCTACAAGTAGGTTCCCCCAAGGTTTTCACTCATGTCGAGACCCACTTGACATGTGATGGAATTAATTTTCCACTCCCTTCATAAACTTCCTATTCTAAAAAGGAATTAGAAGAAGGTGGAGACCCTGATTCATGGTTTATTCTAAATATTACATACTACTGATTTTCCATTAACATAAATGTATGCATGATTTGTAGTTTTATGAATTCACTATTCTCTGATTTCAATAGTATGAAACTATAGATATAGAACGTTCGCTTTGAGTTTTGTTTGTATATCTTAGTCAGTGATTTGCTTGGTATTATTTGATTAGTTTGATAACAACCAAACTTGTCAAAGTATCATTCAAACACCAAGCCTACATGCCATTACTATCAACTATAGTCAACTCTAGCACATAGTTGATATTTTTAAAATATTATGCGCTCATCATTTTAATGGAAATGATACTAGGAATTTTTTATTCGATTCTTTTAATCACCCCCGTCATGGAACGAGTGTCAGTCAATGGAAAGGTAACCATCGATGTTTAATATATTCACAAAATTGAAAATCTTTTATATTTAACATTGATTAATATTTAGCAATAGTATTCAGTTATATATTGACTAATTACATTGACAAATATTTTTTTATTATAATATTGGTTAATACCATTGACTAAAATACTTAGATAAGGAATTAAATATATATTTATATTTAAAGCAATGTATATTTTGAACAAATTATATATCAGAATTATATTTATATTGTAAAATATTTAGATAAGGAATTAAATTTATATTTATATTTGAAGCAATGTGTATTTTGAATAAATTATATATTAAAAAAATATGTATATTGTACATATCTCAATTACGAATCACAACACTTCATCAAAGGAGTAGTGTTTATTTGATTTGATTTATCATGTTATTTACTTTTTTTTATGGTCTTATTGGTAGGATTAGGATAGTTTACATGATTTTATAGCTTCCATGGTTGGTTTTGATGATTTTTTTACTAATTCTATTTTCCTAGTCTACACCATGTTAAAGTGTTAAGTATATTGCAATTAAAGATTATTACATTGTACAAGAAATCAATAAATTGAAAATGGTATTCAACAATTTTAGTTGGGATTATATTACATTATTTTTAAATGTATTTATAAAGCCTTATTTTCCAGAATATAACTAATCGATGGGAATAACTTTCCAACTAACCTAACATTTATTTTATCTAATAATCTAAAACTAACCATTAATGTAAAAAGTTCAACAAATAGTATCATCAAAAAACTGTTGATGTGAGAAAGGGGACAACAAAGATACATCTTTAGCTTCTTTAAGAAGTCTTCTATCCATATGCATGTGAATGTTTCTTCCAAGCACCTTTTCCACTATGATAAATAGGTATGGAGAAAGAGAATCCCCCTATCTAAGCCCCCTACCACAAGAGAAATATATTTTTGTAGGGATCCATGCACCATTACTGAACAAGAAGGAGAAGTAACACATTCAATAATAATTTTGAGGAATTTTCCTTTGAAACCATACTTTTTGAGAACTTCAATTAGAAACTTCCAATAAATCTATCATAAGAATGTCATGCCCAAAAATTAACCAAGTTGACAATAGTTACGTCAGCCACAATCTAGGATCAAGTTTTATAGAGCGTTAAGCTAAGGAGTAACAATATGACAATGTGGGTCTAGCGGATTAAAGTTCATAACTATTGTTGTAAGAGTTAGAGTTCGGATAGCAGAATCCTAGAGTATACAGTTTCCATAAGATCTTTTATTCATGATGTATTCAAGGTACCTAGGGTATTAAACATCTATCCAATTTTTGTGCCAATCAACCAGTAACCTAATATGTGCATGCATACCTAGGTTATAACTTCTGAATAAGATTGATCCAACTAATAGATAATTTATCCTACAATAATGGTTCATGGGACAATTGTATTACGATAGAATTTCAATAATAATCCGACAGTAAACCTAAAGATGTTAACTAGGATCCAATTACTATCTAGACATAGGGAATATAATACCATCTTCTAATAACTTTTAATCGCCTACTTATACATTAAACTATCTAGGGCTCAACAGTTCGATAGTTCATAACCCTATTAACCAATGGCATGTTAACAATTTAACTTAAACCAGATGATGTACTATTAATACTCTTGGATTAATCCTTTTGGAAAATGAATAAAATAAACTATAAAAATACATTGATTTATTAAAGAATAAGTCTAACACATTAGACTTTTGACTAATTAATATTGATGATCCTTTTAATCTAATTAACCATTAATTAAAATAACTATCAATTTAGCAAGATGTTTTATTACTAATTGAGTTTGAACACATAATCCATAAATCTATTAATTAAATAAATTAATTTATTACTACTTAAGTTTGAACAATAATCCTACTAGTTAATAACCAATCTCATTAATCACCAAAATAAATTTAATATCTATCAACCATAATTAACATCTAAAAGAAAATGTCTAATCCCAAATAAACTTAATAACAATTAAGTAATAATACAACTAATAATTAATAATATGAGCAGATTTATTAACAATAATAATTAAAATAATTATTTAGAAGAAAACAAAAGCTCACATCCTATTAGTCTACAAATCTACCTATTAATCCTAATAACTAATCTAAGCTAACCTATCAGCCTAACCTATAACACCTACCACCTATCATGTCACCCCTATTCCAAGGCCACTTGCCAAGTGCGAGATGACATGACCCCATCCAAAATATTAACAATAGTCTCAAAAAAAAAAAACATTTAGGGAAAAGCTATATGCTAAAGCCTTACGTGGGTTTCTAGAAGGGAGCCCTGAAGAAAAGGGTATGCATAAAATAAGGTGAAGTGGGGCCCACTTCACACATTAACCAAAGACCCAAGTACATAAGAAACTATGCATGGAGTGGGGGAAAAATCAACTTGCTAATGATTGAGAAAGGGAGGATGTTAGTAGGAAAGGGTATGCACGGGAAGGAGAGACATGACTAAGGGAACATATTTAATGACAAAATTTGCATAGGAGAAAGGAAGGAGAGGTGGCATGGGTTTTTGGAAGAAGTATTAAACCTTCTCGAATGCAACACCTTCCTTTTGCATACTCTGTTCCTAGTTAAGTGTGCAAGACAAGGGATGACATGAAAAGTGGCCCTTCACCAAGATTTGTTTTAAATGCAATGTTTGTTTGTCATAAATGTTTGAAACACCAGCCCTTGAATCCAATGCATGGGAGAAGTATAAAAGCTAAGAAATATTATAATGGGGTAGCCCACTTGCAAAGGACTTATAATAAAGTTCATATAATAATTAGAGTTAGCTCCTAATAGGGATTAAGTAGAGAACTAGGTTAGTAATTATATTTAGGGGAGGTTTATTGGGGAGGGAATATTCTCTGTGGTAAGAGAATTATTTCTCTTCCCATACAAAATCCAAAAAGCATTTTTTCTCTAAAAATATGGGAAGTGCTATTGCTAATATTTGATTTTTTTACATCTTTCCTATTGATCTCTTGATTTTATTATAGGAGTAGATACTTACATGCATTTGAATTATTTAATTAGTGCAATATCCCAAGTGATCTATGAATTGAATGTTAGTATTAGTTGATTACTACAAGAGTAGTCTACATGCTTAATCATTCATTGTTATCATGCTTCATTTGGAGGGATTAGAGTTTGCAACATTGTTTTCAAGCTAAGGTGTTGATCTCTTTGATATTTGAGTTTATTCAAGAAGAGATTGAATGTATGAACTGAAAATTTCAATCAAATACATTTTAAAGATTACTAACTTTTCATTCAATAAAACTTTACTTTCCATAAAACTAATACATTGTTTTTTTTTGTCAACTTGGATATCATTTTACAAATGAAAGATTCACATCACCATTCCAATGAATAGAATACAATATGCATGAAAGTAAAGATTCCTCATTTACATTTTGGTAATCTTTCAAAATACAACTACACATCCTCAAGATAAAATATCTACTCAATCTATGGATATCATACAACATTGCTTCCTTTAATGGAAACTAATACATAATGAATAAGAGCTCTTCACATCTAACTTGACAAAGCTTTCAATATGAACATTACAACACTCCACAAGAAATAAATCTCAATACAAAAGGAGTAACCATGCAACATTTAAGTTGCTCTCACACAACTACACCAAAAATAGAGGTTTCTCCAAAGCTTCTTGACTTCAAACTTGCAAATACATGAGGAGAACCATGGGAAGCTCACCTCCTATCCAAGGTCTCAAGGAGACCACCCCCGAGCTTGGAGAACCAAGGCTACATGGGTATGCTCAACAAAAATGCTCACAATAATACACATATGCATAAACAACAATTAACTCCCTCCCAAGGCTTCACAAATGAGTTTTCTAAGCTCATTGAAATAGGGTGAAGGTGGGATTTTCCACAGGGGAGAATGCAATTGCATTCAAATTTCCTCAACATGAGTATTTCATTGCCTCTTCAAGGCTACATTATCAAACCTCCATACACATACTTTATTTATCAACATCCTCAAGATGCAAGAATACAAATGGCTTCATGGAGCCCATACACCATGAATTTATCCCTATTCTCCAAGAGAAGAGACTCTCACCACAATGGAGAGCCCAACTAACCCCTTCACCCAAGGCCACTTCTTCCCTTCCCAAAGGGTGAGTAATGCCTCACTCCCATGAACACAAACTCCCTCATTCAAGCAAGAATAAAACCATAAGCATGAATTCAAAACCCCAAATCCCATCCCATACAAAAAAATAACACAAATACATTTCACATATGCAAGAGATTAAAATAACATACAAATCCACTTGCAACAAAACAAAGCACTTTCATGGAAATGGAGACCAACCTTCACAATGTGTTATGGAAAATAATTTTTGAGAAGAGCCCAATCCCTTATCCTTTTCCTCTTACACACCTAATTGTCTCTAAAATTAGAGAGTGGGTGAACACCCACTAACTCTCCCAAGGGCCTCTAAAAAGACCTCCAACTTCTACCCACCCACCAACATTAATTTCAGACTTGACCCTAAAGTCCTTTGACTTTTCCTTCTCTCCTATCATAAATGCTAGATTGGAAAGAAGTGTGGGGTTGGGTAAAGGTCAAGACTCAATCTAATTTTCGTAGCATAAGGAAAATGGGTTATAAAATGGGCCACCTTGTGTGTGTGAATTTTGTACCTAGTTGTAGACACAATACCTCAGTAAAATATTAGAGGTTAGCAAAAATTAAAATCTGTAATGAAATGAAAATTAAACTAACCAGGTGATTTAATGCCTTCTAGTAGGTGCAAGTATGATCTTCTCAGATTAAACCAAGACCAGTGACATTGATGACACCTAAACGAAGGATTTGAATGTAGAATATGGATATGGAATGAATGCAAAGTAATCTATATTTTGTATTTTCTATGCAATTATGATGAAAAACTGGATATGAAACTATTCTAAATGAAACTGATATGTTATGAAATTCATCTAACAATGATATGCTAAATGATATGAATGCTCAAAACAATGAAAATCTCACAACAGCTTGGATTCGCAAAGATGGATTCTTCGATGACCAATTCGGTAGCGTGAGGATGCAATTTTGTGGATCATTTTTGAAAAGCTGAAGCCTTGATTTTATAGAAATCCAGAGCTTTGGAGGTGCATGAGAAAAGCCATAAATCACTCTTGATGAACTTAGGTTGATTTTTGAGTTAACAAGAAATCAGAGATAATTAACTCACAAAATCATGCAAATCATGCAAAAATAGCTCTTTAACTCAAATTAGAAGTTTAGATCAGCTTTGAACTCAAAATAGATATTGAGTTTCCAAAAGTTAACAACTTGCATTGATTTTTTGATTTAAAGTTTAACTGCTCTTTGAATGTGCATAATTAATTATGAATTAATTAAATAAATAAAGTGATTTATCCTCAACTTAACTGATTTTTGAAATAAAAATAATTGATTTATGGGTTAATCAATTATTAAATCAAATTTTTATTCGAAAACTATATCATTAAATTTGACAACTAACTTTAATTAATTAAATAAGAATTTAATCAATTTACCATGAGATATTTCAATTTATTGTCAAAATTAAATAATACAACTTAGGAATAAATATAATTAAATTCAATTAAATAATTAAGTGGCAGTATTAAATCTAATTAATTAAATATTCAAAATATTCAATTAATCAAACTTTAGGATAAATAGGATTTATTGCCAAATAATCATTAAATTAAATATAATTATGATAAATTAGGAATATTACTAGGAATATTCCCTGATGTAGGATTTAAGATAATCAATTAAATTTGATGATGTTCAGATGTGCTTTAGGTTAGGACTTTGATGTCGATTTCATTCAAATTGTTGATGTAGGAGGTTAATGAACCTATAGCCCATTTTTGGGGTATTACATTTTGCCCCTCTTTGAATTACTGTGCGAAGTGAAGTGGTTCAAAGACAGTCTGTGTGTGATATGAAATTGATTTGAAAGATGAACCGATTTCAAGACAGTAATCGATTGAAAGATTTGATGATATTAGGTCCGGAATGACCAAAGATAATGTTAACTATAACATCAATGAACCTATGATTATGAAAAAGTGCCAAAACACCTGATTCTGAACCTTATGATTGCGATGAAGTGAGTGACCAATTCCAGACCCGATTGTCAATAAGAATCACATTGGTATTACATCTGAACCCTTCAGTTACAAAGAACCAAGGAAATAACACTAATGAATCGAGGGTATCAAAAAGCTGATAAAATTTACAAGATTAGGAGAATACCAGATTAATATGGATCTCGATGAATCTGATATGCCCCAAGCGATGATAGATTTGCCCCAAGCAACAAGGACTTTTGATGAGTCAGCAACTAGACGTGGTTGTTGTCTTGATTACTGAGGAAAGATTTGATTTGATAGATTTAGATTTATAGACTTGAATGATGTGCAATACCATGCCCCCTTCAGGATTAAAATTGAAATCTGACAAGAAAAGTCAGTGTTAAATGGTTTAGAAGCATGTTAATTGATTTGAGAAGTGGTTGTACACGTTCGAGAATGTGTTCTGCATCGTTTAGAGGTCCTAGAGACCAAGTTTGACTAGGTTTGACCATGAGTTGACCATGGTTGACCAAGTTGAAATTTTTATAGTTTGATGTTAGACAATCAGTTAAGTTGAATGCTAGATTTCTGTGATGATTGAAGGTCGATTATGCAAGCAGTAAACTGTCCTAGGTCCAAAAAATTTTAAATCATGATTTTGACATAGTAAATGATCTCAGATTTTGATTTTGATCTCGAAAATGGTTCAAAACATCAAAATTAGCCAGGGGTGCAATTTTCATGAAAAATAGAGCACTTTTGAAAATTAGGTCAAAAGCTATATAAAGGCCCGGAAGGGTTATTTTCATTTCATTATTCACTTTTGACTTTGAAAACTTTGTGGAGCCCTCTGAGCAAGAAGATGGCAGAGATGAAGGTACTTGTTAGTTCACATCGATTTGAGCACAGTCAGAGATACCAGAGACCTTGACAGTATGGGCATCTGGTAGGTGGACCTCTGTGCTTCTCAAAAATTCAACTTTTCCATGTTTATAGCATTTTTAGCATCTTTTCGTACATTTTTCAATTTTGAATTTTTGCATGTATGAAAACTCATCTGACTCCCATCCAGGACTCATACGACTTTTCAACTCTAGTTATTTTGTTGTTTCAAGACCCCCCAAGACTTGTATGAGATGGACCCAAGAGTCGTATGACTTTTCATTGGGTCCCTCATCTGTCGTATGGGAAGCTGTATAATGTCATATCACTATGATTTGTCATATGGTACCCTGTAGAAACTCATATGAGTTTCCATGCCAGTCTAAAGTGTCGTATGAAAAATAATGAGCTCAAAACTCCATCTTAGGTCAAAATTTTTGATTTTCTGATTTCTTAGGCTGATAGCTGATCATTTAACCTACCTTCTGAAATAGTGAACTATCAAATTCCTGCACTGTTAGCCTGTCTTTCAACCAAATTACTGATAGGATTGCCTGTTTCTATGGCATGTAGGTCTGATTTCCAGATGTTCATGTCAGCATCTCCCATCTGATGATGCAGAGATTATGTGTTTCACTTCCTGACCCCATGAGGGTACACCTTGCTGCTTATGGATTTGAGTTTCTGATTTTTTTACCCGAGATTAGGGTAAACTATGGTCTTTTGACAACATTGATAGAGAGATTCCATTCAGAGATGTAGACATTTCATTTACCCACTGGAGAGCTCATTGTGACTCTAGAGGATGTTTACAAGATTCTAAGTATTTCATTGCATAGTAGTCAATGTCCTGAGTATGTGAGTTTTGGGCACACAGGTCTGCATGGCTTTAGACATCTTTTTGGAGATGATACATAGTTGACAGGATCTATTTCTTAGGAGACTTTGGTACAATGATATGGACAGTCTCACAGATTGGAGTGCATCATTGCCATGATGATCGATAGTATCATTATGTCTGACCATTAGCAGAATGGTCTTTTGATGGGCTAGGCCCCAATGGTGTCATGACTGATGGTGACTCCTTCTGAGCTAGCCCGGGGTCAGTGTCTTTTAGCACACATGTTTTCAGAGATGCACAAGATTATGTATCAGGATAGTAGATCTTTCACTTCTGGGGCGTTGGTGTTATAGATATGGGCCCGGGAGCATATCCCAATGTTGAGACCTATTTGTCAGTCATAGCAGCAGCCACAGGAGCCAATGATATATGTCTATTCTGGTTACATCACACAGGTTCACATGGGCCATACTGAGTATTGGAGTTGATGCCTTGATGATATGACTTTTGTATGATGGAGGCCTTACTTAGAGATTGAGGCTTGGCCCACAACATGAGAGTAGTTTAGTTATTTTTGTTAGAGTCATGTTCTAATCAGTTGATCACCTTCTACATTAGAGTGATTTCTCATTACCAGAGTTTGGCGTCAATATGGACGAGTGCAGAATGCACCAAAAGATTATGCCACTTATGCTCACATAGTTCATGAGATCGGACTTGGATGGACAGCTAGGCTTACATATTCTTTATGTTCACAGGAGTATAGTGGTATTATTGGTAGAGACTGGGACTACCTTCCACAAGTTGTAGATTCTAGAGTTACAGATGGGTATATTGCATGGCTTGCTGATCATCCTATTCACAGGTTTTTCGATCCTACCAAGCTGATACCCTCCATGGAGGAGGTGATGGATGTTACTGGTGCTCCGACGAGATAAGATTCGAGACCACAGGCTCAGATTGTGCACCCTATACCTTTGAGACCCAGAGCGATGGCTCCTTCGCAGAGACCAGCTAGATAGATGAGGCCCCCTCATCCCACTAGTTCCATAATAGATAGGCCTACAGGTTCACACAGGCAAAATAGGGGAGAGGGCAGTACTTTGGGCAGTGTTGGTACCACTAAGGAGGTACTCATAGTAGAGAAGTGTGTAGGTAGTGATGATAAAGATCCATTACAGGGTGATACCGCTTTTGATTTAGGTGCTGAGGTTAGATGTTGTAAAGTGCAGAGAGCAGAGATTGCAGAGCAGCCAGCCCCAGATACTGATATGCCAGTAGCTAATGTTGATCCTAGTGTTCCCCTTACTCCATAGGAGACTATCAGACAACTTAGATTATAGGTCAAGGACTTGAAGGTACATAGTGCTTGATGGGAGAAGAGGTTTCTAGAGGTAGATAGACAATGGGCAAAGCTTTGTGAGGAGGTTCAGAGATTACAGGCAGAGGTTACTCATCAGACCGCATGAGCTGCCTACTATGCTATTGTTCTTGCTGCACAAAGATTTCCTTCCTACTCTCAGTACATGATGGCATCAGAGGGAGCCAAGGCACCCAGAGTTGAGGCAGTACCTAATGCACCACCTCCACCTCCACCTCCACCAGATGCAGAGGATCAAGCTAACAGCTGATATGTGTTGATATGTTTTGATATACTTTTTGCTCATTTTGATCATTGATATACTATTCTGATTCTGATAGCTCAGTTGAGCTCATTCTTTTGTATACTATGCCAGTAGTGCACCCCTGACTAGTTTCAAGTTATATGATATATATGAGACCAATATTTTGGTTGTGACTTCATTTGTACTTGTCATGTTTTGATTTATGATGATATCATGTAATGCTTATGCTATGAGTAATGTAGAATATATGTATGGATTTATGCAATGCAATGATTTCTTTCACATGGATGGATGTTATGCATATGTAATTGATCATGCAAAGATGCATGTATGTTTTATGCTTATGCAATGAATGTAATGTAATGCCTCAAATGGAATGATTATGATATGAAATGTAAATGCAATGATACACATGATATGTTTTGCAGGTATTGATGAAGACAAGTACTCAGTCTTATGTCAAAAAAGGATGTTTAACCCAGGATAGTAACTGCTTGTAGTTTGATGAAGAGACCTTCGTGTTAGATTTCAGCTCTTGTTAGATTTGAATAGGTGATTGAAGAATTTTTAAAGCTTTGAAGTTTATCCAAATGATGTGAGATCATGCAAACATACAAAATGCAAAGAAACATGTAGAATGAAATGCAACCTAAGATCTAGGACCTAGTCACTGATCATGTGTCATTCATTCTCATCATTGAATTTTTAGGTAATCGGATAAATCAATAGAATGCCCACTAGTTATGAAACCATAGACATATGAATATCAATTTTTAATGCTCAAGAATCAATACAACACCCACTTGTCAAACAACCATGGACATATGAATATTGATTTTGTTTTTGAAATGTTAGATTAGATATAAGCAACAAGGCACAAACACCAAGATGACCTGAATATCATGTCCATTTTGATATAGCAATTTGTATAAGCATAAAAACATAAAAATCATGATGACCAGAATATGCCTTGTGTTACAAATACATCAAACAGTCAAGAGATCATTCTAAATCTAGTGTGAATTTCCCGTAGTGACCCTTTATCATTCACATCCTTAGGCAAGATCACATTTCATAGTAGGAGAAAGAACTCACTCAAAAAGATAATAGTTAGATCAAACTTCCTTGAATTTTTTGGGTATCAATGGTTGAGGTATGCATGGCCATCCAATTTGAGATAGAGGCTCTTACAGTCAGACACCATATCAATCCATAATTTCCAAAGTTGTTAGATTTTCACATACAAGCAAAAAACAAAGAAAAGATTATGCCCCCAGTCATCACTCTCTAAATCCTATAAAGGACATCATCGAAGAGCTCAAAGGGACACAATATACAAAAATGTCAATGTGAATTAGTAAGCATACAAGGAGATAAAAGCATGTAAAAAGCATAGATTGTTTTCAGTTTGATGTTTGATTGCATTGTTATAGATGCAAAATCCTTTCTGGAGAGGAGATAGATAGACTAACTCGGATGAAGCTTCAAAGGACTCTTACTAGATATGACTCATTTAAGATGTACTGGAGGCCATAGGATATGACATTGATTGCCCCCAAGTGTTAAGCATTGATAGGATATAGATGTTTTAGCCGATTGACGTACAGACCGACTTATTGAAAATTGGAAATGCAGAAACAAAACCGAGAGATATGTACAAACTAAAGCAAGACTAAAAATAGGGAAAGACCAAGATTGTGCTAATAGATGGAGCATTTTGAACAAGTGGCACCTGTTTGCTAGGTTTTCACCATCTTGGCAGAGATTCTATTTTTGCTACCAAGGTGCCTGTTTCCATATTTTCACCAAGGCACTTTTTCTTTTTCTCATTTTTTTTTCTTTTTTTTTCATTTTTCAATTTTTTTGTACTTTTGATATTTTTTACTTTTTTTGTGAATCATCAAGGTGTCTATTGCTAGGTTTTCACCAAGATGTTCATTTTTTCAGGACTTTTTCAGATTTTTTCAAGACATTTTACCATACACTGAATGCCTTAGGCATATAATTTCTTCAGATGGAGAACATTAATTGGTTCTCAGAGCTATTCTCCTTTAGTCATTGAGAGTTGACAGACACCAGAGCCAAAAGCAGTGGTGATAAAAAAGGGACCCAGCCAGTTGGGTTCAAACTTCCCCTTGCATTCTCTATGTGATTAATTTTTAGGATTCTCTCTCAAGATTAGATCGCCAACTTGAAATTCTTTGTCTGACTTTCTTGTTGTAGCCTCTAGACATTCTTTTTTGATACACTCTAAGATGATCATATGCTGCTTGTCTACACTGATCTAGTAATTCAAGTTCTTGCAACGTAGACACTTTGTAGTCTTCATTAGTTACTAGACCATGCATTCTGATTCTTAGTGATGGGATTTCAACCTCAATAGGCAGTACTGCTTTAGACCCATAAACTAAATTGAATGGTGTAGCCCTAGTGGGCCTTCTGACACTTGTTCTATGGGCCTAGAGAGCTAGATTGATCATGAGATGTCAGTCTCTTCCTATTTTATTAACTGTACGATGTAAGGTTTTCAATAGATTCTTGTTGGAAGCCTCTGCTTGTCCATTCCCTTGAAGATAGTAGATAGAAGACCAATGTTGTGTAATTTTAAATTTGTCACATAGATCATTTAAGTCTTTATTCTTGAATTGCCCACCATTATCTGTGACTATGGAATGAGGGATCTCATATCTGCATATGATATAGTTCAAGATGAACATAGATATTTGTTTCCCAATTGCTTGTGTTAAGGGAACTGCCTCTACCCATTTTGTAAAATAGTTTGTAGCTGTTATGATATGGGTATGTCCATTAGAAGAATGAGGATGTATGGATCCTATAAGATCAAATGCCCATTGGTGAAAAGGCCATTGTGTAGTAAAGGGAATTAGATCTTTCCCTGGAGTATGAATTAAGGTACCATGTACTTGGCACTTTTGACAATTCTTAGCAAACTTGATTGCATCTTTCTCCATTTCAGGCCAATAGTACCCAGCCCTAATAAGCTTTTGAGCAAGTGTTAAACCATTTGAGTGTGACCCACATATACCCTCATGGACTTCCTCGAGTGCACGTTGAGACTCTTCCCATTCTAAACATCTAAGTAGCATACCATCTAGACCTCATTTGTATAGATCATTACCAATGATGACATATTGGGAGGCATTACATATTAGGTATTTTTTCTCATGGTGATTGAAGGTATCAGGAATGATTTGGTCTTGGAGATAGGAGAAAAGGTTTTTGTATTGAGATGAATCATGACCAAAAATAGTGCAGATCATGCGGGTTTTGGGGGAATCATATGAAGGATAAGATAGTTCTTCCACCAAGAACTCATAGCATAGCTCATGTTTAGGCTGCTGTAATAGAGTAGATAGTATTGCCATTGCATCGACAACCTTATTCTCTATTCTAGGTATTTTCTCAAATGTGATAGATATGAAATATTTCTTTAGATCATCTACCATTCTCTTGTATGGAATGAGCTTTTCATCTTTCATTTGGTACACATCATTGACTTGATGGATTACAAGTTGGGAGTCTACATGAATGTGTATCTCTGTCACTCTCCACTCAATTGATATTTTCATAGCACTTCATATTCGACAATGTTATTTGTACAAGGAAACTTGAGTCTAAATGCTTTAGGGATTGAGTATCCTTGAGGAGTAATAAATAATATTCCTGCTCCAAATCCATTCTGTGTATAGGAGCCATCAAAGAACAACTACCATTCTCTAGAGAAAAGATTCATGATAGAGGAATCTGGGAATTCCATGTGCATTGGTGTATCATCAAGCATAGGTGCATCCACCAATTGATCAACAATAACTTGGCCTTTAATAGCTTTTCTTTCAACATATTCAATGTCAAATTCACTTAAGAGCATAACCCATTTGGCTAATCTACCCGTGAGGGCAACTTTTCTTAGTAGGTACTTGAGTGGATCAATCTTAGCTACCAAATGAGTGGTGTGGGCTAACATATAATGTCTCAATTTTTGTGATGCAAAGATCACAGCTAGACAAGATTTCTCAATCATTGAATAGTTCTTCTCATATGCAACCAAAGTTCTACTGATATATTATATAGCTCTTTCCTTTTTATTCTCATCATGCTGTGCTAGCAATGCCCCCAGTGATGTATCTATTATGGAGACATATAGGATCATCAACTTCCCTTGAATGGAAGGCATCAAGATAGGAGGTTTTGATAGATATTTCTTGATATGGTTAAAGTTGTTCTCACATTCTTCGTTCCATGCAAATGTCACACCTTTATGTAAAGTTTTTGTAAAAGGCTGTGATATGTCTGCAAGCTATGATATGAAGTGTCTGATAGATTGAACTCTCCCCTATAATGTTCTCATTTGACTAATATTCTTCAGGGGTTGTATCTCTATTATAGCCTTTAATTTAGCTGGATCAACTTCAATTCCTTTCTTGGAAACTATGTATCCTAAGAGCTTTCCAAAAGTGACACCAAAAGCACACTTCTTAGGATTTAGTTTGAGACTAAATTTTTCCATTCTATCTAGTATCTTGCTCAGATCATTGAGATGTTCAGCTCTAATCATAGATTTTGCTAAAGTATCATCAACATAATCCTCCATAGTTTGATGCATCATGTCATGAAAAATAGATGTCATAGCTCTCTGATATGTAGCACTAGCATTTTTAAGCCCAAACAACATAACATTCCAATAAAAGGTACCCCATGCACATGTGAAAGTGGTTTTCTCTTGATCCTCTAGAGCAATTTTCATTTGATTATATCCAGAGAAACCATCCATCAAGGAATACATCTTGAAACCCGCAGTCATGTCCACTATCATATCAATGTTAGGTAGTGGAAAATCATCCTTAGGGCATGCTCTATTCACATCTCTAAAGTCCGTGCACACTCTGATTGATTTATCTAGTTATGAAATAGGTACAATCTTAGAGATCCATTATGCATAATCAATCACTCAGATAAATCCAACTTTTAGTAGCTTCTCTAATTCAACTTTTACCAAGAGTGCAACATGAGGATGCATCTTTCTCAACTTTTGTTTAGTAGGTTTTACTTTAGGGGCAATAGATAGATGGTGCATTATAAGATCATGATCTAACCATGGCATATCTAAATATTTCCATGCAAAGTTGATCTTTTTCTCTATTAAGAATGTAGTAAATTTTTTCTTTTCTTCTTCTGATAAGGATTGTGCTACATAGATCAACTATGGTTCCTCTTTTATTCCCAAGTTGATGGATTGAGTGGGCTCAACTAGAACTAGAGATTTGTCCTATAAATGACTCAGAAGGACATCAAATATCTCATCCTTAGGCACCTCAAAGAGGTTTTCACCTTTGGATACATCTTTTATTTTTACTTTTGTAGGTTCTAAGACTGCCACAAAGTGGTTTTCACCCTCAGAACTTTTCTTTTTATTCTTATTCTTTTGACTAAGATACTTGATGTTCGACTTCATCATGTTGACGCTCGGTTCACTAATGGAAGTCCTCATAGGCTCAACTTCATTTAGGTAGCAAGCAAGGGCATAGTCATTCGGGAAGGTATAAATACCATAGCTTGGATTTGTGGAGGTTTGATCAAGAAGGTCTAGATATTAGATAGTCAAAGCGAGGAAAGATTGGGAGATGATGTTTATAGATATGGATCTGTCATCATTGGTCCTGACCTGACACTCAAGTTTGAAGGTTGTATTACAACTTAAGACATTCAATTCATGAATAGGCTCAATGTCATTGTGGGAGTCCAATTCAGCCATCGGTGGATCAGACTCATTAAGTTCATTATTTCACTCTAGAATTACATTGGGTGTAGGTGCATATTGGTGAATAACATCAATATGTTTCTCTATGATAAGCTCATCTTCCTCTAGAATGGCTCCCCATTCATAGTCATTTAATTCCTCATCTATACCTCTAGGAAATTTAAGAACATGAGTAAAGTAAGGATGAATACCCCAAGAAGGGTTACCATCATATTCTAATTTAAATTCATACTCATGGGAATCTATTTCAGAATCACTGGAATGCTCCAAGTGCTCAGCTATAGTGATAGGATTTTCTTCCCTTTTATCTGTTTGATTAACTTCGAGATTAGCTGGTTTTTGTGTTGCAACTATCTCTTGTTCTAGAGTAGGTTTTTTTGTTTCTACTACATTGATTCTCTTTATGGGATCATCTTCAGCATTAAGGAGATCTTTTATTTCTTTTGGCAAATGCTCATAAGGAATGAGCTCCTCAGCATTGTCAGATTCATCACTATCAGATTGTTCTATTTCTCCTTTCTCAAGAAGAGCTTCTCTTGGCTTGATTTGTTCTATGACATGTGGGGAATTCTTGCTAAGATAGAAAGGCTTCTTCTTGTAACCTAGACCTATTGTATTCTTGTTTTCTCGACCATGATGGTCAAGAGGTGATAGAAGACCTTTACCTTGTAGCCCTAGAGGTCCTCTTCCTGTATATCCCATCTTTGTAATCAATTTGTCCCCTAGACCATATGACTTAGAAGGAACCTTTGATGCTTTAGAATCACATGATTGATCAATTTGAGATTTAGGTTCTTCTTTGTAGAGCCATGCAAGCACAACTTCATTCTCTTCAAATTCTTGTTTAGGTACTTGTTCTGCAACAAATTTTCCTTTATATGCTTCAAGAGGTCCTTTAGATTCTGGTTTGGACTGTTTGAGAGTTTTCCCATAAGACTTAGGTGAGATAGGGAGAGATGTTAAAGATAAGACTGGCTCTATAGTGTATTCTCCCATACCTTTTTCTTTGATTGTGACCTCTTTAGAAATGTCTTCCATTTTGGATGTTGAAGCAATGTCTAGCTATTTAGTAGAAGACTCTTTGTTATTAGGAACAAGTTTATCAACACCTTCTTTCAATGCATTGCAAATTGTAGACACGTCAGTCGGGATGGTTACCTCTACTCCTTCATAAGGAAATTTCAAACACCGATGGTATGTAGAAGGAATAGCTTTCATTTCATGTATCTAGGGTCTCCCTAGAAGGATGTTGTAAGCCAAAGGTATATCAAGAACTTGACATGTAGTATCTCTGATGACAGGACCTGTTCTGATAGGCAAGACAATTGTTCCCTTGGAGGATCTTTCTTCTTCATCATATGTCTTGATAGTTATTTTCTTTCCAGGATCAATAGCCATTTCTAAAAATCCCAATTGTGTGATCAAGTTGTAAGAACAAATATTCAGACTAGCATCCCCATCTATCAACACACATTTGATGTGACGGTTTTGGATTAAGACTTCTATGTGCAAGGGTTGGTTATGAAAATGACTCAAGGAGTTATCGTCTTCCTCTAAGAAGGAGATATACTATGGAGACATAAGATAACCAACCATAGTCTAGAACTTGTCTAAATCAAGGTTATCAGGAACATTGGATCCGAGAAAAGCTTTGTCTAGAATGGCTCTATGAGCTGGAGATATCCGAAGCAACCCAAACATGGAGATTTTTGCATTAGTATGATGGAGTTGTTGAACAATACTATATGATGTAGGCCTCATGTCTTTAGGATTTGAAGATTTAGATGTAGCCTTCTATTTAGAAGTGGATGATAGATTGAAAGGCACCTTAGGGACATTTGATGAATCTAGGATTTATCCTTGCAAATGCACTTGAGCTTGTGATCGAGTAATTGCATTAGCTGATTGATTTTCTCTATCTCTTCTTATAATTGTAATGACATTGCAATGCTCAGATAGGCTTGGTTCAACCATATTGATAACAACATTGTTTCCAGAATAGGCATAATTGACCTTAGCACCCACATTAGGTTGAAAAGATGAATCTCCTTGACTATGTTTCAAAAATGGCTCTGTGAATGTTGTATGATCATTATTGCTCTTATGATTATCAACCATGATTTCTCCACTATCAATTTTGTCTTGAATGGTATGCTTCAAGCACAAGTAGTTACTAGTTGTATGACCCTTATATGATGAAAATCATAGAATTCATTCTCCTTCCACCATTTTGGTTTAGGTTCAGGATCAGATTGTCGGATCTCAGGCAAAGAGATGATGTTATTAGCCAACAGAGTTTTCATAGCTGATTCCAAAGATTCCCCAAGAGGAGTGAACTTTCATTTATTATCAGCGGACCAAGGTTTGTATTCTTTCTACTTTTGGGATGATTCGGGTACCTTTTGTTCTGAAGCTTTGATGGCTTGGGTACCAATAGTTAGATTGAAATTAGGTGCCTTAGATGGGGCAAAAATATTATCAACAACACCATCTGTGATGATGCCTTTATTCTTGTTCCAATTTTTGTTCTTGTCTTTAGAACTAGATTCATACTTGTCCTTTTGAAGTGTGATGTCTCCTTTTTTCACAAGTACTTTTTCAATTTTGATTGCATTGTCTACCATCTTATCAAAAGATGTATGATTTTGCATTTGTAAAGGGTAATTGATTTTTGGAACAAGATTATTGATGAATATTTCCAGTTTCTCAGTTTCTCGAATAGGCCTAGGATATAGAGAGAATTTTTTTCTCCATCTTTTGTGAAATGTCAAGAATGGTTCTCCTAGATACTATTTGAGATTGCAAATGTCGATCACGGTGACTAGATGCTGGATGTTGTAGGAGTATTGTTGATAGAACAATTTGATTAACTCCTCAAAGGTTTTGATTGTAGGAGGCATTCTAGAGAACCAATGAATGACTACTCCTCCCAAAGATCAAGGAAAGAGACGCATCAGATAGGTTGGTTCATGCATGAACTCCATAGATTGAGTACAAAATTCTCTGACATGGTCTTGAGGGTAAGAATTTCCATCATACTTATCATATTTTGGTATTTCCACTCTTTTAGGGAATGGTGGCATGTGCAAGTTTTTATCAAATGGAAAAGGGCATAGAGCTTCCATGGAGAACTCCTTAGGTTCCTTTTCTTTTTCAAGTTTGTTAAGTTTGACTTGCATGGCATGCATTTGCTTCATCATAGCCATGATAGGAGTTTCTTCCTCCTGCATAATGATATCTTCAACATTAAATTTGGGAGGAAGCTTAGCTCCTTGATGAGATAACTATAAAAAGTATGCCTCTCTATCTTCCTTCAAGAAATGCCTCATCATTTTCTTGAATTCATCGTCATTTTGATATCGAGCAATTTCAGAAGGTGTGGGTTCTTGATCTACACAATGTTGTGATTGATGTCCTTGGAATTGTTAGGAATGAATGCTGAAGCCTTTGGCAGTCATTTTGTAGTAGTGGTTGTTGCATTCATGGCTATGATTGTCATTAATGTCAACATAGTGATATTCTGGAGATTAGTAGAGAAGCAGGCATAGTTTTGTTTTGCACACATGTTATATTGAAAATTGAGTTATGCATAGTTGATGGTATGTTCTTTGGTGTGTTATTAGCCTATGGTTAAGAGGGCAAAAAGAAATTTATTTATTCATGAAAGTTATAAGCATTTTGGTGGAAGCAGTGTTCTAGCAGTGTTCCTGAGTAGTGGTTTTTGGTAATCGGAGGATATCTCCTAATCAGGATGGAATTTGAGTCTACATAGTTAAATGGAAGTTTGAGACTCATTGGTGGTGATGTGGTTCATAGTGAAAACTTTGAGGTCACACGATTGGAAAGTTATTGTATCTGGAAGTCGATAGTTTTTATGTAATTTTGATGTAGCGTGTTGAAATTATTATTTTATATTTGGATGCTGACTCATTTGTAATTATTTGAGTGTGGTATAAAGGAAGGAATGTTTTAATTGTTGTAAGAAGGGATTGTAATAGTTGTGATATGAAATTGTGAAAGTTGTGATGCGAATATATGCATGAGGTGAAGAATAGAGCTAATTTAGTGATGAAGGAAGACTTGTGAAGTACAGAGATTTGGATTTGTGATCTTGTGTAGAAAAGAGTATGGTTTTGGCACAATGTGAAGGAGGTAACATATTTCATATTATTCTATTGAATAATCCTAAGATCTATTGGACAGTGAGTTCAGAGATCTTGCCTTGAAGCTGTTTGGGCAGTGGGTCCTTCTGTCTTCCTTAACTCCTAACAGGGTTAGAATCTTTTAACAAGGATTCAAAATCTCCTAACAAAGATTCATATGTACTAAATGTATTTCATAAGACTCCTAATAGGGTCCATCCTCTCACAAGGAACTTTCATATTAGTGCATCATTTTATGGGCATCATTCCCACCGGGGTTTACTCTTTGATCAAGAGGTTCCCTAGTTAATATATCTTGTGTTATTGTGTCATTGTGTATGATTATCTTTCTATGGTTGGTTACTGCATTGATTATATGGTTTAAAGCTATTGAAGTTGATAAATGGTTTAATTATTAGATAACTGATTCACCCCCCCTCTCAGTTATCTTGGTAGTCTTTACTTTCTAACAATTGGTATCAGAGCGACAGGTCCTTGAAAGAGAAGTTTAAGAACTTAAGGAGATCTATGGTGAATTTTAGGAAAGAAAGCCCTAAGTTTGATGGAGTAAATTTTGACAGCTGGAAAGAAAAGATGAAGACACATATCTTGTGTTTAGGACCAGGTTATTGGTTGATTACAAAAAATGAGAGAACTATAATTGAAGAAGATAGTCTTGAAACAAGTTCTAAAGATGAGGTAGATCTACTACTCATGTGTAACATACTTGCAAGAGAAGCACTTTTATCAGCACTTTCGGAGAATGAATATAGTCAGGTAAAAGGTTTAACTAGATCTTATGATATTTGGAAAGCTTTACATTCTACTTTTGAAGGTGATGAACATGCAAAGAAAGCTAGGTTACATAATTGGATTTGTGCATTTGAAGACATAAGAATAATGGAAGATGAATCTGTTAGAAGCTATATTGGTAGGATGTTAGAAATTGTTGTAGGAATAAAGTCTTATGGAGGTGAAAAGACAGAGACTGAAGTAATATGGAAGATTTTGAGAACATTGACACCGGTATTCAAGAAAACTACACAAATGATTGAACAAGTGATACCTTGTACACCAAACTTTTCAAGAGAGACTCTTCTTGGAAGATTGGAAGCAATAGAGATGAATTTGTGATTATCAGGAGAACTACCTAGAGTGGAGATTGCATTCAGTGCTCTTAGCATCAGACCTACTTTGTCTAGAAGTACAAGTGTGAATGGAGATTATGCTAGCAGTAGCAGATCCAAATTTGATGAAGATAAGAAGATTGAAGAAGGTATTACCTTGCTTTTGAAAAGAGAACCAGATGGTAAGAAAATCTTTAAATATTGTACATGTCAAGAATATGGTCATTTTGCATCTAAGTGTCCTAAGAGAGTTAAGAAGTATAGAAACAATTTTAAGCTTAGAAGACCTAAAGAATGTTATTATGAAAATGATGAAGATATTGAAGCAGGAATTGAAAGACATTTGAGTTACAGTGATAATGATAATCTTGATGACATAGGATTTGTAGCAATTAAGGAAGAAAATTCTGAATCTAATGTTAAAGAAGAGAAAGCCTTAGTTTCCCAAGTTGAAAAGAAAGTTGATTGGATTATAGATAGTGGTTGTTCACATCATATGACTGGTGATAAAGGAAAGTTCATAAAGTTTAACAATTATGATGGAGGAGTTATTAGAGTTGGTAACAATGCACCTTGTTTGATTAAAGGTATAGGATCTATTACTCTTGATGGAAAGACTAATATTGATGAAGTTTACTTTGTTGATGGATTGAAACATAATCTTTTGAGTGTTGGACAATTAGTGGATAAAGGATATCAAGTTTGATTTACTGAGAAAACTTGTGTGATTAAGGATAAAGATGGAAATCTAATTGGAACAGGATCTAGAACTAGAGGTAATGTATTTCAGTTGAACCCTACTGAGATGACATGTTTGATGACTAAAATTGATGACAGTTGGTTATGGCATAGAAGGTTTTGTCATATAAACTTTGATAATATTGTGAAAGTGAGTTATACACTTGCAGTAAGAGATTTACCTAAGATTATGAAGCCTACTAACATGATTTGCAAGGAATGTGTGATGGCTAAGCAGAAAAGGAGTTCATTTCCTAGCAAGAAGTTCACATCTACAAAAAAGTTGGAGATTGTTCATACAGACTTAAGCGGCCCTACTAGGACTAGAGGATTCTATGGAGAAAGGTATTTTATGATTCTTGTTGATTATTTTACAAGAACAATGTGGATTGAATTTTTGAAAGAAAAATCTGATGCATTTGATAAGTTTAAGGTCATGAAGAATAAAGTTGAGCAGAAGAAATATAGATCCATGATTGGTGGATTGCAGTACTTGACACACACTAGAGTAGATATACAACATTCAGTTGGAATGGTAGAAAGATTTCAAGCTAAACCTAGAGAGTCACATTATACAGTAGTAAAGAGGATATTGAGATATCTTAGAGGCACAATGGACTATGGATTATGGTATGAAACTTCTGATGATTTTACCCTATGTGCATATACTGATGCTGATTAGGGAGGCAATGTTGATGATAAGAAAAGCACCAGTGGTGGAGCCTTTTTTCTTGGAGGAATATTAGTTTCTTGGTTGAGCAAAAAGTAAAATTGTATCTCACAGAGTACAATAGAAGCAGAGTATGTAGCAACAGCAAACAATTGTAACCAGATAATTTGGATGAAGAAAATGTTGAAGGATATTGGAATTCAGTTTGATGAGCATGTTGTTATACATTGTGATAACACCAGTGCAATTAGTATGTCTAAGAATCCTATATTACATTCTAAAACTAAGCATATAGAGATCAAGTATCATGTTGTAAGAGAGAAAGTTGCTGAGAAAGAAGTTGGACTGGAGTACATAAGCACAAAGGAGTAGATAGCAGATATATTTACAAAGCCTTTACCTAAGGATACATTTGAGTATCTAAGAGGTATTCTTGGGCTTATGCCCCAACCTACTCTTGAATAATGATGTAGATGGTTGCATCCATCTAGTGGAATATGGCCCTATCTATTTTCTTGATTGGATGCTGGTACTTCCTCTATGGGGGAGTATGTGTATCTGAGATGAGTCATGAGGACTCTTGTGAATGTATTTTCTAAATAGTGTCTTTTGACATTGAGCTATTGTTTGACATAGTGATATAATTTCTATCATTGATGTCAATGGGGTAGAAAATCATGAAAAACATTCAGGAACTACATTTGTTGAAGAGATTGAATAGGAAAACGAAGCAAGATTTGATTGATGAAGAGCAACAAAGCAGTTGAGCAGCAGTGATTGTATTTTTGGAACATTGGATGTTTTTCATCTATGTTGCCATCAATGCCAATGGGGGAGATTGTTAGGAATGAATGCTAAAGCCTTTGGTAGTCATTCTGTAGTAGTGGTTGTTGCATTCATGGCTATGATTGTCATTGATGTCAACACAGTGATATTTGGGAGATTAGCAGAGAAGCAGGCACAGTTTTGTTTTGCGCACATGTTATATTGAAAATTAAGTTATGTGTAATTGATGGTATGTTATTTGGTGTGTTATTAGCCTATGGTTAAGAGCGCAAAAAGAAATTCATTTATTCATGAAAGTTATAAGCATTTTGGTGGAAGCAGTATTCTGGCAGTGTTCTTGAGTAGCAGTTTTTGGTAATCAGAGGATATCTCCTAATCGGGATGGAATCTGATTCTACGTAGTTAAAGAGAAGTTTGAGACTCATTGGTAGTGATGTGGTTCATAGTGAAAACTTTGAGGTCACACGATTGGAAAGTTATTGTATCTGGAAGCTGACAGTTTTTATGTAATTTTGATGTAGCGTGTTGAAATTATTATTTTATATTTGGATGCCGAATCATTTGTAGTTATTTGAGTGTGGTATAAAGGAAGGAATTTTTTCCTTATTTTAAGAAGGGATTTTAATATTTGTGATATGAAATTGTAAAATTTGTGATGCGAATATATGCATGAGGTGAAGAATAGAGCTAATTTAGTGACGAAGGAAGACTTGTGAAGTACAGAGATCTGGATTTGTGGTCTTGTGTAGCAGAGAGTGTAGTTTTGGCACAATGTGAAGGAGGTAACATATTTCATATTATTTTATTGAATAATCCTAAGATCTATTGGACAGTGAGTTCAGAGATCTTGCCTTGAAGCTGTTTGGGCAGTGGGTCCTTCTGTCTTCCTTAACTCCTAAAAGGGTTAGAATCTTTTAACAGGGATTCAAAATCTCCTAATAGAGATTCATATGTATTGAATGTATTTCATAAGACTCCTAACAGGGTCCATCCTCTCACAAGGAACTTTCATATTAGTGCATCATTTTGTGGGCATCATTCCCATCGGGGTTTACTCTTTGATCAAGAGGTTCTCTAGTTAACATATCTTGTGTTATTGTGTCATTGTGTATGATTATCTTTCTATGGTTGGTTACTGCATTGATTATATGGTTTAAAGCTATTGAAGTTGATAAATGGTTTAATTGTTAGATAATTGATTCACCCCCCCCCTCTCAATTATCTTGGTGGTCTTTACTTTCTAACAAGGATCCTCCTCCTTGAGACATGGTAGGAGTTTTAGGACTCCCTGGAATATATTGAGGTGGAGTTTGTTGATGACCTCTATGAGTTGATGGAGGGGGTATGTATCTAGTTTTCAATCAAAAATTGCCAAGACCATCATCTTTGTAAAGGCCAAAATTATAGAGTTCCTCAAGAGTTTGACCCTAGTGAGTAGTCAAAGGTAAGGTATGAGATGCTTCTCTAGGTTTCTTGTGTGAGGAAGCTCGAGTTTCCACCATCAACCTTGGGTGAAGCAAAAGGATAAGATGAAGACAACTGAAGAATGAATTGATTCAAGAAGATTGAATGATGCAACCTTGTCAAGATTGAAGTGATATGAAGATCAGATTGGACTTAGATGAAGGATACTATGCCCTATATGTATGGGTAGATGCCCAAAAGATAGCGGACATGAGCTCACAATACTTAGTCATTTTTAAGATTGATTGAAGATTGATAATTATGACAAGGTTTTGACACAAGATGAAAAAGACTCAAATTGATAAAACAAAAGGCTAAATCAAATTTAAGAGGCCACTTTGGGAAAATGATCAAATTCTTTCTAGTTTTTGCTCTGTTCCTGACACAGTGATTTGTTCGACAGATTCTGGAAATAGGCTGTAAAAGCTGAATATCTAGCAATTTTGATAACTTTCTGGCAATTTTTCAAAATTTCTCAAATGAATTTTTGCAGACTCGTACGACACTAGGTGTCTGATCATACGATAGTTGACAAACTCGTATGACAATTGCAAAACTCACACGATAATTGATAGAAGGATTTGACCTTTTCTGAATTGACTGGCAGCAAGACTCATACGACACTATATCTATTGTCATATGACAATAGGGTGGTTCTGAAATGATAGTTGGACAAACTTGTATGACTTTTTGACTCTGTGGGATGACTTTTGACTCCAGAAAGGTATTTTACTTCATATTTTGCAAATTTTGGGTTTTCAGTTTTAGATTGTTTACAAAATTGTCTGTCTAGATTTGAAGATTGTACCAAATCAATTCATTCTTAGTAACTAGATAGATAAATAGGCACGCAAAACAACAAGCAAGTGATTTCAAGCACATTTGAAAACAATGAACAAGGGACAAACCAACCCTATGCATGAACAACCAAGTGACTGAATATGCTAATCCCTAGGAGTGCTATCTGTGTATGTTCCAAAATTTTTTGCAATAACACACATATTCCTAGAAAATGAAAATTTGGCCTCACTAGGGTTTGTAGTAATGGTTTGACTCTGCAAATTTTGTGATCTCAAGAGGGTGAGCTCCAATCTAGGTGCACCGGGGTTTTGACATAGTCTGAGAATTTAATACATCAAGAGCTGCTAGAGAGATTTGACAGCCCAACATGAGATCACACCCGTGAAGATTTCCTCCACAAGGACATTTATATAGTGGTTGTCACTACCATGGTGAAAATGGCTATTAATACTTGAGGTTCCATCCATGTGGTTGACCTAATTAAGGGAATGTCCACTATGGTTAACCCTCTCTAAAGGTGACTCACAAAAGATACCACATGGAGACTAGTTCCAGATTCAAGGATTTGAGTTTCTGATACTACCTAAAAAGGGAGCAGAGCATAGTCCTCTATCCTTTTCAATTTTAACCAAAACAAGGTAGACATATTAATTTGACACACTAAGACTAAGATTATCTCACAAAGATCTATGATGTCAACTGCTTATGATCTATCAACCCTTTTGGAGAGAGAATGTACCAATCAAAAGTTGAAGATGCACAAATCTAGTAGAACGTGAGACACTCTCAGTAACCTCCCTACCTACAAGGCTTCTCTCATTGAGAAGAGTTTCATTGGAAACCCACTCTCTCAAGAACCACAAATAGTGTTCATAGGGCCTATTTACTATGTGTAACAGATATGCGAAAAGAAAATCTATGTTCATTTTTATAGCCCAAAATGAAGTTTGTGATATGAAAGCAATAAAAGGTCACACAAGCCTGACATGTGAGAGTTCATTTTAATCCAAATCAAACTGTTATCAGCTGAGAAGATTACTTGAATTCCATGCAATGCACTTAGTAGATTATTACCTATTTTTAGCAATACTCACGCTTTTCCCAATCAAAATCAGCAGAAACAAAAAATTTCAATTGTTAGGGTTAGCCGTCAGTCCAAATCTAGAAATCAAATAAGGAAAACTACTTGAAAATATGAAACAATAATTGAAACTTGGCACTGAAACTTGGCACTGAAACTTGTACGATAGTGGGTTACCTCCCAGATGACAATCTAGAAACTCATACGATGGTGGGTGTCAGATCATACAACAATAGAGCCTCCAAATGACAATGTGCTTCTGCTGGTATGAGCCTCAATCAAATCAACTGTCATACGATAGTGGGTACCTCCTGGTATGAGTTTCTGACAAAACTCGTATGAAAATTATATGGACAGAAAATAAAAATCATAGTTTGGAACAGAAAAAGATAAGAAATTGATAGAAATTGATAGACTTGAAATGGAAACTCATTTCAGGGCCCTGTGGTGGGTGCTAGAAATGTGTGTGAATTTTGTACCTAGCTGTAGACACAACACCTCACTAAAATATTAGAGTTTAGCAAAAATCAAAATTTGTAATGAAATGGAAATTAAACTAACCAGGTGATTTACTACCTTCTAGTAGGTGCGAGTATGACCTTCTCAGATTAGACCGAGACCAGTGACATTGACGACACCTAAATGAAGGATTTGAATGTAGAATATGGATATGGAATGAATGCAAAGTAATCTATATTTTTGTATTTTCTATGCAATTATGATGAAAATTTGGATATGAAACTATTCTAAATGAAACTGATATGTTATGCAATTAATCTAACAATGATATGCTAAATGATATGAATGCTCAAAACAATGAAAATCTCACAACAGCTTGGATTCGCAAAGATGGATTCTTTGATCACCAATTCAGCAGCGTGAGGATGAAATTTCGTAGATCATTTTTGAAGAGCTGAAGCCTTGATTTTATAGAAATCCAGGGCTTTGGAGGTGCATGAGAAAAGCCATAAATCACTTTTGATGAACTCAAGTTGATTTTTGAGTTAACAAGAAATCAAAGATAATTAACTCACGAAATCATGCAAATCATGCAAAAACAACTCTTTAACTCAAATCAGAAGTTTAGATCAGCTTTGAACTCAAAATAGATGTTGAGTTTCCAAAAGTTAACAACTTGCATTGATTTTCTGATTTAAAGTTTAACTGCTCTTTGAATGTGCACAATTAATTATGAATTAATTAAATAAATAAAGTGATTTATCCTCAACTTAACTGATTTTTGAAATAAAAACAATTGATTTATGAGTTAAACAATTATTAAATCAAACTTTTATTCAAAAACTATATCATTAAAATTGACAACCGACTTTAATTAATTAAATAAGAATTTAATCAATTAGCCATGAGATATTTCGATTTATTGTCAAAATTAAATAATACAACTTAGGAATAAATATAATTAAATTCAATTAAATAATTAAGTGGCAGTATTAAATCTAATTAATTAAATATTCAAAATATTCAATTAATCAAACTTTAGGATAAATAAGATTTATCGCCAAATAATCATTAAATTAAAGATAATTATGATAAATTAGGAATATTATTAGGAATATTCCCCGATGCAGGATTTAAAATAATCAATTAAATTTGATGATGTTCAAATGTGCCTTAGGTTAGGACTTTGATGTCGATTTTGTTCAAATTGTTGATGTAGGAGGTTAATGAACCTATAGCCCATTTTTGGGGTATTACATTTTGCCCCTCTTTGAATTACTATGTGAAGTGAAGTGGTTCAAAGATAGTCAGTGTGTGATATGAAATTGATTTGAAAGATGAACTGATTTCAAGATAGAAATTGATTAAAAGATTTGATGATACTAGGTCTTGAATGACCAAAGATAATTTTAACTATAATAGCGATGAACTGATGATTACGAAAAAGTGCCAAAACACCTGATTCCAAACCTTATGATTGCGACGAAGTGAGTGACCGATTCCAGACCTGATTTTCAATAAGAATCACATTGGTATCACATCTGAACCCTTCAGTTATGAAGAACCAAGGAAATAACACTAATGAATCGAGGGTATCAAAAAGCTGATATAGTTTACAAGATTAGGAGAATACCAGATTGATATGGATCTCGATGAATCTGATATGCCCCAAGTGATGATAGATTTGCCCCAAGCGATGAGGACTTTTGATGAGTCAACAACTAGATGTGGTTGTTGTCTTGATTACTGAGGAAAGATTTGATTTGATGGATTTAGATTTACAAACTTGAATGATGTGCAATACCATGCCCCCTTCAGGATTGAAATTGAAATATGAAAGCATTTAGCCTTTGCTTCTCAAAGTCACGCCTGTGACTCAAGGAGTATTGCCTTACTTGAATTTATTGTCACAAATCTTGATGCTTTTCTACGCACTTTTAAATAGAAGTCATGTCTGTGACTCAGAGAGTATTGCCTAATTTGAATTTGTTGTCACCTAAGTTTATGCTTTGCTTGACACTTTGCAATTATAGTCACGCTTTGAATATGTCAATTTTTGCTTACTATTATTAAAGTGTCACTTAGTATAAATCATTTTTTGCAAATTTAAATTCTATTCATGCTTTGTGATAAATTGTTAATGCCTGTGTAATTTTCAGTATCACCCGTGTCACTGTAGAGTGTCACTGGCTATTAGTAAAGTTACGCCTGCTAACAATTTGTTCATGCCTATTAGTTGGACAATGTCGCCTGCTACCTATTATCTGTATTTACTATTAAATTGATCAAATCATTTGTCTAACTCCCTATTTATATGATTTGACAGTAAATGAGCAATCACTGGAAAGTACATAAGTTGGAAAGCAGATTTAACCAAGAAGGAAAGGCTCTAGCAAAGAAGATTAAGAAGGAGAACTTTGAGCACATTAAGGTTGTTCTTGAGACTACACAAGAGGAGGACAATCAGGTATTTTAGAATTACCTTAAAATTGTTGAAGCATATAAAGGAAAGTTTGTTTCTTTAAATTGGATTTTTAGTCCTTAGATCAAGTTTTCTTGGGAAATTTGCAAATAAGCTCTATAAAATTCATACATAAGTGTTGCTCCTTCAATTTTCAATTTTGGTTTCCCCTCATAGTTTTTGTTAGTGTTGACTAACTTGTTGGTGGACAAGCACATTTGGAGGAGGCTATTGCCAAGGTGAGTTGAAAAAGAATGACAAAACCTTTCAAAAATGCCCCTAGCTTAGGCTAGCTACAAAGGAAAGGTATTCTTCTATTCAAGCTTGCACTTGATTAAATTGCAGCATTTCTTTTGAACATAGCTTAATTAAAACAAGGAATTTGAAGAAACACTTTCATTTCTAAGAATCTCTTTTTTACAAGATTGAAAAAGAACCTTATTGCTTGAGTGTTTGAGGAACTAAAGGAAAAGTTAGGGATATGCTCTTCACCTTTTATGTGAACCAAATTCCTGAAAACTTAACCTTAATTCCATTTTCTTGCTTTCAATGAACATGCTAGATAAAATAAAGATTTAGTGGGCTCACCTCTCGAGTTGTGCCTTAACGAGGCCGGTGAGAGGGACAACCCAAAGTGGGATACACTTGCTTTTACTGTGAGAATCCGACCCACTATAAAATGAAATGCATGTATCCTTAATAGGGTGCATGACAAAAGGATTTTAATTTCTGAAACTTCCTCTAGTAGTCCTCATGGATTGCGCAAAATCATACCTCAGTGCATGTGGGAAGCCCCTTCACATACTTGGGGGATGAGAGTTTGAAATCCATTTTGAACGAAATCCAAAATAAATCCCGGTTAAAATAGTAAGGCCACCTTTTTAGAGCCATGTTTACAAGCCAAATTTGACTTTAGGTAGGCTGTTTGGAATTTATTCTTGTGCTATACTTGTAAAAATGTTCGAAAATATACACACTAGAGTGTTTTAGGGACATGATGAAAAATTGATGTGTGTGTTGTGATTGTTTTTTATTTTCAAACAAGGAAGTTTCGAAAGACCTGATCTTAAATGTTTAAAAAATTCAAAATATTACAACCTGGTCAGAGAAGTGCCGCCTGTGCATAAAATAATCCCGCCTACCAGAGGTTTAGTTACACCTGTGACTTTTATGAAAATGCATATCAATAGGCAAGTCACACCTAAAATACATTAAATCACGCCTCTCAAAATTGGAAAGTCGCCTATCAATAGGAAAGTACCGCCTATATCTCTATGGAGTGCTACCTTACAATATACCAGTACACGTGTATGCAAAATTCAGTCACGCCTACACTCAGTTCAGTGACACCTAGAAATCTAAAAGGGAAAACAAAGAGTATTTGTAAGGGGGGTGAAAAAATTTTAAGCATATATTTGAGTACCGTTTTCCACGTTCTTACTGCTCAAACTTTCAGTTCGGTCAAAAATCTTGTTCCTTTTCTTTGCAAAATTTTACAAAGGATTAGACCCCGGGTAATATTGACTCTTATTCTCTAAGGTTCATGCCTACTTTTACTAGATCCTACTACATCAAACAAACTTTTCAAGTAGACAAAACTTATTTGAGGCAAGAAATCCCTTACTCAGGAGATGAGTCTATCACTCCAAGAATATTCAAAAAATAACCCGAACAAGAAGGGGAAGACAACATGATGTATTATGGTAGTTTGGGTAACAAAATCAATAGTGGCATTGACCCTAATAACCAAGGTGATGCCAATAATGGGGGCATTGAAATAAATAACCAAGGTGATGCCAATAATGGGGGCATTGACAAAAATACTCAAGGAATTGATACCACCCACCAAAGAACTAACACCGAACCAACAGCTGATGATGCCACCAATGACAAAGTTGACAAAGCTGTTCAATGCCCCTATTTCTTTAGACTCATGGAAAAGACAATGACAAGAGATAAAGAGAAGTATTTCATGGACCTAGCCCGAGCAAGTCTCAAACTTCCATGAGATTATGATGTAAATCAACTAAAACCACCCGAAGTCAAAGAAAGTGCCATAGAAATTATGAACAAATAGTTTAAGATATTTCAAATGCAACTAGATACAATGAAGCAAAGTGATACTCCTAAACCCTTTTCCATCGAAGCATTGTGCCCATTCTCGTTTGATAGAAGTATAATAATGGCACCTTTCTCGATCAATGTAGTGTTCCCCAAATATGACAAGTATGAAGGAACGTTGGATCCACAAGATCACTTACATGAGTTTTGTGCATTGAGCTTAGAGTTCATGCATGATACAACCTATTTAATGAGACTTCCCAAGAAGCTTGGGAGGCATGTCTATGAAGTGGTTTTCTAAATTACCCTCCGGCATAAAAACCTTTGAGAAATTAGCTTCAAAATTCATGGCCCACTACTCATATAACATCAAGCATGAGGTCATGATGATAACATTATGTAACACTAAAAAAAAAGATGGAGAGGCATTCCTCACTTTTTTACAAAGGTGGAGGACAATATTTGCAAGGTATCCTAGGAGTGTGCCCGAGAAAGAAAAAAATGGATATATTCATTAATAGTTTGAGCACTGAGATGAATTATCAACTAAGAATGCAATGTCCCAAGACATTTCAAGACCTCATAGAAAATGGAGTGACAACAGAAGAAGTGTTGGTTAAGAGTGGAGAACTGAAATTGTATAAAGAGAACAAGAACAACTCTAACAACAATAACTCCAACAATGGCACCAATCAAAATAAGAATTGTTTCAATAACAATAGTTGGTATAAAAAAAACAACAAGGGCACAGTCAATGATGGGGTTGTTGAATCTAGCAACTTGAAGATAACTCCCTTTGTGCTTACAAGAACACCTAATCAGGTGAATAATGCCAATCAGACCTCCAATGCACCTTCCAACAACAACAATGCTAATAATGGAAACAAAGGAAATAACTCAAGGAGTAATAAATTTGATAAATATTTGGTTCCAACTCCTCAAAGGAACTTCACACCCTTGGGTGAACCCCTCAAAAAGGCACTAAAGACCCTCATGGCTAATAATGTCATTACTTTACCCAGCATTTAGCCTTATGAGCCACACAACAAGCCTAGTTGGTGGAGTGCCAATAACCATTGTGAGTACCATAGGATTTGAGGGCACACAACAAATGAATGCTTGTAGCTAAAGAATATAGTGCAAGACTTAATCAATAATGGCATGATCACCATTGATGGACCCCAAAGCAATGAAGACCATACAACATTCAAACAACCCTTCTACAAACATGACAAAGGGGAGTCATCTAATAGTAAGAAGCAAAGCAATAATAACATTAACTTTGCGCCACCTTATGATAACATTGTGAATGCTATAATAATCAAGGAACAGCCCCAAAAAGAGACATCAAATGTTATCACAATAGGGTAGAATTCAAAGATTACCTTACAAGGGGTTGCTCCCAAAGTTATCAGCACTCCGTAGTCCAACATTGTGATCAAACAATCTTCTACAACAACAAAACCTTATAGCTTGGTAGATGAGTTGCAAAGAACTCCAGTGCAAATCTCTATCTTGGAGCTATTAAAGCTATCCCCTAACCATAAGGAAATTTTAGAAAAAGATCTAGTAGAGATGAATGTTCCTACTAACTTAGAAGAGGGAAAGTTCCAAAACATGGTAGGTCATCTCATTGCACCTCATTGCTTGTCATTCTCCGACCAAGATGACATGTCTATCACCCATCCCCAAAACCTACCATTGCATATAGAGGTTTTGATTGAATGCCATAGAGTCAAAAGAGCTCTCATTGATGGAGAAGCTGGCCTTAACATTTGTACATTAAGTCTTGGTAAATCCTTAGGGTTGTTTGAGTCTTGCATTGATCCTACGAAAAAAATCACCATTAAGGCTTATGATGAAGCTGAAAGGGCCTCAAAAGGCATGATCATATTGCCCATTCAAGTGGGACCTGTCAAGAAGGACACTAATTGCCAAGTATTGGACATGAAGTTAACTTATAACATTTTGTTGGGGAGACCATGGATCCATGAGATGCAAGCAGTCCCATCCATGTACCACCAATGCATCAAATTTTTGTTCATGGGTGAAGAAATCATGGTTGGAGGTGACTCAAACCCATTCCAATATTGCAATGCACTCAAACCCCTTCATGAGCTATATATTCCACATAACTAGGAAGGAATCATTCAAAGAGTCACCATTGAAGATACCAAAATGGATGATCCTATCATAACATTAAATGCTACTCAAAACCCTCCTCAAGCTAGCTCAATGACATCAACTAAGGGAAAGGAAAAGATGAGCTATGAGGGTCCAATTACAAATGAGGGTTCAAATCAAGTGCCTAAATCAGAGATCGTACCCTAAAAACCCACTAGAGAAGAAAAAGATAAAGTTAAAAAGGAAAACTACAAGAAAATGGATAAGATGATGGATGCATTTGACAAACAATGCAAAATTAGTTCCAAAGGAGTAGGGGAATACTCCATTTCCCTATTCAACATGCCCACATCTCCAAGAACACATGGTAAACCATCAAAAGCACACTTGCCTCATAAGTACAACTCTTCATAAGAGAAAGTGACAAAGCATCATTTGAAAAGGAGGAGAATGAAGTCCTTCAATGGCTTTATCATGATGAAGAGGATACCTCAAACACTCCCATGGAAAGAATCCAACATGTTAATATACAAACCAAGCAATATGGGAAAGGGTTTGAGATAATGCAAAAGATGGGATACAAGGGAAGAGGACCCTTAGGCCAAAGGAATAGAGGTTTACTAGAACCCATTGAACCTACTTGGAGGAAAAAACAAGAAAGATCCAGAGTAGGCTACCAATACAAAGGTGAAAGCTCGAGCCCAATGCAAGATTTCTATCCTCAAGTAAATGCCTTAGAATCCAATGGAGATAGTGATGACTCACGAGATTATGAGTGGGACACCCTATCTAATGAATCATGTCAAGACAAAGAAGTAGTCACAATACACACGTATGCAAAGATCCCAAGGCAAGAAACTCAAATCAATGAAGAACCTAATATCCAAGATCTTAACATAGAGCACACACCTACCAATCAAGCATGGATAGATACATTTTGGAAGCCTTCAAAGGAGGGAGATTCAAACATTAGTTTTAATCTACTCATGGCTTTTCCCATGCTATTTCCTGTAGAAGTCAACAAGGACTCAAGTGAAGGGGATTTTGACCCTTCTTCCATGGACCATCTCGAGGAAGCTCACATCATAGATCTAAATGATACAATGTATGAACCCTCAAATGAAGTCATGTCCATAAACCCTATTGATGAAATTTTACCCAATGAATCCTTACTTTTGATACATCCAGACCTCATTGATTGGGACCAAACCGAGCCAAATGACTTACTTTATTTTCCAAATGACCAAGCAATGAGCCAATACCTTAATGCGGTTGAACCCTCTTTCACCAATGATTTTGATATGGACATGATGAGAATAGCGGTGGTCCAATCTCTTAGTCAAAAGAAAAAAATGAAAATTTCTAGTGATGAAACCACTATGTGGTAGCACTAGAACCAAAAAAAGTAAAGATAAGAGATGTTTCCTATGGTGAAAACCCAACTGTGGCACCAAAGGAAGAGAGATTGGATACTTTGCCCGAACATGAGGAAGAAAGGTCACCTATTCTTATAGAACCGATAGAAAAGGTCAACATTGGGACAAAATTGGATCCAAAATTCATACACTTGGCAGTGTCACTTACACCTCTAGAAAGAGAGGATTTCATCAAGTTTTTCCAAGAACAACAAGTGAACTTTGCATGGTCATATGCCGACATGCCTGGATTGGATCCCAATTTCATAATGCATCATTTGAATGTTAAACCTAGGGTTAAACCCATGAAGCAAAAGTTATGAAAAATGTACCCACATATGGCTCTCCTAGTGAAGGCAGAATTGGAAAAATTGTTAAAGGTTGGATTTATAAGAGCAATAGCATATGCTGAATGGATCTCTAACATTGTACCAATCACAAAGCATGATAAATCCATTCGTGTGTGTATGGATTTTAGAGACTTGAATCTTGCATGCCCTTAGGATGATTTACCACTTTTTAGCATAGATGGCATAGTGGATTTGACAGTGGGTCACTCCACATACTCATTAATGGATGGTTTTAGCGGCTAAAATCAAATAAAAGTTGCACCCAAAGACCAAGAAAAGACAACCTTTACTTGCCCTTTGGGCACCTTTTGTTGGAACATCATGCCCTTTGGCCTTAAAAATGTCAGAGCCACATATCAAAGGGCCATGACAACTATCTTCCATGACATGATGCATACATTTTTAGAGGATTATGTGGATGTTATCCTAGCAAAGTCCCACAAAAGAGAAGAACACTTACAAATTATAAGAAAAATATTCATTCGATTGGAGCAATTCAAAGTCAGATTAAACCCAAAGAAATGTGCCTTTGGTGTCCAATCTGGCAAGTTATTAGGCTATATAGTTTCAGCTAAAAGAATTGAAGTGGACCCAGAGAAAGTACAAGCCATAATGGACATGGAGATACCTAGGAACATCAGCCAAATGAGATCCTTACAAGGCAAAATACAATCCATAAGAAGGTTTATTTCTCAATTGGTCGAAAAATGTCATTCCTTCACTAGATTGCTACATAAGGATACTATATTCATGTGGGATGAGGAATGTGATCAAGCTTTCACATTATTGAAGACCTATTTGATAAATCTACCTATTCTCATGCCACCAATCAAGGGCAAAGCATTTCTTCTATACATATTTGCTACCAAAAGATCCCTAAGAGTGCTTTTGGCACAAGAGGATGAACAAGGAAAGGAAAGGGCTATCTACTATTTGAGTAGGACATTGATCAAATATGAACTTAACTACACATTCATGGAAAGGGCTTGCCTAGCAGTGGTTTTTACATCTCAAAAGTTGAGACATTATATGTTGATGCATAAGGTCAAGCTAATTGCCAAAATTGATCCTCTCAACTATTTGTTAAGTAAAACTGCCTTAATGGGTAGGATATCCAAGTGGGTTATGATATTGAGTGAATTTGACATTGAGTATGTCAATAGAAAGGAAATAAAAGGGCAAGTGATAGCAGATCACTTAGTTGAAAGCCCCATGACTTCTACACAAACTATTCAAGTGGAATTTCTGGATTCTGCCATTGTAAACATAAAAGCAAAAATGTGGAAGTTATACTTTGATGGCTGTTATACTCAAGGAGGTTCTGGGGCCGACATACTATTAGTCACTCCTCAAGGTTACACCATTCCTAAGTCCTAAAAGCTCTTGTTTCCATGCACAAATAATATAGCAGAATATGAGGCACTAGTCATAGGCATCAAAATGGCCTTAGAGTGGAACGTCACAGAGCTACAAATTTATGGAGATTCTCAACTCATCATCAATCAAGTCAACAATGAATATAACACCAAAGATGAAAATTTAATGCCGTATAAGACTATGATTGATGGATGGAAGAAGTACTTTTCCTTGATCACTTTTGAGCAGATTCCTAGAGAGAAAAATAGAGCAGCTGACACCATGGCCACCTTGGCTTCCTTGTTACAAAAACTAGATCAAAATGAGAAGTACAAGTTCTTGGTGGAAGAGTTGGTGAAGCCAGCATTCAACCTTCCCAAAACCCAAATTTTTGCAATATTACATGGACATGACTCCCCTTGGTATGACCCTATATACACATATCTCAAAGACCAAGTGCTACCTTGAGACCAATCCCAAGCCCAAAAATGCAATTTCATATGCCAATCAGCCCATTACATAATCCTTTCAAAAACATTGTATCGTAAGGGTCTTGATGGGACGTTACTTAGATGTCTAGAGGAAGAAGAGTCTAAGTTAGCTTTACAAGAGGTTCACAGAGCCATTTGCAAGTCACACTCAAGCAGTTTAAACCTAGCCAAGAAAATCCTTTGCTTAGGGTATTTTTGGAAGACATTAGAAAAAGATGCTTGCCACTTTGTCAAGATATGTAGAAAATTTCAATATCATGGCAACATGATATATACACCAGCATAGGAATTACATCCCTTTGTTACACCATGGCCATTCTATCAATGGGGATTTGACTTGATTAGGGTGATCTACCCACCTTCTTCAAATGGGCACAAATACATCATAATCACAATGAAATATTTCACTAAGTGGGTAGAAGCAGTTCCTTTGATAATGACAACGGGCAAACAAATTTCCATGTTTATCTTGAATCACATCATTTTTTGATATGGCATTCCTCATGCCATAATAAAAGATAATGGAAAACAATTCAAAAACAAGGATGTTGATGAACTTTGTGCAACATTTCATATCACTCACCACTCCTCATCAATCTATTACCCTCATGGAAATGGGCAAACCGAAGCCACAAATAAGAATATCTTGAAAATCTTGAAGAGGTCGGTCAATAAATCAGGAAGGGATTGGCATGTGCAAATTAATCCAGCATTATGGGCCTATAGAATGAGCATTCACACACCTACGGGAGCCACGCCATTCTCATTAGTCTATGGGGCCAAAGTGGTTCTACCATTAGAGGTTGAAATCCCATCTCTATGAGTGTCATTACAGGGATTAATCACAGATGAAGACTATAGAGTCGCTAGACTTCAACAATTGGAGTTACTTGAAGAACATCAAACACAAGCTTATGAGCACCTGAAAGTGTATCAAAATAGAATCTTGAGGAACTATAATAAACATATCAAACAAAAGCATGAAGAAAGAAAAAACATTCAAATATGATCCTAAAAAAAAAAAGATTTTGTCTTGGTGAAAACCTAGCAAATAGGTGCCTTGATGATATGAAAAAAATTGAAAAAATGAAAAATACAAAAAAAATTGAAAAAAATGGAAAATACAAAAAAAGAAAAAAAGAGAAAAAAAGTGCCTTGGTGAAAACCTAGCAAATAGGTACCTTGGTAGCAAAAAAAGAGAAAAGCTTTAAAAACAAAAAAAGAGCTTGATCTATCCAAAGGGTGGAAACTTGGTAAACAAGCACCTTTTGTTCCCTTAAGTTTGTCTTTCCTAGTCACATATGTACATATTGCATTTCCAACATCCCATTTGTAAACCTTCATTACATTCATCATTTGTACATAGTCATAATAAAGCTCTTAGTCACATTGTTGCATTTCCTACAGCCCTAAGTTTGTCACATGATCGCATTTATCACTTTGGGGTAGGAAAGGATTGGAATTTTGGTACCAAATATATTCAATAAGTGCTACAATCAGTCATGTCTGAGATAGATTTATCAGAACTTTAGAGAGAGTGATTTTCATGAACCTTTGATGGATATCATTGTTCACAACCCAAGTGATGTTTGATCCTACAACTTGATCCATGAGCCTTCATTGACTTTATTATTTAGGATTAGAAATTGATAAAACACCTTAAAGATCAGAATGCTTGGAAATACTTTTTGAAAATCATGAAACATGGCAAAACACTTAAAGCTTTCTTTTGATAAATTTTTAGGAAATTGACTGTTGATCACCTCTCTTTAGCTAATCGATGATGTTTCGACTAGATTGGCCATGATAGAAACGTGATATTTTCTTTCCTTTGAGTGAGTGTTTTGAGGAAGATTCATCAGCCTATGAGAGTTCATCTAAAGACATGGTCATCAAAGAACCATTGAGGACTATCTCATAAGAGGAAGGATTAACCTTTGCTTGTTTACACAAACGGATCCCTTGGCTATTTAGATCTTCCATATCTTAATACCAAAAATCCACTTGCAACATTGAATCTGTTGACACTAGTATTTAGACTCCCATAGTTTGGTCATCCAACTAGTGTGGGTTGTACCAGTTTCAAAATGAGGTTACCAAAAAGTGATAAAAAGTAGTATTCATATCATCATGATGTGGTTAGTGATGGTTGTACTTGCTTTGTAGTCCCAAAAATGCTGAATGATGAAAATTTATTTCCATGGCATTTCTTTGCTAAAAGCTGGTGACACTTAGGTTGCATTATCATGTTAGATTAATTGCATTGCATTATCATGTTAGGTTAATTGCATTTGATTATGGTTAATTTCCAAGGACAAGGGGGGCACATCAATAAATCTTGAGTCATCCCAAAACATCAAAGAAAAGGGGAGGATTAAATTCAAACATCCATCATAATCCTTGATTTCAAACAACGCAAGTGAGACTATCTTTTTCATTCATGCATAGCATTAATCATTATTCATTACTCATATATCAGGAAAGAAAAGAAAGAAATCATTTTCCATACATCACACATCCATGTAAATAAGAGTTAGCATTGCATACATCTAAATACTTGGAAAATAAAAAACATAGGAACATACATATGCATTTTCATAAAACATTTTGCATCCATACATTGACAAAAGATAAAAGCATCTCATCAAAATCCATACATCATTGCATTCATTTATATATATCATAAAATAAGATAATTGCATCCATAGCATAAATCAACATAAATGCATAGTAAACATCATATAGTTGCATAAAAGATAATCTCATAAACAACTCATCAAGGAGAACCAAGGAGTATATCATCATATATCATCAAATCAGTATATCAAGATACAATGACATCAAAGTGGTACATCAAATGTTTCGATCAGTCAAATAACATGAAATGTGGAACAAAGGACATCAACAAAGGAATGAATCTATCATCAATCAATCATGATCCAATAGCACCAGATCCATCTGAACCTCTACCATCTGGTGGAGGAGGAGCTTGAGAAGTGCTTGCTCCGCTCTGTCTTTGAAAAACCATGGCCGACATAAATTGCTGCATCAAGGAAGCAACCTGATCCAAATGCCCCACAATAGTGGACATATCTGTCCTCAGCGACTGTACATCTCAGGCTAAGGAACCAATCGTGGGACCATCCTGTGCACCCTGCCCCTTGTATACACCTAAAAGTGGCTTCATTAATTAATTAAATATTTATTATTTAATTACTATTGACTTGATAAATTAATTAAATATTTATTGTACATGAAAGTATGTGCAACATATCCCTCTAATACCATGTAAGAATTTTGATACCAAAAGAATTTGCTTAAGGCAAAGAGTAGAACCAAGATCTAGAAGCTCAAGAGATAGCACAAGAGAGACAAAATATGATATGATCAACTGATCAAATAATGAATAGATAGATTGAATGAATTGATTTACTACATACAATGTAGATGCCTCAATATATATGCAATACATGATATCTCGAAGATATGCAAGTGATAAGATCACAACTAGACATGGTGGAATCACATGTCCACCAAAGGTGGATCATCCTCCATTGTACATGAAAGTATGTGCAACATGTGCAACAATGAGAGGATGATAATGTGATAAGATCACTAAAGCTGGATCTCACACACAAAGAGGTATGAGAAGACAACTATGACCACCTAAAGTGGAGATTCTCCTAACCATGTGCTAAAAAGAAATGCAAACTCCTAGGTGTCTCAAAGACAACTAATATGCAAATGCATTATCCTAAGTAAACTAAAGTAAAGTGTAATTAGTAAACACTTAATTACACCAACAATTTAATTAATAATTATTCCTCTATTTATTCAATTTATTTAGTGAATTCACTATAGTCTATTCCTCTATCCTAAGTCTTCTAATTAGTCTTATTAAAGTGATTTAATTAAATACACAATCACCTAAATATGACTAAGTTTCCTAGTCCACCTCACCTACCTAGTCACCTGACACATCACTTTGGCTAAAATAAATAATTATTATTAATTATTTATTAGTAATTATCCTCACCCACACATGTCCTATTCTTAAGGGCTATGTGGCCTCATAGGACTTAGTCTCATGACTACATGTCCTCTCAACAACCAAGTCAAGAGACATTCCCTATTCCTAAGGGGCTTCTCAAGCCACCTCTAAGGGTCAAAGGTGACTCATAGGACACTTGTGCAAAGAGTCCTCATGAGGAAAAGGTCTCTCCCTCTTTCTCTCTTTGGTCTTTGTGAGACACTTGACGTGTCTTTCCCTTCCACCTTCTTCTCCTTTATGTCAATGTGAGAGGAACATCATTCCTATTCTTCCTCTCACAATCCAACTACATCCCCCTTTCTCTCAACTCCTTCAACCAAGTCAATCCTAGCCCTAGGATCTTCCACCTTTCATTCTCAACCATAGGATTGCACCACCTAGGCCTAGATCCTCCAAAACTCTATAAAAGGAGCCACATTTCCCCTTTGTGAGCTAATAGGTATTTTGTAATAAGCATTCAAGCAATCAAGCATCCAAGCATCCAAGCATTCTAAGAGCAATCAATCCATATTATCAACATTTCATTTGCATTCCATCCATTAGATTGCATAAACTATTGTGCATTCATTTCATAAAATCTCCACACTTTGGTAGCATCTTGGGAGAAGGCTTCATTTGGAAATCTGAGAGCTCAACCTCTTCAAAAAATCAAGGCTAGGAGGACAATGGAGACAAGCTGCATGGTAGGTGAAGGTAATTAGTTTAGTTTCATCATTTTATAGTTACTTTGTATTCTTCATTGTGTTGCATTAGATTGATTTATTGGCTTTAAATAGTTAATTTATCATCTCTAGTTATTAGACATCTAATTTGCATACATTTTTGGTGCTAGAAGGAGGGCCCAGCCTCCATTTTTAACATTCTATTTTTTTAGTTTTTCGCGTGCAGACGTTTCCAAGTTTTTACTGCACATTCGTTCACGAATCCTGCGCATTCATCCATCTGTTCTATGCATGCATTTCCGATCAAATCTGTCATTTTCCTATTTTTTCATTTTCAATTTTTAATTAACATCTGCACATCCGTTACATTTTCCTACGCATACATTTAATTTTTCTACGCATCCATCATTCTGTTATGCGCATATGTTTAATTAGTCTACGCATTTATTCACTGTTATTACACATCTATTATTTACAGTATTTAGGTTTAAATTTTTTATTTATTTTGATTTTAGCTAACCTTTGACAAGTTTCTATTTTCTCTGGTAGCTTTTAGGCTATTTTGCAAGACATTGTTTTTGAAGACCCCATTACTAAACAAATTTTCTAATGGTTTGATTGTAGATTGCCAAGGGGTTTGCAAAATAAACCATAATCTTGTTTGGGCTTAAAAAAAGACATGTCTTTGCTTTGTGTGTTTTCTTTAGAATAGCTCAAGTGTTTGTTGTGTCTTGCTTAATAGCATATCTGTAATCCTAAAATTATAACAATGTATCCTCTCCCCTCGCCATTCATGGACCTTAGGTGTAAGAGAAACTATTATAATTTTTAGAGGGCAGTCTTTGGTGGGAAAAGAGGTACTCATCCCAAGGAATGACCCAACCGGTAATAGGCTAAAGCCAAGCCCTTTCAAACTGGTATATAAAAAATGCTAGTGTGATTAGTCTCACATTAGATAGGTGTGAATTTGTTGTGGCAACCAAAATCTCCTCCAGTACCCTAGTGGTGCGTTAAAGTCCTACTTAGTAGAGGTCAAAGCCTTGCTTTGAAAGGATTGGGAGAGCCCCCTTAATTGGGAAAATGACTTGATTACAACCACCTGAATGGATGACCTTATTAAAAGCTTTTGTTTAGTGGCCAAAAACCTTCTATCTACTAGCTCAAGGAGTCACCCAAGCTCGTGAAGACACCCCACATTACTCATGGTTCATAGTAGAGATAGCAGTTCTTTGGGAAGTAATGACCCATTGAATTTGGAACTTGGTGTACCTGAGAAGTGAGTGCACTGTAAGGAGGAGCCTGTGCCTCCGAGTTCCTAGGTTGTCCGCTATGAATTTGCATGGCTGATTTTATTATCCTAGTGGGGATTCAATAGATATCATCCTTGCAAACCATAGGATTGTAAGCGTGTTTGTGCATTCATATCAGCATAGTTAGATTAAAATCATTTCTATCTTGTGTGCATGTGTTTATGCATTTTTCATTTTGCCAAAAACACCAGAAAACATTAGAAAAATACAAATTTTTTTAATTCAGATCAAAACTTCAGAACCTGCACATATATCACATTTTGCTGTGCATTTGATCCAATTTGTTGTGCTTCTATTCAGATTGTCTACGCTTTTGATTTTACCAGTTCGCATCTATCAAATTTTGTTGTGCATCTATCTCATTTTTTTGCACATTGATCAATCTATCCTGCACATTTGTTGATGCGCATTTACAACAATGAGCATTTCCACAAACTTTTCTATTTTCAAAATTACTTTTTCAGATACCCATTTTTGTCCTTAGTAAGATTCTAGAAAAGAGTCAAGTTACACAGACCTCTAATCTTTAGTTTGACCATTTTCATCATTTTTCACCATTCCTTCATTAAAAACTAATCAAATCATTTTCTTCTAATCTTTGAAATTCTCAATTTAGTGTTGAAACATTACCTTATCTATCAGATTCTGATCTTTGTGAGTTTACCATATCAGGATATATCATCCTTAACCACCAAACTTACTTAGGTTATTATCTCTTGATTTCCCTTTTCTCATATCATAGTGAGATCTATACCTCCTATTGACTTAGAGTTTATCAAGTTGTCTTATCACTTTTCAACATGTTTCAATATCTTTTCTATCAATCACTTTCCATATCTTCTCATCAAGAATCTTTCATCTCACCATCAATTCTCTCAATTTTATGGTTCAAACTCGATCTCAAAAACTTAAACAAGCCATTAATCCAGAATCCCTAGACAAGATGGAAGGAAATACCAGCAACAAAGAAAATCTTTGGCCTGAAGCTCCTAAGAAAATTTCACTTTTTACATCCACTGACGAACCCATTGATGACAAAATTAGGGAAGCTTCACAAGATCCTCAATTTTATCATGTCATGGAAAGACTCTTAGGTTGGATAAAGAGATGTATTTCCTCATGCTTGCTCAACAAGGAGCTAAGTTACCAAGTGATTTTGATGTTTCCTATCTTAGAGAACTAGTTCACACAAACAATCAAGAAATCCCTAAAGGTTCTCAAGATACTCATGGAGTAAAGGAAACCAAATAGTTATCCAATGCTTCTCATAGTCATGAACAACACACAATTTCTCAAAATGATCAGCAAAACCATGCTTCCCAAAATCATGCTTCACAAAACAATGCTTTCCACAATAATGTTTCCCAAAACTCTCAAGGAAACACATTATCTTTGGATCCCGTTCTACAACAAATCTAGATGCTTCAATAACAAATCTATGATATCCAAACTAGATCATCAACAAAGAAGTATTCCTTGGATGATATATGTCCTTATCCTTTTGATAAGAATTTAGCAATGATTCCATTCCCTCCTCATTTTGAGGTACCAAAATTTGACAAATACAAAGGGAATTCAGATCCACAAGACCACATTCATGAGTTTTGTGCTCCTTGTATTGAAGTCGCTCACAATGAAACTTATCTTATGTGACTATTTCCATGAAGTTTAGGAGGACAAGCCATGGAATGGTTCTCCAAACTACCCCCAGGCATCAAATCTTTCAATGAGCTTCTTGACAAATTTGTGACTCATTATTCATATAACATCAAACATGAAGTCACTATGCTCGATCTTTGCAATGCACATCAAAAGAATGGAGAACCCTTCCTTACTTTTTTGCAAAGATGGCATCAATTGTTTGCCAAATATCCATAAACGATTCCTGAACAAGAAAAGATGGATATTTTTGTGCATAACCTTACACCAAAAATGAGTTATAGGTTACAATTGCAATGTCCACCAAACTTCAATAAGCTCATAGAAAATGGTATCAAGATTGAGGAAGCCATGGTCTGAAAAGGTGAGATCAAACTTTATTCTAAAGACAATGCTGGATCCTCAAATTCCAATTCCAACAACTATAACAATGACAAATCAAAATTCTAGAATAAAAACAAAAACATTGTCAATGATGAGATTGTTGATAATAATAATGTCAAACCAACACAACCCCTTCTCAATCTCACCAGTCAGGCCAATGCTACTCAAGGAACTTACAACAATCAATCATCAAATCAAAATACCAACAAAGATTCATCTAAACCAAGATTGCCTTTCATGTCACCTCGAAAAAACTTTACTCCTTTAGGGGAATCTCTCGAATCAGCCTTACAGAAGTTAATCACAAAGAAGATCATTACACTTCTTGACATGAAAGATTTTGAGCCTAGAGTGAAGCCTTCTTGGTGGGATGAGCATGATTATTGCAAATTTCATAGAGGCAAAGGACATAAAGCCAATGATTGCAAAAGGCTCAAAAATGTAATTCAAGATCTAATTGAAAGTGGTGAGATTAGTGTTGACAGACATACCTCAAATGAATCACATACAACTTTCAAAGATCCACTTTCTAAGCATGAAAAAGGAGGTTCTTCCAATACTAAGAGTGACAATCAAGCCAATTATAATTCCACTCCCTATTGATATGTTGGTAACATTTCTGAATGTCATCCTTCTATGTATTATGCCAATGTCATTACCATCAAAGGAAAATTAGAGAGTCACCCAGTCCATGTTACTACTCATGCTCAATCCAAAGTTACTCTCCAAGGAGTCCAGTCTAAACCAAATGCACCTCACAACAAGTCTGTTTATGTCCCAAAGACTACAATGAATATTTCCAACCAATACAACCTTTTGGAACAACTCAAGAAAACACCTGCCTAGATATCCATCTTAGAGCTTTTGCATTTATCCCCATCTCACAAAGATATCCTTGAAAAAGCTCTTTTCGAAACCCAAGTACCCACAAATCTAGATCATGATCAATTTCAAGCTATGGTGGGCCATTTAACAACCCTGCATTACCTATCCTTCACTGAGAATGATGACTTAGCTATTACCCAACCTCATAATGCTCCCCTACAGATTGAAGTCCTTGTCTAGAGTCACAAAATCAAATGAGTACTAATAGATGGAGGAGCTGGCTTCAATATCTATACATTGAAACTAGTCCTTGCATTGGGATTTTCTGAAAATGTTGTTGATCCCAAGAAGAAAATCATGATAAAATCTTATGATGAAGAAGAGTGGTCATCCAAGGGGTCTGTTGTTTTACCAATTAGAGTACGTCCTATAATCAAAGATGTACCTTGCCAAGTCCTAGACATGGATCTTGCTTATAACATTCTCTTGGGAAGACCATGGATTCATTCCATGCAAGCTATACCATCAACCTATCATCAATGCTTGAAATTCCCTCATAATGGTCAGGAAGTCACTATCAAGGGAGACACTAATCCATTCTAGTATTGTAGTTCTATGAAGACATCTGAGTCTTTGATACCTTATAATTGTACTAGATCTTTTGCAACTACACCCATTGATCCTAGTAATATAGCATCAACATCAAAATCAAATGGGATCAAGATAGACATAAAAGAAAGAAGTATGGGAGAATACACTTTAGGTCAAGCTCTTTGCATCATAGAGTTACCTTTATCTCCTAGATCATATGGTAGATCTTTGATCACTAAACAACAATCAGAACCCCCTTCCACACTTGTTTATGACACATTTATAAGTGGGGGCACAATATCCAAAGAGGTAGATGAGTGTAATGTTGATCATTTGCTTAAGTCATAGAAGAATGAAGAGGATATCAAACTGTAATGATGCTTACCAATAGGCCACTAAAAACCCCTAAAAAATGCAACTCAAAATGTAGATAGAAAATTATTTTTCAATATATGAGTTCGCTGTCCCAAAATTTTAGAATAATAGATAGCAACCAAATACCATCTAAAACACTATCAATGATGTAGGAAATTGCTCAAAACTATATGCCATTCATATATCAACAATTTGAAACAATGCCATACATATTTCAGTCAATAATATGATCATCAAACCCTAAGTTTACAATATAGATAGACTGAAAATTACAATGCCCTTTCACTTGCAAAATCCTAGCCTTCCTTTGATACCAATAATGCCAAATGGCAAACAAAGACAAGTACAATGTAAAATAGTAAAGTGCTAAAGCTATATTTTGTACTTAGCTGAAAACATACATTTCTCAGCAAATATGGCAAATGCCAAATGAGAAGTGAGGAACCTGATTGTAGATGGCTGCAATAATTTTTCAGACTGCTTTTTCGGATCTGCTTTTTCGCTTTGCTTTTTTGGATCTACTTTTTTGCTTTGCTTTTTCGGATTTTCTTTTTCAGACTGCTTTTTTGGATCTACTTTTTCACTTTGCTTTTTCGGATCTACTTTTTCTCTTTGCTTTTTCAGATATGCTTTTTCGCTTTGCTTTTTCAGACTGCTTTTTCAGATCTTCTTTTTTCCTCTTGCAACCAAAACTCAAACCCTCAGGTAAGTCTGAGGACTCCAAATAAGCTCAATTTGAAATGGCTAAACACCACTTCCAAAGTACAACCCTTCAAAGGATATTTCACCTCCTTAGTTATGCAAATCCTTAGGAGACTCCGTTCCTAATGATCAAATGACAATCTACAGACCAAGATGGCGCCACAAATGCTCAAAGAGAAAAGTAGTTTAAACTCAAGTCATGGGATGTCCAAATGAGAGGCCAAGCACTCTATTTATTCAATTTTCTAAGAAGCCACTAGAACTTCTAGAAGTATCCATAAAATATTCTTATAAAATCCCTTTATAATGCACTTTTATATAAAAAGTAACTTTATAAAATAAAAAGTGCAACTCAACTCAAAATTATAACATGTTGGCCCCACATAACACATTATAATAAAAATATGATAAACAACATCTCTCCAAGAGAAAATAAGACCATCCAATCCTGAAATAATCATCAGAATGACTCTCTCACCAAAACCATCTGCCTACGAGAGTCCATGATAGGCAAATCCACTGAAAAATGACATGTCACTAAAGAGGGGACACGACACAAACATGAATATATATCACCTGATGTCTATGGTAAAGGGTATACTTTGTTACAAAAGATGGGATACCAAGGTGCTAGACCTATAGGGTTACAAAGAGAAGGTGTTATCAAACCAATCTTGCAAAATCCAAACTATCAAAGAGACACTACAGGATTAGGATACAAAGGAGAAGGACCAAAAGAACCAAAAGGAAAAGAAAAGATCACACCTTTTCATGAGATATCTAAAGCTCCTACTTTGCAATTCAGAAAGAATGGTATGTATGTGGATCTAGAGAAACAAAGGATAGCACAAGGAATCATTGATAGACTTGGGGATAATGATGATTCTGACTCAAATGATTATGAATGGGATTCATTATTTGATTGTACTGAAGAGATAGGAGTTGATGTTGTCCATCACCATAGTAACAATTACCATGAAGGAGAGAGTTCAAGGAGTGACTCATGAGGATTGGTCCCACGTAATACTACTCTTGTCAATCATGAGGAAAGTGAGCATTATTTTGCAATAGATGAATCATATGAGAGTATGGAAATAGACCTTGCTGATACCATCATAAACCTTGACAAATTTTCCATCGATACCATCTCTGCCCTTGAAACTGACCCGAATGATCCGATGCCCCTTGTATATCCTAAACTTATTGATTGGGATTCTCTTGATCATCCAGAACTTGATGTGTTCCATAATGATAACACAATCATTGACTATCTTGGAATCAGAGATCATTTACCACTAGGGGATCACAAGTCAAGATTTATGATAGAACTCAATGACATGGCCTACTTTGGTGAGAGTGCCAATCATTTCAGTCATAAAAATATAAAAATAATCAACAGATCTAATGGTGAAAACCACTCAATGGTAGTATTAGATGCAAAAATAGTAAAAAGAAATGATGCATCTGATGGTGAAAACCTCTCTAAAGTGCCTGACGATGGAAGGATTGACACTCTTTCCAACTATTTGTATTGAGAGCAATCTGCTATTCTTATAGAACCAACAGTACCTCTTAACATTGGAACAAAAGAGTCTTTGCGCATCCTCAAAGTAGCAGCATCCTTGACATAATCAGAGAAAGAAGCTTTTGAAAAAAATTTCAAAGAAAGAAAAATCAAATTTGCTTGGTCCTATGTTGATATGCCTAGCCTAGATCCAAATCTCATTATGCATCCTTTATCTATTAGACCAGGTGTAAAACCAATTAAGCAAAAATTCCGCAAGATGCATCCCCATATTGCACTAATGGTTAAAGCAGAATTGAAGAAGCTCCTAGATGTTGGATTCATTCGGGCTATTGATTATGCTGAGTGGATTTCAAATATTGTCCCCATCTCAAAACCAGACAAATCTATCAGGATTTGTATTGATTTTTGAGATTTTAATAAGGCTTGTTCGAAAGATGACTTTCCTCTGCCAAATATTGACATTATTGTTGACCTGACAGATGGGCATGAGATTTTATCATTAATGGATGGACTTTCTGGCTATAACCAAATCAAGATTGTGCTAGAAGACCAAGAAAAGACTGCATTTACTTGTCCATGGGGTACATACTATTGGAATGTGATGCCTTTTGGGCTCCAAAATGCTAGAGCAACTTACCAAAGAGCAATGACCACAATCTTTCATGATATGATGCACACCATTATGGAAGATTATGTTGATAACTGTAGGATTTGAGCAATACAAATCCACAGAATGCCAAGATCACCTGCATACAAAAAACCTGTTACAAGGAAGTAGAGAGAAGAAGAGGCCAAGGGTTTGACTCAGAATATGAAGAAGAAAATATCCTCAAATAACTGAATGAATAATAGTGTATAATGGATCATCCATATAAAGGAGATCAAAGGCCATGTAAAGGAAAACCTAAAAAGTAGAAGTGCATGTAATAATCAGTTAAACTATTACAAGACTAATGCATGCAAAAAATAACTGATGCATAACTAGTGCATGAGTCAACTGAAGCAAATTGATGCATAAATAGTGCATGAGTTGACTAAAGAAAAGAGTTGATATCTTAAGAAGGGAGTAAAATATTAATAAAATTAATAATTTACTCTAACACCCCCCCTTAAGATGAGCAACGATGCAGCTACAAACAATGCAAGAAAAAAGCAAAGGAAACTACAATCCTGAAAGTAGAAATGGGTCCCGACAACATGGCCTGATGAGGTACCCAGCACAAAAGAGAGTCTCTAAAAAGAGGAGAAATAGAGAAAACCACATGGGAAAAACTCTACTCCAAAAGGAGACAAAGACTAGTTTGAAGGACTGAAGAAGCCTCCAAAACTAGGAATGTTCCAGAAAATATGAACAAAGATGAACATTTACAACATCACTGAAGTATGAAACTGCAAACTCTATCAATATGACCAGGTAGAGAAGACTGTAATCTGCATGAGTGCCCTCAAATAACACTACTTGAATTAGGAGGCAAACAAAGGAAAACACCTAAACTCAAAGATACAGATGGCATAAACACCAAAAGCCTGAAGAGATGATCAATCAAAGCTGGAAGAGTGCATCCAAAATAGGAAAGAAAAGAGTGTCCATATGGTAAATGATCCATCTCACCAAAATGCATAGGTACCCAACCATTGCAACCACCTAGTACATAGGATCAACTAATAAATACACGGCTCACACAATCGAACCAAGGAAGCAGCAAAACCAATAGTAGAAACCCCCCCATACTGCTGACAAGGGAGTAATGACAGGTACACTGAGAAGATCATCCAATATGAACTGCATGATGAAGAAGAATCTGGAACATCGAATGTGTAGAAAGAGTACAAACACATATAGAGATACCTGAGGCTAATGTCATGGAAGGAACACTCACTTGACAAAAGAAGATGGAAAACATCAAACCCCTCCAGCACTTTATAATGGAGTGCGAGTACAAATAGCATGAACATGTGTCAGATCCCATCAAAGCAATAGAATGGCACTTTATCTCAGTGCATGTGCATAAAAGAATGCTACAAAAGTGAAGTATGCACTACTCAAAGAAGATCAAAGGTTGCTAAACCAAAAGAGAAACCTAAGATGAGCCATCCCTCAAAGGGAAGAGATCCCAGGACCTGAAACAACCAAGATATCCACCAGACTGCAAAAAAGAAAAAATCTGAATAAAATTAACCTAGAGTAGAATCTAGAAAAATGACTCATAGCATTGAAAATATCTCTGAACAAGCTTTCCAATGATATATTGTTGCCCAAAAATGGAGACCGGATGTGCAAGATAGAGCTCCCAGAGTGCATAACTGAAGATCTAGCTTTGATAGAGAAAAAAACCATCAGAAAAAATAATATCAGATAAAATAAACTTCATATCTGGAAAGAGCTTAGAATCAGCTTTCCGACGATATCTTGTTTGCCAAATTTTGACACCGTATGCTCAAGATATGAGCAAAAAACCAACAGCTGCGCTGGAGGGCCCAAAGAAGGTGTCTGCAAGGATCTGAGGATGGGTGACGTTAGAAAAAGGACAAAAAACCACATGAAACCATCAGATCTGATAAAATCTCAGAAAGAGCTTTCTGAAAATATCTTGTTTGCCAAAAATGGAGCCCGAATGCAAGAGAAACGGATCCCAGAATGTAGGAGGCTTGAAAATGCCACTATCATAGAAAACATCTGACTTTGATAGAAAAAAATAGCATCAAAATGGAAAAATCACAAAACTATACTAGAAAATTTGGATTGGGCTCGGAACCAGCTTTCTGATGATATATCGCATGCCCAATTACGATCCCATATGCTCTAGATATCGCAAAAAAGGCCCAAGGACCCCTAAAACAAGATGCCTGAAAAACATGCAATTAAAATTTTTTTTAAAAAGTGCATGTGCATGTTGACGTCAGCTAGGGTCCTGGAGCTGAAAAAAATAAGCCCCTGGTCACCCATGTGACCAAGGGCTGGCGGAGCTGGCCGGGCGGGCAGCGGTGCCGTCGGAGCGGAGGCCACGGGGGCGGCGGCTGGCGGAGGTCGCAGGTGGTGGGCGGCGGGCTGCGACGACACGATGGTGGCGTGACTGCCGGTGGCCGTGTGATGACTAGTGGCGTGATGGCTCTGCAGCACCTAGGTGGCTGCCCCCAAAACTATTTTTAAAATTTTTTTTTTGTTGAAAATTGTACCGTGTCAGTGCCTTGGAGTGCATGCCAAGGCTGTATGGCCCTAGGGGGCAAAAATTTTTTGCCTCAAAAGCCAACTTGTCACAATCAAACAAGTTTATATGCTTTTTGACTATCTCACACCTTCTGGACGCAACCGTGAGGTCCGTTTTGACCAAAAGTGCTCCAAAAAATACTGATCACCTTGAGATTTATGCCGGGGCTGATTGCAAATTTTTTTTCACAGATTCCAACTGTGTCCAAATTGGACAAATTTTATATGGATCTTGGGGTTCTTGGATGATCTGAATGCAACCATGAGGTCTGTTTGAAGCTAAGATGACCAAAAAAATAGGTCCCCCTAGATTCAATAAAAACCCCAAAAAAGCCCTCATTTGAAACAGATGAATTTCATCTCTTGAATCCTTCAAATGCGAACAAGCTATAGCAGATTAGGTTCTGATACCATGTAGGATTTGAGAAATAAAAATCCACAAAATGCCAAGATCACCCTCATATAAAAAACCTGTTACAAGGAAGTAGAGAGAAGAAGAGGCCAAGGGTTTGACTCAGAATATGAAGAAGAAAATATCCTCAAATAACTAAATGAATAATAGTGTACAATGGATCATCCATATAAAGGAGATCAAAGGCCATGTAAAGGAAAACCTAAAAAGTAGAAGTGCATGTAATAATTAGTTAAACTATTACAAGACTAATGCATGCAAAAAACAACTGATGCATAACTAGTGCATGAGTCAACTAAAGCAAACTGATGCATAACTAGTGCATGAGTTGACTAAAGAAAAGAGTTCATATCTTAAGAAGGGAGTAAAATATTAATAAAATTAATAATTTACTCTAACAATGACATTTTAGCAAAATCCAAAGACAGAGCTGGTCATTTGAGAGTGTTGGATAGAATGTTCACCCAGATGGAAAAGTATCAGATTCGACTCAATCCGAAGAAATGTGCATTCGGAGTTACATCCAGTAAACTGTTAGGGTACATTGTCTCAGCCAAAGGAATCAAAGTGGATCCAGAAAAAGTTAAAGCAATATTGGAGATGGCTTCCCCTACTAACATTAGTTAGTTAAGATCATTACAAGGATGTCTCCAATCTATCTGAAGATTTGTTTCTCAACTATCAGATCGAAGTCATCCCTTTCAACATTTGTTGCATAAAAATATCTTATTCCAATGGGATGATCAGTGTGAAGAAGCTTTCAACAAAATCAAGCAATATCTGGTGAATCCTCTAACTCTGATGTCACCAATTCTGGGCAAGCCACTCTTGCTCTACATTTCAGCTACGACAATTTCACTAGGTGCTCTATTGGCTCAGCAAGATCATGAAGGAAAAGAAAAAGCCATCTATTATATCAGTTGCACCCTAGTGGGCTATGAGATAAATTATTCTCCTATAGAAAGAGCATGTCTGGCCATTTTTTTTGTATCACAAAAGTGGTGACATTACATGTTGTCACATTCAATCCAGCTCATCACAAAGATTGATCCTTTAAAATATCTATTAAGCAAAACAACACTGACAGGCAGATTGGCTAAGTGGATCATGCTACTTAGTGAATTTGATATTGAATATGTAGACAGGAAGGCTATCAAAGGTCAAGTGATAGTAGATCAGCTAGCAGATGCTCCATTAATGGATGACCAACCTATACATACAGAGTTTCCTGATGCACACATTTTGGCTTTATCTACACAAACCTGGCAACTATATTTTGATGGATCGTATACTCAATAGGGTTCAGAAGCTGGTATTCTTTTTGTCACACCACAAGGATACACCATTTTGAAATCTTACAAGTTGCTTTTTCCTTGCACCAACAATGTAGCAGAATATGAAGCCTTACTAATTGGGTTAAAGATGGCTTTACAATGGAAAGTAACTGAAATAAATGTCTATGGGGATTCTCAGTTGATTATAAACCAGGTTAATGATGACTATCAGACTAAAGATGATAAGTTATTACCATATAAACATATGGTTGATGACTTCAAACAATATTTCTTAGTCACCACTTTTGAGAAGATTCCTCAGCTTGATAACAAGGCTGCCAATGCCATGGCAATGATTGCTTCTTTGTTTGACATAGAAGATACCAAGGTCCATTTTGAATTCTTGGTGGAATCCCTAACTTGTCCTACATATGATGATCCTGATATGAGTATTATATGTAATCTAATTGGACACGACTCCCCAATCTATGGAAAAATTTATTCCTATATGAAAAATGACATCATACCCCCTGACCTATCCTGCAATCAAAAATGAACTTTTCTCCGCCAAGCCTCCCGCTATGTCCTAATATTTGATACCATTTATCGATGAGGTCTTGACGGTACTCTCCTTTGATGTCTCGAGCATGATGAAGCTTAAATTTCCTTGCGAGACATACATGAGGGTATTTGTGGGACACATTTGAGTGGTCCTTCTTTGGCTAAGAAACTCATGCGTATGGGTTATTATTGGCCTACCATGGAAATAGATTCCTTTCATTTTGCTAGAGCATGTAAGAAATGTCAGATACATGGAAACCTTATTCAAGCTCTAGCACAAGAGTTACATCCTTTTACAACTACCTTGCCATTCAGTTGGTGGGGGCTCAACCTCATGGGAGCTATCAAACCTCCATCTTCCAACAGTCACAAATGGATTCTCATTGCCACATAATACTTTACTAAATGGATTGAAGCCATTCCATTAATTGCCACCATAGGGAAACAAATATCCATGTTTATCTTAAACTATATCATTTGTAGATATGGTATACCTATGTATCTCATTACTGATCATGGGAAATAGTTTCAAAATTAGGACATGGATGAATTGTGCACAAAATTCCATATCACCCATAACTATTCCACCATATACTATCCCCAAGGAAATGACCAAGCTGAGGTGTCAAATAAAACTATTGTTAAAATCCTACAAAAGATTGTCAATGACACTGGTCGTGACTGGCATATCCAACTAAATCTAGCCTTATGGGCTTACTGAACCTCCATCCATACTCCTACTGGAGCCACCCCATACTCCCTTGCTTATGGATCTGAAGCATTCCTGCCCCTCGAGGTCGAGTTGCCTTCATTTCATGTCACTCTCAAAGATTTGATTCCTGATGAAGACTATAGAGTTGCACGGTTGACTAAACTATAACTGCTGGATGAATGCCATCAGAGAGCTTATGATCATTTGAAAGTCTATCAGTAGTGTATGTCTCGACAGTATAACAACAAGGTAAAGATTAGAGACTTTCAGTTGGGTGACTTAGTCCTTCGAGAAAATCCAAAGAATCAATTACATCATGAAAAGAAGGGCAAGTTCAAACCCAATTGGTTAGGTCCTTTTGTAGTTACAACAGTTTATGGTTCTGGAGTTTATCAATTGTCCACACCTGAGGGAGATCCTTTGGATGAACCTCTTAATAGTATCCATCTCAAGAAGTTCTATCCTTGAAATCCCAATGCAAGGGGCATGTATATAGTATGTATATATTTTGTAAATACAAAAAATCATAAAAATCCAAAAAATAAAAATAAAAAAATAAAAAAATCAAAAGAAAACTACAATAAAAGCATGTGGTGAAAACCTAGAAATAAGTGCCATGTGTATCAAGTTAGCTCCTCTATCTATTAGGATTATTCTAGATTATTCTAGTGTGTTTGTTCATTGTATATATCCACAATAAAATAGCTAGTCAGTCCCCATACCCACCATGTACATATCATAATAAAATGGCCAGTTCATACACTATCCATTGTATCTACCCATAATAAAATTCCATCATAGCTTGATCATTTGTCATGGTCTTCATCCTAGTCTTGTTGCGTCTTTCTTCATCCATAATATGTCAGTCCATCACCTAGCTGGGGGCATGTCCTCGACCTAGTTCAGGAAGTGGATCTATGATAGTCATGACTCTTAGAGGACACAATGGAGTGATTTTCACTAGACAAAGCAAATGCAATCAAATTTTCTTTCATAATGATATCTTTATGATGAATCAGAATCTGTAATCTATCCTTGGAAACATGACTATTTATCTATCGAATCTTGACTATACATCATCACTTGAACTGATCACTATATCTTACACTATCTTTTTGGCAAAAGAAATGTATATTCATGACATGCATGTTAGAATGATTTGTTGTAAATTATGCATTCATATCTAGATTTCATTGTTATCATGTTTCCTGTGCTATTCCATGATATCTTTGACATGATTTTGAAACTCTAAAATGTCATTGATTAGGATAGCCATGATGGGGCATGGTATTTTTCTTTGGTTTCTATTTGTGGGATATTTCCCCATGAAATCGAAGGAACAAATAATTGGGGTGTCTGCACATAAGTTCCTTCATTCATTTAATAGTATTGACAACATCCAAATCATGTTGTTCTACATATGCTATTTATGGTGATACGCCAGCACATACCTTGACTCCAAATATTTGTTCCCTGATGGAGGGGGGAATATTCCTTGTTTGTTATGCAAATGAAACTTAGGTCATTTCAATTCAATTATACCTAGATGCTTGTCAAGTTTGCAATATTAAACTCCATGCAAGAAGTGCTCAGGTCATCTTGGTTTAATTATACCATGATGCTTGCATTTTCTTGCAACATAACGAGCTCAATGATGAAAATCAAGTTCCAATTATTATGAAGTTCTAAGATGTTACATAAAGTTGTGGAGATACATTCATTTCATATTGCATTTCATTTAAATAGTTCATGACTTACATATCAGTGCTCCTTTTATAGAGATTTATAGGTTACCTTTCTTAATAGGTTATCTGTTCTCTTAGTCTATTCTTCTTGTGTCAGATACATTGTTATTTCAAGTTGAGGACATTTGGACAACCAAAAATATTAAGACTTTTTGCATTTAACATTTTGCACTTAATCATTTAGAGACATATGTTATCTTCATTAGGAGTGTTCATTTGTATATAATTTAATCATTTATTATAGCAATCATTTCATCTCTTTTATCATGTTATCAGTTGTTATATTCAATCATCTTAGGTACATTATCATTTATTACATTAGATATCATTTGCATTACACTATTATTTATTGTCCATTACACGTATTATATCATTATGCATTTATTGTCTATTATATCATTCATTTCTTATCCATTATATGTATTTTACATTGCTTATTTATTATCCATTATCCACATTGTTCATTATGTCATTACATAAGCATTTGAATAGTGTAAACTCATTTAAGACATGCATTTATCAACATCATATGATTATTAACCATTAAGCATCAAAAATATCAAATTGAATATCAATCATTTTGCATTCTAAGACATACATTCTATGCATATTAAAAATAAATCATCACATCCTGCATATGTCAGTACACACATGTATATAAATCATCAAAGTAAATCATGATAGCATTACATCACTGTAAATATAGAGTCAATCATAAAGCATCCATCATATAAAGTCCATAAAACCAAAAAAATGTCCAAATGTCCAATGATATAAATCAATAACAATGTGTCCATAATCAGTGTCCATCAAGTCAAAATATAATGATACAATGAATCATAATGGTACAACAGTGTATACAATGCTCTCTCAAAATCTATGAACCACTACCCCCAGACTCTGTCTGTCACTATCTATGGGATGCAATGTGGCCCTGTGTTGCTGAACTACCTGATGCTGAGGATCCACCCTGATCTCGTGAACCTATCGGTGCTCTAGGAGGGCGTGATGATACACCCTCTCCACCAGCTGGTGCCCCTCTATCATGAACTACCATCCTAATAGCCACTGAGCTCTCCCTATAACTCCCAATCCACTGATCCCTCAGGACCACCTATCTATATGCCTCTCGCCAGTAGGATATCTCCTTCCTGACATGTATCATGACTCTAATGCTATCTCCATGAGGACCCAACTCCTCTGTGCACTACAGCTCATCTAGTAGCATCTCTGACTCCCCAAGTCTCTCAAGCATTGCATCCTGCTCATGTCTCACCACTCTCATATGTCTATCCATCCTCTCAATTTGTCTCTCTAGACCTGGAACCCGGTCTACCTACACTTGTGTAATTGCTAGTCAGACTAGCAGTGCATCAATATTTGGCTCCTCCTCAGTAGCATCTCTCTGAAAATAGGGATCCTGTCCCCCGATATCCATGTCTGCCTTCTCATCTTGTGCCTATACATCCCCCATCTTAGCATCTGGCTCATCCTATATGTCATCATGAACCTGGCCACACTGTACAACACCGCCCTGTGTCAATAAGATGTCTGCCTCACCCTATCCCTGCACCTATACCTGTGCAGCTGGTCCCTATCCTAGGGAAACTGGTATCTATACCTAAGCGACTGGTACCTATAATGGAGCTCTTGCAGCTGGTTGTGTTGGTTGTGCTAGCTATGCCAGAGGCTGTCTCCATCCCTATCTAGTCGGGGGAGGCATTGATCCCCTCTGCCTCACTCCACCTCCCCTCATCCGTGGTCCTGCCCTATCCCCTCTCCCTCCATCTCCTCCTCCATCTCCTCCATCATCACCACCATCACCTCTCCCTCAATGTCGCCTATCTCCCCCTTGGCGTCTCCCACAACATCTGTCTATTGGATCTCTCTCTGGAGGCCTAGTTGCTGGATCTATAATTCGTGGTACAGGAAAATCTCTCAAGAACTGCTCAAAATCTATAGTCATCCCAGGGTCTACCACTGTCTGCCTCATGGTCCATGCCTGAAATGGCATGTCCACAAACTCCTATTAGGCCATATCAAAGGATTCCATAGGTCCCCAATCACGTCTCTCCTAATGAGTCCTGGCAAACTCTGTCACACCCTGGGGCATGCCCTAGACTCTGCCAAATAGGCACAGAACCTGACTAACCAACTGTCTCTCCGAAATAAAAGGCATCTACCCTATTAGCCACCATGACTCAAAGAAAAACCCTAGCTACCACTCATCATCCCAAGGCTCACAACCTAAGTACGGTCTCCATGTCACTTTATCTAAAGTATCAAATGTATACCGCCAAAACTCTAAATGGCCTAGTTTTACCTGCGATGAAACTAAGGAATATAAATGAATGTAGGGCTGCCCTGCGCTCTGAAATCTAATGGCCATTGATCACATCACTACAATGTGCTCCCATGCCCAAACATGGAGTAGTGTCACACCTACTGATTTTCATATATGTGCAACACTTTTGTATGAATGCACAGATTTTCATTTATGCGTGCTTTTATTGCATACTTGCACAACGCTAATTTTCTACTAGTATGAATGCGCAGCTTCCCTACATGAATGCGCATAAGTTTTTGATTTTCTATGCAAACATTTCTTGTTTTTGTGCATTGATGTGTTGAAACTATGCATTCATCCTTTGCCTAAAAAACCCACAATTTTCTCATCTAATCTATCCTTCAATCTACCCTAAACATGCTACAATTCTACTCTAACATGCATCAAATCATGAAATCACAAAGTAGGATTGAGTCACCTACCGATTCACCCAAATCAGGCGGTCGCTGGAAGCGTCTGACCCTCTCAAAGCAATGATTTGATGGTGGAAATGACATCCTGGCAGCTCTACTCTTCTCTCTCGCACCCTCTGATCTCCAAATGACAAGTGTGCACAATGAGCTTATTATGGACCCCTTAGCCCTATTTATAGCCCGTGGACCCTATGTACTTGGTGTGTGGACCCTACTTCTCATTTTTATTCCATTTCACCCCATTTTCACCCATCTCTTCTCCTGTTTCTTTCATGAGATTGATTATCCAATAAGCAAATAAAAATAAATACTTTAAAAAAAAAAAAATTCCAATCATTTTTTTTGATTAATCAATCTCTCGAAGGGGCATGCTTAGGTTAAATCAGATATTGTCTGGGGCAGGGGCAAAATACTTGAAATTTTCTTTGAAGCAATGTGACACGCACATTATTTCAAAGAGGGGCAAAATGTATACACCTAAAAATGGCTTCATTAATTAATTAAATATTTATTATTTAATTACTATTGACTTGATAAATTAATTAAATATTTATTATTTAATTAATAATTATTCCTCTATTTATTAAATAAATTATTCAATTTATTTAGTGAATTCACTATAGTCTATTCCTCCATCCTAAGTCTTCTAATTAGTCTTATTAAATTGATTTAATTAAATACACAATCACCTAAATATGACTAAGTTTCCTAGTCCACCTCACCTACCTAGTCACCTGACACATCACTTTGGCTAAAATAAATAATTATTATTAATTATTTATTAGTAATTATCCTCACCCACACATGTCCTATTCTTAAGGGCTATGTGGCCTCATAGGACTTAGTCTCATGACCACATGTCCTCTCAACAACCAAGTCAAGAGACATTCCCTATTCCTAAGGGGCTTCTCAAGCCACCTCTAAGGGTCAAAGGTGACTCATAGGACACTTGTGCAAAGAGTCCTCATGAGGAAAAGGTCTCTCCCTCTTTCTCTCTTTGGTCTTTGTGAGACACTTGACATGTGTCTTTCCCTTCCACCTTCTTCTCCTTTATGTCAATGTGAGAGGAACATCATCCCTATTCTTCCTCTCACAATCCAACTACATCCCCCTTTCTCTCAACTCCTTCAACCAAGTCAATCCTAGCCCTAGGATCTTTCACCTTTCATTCTCAACCGTAGGATTGTGCCACCTAGGCCTAGATCCTCCAAAACTCTATAAAAGGAGCCACATTTCCCCTTTGTGAGCTAATAGGTATTTTTTAATAAGGATTCAAGCAATCAAGAATCCAAGCATTCTAAGAGAAATCAATCCATATTATCAACATTTCATTTGCATTCCATCCATTAGATTGCATAATCTATTGTGCATTCATTTCATAAAATCTCCACACTTTGGTAGCATCTTGGGAGAAGGCTTCATTTGGAAATCTGAGAGCTCAACCTCTTGTTATCACCTTTTAAAAATTTTCAGCTCTGTGATAATGTTTCAGACTAGTCTGAGACATATTGACCTAGTGGTATTTTTCTTCAAGGCATAAACCCTAAGTTTTTTCCGAAACCCTAACTTATCCTAGGTCATGTTATGTTTCTGTGTTACTTTTTAAAACACTATCTTTTCATAAAACATGTGCTAAGTATCCTTGAATCACTTTTTTCATTGTTCTATGTCTCCAGGTGGTTAGGCTTTTGAACCATCAACCCTTTGGTTTAAATAAGTCCACCAGAGCCTAAGTTTTAGATTTTTTTTTCTAAAAAGGAAGCCTTTAAAATTGTGCGGTTGTCGTTCCACTGCAGGACTGCTCCTTTTCAGATTCCTTGACATGTGAAATAGCGACTATGCGCCACCTGTCTTTGCGGGCCCATTTGATTTTATAATGTGCTAGCCCTTAACAAGAGAATCTAATCCACAGTTATCATTATACCATTGGATCGAGATGCACATCCTTTATGCATCATGGTATAGCGATGACCGTTAGATTGCCTTTTGATGAGTAAAGTTCCTGGTGGGTCCTGACACTGTAAGGTCGTATCTTCATGTAAGATTTTTATTGGTTGTCAATAGTATTGAGGTGGCGGTTGTCAGAATCTTTCAGAATTGATTTTCAAGATGACAAGTCTTCCACTTGTCATTTTTCTGCAGCGTGTTATTTTTTGGTTCGATGTTCAGTTGGATGATGTGTCACCGTGGGACCTGAGTAATATGAAGATTAAAGTGTGGTAAGATCTTATGGCTATTGTTATATCATTAAGCTAAGATGCACATCCTTTATGCATCATGACATAGTGATGACCGTCGATCTTGCCCAAGGATTAAAAGTGTTCAGTGGGTCTTGGGTTGTCAGGACTTTTATTGATGTGTTTCTTTTTGATTGGCTCGTGGTGCTAATGATGAGTTTTGATTGCTAGGTGTTTCTGACACCACAGATGACGCAGAAGTTTTTGGCTTGCTGGCTTATCCAAGGTGTCATCTCCTAATTCATCAAAGGTTTTTAAAGGTGTTCAGTGGGGCCAAGGTTTTTTTAAGTTTTGGTGATCATCTGATTAGATTGTATCTACGGTGGTCATTATATCTGGGGTTGGTATCTCTAATAGGTTTTGGGTTGTGCTTTAGTGACATGGTGACACCTATCTAATCTAGGCAAAATAAAGATTATTGATAAGTCTTTCCACCTGGCATTTGGAAATGTTCTCATTGGGTGAGAACTGACTTAGGGAAAAGTAAACAAGGCTTTACTGTTCGACTTGCCGACCACCCGATGCGCTGAAGTGGAGATTTATCAACGGCCCAAATTCAAATTTTTTGCTTAGTGACATTTTTCACGTCCTGTGAGTGTAGAGGCTGCCAACTTTCAGTAATGGTGGATTTATTGTTCTACGTGTGGGTAAATTGCAAGTAGTTGGCTATGCTATACAACACAATTCAACCATTGTTTCTCATTACCATTTCAATAAGCTCTCTGGCGACTGGTTTTCTTTCTCTGATTGATTTCAATTGAAGAATTTGCAAGTGCTTGGTAGGTCTACTTTCTTGATTTAAAGGGTTTTCTTGAAGTTTGTGAAGGATTTGTGAAGAATTTTGTGTTGATAGTTCTTTGGGTTTTTTCTTGAGTACTCGTATATTATTGTAAGAGCCCTAGTTTCAAGATGCCGCCCAAGAGGAATTTGTCTGGTCAAATAGAGTATATTAAAAGAGGGATTTTTGAGGATTTAATGTAGTTACTTCCTCATTCAGACAATGGGGCAGCTAGGTTGAAATAAACTAATTCCAAGAAACCCTAGGGATTTAGTCGCAGACGGTCTCCATGATAGGGGAAACTGGATGAGAGATGCCAAGGTCAGTGACAAGCATAATGGTCTTATTCTTTTCAAGTCAGCTTATTCACAAAGGAATGCTTGTGCCCCTTTAAGTAATATATGGCTGTTTGATATTGGGAGGTTAGTTGTTCCTAGTGTTTTTATGGATGCTAAATTATTAATTTAGATAGCTAAGTGCTATGATCCTGTGACAAAGTGTGTCAAGGATATAAATGGTAGAGACCTAATCAGCATCATAGAGGATGAGATTAGGGAAGTATTTTCATTGAATGAACCATCTATGGGGTTAGAGAAGATAGATTTCATAGAGTTTACTGAAATCTATGAAGCACAAAGGGATTATCTAAGGATGGGGAGTTTGAGGTAGTGTTTTGATCAAATAGGATCAATGTGTGCTATCAGTGCAAGCACACCAGAGCCATTTAGATTAGACTTATTCAGTAAGAGAGCATAGGAAGTTTATAAGTCTTTGAATTTGATTCTAGGGCATGATGAGGCAACTCATATGCCAATACCTTATATGTTCATGATGGTACAGTCACTGCACCCCCAATTAGCCCTTATTTTTGACTTTGCATCTCATTTAGCTGATATAATCCTTGAAGGGTTGATGGGAATCAAAAAAATGAAGGTGTCTAGACCTTTTGGATGGTACTCAATGCTCATGCACATGTTTCTATACAAGCGTGATGAATATTTTGGTACAACAATAGATATTGTGAAGGAAAGGAATGGAGAGATTCTTCTAGTGCAGTTGTGGACTACAACTCTATCATGGGACATAATTGATGCCAGCTATATTATTTTTGACAGAGATTTTGCCTCTAGACTTAGAGCTCTTTTACATTTTGACAATCCAAGGATTCCAAGAGAGTTGCTGAGGCTAATTAGGCCAATGGAGTTTTTCCAGGATATTACTATTGTTCACAACTTTGGGGATATTATCTTATATCCAGTTTCCACAATTTTTAGAGTGTATGGTTGCAAGGTAGCACCTTATATTTTACCTTATCAAGTCCCCTTGAAGTTGGGATATGCAAAAATTCTAAGGCAAATTGGAGACTTACAAGAGTCCGTTCTCACTGGTAAAGGAAGGGGAACCTTTTTCCCAGACATAACCATAGCACACCAATATGTAATCACAAAAGGAGGATGGGTGCATTTGAATAAGGTTTTATAGCCCTACAGAATGTCTAAAGCAGTGGTGAGGTGTGCTGATACTGAAGGTTTTCTCTCAGGAGTATTTAGAGATAAAGTGAGGTGTGCTCTTATTGAGCATCAATTTAATTTTCCTGAGGATATAATCAGAAATGAGTTTGATCTTCAAATTCAGGAGATCAAGAAAGAGAAATGGGTCATTTACAAAAAGACTATAGATTTCATTTAGAATTTTGACTCAGTTTATGACCCATTAAAGGGGTTTGAACCATGGGAAAAGAAAGTGGATGCCCTTATGGAGCATTTTGAAGGCATCATGCATGAAGTAAATGAAAAAAGAGCAGCAGTGACTAAGACAGACCCTGAGATGGCTAGGAAAATTTTGAGTCAGCCTAAATATATGAAATTGACCCCAAGAGGAATTTATACAATGCAAAAGAGTGGTTACACTGTTCTCCTGCCACCACAGCAAAGAAGTGAAGATATCCCTTCTACTTCAAGAGGGAAAAGGCCTATTGATGATCCAGTAGTGTGGGAACCCTCTCCAAAGAGGTAGAAACAAGAAGAAGTAAGACCAAAAGAAGAGGCTTATTCACCTTCTCAGTCCCCTATTCAATTGGATGAACATGGGGTGGCAGAACAACTTGTGCAGCTAAGAAATGAAGGAAACCTTTTTATTTCTAGTGAAGATTTGCAGGAAGGAATGCCTCAGGCACCTAAGGAGGTGGCCATGGATCTTTCAATAGAGGATTTTGAGGGTAAACAGATGGACCCTATTTTAAAACAAGCCACAGATTCCTTCCTTGTCGATGATAAGTTTATTAAGACCAGGGCATTCTCCCAATTTCTTTGGAGAATGAAAATGAATCAATTCAAGGAGATATGTGAAAAGAAGAAAGAGGAGTCCCCTGATAGGGATGTCATAGAAATAGAAAATGAGACCAAGGTGGAAATGGTCAAACAATTTGAGAAAATTACTCCAGGAGAAGGGAGGGCCATGGTTCACACAACAGGGGTACTAATTCTGGTAGAATGGGACATTGTTGATGCAATTGTTTTTGACCAAGTAAGAAAAAGCAAAGTGAGGACTCTTACTATAGTAGAACAGGCTACAAGGGGATTTTCTTTCTTCGAGGATCATGTTGCTCTTGTGATGTGGTCTTTGAATAAAGATGAAAATAAAGGGAAAAGAAAGGATCTCTCTGAAGGATATGCAGGCGGTTTGTTAGTCCAGAGAGTAGGGGAAACATCTGGAGTTGAAGCATCAAATTTGATTTTAGAAACTACCAAGTTTAATGCCAAGTGGTAAAGAAAGATGCTAAAGAGAAGGAAGAGCTTAGGCTCAAATTTGAAATGGTTCTCAAATCCTACAATGAGCTCAAGGTTGAGCTAATTCAGAAGGACAAATTGATTGCACAATTGTCAGGACCCTTAGATCATAGGTCTCCCCAATTGGTGATTTCTAATAGACCTGCAGTGGCTTCATCTTCAAGTCCAATTGTTGAATTTCCACCTTCACCACTGTCAGATACAAGCTTGGACTCAAGGGTCACCTAGGAGAAGCAAAGATTGACAGAAGAAACAAATAGGTTGAGGGAGATAAGGGTACAGTTGGAGAAAGAAAAGGATGAGAACATAAAGGCCATAGCTTTAGCAAACCAAAAATATGAAGAAAAGATAACAGATGCAATCATGTAGTTTTCTATTGATTTAAAGCCCTCCATTCATCATGGCCATGCCAGTAAGTTATATTCATTATTTGAAATTTTAAATAAGGAGAAGATGGAGTTGTCACCAATTTTGAAGAAATGGATTGAAAGGTCTCCCAATATAAATTTATTTCGTATGTTGTCAAAGGGACATGAAGATCTTGATCCATTAATTAAGCCAGTGCACCAAGTTATAAAGAAAATGGTACATTTTGGGATCATTTTGGATGGTTTTATCAGAAGATCAAACATGTTGAAAGTTGAACTGATGCTTTCAAACTATGAACTGGTTCCCACCATTTTCATAGATAAAGGAAAATTCAAAGAGGCACATCAATGGAGGGAGGAAATGGATGCACTTTTATCAGAAAGGGTGACTGGTGTCTTAAGTAGTAATGTTTCTTTTAAAAATGTTGTTAAGTTATTGATTGATGCTAAGTCAATGTTTGACAATTTTCAGTATAAGGTCAATCAGATGGAAAATGAGTGGGAACAATTATCAAAGAAGAAGGCTAAATTTGTCAATTTTGAGTTCTCGAGTGAAGAGGTGTATGATAGGTGGAGGTATCAATATATTCCTCATGTTCAAAAGGATAGTATTCCACCAGCTTCTTAGAGTGGACATAGATAGATATTTTTGATAACAATGGTTGGTGAGATATTTTGAAGACATTTATTATTGGGTGAACAATGAGGAGCATAGGACAAATTTCATGAAGAAAACTAGATACAGTAGAAGAAGCAATAAAATAGGGTGTTCTTCCTATAATATCTCATTTAATTTGATAGTGTATTTATTGTAAATATGTAAAAGTTGTAAAAACTTTTCTAGATTAAAATGTGTAACCTTAGAAATGATCAGTGGCTTGTTGCATTTCCTCATATATAAAGGATTTTTTGTGATCATTCTAGGCATTGAGAACTTAGGAGAAAAAGATAGAAATTTCGAAAACCTAACACTCAGTCAATGGTTGTAAATTTTTTATCATTCTATCAGAGAAATAAAGAAAAAGTACAGGTTGCTGCTATTATTTTGCAAGCTTTGTTCAAGATTTGATCTATGCAATGTTTAAAGGGTGATCTTAATATGAATCTTGGATCTTTGTCTCTCCTGTGAGTTTGTTTAGTAAATTTTTAAGTCTCTTTGAGGTTTATATGTATGTGTTTGAACTTTGAGTTCTGATCTAGGATTGGATTAAAATTGCTTTGAGTTAGATACATGTTTACTAAATCCATTCAAGGATTTCTGAAAGTAGGAAAGATTTGTAATAGTTTATATTTATGTTCAAGACCCACAAAAAAAAACTGTTGTATTCATTCTATTTTCTGATATTTTGCCCAATGGATAAGGCATTGGCTTTAATCTTCCTATCTTGTCTTTGTATGGAATGATTGGAATCTTGTAATCCCTAAAAAAAAAATCATTAAATCACTACCAATCTTTTACTTTTATTTTACTTTATATGTATTATTCTACCCAGTGATGGAGAGTCAATGAATAATAGGTTGTTATTTAGCACTTTCTCATTGATATTTGTTGTAAGATCCAATAATCAGTAAGGGGTAGAGTTAAAACAAATTGGATCAGGTGCACCTGCCTTGGTTTTATAGAGCTAGAAGTAGAAGAGGGTATTTTTATCCCTATAGTTGGTCCAGTTGTCTTGTAGAGCTCTCATACTTGGAACTAACCATTCCTAATACTAGTCTCAAGGCATATTGGCAGCCCTAGTTGGCATAAGCATTTTCAAACACCAACACCTCTTTAAGAAATCAAGGCTAGGAGGACAATGGAGACAAGCTGCATGGTAGGTGAAGGTAATTAATTTAGTTTCATCATTTTATAGTTACTTTGTATTCTTCATTGTGTTGCATTAGATTGATTTATTGGCTTTAAATAGTTAATTTATCATCTCTAGTTATTAGACATCTAATTTGCATACACCCTTGATCCTATGGCTGCTGAACTGGTGGAGGCACCTACTGTGCCAAAACCTGTTGTACCTGATCCTATTGAGCACCATCATCCTGCTAGGCCAAGGCAACTCTCTGTAACTACACTAAGGAATCCAAACCCCCAGGAACCTATCTAGCAGCATCAATATGAGCCCGTCTCTGAGCTCTCTACTATCTATGAGCTCTATCCTATCTAACTGCTGCTCTAGGATGTACTGCATGGGCTGCATCATCCTATCTATCTCTGGCTCCATCTCAACCATGTCTATCCCTCACCTATCCTCTACCTACAACAACTAGAGGATCTCTATGTCCTCGTCATCTCCTATGTCTATTACCACCACCACTGCCGTCGCTACCATCATGTCAGCTGGGAACAGGCTCTGCTAGATCAATAAACCAAGTAAATCTATTGCGAGCCCACCAATCTCCATACTCATGAGACATCCCTGCATCTGCAATACCTATAAGCATATCCCATCTACAGTATGCCATACCCACAATCTGATCTAATGCAAACTCATAATAAATAAGAGGACCCACATAGATCTCTCTGCCTGTACTCACGCATATAATCCATTGCCCTGAGGCATAACCTGTATCCAGCCATACTATCTCAGAACTCTACCAAAGTAGAAGTGCTCAATGGTAGTAGTAGTGCACCCAATCATCCAGTGAGGAGTGAACATGTATGGTAACTCATCATCATCCTCTCTCTAGTGATAACAACCAAGGTAGGGACGCCACTAAACCTAATCAAGATCATCTATCTATTGGTGCCAATACTCCAAATGACCTAAATGATGCTGAATAACCATCTTGGTATATAGAAAAGCATAAGGAAAACTCCAAGGCCGAACCCTATCAGAAATGGGCCTAGTAATGGGAAGATGCTCCCATATCCACAACTGAAGAATAATAGCACCGGTTAACAAAGTAGAACTCTCTCTATACACTACCTCATGTAAATTGTGATAGAGTTGGACAAGGATGCAAGAACCCCAATCAAAGCATCAAGGATGAGCAAGCAAATCCTCCAATATCCTACCCCATTCGATAGAAAAACCATGACCTCGTCGGTCGGGAAGGAGCAAACCACCGATCAGTGCACCAAGTACTACTGGCAATGTCAAAAAGGAAGCACACTAAGGCCATGTGATAGTATCATGATCAATCATGTTGTCCCCAAACACTCGTTGGTAGATAGTAGAATCATAGACAGAGTCATAATACACTAACTCTCCTTTGCAGGGGATCTGTAGCAATCGATACATGTCCTCAGGCGTGATCATCATCTCTCCATAAGGAAAATGAAATGTGTTGTGGTCGGAGTGCCATCACTCCACCACTATAGTAAGTAACTCATGGTTCAGCTAGAACCATGGGAGGTCAAGCAGGAAACTCAAACCACACAACTCAATCACATGAAACTTGACTGCTGTCAGTGTCTAACCTAAATCGATAACCCATGATGCAACTAAGCGGATATATAGAGTAGGAAAGTGAGCCTATGGGAAAAGAAAAGGAATCACATCAGTATACCATATCAAGGAATTATCTCAAGTCAATCTTACCAAAAGTATCAAGTAATCACACCCAGTACCATTTGTTCATGTCTCTGTATCCTGAGAATGAACTAAGCAGTATCAAAATCATATCGATTTTCACACTGATTGATTTTTCCTATTAGTAATTATCCTAATCAGATTGACAAATCATATTCTGTGGTACCACTATCCTGATATCCTAAACCAATTATTTTGTTGAAAGCAACATACCTAAACTAATCATCCAAATCTATCATCAAAAGTTATCAAATTTTTCATCAGATGCAATCAAGTACAAGTGTAAAATTTTTCAAAAATTAGCAGGTGTGATTTTACTTATGTTAGGTGACATTTTACCTAAGGTGATAAAAAAAACAAGAAACATGACATTATTCTGGTGGTAGGTGATAGTTCGCATGCTACGTGACATTGAATCATGTTACGCGACAGCAAAAGGTGGCCTAGGCGATAGTAAAATCGCTAGGGTTTCATATGTGATAGCATATATGAAAAGGGGAATTTTGACCTAGTTGTAGGCATGAGTATCCTAATCCTAGGTGAGGATAAAATTTTCTTAAGCGATAGTAAACTACATGAAAGTGGGAGAGACAAGTGCGGATGCAACAGTTAAATGGTCTATGCGACATTAAACTATTCCTAAGCGAGACTTTGCATATTAAATGCAATGATGAAAAAGGAAATGGTAATAAATGCACCATAAATGTAAAGATGAAGTTGGGAATGACTTACTGGAGGTCCATAGTCAGGTGGCCTCACGTATCTCTGACACCTCTCGAATCTATGCTCTCGAATCGGCACAACCATCTCAAAATTCACCAAAGGATCAGAGCAAAATCACCAAAGATCAAAAGTAAAAATGAATAGTAAATCAAGGTTTATCAACCTATTTAAGGTATTTCAACATAATTTTGGAGGTGAAAATGGATGTGGACCTATATTGACTAATCAAATACAAACCAAGGCATATTCTTAAATCATGGCATATAATCAAATATTAAGAAATGAAAACATATTCGATAAATCAACCATCATCAAAATCTTTTTCAAATCAAGAAATTAATATGTTTAAATTTCTAAGGGGGCATTAGGGTATCAAATTGAAGTTGCAATCAAACATCATGGAATCAGTGGGGCATCAAATTTTTTTTGTCATTTTCAAAGGCAACAATCATATCATATCGTATCGGAGGCAGCAATCAATCAGTATCAGAGGCATATCAGGGAACCAGCAATCAGGACCAAAAAGTGATAAGGACTTACAAGAATCTTTGAATCAATGTTCTTCGTATATCAATTCAAAGAGGGGCATTTGTAGACACGTAAAATTGGACAAGTGCTTTTTAAACAGCTTAAAATCATCAAAATGCCCTAAATCATCAAAATGGATCAAATTAATTAAAAATGGACATAATTAAATAAAGTTGGACAAAAATCAATTAAAGAAAAGGAGAAATCAAATAATGATGTTAAATAATTAAATCAAAGCTTAAAGGGGCCAAAAACACTATATAATTGATTTTAATCAATTAATTGTATAGTTGTTTAATAAAAAAATCAAAATGAACCCATTACCCTTACATGGCTAAATTTAATTAATTAATTGAATTCAATAAATCCTAATTTCTTTCAACAAAGTTGAGCAACCAATTAAAAGTGAGGACAAAAAGACACAAATCACTCAAACATTTTAATTGTCCAAAGTTTTGAGACCATTTAAAGGATTGTCCCCTCATTTGTCCCCCCATTTATGAACAAAGCAAAGTATTTGACTCAACCAAGGGTTAATCATGATTACTTCACTCTACCCCCTACCCTTGGACATTTACTATAAATATGAGGCACTTTGGAGAGCATTTTCATCTTAGAACTTCATTTGCAAAGCATTGTTATTATAGGCATTTTTAGAACATTGTGAACAATTGAGTATCTTTGTATCAAATTGAGCTAGATAAAGCATTGAATGAGCATTGTAGAAGCATAGTAGAAGCATAATTTCTCATTTTAGAAGTGTAACTAGTGAGGATTTTAGCTGAGAGCTTCACTTACCACCTCTTTCTAGAGAACCATGAGATGCTATAGATCTTAGTTTCATTTTAAATTAGATTTGCATTGTATTTACTTTAAATTGTTGCTATGAGGTCTTAATTTCATGAAGGTGATATTCATCATCACACAGAACTTTACAAGTATCTCCAACAAGGGGATTAATTAAGTTCCTAATGAGTCAATTAGGCTTAGGTTTACATTGCCAATCCTAAGTAGACACGCCAATACATAACACATAACAAGTGTCAAGTGACACTAATAATTACACATCACATACAAAATGACATGTCTCAAATGACAACATGAAGTCTACTAATAACACACATGAAATTCACATTTACAACAGTTCACATTACAACGAGGTTTTCAATCCCATATCAGATTAAACCTTGGCTTACTCAGTTCACATATGTTTAGCCTCGATTTCATGGTTCTCTTTCCTACACACTAAACTTGAGCATCAATAGTCCAAGGGAATAAAATCACATGAATATACATATTTAATTCATAATTAACAACATAAATCAATGTGCATATTTCAATTCTCATTACAATTTTTCATCGAATAATGTTTAAACATCATAACTCCATAAACATCATAACATATCATCCATGAAATTATCAAATCTAATCATGATCAAGTCTTCTCATCAATTCACATAACTAAACATGCATAATCAAAATCAACTACATATTCTAGGTTCTAATCCACATCTGAATGTAATCCACACAATATAATAATCATCATCTAACATAATATCTCGAGTCTCTGTTAGGATAATCAAAAGTGTATCAATGTATCAAATCATGAAGTATCAAAATGCAAATGATAAAAAATGCTATGATGGGTCGGGGTGAGGCCTCACAACTAGGTAGATATTCAAAAATAAGAATATACTACAGGAGCATTGTTGAACACAATCTACTCATATTCACAGAATACATTCATGTTGTCTATTAATTTAATACCATACACGATACATACTTTTCTTCCACTTCTCTGAGACCATACATGATATACACTTTTCTTCCAATATAGTAAAGGTTCAGCATACAAACCTGCATCACTAAGAATAGCATACTTCCGAACCACAAAGCTTGAGGAAACATAAACTTAAACTTAAATTCCTCTAGAACATATGGAACACAATGTCATACATCAATGACAACAAGATGATAAGAATATATTTATAAAAATCTCCCCCTTTTTCATTGATGGTGAGCAACCACCAACAATGTCAATTTTCTCTTATTGTAGGAACCATTTTCATTATCTTTCTCCCCCTTTTCCATTAAGGAAAAAGACCAAGAAAAGATCTACTGCTACACAACTCTGATATCTTGACACTGGCATCAATCTAGAAATCTCCCGCTAAACAAATGCACCAACTCAATGTACTAAGAAAGAGAAAGAAAAGGGTAACTACCCTAATTATTTCTAGAGAAATTTTAAATTCTGATCATATGCCAAAGCATGTCTCCAACAAAGTCAATCACCAGATCAAACTAGTTGTTTAGATTCATTATTATCTTGTCATGCTCTTTATTTTTCTTGAGTTCTACTACATCTTTAGCTCTTACAACATTAGACCTATTTATCAAAATAAATTCAAACGCAACCTTCTCTATGTAGTAGAAAACCATATTTTCCCTAATCCAATCATTACTAGTAGAAAAATAGTTTCATGAACTTATCAACTCATCAAGAGGAGTTTTATAGTTCACATCACTATTATTCAAATGTTTCTTAATTTGTGATCAAATAGATACATCAAACTTCCAATACATTGTAAAAAGAGTAATCATCCAAACAAATACCTTTTCGAATCACAAAATAATCTTTTTTTGAGAGAAGTACTCATACCTCATCACCCTTTTGAGAAGATACCCAACATCTAGTCTTGAGGGGGAAAACAATGGAGACTCTCCCTCAGACCATGTAGTCTTATTTTTTTAATAGATGAGGAAATAACATCTAAAATGGATGTCAAATCACCAACATGATCACCCTCTATATTCCACAGAAAATTTATTCTCTTTCATTCTTTTGAGTTATCTGCAATTGTCAAATAATCATCTTGCCCTTCCACATACTTTTAGAAGCTAGCAATATGTCTTGTTGTATTGTTGTTACCAAATTTTTTTTGAGTTTTAAGTTAGAAATTATTTTGTACCCTTATTAATCTTATATAGAGGTTTTAGAAAGTTTAGAATATTAAAGAGTTCAAATGCTTTCAATATGTCAAAGGCCTTTTCTACTTATTTAAATGCCAAATGATTAATGATGCTTTTATTTCTTGGAAAAAGAGATAATTTGTAAGCAAAAACACATGGTTGTCATGTGGTCCACCTCTTATGGAACAATTTGATTCTGTTTTTGTTCAAAATCTCTAACTACACATTCTGAGTCATTGTCAAAGAAGAGTGCAAAGTTCATCTTGAGTTTAGAACAAGTTGTGAAACCCCAGTTTCTCATTTTTTTCCCTCCATGGCCGCCAAGGGAATCCTTCCATGCTTGGACATCAAGATATGAAATAGGGAGCAATAGTTATGAATGGAGAAGTAGTGCATACATGAAAAAAATAGCAAATCATGGTAGCCTTCATGGAGGTAGCAATGTAAATCATGGATGAACAACAATTTTCTTCCAATAAAAGAGTAGATTTTAAAGAGGTAATGATGCATCAAGAAGAGGAACAATATAAGTACTTAAGATGACAATATACAAAAAGTTGGCAGTGAATTCAAAGGAAAACATATTTATATAAGGATTTAAAATAAATTATTTTATATGATAAATGTCATATTATTTGTCGACCATGTGGAGCTGACTTTTCTTTCAGTTGCTATTGATAAGTTCTTGGGTTTGCATGAATTGTTTGACCATCCAGTTCATGAAGATGAAGAGCCTCTACAAGTGCTCTCGCTTTAACAATTTTTTCTTGAAGAACATCCCAACAACCAGAAAGGTTAACAAATTTTTATATTTCCAGTAATATAATTGGCATTGCTTTGCACTAGATATATGTTCTTGAGCTCATACAGAATCTATGTTCTTGTTCGGTTGGGGTTTTTGTCTGGGATGTTCTTGGTCAGCGATCTTATAGTGATTTTTTATCATGGGCTTTCTAATATATATGTACTTCTTTTCCTAAATAGAAATAAAATTCTATCAGTCCTACCACTTTTATAAAATTAAAAATTAAAAAATTTCATAATATTGTAAAAAAAAATAGATTCCACAAGTATTTAAAAAAATATTAATTGATAAGTAGGAGATATTTTTTACAACAAGTCAAATTGTGATATTGATATTAGGATTCAAATGTGTAGTTTTTGAGTCAAACTCATTGACCCATGTTTCATGAGTAGTGTGGCTCACAAGAACCTATCTCTCATAAGAATGAAGGGAACACTTAGGACTCATTGCATCTAGGTGATTCTCATAGAGGTGAAGCATTGGGCTTTCACACTATAACCTTGTACATATGGTGGGTCACCAAAACCACACATTGAATATCATCCTTAACCATCACTTTTGGCTTCTAGTATTGAATGAGAGCTTTATGGAACAAGGTATGGTGCAGAAGCACCTAGTGATCCATGGAGATCCAAGAGGGAAATATGGCCTAAGATGAATGTTCAAAGGTCTAGAGGACCTAAAATGACATAATCAATCCTTTAAAGGCATTAATATGTAGTAAGTTTAAAGTTGGAGTCAAAGGACCTAATTGTCTTGAATAATGTAATGATGGTCAATATGACCAAATGATGCAAATGTGGGTATTTGGGGTCTAGGAGCATTAGGATACACATTTTCAACCATAACATTTTTATTCAAGGCCTTTAGAAGCCTTTCCTGTGGATAGAAATGGCTAGTTTGCAATTAGAGGGAAAACTAGCAACTTAAATTCAAATTATAATGACTAGTAAGCCAAATCAATGTTTTAGTGTTTTGTTAAGCCAAAAGGTATTTGGATTCAGTTTGGGAAGGTCTGTAGTTGTCTATAAGGCATTTAAATTCCTAAGAATGGGAGAGAATGTAATGTGATCAGGTTTGCCTAATGAGAAAGCACAATATTGTAGATTTGAACATAAAAATGTGAATATTGCTTGTTTAGTTTGCATTGAGTCTTTTACTTTTGATCTTTTTGATGTTTTGTAGCTTTAATCGAATAAACACTATGAGTCAATACTAGTGAAGATATGTATATATATATTTAGTATATATGAGATGTATATATATACTTAAATATATATATATATATATATATAATATAAATATTAGAGAAATTAATATAATACTCAATATATATATATATATATATATATATATATATATATATATATATATATATATATATATATATATATATATATATATATATATATATATATATGTATGTATGTATGTATGTATGTATGTATGTATGTATGTATATGCATATGTATATGTATATGTATGTATGTATGTATGTATAATCATAATTGTCATTATATTAATTACATAATAATGCATAGACATGTCCCATGAAGGGACATGTCTCTTCTTGGCTCATTCTCAATATAAATTTAAGAGGTTGTTGCATTTGGAAAATACATACAATCAGATAGTGCTATTACATTTGCAACGATCCTAAAAATGTTAACATGGTATCAGAGCCAAGTTGAAAATGTAAGAGAGTAGTTTGTTGATGGTGAATGTGTGATTGTCTCAAAAAATACAATCTCAGTACGAGGACCATATCTCACAAATACACCGTTGGATTTTGGTGAATTTTGGATATGTTGGTGACAAAAAAATTTAGAAGAATCTCATTGGAGTGATTGATGAGAAAGTGTCGCGTTGAAAAGTTACAACCGACTGTGTGTGGGTCTATGAGAAATCTATAAAAGAGAGAGGTTCCTTCTTTAAAATCCTAACCACTTGAAGGGAGATTTGATAAGATTGAAGGTTGTCATAGTGTATAGAACCTTTGGATATTCAAGACGGGTCATGTGAAGAATTCTGGTAATGTTCAAGAACAACGACATCATTATGTGAGTTTGCATGATATTTTCTATATGGGCTCACCTTTCAAAATGAAATACTTGAAATTTATAAAAGATAAGTATTCCATATTTTATTAATGCGCATAATTTTTTTTAATTCATGTTATACTATTGGTTAGTAAAATCTTGTATGCTTGTATCATTGGTATTTTTGGTCAAGATAGTTTAGTGAGCTATTTGTAATCTCTCTCTGACATACCTTCAAGATGGAAGTACAAGAAAATTGCATTCAAGGGAGAAAGAACTTAATGCTTGCAATCAAATTGATGATTGAGACAAGATGCAAAGGGAGTCTGACATTTCAAAAGAAGACAAGAGGTTGATACAAGAACTTGAGTTTCAGAGGGAGTAGATAGAAGATATGGTTAAATTAACTTTTGATAATCTTGGTCATATTGATTTAGAGGGAGTAGTTCATACTAGATGGATTCTCCAGTGATCAATAATCTATAATAGTAAGAGGACTAGGAATCATGAGTGCCTTTTGGGCCCTGTGTAAATCATGAGGAAGTGATGACTTCTAAATGATTATCATTTGTATTTGTCAGAGTTATTGAAAGGTGATGATCTTACAATAAATTGACCTTCTATCATGATATACATCTTATGATGGCTAAAACAAATCATGATTGATGATATCTTGCATCGTCAATTGAGTTCCTTAAATAGGCCATGATCTTCTATCATGATAGACATCTTATTATGGCTAAAACAGATCATGATAGATGATAGGAATGTTCATATGGTAAGTATTATTGAGGGTACATGTGCACATTACCTATTGGCCATTTTTGAGTTATGGTGAATATCACGAGACTTGATATTCTTGGCCAGATCATATATCTGATATCATATTGAAGTGATATCTAAAATATTTGTCGAGTACTTGGTGGACATCATGAGACTTGATGTTGGTAGGCCAGTACTCTGAGTACATGGTGAATATCATGTGACTTGATATTCTATGGCTATTACTCCTAATATCATGAGATGATATTCTTATGAATCTATGAGTTGTGGTGAATATAATGTGACTTGATATTTGTAGTCAGACCATATCTCTGATATCACGGTAAATGATATCTTCTAATCCTATTCATGTGTTTAATCTTCCCTAGCTAAGAGGGAGTGTTGATGTTTTGTAGCTTCAGTTAAATAATCACTATGAGTGAATACTAGTCAAGATGTGTGTGTGTGTGTGTGTGTGTGTGTGTGTCTATATATATATATATATATATATATGGGTGGTCCCATAATAGTGTGTTTCATTTTTTGGCCAACTTTGACATAGAGATCAACATTCTAAGAAAAAACTTCACTTTTGAACACCTGTTGCCGCAAAACTATTAGGAATTTGAAGTGATGTAAACTAGAGTCTTTTAGAATTTTATTTCTAGTTTCTAAATATATTTTTAAAAAAATTAAAATTTATTTAAATTCATTTTTCCTTCTCCTTTGAAAAGTGGTTTGCGTGAAAAAACTATGTTTTTAAGGAGTTACAGTCACTTGGATCAACATAACTTTTTTTAAAAATATGATAACGATGTAATTCTTTCGAGATTATATTTGTAACTTCAATATCTAAAGGATGCAATTTGTTTCATTCATTTTGGGTCAATATTTCATACTTCAATATCTAAAGTGACAGTAACTGTAATTTAGACATAAGGTCAATTGGATCGCTCTAACTTGATCTATGTATATCAAAATTCCTTTTTTTTTTTTTATAGAAAGGTAACAAAATACACTTTTCCTACATATTTTTCATAATTTTTATTTTGTAATTTACTATTTTTCTCGAAGTCTTGAAGAGATAGGTTGTTGAATGACCAAACAACCTATGTTTAGTTAAAGTAATATTTAAAAGTGATAATGAACTCAATATGTATTAAAATTATATTCTTTAGAAAGCTTGTTTCGAATAGCATCATTTGACATCGTATGTTTGAAAAAACCATCTTGTTTGGTCCTTGTCCCAGGCCTTGAAAGACCATTTTTTTGTAGTTTACCTTTTTTTTGAGTGAAAAATTTCAATTTAGGGGTCTTTGAGCGAAGACCCCATTCACTTGAAGACACCTGAGGGGCTTCATGTGAAGGGTCTTCGCTCAAAGACCCTCATGTGAAAAGTCCAGGGGAGAAACACCCCACTAGAATTATTCCCAGCCTACTTCGAACGAACTAGGTCGGCTAGTTATGAATTTGTTTTGTAAAACAATTTAGAATGTTATAAAACTAAAACATTTTCTTTCTATTTTCCACCAAATTGCAATAAATTAATTCACTTTTTCTATTATTGATCAATTTTTACAAAGGCATTTTTTGGAGGAGGACTGTTATTTCTATTTTTTTCAAAGGATAATTTTAAAGAGGAGAAATATTACATCAAAGTATTTTTTGAAGAAGAGAATTTTTATTGGTGATCTTGTGGAAGACATTTTTTGGAGAGAAGAAATGGGGAACAAGAAAGGAAGACAAAGAAAATCTGCTAAAAAAAGGTCACCTAGTATTGAACAAAGAAATCATGAAGCTGCATTGACATATTATCATAAAACTAAAGAAGGTGAAGGACAAGATGAAGTAGGAGGGTCAAGTCAAGTTGAAGAATTACACATTGAAGAAGGGTCAGGATCACTCCCTATGGAAGCTCAAGCAATTGATGTTGGAGAAGGGTTAAGATCACGTGCTCCTATTGGTATGGATGAACTTTTAAATTTAGCTCAAACTGTAAAGAGAAATATTAATTATAGAATCTTAGATCATTTACTTACAATGGATGTGGAGAATTTGAGATCACTTGCTAATGTTAAACCCTTAAGTCTCACAAAGAAGAGACCAATGAATATGATAGAAACAAAAATATTGGCTAAATTTGATAATTTTGAAACAATTGAACAAGTCCAATTGCTTTTAGTTGTACTTATAAACAAAAAGTTGAAAGGAGTTCATTAAAATTATTGGGTATAGACACAACATCAAAGAAGAGAAAAGTTGTTGACATGCAAACTGATATGATTGAAAATATTAGGAAAGGTTTGAACCAGGTAGGGAAGTGATCTTGAACTAAATATAAGAACATTACAAGAAAAGTTATGTTGACATCCATTGTAGGTAACACTATGCTCTGAAAAAGATAGATATCTTCAGTTTCATCTCGGATTAGTTTTAGTAGGAAAACAATATCACGATATGTTAATAGGAGAATACTTTTGGATGATAGCACCTTGGAAGGCAATTGGGCAATCATGTGTAGAGCTCCTTGTTCTGATAGGATTGATGGAGGAATCAAGAATTTGGTCACATTATTTTGGAATGATAATACACATCCTTCATCAAATAGTAGAGATGTTATCAAACACAGAATTTCAGCTAATCAATATGAATATCATATGAAACATTGGTTGGACACACAACATGAAATGTATGTGTCATTTTGTAGTTCAAGTCCTAATATTAAGATTGGGCAAACATTGTTTGAAAGATTGAATCCATATTATATTAGGACAAACAAAGTGTTTGAAACTTGTTGTTGTTATCATATTGAATTTGATCTCTAGTATCAGGTTTTTTGAAAGTTTGTAGAAGACACTTATGGTTTTGAAAATGCTCCTCCTACTAGACGAAGTGAGTTCATCTCATCCATTTTATGTGACAAAAGAGATGATGTAGCTAGACAGATAAATTTCATAAAAGGAATATGTCAAACATGTGCTGATTTGTCTCTTTTTCCTTTAAAAAATAAAAATATTGATGTAACAAAGATGGTAAATTGTAAGAGTTACAAATATGTAAAAAATGCAATAAAATTTGGGAAAGATTCCAAAAAGTTAGAATATGTTGAAGAGGAGATAAATGTTGGAGTATTTATGGACAAATTAAAAAAATTGATTCAACCCTACATTCATCATGCTTTTTTTTCAAAGTGGCAAGCACAACAATTCCAAACACTGAGAGACAATTTCTCACTTGGAACAATTGTATCAGTTGTTGATTTTGCAGAAAATTATTCCTTTGTTCATCAAAAGGAAATTCAATCAAAATACTATTTTTCAGAAAAAATTACTATTATGGTACATGTGTGTTATTGACATGCACACTTAGATTTGGATGGTATTCAGATCACATTTGAAGCACGGGTCATCAAGAAGGAATATCATTTTTATATAAGTGATGATAGAGAGCATGACACTCATTATGTAGAACACTACTTCAAGATGTTTTTTTATAAATTTGAAAGAAAGAGGTATAAAAATTGATAAATATTATGTTTGGTCAGACGGATGTGATGCACAATTCAAATCATCAAGACCATTTTATGCACTATGTAGATATCATCGTAATGAAAATATACCACATGTCTGGAGTTTCTTTGAGAGTGGACATGGAAAAGGTGAACATGATGGTGTTGGAGCTTGCATCAAACATGCTATATGAAAGTATCAAATGAATTATAAGGGAGGTCATATAAAAAATGCACATGATGTTGTTGAATGGTGCAAGACACATTTCACACCAAATGAGAATGACATGTCATCAGGATTGACTCAAGCGGTGCCACATAGAAAATTTTGGGAGATAAAATGCACACATTTTTAAATTATTCAATAGTTTAAATTTTTAATGTATTTTTTATTCAAATTATATTCATAGAATGTATTATATATGCTTTTTTTTAGGTGTGGATAGAAAAATTATGCATGGTTGCAATAGGATAGAAAAGATGTGATCTTTGCATTCAGTTATGAGTATGAATTATTGCAATTGGATGTTGAATACTAGGGACTACTCATGCTTTTGTTGTCACTACATTGCTGACAATTATGAGGAATGCATCAATCAAGACTATGGATATGTAGGTGCATAGAATCTAGTGCCACTGGTTGTTACTGATACATTTGATAGAGATGAAGATGAAAACTTCGATGATGTCCCTTTGATTTCTACTGATTACGATCATATCTCGGGATTGGTCAAAATTGGTAAGTATATATATTTTACATTATATGGTCCATTAAGCTGCATGTATAGATAGATAGATAGATCTATAGATTGAACTAAGTAAATTTTAAGATCTCACATGTATATATAAATTTAATGTGCCAAAGAGAATGAAGTTACTTGAACCTGAAGAAAGTGATGGAATGTTGTTCCCCATAGGTTTGTACATGCTTTAAATCAATATATTGAACTCAATTTGTAAATTTTAAATTTCAACGTTTTAACAAATTTTAAATTTAGTTTGTTTAAATTTATATTATTAAAATTTGTGACCTGCAGGTTCAATTGTTTTAGAGGGAACATATTTCAAGCAAATCCAAGTAATTGAACATGGTATTCACTTTGTTGATTACCAACTAGACAATAAGGTGTTTCAATATAGTCACCTAGTAGTTGTCACATCCATTTGTCTCTATACAATTAAATATCAATGTGGACATCATAAGTGGAGACTAGATAGTGAGGATCATGAGAGAATATTACATGTTCTCCATGAAAGGTCTGAACCACTTAAGTTGGTCTAAAAAGTATAATATGTATACCTATTTCATGTGTTAGGACCTACTTTATATCTCTGATTAAATTGACTATACTTTATTTATATATTTAAACATATGATGGACTAAATTTGTTGATATATGATGGACCTATTTGATGGTTCAATGGTTTTAATATATAGAATTTTATGTATGCTTTTATATATATTCTTGTATACATGTATGATTTTATATGTATTCTTTGATTATTCAATGATTTTTATAGATTGCATATTAGTTAAAGATTTTATGTATGCTTTGATTATTCAATGATGTTTATGATACTTATTGTCCATTAGTTACATGTATTAACTAGTTATTTTTTATGATATTAATTCTAGATCCCCTTAAGACCTCCCTTAAGATTTTTTATTAGTTAAATATCCCCTTAAGACATTAGTTTGAACACTAAAAAATGATGAAATTAGTTAGATTACTTATGACATGTGTTAGTTCTAGAATGAGTTAGAATAGTTATTGTCCATTAGTTACATGTATTAACTTGTTATTTTTTATGATATTAATTCTAGATCCCCTTAAGACCTCCCCATAAGACCTCCCCTTAAGATTGCTTGTTAGTTAGAATAGCTATTGTCCATTAGTTATTTTTTATAATATTAATTCTAGATCCCCTTAAGACCTCCCCTTAAGATTGCTTGTTAGTTAGAATAGTTATTGTCCATTAGTTAAAGATCCCCTTAAGACATTAGTTTAAACACTAAAAAATGATAAAATTAGCTAGATTACTTATGACATGTGTTAGTTCTAGAATGAGTTAGAATAGTTATTGTCCATCAGTTACATGTATTAACTTGTTATTTTTTATGATATTAATTCTAGATCCTCTTAAGACTTCCCCTTAAGATTACTTATTATTTAGAATAGTTATTGTCCATTAGTTACATGTATTAACTAGTTATTTTTTATGATTTTAATTCTAGATCCCCTTAAGACCTCCCCTTAAGATTGCTTATTAGTTAAAGATCCCCTTAAGACATTAGTTTGAACACTAAAAAATGATGAAATTAGTTAGATTACTTATGACATGTTTTAGTTCTAGAATGAGTTAGACTACTTATGACATGTATTAACTTGTTATTATTTATGATATTACTTCTAGATCCCCTTAAGACCTCCCCTTAACATAACTTATTAGTTAGAATACTTATTGTCAATTAGTTACATGTATTAACTTGTTATTTTTTATGATATTAATTATACATCCATCTAATCAAATCTAATCAAATGAAACCATCTAATCAAATCATATCATCTAATCAAATGAAATCATCTAATCAAATCAAATGAAACCATCTAATCATATCATATCATCTAATCAAATCATATAACCATCTAATCAAATCATATCATCTAATCAAGTGAAACCATCTAACCAAATCATATTATCATCTAATCAAATAAAACCATCTAATCAAATAATATAATCAAATCATATCATCTAATCAAATCATATCATCTAATCAAATGAAACCATCATAAATCTATATAATGTCAAACCATAAATAATCTATGTCTTAAGGTCTGGATAGCATATAAATATATGTCCCGAATCATAAATTGAAAATATCAAACATATAATAATGACATATATAATGAGTCTCAAATCAAAGATCTATGCAACATGTCCTAAACTAGGGAGTCATCCAAGCACATGCGAACAAAGCGACCCTCTGATTGACTACCACGAGAATCCTCTAGCTGTGAGGCAACAACTGATTCCTGCAAATATAAATGCATGTATATAATAATAAAATATTTAAACTTAAAATATTATAAATGCATGTTTAAACTTACATAATTTTAAAACTTACCTGACCACTAGTAGGTGTCACATATGCTGAATCTCTCCTATGAAGATGCTCTGACCCCACACTAGAGCTAATGTGCTCTTACTGAGTGTCATGAGCATCCTCTAATTGTGAAGCAACAACCGACCCCTGCAAATTTAGTACAATAGGTGGTTATATACATGTGCATAGTATATATTATGTAAAGTACTTGAAATATATAAATACATGTTACAAGTGTAGATTATTTAAAACTTACTTGACCACTACTAGGTGTCACATCTACTGAATCTCTCATATGAATATTCTCCGAGCCCACACTAGAGGTAATGTGCTCTACTAATTGTGCCTATAAAATATTATACATTGAACAAATATCAATAAACACTTCTATAATTAATTGTTCACTAAAACTCCTAGAAAAGAGAAAAGAAAATATTATATACCTAGGTCTCAAGAGCAAGAGGATCATCAATGCGCTACACTGTCATATCATCAACAGAAACTCCATCACCATGCTACACCATCATACCATACCTCTCTAGTAATGAAGAGTGTAGGGGTGTGTATAGCTAGGAGGGGAGTGATGTAGAGCTTGAACCACCATGATGCAATAACAAATCCATACATGATCCAACATCAGTGCCAATGTCCACCTGACTCAACCCGCACAACTACTCATCAAATGTGTCAAGGCCCCCTCAGTTGTGATGTGTACATCTCCAACCCGTATACCTAGCTATGTAGCTGAAGACTGATATGTGGGTGCAGAGCGCTCTACAAAGTGATGTGAACTATGATGTGCCTGACTAGATGGTGTGTTCTATGTCAGTGGAACTATAGGACCCCATGCAAGTTTGATGACATCTCTGACTGACTGTACTAGGATCCTTTGCATGTTAGCAATATAAGAATATGACTGCAGGAGATCCTCCAAAAAGTAAAGCACCACATCTAAATGACTATGATGTCTAGAAATCATTCATATCTCTCTAAGTGGAGGAAGACCTGTAGTTCTATATGCCTCATCATTGGCCCCTGGAGCAGTACTAGATAAAGCCTCAGAAGATGATTTGGCTTGACTCAGTCTAGTCAAAGTATATCTTCCCACTTTATCTGAAGTGATGGAGGTGGTTGCAGAAGCAATCTCCCCTATCCTCTCCACTACTTCCCTCTAAGAATAAATGACCACTCTATCTATAGTAGCAACCATCACTGGTGCCACTATTGGAGTCCTCTACCCAACCAGCTATCTATGAGAATGTACAACTCGATCAGCCCTACGATACTAATCACAGTCTGCAACTCTACCACACCCCTGACCGTAATATCTAGGAAGATCTAAATAGTTGACCCTGAGTTCCAAATGAAACTTAGAGTACAATTGCTATGCAAAATATAAAAGAATCTGGTCGTTATTATGATAATGACCATGTGCTATAAGAAAATAAGGGTATATCATGTATGTGATTTGAGGAATCACACACCGTGTAACCTAATATGCCCTCACCTTGGGATTCCCCTCATAAAATGGAAAAACCTCTCGTATGATGATTTCCTTGGGGATACAGCTCTGAACCATCTCCAAGGAAACATCACCCGAAACCTTAGCTCTCAACTCTTGAAAAATACTATCAACAACCTAAGGTGTGAAGGAAGAGTGGGATCTCAATCTGGCAGTTATCTCCTCTAAACTATTCAATACAGTGATATATGTATCTCTGTATATGCCATCTGGTATAGATGTACGGATGGACTCTCTAAGTCAAGCCATCTTTATCTCAGTAGTTTGAAAAATAGTTGCTAAATTAGGAGTGCGAGGTGCATCCTGAGTGGCCATCTAGATGTAACATGTGAAAGCTAAGTGTTAACAATTAAGTACTTGATTACATGTTATAACTATGTGTAAAATGGAAACAAATATTTGAATATATAAAATTATACTTAAATTTATAATACTAGAGTGTACTAATAGTCCTAAAGAGTCCTTGAATGTACTAATTGGTATTAATAGGTCTTATTAGGTCAAGTAAGTGGTCTTATTAGGTCTTAAGGGTCCTAGGATGTACTAATTGATTTTAATAGGTGGTGCAAGGAAGAGGTTGATAAGGGCCAAAGGCACACCCTAATCTAGATTTACCCTGCAAAGATCACACACAAAAGTAACAACACACAAAATGAGAGAGAGAATGCAGATCAAATCCTTTATATTTCATCAAATAGATTCATAAATTCTGGGCTATAAGGCCTTCTCAGTTAGGGCCAAATATTACAATTCAATTACAACAGTCCTCCAACATGCAAGGATTCATAAACTATCTTCAATCTTCTAACTTTTACCTCCTACTGAACTCACTCCTAAACTACAACCAACAACTACAATATATACAAGAGGCTACCGAACAAGTCAACCTTCAAATCTATCATTAATGGAAGGAATGACCATATCTAGGTCCACACGCTTTCTAATGATAGATACCAACATTAAATCCATGACCATGGTTAAGTGCACAAGTCGGCCTCAACAGAAAACTAAAACAAACAACTCGGTAAGAAAGGATCATCGAGTGCCAGGAAAGGATAACTAAGTGTCAGGGAATTAACCGACCAACTTGGTTAACAAAGGAATCGAGAAACTACTAAGCCAACTCGGTCAAAGAAGGAATCGAGAAACACAGGAAAACTCAAAATTGTTTTTGGTGACACAAGATTGCCAAGGACCTGAGATGCTCCTGCATCAGACACCTGGAGTTATTTGAAATGATTCTTTGAATCATGCAACAGGTACAATCTAATATGAATCTAACTTAGATTGTGAAATCCATGAACTATCTTCAATCGGTCTGTTCTTCCACTTTACTAGATATTCTATATACTATTTTCCTCTTGTGCTTCTGCCAACTCTCTGTTCCAAAATCTGCTCAACTTCTTCTATATGTTTCTTAGGATAATCATTCGATACTTTTATTTTTTCATCTGATTCATGGTACTCATACAAATAAAAAATGTTGAATATAGGTGATATATCCATGTCATCAAGTAACTCAATCTCATAAGCATTTTCATTGTCAATTTTTTTCAAAATCTTGCAAGGACCAAACTTCTTCATTTTCAACTTTCCATATGTTCCAATAGGATATCTTCCTTTCTTCAAATGAACCATTACTTCATCACCAACTACAAAAATCTTATCTCTTCTTGATCTATCAGCTTTGTCTTTGTATTTTTTATTACTTTTCTCCAACTTATGTTTCACATCTTCATTAAATATTTTCATGAACTCAGCAAACTTTACTCCTACAACACTTCTCTTTTCTTCATCAGCAATATCCCTCAAATCTGATATACCTCTCGGTTGTATGTCATTTACAATCTCAAAAGATTTTTTTCTAGTACTCCTATTCACTGAATTATTATATGCAAATTATTCTTGTGCCAACATAGAATCCCAATTACTCAATGTGTCTCCAACTAAACATCTCAAAAGATTACCCAAACTTCTATTCACAACTTCTATTTGTCCATCAATCTATGGGTGAAATGTAGAACTATACCTCAACTCAGTGCCAAAATTTCTCCAAAGAGTCTTCCAAAAGTATCCAACAAAATTACTATCTTAGTCAGAGATGATACTCCTCGGTAACCCATGCAATCTGACAATTTCTTTAAAGAAAAGATCTGCTATATGTACTGCATCTGATGTCTTTCTATAGGGTATAAAATGTGCCATTTTAGAAAATCTATCAACAACAACAAATATAGAATCATTACCTCATACTGTCTTCGGTAAGCCAAGAACAAAATCCATACTGATATCAATCCAAGGTTTCTCAGGAGTAGAAATCAGTGTATACAATCCACTATTCTGACTTACTCCCTTTGCAACTTGACAAATTCCACAACTTTTCACAAATTTTTGAACATCCTTTTACAACCATGGCCAAAAGTATTTCTCCTTAAGAAAATTCTATATCTTGTCAACACCAAAATATCCAGCCAAACCACTACTATGTTTCTCCTTTATCAAATTAGTTATCATTGATCCTCTCGGTATACACAATTGAATACCTTTAAACAACATACCTCCTTGAATGAAACAATCTTCCCATTTAGTACTCGGTTGATCTTGAATAGTTTCTTTGCACTTTCTCCACGGCTCAGAAAAATCAAGATCAAATTCATATGAATCTCTCATGTCATCAAAACCAAGAACTTTAATTCTCATCTCGATCATCAAAGATCTTCTTCTTCTCAATGCATCAGCAACTCAGTTAGTGAATCCACTCTTATGTTTTATGACAAATATATAACTCTATAAATATTCAACCCATTTGATGTCTCTGATTCAACTTATTCTAGCTACCCAAATACTATAAATTTTTTTTATCGTTAAACAACACAAATTCACTCGGTATCAAATAATGTCTCCATTTCTTCAAGGTTCGAACAATAGCATAGAATTCTTGATCATACATAGAATATTTCCTTTTTGCATCATTCAACTTTTCACTAAAGAAAGCAACAAGTTTACCTTCTTGAATCACTACAACTCCTATTGCACTACCACTTGCATCACATTCCACTTAAAGTACCTTATTGAAATTAGGCAATGCTAACACAGACAATTCAACAACCTTCTGCTTCAGAGTCTCAAAAATTTTGTCAGCTCCATGTGTCCACTTAAATTCTCTTTTATCTCCTCTCATAGTCTAAGTCATGGCCTTACAAATTGAATTGAAATTCCTAATGAACTTTCGGTAAAAACTTGCCAAACCATGAAATGATCTTACCTCACTAACATTCTCAAGTGTAGGCCAATTCAAAATAGCTTCAACCTTTTCAGGATCCATTTTAAAACCATCAGCTGAAATCACAAATCCCAAATACCCAATCTCCTCTTGCATGAAAGAACACTTTTTCACGTTTATCAACAACTTCTCTTCTTTCAATCTTTGTAATACTCGTTTAACATGCAACAAATGTTCTTCTCTGGTCTTACTGAATATCAAAATATCATCTAGGTATACAATCACAAATTTTCCTAAGACTTTCTTTAAAACTTCATTCATCAATCTTATAAAACTACTTGGTGCATTAGTTAAACCAAAAGGCATAAACAACCACTCATACAAACCTTCTTTTGTCTTAAAAGAAGTCTTCCACTCATCACCTTCTTTGATTCTGATCTGATGATATCCAATTTTCAAATCAATTTTGGTAAAATACTTTTCTCCAGTCAAACTATCTATTATGTCATCCATTCTTGGTATAGGAAACCTATATTTCTCTGTTAACTTGTTGATTGCTCTAAAATCCGTACACATTCGGCATTCTCCATTCTTCTTAGGTGCCAATACAACTGGTACTACACAAGGACTCAAACTTTCTCAGATCAAACCTTTCTGCAACAATTCTTGAATCTGTCAGTTCAGTTCCTAATTCTTGGTAGGTTTCAACCGATGTGGTGCCTTATTCGGTAAACTAGCTCCAAGAATTAAATCCATGCAATGATTAATGATTCTCTTTGGTGGAAAAACATCAGGTACATTATTAGAAATGATCTCTCTATACTCAGTGAGTATCTTATCAATCTTCTCAGGTATGTTATCTTCTATTTTCTTAGTTTGTTAGGAATCACAACAAAACATACATCATTCTTCTTCAAATCTTTAACAAACTTTCTTCCTTCCATCAAGAAAACTTTCATAGATGTACAAACACTACTAATAGTTTCTTCAATCAAAGGTAACAAGATTTTTCTTCTCCCATTAGCCCAAATAGTATATTTATGTAATCTCCCATCATATATAGCATGTTTATCATATTGCCAAGGTCTACCCAACAAAATATGACAACTGTCCATAGGCATGATATCACATAACATCTTATCATAGTACTTTCCAATTTTTAAATTCACATAACATTGTTCACTTACCAAGAGTGTATGCTCATCCTTGATCCAATATAAAATTTGATAGGGCTTCGGGTGTTCCAACCTTTTCAACTGCAACTTTGTGACCATTTCCTTAGATGCCAAGTTCTTTGAGCTTCCACTATCAATGATTACCTTCCATACTTCATCAGAAACTCTACATGTGGTCTTGAACAAACTTTTCCTTACCGGATCTTCTTTATTACTTTCACTCCAAAGTGCTCTCCTTACCATCAAGTTGTTTTCCTTCTCAAGTTCATTCAGTGAATCTTCTTGCACTAAGCATTTCTATTGCTATCGACCTTCTTAATTGCATGTGTACATTCAAATGATCTATGTCATTCTTCTCCACAATTGTAACAAGTTCCTCAGAAACCACCTCTGTTATAACCACCCCAGTAGTTATTGCTTCTTCCTCTAGATGAACCTTCACCTTTCCACTCGGTCTTGCCTTTATCTAGATTTATCTTTTCCGGATCAGATCTATTATTTTCACCATAAGATATACCTCTTCCTCTAGGGAATCTACCACCTCTACCTCTTTGTCTTTACTCATGTCTTTTTTTCAATTTCTTCTCAGCTTTCAAGGAAAACTGATAAGCTTCTTCAATGTTTTTCAATTTAACCAAATTGATTTCTCCTTGGATGGAAACTCTCAATCCATTCAAGTACCTAGCAATTATTTCCACATCATCTTTATCATGTCTAGATCTGATATCTAATCTATAAAATTCCTCAGTATAATCTTCTATCGAGCTATCTTTCTGCCTCAAATTTTGCATTCACCTAACTAGGTTAAGCTGATAATCACAAGGTAAAAACTTTCCTTTTGACTTATTTACCATCTTATTCCATACCTTAATTTTGTCTTTGCCTTTCCTCTTTCTATCCAATTGTAGTTGTTCCCACCACAAGGATGCATGACTCTTCAATTTTGTTCTAGCAATTTTCACCTTCTTTTCCTCAGGGACATTCTCATATTCAAAGTACTTTTCCATCTTAGTGATCCAATCCACCAATTCATCTAAATCTAGCTTTCCACTATACTTAGGAGGATTGAAATGTGGTGTAGACTTCAGATTTGTGAAAGCTTTCAATAATCTTTCCTCGCCTTGATCCATCACCAGTGTAGGTTGTACATCACCTTGTTCTTTCTCATTTTCATCATCACTAACATCTTCAAGATGTCTTCCTCTATGCTAGGCTATCTCAACAACTTCTAATCTAGCAACAAGTTGTCTTAACATGTCTTCCAATCCTGGATCCACATCTCGCCTCCCATGAACAATCTTGATACCCTCTGTAATTGCAGTCCAGATCGCAATCTGCTACCCCACAACAAATCAACTAGGGTTTGACAAGAAGGAACCCTCAAACCTAGATTCAAAAATCTAGATCCAAATCTAACCTTCGCTCTAATACCACCTGGTGTAGGGAAAAGGTGGATAGGGGCCAAAGACACACCCTAATCCAGATTTACCTTGCAAAGATCACAGACAGAAGCAACAACACACAAAATGAGAGAGAGAATGCAAATCATATCCTTTATATTTCATCAAATAGATTCATACATGTTAGGTTGTAAGGCCTTCCCGGTATGGGCTAGATATTACAATTTAATTACAACAGTCCTCCAACATTAACCAAAGGAATGACCAGATCTAGGTCCACACGCTTCCCAATGATAGATACTAATATTAAATCCGCGACCATAATTAAGTGTACAAGTCAGCCTCAATAGAAAACTAAAACAAACAACTCGGTAAGCAAGGATCACTGAGCGCCAAGGAATTAATTGACCAACTCGGTTAACGAAGGAACTGAGCAACTACTGAGCTAACTCTGTCAAAGAAAGAACCGAGCAACACATGAAAACTCAAACTTGTTTTTGGTGACACAGGATTGCCAAGGACTCGAGGTGCTCCTGCATCAATATGTTATATTAAAGTCCTAAATTAGGTCTTAAGGGGTCCTATTAGTTCTTAAGTGGTCATATTCTAGGTCTTAAGGATCCTAAGGGTTCTTAAAGGCTGTTATGTAACAATAGGGGTTTTAAAGGAACCTATAGTGTACTAATAGTCTTAAAGGGTCCTTGGATGTACTAATTGGTATTAATAGGTCCTATTAGGTCAAGTAAGTGGTCTTATTAGGTCATAAGGGTCGTAGGATGTACTAATTGATTTTAATAGGTCATATTTGTCCTATTAAGCCTTAAGTCCAATCTTATTAAGTCTTAAAGGGTCTTATTAGGTCTTAAATAGTCATATTCTAGGTCGTAAGGATCATAAGGGTTCTTAAAGAGTTTTGTCACAATAGGGGTCCTAAAGGGTCCTAAGGTGTACTAGTTGGATCCTAAGTGTCTTAAAGGATACTAAGGCTTAGTCCTCCTAGGATAATATTTTAACATCTAACTCTACATGAATAACATTTATACATGTAACTCTAAAACATATGTACATAATTGAGAGAGAGAGAGAGAGATTCATAATATTTACTAACTTTAATTTAAGCAATTTAAAATTTTTTTTTTTAATAATTTCTATAAAATCTTAATGTTTTCTAACATTTTCTAACATTTCTACTACGGTTTCTAATGTTTTGTAAATATTTTCTAACATTTGCTAACAAACTACTATGATTTTCTATCATTTTCTAACATACTAAGTTACAATTTTATAGCATTTGCTAACATTCTACTACATTTTTCTAATATTTTCTAATGTATACTAGAAGTTACAATTTTCTAATATTTTCTAATGTATACTAAGTTACAATTTTCTAATATTTTCTAATGTATACTAATTTATAGTTTTCTAATATTTTCTAATGTATACTAAGTTACAATTTTCTAACATTTGCTAACATATTCTAACATTTATATTATGGGTTTTTAATATTTTCTAACATTTTCTAGCAGTTGTACTATGATTTTCTAACAGTACTACTACAATTTCCTAGCATATTCTAACATTCTACTATCATTTTCTAACATATTCTAAAATTTAACTACGATTTTCTAACATTTCTATAAACTAAAAATTATTTAAAACAAATAACTAACTAAAATAAATATAAAACATATAATTTACAATAAAAATGAAAAAAATACGTATACCTAATACTACTAACAATCTGAAGAGGTCGTAAAAGCTCGAGAGGTGTTGATGTCGTAGTGGACGTCATTGGTTCGCTCTAAGCCCTAGGTCCACAAAATTTCAAACAGAAAACGGTGAAAATGAAATAGAAAGTAAAAAATTTATAAAAAAATCCAACGAAAAAGTGACTTTGCATGAAGGGGGGCTTCACGCAAAGTACCCTGCGTGGGGTACTTCACGTGAAGAACCCCCCTTTGCGCGAAGTACCCCACATAGGGTACTTCGCGTGAAGCCAATCATCCCCTTCATGCAAAGAAGGTACTTCGAGCGAAGGCACTAAAATTGATTTTTTTTTGGAAAACCGAAATCCTTCTTCCCAAAAAGTGGGACACATTATTGTGATTTCACCCATATATATATAATGTAAATATTAGAGAAATTAATATAATACTCAAGAGATATTATATATGTGTGTGTGTGTGTGTGTATATCTATAATCAGAATTTTCATTATATTAATTACATAATAATGAATAGACATGTCCCATCTTCTGGGCTCATTCTGAATATAAATGCAAGAGATTGTTGCATTTGGAAAACATATAGAATCTGATAGTGCTATTACATTTGCAACGATCCTAAAAACCTTAACAGATCTAAAAGCATACATTCCATGTTTCCCTGAGTTGATTCTGAATACATTTTGAAGGGTTTTAAATCTGTTTTGGGTCCATTTATATTGGTTGTTCTAAAAACAGGGGTGTAGGTGATCATTTTTTATTAGTTTGAGAGCCTAGTATGTGCACGGGGCTCATTCATCTTTATGTATTTTCTGTTTCTTGAGGAATGAGGCCCAAACATGTATTATAACATGTTCTACTAACAAAAATATAGATAAATGAATGCTAAGGTGCTGATCACCAAATTTGAGGGATGGAAATGAAGGTGCAGTTATTAGATCTGAGGATCTAACTTAATGAAGGGGTATTTTTATGGTAGAAGATGTTATTAAAAGTTAAATCTATGGTTAAAAAACTTGGGTTGAAGTCTGGAAGTGAAGGAAGGCATTGATTTGAGAAGGCCCTAGTTTTAGGGGCCATTTGGTGAGGGTTTGGTAGAAAACCCATTGGAAGATTGTGGCTGACCAAATAAGTGTCAAAATTTGTTGTTTGCGATCGAAATACAATACTGTACAAAGTGGCAAGTCCTGGTTCAAAGTATAGAGGGTACTTGTTTAGTAAAAGTTACCTAGTTAGGCCTAGAGCAACACTAGATTGCCCTGTTTGCCCTGGTTGGTCCAAAGGAGTTGAGTCCAATATAGTTAGGCCTAGAGCAACACTAGATTGCCCTGTTTGTCCTGGTTGGTCCAAAAGAGTTGAGTCCAATATATTAATATGTTGTAGAGGGCCCAAATGAGCATCTGAGTATGTAATTTATTTTCCAAGTTTTTTTTTGGGAAAAGTGGGTGAAAACTAAACTGAGCAGGTTTTGAAGGGCTAGAAGGGATAAGGCCTAGTTTATGATCCAGTCTTGATAGTCTGAGTTGTCAAATCAGTTGTGGGTATTTTTAATTATTTTAAACCTATTGAACATAAGGTCCCATAAGATCCTTGGGTTGTTGGGAGTTGATTTGAGGACCCTTGTGTAAAGAATCCTTTAGGGGAAGTGACTAATCCTGTTGGGTTATTGGGCATTGGTAGAGTGATTTGGTCAAGGGAGTTGATTGACCTTATTTCTCTGCATCAAATTGGTATCAGAACAAGGGATTATATCCTTAGAAGTTGATGAAGATTGGGAGGAAGTAGAGGAAAGACAAAAATGGCTTTAACAAGGTCAGAGAAGGAAATGTTACAGGCATTTAAAGAGTGGAAAGAATCCATGAAGGATGGAAAGAAGAAAAGAGAAGAAGAAGAGAGAAGGAAACAAGAAGATGAGATGAGGCAAAAATAATTGATAGAGATAAGAGAAAGGATAGAAGAAAGTACTACTATGGCAGAAAGTGATGAAGATGTTCATGGTGTATCCTTGAGGGACAACAGCAAGATGGACTGCTATGATAGGTTCTATGTCTTCTTGCCTTTCCTTTACTCTTTGTTCTTTCAGCTCAGACATGAAGTTAGCCAAGGCTGTCTCAAAGGGGGTACGCTGTGCAGTCCCCGTTTTCATTTTAAGCCGCAATCTGTGCAACAGGAAGCGCCACATAAAGCATTTCTTTTTTGGTTCTAACAACTGGGCCCATAGGCTTCAAAAGTCTTTTTCCACTTAGAATGTTCCAAGTTTAAATTCCAATAGACATTCACATGGTTGAATATAGATTCATCTTCAGTGAGGAAGGCATATATTTGTTTGGCACATAAGTGAGCCATCTGGCCACTTATAGGTAGCGAATCTGTTATTATCCACCTCACAGTGTTTTGGGAGGGCCAGAGCACCACATGCCTCTCTTAGTTCACCGAGTAGGTTCTAAATTGGGATTGAGGGATATCAAATTTCTACCCCAGCTCTTGCCAACTCACCAACTTACCCCATTGTATAATATCTGCAAGCATTTGGACACCCATAGCAGCCCAACTTCTCGCAGAATGCTTCTCCCTGTGCTTCAAATTCCACCAGATCGACCTTTCTCTGCAAATCCTGTTATTGTCAATAATAATATTGCTGTTGGATATCAAGATATTTCAACATTTTCTATTAAAATTGTTTAACTTTTTAATGTTATTTTTGTTTTTGTGCCATCGGGCAATTTTTGAACAAATGTCTGAAAGTTTAACCAATTGACTAAGGATAAGTTCCATGAACTGTTTCTAGAAAGGACCAAACAATGATGCACTTTCTTACATCTATTTATGAAACTTGGGTTCCATCGTGTTTCTTTTGGACAATTTTTAGTCTACCATTTTGACTATCTTGTAGAACCAGAAGATACTGACGACCTGTAAGCCAAATGCTGTTTCCCGCATTAAACACCAGTTATGATTTATTGGCATAAGAAAAACCTGTTAACTTTTTGTTGGTGAGACTAAGAGCTCAAGCTCTCATACATGCCATCCTATTATTTACCTTAATAATGAAGGGATTGTTTGCAGGTAACAACATGTAGTATAAGGCCCCATGACGAGTCTAGCAAAACTAAAAATGAGGGCAAAGCGGATCTGCCATTTATGAAACAAGTCGTTTAGTGTGTATAAGAACAGTAATTTATTTATATAAGAAGTTAAGCAGTGACCTAATGTGATATACCCTACCTAGAAAGACACTCACGTCATTTATGAGACTCAAATTTGAGTCCTTGAACCAAGCTCCTTGAGAAGCTCCCTCATGTGCATAAAGGGGTTTGGTATCTCCATCAGCCACAGACATCCAACCAACTCTGACCCACACTGAAACAAAGGCAGAGAAGATGAGTTTATTGATTATGTTGTAAGAGAACTTAGCCTTTCAAACCAAATATCTTTTTCAAATTAACAAAGTCCTGATCTTAATAGAAAAAATACTTGATGCAAACAAAAAGAGTCATATCTTCGGAAAAAAAACTGTTTAACAAAGTCTTGATCATGAAGTTTGAGCTGAAATATCTATGATAAAAATATTACACAGTCGAATTCAAAAATCTATGACAAATTGTTGTTATGGACTAGGGAAACTTCATGCTGATAGGAACCCCTGTTTATAGACATAATATTGATCCTGATAGACTACTGCAATGCATTGTTAGGGTTATTTGTAAGATGATTCAGAAATGAAAGGTGCATGTTCCTGCAGATCCCTCCTTTCTTCATGAAGTATATTCAAAGGAATTTGTACCTAAAAATCGATACCTTATTGCCCATACTACACATCTTAGGTTGGAACTTGTTCTATATCAAACTCTCTGTTACATATTTAAATCCTCTTATGATTGAACATAATTGTTAAGGAGAATGACTGCTGGTTTCTAATTTTCTTAAAGAAATGGGTGAAAATGTTGGTATGTATTCAGAAGATTGTATTCCATTATCCATCATTGAATCCACACTCAGTATATCTTCTGGTGGATCGCCCAATGTGACCCCAAATATCACATTCACTCTATCTGTTGATGGATGGCCAATGTGCTCACAAATGTTAAAACCATATGAGGCTGATGTATTCAAAAGATTGTTTTTAAATCAATTGTGATGTTTTTAGTTGAGCTTGGGAAAGTATTTTGTGATCCACCTTTGGATTCTAAACTTATCTGTGCTAATTGACTCCTCAATGTGATCAGAAACCTTAAACCATATGTAGTTGATTGTTAAACACTATACTCTTTCTGATGATGTGTTGCTAAATCTTAATTTTTAAACAATATGCAGTTGATTTTCAAACTGATGAAGGCAACCGCTCTGATACCACTTGATGAAGGGTGCTCCCCTTAATACCACAAACACATAATAGAAACAGAGAAACAACAACAATATGCAAGAACAGAAAATTGGCTTCTTATTATCTCCACAAATGTGGAATTACAAACTTTCAGAATTACAATATGCAAAGCCACATGGGCATTCCCTTACAATATTCTGTAGGACAAAGCCTCGAATTATTACCCAGATCTACTCCCCAGAACTGCCCTGAACTACCCAAGACAACACTACGGGCCTTCTTTATATAGACAATTTCCACCGCTCGAGAAGGTTCTAGAAATTTAGCCCAAAGGGCCGACCAAACTTAGAATTATTTTATTTTACAATTTATTACATCAAAGTTGGCTCAAAATAACTTTTGAAACCCGAACAAATTTTTTTTTTGCCATTTCAGGTGACTCAACTTCCGAAGACCATAAGTCATCGCCAGTTGCTCCGATTGACTATTATGACCCCATTTTGGAAACGCCACGAAGTGCTCTACAGACTTGACTCGCGCAAGTGCTTGTCACTTTAATTTTCGACCTCATCCGGGGCTTCTAAAGTCTTCAAAACTGAGTTCAAAGTTTCTGTACCCTGCTGCCAATACCAAAAATCTTCAATATCTTCAAAACCAGACTTGATCTAGCCATGAAACTTTATTGGCAGGCTGATATGACTAAGATGAACCTCCACATGTAAAATCAAAACATTCCGAGATCCTATGACCAACTTACTAAAAATAGCAAGTTTTCATAAATAGCAGCTTTGCACAAGATAGCCCTTATTGAATACAAAAACAAAAATATTTTTGGGTGATGCAAGATTGCCCTTACACCCAAGATGCTCTTGCATCACAAACACTATACTCTTTCTAATGATGGGTTGCCCAATCCGGTCCATAATGTTGATCCAAAACATCGATACAGTTGAATTCAAAAAGCAATCTTTTAAATACTACATGAACAGTAACAATACTAATGCCAGCCATTGTTAAAACTTAATATACAGTCAAACATTGATCCAAGATTCCAGAACATTGACATAATTGAATTGAAAAAGAAATCTTTTGAATACTACATAAACTGCCAAAAAAACTAATGCCAATTATTTTGGTATGTAGTCAAAAAAACTTACTGTAATTAGGCTTAACTTATGGCAGGAAAGCTTATGTGGGTAACAACATCTGAATATAGTAGGTGGATTATGGATTGGTGTGTCTATAAACTTTATGTGGCAAGTCTTAATGAGCACAATTTGTTCAACAATGGGCAGATTTCTAGACAAAGCGGCTATTCAAAATGGGGCAACGTCAAATCCCTGCACAATTACAGATGTGGAGGAAAAAAAGCTGGTTATACAAATCCTTGGAAATTGGGTGATAACCATCTTCCCCAGTACATTGCTAACTCAAGAAGAAACGCTCTTTGTAAAGCAGGCCATGAGTCTTGACAAGCGACTAGGTCACAAGTTTGAATTTGTAGCAGCCAATATTGGGGATTTTGTGCCCATATCAATGTTGTTATCCTTGATCACATACAATAAGCTATTTTTCCCAGTAATGAGAAGATTCACAGAAAACCCAAGAGGCATAATAATACTACAGAGCATGGGAATTGGCATGCTAATCCATTCTATGGCAATGATAATGGCTATGGTAATTGAAATGGAGCTTCTAGGAATTGTTAAACACCACGGGCTTGCAGATGAGAAACATGCTATTGTGCCCAAAAGCATTTTCACTCTGTTTCCACAGTTTTTCATAATGGGCATTGTTGAATCCTTCATAAAAGTAGCAAAACTAGATTCTTGTTAATGACCAAGCCCTGTGTATAGGCAGAGATTAGGTAGTGTATTGTATGCAGCTTTTGTATACAATAATCATTAGAGAGTGCATTTACATTAACAACTAACTATTTTATATGCATGCCATTTAGGTCTTGTCTACATAGTACTCTCTAAGCATCACCTTTTGTGATAATTACTTTTTTTTAATATAGTATATTAAATGAGAGCTGAAATTCTCAGGGTATATGGTGCATTCCACCGACCAGTTATACCTATTACAGCATAAATTTGTTGTATTCCAATGTTTAGACCTATTACAGCCTCTTGTTTGGAATGATAAAACTCAAAAGTAATTTTTCCCGGCATGAGATTTTGGCTGGCTATGTTGATGCATTTAACTCCGAGTTGAATAAATTTTGGCTTATTCTTACTAATGTGATTTTATGGTTATCACGGAAGAAGAGGAATGATAAGGTCTTGTAGGGGAAAAGAAGGCATTTTACTGAATTCTACAGGGAACTCACCTTCCTTACTGTCATGTTTCAGGTCTCTGCAACAATCGAGATTCTTAAGGACCGGCTCATGTTATTGTTGAAAGAGGTCATAGTGATAAGTACAAAATAGAGATTAAATCAGCTCACTTTTCTCCATGTGGAAGAAATAACCTGAACAAAGGGGAGATTGAGCTGCTGAAAAAATATCTGGAGGAGAGAAAGATTACCAAACCCAAACCTGATGAAGAATCAAGAACTCAGAAAGTAGCAAATCAGTTTGAACCTAATGAGATTGATCCAAATATGAATGTGACAAAGCTGAAAGCAATAATAACTGTGAAAATCAATTGAAAGATTAAAGATACAGACAAAAACACAAAACATAAGAACACAAAATTTTATCGTGGTTCGGCTGTAAGCCTACATCCACACTCAGCAGGGAAATCCTTTATTAATTCTGGAAACAAAAGTTGTTACAATACAGCAGCTGATGAGTTTATAAAGACCTCTCAATCAGCAGATGAAGAGGCATCAAAATGGAGGGAAAGATAATAATATACAATAATAAAATATTATGAAACCGTTGGGCTTCACACACCCAACAAACTCCCCCTTGAAGTCCAACAACTGTTGTAATGTCAAGGATCCCCTGCAACTCCTATGATTATTTCTTTACAATGCCGAGAGAAGCTCGGCAAAACTCAAACTTCTCCTGTGGAACAACCTTTGTGAGTGCATCAGCTGGATTGAGTTTGGTGTCAACCTTCGCAACCTTGATTTTGCCTTCTTCAACCACTTGGCGAATATAATGATAGCGAACGTCAACGTGCTTGGTGCGGTTGTGGAAAGCAGCATTATGAGCAAAATGAATAGCACTGTTGTTGTCACAAAACAAGGTGGAACCAAGCTGAGGACAATCAATATCACCAAACAGACGTTGCAACCACACCATTTCCTTTGCCCCTTCAGTGAGAGCAACATATTCAGCCTCCGTTGATTATTGGGAGACCACTGGTTGCAACCTTGATGTCCAACTAATCGCTGCTCCAGCATAAGTGAAAACATAACCAGTAGTAGATTTTCTATTATCCAAATTTCCAGCCATGTCCGAGTCGGTATAACCAACAAGAGATGAATTTTTGCCCCCAAAACATAACACATAATCGGAAGTACCTTTGAGGTACCTCAAGATCCATTTGACGGCCTCCCAATGTGGCTTACCCAGATTGCTCATGTAGCGACTCACTACTCCCACTGCTTGGGAAATGTCTGGACGAGTACAAACCATGGCATACATGAGACTGCCAACTGCAGAAGAATATGGGATGCCTCGCATATAATCATGTTCTTCTTGTGTGTTGGGACTCATGGCTGAAGATAACCGGAAATGATCAGCCAAAGGAATGCTGACCGGTTTGGCATCCGACATGCCAAATCTATCCAAAATCTTATGGATGTAATGCTCTTGAGATAAGTGTATCTCCTTCTTGTGTCTATCACGGACAATCTGCATACCAAGAATTCGTTTTGCTGCCCCTAAATCTTTCATGGCAAACCTTTGCGACAAAGTTTCTTTGAGATTGCTGATCAACTTCATAGAAGAGCCGGTGACCAACATATCATCAACATATAGCAAAAGAAGAACAAAACTTCCATTCGGCAGCTTCTTGTAGTAAACACAAGGATTGGAATCACATCGAACAAAGCCATGTTCAGTCATAAAGTTATCAAACTTAATGTACCACTGCCATGGAGCTTGCTTGAGCCCGTATAAGCTCTTCCTCAACCTGCAATATAAATGCTCCTGCCCCTGTTTGACAAACCCTTCGGGCTGCATCATGTAGATTTCTTCATTTAAATCTCCATGGAGGAAGGTAGTTTTAACATCTAACTGTTCAAGCTCAAGATCATGTTCAGCTACTAAACCAAGAATGGCACGAATAGTAGTCATTCTTACCACTGGTGAGAAGATCTCATTGAAATCTATGCCTTTTTTCTGATCAAATCCTTTGACCACCATCTTGGCCCTGTAGCATTTGTGGCCTCCATCTTCATCCTTCAAGCGAAAAATCCATCGATTCTTCAATGGCTTCCGATTTGGTGGTAATGGCACCAAATCCCAGGTGTGATTCGCCATAAGAGAATTCATTTCTTCCTGCATTGCAGCCTGCCAAAGAGGTGCATCCGAAGCTTTACATGCTTCCTTGTAATTTGCTGGTTCAATTTGATCAAAAGTCAATAATTCTGGCTCTGCCTCCTCTGAATACAATAATTCATAATCTGAGAATTTGACAGGCATTCTTCGTTGTCTGCTAGATCTTCGTAATTCCTGTGGATTGTCTAAAAGCTCATATGGACTTCCTCTAGCAGAAATTTCAATTTGTTTGGAGTTCTGGTGCTTATCAGACCCAGCGGTGTTAAAAAATTGTTGTTCAGTTGGAGGCCTCAACTGAAAATCTTCATCAGCATTATGCGTATGAGATTCATAGACAACTTTACTAGATGCTGGTGATGCAAACCTGTTATCAGAGGCAGAGGACAAATGTGTGTGTTGACTGCCCTGTATACGTTCCCCATTTATTGGTGCATTCACTGTTTGTGCTTCGATTTGGTGTGACAAACAACATCAAAAACTTCCTTCATGTGAGCTGTTCCCACGTCAATGCTTTTCTCTCCCCACTGTGACCGTGCTGCATTTTGGCGTGACCTGGAGTTCACTGTAGTCGAACATTCTGCTCCTTTCAGTTGCTTAGACCCGTGCGTAGCTTTGGGTAGAGCAGAGACGTGAGGGGAGTCAATGTGAACCGCTCCCACTTCACACGAATTGCTCCCAATGCCTTTACTTTGTGCTCCCCCATCCATTTCACATCTGCGGTGAAAATTTTGAACGCATCTGTGTTGATTGCCGGCTGTTTGCTCCTGGTCACATTTTTCATGGTTGCTGACTGTCATACCCACAGCAGCTTGGCGATTTGCATAGTCATTAACAGAGGTAGAAGTAATATGTTTGTCCAGTCCTCCTTTCAATACTGATCACTGTTCTCTGCTAACACAGATGTCTTGCTCACTGTTAGCAGAGGAAGCGTTGATGTTATGTGCGGAGGTAGCAGAATTAAATGGAGGTGCTCTGCTGTTGTCGTCCCCTATTTCACCATGGATAAATAACGGTTGAGAGTCCTCTATTCCAGTATGGCTTTGCATCAATTCATTAGCCTGAGTCCACATACTTTTGCTGTAGGCAGAAGATGTGAGAGGAGAAGAATTTTGATCAAACAAAGAGAAAGGTGCATATTCAGCTGGAGATTCTGATTTTCCTTGTAATTGCAAATTAGGAAAAACTTTTTCATTGAAAACAACATCTCTGCTTCTGATGATTTTCCTGTCAATAGGATCCCAAACACGAAAACCGTATTGATCGTCACCATAGCCTATAAAGATGCCTCTTTGTGACTTGAAATCGAGTTTTGTCCGCTTTTCTTTAGGAACATGAACAAAAGCTTCACATCCAAATACCTGGATGTGTGAGTAAGAAATTCGTTTACCCAACCATTCTTCCTCCGGAATGCCAAAATCCAGCCAGGATGAGGGGCTGCGATTGATCAGATATACTGCAGTATTACAAGCTTCTACCCAAAATTCTTTTGCTAATCCAGCATTGGAGAGCATACAACGAGCTCTCTCTAGTATTGTTCGATTCATCCGCTCAGCTGCACCATTTTCTTGAGGGGTGAATGGAACAACTTTAATTCTCCTTATGCCATTATCCGCACAAAAGGAGTCAAAGGCTAAGGAACAAAACTCGCCACCATTATCAGTTTGCAAACATTTGATCTTATGACCAATCTGATTTTCAACCAAAGCTTTAAAAACTTTGAATGTGCGAAAAACATCAGACTTCTTATGCAGCATATATATCCACACCTTCCTAGTGCAATCATCAAGAAAAGTCACAAAATAGTTTGCGCCACCAAGAGAAGTTACCTCGGTAGGACCGAAGACATCAAAGTATACCAAAGCCAAGGGAGTGCTCTTCTTGTCATGCCCGGACCGTGAGAAATTAACCCTCTTTTGTTTGCCAAAAAGACAATGTTCGCAAAATTCTAAATCAAGAGATTTGAGTCCCGGTAGCTGTCCTCTTTCAATCATGACATCTAAACCTTGCTTGCTCATGTGTCTGAGCCTTTGATGCCACAACTCCGAATTGGAGTCTACAATTGCCATGGCAGCTCCCACTTCATTATGACATTCTACAACATACAAACTACCGACTTTGTCTCCCTTGGCAACTAACATGGATCCTTTAGTAATTTTCCATGAATCGGTAAGAGTAGTCAAAAAACCTTGCTTATAAAGCTGACTTATAGAAATCAGATTTCTCTTTAATTGAGGGACATGACGCACATCTTTTAACAATAAATTGTAACCTCCTTTTAAGGACAGCAATATATCCCCTTTTCCCATAATAGGGCATGCTTTATTATCACCCAAATAAACATCCCCAAACATGCCTTCTTGATAATTCATAAAGAAAGACTTACATGGAGAGGTGTGAAATGAAGCACCGGAGTCCAAAACCCAAGAGGCGGATGTATCATCACTTGTAGAAAGTATCAAGACACTATTGTCTTTGTTACAAGCAAAATTGGCTTCCCTGTCCCGCACTTTGTCTTGTGCTCGTTTGTACTTTCTGCAATCCTTCTTTACGTGGCCAGGCTTTCCGCAAAACCAGCAGTCTCCACTTTTCTCCTTTGACTTCGATCTCTTGGCTGATTGAGATTGTCTATGAGAATTATTTCTGCCTCTGTTTGGATTCCTCCCTCTAGTCTCGGTGCTGACAACCGTCAATGCTTCACCGGATGTAGATTCATTATTACTTCTTCTCAAATCTTCATTGAGAAGGATCGCTGTAACTTCATTATAAACCAGCTTCTTCTTCCCGGGAGATGATGTGCTGATTGAGGTTACCACCGTATCCCAGCTTGGTGGTAAAGAACATAACAACAAAACAGCTTTTCCTTCATCACTTGGAGGCATGCCAATCGAGTGTGCTTGACTAACCAAAGTATTAAATTCGTTTAGATGACTGGTTAAGGATCCACCTTCTTTCATTTTGAGATTATACAATTTCTTCATGACAAAAACTTTATTGGATGCGGTAGCCAACGCATATGTAGCTTTCAGCTTATCCCACACCGCCTTTGTTGTTGATTCAGTTGTGACATTAAATAGCACATCTCCGGACTGCGAAAGAAGAATCGTAGCTCTTGCTTTCTTGTCCAATTCATCCCACTGTTCATCAGTCATATTCTCTGGTTGCTTCCATTTCCCTTCCAAAGCAAGTGCCAAGTCTTGCTTAATCAGCAAAGATTCCATTTGAACCTTCCATAATCCGAAGTTCTTTCCTGTGAATTTCTGCACTTTATAATCTTCCATCATTTTAGAAATTCTTCACCAAATCTCCAATCAGCTGTAAATCCCAGCTCTGATACCAATTGTGAAAATCAATTGAAAGATTAAAGATACAGACAAAAACACAAAACATAAGAACACAGAATTTTATCGTGGTTCGGCTGTAAGCCTACGTCCACACTCAGCAGGGAAATCCTTTATTAATTCTGGAAACAAAAGTTGTTACAATACAGCAGCTGATGAGTTTATAAAGACCTCTCAATCAGCAGATGAAGAGGCATCAAAATGGAGGGAAAGATAATAATATACAATAATAAAATATTATGAAACCGTTGGGCTTCACACACCCAACAATAACATCATAGGTGATCTTGAGACTAGCTGATCAGAGTGGTATAAACGAAACTGCTACTTTTGTTATTCTGTGTTACCTGATCTTGACTGAAACAATCTGGAGCACCAGCTGCTCATAATATAATCTATTTTGATACTTCATATTTAATATAAGAAAATTTAAAATATCCAATTATATTTAGTAGGGAAGTCCCATCCAATTAAATATCGAATTTAGTACCGAGAAGTTCTTGGCTAATATCTTTAGGAGTATTAAAATCTACCTGAAGGTTACCAATTAGTGTACACTCACGATAATTTACTGTTCTTGATCATATGATTCTAAGATTAGTGATAAAAATGATGGTCTTCTGTATCTCTTGTTATAATGGCCTTCTTTTCCCCTGTTACATCGTCTCACACCTCCAAACATCGAGCTCATCAGATCCACTATCCACTATCCATCACTTGCATCAGTATTGGCTTTAATTAGCTCGACATGGACTTTAGTTTAATTTCAGTTAGTTTTTCGTTAGTTCGACATGGACTATAGTTTAATTTCAGTTAGTTTTTCGTTGTTTTTTTTTAAATTTAGTGAAAAAAGGTATATAAGGAAATTGGAATCAAATCAAAATTTTAAAAGTGAAGATAACTAATATATTAATATATTTTTAGTGAAGATAACTAAATATATTTCGTGAAGGTAACTAATATATTTATATTTTAAAAATATGTGTAAAAAGATTAATAGATATAATTCTTGATCAAATTATATTTTAAAATTTCAAATTAAAGAATGACATATGTTATAATTTATACAAAAGATATATTATAATAAAATAGTTTAGTATGACCTTATAAATATTAAAACTGATATTTTTATTCTTTAAATTTATAGAGTTGTGTTCAGTGTTAAGAAAATAATATATATTTTTAGTTCCTAAATCTTCAATTGAGTGTAATGTTAAATAACTGGAATTTGATAATGTAGAGAACGTGTTCAATCATTACAACAAATTGAAAGTTTAGGAACTGAAAATATGTATAAGTTAGAACATAAATAATGAAGAAATTTCCCCTACAATAAATAACGAAGAAATTGAAAATATTTATACATAACATAAATAGGGAAGAAATTTTTACTTGAAAGGTTAGTTGATTAATATATGTTGTGCTATTTGCATTGGAGTGTAGTAGGTACCAGAGATCTAAATTTTTTTTGACATACTCTTTTTGTAACAAAAATATAGAGAACTTTAATTACATATGCACTCAGAAAGACTATAATATGAGTTGACAACCAAAAGATCTCACACAAATAGTAACATGTAGTGAGTCATGTAGTGATCCTCTCCATGATTTTTCTTGTTTTGGGGTTTCCACGTAAAAATATTGGTGTTATGTGTTGTGTGTATATGTTTTTCAAGTTCTTTATTACAGTTAATTATGTTATGTGGATGTTTATTTAAAGGTTTTAATATTTTAAAGGGAGTATTGATTCACCCACTCTCCCCCTCCCCTCTCATCATTTTAGGTGTTCAACACTCATGGACAATTGATTATTTTCCAACTCATCTTGATCTTTATGGATACAAAATTACAAAGATGTCCCTACTAGAGTTTCTTTAAATTTTTTTTAATTATTGTGGCCTCATTTATTTTATGATTCACAAATAGTATGAGCTTGCATTAATAGCTTTTTACAATATTTGGGAACTAATGTAGGCCATTAATTATATTCTTTTTAGTGAAATTGTCAATAGATAAATTGTGACATTATATTTAATCTAGTCAATCGCTTGTATGATTCTCTACTTTTTTGTACCTTTTAAATTATCTTTAGCAGGCTTAATTCAAAATGTGAAATTTTTTCTAAAGGTGGGGTGAAATTCTATTATAAAAATCATTTTCGACCCCTTCAAACAAACAAGGGTCTTTGTTCAAAGGTTCCCAAGGGGTTTGTTTGAACACATCTATGTGGCATGTTCGAATGAATCCCCACCCTTTGTTTGAACATACTTGTGTAGTATGTTCGAACGAAGGGGGACGTTCATTCAAACCCCTCTTGGTTGGAATTTTAAATAAATTACGGTGACGAAGGTCATTTTCATAATCATTTTTTAAACTGGTGGACCTCCAAGTATTAGATCAAACCTAGTGATGTCCTACCAAGACATCAACATCCCATGAGTATTTTCGGCCTCTTCAAATCGTCTGTCATATCAGGTACACATTATTCTTCCTTTATTTACTTTTTTAATTGTAAACTATTTGTTTTTCATATATTTTAGTTAGTTTTGTATTTTTGGTAGTTTTATTGTATTCTATTAGATAATTTTATAAATCAATTGTTAGAAAACATTAAAAAACCCTATTTAGAAAATTTTAGAAAACCCTAGTTAAAAAATGAAGCTAGGAAACCCTAGTTAGAAAAACCAAATTAGAAAACCCTTGTTAGAAAGCCCTTGTTAGAAAGCCCTTGTTAGAAAACATTTAAAAAATATATTTTAAATGTTTGTTTTTAGTTTTTTTAGTTAGATATATCTAAAAATTTTAGTTTATAAAGCTGTAGATAATGTTATGTATACATGTATAGTTATATATTTAAATGTTTGAAGTTCTTTATTATATACTAAAATGTTATGTACATATATTTAAGATTTTTTGTTAGATACTTTTACAAACACGCTAGTGAAACTAATGTTTGAAAATCCTAGTTAGAAAATGTTATAAAATCTCATTTAGAAAACCCTATTTAGAAAACTTTAGCTAGAAAATCCCAGTTAGACAACCCTAGTTAGAAAATATTATAAAAACCTAGTTAGAAAACTTTAGCTAGAAAAGCCTAGTTAGAAAATAGATTAGTTTAAAAACTATATAGAAAATGTTTATTTTTAAAAATGTATAAATTTTGTTACATTGAAATGTAATGTATATATTCTAGATGTTTCCATTTTACATGTAAAACTGTTATACATTGTATAGTTAGACATGTTAACATATTATCTTAGGACCCCTTAAGTATGTATCCTAAAACTTTATAAGACACCTAGGGCCCCTTAAGACACCTAGAACCCTTAGTAGGATCTTTTATTCAACATTATATAAGGTTCCTTAACAACCTCTAGATTATGACATAAAACCCTTTATGAACCCTTAGCAAGACCTATTATTGACATAAAAGGAAATAATACCCCTTACTTGATGACATATAACAACATAAGACTCATTATGACATAAAACCCTTTAAGAACCCTTAAACCAAGACTTGTTATGACATAATACCTATTATGACATAAAATGATCTTTAACAACCCTTAGTAGGACCTCTTAAAATACATAGTCCCCACTTAGACCCATTAATGTATATTAGGATCCATTAATAAAAAAAGGACCCATTGTCGCACTCATTGTTAGGAATAATAGTCCATAATACAACTGAGAGGGGGGGTGTGAATCAGTTGTATAATAGATTATTAAACTTTAAACTTTGGGCAACACAATATCAGATCCAATGAACACAATGAATGCCAACACAATAACACAATATTTTGGTCTCGGGGAAACCCTGTTAAAGGTAAAAACCTTGGTGGGAATTAGCACCCACAAATGATGTACTGAGAGTATAGTTATCCTTGTTAGAAGATATAGCCCTGTTAGGAGCTTATTGAAACATTACAGTACATAGTCCTTGTTAGAGGACAGACCTTGTTAGAAGTTAAGAACAAAAGGGAGGGCTCACTTCCTAAGGCTCACTGCCCAAAGAAGGTTAAGTCCACCTTCAGAACTCACTATTCACAACACAAGTGTATATGAAGAAATAAACAATCTTTTGAACCATTCGACAACAACTGTCTTTGCTTGATTAGTTCCAATGAAGTTCATCAATAAACCTCTGCTCTACATACATCAGACACAAGCTCGCAGCTTTCACAACCTCTCTATATCATCTCCTTTTTTTCACACATCTTTTCCAAAGAAAAGACCTTTCATTTATACCTTGTTACAATTCTTATAAACAGGTCGGCCCATAAGGCTTTCCTAATTACAACAATTACATAAACCCTTGCTAAGATACACATGGTATCTAGAACAAGTCTACAATAATTATATTACAACTATTAAGGACCGACATCCTTAATTCAAGTTTTCCATCTGTTATACAAGCTACATCTTTGTAGTCAGCTTCCAAATAGACCACCTTCCAGAGTAAATGCCATAGTTGATGTCATCTTGCATTTTGTACCTTGTACAGATCATAGAACACTCTTCAATACTCTATCTTTCATTTCTGAAGTTTGCATGCACTGATTCCATATCTCCTATAAGCTATACACAAAATGTTACAAGTAGTGGTTGTCGTTGCACCAAAAGATCGACCTGTTAATGCCCGATACAACCACTAGACTTATAGAAGACACAGGAGGCTGTTAAACCATGTCACAAATCTTGAGGGGAGCTCTGACCATTTTGCCAACAATCTCCCCCTCAGCATTACCAGAGGGGGTTCGAACATGTGACCAAGCTCTGATACCACTTGTTACAAGTAGTGGTTGTCGTTGCACCAAAAGATTGACCTGTTAATGCCCGATACAACCACTAGACTTATAGAAGACACAGGAGGCTGTTAAACCATGTCACAAATCCTGAGGGGAGCGATGACCATTTTACCAACACAAAACATGTACAAAGACTAACTCTGTCATTTCTCACAGTCACAGTCAATGACCAGTATTCACCAAAACATCTGTAACTAATCCAATATGAAGCAATAAATGATGCTATCTTGGATATAAGATTACAACACCCTCCTGAACTCTCATCTTCCTTCACAGCATTTGAGACATCTGTACAGTGTCTGTACACTGTGATAACTAGTCTTTTTTCCTCACATAAATATATGTTGACATCAGTGACAAAACATAAATGACAACAATATGAGTTCCCATTTAGTAACGTTGTGATTAAACATATTAAATGTCTCAATCACCTCCAAATGCATTAGCAATATCCAACAATGTCCCCCTTTGGCATTGATTTCAACATATGGGAAAATCTTATCCAAAGTTATATCAATCCAAAGTCCTGCAACCAAACAATTTCCCCATACAGTATGGATTTTATCATAGCAACACTCCCCCTTTGACAATAATGGAAAAGGGTGCCATGAGTCATCCACTACTTTTCAATGTTTTTCTTCCATGATCACTCCCCCTGAGGAGTAGATCCCTGCATCTAGTCTAGATTATGATAAGGCTCTGAAAACCCCTAGACTGATGCTTCTCTGCATCTTTTAATTCTGACTAGGAGGGGCCTGAACCCATATCATACCTCTAAGATATTCAAAGGTATCTTTCGGCATTGGCTTTGTGAAGATGTTTGCAATCTTCTCTTTTGTACTAATATATTCTAATTTGACTTCTTTTTCTACCACCTTGTCTCTCAAGAAGTGATACTTGATAGCAATATGTTTAGTTTTGAAGTGCATCACTGGATTCTTTGACATATTCACTGTATTGGTGTTATCACAATGGATAACCATAGGCTCATCAAAAGATATTCCAATGTCTATCAGCATTTGTTTCATCCAAACAATCTGAGTGTAGTTTAGAGAAGCAACAACATACTCTAATTCAGCAGTAGATTCTCCTATGCAATCTTGTTTCTTATTTAGCCAAGAAACTAACTTTTTCCCAAGAAAAAATGCACCGCCACTAGTACTTTTTCTGTCATCAGTATTTCCTACCCAATCAACATCAACATAAGCATGAAGTTCAAAGCTATCATTTATGTCATACCATAAGCCATAGTCTATGGTTCCTTTTAGATACCTCAGTATCCTTTTCACAGTAGCTAGATGTGTTTCTTTAGGTTTTGCCTGATATCTAGCCACAATTCCAACATCATTAGCAATATCTGGTCTGGTGTGGGTCAGATATTGTAATCCTCCAACCATTGATCTATACAAGGTCTGAAAAACACACTTTGATTCATCATCAATTGTTATCTTGTTACAAGTCACCATAGGTGTTCCTACTAGTTTACAATCTTCCATTCCAAACTTTTTAAGCAATTCTTTGAGATACTTGGCCTGAGAAATGAAAATACCATTCTCATTCTGAGTTATTTGTAATCCAAGAAAGAATTTCATTTCACCTATCATGGACATCTCAAATTCACTTTCCATTTCTTTAGCAAATTTCTTACATAGATCATCATTACCTCCAAAGATAGTATCATTCACAAAGACTTCTATTATCAAGATTCCATCTTTACTAGTTCTTAAATACAAATTACTATCTGCATTACCTTTTCTAAATCCAAGCTGAAGTAGATACTTGTCTAACCTCACATACCAAGTCCTAGGAGCTTGCTTCAGCCCATATAGAGCTTTCTTTAATTTTCACACCATCTCTTTATCTTTGCATAGAGGAAATCCATCTGGTTGTTCTATATAGACTTCTTCTTCAAGCTCTCCATTCAAAAATGCAAATTTTACATCCATTTGATACACTTTGAAGTTTTTATGTGCAACATAAGCCAAGAACAATCTTACTACGTCTATTCTAGCCACAAGAGAAAATGTTTCTTCAAAGTCTATGCCCTCTTGCTGTGAGTATCCCTTACACACTAGTCTTGCTTTATTCCTTACAACAATTCCTTCTTCATCCATCTTGTTTCTAAAAACCCATTTTGTTCCTATTACATTTTTATTTTTAGGTCTAGGAACTAGTTCCCAAGTATTATTTTTCTTTATCTGATCTAATTATTCTTTCATAGCATTTATCCAAGACTCATCTCTAAATGCTTCATCTATATTTTTTGGTTCAACTTGAGAAATCAAACAAATTTCTTCTCAAACCTTTGATCTAGTTAGCACTCTCTGACTAGTATTGCCAATAATTTGATTTTTAGGATGGTTATTCTTTACATACCTCGGTGTTTTAGGAGTCTCAGTAGCCTTACTTGTACTAGTATCACAAGCCTCTTTTTCACTTTCTACCTCAACAAGTTCTTCTCCTTCTGTAGTAGTAGTAGTAGTAGTTTCCTTTATTTGTGCAATCTGATTGCTTTCATACATTCTTTGTTGTATCTAAAACTTCTCATCTATTCTTACATTGTTACTTTCAATCATCTCCCTCAATCTCAAATTGAAACATTTGTAAGCCTTGCTTTTAAAAAAGTAACCAATGAAGATTCCTTCATCACTTCTAGCATCAAACTTCCCTATCTCATCATCTGTCTTGATATAACACTTACTAGCAAATATTGTGAAATATTTTACAATAGGAGTATGATCAAACCATAATTCATAGGGAGTCTTACTTGTACCTTCTCTAATTTGAATTATGTTCAATGTGTACATTGCTATTCCAACAACTTCTCTCCAATGTACATGAGATACATTTCCTTTAATCACCATTGTCCTACTAGCATCAAGTATAGTCATGTTCCTTCGCTCTTCTATCCCATTCTATTGTGGAGTCCTAGGAGCAAATGTCTATCTCTTTATCCCATGCTCTTCGCAGTATGAATTGAATAAGTTTGAAGTAAACTCTCCACCTCTGTCTCACCTTAAACACTTAATCTTTAAACCTGATTCATTCTCTACTTTTTATTTGAACAAATTGAATTTATCAAAAGCTTATGATTTCTCTCTTAAATAAGTAACCCACATCATTCTAGGAAAGTCATCAACAAAGAGTATAAAATACCTTTCACCATTGTATGATTTTGTTCTTGTAGGTCCACAAAGATCTATATGTACCAGATCCAATTTTCCTGTTGATGTATATGCTTTGCTTTTGTAACTTCTTCTAGTCTATTTTCCCGTAACACATTATTTGCATACAGTGTTATATGGTTTCACAATCTTTGACAAATCTCTTACTACATTAGCCATACTTTCCTTCACAATGTTATCAAAATTAACATGAAAAAATCTCCTATGCCATAACCAACTATCATCTATCTTTGCAACAAAACAAGAGGCTCCGAATGTGTTTAATTCAAATACATTACCTCTAGATTTTGTACTGGTGGCAATCATCTTTCCTTCCTTACTTCTGATAAAACATTTTCCATTAACAAAACTTAACTAAAAATCTTTATCCATTAACTCTCCAACACTCAACAAATTATGTTTCAACCCTTCAACAAGCAGCACATTGTCTGTATTAGTCTTTCCATATAGAGTAATGGATCCTACTCCTATGATAGATTTAGGGAGATTGTCTCCAAACCTCACAACACCTTCATCATACTTTACTAATTTGAAAAACTTGTTCTTATCACCAGTCATATGATGAGAACAACCATTGTCAATTATCCATTCAATTTTTTTGTCAGCATGAGATACTAAAGCTTTTTCTTCATGTATTGGTTCATCTCTAATAGCAACAAATCTGATCTCTTCACAATCTAAATCATCATCATCAGAGATTCCTTGACTTGCATAATAACATTCACTATCCCTTTTAATATTTTCATAATTAGGTTTGTACTTAGAAACTCTTGTAGGACATCTAGATGCAAAATGACCTACCTTATTGCATGAAAAACATTTCAAGGGTAACTTGCCTTCAAACTTTCCCTTACCTCTTTTTTCTCTTCTAGCAATCAATGCAACAAGCTCATCCATCTTTATTTCTTTTTCCATTATCTGTTCCCATTCCTTAGCATACTCACCAAACTCTTCTTTGTTGATGCTTAGAAGTGTAGATAATTTCTTGTGTGTGGATGCCTTAAATGTAGATTCAACTTTAGGTACATCTTCTCCTAATTCCGTAGCTTCAAAAGTAGTTAACTTTGCAATCAACATCTCTCTGCTAAAGTTCAGAGTCAAAGGTATAATTTCTTGAATAGACATAGCCTTGAACTTGTAAGCAGGTGTTAGTGATCTGAGGATCTTCACAATAACTTATTCTTCATCATAAGTTCCTCCACAATTTCTGATTCCAACTACAGCTTCTGTAACCCTTTGAACATAGGCCCTAATACTTTCATCCACATTCATTTGCAGCTTCTCCATCTTTGTCTTCTAGTTTTGCAACTTCTCTTATTTGGTAGACTTGTCTCCTTCATATATTGCGTCTAATCTTTCCCAAATTAGGAATGTTGAATCTAAGTTTATTACTTCAGTAAACTCTCCTTTAGAGAGCACGCTGATCAGTGCTTCTCTTGCAATCATATTTAGTGAAAATATCTTCTTTCATCCTCAGTAGGAGTTGTCAACTCATCTTTAGTCTTTATAGCTATCTTGATCCTTGTGATCAACCAGTAGTCAATCCCCAAACAAAATAGGTGAGTTCACATTTTGTTCTTCCAACTGTCAAAATTCTTGGGATCAAATTTCGGACTATCCTTCCTATAGAATGCCATCTCCAAGATCACCTCAAGTTCTTAAGCTTTCTCTCTAAGGACCACTTGCTCTGATACCAATTTTTAGGAATAATAGTCCACAATACAACTGAGGTGGGGGGGGGGGTGAATCAGTTGTATAAAAAATTATTAAACTTTAAACTTTGAGAAGCACAATATTAGATCTAATGAACACAATGAATGCCAACACAATAACACAATATTTTGGTCTTGGGGAAACCTTGTTAAAGGTAAAAACCCTGCTGGGAATTAGCACCCATAAATGATGTACTGAGAGTATAGTTATCCTTGTTAGAAGATATAGCCCTGTTAGGAGCTTATTGAAACATTATAGTATATAGTCCTTGTTAGAGGAAAAACCCTATTAGGAGTCAAGAACAAAAGGGAGGGCTCACTACCCAAAGAAGGTTAAGTCCACCTTCAGAACTCACTATTCACAACACAAGTGTATATGAATAAATACACAATCTTTTGAACTGTTTGGCAGTAACTGTCTTTGTTTGATCAGTTCCAATGAAGTCCATCAATAAACCTCTACTCTACATATAGCAGACACAAGCTCATAAATTTCACAACCTCTCTATATCATCTCCTTTTTTTTCACACATCTTTTCCAAAGAAAAGACCTTTCATTTATACCTTGTTACAATTCTTATAAAAAGGTCGTCCCATAAGACTTTCCTAATTACAACAATTACATAAAACCTTGCTAATATACACACAGTATCTAGAAAAAGTCTAAAATAATTATATTACAACTATTAAGGATTGACATCCTTAATTCAAGTTCGCCATCCATTATACAAGCTACATCTCTGTAGTCAACTTCCAAATAGACCACCTTCTAGATTAAATGCCATAGTTAAGGTCATCTTGGATTTCGTACCTTATACAAATCATAGAACACTCTTCAATACTCTATCTTTCATTTCTGAAGTTTGCATGCACTAATTCCATATCTCCTATAAGCTATACATAAAACACAAAGACTAACTCTGTCATTTCTCACTGTCACAGTCAGTGACTAGTCTTCACCAAAACATTTGTAACTCATCCAATATGAAGTAATAAATGATGAGATCTTGGATATAAGATTACAACACCCTCTTGAACTCTCATCTACCTTTGCAGCATCTGAGACATCTGTAAAATGTCCGTACACTGTGATACTCAGTTTGATTTTCTCACAAAAATATATGTTGACATCAATGACAAAACACAAATGACAACAATATGAGTGCCCATTTAGTAATGTTGTGATTAAACATATTAAATGTCTAAATCACCTCCCCATGGATTAGCAATATCCAACACTCATGACCCCTTAAGACATACTAGGATCCATTAATGTAACCTAGGATACCTTAGGACCAATTATGACACCTACGACCCCTTAAGACATTCTAGGACCCTTATCCATCCCTTATGACATCTTAAAACACATAGGATCCCTTATGACCCTGAAGACCCATTAATGTATCTTAGGATGTCCTAGGACCCATTGATGTGTCTTAGGTTCCATTAATACATACGAGGACCCACTTTCACCCTCAAGACCCCTTAAGACATACTAGGATAAGTTAATGTAATCTATTATCCCTTAGAACCATCTATGACACCTACAACCCCTTAAGACATACTAGGACCCTTATCCATCCGTTATGACATCTTAAGACACCTAGGACCCCTTAGGACCCCCAAGGCCCATTAATGTATCTTAGGATGTCCTAGGACCCATTGGTGTATCTTAGCTTCCATTAATACATACGAGGATCCATTTTCACCCTCAAGACCCCTTGAGACATACTAGGATCCATTAATGTAACTTAGGATCCTTTAGGAGCACTTATGATACCTACAACCCCTTAAGACATTCTAGGACCCTTATCCATCCCTTACGACATCTTAAGACACATAAGATCCCTTAGGACCCCGAAGACCCATTAATGTATCTTAGGATGTCCTAGGACCCATTGATGTGTCTTAGGTTCCATTAATACATACAAGGACCCATTATCGCCCTCAAGATCCATTAAGACATACTAGGATCAATTAATGTAACCTAGGATCCCTTAGGACCACTTATGACACCTACAATCCCTTAAGACATTCTAGGACCCTTATCAATCCCTTACAACATGTTAAGACACCTAGGATCCCTTAGGAACCCCAAAGCCTATTAATGTATCTTAGGATTTCATAGGACCCATTGATGTATCTTAGGTTCCATTAATACATACGATGACCCATTATCTCCCTCAAGACCCCTTAAGACATACTAGGATCCCTTAGGACCACTTATGACACCTACGATCCCTTAAGATATTCTAGGACCCTTATCCAGCCCTTATGACATTTTAAGAAACATAGGATCCCTTAGGACCCCAAAAACCCTATTAATGTATCTTAGGATGTCCTAAGACCCATTGGTGTGTCTTAGGTTCCATTAATATGTATACAAGGACCCATTGTTTCCCTCAAGACCCCTTAAGACATACTAGGATCAACTAATGTAACCTAGGATCCCTTAGGACCACTTATGACACCTGTGACCCCTTAAGACATTCTAGGACCCTTATCCATCCCATATGACATTTTAAGATACCTAGGACCCCCAATACCTATTAATGTATCTTAGGATGTCCTAGGACCCATTGATGTATCTTAGGATCCATTAATACATACAAGGACCCATTTTCATCCTCAAGACCCCTTAAGACATACTAGGATCCATTAATATAACCTAGGATCCCTTAGGACCACTTATGACACCTACAACCCCTTAATACATTCTAGGACCTATATCCATCCCTTAGGACATCTTAAGACACTTAGGACCCCTTAGGACATAGATAATTTTTAAAAAATATGTGCTTGTAGATAAAAAAAATGTGTAATTCTAGATTTTAATATTAGTTTCCATTTTATATGCATTTGTAATTTGTACTCATGTACTTAATTTTTAACATTTAGTTCACATGTTACCCCTAGATGGCCACACATAATAGAGATGATGTACCCTAGGATGTACATGAGGATGATGCACCTCAAGTTTAGGGTCATGGAAAAGGTGAGGGTGAGGGTGAGGATCAAGGGCCTACTGTTGTTGCACCCCTTGACTACCCCCGCACTCTTGATTTAGCCACTATATTTGAGAGTACTATAATATAGATGGGTCAACTTGGAGATGTCATCATTAGATCTTAGGAGGGATTATATAGAGATATTTGTACTACCATTTGGAGGAGTCTTGATGACCTGATAGTGTAGTTGAGATGACATTCTTCATTTTCACCACAAGTTATTGAGAGGATTTTTGCATAGTTGAGAACTGAGGTCTCGAGAGATGTATCCTTAGAGTGGGTTCATAACCTTGTCTCTAAGGATGTCATAAAATAAGAGGCATTCCCATTTTATGAGGGGAAGGCCAAGGTGAGGGGATATTAGGTTACTCGATGTGTGATTCCAAAAATAGCATGTTTGATATACCCTTGATTCCTTGTAACACATAATTGTTATCCTAATAACAACTAGATTTTATTATATTTTGTCCAACTATTGTAACATAAGTTCCATTTGGGGCTCAACGTCAACTATCTAGATCTTCTAGGATATTTTGGTCAGGGGCATGACAAAGTTGTTGATCACTAGTAGTACTGTAGGGATGATCGAGTTGCACCTACTCATCAAAAGTTGGTGGACCAGAGGACTCCAGCAGTGACACTAGTGATGGTTGCTACTACTGATAGAATTGTCATTTCTTCTCAAAGGGAAGAAGTTGTCAGGATAGGAAAAATTACATCTGCAACTAGTAGCATTACTAATGACAAACTGGATAGATATATTATGACTAGACCCACTCGATCGAGATCATCTTATGAGGCATCATCTAGCACTGCAGCAACACCAAGAGATGAGGCCTATAGAGCTACATGTCTTCCTACACTAAAAAATATACATGGGATTAAAAGATATCAGATACAAATGGATATGGAACTTTATTTTTTAGATGATCTTCTATAGTCATATTCCTACATTGTATACATGCAAAGGATACCGATACAGAGTGTTAGAGACATCATTAGAGTTGTGTATGACCCTGTATTTCCAGTAACCTAGGACATGCCATTAGGTCATGTAAATCACAATACACATCACTCTACATAGAAATCAACTCAAAACTCTTCACATCATTCAGCTGAGCACTCTACATAGCATTCTATTGCAACTCTAGATGCAGGGATACGATTTGGAGATGTTTGCATCACTACTAGTGGACTAGAGACTTTTGAGGAGTAACTGTGAGGGTTGAGTCACATTGATGTTTCTGGAGATATGGGATCATATATCGATATGTTATTGCATCCTTATGACTCTACACCACTCCTATCTCAACTATATAACCCCTTGCACTCTTCACTGATAGAGAGGATTGAGACTATTGGAGATGCAACTTCTGTCGATGACACCCTACTATGTAGTGATGATCCTCTTGCTCTTCATACCTAGGTACCACTTTTAAATTTATTTTTTATAATACCGTACACTTATTCATTTTTGCTTCCTTGTAGAGCTCAAACCTTTCCTAGCATTTTCAATAATATCACTTTGCATGTTGGAAATTTTTCTCTTTTTTGATATTTTATTCACTCTCACCATCAAATACTCACTGTTTGAGAGTGTTTCAATGTTTCAACATGATAGCTAGAATCTCATCTCACTTTAGGTTCTATCCTAATGGATTTCATCAGGTTAATTTTTTTTTTTTAGGTTTAGTTTTCAATAAGGTGTGTTTTAGTTTTCATTTAAGTTTGAAAAGGTTTTCATTTTCTAAGTTTAAATGAGTTGACTCTATGACCAATGGAATGCAAAAGGTATCTAGTCTATTTTTGTTTAGCAGGAAAATCCTCTAAGAGGTTGCCAGAAATATTACCAATTTTTGCATGCAACTCAAATTGGCAAAGTTGGGTAGCTGATTGAAATGGTTAAAGGTGCATTTGGGTTTATTTTAAAAGTTTAATTTTCAGGTTTAGTGTTTAAATTGAAAAGAAGAGATGCAAAAAGGAAAGAATATTTCATTTCACTGATATGCATAATGTTTACATAAAAGAACAATGCAATTTTTTTTTGTGATCTCAAGTTCATTTATTCATTACAACAAACACATGTATATACAAGATCAACTAGTGATTCAAGGAGAGCTTATGATAGTACAAAAGATAGATATATGTCAAAATAGTGACAAGTGGCACCTTAAAGAAATTGATTATACTTTCAAATCCGGGAAACAATATAGAAAAATAAGTAACTGTTCTTGGTTATATAGAGTAGAACTTCTGTTACAAATGCACATAGGTATGGAATGAAAAGAGAAATGCTATTCATCAGTTGAAGCATGAGCTAAGGTCAATATATTTTATCATTTAAGATCTTACGAGATGATTTAATAGAGATAAAATGTGTGTTGTTTATGAAAAGGAAAAACTCGTTGTTTCAACATGAGAGTGTCTTAAACAATACCTGAGATGCATACTTCCAAGCATAACAAGGATTAATTCAGGTACCTTAGTACTAAGAATAGTGGAAATGGTGTGAAAATAGTGATATTGATTAATAATGAAGTAGGTCTATTCAAACTGAACATGAGACAACAAGTAAAAGATATCGTATGTATGTATGTATGTATATATATATATATATATATATATATATATATATATATATATATATATTTGTGTGTGTGTGTGTATGTGTGTGTGTGTGTGTGTGTGTAGACACACACACACGTACACATATATGGAAGTAGAGGTTTTAACAGTGCAAGTAACATTGGTACCATGCTTAAATAGTGAAATCAATAATGTATCATAGAGTAACAAAATCCAAAACAAGAGATAAATAACATTTAGGGATTTTACTTTCTTTGTCCTCATACACTAGTATATGGAGTCTATGGCACCCCAGAGATTTAGGAATGGAGTGAATCAAACGAGAATCTTCATGGGTTTGTTTGCAATAGAAATGAGAGTCAAAGTCGTGCTTGATTTTACAAGTCACATTTTCAATATTTCTATCAAGCTATAGATATATAGAAAAGGATGTACAAAACAAGAGTAGAAGAAAATCACAGTGAAGTCATCATAGAGCTATAGTCATATTATAATATTATAGGTCAAATAAGGACTCTAACACTATAGCTACATGAAAATGGACATATTTATACTAAATCCTCATTTAGTAGGGATATAAGGAACTGGCCTTTTAATCCCGGAGATTCTCTCTCGCCATAGGACACCCACAACCTGAGAGAATCTCAATGTGTCAATAGGATAGCAGGATTATCATCTCTCTATAGGCATAATATTTATTGACAACATATATCATATCGATGAACCTGCACACCATAGGCATGAAATTATTTGACTAGTGGTGATAGGAATGAAATTAGGTTTGAAAAAATTCCTCTTTGACTTTGGAAATTTGGAATTTGGAAAAATATTCCCAAATTTCATCACCTTTAAAATTTCTTGAACTTAGAATTTTCTCCTTTTGAATGTTCTTCAATTCAGGATTTTGGACTTCATGGTGTGAACTTTGAAATCTGGAAGATGTCTTTGAAATCTTCCGTTTTCCATACATCCTTCATCTTGTCTTGAAATTATTCGTAGGTGATAAAGTACTTGGTTGTATTTATTTTCCTCATCTATGAATGTAATCATTCCTTATACCATTTGAACTCCTTCCTTTAATCTTGATCATAGGAAATCCCGAGTTGTTGTAGCATGTCCTTCATCTTTCTCTTTCCTTGATTGTTCACTTTGCATTAGACATACAAAACATTTAGAAAATTATCAATAACTCATTACAATGACTTCACCAACATTAAATTTAATTTGGAAATGGCCTGATAAATTCTAGAAATGATGAATTCTCATCCTTGGAATGCACTTTCAAGTCTGATTTTTAAAAAAATTCCATACTTGGGAAATTTCCCTATTGTTTCCTTAGTGATTTCACCCTCTAAAAATCCTCTCTAAAATTCACTCCTTCTTTCTCTAGAAACATATGCCTCTTCTTTTATATGCATAAACTTAATATTCTCCCTTTGAAACTTAGTCTTTTCCTCTTTCTCACTTGAAATTTTCACTGGATATTTGGTTATCTCAACATCAAATGGCTTTGGATTCTACAATTTTCCAACTTCTCTTTCATTTTAGAGAGTGAATTTCATCTCTTGGTTGGCATTCTTTGCATAGGTTTCCAACACTTAGCCAATTTTTCATCATGAGAGGGTGGACTTCACTAGTGCTTGTGGATTTTCCACACTTGCATGGGTTAGAATCGACCATTTCTCACAACTTCCCAAAATTTCCTCCTACTTGGGTGGACTTCATAATAGATCAAGGAATTTCCTTGAATAAACCAATTTATTTCCCTTGAAATTTCCCTCTCCATGGTGGACTTTAATGACATTTGAGGAATTTGCAACCCTTAGAACTATTTTTCACCTCCTTGCTAGAGCTGATTTAATCATATATTAAGGATTTTCCTTGTTTTTCCTTTGGAGGAATTCATGTAGGAGTATGGAATTTTCTAACACATGATAATACTTAGCAAAATTTGAATTCATCCTAGGTTGGGCAGACTTAGCTTAGAAACAAGAATTTTCCACGAGAAGACTTCATTTAGATACAAGAATTTTCGTGAATTCTTGAGTGGACTTCATAGTTTGATGAGGATTTTTGCATGCCTTAGAAAATGTTCTCATCTTTTCAAGGCAAAATTTATCTTGGTTTTAGAAATTTCTTCACTGTATTTTCCTCATTGTATTGACATCTTCCTCTTGTAAAGATAAAGAAAGTCTAAGTTAGGAGAGAGTATTAAATTTATGAATGCAAAGTATGGAATTTTACGTCTAATTAAATCTTATTATAATTTTACTTTGCATTCGTACATCCAAAATTCATCTTCAATCCTTTAAAATTTGAATTTTCAATCAAGAATTAGGACTGAGAGTATGAAAAACAAGGATGAAAACATTGAATCTTCCCCAATTCTGAGAATTTGTAGACTGAGAGTATGAATTTGAAAAAAAAATCTCTTTCAAATTGGCATAAACTTGTTAGAATCTATCAATAAGATTAGAAAACCCTTTAAAAATTCTCAAGAAATTATGATAATCATCTCTAATCTTAAGAAAATTTGGGCTTTTAAATGAAAAATTCTCAAGGGACATCACAATTCTAAGAAATGATATGGAAATTGCCTCCAATCCAAAAACAAATCAAAATTTTGAATGGAAATTCATCATCATAGATGAAAATTCTAAGAAATGATCATCAATAACCACTAAAATACACCCCAAATCTCTACCTTGCTCTAAAATCAGAAAAGTATTGCTAACTCCATAGCTACAATTTCCTTTATGTGAATGAATACAATGCCAAGCTCATGTATTTATAGGATATGATGATATCAAGAAGGGATTGACTTTCTTTATTCCTTTGTTTTGTTTATTTTAATTTTTTTCCTTCTTGAACACGGTCAATTTCTCTTAGAGAAGCTTTATTTAAAAACACTTATTTTTCCCCTTTCATTGAGATTTAGGCTTTCTCCTTGCTTTATTCTAGAAACTCTTATGTGATGACCCTTTCATACTTTCTTTTTGAATTCTCTTCAAGTCAATCATTTATGCTTTCTTTTAGAATGATCACGTGTGAGCAAACTTGATCATTTATAATAAAATATAACATTTAAGTATAAGTCACATTATTCTTATAGATTAAGTTATATTTTATAGAACTATTGTTAGAATGTTCAAGAGTGGTTTTAGATCTCTAGGAGTTATAATCATGGAGATTATGAATTTTGAAAGATCCCAAAAAATTTTAGACTTAGCCAAATTTTCAGTAATCAACATGCTTCCATCAGTGTTCCTTTCCATAACTTTTGCTGACTTTTCATACATAACTTTGATATTGGAACAAGGATTTTCAAGGAATTTTCACATCTGTTCTTCATTTTAAAATCTAGAAATTTTCACCACTTTTCATCCTTTTTGATGAAATCCGAGATGAACTTGAACTTGAAAACATGAATTTTACACTTGGGGAAATTTCACAACTTTTCTCAGTTATAAAAATAACCATTGGCCTTCCCAAATAAAAACTTCAAAAAAAAGAAATTTCAAAAAAGCAAAAAGAAACTTTCTAAATTTAGAAAAAACAAACAAACAAAAAACTAAGTTTCCAAAGGGATGGAGAACAGAAGGCCTAGGTTCTGTCATTTGATAGCACATGGTCCTTTGTTATGCATCCCCTATGACATGAAGAAGAAGAAAAACAAGCCATCCCCTTCTCATATCTTGGTCTTCTTATAATGGCCTTCTTTTCCCTTGTTACATCGTCTCACACCTCCAAACATCGAGCTCATCAGATCCACTATCCACTATCCATCACTTGCATTCAAGCATTGGCTTTAATCAGCTTGACATGGACTTTAGTTTAATTTCTGTTAGTTTTTCATTAGCTTGACATGGACTATAGTTTAATTTCAGTTAGTTTTTCATGAGCATTGGCTTTAATTAGCTCGACATGGACTTTAGGTAGAAGTTGATTTAATTTCAGTAAGTTTTTTTTTCTTTTTTATTTAGTGAAAAAAAAGGTGTATAAGGAAATTGGAATCAAATCAATTTTGAAAGTGAAGATAACTAATATATTTATATTTTAAAAATATATGTAAAAAATCAAGAGATATAATTCTTGATGAAATTATATTTTAAAATTTCAACTTAAAGAATCACATATATTATAATTTCTACAAAAGATATATTATAATAAAAATAGTTTAATATGACTTTATAAATATTAAAATTGATCTTTTTATTTTCATGTTCAAATTTATAGAGTTGTGTTTAGTGTTAAGAAAATAATACATTTTTTGAGTTTCTAAACTTCCAATTGATAGTAATGGTGGTTGTACACATTCTCTAAAATGTCAAATAACTAGAATTTGATATTGTAGAGAATGTGTTCAACCATTACAACAAATTGATAGTTTAGGAACTAAAAATATGTATAAGTTAGAACATAAATAAGGAAGAAATTTTGTGTTTCCTACAATAAATAATGAAGAAATTAAAAATATGTATACAAAAGAAAAATAAGGAAGGGATTTTTACCTGAAAGATTAGTTGATTAATATATGTTGTGCAATTTGCATTGAAGTGTAGAAACTACTAGAGATCTAAACTCCTTTTGTAACATAAATATAGAGAACTTTAATAATTACATATGTAGTCAGAAAGACTATAATATGAGCTAACAACCAAAAGATCTCACATATAGTAACATGTGAGATTTGTACTATTGCATCTATTAGGGTACTACAATGCCAATTGTCTGAAGAATAAGGTTTTAGAATTTTTTGTCAAGTCTACGATATAGTTTTAAGATTTTTAGATATTTTTCAAATTGAAAAAAATTTATTCATTTGAGTTTGTATTGGCTATCACAAAAAAGGGCATGGAGAAAAATCAAATTTCAAAACCAAAATTATAGGTAAATTTTAAAAATCTAATAATTGTTGAGTATTTTTCGCATGGATATCATTGAATTGAAAGCTTGTCATATTTGTGTATATTTAAATCTATAAATCTTTAGGAGACAATACATTTTTGGTTTAATATTTCTAATTGTAATGATGGCATCAAAAGTTGTCATGTATTTATAGATATGAAGAAGTTAATGATGCAAAATAAACAACATAATTCATATTAGAGGTTGTGATTAATCATAGAGATATTAGAGAAAGTGTGAATTTTTTAATTGGACTTCAAAAGAATTGTACTTTATAAATATTTGAGATGCAACTATAATAGTTCAATTTTGTACTTTTGGGATGTGAGCCCCTCTTTTGATAGTGGGCCTTATTCGAGTAGTGAGTTGTTTAGTGAACACTATTATAATATTTTGTAACAAGCTATAAGATATTAAGAGTTAATCCTCTCCACAATTTTTTTGTTTTGGGTTTTTCATGTAAAAATATTGGTGTTACGTGTTGTGTTGCAATCTATGTTTTCCAAGTTTTTTTATTGTAGTTAATTATGTTATGTGGATGTTTATTTAAATGTTTTAATAATTGTTAGCATGCATATAGACCCTAATTTAAACTTTTTAAAATTTGGGTCTCCTCCATGTCAATCCTTGCTCAGTGAACATTTTATCTATTAAGCTTTGAGTATTGAACCCCTTTGAACTAAGTTCAAATTGGTTCAAAGAGGTTCAAACTATTTCAGAGGTTCAATCCAGAGGTGCAGTTCACAGGTTTCTCAATTCAACATGGTTCATAGTAGTTTGAGATTTCAAGTAGATTCACTAATCTCAACTAGTTTGCATAGTTTGAATAGATTCAGAGGTGCATAACAATTTCAAAAATATAAATTCAAACAATAAAAATGCGGTCTCACATATTTGTTTTGGGTAAGAGGCAGAAAGTATCACAAAGTTTTCAGCAAGCTTGACAAATTATGGTGCCTGCCATGTTCATTGATAGCAGAATTCAGTTTATATATGAATACCTGAATCATTATATAAAGTGACCATGTGTTATACAATCAATGAAAAAATCATAATCATAATGGGATCTATGTTCTTTGATGCTGCAGTTGTGGTCTTCACATAAAGATTTCCAGACTTGCCATCTTCAAAATCCGTAACTATGAATTTTCTGAGCATAAAAAATCAGTCATATTGCAGGGGCCATAACTCGCAATTCCACCATTGGATAAAGCTAATTTTACAATATGTTTGGGAAAACCTAGTTCTCTAACTTTCCACCAGAGCGATCATCAAAATTATTCCTGGTTCGTGAGATATGGATGACCGAGTTAAGTAGTGTCAAAACTATCAATAACAGTCATGAAATAATGACAACATTGCATCACCAGCATATGCCACTTGTGCAAAATGCACATGCTCTCAATTTGATAGGTCTCATGATTCCTATCATTATAAACATAATGTTTATAAAACACCAGACTTACAACATATAGGAAGGGAAATGTGACATCTGACACTAGTGGTGAATGGGCTCTTGTTGAATTGTGGGACTGTTGATGATTCCATCTAGTAGAATATTGGAATTGTTGGATTTGATGAAAGATCTCTAATAAGGCATTTGTAGGAAGAATATACTATGATGGAGAGAAAAGAATCCCCAAATGCAAAACAATGAGTCATTGGTGGGCCCAGATTCAAAATTATTAAGCCAAAATGATCTTAAAATTAATAATTCTCATCCACTGATTTATTTAAATGGGTATTGCTTCCAATAGCCTATGTTTTGTGGGGAAAAGTTACAGAATTATTGGGCTCTTTATTTGTCAAAAGAATTGGTTATGAAGGGAAATAATCATGGAGAAGAAGATAGAAGACAAAAATAAAAGATTAATTAGAAAATCTTTTCAAGAAATAGTTATAGGAACATAAGTTAGAAAGTGATGGAAAAAGAGAAATTGTGTTTTCTTGACATTTCTATAAAAGAAAGAATTTTCTAGGCAGATGGGGGTTCTTCTTTTTTGGAGTAGTCTTTGTGCTAGGATAGAGGAGAAGAAACTAATTTTGGTTTCTATATTGTAACAAAGGGGAAGATATAGTATGTTAATTTTTCAAATTTTATTTGTTGTGTGGATAGAAATGATAGCCTTTTGACTGTCATTTGTCATTAGAGGCCAGATGAAATATATTTTAGATCTTTGTGTTTAAATATATTCATTTGAATTGTTATTGATCTTTGTCTCAATTCTGTTATCTTTGGTAAACTTTTATCTACTAAATTGTATTTGTATGTGCAAAGAGAACTTTGAGTTTCATGTATCACACAATTTGAAATGAATTATTTTGTTTTTCCCTTTGGATTGCTGATTTGAATGTGGAACTGGCAATCTTTGTGTTCTCAGTTCGTGCTTACTTATATGTAAATTGTCACATCTATCCCTTGTTTATGGATAGATGGTTGTTCACCTTCCGTGCCTTCTAGTTAAAGGCATACCAATAATTTCATTCCTTGAATATCTTTGAGGGAGCTGTACCTCTATAAAATTCAGAGGGAAGTGATTACCAAACACTTACCCAACTATTGTAGCTTATTTGTCTCCAAGTAAGGGTGATAGAGTTAATCTTGTGAGCATTTATGAAGGTGAAAAATCTGTTCACCAACAGATTTTGGTGACTCTAGTGGGGAAAGGAATCACAGTCTCAGTGTTTTCTTTTCTCATAAATTTGAAGGTACCTCCTCGAGGATGGAGGTTGGCAGCTTTATTGAAAATGAATACCATGAGGTATTTCAAAGATATCCAGAGATCTTGGAAGATTGGGTTCCTGCATGAAGTGAAGATATCACAGATATCTTTATCTTTATACAACCATTTAGAGAAAACCCAATCAGAGAAGTTACAAAAGACTTGGCAAGGGAAGTAGGATTTCTAAAATCCTTCTATGGTGCTGTCCTTATCAAGAGGAGATCTCCTATGCAAGAACCAAAGGAAGAAGAATGTGCATACAAGAAACAAGAAGTTGGTAAAACAAAATGTATAGAAGAAAAGAATTTTGGATGCAAAAAGAATGTCAGCTATAGTGATGATGATGACTTTTATTCTCAGCAAGGTAGTGTGAATCAATTAGTACAGACTGATTTCTTGATAAGCTTCTATGGTGGCATGCAATTCCAACCTCACAAAATTCATCCTTCTTTACTCAAGACTTTGCAAGAAATTGAAAGTAAGACTAATGGTGAGCATCACTTGCTTGCTCAAAATTTGTCTATTCTCGAAGAAGCTAAAGTTGCATCAATGGATATTATAAAAACTGAAACATCTTTTGTTAGTATAGAAAATCAAATATTTGATCAAGTATGTGATGATACAATTATTGAAAATGTTTCTTTGTGTAGAAAAGATACCCTTTATACAACTGATTGCATATTTGAAGAGCACAATAATGAAAGAGAGGAGACATGAGAAATTTAATCCTTGTGTTGGTGCTGCCATAGAAGAATCAGATAGTGAAAGGAATGTGTGCATGGTTAAGGTAAAGAATGATTTAACTGTGAAGCCCTTTATTTTTGACAGTAAAGATACACATCTCTTTTGTGTTTTTCCTATTGTTGATCAAGAATTGCTGATTAATAAGTCAAAAATTAGAATCCATGCATTCTGTAAAGATAAGCCTTTAATTGATGTCAATCACCATCATAAATTGTATAAGGGGTGCCCTATTAGAGATTTGATTCACTCTTCTAAAGCAATCATGCACAATGAGGATGAAGACATCATTTTTCAACCCATGCAGTGTGGTATTATGTTCCCTCAAGAAGTATATGATAGGAGGTTGATCTTTGGTGCTGAGTCGATGCATTATGGTTTCTTTGTTCCAACAGACCTCCATTTGTCTTGTGTGTCAACTCTATGCTTGCAACTGCTTCAAGGACATGCATTCTTGTTTTGTAGTGGATCATACTTTTCTCAGCCCCTTAATGGCTTCATATGAGCAACTTGATGCATTCTTAAAGGTATGGGCTATTTTCCCTATCGTTTGTAAATAAGTTTTGGTTGTGCATAGTTTAGTCTACTTTGTTTTGGCTTGCTGTTTGTCCTCATTTTTGGCTTGTTAGTTTAGCCTTGCTCCCCCTCCACCCGCATTGCAAGAAACTCCCAGTTTTCCTCTTCTTAGTGACTCTATTCGCCCAATGGATAAGGCACTTATCTTTTCCCAAAGATGCTAGAGTTCTCTAATTTTTCATAAAAAGCAGTCCCCTTGTAGAGCCCATGTTAGCATGCATATAGACTCTAATTTAAACTTTTTAAAATTTGGGTCTCCTCCATGTCAATCCTCGCTCAGTGAACATTTTATCTATTAAGCTTTGAGTATTGAACCCCTTCAAACTAAGTTCAAATTGGTTCAAAGAGGTTCAAACTATTTTAGAGGTTCACTCCAGAGGTGCAGTTCACAGGTTTCTCAGTTCAACATGGTTCACAGTAGTTTGAGATTTCAAGAAGATTCAATAATCTCAACTAGTTTGCATAGTTTGAACAAATTCAGAGGTGCATAACAATTTCAAAAATATGAATTCAAACACTACAAAGGTGGTCTCACATATTGGTTTTGGGTAAGAGGAAGAAAGTATGACAAAGTTTTCAGCAAGCTTGACAAATTATGGTGCATGCCATGTTCATTGATAGCAGAATTCAGTTTATATATGAATACCTGAATCATTATCTAAAGTGACCATGTGTTATACAATCAATAAAAAATCATAATCATAATGGGATCTATGTTCTTTGATGCTGCAGTTGTGGTCTTCACATAAAGATTTCCAAACTTTCCATCTTCAAAATCCGTAACTGTGAATTTTCTGAGCATAAAAAATCAATCATATTGCGGTGGCCATAACTTGCAATTCCACCATTGGATCGAGCTAATTTTAAAATATGTTTGGGAAAACCTAGTTTTCCAACTTTTCATTGGAGAGATGTCAAAATTATGCTTGGTTCATGAGATATGGATGACTGAGTTAAGTAGTGTCAAAACTATCAATAACAGTCATGAAATAATGACAGCATTGCATCACCAACATATGCCACTTCTCCAAAGTGCACATGATCTCAATTTGATAGGTCTCATGATTCCTATCATTATAAACATAATGTTTATAAAACACCAGACTTACAACATATAGGAAGGGAAATGTGACATCCGACACTAGTGGTGAATGGGCTCTTGTTGAATTGTGGGACTGTTGATGATTCCATCTAGTAGAATATTGGAATTGTTGGATTTGATGAAAGATCTCTAATAAGGCATTTTTGAGAAGAATATACTATGATGGAGAGAAAAGAATCCCCAAATGCAAAACAATGAGTCATTGGTGGGCCCAGATTCAAAATTATTAAGCCAAAATGATCTTAAAATTAATAATTCTTGTCCAATGATTTATTTAAATGGGTATTGCCTCCAATAGCCTATGTTTTGTGGGGAAAAGTTACATAATTATTCGGCTCTATATTTGTCAAAAGAATTGGTTATGAAGGAAATAATCATCGAGAAGAAGATAGAAGACAAAAAAAAAAGATTAATTAGAAAATCTTTTCAAGAAATAGTTATAGGAACATAAATTAGAAAGTGATGGAAAAAGAGAAATTGTGTTTTCCTGACGTTTCTATAAAAGAAAGAATTTTTTGGGCAAATGGGGGTTCTTCTTTTCTGGAGTAGTCTTTGTGCTAGGATAGAGGAGAAGAAACCAGTTTTGGTTTCTATATTGTAACAAAGGGGAAGATATAGTATGTTAATTTTTCAAATTTGATTTTCTATGTGGATAGAAATGATAGCTTTTTGACTGTCATTTGTCATTAGAGGCTAGATGTAATATATTTTAGATCTTTGTGTTTAAATATATTCATTTGAATTGTTATTGATCTTTGTGTCAATTCTGTTATTTTTGGTAAACTTTTATCTACTAAATTGTATTTGTGTGTGCAAAGAGAACTTTGAGTTTCATGTATCACACAATCTGAAATGAATTATTTTGTTTTTCCCTTTGGATTGCTGATTTGAATGTGGAACTGGGAATCTTTTTGTTCTCATTTTGTGCTTACTTATTTGTAAATTGTCACATCTATCCCATATTTATGGATAGATGGTTGTTCACCTTCCATGCCTTCCAATTAAAGGCATACCAGTAATTTCATTCCTTGAATATCTTTGAGGGAGCTGTACCTCTATAAAATTCAAAGGTAAGTGATTACCAAACACTTACCCAACTATTGTGGCTTATTTGTCTCCAAGTAAGGGTGATAGAGTTAATCTTGTGAGCATTTGTGAAGGAGACAAATCTGTTCACCAATAGATTTTGGCGACTCTACTGGGGAAAGGAATCACAGTCTTAGTGTTTTCTTTTCTCATAAATTTGAAGGTACCTCCTCGAGGATGGAGGTTGGTGGATTTTTTGAAAATGAATATCATGAGGTATTTCAAAGATATCCAAAGATCTTGAAAGATTGGGTTCCTACAAGAAGTGAAGATATCATAGATATCTTTATCTTTATACCACCATTTAGAGAAAACCCAATCAGAGAAGTTACAAAAGACTTGGCAAGGGAAGTAGGATTTCTAAAATCCTTCTATGGTGCTGTCCTTATCAAGAGGAGATCTCCTATGCAAGAACCAAAGGAAGAAGAATGTGCATACAAGAAAGAAGAAGTTGGTAAAACAAAATGTACAGAAGAAAAGAATCTTGGATGCAAAAAGAATGTCAGCTATAGTGATGATGATGACTTTTATTCTCATCAAGGTAGTGTGAATCAATCAGTATAGACTGATTTCTTGATAAGCTTCTATGGTGGCATGCAATTCCAACCTCACAAAATTCATCCTTCTTTACTCAAGACTTTGCAAGACATTGAAATTAAGACTAATGGTGAGCATCACTTGCTTGCTCAAAATTTGTCTATTCTTGAAGAAGCTAAAGTTGCATCAATGGATATTATAAAAATTGAAACATCTTTTGTTAGTATAGAAAATCAAATATTTGATCAAGTATGTGATGATAAAATTATTGAAAATGTTTCTTTGTGCAAAAAAGATACCCTTTATACAACTGATTGCATATTTGAAGAGCACAATAATGAAAAAGAGGAGACATGAGAAAAGTTTAATCCTTGTGTTGGTGTTGCCATAGAAGAATCAGATAGTGAAAGGAATGTGTGCATGGTTAAGGTAAAGAATGATTTAACTCTAAAGCCCTTTATTTTTGATAGTAAATATACACATCTCTTTTGTGTTTTTCTATTTGTTGATCAAGAATTGCTGATTAATAAGTTAGAAATTAGAATCCATGCATTCTGTAAAGATAAGCCTTTAATTGATGTCGGTCACCATCATAAATTGTATAAGGGGTGCCCTATTAGAGATTTGATTCACTCTTCTAAAGAAATCATGCACAATGAGGATGAAGACATCATTTTTCAACCCATGCAGTGCGGTATTATGTTCCCTCAAGAAGTATATGATAGGAGGTTGATCTTTGGTGTTGAGTCAATGCATTATGGTTTCTTTGTTCCAACAGACCTTCATTTGTCTTGCGTGTCAACTCTATGCTTGCAGTTACTTCAAGGACATGCATTCTTGTTTCGTAGTGGATCATACTTTTCTCAGCCCATTAATGGCTTCATATGAGCAACTCGATGCATTCTTAAAGGTATGGGCTATTTTCCCTATCATTTGTAAACAAGTTTTTACTGTCCGTAGTTTAGTCCACTTTGTTTTGGCTTGCTATTCATCCTCATTTTTGGCTTGTTAATTTAGCCTTGCTCCCCCTCCACCTGCATTGCAAGCAACTCCTAGTTTTCCTCTTCTTAGTGACTCTATTCACCCAATGGATAAGGCACTTATCTTTTCCAAGAGATGCTAGAGTTCTCTATTTTTTCATAAAAAGAAGTCCCCTTGTAGAGCCCATGTTAGCATGCATATAGACCCTAATTTAAACTTTTTAAAATTTGGGTCTCCTCCATGTCAATCCTTGCTCAGTGAACATTTTATCTATTAAGCTTTGAGTATTGAACCCCTTCAAACTAAGTTCAAATTGGTTCAAAGAGGTTCAAACTATTTTAGAGGTTCAGTCCAGAGGTGCAGTTCATAGGTTTCTCAGTTCAATATGGTTCACAGGTGTTCGAGATTTCAAGCAGATTCAATAATCTCAACTAGTTTGCATAGTTTGAATAGATTCAGAGGTGCATAAAAATTTCAAAAATATGAATTCAAACACTACAAAGGTGGTCTCACATATTTTTTTTGGGTAAGAGGCAGAAAGTATCACAAAGTTTTCAGCAAGCTTGACAAATTATGGTGTTTTCCATTTTCATTGATAACAGAATTCAGTTTATATATGAATACTTGAATCATTATATAAAGTGACATGTGTTATAAAATCAGTAAAAAATCATAATCATAATGGGATCTATGTTCTTTGATGCTGTAGTTGTGGTCTTCACATAAAGATTTCCAGACTTGCCATCTTCAAAATCCGTAACTGTGAATTTTCTAAGCATAAAAGATCAGTCATATTAAGGGGGCCATAACTCGCAATTCCACAATTGGATCGAGCTAATTTTAAAATATGTTTGGGAAAACCTAGTTCTCCAACTTTCCACTAGAGAGATCATTGAAATTATTCCTGGTTCATGAGATATGGATGACTAAGTTAAGTAGTGTCAAAACTATCAATAACAATCATGAAATAATGACAACATTGCATCACCAACATATGCCACTTGTGCAAAATGCACATGCTCTCAATTTGATAGGTCTCATGATTCCTATCATTATAAACATAATGTTTATAAAACACTAGACTTACAACATATAGGAAGGGAAATGTGACATCCGACATTGGTGGTGAATGGGCTCTTGTTGCATTGTGGGACTGTTAATGATTCCATCTAGTAGAATATTGGAATTGTTGGATTTGATGAAAGATCTCTAATAAGGAATTTGTGGGAAGAATATACTATGATGGAGAGAAAAGAATCCCCAAATGCAAAACAATGAGTCATTGGTGGGCCCAGATTCAAAATTATTAAGCCAAAATGATCTTAAAATTAATAATTCTCATCCAATGATTTATTTAAATGGGTATTGCTTCCAATAGCCTATGTTTTGTGGAGAAAAGTTATAGAATTATTCGGCTCTTTATTTGTCAAAAGAATCAGTTATGAAGGGAAATAATCATCAGGAAGAAGATAGAAGACAAAAATAAAAGACTAATTAGAAAATCTTTTCAAGAAACAGTTATAGGAATAGAAATTAGAAAGTGATGGAAAAAGAGAAATTGTGTTTTCTTGACGTTTCTATAAAAGAAATAATTTTTTGGGCAGATGGGGGTTCTTCTTTTCTAGAGGAGTCTTTTTGCTAGGATAGAGGAGGAGAAACTAATTTTGGTTTCTATATTGTAACAAAGGGGAAGATTGTCATTTGTCATCAAAGGCCAAATGCAATATATTTTAGATCTTTGTGTTTAAATATATTCATTTGAATTGTTATTGATCTTTGTGTCAATTCTGTTATCTCTGGTAAACTTTTATCCACTAAATTGTATTTGTGTGTGCAAAGAGAACTTTGAGTTTCATGTATCACACAATCTGAAATGAATTATTTTGTTTTTCCCTTTGGATTGCTGATTTGAATGTGGAACTGGGAATCTTCATGTTCTCAGTTCGTGCTTACTTATTTGTAAATTGTCACATCTATCCCATGTTTATGGATAGATGGTTGTTCACCTTCCATGCCTTCTAGTTAAAGGCATACCAATAATTTCATTCCTTGAATATCTTTAAGGGAGCTGTACATTTTTAAAATTTAGAGGGAAGTGATTACCAAACACTTACCCAACTATTGTGGCTTATTTGTCTCCAAGTAAGGGTGATAGAGTTAATCTTGTGAGCATTTGTGAAGGAGACAAATCTATTGGTAGATAAATCTGTTCACCAACAATAATTTAAATGGAATATTGATTCACCCACACTGATGGACAATTGATCATTTTCCAACTCATCTTGATCTTTATGGATACAAAATTACAAAGATGTCCCTCCTAGAGTTTCTTTAAGTTTTTTATTATTTTGGTCTCATTTATTTTCTGATTCACAAATGGTATGAGCGTGCATTAATAGCTTTTTACAATATTTGGTAACCATTGTAGGCCATTAAAATTATCTTCTTATTGGTGCAATTGTCAATATATAACTTGTGACATTATATTTAGTCTAGTCAATCCCTTGCACGATTATCTTCTTTATTATACCTTTTTAGTTTCCTTTAGTAGGCTTAATTCAAAATGTGCATTTTGTTTTGAAGGTGTAGTAAAATTTCATTTCAAAGACAATCACCCCTTAATTAGGACAGGGTTTGTTATATTGAGGATGAAGACACATAAATTTATTGTATTACTTGGAAGTGATTGTATTAAGACCCATAATCTTATGAAACATGCAATATTTGTAAAGACTAAATAGTTTAGATGCTTTTTGTTTGAGTGTCCATTGATTTTTTTTTTGTTATGTATCAGGTCCAAGTGTTATCTTCATTATATTCTACATATAATTAATGGTATAGTTACTACATATTAATTTAAAATTATTTTGGGTACATTAGTATTGTGTTATAATCATTCTATTTTTTTATTTTATACAATTCTAATTGTTGTTGTTCTTGTTATAAATGTCATTGTTCTTCTTATTTAGAAGGGGGTCCAATCTATATATTGATGAAAGGGAGGATGGGGAGAGGGGCCAAGGCACACCCTAATCAGATCTACCTTGCAGAGATCACACACAAAAGTGAGAGAGAGAATGTAGACACTTTCATATATTATCTTCAAATTGATTCATACATGTCGGGTTGTAAGGCCTTCCCAGTTTAGGCTAGATATTACAATCAAGTACATAAGTCCTCCAATATGCGAGGATTTGCCAATAATCTCTAATCTTACAGCTTCTCTCTTCTACCAAATCTACTTCCAAAACTGACTCCCCTAAACTCTAACCAAACAACTACATTTATACAACTAGAGGCTACTAAACAAGTTGGCCTTCAGATCAACCATCAATAGAAGGAATGGCCAGATCTAGGTCCACACACTTCCCAATGATATATGCCATGTTTAAATCTATGACCATAATTAATTGTGAGAGTTAACCTCAACAAGAATCCAAAATAAACAACTCAGTAAGCAAGGATAACCGAGAACTAGACAAGCATCACCAAGCGATAGGGAAATTCACTGAGCACCAGAGAGATAACTAACCAACACTAGTAAACAAAGGAAACTATGCAACACCAGACCAACTTGGTCAAAGAAGGAACCGAGCAACATAGAGAAAACACAAACATGTTTTTGGTGACACAGGATTGCCAAGGACCTGAGATGCTCCTGCATTAGACACCTGGGGTTATTTGAAATTATTCTTCAAATCTTGAAATAGGAACGATTTGAGCTGCATCCAACTCAGATTGTGAAATCCATGAACTATCTTCAATCAGTCTATTCTTCCACTTTACCAGATATTCCATATACTATTTACCTCTTGTACTTCTACCAATTCTTTTCTCCAAAATATTTTCAACTTCTTCTATCTATTTCTTAGGATAATTATTTGGTACTGTCATCTCTTCATCCAACTCATGATACTCATATAAATTAGCAATGTTGAAAATAGGTGATATATCCATGTCATCAGGTAACTCAATCTCATAGGCATTTCCACTGCCAAATCTCTTCAGAATCCTACAAGGTCCAAACTTCTTCATTTTTAGCTTCCCATATGTTCCAACAGGAAATTGGTCTTTCTTCAAATGAACCATTACTTCATCAGAGACTACAAAAGTCTTATGTCTTCTTGATCTATCAACTCTGTCTTTGTACTTTTGATTACTCATTTCCAACTTATGTTTCATATCTTCATGCAATATCTTCATGTACTCAACAAAATTTACTCCTTTTGCACTTCTCTTTCTTTCATCAATAATATCCCTCAAATCTGATATACCTCTCAGTTGTATGCCATTTACAATCTCAAAAGGTGTTTTTCTAGTACTCCTATTCACTAAATTACTGTATGCAAACTCTACTTGTGCATGTTGGAAAAAAGGTTAGCACTCCCCTTGAGATTCGTGACATGGCTTAACTGCCTCCTATGTCTTCTATAAGTCTAGTGGTTGTATCGGCCATTAAAAGGTCGATCTTTTGGTGCAACGACAATCACTACTTGTAACAAGTGGTATCAGAGCTTGGTCATAGGTTTGAATCCCCTTGGGTAACGTTGAGGGGGGGATTTTTGGCAAAATGGTCAGCATTCCCCTCAGGATTCCTAACATGGCTTAACCACCTCTTATGTCTTCTATAAGACTAGTGGTTGTATCAGGCATTAGCAAGTTGATCTTTTGGTGCAACGACAACCACTACTTGTAATAGTGCCAACACAGAATCCACATTACTTCGTGTGTCTCCAACTAAACATCTCAAAAGATTTCCCAAACTTCTATTCACCACTTTTGTCTATCCATAGGTCTATGGGTGAAATGTAGAACTATATTTCAACTCGGTGCCAAAATTTCTCTAAAGGGTCTTCCAAAAGTATCCAACAAATTTATTGTCTCAGTCAGAGATAATACTCCTCGGTAATCCATGTAATCTGACAATTTCCTTAAAGAAAAGGTATGCTATATGTACTACATCTAATATCTTTCTACAAGGTATAAAATATGCCATTTTAGAAAATCTATCCACAACAACAAATATATAATCATTACCTCTTATTGTCTTCGGTAAGCCAAGAACAAAATCCATACTTATATCAATCCAAGGTTTCTCGAGAATAGAAATCAGTGTATACAATCTAATATTCTGACTTATTCCTTTTGCAAATTGACAAATTCCACAACTTTTCACAAATTTCTGAATATATTTATGCAATTGTGGCCAAAAGTATTTCTCCTTAATCAAATTCAATGTTTTATCAACACCAAAACCACTACTATGTTTCTCTTTTATCAAATTAGTTCTCATTGGTTCTCTTGGTATATATAATTGAATACCTTTAAACAACATACCTTCTTGAATTCTTCCCATTTAGTACTTGATTGCTCTTGAATAGGTGCTCTGCACTTTCTCCATGGCTCAAAAAAATTAGGATCAAATTCATAAGAATCTCTCATGTCATCAAAGCCAAGAACTTTAATTTTCATCTCAGTCATCAAAGATCTCCTACTCAATGCATCGACAATTCAGTTAGTGACTCCACTCTTATGCTTTATCACAATTGTATAACTCTACAAATACTTGATCCATTTCATATGTCTCTGATTCAACTTATTCTGACTAACCAAATACTGTAAAGCCTTATGATCGGTATACAACACAAATTCACTCGGTATCAAATAACATCTCCATTTCTTTAGTCTTGAACAATAACATAGAATTCTTGATCATACACAAAGTATTTCCTTTTTGCATCATTCAACTTTTCACTAAAGAAAGCAATAGGTTTACCTTCTTGACTCAACACAGCTCCAATTGCACTTCCACTTACATCACATTCTACTTGAAATACCTTATTGAAATCAGGCAATGCCAAAATAGGCAATTTAGCAACCTTTTGCTTTAGAGTCTCAAAACTTTTATCAGGTCCATGTGTCCACTTGAACTCTCTTTTATCTCCTCTCATAGTCTCAGTCATAGCATTACAAATAGAACTAAAATTCCTAATGAACTTTTGGTAAAAACTTGCCAAACCATGAAATGATCTTACCTCACTAGCATTCTCAGGTGTAGGCCAATTCAAAATAGCTTCAAAATTTTTAGGATCCATCTTCAAACCATTAGCTGAAACACAAATCCCAAATACACAATCTTCTCTTTCATGAATGAAAACATTTTCAGATTTATCAACAACTTTTCTTCATTCAATCTTTGCAATACTTGTTTAACATGCAACAAATGTTCTTCTCTGGTCTTACTGAATATCAGAATATCATCTAGGTATACAATCACAAACTTACCCAAGAATTTCTTCAAGACTTCATTCATCAACCTCATAAAAGTACTTGGGGCATTAGTTAAACCAAAAGGCATCACCAACCACTCATACAAACCTTCTTTTGTCTTGAAATTTGTCTCCCACTCATCACCTTCTTTGATTCGAATATGATGATACCCACTTTTCAAATCAATTTTGGTAAAATACTTTTCTCTAGTCAAACTATCCATTATGTCATCCATTCTCAGTATAGGAAACCTATATTTCACTATTATCTTGTTGATTACTTTGGAATTGGTACACATTCACCATTCTCCATTCTTCTTATGTGCCAATATAGTAGGTACTACACACGCACTCACACTTTCTCTAATCAAACCTTTCTGCAATAATTCTTGAATCTGTCGGTTCAATTCCTAATTCTTGGTAGGTGTTAACCAATGTGGTGCCTTATTTGGTAAACTAGCTCTAGGGATTAGATCCATGCAATGATCAATGCTTCTCTTCAAAAGAAAACCATCAGGTACATTATTAGAAATGATTTCACTATACTTGGTGAGTAACTTATTAATCTCCTTAGGTATACTATCCTCTATTTTCTTGCTCGATTTGTTAGGAATCACAACAAAACATACATCATTCTTCCTCAAATCCTTAACAAAATTTATTCCTTCCATCAAGAAAACTTTCACATATGTACAAACATTACTAATAGGTTCTTCAATCAAAGGCAACAAAACTTGTCTTCTTCCATCAGCCCAAATAGTATATTTATGCAATCTCCCATCATATATAGCATGTCTATCATATTGCCAAGGTTTACTGAACAAAATATGACAACAATCCATAGGCATGATATCACACGCCTTATCATAGTACTTTTCAATTTTCAAATTCACATAACATTGTTCACTTACCAAGAGTGTATGCTCATCTTTGATCTATAAAATCTGATAGGGCTTCAGATGTTCCAACCTTTTAACTGCAACTTTGTGACCATTTCCTTAGATGTCAGATTCTCTGAGCTACCACTATCAATGATTACCTTCCAAACTTCATCAGAAACTCTACATCTAGTCTTGAACAAACTTTTCCTTACCGGATCTTCCTTCTTATTTTCAATCCAAAGTGCTCTTTTTACCATCGAGTTATTTTCCTTCTCAGGTTCATTTGGTGACTCTTCTTGCACCAAAGCATTTCTACTTCTACCGACCTTCTTACTTGCATGTGTACACTCAAATGATCTATGTCCTTCTTCTCCACAATTGTAACAAGTTCTTTAGAAGCCACCTCTATTATAACCACCTTAGTAGTTATTGCCTCTACCTCTAGATGAACTTGCACCTTTCCACTCAGTCTTGCCTTTATCCAGATTCAGCTTTTCAGGTTCAGATCTACTATTTTCACCATGAGATCTACCTCTTCCTCTAGGGAATCTACCACCTCTACCTCTTTGTCTTTTCTCATGTCTCTCTTTCAATTTCTCCTCAGCTTTCAATGCAAATTGATAAGCCTCTTGAATGTTCTCCAATTTGACCAAACTGATTTCTTCTTGGATGGAAACTCTCAAACCATTCAGGTATCTAGCAATTCTTTCCACATCATCTTCATCATGTCCAAATCTGATATCTAATCTATAGAATTCCTTAGTATATTATTTTATCAAGCTATCTTTCTACCTCAAACTTTGCATTCACCTAACTAGGTTAATCTAATAATCACAAGGTAAGAACTTTCCTTACAATTTATTTACCATTTTATTCCATACCTTAATTTTATCTTTGCCTTTCCTCTTTCTACCCAACTGAAGATGTTACCACCACAAGGATGCATGACTTTTCAACTTTGTGCTTGTAATTTGCACCTTCTTTTCCTCAGGTACATTTTCATACTCAAATTACTTTTCCATCTCGATGATCCAGTTCACCAATTCATCAAAATCCAATTTTTCACTATACTCAGGAGGATTAAAGTGTGGTGTAGACTTCAGATTTTTCAAAGCCTTCAAAAATCTTTCCTCACCTTGATCCATCATAGGTGCAGGTTCTACATCACCTTGTTATTCCTCAATTTCATCATCACCAACATCTTCAAGATGTCTTCCTCTTGTCTAGGTTGTTTTAATAGCTTCTAGTCTAGCAGCAAGTTGTCTCAACATGTTTGTCAATCTTGGATATGCATCTCACCTCCCATGAACCATCTTGAAACCCTCTACATTTTTAGGTTAGATCGCAATCTTCTACCCCACAAAAAATCAACTAGGGTTTGATAAGAAGGAACCCTCGAACCTAGATTCACAAACCTAGATCCAGATCTCACCTCACTTTGATACCACCTAATGCAAGGGAGTAAGGGGAGAGGGGCCAAAGGCACACCCTTACTAGATCCACCTTGCAGAGATCACATGCAAAAGAAACAACACACAAAAGTTAGAGAGAGAATTTAGAAACTTTCATATATTATCTTTAGATTGATTCATACATGTCAGGCTATAAGGCCTTCTTATTTTAGGCCAGATATTACAATCAAGTACAGAAGTCCTCCAACATGTGAGGATCTGCCAATAATCTCTAATCTTACAGCTTCTATCTTCTACCAAATCTACTTCCAAGATGACTTCCCTAAACTCTAACCAAACAACTACATTTATACAAGAGGCTACCGAACAAGTCAGTCTTCAGATCCACCATCAATGGAAGGAATGGCCAGATCTAGGTCCACATGCTTCCCAATAATAGATACCATTATTAAATCTATGACCATAATTAATTGCAACAGTTGGCCTCAACAAGAATCCAAAATAAATAACTTGGTAAGAAAGGATAACTGAGCACCAGAAAAGCATCATTGAGGGCTAGGAAAATTCACTGAGCGCTAGAGAGATAACTGACCAACACTGGTAAACAAAGAAAATCAAGCAACACCGAACCAACTTGGTCAAAGAAGGAACGAAGAAACATAGAGAAAACACAAACATGTTTTTGGTGACACAGGATTGCCAAGGACCCGAGATGCTCTTGCATCATTGATAGACCTTGATTTTTTTAATTTAAAAATGATACATAGTATTCCTATTATTATTATTGTTGTACTACACATGGCTAATGAGTATTCCATTTGAACTATACAACTTTTTTCATTGTTAATGGTATCTATCAAATCATCTTTTTAAAATTTTGTTGTGGTAGGGCAAACAAAATTTTGAACCTCTTCTTAGATATCATTATTTGAGGAATATAAAAAGAAGTCACATAGCCCCTTGTTGTCCATTTGTTAATAAAGGAGTATAGAAATTGCCTACATTTGATAATGAAGTGAGTTTAAAATTTGTTTGGGTCTTTATTTTATGTATAATAATTCTCATTTGCTTGTCTATATCAACTTATTCATGTCAAAAAAAAATTATGGACTCACTTGAGTTTCTTAAATGAATGTATTGATTCATACACAAGCTACAATACTTATCTAAAACTATCCCTTCAAACATTTTAATAAATATTTTTATGACTACAATATCACAAAGTAAATTTTGTTTAATAGCTATAACATAGACTCTATGATGGGATTAAAATATCATTCCCCTTATACTTCAAGTAAATCAAATAAATATCAAGGTACTGCCACATTCCTAATCATGTGATCCAATAATTTTTTATGGTATTCAAGATCACTTCCTATAATTCAATTATTTGAGTGACAAATTATTGAATTGGGAGGGATATAAGGATTAGGAAAAAAGTTTGATTAGATGTATTCCCCCAAAACCATAATGATTAGATGTACAACCCTTTATGAAAAATCATAATAATGAGTATTATAATAATATGTAACTTGACACTATACCAAGTAAAATTCAACTTAACTTTCATTATATTAAGAAATATACAATATGATTTGAATCATAAATTATGATTCAAAATATTAAAATAAAAGATCTTACACAATTGTACTAAAAAAATATAATTTATTTAAATATATTGAAATAGAAATAGAAATATTGTGTGTGTGTGTGTGTGTACAATAAAATACATATTTCCACAAAACCTACTTCCTATAGAACAAAGTGAGATCAATGTGTTGCTCTTATACCTAGTTGCGACACCTCCAAAGAAGCAAGTTATTGTAGTAACACATTCATAAATTTGTTAATAGATATTAAAAAATTAAACTACCAGCTTTCTTCAATGGTAGTCACATCTATAGTATTTTTTTCATTACATATTGTTTGACTTCAAAGTTGTAATAGCTAGGTGTCCCTCCTTGATATGATTATTTTAATTTACTTTCACCTCATCCATTTTTCTAAAATTATTGCATAATTTGAGTAGTTAAATGTTCACTTCAACATGTCTTTTATAGCATTCAATAATAGAAAACATGACAAACAATTTTAAAAGAAAACTTGATAAAATATTTTATGTGGATGTTGTTTATTTAATTGTGGACTAAAGTTATGTAGTTAAGGAAACACCGCAGGATGACCTAGTATACATAACACATTATATATATTTTGTTTAGGGGTTTAGAAGAAAATAGATTCTTTTTTATATACAATAATATCATTTTTAATTTGTGCATAGTGTTTGATCCCTCTAATGGTACTTTAAAATAATTTTAAGTCTTTGCTGGTCAGAAATTGGCATCTTAGAACCTTTACAGTCTTCCTCAAAGGTATATTAAGTTAGAGAAAAAACACCTAAATAACTCTATTCATCATTAATTAGACATCCCCATAATTTATATGGGAAAATTTTTTAAAGGTTCAAATATTTGCAAGAAAGAAGAATTGGAGAAACTTTGTACTTCATACCAACAATGGGGATTTTTTCAAGTGGGTACATCCAAATTGGTCATGAATTAAATAATAGACTAATAATTGTTAGAAAGAAGAAATTTATAATAATTTACATTTTGTGATTATTTCTATCAAGATTTAATTGTGTATTTTTTGAGTCTAAATCATTGATCCATGTTTCATTAGTAGTGGTTCCAAAGAACTCATCTCTCATTAGAATGGATGAAAAACTTAGGGTTCATTGCATTTAGGTGATGCTCACAGATGTGGAGAATTTGGATTTCTTGTGAGAATAACCTAGATGCAATGAGCTCTAAGTGTCCATTCATTATCAATGAGAGATGGCTTCCATTCATTCTCTTGAGAAAGGCATCATTGATTCCTTATTACATTCTAAGGTTCATAGTCAACATACAACTACGATCAAGAAACATACAAGCATCTTCATAGACAACACAATCTCAATATCAAGTTACGAAGGTATACACATTTACAATGTAGATCTAATATTTACCTTTTACAATTACATGCTTTCCTTTTATGCAATTTCATTTATATAAGGTTTATTCCTCAATTGGGGTTTCACCAAGGAAAAACCCTTTCAACCCAACATTTTCTCATTTTTCTGTGTGCAAGAACAAGTGACAAACCTATAGGAACTTAATTCAAAAAGTACAAGATATGATGGGAAGACTATAACTAAATTCCCTTAAAATCACTACGAACAAGTGTAAGGTATGGAAATATAGGGGGTGTGGGTGTCTATGTTAAGATGAAAATATGTGATGGAAGATGGAAAATGTTATGGACATATAAACTTAATAAAATACAAATACTTATCTTGAAAAGGGAGCAGATTTATAAATCACTATTTTCTGGTGTTTGTGTTCAGTTTCGAGAAAATCTACAACTGGATTTGGCTTGGAAATGTAGAAATAGAGAAAACCCAAAAAGCTTCTATCTTTCTAAGAAAGGGCATCCTTGACCTCAGGACAGGGGTAAGATCTTACCCTGGGGTATAATCTTACCCCAAAAGGTCATCCTTGACCTACACTATTTCGACATAAATTCTGTTCGCGGATCTTGGAAGTTTTTTGAAAAGGGTACTTAGATCTGAACTGATATTTGCTATCCCGCACCTGTATCTACAAGAAAAAGAGGGTTTTGTTGTTTGGATGAGGGATTTGCCTTGGTCAAACCCCAGTTTAGAATCAACAATGAAAATAGAATTAAAATAGAGAATGCTAGCAAGTAGTAGAAGTAGATCTAACAATGAAGCTCTGATACTCAATAGATATGAAATTATATTTGAAATGTAATCAAATATATTAATATGAAAGCTTGGAATCAACACTAACAAATGTAAATCAAAACCTCCTTGATTGTATGCTTGGAATCCACCTTGAAGGGAGAATGAAGATGAACAAAGGATTTGTTAGGATTAACAGTCCACAATACAATTGAGAGGGGGGTGAATCAATTGTATGATAGAATATTAAACTTAAACTTTTAAGCTTATTAATATCAGATCCAATGAACACAATGAATGTCAACACAGTAACACAATATTTTGGTTACGAGAAAACCCTGTTAAAGGTAAAAACCCCGGTGGGAATTAGCACCCACTAATGATGCACTGAGAGTATAGTAATCCTTGTTAGAAGATATAGCCTTGTTAGGAGCTTGTTGAAACATTAGAGTACATAGTCCTTGTTAGAGGACAGACCCTGTTAGGAGTCAAGATCAAAGAGGGCTCACTACCCAAAAGAAGGTTAAGTCCACCTTCTGAACTCACTAGTTTGCAACAAGTTTATATGAAGAAATACACAATCTTTTGAACTGTTTTCCAACAATTGTCTTTGCTTGATCAGTTCCAATGAAGTCCACAAACAATCCTCTACTCTACATACAACAGACACAAGTTTGAAACCTTCTTCTATCACATATATCCATCCATGTCTTTTCCAAAGAAAAGACCTTACATTTATACCTTATTACATTTTACCAAGATCAGGTCGGCCCATAAGGATTTCCTAATTACAAACAATTACATAAGTCCTTGCTATGATACACATAGTATCTAAAACAAGTTTACAATGATTATATTACAACAATTTAGGACTGACATCCTAGAATTATGCTTGTCAAACAAAACACACGCTTCATTTCCTGAGTCAGCTTCAGAATAAGCCATCGCCAAAGCACACATCCTAGATGATGTCACCAATCATTCTATACCTTGTGTTGACCAATGAAAATTATTTAGTACATCTTCCATCATCCTTCAAGATCACATACCTTGAATCCAATCCCTTTGATATCTATACCAAAAACTCAAAGACTAACTCTATCAATTCTCACTGTCATAGTCCAGTGACTAGTCTTTACTAGAACAACTGTATCTTCCTTAATATGCATCCATTAGTGATGCAATCTCAGATATAAGATCAAAAAATCCATTTGAACTCTCATCTAACTTCACAACATCTGAAACATTTGTACACCTTTTTTACACTGTGATTACCAGTCTGGTTTCTTCATACAAGCATATGTTGACATTAGTGACAAAACATAAATGACAACAATATGATTTCCCATTCAGTAACATAGTGATTAAACATATTAAATGTCTTAATCACCACTAATGCCTTAGAAATATCCAATAATATCCCCCTTTGGCATTGATGTCAACATATGGGAAAATCTTATCCCAAAGTTATATCAACCCAAAAGTCCTTCAACTGAATAATCTCCCCAAATAGTGAGGATTTTCTCATTACATCACTCCCCCTTTGACAACAATGGAAAAGGGTGCCAACTTCCTTCACACATAACCTTTCTTCCATGATCACTCCCCCTGAGGAGTAGATCCCTACATCCAGTCCAGAAAATGATGAGGCTCTAAGCACTTCTGGACTAATGCATCTCTACATCATTTAGTTCTAACTAGGAGGGGCCTGAACCCCTAACATACCTCTGAGATATTCAAAGGTATCTTTTGGTTGTGGCTTTGTAAAGATGTCTACAATCTACTCTTTTGTACCGATATATTCAATCTTGATTTCTTTTTCTGGCACCTTGTCTCTTAAGAAGTGATACTTGATAGAAATGTGTTTAGTTTTAGAGTGCATTACCAGATTCTTTGACATGTTTACTGTATTGGTGTTATCACAATGGATAACCACAAGCTCATTAAAAGTTATTCCAATGTCCATTAGCATTTGTTTCATCCAAACAAGTTGAGTGCAATTTATAGTAGCAGCAACATATTCTGATTCAGCAGTAGATTGTGCTATATAATCTTTTTTCTTAGCCAAGAAACCAACTTTTCCCAAGGAAAAATGCACCACCACTTGTAATTTTTTTGTCATCAATATTTCCTGCCCAATCAGCATCAGTATAAGCATGAAGTTCAAAGCTATAATTTCTGTCATACCATAAACCATAGTCTATGTTTCCTCTGAGATACCTCAGTATCCTTTTCACAGCAGCTAGATGAGTCTCTTTGGGTTCTACCTGATATCTAGCAACAATTCCAACAACATTAGCAATATCTAGTCTAGTGTGAGTTAGATATTGTAGCCCTCCAACCATTGATCTATATAGAGTCTGAAAGACACACTTTGATTCATCATCAATTGTTAGCTTGTTTCCAGTCACCATAGGTGTTCCTACCAGTTTACAATCTTCCATACCAAATTTCTTAAGTAATTCTTTGAGGTACTTGGTCTGAGAAATGAAAATACCATTCTCATTTTGAGTTATTTGCAGTCCAAGGAAGAATTTCATTTCACCTATCATGGACATTTCAAATTCACTTTCCATTTCTTTTGCAAATTTCTTACATAGATCATCATTACCTCCAAAGATAATGTCATCCACAAATACTTCTACTATTAGAATTCCATCTTCAGTAGTTCTCAAGTACAAATTATTGTCTGCATTACCTTTTCTAAATCCAAGTCCAAGTAGATACTTGTCCAACCTTGCATACCAAGCTCTAGGAGCTTGCTTCAATCCATACAGGGCTTTCTTCAATTTTCACACCATGTCTTTGTCTTCACATAGAGGAAATCCATCTGGTTGTTCTATGTATACTTCTTCTTCAAGAACTTCATTCAAAAATGCATATTTAACATCCATATGATACACTTTGAAGTTTTTGTGTGCAACATAAGATAGGAATAATCTTACTACCTCTATTCTAGCAACAGGAGCAAATGTTTCTTCAAAGTCGATGCCTTCTTACTATGAGTAACCTTTACATAATAGTCTTGCTTTGTTCCTTAAAACCATTCCTTCTTCATCCATTTTGTTTCTAAAGACCCATTTAGTTCCTATAACATTTTTATTTTTAGGTCTTGGAACCAATTCCCAACTATTATTTTTCTTTATCTGATCCAATTCTTCTTGCATGGCTTTTATCCAAGATTCATCTTTAAAGGCTTCATCTGTATTCTTTGGCTCAACTTGAAAAATTAAACAAATTTCCTCTCTTACTTTAGATCTAGTTAGTACTCCCTGACCGGTATTGCCAATAATTTGATTTTCAAGATGGTTATTTTTTACATACCTTGGAGTTTTAGGAATAGTCTTGCTTGTCTCATCACTTTCTTCCTCAACAAGTTATTCTTCTTTGGCAGTAGTAGAGGTTTCTTTCACTTCTGATATCTGACTGTTGTCTTACATTCTTTCCTGTATCTAAAATTTCTCATCTATTCTTACATTGTTACTTTCAACCATCTTCCTTAATCTCAGATTAAAACATTTGTATGCCTTGCTTTTAACAGAGTAACCAAGGAAGATACCTTCATCACTTCTAGCATCAAATTTCCCTATCTCATCATCCCTCTTGATATAACATTTGCTACCAAAAATTCTAAAATATTTTACAGTAGGAGTGTGATCAAACCATAGTTCATAGGGAGTCTTACTTGTGCCATCTCTAATATGAATTTGGTTTAATGTGTACACTGCTATTCCAACAACCTCTCTCCAATGTACATGAGATATATTACCTTTAATTAGCATTGTTATGGTAGCATCAAGTATAGTTCTGTTCCTTTGCTCTGCTATCCCATTTTGTTGTGGAGTCCTAGGAGAAAATGTTTGTCTTTTTGTTCCATGCTCTTCACAGTATGAATTGAATAAATCTGATGTAAACTCTCCACCTCTGTCTGATCTTAAACACTTTATTTTTAGTCCTAATTCATTCTCTACTTTTTCTTTAAACAACTTGAATTTGTCAAATGTTTTTGATTTCTCTCTCAAATAAGTAACCCACATCATTCTAGAAAAGTCATCAACAAAGAGTATGAAATACCTTTCACCATAGTATGACTTTGTTCTTGTAGGCCCACATAGATCTGTATGTACTAGATCCAACTTCCCTTTTGATGTAAATGTTTTTCTTTTATGACTATTTTTGGTTTTCTTTCCCATAACACATTCTCTGCATATAGTGTTAGAAGGTTTTACAATCTTCAATAGATCTCTTATTGCATTGGCCATGCTTGCTTTCACAATATTATCAAAGTTAACATGACAAAATCTTCTATGCCATAGCTAGCTATCATCTACCTTCACAATAAAACAAGAGGCTCCAAATGTGTTTAGTTCAAATACATTACCTCTAGATCTTGATCCGGTAGCAACCCATTTTCCTTCCTTGCTTCTGATAAAGCACTTACCATCACTTAACTGAAGGTTCTTGTCCATCAACTGTCCAACACTCAACAAGTTTTGTTTTAGTCCTTCAACAAGTAGTACATTATTTGTATTAGTCTTTCCATCTAGAGTGATAGATCCTACTCCTATGATGGATTTTGGGAGATTGTCCCCAAACCTTACAACACCTCCATCATAATTTACTAATTTAACAAATTTATTCTTATCACCAGTCATGTGATGAGAACATCCACTGTCAATTATCCATTCATTTTTCTTGTCAACAAGAGATACTAATGCTTTCTCTTCATGAATAGGTTCATCTTTAATAGCAACAAATCCAATCTGTTCATTGTCTAAATCATCATCATCATCAAATATTCCTTCACAGGCATAATAACATTCTTTATCTCTTTTAATCTTTGCATAGTCAGGTTTGTATTTAGGAACTCTTGTAGGACATCTAGATGCAAAATGACCTACCTTATTGCATGAAAAACATTTCAAAGGTAATTTTCCTTCAAATTTTCCCTTACCTCTTTTCTCTCTTCTGGTGATTAGTGCAACAAGTTCTACCATCTTCTTTTCTTCTTCCATTATTTTTTCTGATTCCTCAACATACTCACCAAGCTCTTCTCTCAAGTTGTCTTTTCTTGTGCTTGGAAGTGCAGATGCTTTCTTGTGTGTAGATGCCTTAAATGTAGTTTCAACTTTAGAAGTAGCTTCTCCCAATTTTGTAGCTTCAAAAGTGGTTAACTTTGCAATCAACATCTCTCTGCTAAAGTTTGGAGTCAGGGGTATAGTTTCTTGAATAGACATTGCCTTGAATTTTTAAGTAGGAGTTAGAGATCTGAGAATCTTCGCAATGACTTCTTCTTCATTATAAGTACCTCCACAATTTCTGATTCCAACTACAGCTTCTGTAACCCTTTGAACATAGGCTCTAATGCTTTCATCTTCATTCATTTGTAGCTTCTCCATCTTTGTCTTCCAATGTTGTAATTTCGCTTGTTTGGTATATTTGTCTCCTTCATAGAGTGCCTCTAGTCTATTCCAAATATCATGTGCCAAATCTAGATCTTTAATTTTAGTGAACTCACCCTTAGATAGTGCACTAATCAATGCTTCTCCTGCAACCATGTTGCATGAAAATAGTTTCTTTTCATCATCAGTAGCTAACCCTAAGTCATTCTTAGCCTTTAAAGTTTCCTTCTTTTTCACAATCATCCAGTAGTCTATGCCCAAACATAGCAAATGTGTTCACATCTTATTTTTCCAACTGTCAAAGTTTTTAGGATCAAACTTAGGACTATCCTTTCTATAGAATTCCATTTTCCAAGATCACCTCAAGCTGTTAAGCTTTCTCTATGAGGACCACATGCTCTGATACCAATTGTTAGGATTAACAGTCCATAATACAACTGAGAGGGGGGTGAATTAGTTGTATGATAGAATATTAAACTTAAACTTTTAAGCTTATTAATATTAGATCCAATGAACATAATGAATGTCAACACAGTAACACAATATTTTGGTTATAGGGAAACCCTATTAAAGGTAAAAACCCCAGTGGGAATTAGCACCCACTAATGATGTATTGAGAGTATAGTAATCCTTGTTAGAAGATATAGCCCTTTTAGGAGCTTGTTGAAACATTAGAGTACACAGTCCTTGTTAGAGGACAAACCCTGTTAGGATTCAAGAACAAAGAAGGCTCACTACCCAAAAGAAGGTTAAGTCCACCTTCTAAACTCAATAGTTCACAACAAGTGTATATGAAGAAATACACAATCTTTTGAGCTGTTTGCCAGCAACTATCTTTGCTTGATTAGTTCCAATGAAGTCCACCAACAATCCTCTACTCTACATATAGTAGACATAGGTTCACAACCTTCTTCTATCACATATATCCATCCATGTCTTTTCCAAAGAAAAGACCTTACATTTATACCTTATTACATTTTACCAAGATTAGGTCAGCCCATAAGGCTTTCCTAATTACAAAAAATTATATAAGTCCTTGATAAGATACACATGGTATCTAAATTTTTTTTACAATGATTATATTACAATAATTTAGGACCGACATCCTAGAATTATGCTTGTCAAACAAAACACATGCTTCATTTTCTGAGTCAGCTTCAGAATAAGCCATCGCCAAAGCACACATCCCAGATGATGTCACCAATCATTCCATACCTTGTGCTAACCAATGAAAATTCTTCAGTACATATTCCATCATCCTTCAATATCACATACCTTGAATCCAATCCCTCTAATATCTATACCAAAAACTCAGAGACTAACTTTGTCAATTCTCACTGTCACAGTCCAGTGACCAGTCTTTACCAAAACTGTTGTATCTTCCTTAATATGCATCCATTAGTGATGCAATCTTAGATATAAGATCACAACATCCATTTAAACTCTCATCTAACTTTGTAGCATCTAAAACATTCGTGCACCTTCCGTACACTGTGATTACCAGTCTGGTTTCTTCATACAAGCATATGTTGACATCAGTGACAAAACACAAATGAAAATAGTATGATTGCCCATTTAGTATCATAGTGATTAAACATATTAAATGTCTTAATCACCACCCATGCATTAGAAATATCCACTAGGATCTTGAAGGAAGATCACACCACCATGATGGATAGATCTAGGGCTTGAATGATGAATCTTGAATGCTTGAACCAAATCCATCCAAAGATTTGAATGTTTGAATCCTTGATCCTCAATGGAGAACTTGAATTCTTGAATATGATGATGGCTTGAATGCTTCCTTGATTGAGAATTATTTATTGATCATGGATGTCTCTCACACTTGATTGCTCAATGGAAAGAGAATGACAAAGGATTGAAAAAGATACTCGATAGTGGATGATGAAAATGAGAGAGCAAGGCTTCCTTTTATACTAGTCTAGGGCACAAACTTCTAGAGAGGCCAACATAGGAGATTTAAATTCAAATTAAGCCTTAACCCCTAGAAATGGACCTAGATTAAATAAAATTTAAGAGTTTACCATTCTGAAATCTGAAATAGCTGACCCAAAAGCGGGAAAACAAATCTTTTTGAAACCCAACATCCAGAAATCATGGAATCTTGAAATCTAGACCTTGGGTGAAGGTCGAGGTCAAATTTGACCTAGGTTAGGGTTGAGGTTGAATTTGAGCTAGGTTAGAATCAAGGTCAACCTTGACCCTGAGGTCAAAGATCTCAGGATCTCAGTCTAGAGTGCTAGAAAAGTACAAAAAGAGGGTGGAAAAAGGGGCAGAGTGAGGAGAAAAGCCAGATTCAAGCCACAGACCTACCTGAGGCATTTGACATGACCCCAAACTACCTACTCAAAGGGCTCAACCAGTCTTAAATGGAAGTGCTTCCATTTTCCAATGATACATTTTACCCCCACTTTAGCAAGAGTATGGATTCGATGCAAAACTCTTGGTAAATGAGAAGAAAGAAGAGATCCAAGTCGATTTGCAATGAGATAGAATAAAACTTAGTTAAGGACACAAGCCCCTAGGCTAAGGATTATAACTCAACATACACACATGAGGGTTCAAAAAACTAAAAGACACACAAAAGAGAGGGGTTAGTACAAACCCAAATCAATGAGTAGAGGAAACCTTGCTAAGAAATGCTTCCTATACTAATATCATATTTGGAAAGATATCATAAAAGCATAAATGGTTAGATAAGAAAGACAAGAGAAACACTATAAATAACATAGCTTCATGATCCAGTCCTAATAGCATGAAAGTGAAAAGAGAGAAAAGAGAAAGTGATTACCTCGCCCAGTAAGATGCCCACCTTACTGTGAATCACCAAGGAGGGAGAGCCCAATAGATAGAGAAACCTGATAGTTCATCCAAAAATTGATCTTTGCAATTGTAATGCATCTTCTAATGGCTTTGGAATACCCATAGATCTACCTTCTTGCATCACCATTGAATATAAAATGCGTGTCTCCTTAGGATTTAGCAACTTATGTGCGTTACCTTCAGAAGATTTAGCATATTGAAAATTGAAAAATGCATGTCTCTTTAGGATTTAACAACTTATGTGCATTACCTTCAAAGGATTTAGCATATTGAAAATTGAAAATGCGTGTCTCTTCAGGATTTAGCAACTTATGTTCATTACCTTCAGAGGGTTTAGCATATTGAAAATTGAAAAATGCGTGTCTCTTCAGGATTTAGAAACTTATGTGTGTTACCTTTAGAGGATTTAGCATATTGAAAATTGAAAAATGCAGCATAGGGGAGACCTTATATATGCCCCCCTCCTTATCATGGTTGTCTACTAGACATGATAAGGAAGAGAAATAGGATACCTACTTCACAAAGTAAGGAGATATCCTACTAACAATGTACACTATATTCTTAGTGAAAGATATTGACCTTTACATCTAAGAGCATAGATAATCATGAAAAGGATATGTCACTTATGGAAAAAAGATCCTCAAAGAAAGAGATCTTATCAAAAAGACCCCCACTATAGAGGAGTGCTTTAGATAAAATATCATCTTCAAAGAGAAACAAAGATTGAATCATCTAGCCCTCTATAATCAAGATGAAGAGGAATCTTTGAACAAAGGAATCAAACTCTGACCCAAAAGCTAGGGAAAAAGTTTATAAAGAACATAATTTGCAAAATAAAGAAGAGATGATGACCTAGGAAAACAACCTCTCACATAAAAGGATATCCATAGCTAAAACCTCTATCAATATAATGAAATACTATTGCAAGATAAACAAATGCTACTAAGGTAAGGAAAGAAAATACCTAGACAAAGAGAAAGAATGAAGAACCTTGCCCCCTAGGGATGAAAGCAAGGGATACCTTTGCACAAAAAATGTCTTTAGAAAAGATATCTTGAATATATAATAAAATCTATGGATGATTATAAACATAATGCAAAACCATAGAGAAGAAGAATAGAGAGAGTACTAATTAAGCTCAAGATAAAATATATGCCAAGAGCCTAATGGATCCTAGAAGACTGGATTAAATGACTCTTGCCCACCCAATCATGAGATAAGAGGATAAAAGATCTATATTATGGAAGAGTTAAGGGGATACTCCCTATCTAAGCTATGAAGGAATTGTAAAACTGCACGAGAGTGAGATATAATTCCTAAAGTAGCTATTTCTCTAACATATAACTTGAAATGCACACATTCAGAAATTAAATGTGTATTACTATAATGAAAAGGAAATTTGTACTTGGATAGAGCATCTTTTGGCATAGGTCTAAAGATTTCTTTTTTGGAATTCATTAATTGAACATACACCTTCTTAGCCACCTCTTGACAAATATCAAGGTTATCCAAGGTAGTTGTAGGGAGAAGAACATTAAGAGGAGGATGACGATCAAAATCAACCACCTTGAAGTGAGATTGTGAACAACCAACACCACACATATCTTGTTTAGGGGGTATATGAACTAGATATTTAATACCATGCTCATTAACACCAAGCCCTAAACCTTTATAACCTTGTTTAGCCATCATATTGTATCATGTAGTGTACATATCACGTAAAGCTTGTATAGGAGGTGATTGTTTATCATGTTCATGAGTAAAGATTGTATAAGGTGGAATAATAGGTTTAGAGGAAGTTTATGTACCCTTTCCTTTAATATCATCATGAATTTGAGGAGAAGGTAAATCAAAGAGCTCTTGCACATCTACATCATGAACTATAGATTGAATCCCATCATAAGTATGGCAAGAACTAGGATTAGTAGATGGAGAATTAGGCATCAGATTAGAATTAGGAAGATTAGGAAATAGATTAGGGATGATAGGATTAGGAAGATTAGGAGATGGTGTATAATCTACCCAATTATTCACATAATCCAAAAGAGTAATAAGTCTACCACATAAATATTTAATGAAAGTTTTGAAAGTAAGAAGACTAGTAGCTGTCAAGCTCACAAAAGCATAGGAAAGTGAAAGATGAAGGATAACCAACATAATGAAGTGAATGATACTCTCATAAACATCATAAGTTTGATAAAGAGATGCTAAGATGACGATAATAAAGAAAATAATCACACACCAAAGCATCTTAAAAATCTTTATTGCAAATGAAATGCAAGAAATATTTTTGTATTTTGTAGAATATATGATTTTTTTTTTTGTTTTTTTGAACTTAAAATGAAAGGGCATAAAATAAATCTAACCTTAAGGAAATAAGGAAAAACATCTAACACAAAAGAAAGAGTTGTCTATCACGGGTTCACCAAAATGTAAGGTATGGAAATGTAGGGGGTGTGGGTGTCTATGTTAAGATGAAAATATGTGATGGAAGATGGAAAATGTTATGGACATACAAACTTAATAAAACATGAATACTTATCTTGAAAAGGGAGAAGATTTAGAAATCACTATTTCTTGGTGTCTATGTTCAGTTTCGGGAAATTCTACAATCGGATCTGGCCTGGAAATGTAGAAACAGAGAAAACCTAGAAACCTTATATCTTTCTAAGCAAGGTCATCCTTGACCTCAAGACATGGGTAAGATCTTACCCTAGGGTACAATATTACCCAAAAAGGTCATCCTTGACCTGCACTATTCTAATGGAAATTCTATTCGCGGATCCCAAAAGTTTGCCAAAAAGGGTACTCAGATCTGAACTGCTATTTGTTTTCCTGCACCTGTATCTACAAGAAAAAGATGGTTTTGTTTTTTGGATGGGGGGTTTTCCTTAGTCAAACACTGGTTTGGAATCAACCTTTAAAATAGAATTGAAATAGAGAATGCTAGCAAGTAGTAGAAGTAGATCTAACAATGAAGCTATGATACTCAATAGACATGCAATTGTATTTGAAATGTAATCAAATATGTTAATATGAAAGCTTGGAATCAACACTAACAAATGTAAATCAAAACCTCCATGATTGTATGCTTGGAATCCACCTTGAAGGGAGAATGAAGATGAAAAAAGGATCTTGAAGGAAGATCACACCACCATGATGGATAGATCTAGGGTTTGAATGATGAATCTTGAATGCTTGAACCAAATCCCTCCAAAGACTTGAATGTTTGAATCCTTGATCTTTAATGGAGAACTTGAATGCTTGAATATGATGATGGCTTGAATTCTTCCTTGATTGAGAATGCTTGCTTGATCATGGATGTCTCTCACACTTGATTTCTCAACGGAAAGAGGATGACAAAGGATTGCAAAAGATACTTGATAGTGGATGATGAAAATCAGAGAGCAAGGCTTCCTTTTATACTAGTCTAGGGCAAAAAATTCTAGAGAGGCTGAAATAGGAGAATTAAATTCCAATAACCCCTAGAAATGGACCTAGATTAAATACAATTTAAGATTTTACCATTCTGAAATATGAAACAACTGACCTAGAAGTGCGAAAACAAATCTTTCCAAAACCCAACATCCGAAAATCATGGAATCTTGAAATATGGACCTTGGGTCAAGGTCGAGGTCACCTTTGACCTAGGTCAAGGTCAAGGTAAAATTTGACCTAGGTTAGGGTTGAGGTTGACTTTTACCTAGGTTAGAATTGAGGTCAACCTTGACCCCAAGGTCAAAGATCTCAGGATCTCAGCTCGGAGTGCCAGAAAAGTGTAGAAAGAGGGTGGAAAAAGGGGTAGAGTGAGGAGAAAAGCCAGATTCAAGCTAGGGACCTACTCGAGGCATTTGACATGACCCCAAACTACCTACTCAGAGGGCTAAACTAGTCTTAAATTGAAGTGCTTCCATTTTCTGACGATACAACAAGATGGTTTTTGCAATCTCTTTCTAGGAATAGGATGGCCAAGGTGACCTCTTCCCTATAATTCGACTCCAAATTGAAACCATGAGCTAGTACTATCATATAGTTATTTTTTGAAGTTCTTATAGGTTGGTGGTTATTTTCTATCAGTCCATGTTTACTAAAACTTATCATATTTTCTTATTTAGCCTTCTATCTTGCATTATAATATAGTATCCCATCAAATCCAACTTATTCTAATCATTATCTTGAAGGATCATTGCACTCATTTAGCCCTTAAGTCACACTTTAGCCTATTGGGTCATATTCCTCTCGATTGTGCACTAGGAAAAGGTGGAAAATCCCTCTTTACTTATTGCCCACCATTTCTTATTATGCAATACTTTTCCGAACATCTAGGTTATATAGTGCTTCTGACTTGTAATAACACAAATCTTCTCAATTTCATAATCAATTCATGTCTTTATGTAATTATAAAGGCCCTAAATATTTAACAATAAAAACATGTGAACTTTACATGTGCACAAGATCTTAATTGAATAACATAGAATTTTCAAAAAGCTTAAATAATGTGACTTTAACATCTTTGTGCATCTTAATTTCTAAGATTTAACAAAAAAGATTTTTCATTTTAGTTGTCAATGAATTAGATCACTTAAACCTATTCCTTTCAAATGTAGCTTAAATTATCATAGTTTGAGCTTATAAGAAATACTTCTTGGAAATGACAACTTGTTAGATTTCTTTTAAAAATCTCTCACTACCCAACACTATAACTAACATAATTTGACCTTACAAAACAAAAAGATTTTGAATTTTCTTTCAATAAGAGACATATTTAATCTTGCAAGAAAAAAATAGATAAAGGTCAATAACAAAGAGATTCAAACTTAATTGTACAAAAAAATATGTTCAAAATATCTCACAAAGATTAGCACAAAATAAACCTTGCATCACTAATCAAGGATAGACATATACAAACCCTTGCAAGAAAAAGATCTAAAAAATGGTGAGACAAAACAAATATTAAAGAACTAATGAAAGACAAAGTTGTTTCAAAATAAATGTACAAAGCAAAAAAAGGATCACAAACAAACTCTTCCATTAATGCATATTCAATGCTAACAAGCTTTGCATTCAATGATATCTGTCCCAAAAAGAACTTGACAATAATTAATTTTCAAAATTTACTACACCAGTATGAACTCGAATTAATAGCATTTTCATTTTTTTTACAAATAAAAACATCTTTTTATTACATATGCAAATATACACAATTATTTAAGCTTACAATACAATTTTGACTCCATGTACAACTATAGACAACAAAAATTTAAGATGTTAAGTAATAGACCTCACAAACAAAAATATATGTATGTTTCTACATAGACATACATGTGTGTGTATATATATATATGTGTGTGTGTGTGTGTGTGTGTGTGTGTGTGTGTGTACATATATATATGTCTATAAACATGTACATATGTATTCACAAATCACGTCATCTCTACACTACTTCACATGTTATCTCCAAAAATGCTCCACACATATTGTTATCAACCAGATTTGCACCATGTTGAATTTGTAGTTCAAAAATATATTGACACATGGGAACATTTTTAGGTTGTGGGTAACCTATAGTGATAATGAACCTCCAGAGAAATCTGGATTCCTTGGTACTCACTTAAACTAACTAAACTAAATATTTTACAAAAGAAAGGGTAAGAAGGAAACATGAAAATCAAATTACTCTCTAAATGTGATGCACCAAATTATTTTCAAGACTAAAACTTCTATTTCTAAAATAGGTGTACTCAAAATCTAGTTGGAACATAACACAATTCAAAAATTGTTCATACCTATAAATACAAGTTTCATAAAGAAGGTAAAAATTCTCTCAACTCAAGAAGGAAAATATGGCTTCCACAACTAGTTGCTACTTTCATTACTCAAAACATGGCTATTTCCAAAATATATGTACTCAAAACCTAGTTGAAACATAAAACAATTCAAATATTATTCATACCTATACATGCGAGTTTCATAAAGAATGTAAAAAATGCTCAAAACTCAAGAAGGAAAATATGGATTCCAAAACTAGTTGCTACTTTCACCACTCACACAATCATATGACCTATAAAAGTATGATTTACCCTATATAAAGGTTCTGAAAGAGATAAAAGAAAAAGGAAATACATATAATTTTGTAGAAACATGTATCCATCTATGCTTTATGCTATAGGACAAGGATACTGAGTGACATGAAGTTTCTAGTTTGTGACAGGAACATTAGTTTAATATTTTGATTTGGGGTGTTTTTAAGTCTTAAGATTACTTAGTGTAATACATGCACAAATTTTAAAGAAAACATTAATAATGACAAAATTCCTTATGGGTGCAATGGTTTCCAAAATAGTTGGTAACTGTTTGACACTACTATTTTTGTGCCCTCCAATATTGATTGGAGTGGCTACTGAAGGCATCAAAGAAGCTAGAGGATTGTAAATAATTTTGATGTTTTGGTAAAGTAATGAATAAAGACATAAAATGGTTTTTCCTACAGATTTCTCTATTCTTCTAATTTGCACAACTCTATTTTTTTTTCAAGTCCATTTGGAGGATCGTATTGTTTTATCTATTTGTTTGAATGAAATAATATCTAAAAATTTGGTTGTGTGCATGGATAAGCCTTTGTAATTGGGTGTCGAGTTTTTTGGGCTGCCATTGGGTTTCATTGTGTGCAACCATGCCTCCTGCTCATGCATTCATCATATGAAGTGGTCTGAATGTGATGATAAGTAGGTGGGAAGACTGTATACTATGTTTCTCATGACCACTTGCAAGAATGGGCCACAAGTAGTGTTAGGAATGGGAACACTGAGAGAGGGGGGGGTGAATCAGTGTTCACTGTATTTTAGCTTTTTGCTTAATCTTTAAACTAAACATAAATGCTTAAGTACTGAAATGAATATCCACATAAACATAAAACATGAAATCAACACATAACACAAATATGGTTACGGGGAAACCCAAATAGGTAAAAACCTTGGTGGGAATTGACACCCACTAATATTCTTTACTTGTGTATTATGATCCTTGTTAGAAGATCCTTAACCCTATTAGGAGTTTCTTTACAATGTATTAAGTATAGTAGACCTTGTCAAGGGCCAGACCCTACTAGGATTCTTTTACAATAGTCCCTATTAGGGGAGGGGACGCTCTATCCTAGAGCTCACTGCTCAAGTGGTGAAGGCTACAACCTTCAAATCTCAGATACACACTATATCTGTTGGATGACTTGTCACTATGACATTGCTTGTTTGATCAGTTCCTTTAAAGTGCTAATGCTTTGAACTCTTACAAAGATCTAATACATCTTATAGACTCTTCACACACTTCTGCTCTACTTATCACAACTCTATATCAACTTCCATGCCAATTACAATGGGTGCATCTCATATTTATATGCACATACAAAACAAACAACTAGGTCGGCCCTTTAACCGATTACATACAATGCTTCCAATTGAATTGGCTCAAGTGTGTTTAAAAAAAAAAATATATACATGTTGGAAACCTAAATACAATGGGTGCATAACCTTTACAATATTATAATATAACCACAAATCAAAATGCTAACAGTCGGCTGCTTACTCTGTTCTTCTCTGGCACACACTGGTTGTGTAACTTCAACTGTCTGTATCTTTCTCATACTTGCATATTTGATCATGCAATCATAGACTAAGCATGAATATAGTCTAACCAAATTATCTTCTAAGGCACATACTGTGTGTGTGAAAATTATACCTGATCTGTAGACACAACACTCAGTAAAACATTAGAGGTTAGTGATAATCAAAATCGTGCAAAATTGAAAGCTATCTAACCAAGCGATTTACTGCCTTCTAATAGGTGCGAGATTAATGTTCTCAGATTGTAATCGAGATCAGTGACCTAGACGACACCTAAATGAAGGATTTGAATTCAAAAGATGGATATGAAATAAATGCAATTAAGCTATATTTTTGGATTTTTCTATGCAATAAAGAATGAATTGAAAACTGATATGAAATTAATCTATATGAAAAACTTGATATGCTATGCTAATCTAACAATGATATGAAATATGAATGCAAAAATAAGATTGATCTCACAAAGATGTCGATTCGCAAGAGCTTTGATTCTTCAATTTCAATTCTCCAGCGTGATTGTGCAAAATATGAGATGATTTGTGAAGAGCTGAAGCCTTAATTTATAGAAATCCAGGGCTTTGGAGGTGCATGAATAAAAGCCATAAATCACTCAAATTAACTCATCTTGATTTTTGAGTTATCTGATCATAAAAGATAGTTAATTCTCAAAATCATGCAAAAACATGCAAAAACAGCTTTTTAACTCAAATTAGAGTTTAGATCAGCTTTTTGAACTCCAAAAGGATGTTGAGTTCCAAAAAGTCAATAACTTGCATTGATTTTCTGATTTGGAGTTTAACTGTTTCTTTTGAATATGCATAATAATTAAGAATTAAATAAATAAATAAAGTGATTTATCCTCAACTCAACTGATTTTTGAAATAAAATAATTAATTTATGGGTTAATTAACTATTTATTCAAAAAATTATATTATTAAATAATGACAACATGCTTTAATTAATTAAATAAGAATTTAATCAATTAAAGATAGGAATTTTGATTTATTGTCAAAATTAAATAATACAATTAATAATAGATAGAATTAAATTTAATTACATAATTAAGTGGAAAATATTAAATCTAATTAATTAAATATGAAAATATTCAATTAATCAAATTTTAGGATAAATGTAATTTATTGCCAAATAATTATAAAATTAAAGATAATTAAGATAATTAGGAATATTACTAGGAATATTCCCCGATGCAGAATTTAAGATAATCAATTATGATTCGATGATGTTTAGATGTGCCTTAGATTAGGACTTTGATGTCGATTTCGTTTGAATTGTCGATGTAGGAGATTAATGAACTTATAGCCCATTTTTGGGGTATTACATTTTGCCCCTCTTTGAATTACTGTGCGACGCGCAGTGGTTCAAAGATAGTCTGTGTTTGATAAAGATATGAAACTGATTCAAAAGATAAACCGATCTCAAGATAGAAACCGATTGAAAGATATTGAGATAGGAGTTGATTGATATTGAATTAAGATGGAGATAATAGGTCTTGAATGACCAAAGATAATGTTCACTGTAGAAGCAAATGAACCTATTATTGCGAAAAAGTGTCAAAATACTTGATTCTGAACCTTAGGATTGATAAGAAGTGAGTGACCCGTTCTAGACTCGATTGTCTTAGCAGAACTAGCAGGTATCACATCCGAATCCTTTAGTTGCCGAAGAACCAAGGAAATAACACTATGATCTGATGGTTGCAAAAACTGATACAGATTACAAGATTAAGAGAATACCAGATTGATATGGATCGATGAATCTGATATGCCCCAAGTGATGATAGATTTGCCCCGAGCGATGAGGACTTTTGATGAATCAGTGACTAGACGTGATTGTTTGTCTTGATCACTGATGAAAGATATTGATAGACTTGATCGATAGAATTTGATTTACAGACTTTGAATGATGTGCAATACCATGCCCCCTTCGGGATTAAAATTGAAATCTGACAAGAAAAGTCAGCGTTATAGTTTAGAAGCATGTTAATTGATTTGAGAAGTGTGGTTATACACGTCCGAGAACGCATTCTGCATCGTTTGGAGGTCCTGGAGACCGAATTTGACTAGGTTTGACCATGAGTTGACCATGGTTGACCAAGTTGAAATTTTGATAGTTTGATGTTAGATAATCAGTTAAGTTGAATACTAGATTTCTGTGATGATTGAAGGTTGATTATGCAAGTAGTTAATAATATGAATGATCTCAGATTTGAATTTTGATCCCGAAAAAGGATTCTACTTGCTCTTTCATTGGAGGAACCTTCGTGTGAGATTCAGCTCTTGTTAGACTTGAAGATGCGATTTGAAGAATCATTTAAGCATTGAAGTTCATTTAATCATTGTGAGATCATACAAATATGTAAAATGCAATGAGACATGCAAAATGAAATGCAACCTAAGACCTAGGACCTAGTCACTGATCATGTGTCGATTTGTTATCATCATTGAACTTTTAGGTAACCGGATAAATCAATACAATGCCCACTAGCCATGAAACCATAGACATATGAATATCGATTTGTATGCGCAAGAATCAATACAACACCCACTGGACAACAACCATGGATATAGGAATATTGACTTTATTTTCAAAATGTTGGATTAAATATAAGCATCAAGGCACAAATGCCAGGATGACCTGAGTATCATGTCCATTTTGATATAGCAATTTGTACAAGCATCAAAACATAAACGTCGTGATGACCTGAATACGCCTTGCATTGCAAACACATCAAATAGTCAAGAGATCATTCTAAATCCAATGTGAATTACCCGTAGTGACCCTTTATCGTTCACATCCTTAGGCAAGATTGCGTTCCACAGTAGGAGAAAGAACTTACTCAAAAAGACAATAGTTAGATCAAACTTCCTTGAATTTTTTGGGTATCAATGGTCGAGGTACGCATGGCCATCCAATTCGAGATAGAGGCTCTTACAGTCGGACACCATTTCAATCCAAAATTTCCAAAGTTGTTAGATTTTCACATACAAGCAGAAGACAAAGAAAAGATTATGCCCCCAGTCATCACTTTCTAAATCCTATAAAGGACATCATCGAAGAGCTCAAAGGGACACAATATGCAAAAATCTCAATGCGAATCAGGAAGCATACAAGGAGATAAAAGCACAAAAAGCACAGATTATTTTCAGTTGAGTTTTGATGTTTGATTGTTGTTGATGCAAAATCCTTTCTGGAGACGAGACAGACTGACTGACTCAACTTGAAGCTTCAAAGGACTCTGAGTGGATATGACACGTCTAAGATACATGGGAGACCATAGGATATGACATTGATTGCCCCCAAGTTTGAACATTGATAGGATGCAAATGCTTGAGCTGGTTGGTGTACAGGCCGACTTATTGAAAACTGGAAATGCAGGAACAATCCGGGAGATATGTACAAACTAAAGCAAGACTGAAAGCTGGGAAAGACCAAGATTGTGCTGATAGATGGAGCATTTTGGAACAAGTGGTGCCCGTTTGCCGAGTTTTCACCATCTTGGTAGAGATTCTATTTTTGCTACCGAGGTGCCTGTTTCCAGGTTTTCACTAAGGCACTTTTTTCTTCTTTTTCATTTTTTTGTATTTTTCATTTTTTCAATTTTTTTGTGAATCATCAAGGCGCCTATTGCTAGGTTTTCACCAAGATGTTCATTTTTTCAGGACTTTTTCTGATTTTTAAGATTTTTTTCAGGACATTTACCAAGCACTGAATGCCTTAGGCATAGAATTTCTTTAGATGGAGAATGTTGATTGGTTCTCGGAGCTGTTCTCCTTCAGTTGTTGAGAGTTGATAGGCACCAAAGCCAAAAGTAGCAGTGATTACAAAGGGACCCAGCCAGTTGGGTTCGAACTTCCCCTTGCGTTCTCGATGTGATTGATTTTTAGGATTTTCTCTCAACACTAGATCGCCAACCTGAAATTCTCTATGTCTGACTTTCTTGTTGTAGCCTCTAGACATTCTTTTCTGATACACTCTAAGATGATCATACGCTGCTTGTCTGCGCTCATCTAGTAATTCAAGTTCTTGTAACCTAGACACTCTGTAGTCATCGTCGGTGACAAGTCCATGCATTCTGATTCAGAGTGATGGGATTTCAACCTCAATAGGTAGTATTGCTTCAAACCCATAAACTAAAGCAAATGGTGTAGCCCCAATAGGTGTTCTGATACTTGTTGTGTAGGCCCATTCTAATACTTGTTCTGATACTGGTTCTGATACTAATTCTGATAATTGTTTTGATACTGGTTCTGATACTGATTCTGATATTGATTTTGATAATTGTTCTGATACTGGTTCTGATGCTTGTTCTGATAATTGTTCTGATACTGGTTCTGATACTTGTTCTGATAATTGTTCTAATACTTGGTATACTTGATAGCATCTTTTTCCATTTGCAAACTCCCAAGCAAGATCATATCGTGCAGTCCCAATGTCTAGCAAGGTGGAGAACAAGAGGGATTAGCAAGCTGGTGGAAGAGATGGAAGATAAGAGAATGAAGGAGAATGAAGGGAAGAAATCCTCAAGGGGAAACTCCTCAAGAATACCCAAGCTAGGGAAAAATTGTCATGTAAAGCGCATTTGGACAAGCAATAAAAGACCAGCATAGGATAAGTCACAAAAGCGTAGTGCCAGAGCAGGATAGGATGTAGTCCAAAGGAGTAGACATGTCAAGAGGCTTCATAGCACTATGTTTTACTCTTTCTTTCTTTTTTTATTAGATCAAGACCAAAGGGGAAAAGGATAGCGATAGGCAAAAATGAATGGAGGAAGATGGATATGAAGGCTAAACATGGAAGCAATGAAAACAAGGTCATCGTAAGATAGCTCACAAAATAGCCACATGTTCATGTATAGATCAACATTGTCAAGATCAAATAGAGAAGATGAAATGGATGAAATATGTAGAAGAATTACGCATGATGCCTGATTGCCAAGTTTTCATCATGGTACTTATCCAAGGCGCCACAAGGGAGTGGTTTTCACCTTAGGATGAAAAATTTTCTCTTTACTTTTGCTACCAAGGTGCCTGTTTCCAGGTTTTCACCAAGGCACATTTTCAATTTTATTTTATTTTTCATTTCTTTTTTTTTGGAAGAAGGCAAGCTTTTTATGTAATGCTCCTTGAAAGGATAAACCATGATATGCCAAAGATTCAAAATGATATGCTCAAAGATGCTGATAGGGAAAGGGAGATGGAAGAGAAAAATGGAGGATAAGGTTTTATGTAAAGCGAGTGAGGTTGGAAGATAGGAGGAATAGGCAAATGAGGAAAAATGATAGAAGGTAAAAGGATAATGCATGGAAGGATTGTAAAAGGGTAGGTGGAAAAGAAGGCAAGATCAACGTCAACACATACCTTGAAGGGTGGTGAGATAATGGAGGAATCGTGAATGAAGGAATACGTGAAGGAATATGGCGAATGGATAGCAGAGGTTGTGGTTTAGGCACATGGAATGGAAGAATATTTTTGGAGGGAGATGAAGTGGAAGCCTTTGGAAGCTTGAATGTCAACTTCACTTTTTGCTCAACACCAGACTCTTTCAAGAGAGACTTTGGAATCCATATAGCCTTAGGATTTTTATTTCCTTTTGATGATCTAGAGAGAATATCTTGAATGATGGATTTTGGAACCCATACTTGTCTTGTGGTTTTTTTCTTAGATATCTCTTTTGACTTTATGCTTCCATGTCTATGAGAGGAGACATGGTGATATTTTTTTTTTGATGGATTCTTGTATTGCTTCTTTTTCTTGTATTGAACATTCAAGTTACTTCCAAAAGACTTGGGATTTGTGGAAGAGGGAGGATATGACTGGTTTAGATGGGTGGGTGGATGAAAAGGATTCAAGGGTATGCATCTATGTTGATCTTGAGGAAAGATGGGAGATGGAGGTATGTAAGGACCCAAGATGGATGGAAAATTAGGAGAGTTAGGAGGGGAAAGTGAAGGGACATAAGGACCCAAGATGGAAGGAAGGTGTGAAGATCTTTGTAGTGGTGGAAGAGGTCCAAGGATGGAAGTGGAAGATGCAAAAGGATAATCAATAAGTTCATCAACATCTATATGACAACCAAGGATATCAGCATCTTTAGAGGGAGCATTAGGATCTTCAATAGAATCATGGACATCTTGAATATGAGCACCTTCTTTGATAGGATTGTTCAAAGCTTGCAAAGACTTAGGAAGAGTAGAAAGTGAAAGTGAACATGGAGTGGTAGAACAAGAAGATGGAAGACTTTGATCTTGACAAGGATCTTTGGATAGCACAAGTGCATAATTTTTCTTTTGATTTTCAATAGGTTTGACATTGGAAGGAACACCATTTTTACCAACCTTAATGGAAGTATCATCTTTGGAAAGCGCAAGTGTAGTAAGGTTATTTTGATTGTCAATAAGCTCAACAGTGTAAGTAGTAGCTTGATCTTGCTTAGGTGAAGACTTAAGACATGGTGGAATGCATGAAAAAGGGGGTACAGGATCAAAAGAACCCTGAGGCAGATAAGAGACATTGGGAAAAGGAGTGGATGACATGGAGGGTTCTTGATCTTGATCTTTCTTTATGTTCTTTTCTTTATCATTTTTAGAGTTCTCTTGACATGGAGCCACTTCTAAGGACAAGGAAGCATGTTGGGATGGTATGGATGACTTTGGAAGAGATGGTGGAGGACTAGCTGAAGTAGGGATTATAGCATATGAAGGCTTAGGCTCTTTAGGTTTATCATTATTGAAAGTCTTTGCAGCCAAGTGAAGGTTAGCTTGAGTTTCTTTAAGAGGTAGCCCTGGAGGATAACTATAGGGAACCACATGAAAAGTATCAGGGCTTGTGTCAGATGAAGGTTCTGTGAAAGATGTGAAAGACTCAGAAGCTTTAGGAAATGTACGAGTATTGGAGGAAGTAGGGGATGGAAGGGAACCATCACAAGACAAGGGTCCAACATTAACATGATCTTGCTTGAGAGTGTAATCTTTATTTTCAGTCTGAGAGTTCTTAGAGGAGAGATCCTTATAATATTGACGTTTCAAGCTAGCACGATGTATTTTATAGTCCTCAGCAGTAGTAGATGGATCATCATCAAGGTATTGTCCACAAAAGCCATCAAAATCTCTTTCAAAATCAGAATCATATGGATCACCATCACAATCTATCCAATGTGACGGCCCATTTGTAGTAAGTAGGAATGAACGATGAGGAGGACTCTTAGGAACAGAGGTGTCATAGGTATCATTGCATTGTCTGTCGTCATAGTCATCATAGTCTCCAAAGCTAGATGTGTCACTCTCCATGGAAGAGGTATCATATTGCTCAAATTTTTTTCGGGGGCATGGTGACATGTACAAGTCTTTATCAAATGGAAAAGAGTATAGAGGTTCCTTTTCTTTCCCAAGTTTGTCAAGCTGGACTTGCATAGCATGTATCTGTTTCATTATAGTGGCGATTAGAGCTTCTTCCTCTTGTTTACTGATTCTTTGAGACATGTGTACTGATTCTCAATAGCTATTGCTCTATTCCTGACACAATGATATTTTTGACAGATTCTGGAACTAGGCTGGAAACATTGGATATCTTGCAATTTGACAATTTCTGACAACTTTCTCAAATTTTTCCAAATGACACTCTGCAGACTCGTACGATACTGGGTAGTCTATGAAATGACATTTGCTAAACTCATACGATAGTTGGGTAGTAATGAAATGACAGTTGACAAAACTCGTACGACTTTTGACTTCCTGAAATGACTTTTGACTCCAGAAAGAACTTTACGTCAATTTTTGCAAAATTTAAGGTCTTCAGTTTTGGATTGTTTGCAAATTGTATTGTCCAGATTTTGAAGGTTATACCAGATTTGATCATTTTTTAATAGCCAAGTAGATAAATAAGCACGCATAATAGCAAGCAAGTGAGTCCAAGCACGTCTGAAAACAATGAACAAGGGCAAAAGCAACCTTGCGCATGAACAATCAAGTGACCAAATTGTGCTAATCCCTGAGAGTACTAATTGTGTATGTTCTGAAAAAGTTTTGCAATAACGCACATATACCTGAAAGTGAAAAATTGGCCTCTCTAGGGTTTTTAGTAATGGTTTGACTCTGCAACTTTTATGATTCAAAGGGGTGAACTCCAATCCCGGCGCACCAGGGTTTTGACACAGTCCGAGAACTTAATCTTCAAGAGCTGCTAGGGAGATCTGACAACCCAACAATGAACCATACCCGTGGAAATTTCTTCCACAAGGACATTTATATAGCGGTTGTCACTACCATGGCGAAAATGGCTATTACCGCTTGAGGTTCCGTCAATGCAGTTTGCCCTGTGAAGGGATTGTCCGCTACGGTTAACCCTCTCTAAAGATGACTCACAATAGTATACCACAAGGGGACTTGGGTCCAGATTCAAGGTTTTGACACCTCTTCACTTTTAACCCAAACAAAGCAAGAAGATTAATCCGACACGCTAAGACAAAGTTTTGTTCCACCAAGGTCTGTGATATCAACTCCACGTGATCTATCAACCTCTCCGGGGAGAGAATGTATCAATCAATAAGAGAAGACGCACTAACCAATTTTGATTCACCAAAGCTCGTGATATCAACCCCACGTGATCTATCAACCTCTCCGGAGAGAGAATGTGTCGATCAATAAGAGAAGACTCACTAACTAAGTTGAATGTGAAATGCACTAAGTATCCTCCCTACCTACAAGGATTCTATCGTCAAGAAGGATTTTGCTAGGAATCCAATCTTTCAAGAATCACGAATAGTGTTCATAGGGCCTAATTACTATGTGAGCACAGATATATGTTCCGAAAGCAAATCTACCAAAAGCATCCAAAAAGTAGAAAGAGGAACACTTAACGTTTAAAGAGAATATGAGATGAGTCCACAAGGTGGAACACTTAACACCTCACACAAGCTAAAAACAAGTCCACAACTTAGAAAATAAGGGAGTTCCTAAAAGCACAAAAGGGTTGCCAAGTGGAACATTTAACGCTTCTGTCCTGTTGACCCCTCCCCTTTATGGCGCTGAGATTGCAACCACGGGGTGGAAATGAGGGGCCGGCGGATTAGCGAGTCCAATAACCCAAGATAGCAATCAAGATCAATCACAAGTATTCTAAGACTACTTAATGAATCCTTAAGGGTTCACAACCTAGTATCAATTATGCAAGTGTGTAGAAATAGATCAAAAGCATGAAAAGATGCACACAAGCTTGACACATAAGAGATTTATTTTAAGTCCCAAATCAAAATATTATTAGATGAAGGAGAATACCTGGGATCCTTGCAACGCGCTTAGTAGATTTTACTTGATTTTTAGCAATTTTTGTTGAGCTTTTCCATGCAAGCAAGTGACGAACTCTCCAACAAGCAAACAAGCAAACAAGATATGCAAAATATATTCAACTTATGAAAACCATAGGGTTAGCTCTAAAAATCAATTATTATCAATAATAATAACCAGCAATCAACCCAAATGACAACTCATATCATTCATTGAACCATGTAAAAAAAATAAGTGCATACCCATCACAAAACTTTATTTTTTTTGCTGCATTTGACCTAGTCAACAAGATCTAATTTTTTTGATATGATTTTGGCCACAAAAATAGAAATTCAGAATAGAGACCCCTGCTAAAAAATATAGAGCTTTCCAAAAATGCAAAAATTTTAGAAAAACCTCTTTATTTGTGCCCTAGAGACCCATTTTATCAATACAGACCAGTTTTTGTAAATTGACTATTTGAGCTATGATATCATGTCCAAATTTAAAACACAAAGAATGGACCCCCTATAGAATTTAAAGAGATTTCCGAAAATATAATAATTTTCAAAAAATATGATGATTTGCGTCAGATATTAATTTTTTCCGGAATTTCAAGAAAAAATTATTAAAAATTCAAAACATCTCAGAAAATTCTAAATTTTTTACTATAGCTTCCATGACATGTCACCAACCTACAAAAAAAATTTCAGACCAAAATTTTAAGCGGTTTGGGAGATAAAATTAAATCTTTGAAACTTTGGGGTTTTAGCTCCCAAAAAAATCAAAACCAGCATGCAAAGGTGGGTTGCCCCATGGTGGGCGCCAGAAATGTGTGTGTGAAAATTATACCTGATCTGTAGACACAACACTCAGTAAAACATTAGAGGTTAGTGATAATCAAAATCGTGCAAAATTGAAAGCTATCTAACCAAGCGATTTACTGCCTTCTAATAGGTGCGAGATTAATGTTCTCAGATTGTAATCGAGATCAGTGACCTAGACGACACCTAAATGAAGGATTTGAATTCAAAAGATGGATATGAAATAAATGCAATTAAGCTATATTTTTGGATTTTTCTATGCAATAAAGAATGAATTGAAAACTGATATGAAATTAATCTATATGAAAAACTTGATATGCTATGCTAATCTAACAATGATATGAAATATGAATGCAAAAATAAGATTGATCTCACAAAGATGTCGATTCGCAAGAGCTTTGATTCTTCAATTTCAATTCTCCAGCGTGATTGTGCAAAATATGAGATGATTTGTGAAGAGCTGAAGCCTTAATTTATAGAAATCCAGGGCTTTGGAGGTGCATGAATAAAAGCCATAAATCACTCAAATTAACTCATCTTGATTTTTGAGTTATCTGATCATAAAAGATAGTTAATTCTCAAAATCATGCAAAAACATGCAAAAACAGCTTTTTAACTCAAATTAGAGTTTAGATCAGCTTTTTGAACTCCAAAAGGATGTTGAGTTCCAAAAAGTCAATAACTTGCATTGATTTTCTGATTTGGAGTTTAACTGTTTCTTTTGAATATGCATAATAATTAAGAATTAAATAAATAAATAAAGTGATTTATCCTCAACTCAACTGATTTTTGAAATAAAATAATTAATTTATGGGTTAATTAACTATTTATTCAAAAAATTATATTATTAAATAATGACAACATGCTTTAATTAATTAAATAAGAATTTAATCAATTAAAGATAGGAATTTTGATTTATTGTCAAAATTAAATAATACAATTAATAATAGATAGAATTAAATTTAATTACATAATTAAGTGGCAAATATTAAATCTAATTAATTAAATATGAAAATATTCAATTAATCAAATTTTAGGATAAATGTAATTTATTGCCAAATAATTATAAAATTAAAGATAATTAAGATAATTAGGAATATTACTAGGAATATTCCCCGATGCAGAATTTAAGATAATCAATTATGATTCGATGATGTTTAGATGTGCCTTAGATTAAGACTTTGATGTCGATTTCGTTTGAATTGTCGATGTAGGAGATTAATGAACTTATAGCCCATTTTTGGGGTATTACACATACCATAAATCAATCATATGCATGTGCGTTGATGCTCTGAGCTTTAGGTACTCTATACACTATCTAGTCTTCAACACTTAGCTGATTTCTGATCTTCTCATTAAGTGTGCTGACTCCAAAATGCTATATGAATTTGTTTCCATAATGAAAAAACTATAGTAAGTCATGCACATTAGTATAGCCAACTTTCCAACAATCTCCCCCTTTGTCATTGATGGCAACAAAGGAATATGGCCAAGTTGCTAATTTGTCCTTAATACAAAAAACTTTGTCTTATATCTCCCCATACATATATTTCTATCTTATATCTCCTTATACATATCTATAACCCATATTATACACATACTCCCCCTTTGAAATTAATGACAAACATGTGTCAAAACTAAATCTACAAAAACTTACTATGATAGTACATCCGGATATGCTATCTTCAGATTTTGAATCTCCTTCCAAAATGTGATCAAAGAATTTACAATTTGTAGATGGGCGCATAAAGCATATTGTAGCTTCTCCATCTTCTCCAAATATGTGCTAGGACCTTGATCATATGTCACCATGGTGGAATCAATCTCCTTGATATTCTGATTTAGTATGTCTAATGAGGGCGCAAGAGCATTCCTTAGCTAATTCTTCCTAGCCCTTATCTTGATCATCTCTTTTTCTGCCTTCTCAATTTTGTCTAACTATCCTTGGTAGAAATTATTACACATGTTCACATCAACAAAGGGATCTTCCACTAATTTCTTTATATTTTCTATCATAACTTCTACCTCTTGTACCTTTTTGTATAGATCACCAGTCAGCTTGTCCTAGTTCATACAGTTAGCAATGATCTTTCTGCCCTTTGCTGCAAACTCCTTCAAAGATGCTTGACCAGCCTTTAGTGAGCTTAGGTCAAGTGTATAGTTGCTAACCAATTCACTTAATCTCTTCTTCAAGTAATTCTCCTCTACAACTAAGGATGCAGATTCTTCCAGGCTAGAGAAATTGATTTTGAATTGTGAAATGACTGGACTTACATCATCAACAGAGAGTACCTTGGACATTTTCTTGTCTACTAGTAACAAAATGTTCAGGATGTTCACTGACTCTACAAGGAGAGGATTCCTCATCACTTGTTTCTCCTTTACCTTCTCCATAGCTAAGACACTAAACTTAATTAGGTCTTCTTCTCCCCATGAATCCAAACTGGTTGTGTCAGGTGTCAAACATGACAAAAATGCTACCGAGGGAAGTGGAGTGATGGGAGTACTGTCCATGACTTCTTCTTTTGCTCTTATTGTTATTGGTTCATTTTATTTTCTCTCTTCTTTTTCTTTTTATTTATTCTCTTCCATCCTTTCTTCTTCTTTCTCATCTGTTATATCCTCAATCAATACTTCTTGATGAGTGGGAGGTGTGTTGCTTCATAAAATTTTATCTTCCTATGTGCTCACAAAAGCTTCTTCAAACTTGTCTAACTCAGTGTCAGTGGCCACCATGGCTATCTCTACATTATCAATGATAATGGTGCTATCCTTTAGTGCCTCTATCATGGGCACAAAATTATATGCCTCTATTTGTGTTTCAAATGTAGGCGATGAGTCCTGAGGACCTATCACTGGTGCATTAGTGGGCTCTGCCACCTTGACTTCCTTTAAGGGTACTTGTGCTATGGGCATAGTAGCTGGATACATGTGCCTATTTATAAAGACCTTCTCAAAGGCTTTCTCTATTTTCTTTGCAACAAGCTCACAGTTCTTGTCCATAATGTGAAAAGTCCTTGACTTTGTTCTGAGATGTGGCTTCACCAGATATAACAATATAGATTTCTCTTCTAAGGAACATACTAGAAGAGTGTCATGTAGAATCTTTTCCCTTATCCTTAAATCCTCTTCAATGGCTTGTCTCTTTTGGAATTCTAGGATGTTCCATACATTGTCAGGGATCATAGTCTTAAGTTCCAAGACTATCTTCTTGAACTTTAGCATGTGTTTGACTATCATACCATGTATCTTAGATTTGTCTATCTCACTATATTTTTCATAAAACTTCCCTACTTGATCAATTCTTCCCTCATCAATTATTCTTGCACTTAGCACACTAAGACTAGGTTTGAAACTTACTTCAAGAGGTGCTTGTGAGTTCTTTCTATTCTTTGTTAATCTCAAGGATGGATGACCAATGCTAATCTCTTTCTTCCTCTTCGACATTGCCTTATACTTAGGAGGAGCAGTAAGGTCAATGTTTTCTTTGGGCACAAAAGGAGTAACATCAGTTTTACCTTTTTGTTCATCAGATTTTTCTATCTTCACCTTCTTCAACTTAGGATCATCTGATTCTACCTTTGCTATATTTGCGCTCTCTAATTCCAAATCAATCTTTTGTTCCCTTGCTTTGTCTAGGTTTTCTTGAGACACTCCATGAATTCTCAAGATCTCTAAGGTAACCTTAGTGACCTTTCTTTTTGTTGCTACGTTGTTCAAGACTGCATCAACTTCTCTTGTTTTCTCCTCATAGGTTCCCCATCTTGGCTCATTAGGGTCTCTAGGGGCTGCAAGCAATACTTGTGCATATGCTTCTAAGACTTGTTCATCAACTTCATATCCAAGTGGATGAATCCAATTTGTTCTTGGTTCAACTACCTCCATGCATGTTGTGTCAGTTTCAACCATAAAATAGATAGTATCCTTATACTTTTCCACTATCTTCTCTAGTATCCTATACCTCATCTACATCTTAGCTCTGAATGTCTTGAACTCTAGTGTCATGTAATCCTTCAAAGTGCTCTTAGTACATGCCTTGAGAGATATTTGTGGCATTGTCGGAATGGATTTGTCTAGATACAAATCAGACACTTTTCCAACAATGTGAAAGTACATATAAATGATCAAAGACCCAAATTTGAATATCTTGGTCTTATCATGCTTAATTGCCTTGATGTTGTAAATTAGCTATGCATGCAAGATTTCACATAGGTTGAACTCTCCATTCTCATTTATAATTCTTATGGATGCAAGAATTGTGGCCTGTTCACCCTGCTGGTGTGTTGAAACCTGTATCCAAGTATCATAGACATCAATTTGACATCATCTTTCTCAATAGGCTCTATAGTCATACCATGCCTATCAGTCCTTGATTTTCAAGTCTGTTCAACAATCTTCCTCACATATTTTCCTACTGGAAGGACAGAGCCTATCTTTGATAGGCCTGTTAAGTAATGAATTAGGTCACCAATAATTATAACCGACACTTAACCTATCCAATATAGGTCATCATGAATTATACTAAGTAGAATCTTGATCCATTCTAATTCATAGAACTCATATACCATAGCATAATCCACTATAGGGGTGCATACTCATCCATGAAGGTTTTTTCTAGTTTCAACATGGTTTCCATGTGTGCCCTTAATCTATCCAATCCTACTAGTTATTTCTTACAGTAGATGTATACCCTAATGTCCTTGACATGCATAATGCCCATAGGCATGCGAGAGAATGCCCCTTCTAGGTCATCTAGTGTTGATTTAAATGGATGCCTTTTAAAAACATATCTTTTCTTCTTTGCAACATCAAATACTATAGGAGTAGCCATCACTTACTTGTATTACACTTTCTCAAAGGTTTCCAAGAGATTTTGAATTAGCGTGACGAACTAGGGTTTCTGCAACTAATCAATTGCACATCAAGTCACTTGATGAATCAAACTATAATCCTTCTCAATCAACTGCTAGGGCTCTTCCACTCTCCAATCACTCTCAATATGAATGCAATGAGAGATCTTCTAACTTCTATGTACTTTAAAGTAGATATTCTACCATTAATGCTTGTTGTGTGAACTAGGTTGTCACTTGGAAATTTCTAACTTTCATTTTACAAACAATCAGCTAGTGTGCTCTTGCACGAAGGTTCCTATAGTCTCCAAAAGCTTAAGTCCAAAGGCACATACTGTGAGAGTGAGCATACTAGCCACATAGGGGTCTAGAGCTAAATTAGCTCCCCCTATGACCCTGAGGGCCATTCATCTAGATGTAGAGGGTGCATCCACTGTGGATTCATCCAATACATACTCATCAACCTTATCCTTCTTTGCTTCTGACCAAATAAAGCTCGCATCCTTTGAGGCTTTCACAAACTTGACTTCTCCTTCAGGATCCAATACTGGTTCTTTGGTCTTTTTAGGGCTTTCCTGACCTTGCATCCTTAATCTATAGAACTTTGAGATGTGTCCAACCTTGTTACAAGAGTGACAAATGACTGGAGGCCTTATATTCCTTAGCACATTGACATGAGTCACCATTTTACACTATCTAGCTGAGTGACCATTATAGTTACATATCTAACATGTAAAATTATGAGAACTTCTTACATTTGATTGAATCTAATTTCTCTAATCATTCTAAGTATTGTTCTTTTTACTTGTCTTGAAATTCATAGCTCTATGACCAAATTTATTGCATGAATAACAGTAACCATTAAAAGGTCTTACCTTTGTACAGTTCCTCACTATGTGTCCATGCTTGTTACATGCATAACAAGTGTGGTCTACTGGCTTGTGCTCATCCTTAGGTGTTTCACCATTATTTTTAGTTTGATCTTCAGTCTTCTTAGTATTAGTAGAGTCTTTTTATGCATTTATTCTTGCTTGCATATTGTCAATTTGATTTTGTGCTTCATTATATCCAATGCAGCTAGTATCTCCTTTATCTCTTCTTGCATACAACTGAGATTCTATCAATTCAGAACTGGTGTGTAATTTGTCAATGTAATTCTTTTCTTCTCTCAATTCAGATTCCAAGCTTTCTTACTTTTTTCTTAGATACAATATTTTCATGTTTGCTTGCCTCAATTCTTCATTGAGTTGAAGGTTCTCTTTGACCTGTTCTTCATAGACTTCCTGATTGTTAATCAACTTATCATCAAATTCTTCAAGCTATTATTTTAAGGATGCATTTTCTTCATTCATCTTCTTGACCATTGTTCCTAGATCACTATTAGAGCATTCTTTCAAATCCTTTCTGAGCCTTTTGATAACTAATTGAGCATCACTGACTTCTTCTTTTAGTTATTCAATTTCTCTTTCAAATTTGTCCAAGTCATCAAGAGTAGCTTCAAGATTCCTTTTCAGATGTTTCATTTCTACTTTTTCCATGATCTCCTCAAGTGGTTAAACTTCTTTGCTAAGGACTAGAGCTTTGGTACAAATTGTTAGGAATGGGAACATTGAGAGGGAAGGGGGGTGAATCAGTGTTCATTGTATTTTATCTTTTTGCTTAATCTTTAAACTAAACTTAAATGCTTAAGTACTGAAATGAATATCCACATAAAAATGAAACATGAAATCAACACATAACACAAATATGGTTACGGGGAAACCCAAATAGGTAAAAACCCCAGTGGGAATTGGCACCCACTAATATTCTATACTAGTGTATTATGATCCTTTTTAGAAGATCCTTAACCCTGTTAGGACTTGCTTTACAATGTATTAAGTATAGTAGACCTTGTCAAGGGTCAGACCCTATTAGGGGAGGGGACACACTTTCCTAGAGCTGACTACTCAAGTGGTGAAGGCTACAACCTTCAGATCTTAGATACACACTATATTTGTTGGATGAATTGTCACTGTGACACTGCTTGTCTAATCAGTTCCTTTGATGCACTGATGCTTTGACCTCTTGTAAATCTCTAATACATCTTATAGACTCCTCACACACTTCTTCTTTTCTTATCACAAATCTATATCAACTTCCATGCTAATTACAATGGGCACATCTCCTATTTATATGCGCATACAAAAAAAACAACTATGTCAGCCCTTTAACCGATTATATACAACGCTTCCAATTGAATTGGCTCAAGTGTGTTTATAAACAAACATATATACATGTCAACAAACTAAATACAATGGGTGCATAACCTTTACAATATTATAATATAACCACAAATCAAAATGCTAACAGTCGGCTGCTTACTCTATTCTTCTCTAGCACACATTGGCTATGTAACTTCAATTGTTTTATCTTTCTCATAATTGTATATTTAATCATGCGCTCATAGAATAAGCATGAATATAGTATAACCAACTTATCTTCTAGGAACATACCATAACTCAGTCTAACACACATGCACTAATGCTCTAAGCTTTAGGTACTTTGTACACTATCCAGTCTTCAACACTTAGCTGATTTCTTATCTTCTTATTAAGTGCGCTGACTCCAAACTGCTATATGACTTTGTTTCCATAATGAAAACACTATAGTAAGTCATATACATCAGTATAGCCAAATTTCCAACAAGTAGAAGAAGCACACATGTGGTAGGAAAGCATCTCTATGTGCTTGTCATAAGTGTGTGGATATATGAGAGTATATGTGAGAATGAACTCAGAGATTAAGGATTAGAAGATTGCAGTGGTACGGGGGTTACAGGAAGTGGGCAAAATTATTGTCACTATGTTTTGATAGTAAGCCACCACCACTATTAAAAAAGAAGATTTTTGTATATTTTGGTTGGAATTGGGTTCCTAGCCTCCCGATTTTATGTTGATACCAAGCCTTAGGAAAAAAGATTTCTATTTTGAGGATTTGTGGAGATTTTTACTTGAGGAGTTCATTCTCATTCTATGTCTAATTACATGTGTAAGAGCCTATGCTCATTGTCAGAGTATACAAGTTATAGGGTGTTGTGCATTGAATTTGATGTTATTCATAACATGACATTGTAGTAGATTTATTGTGCATACTCCATTTCCATCTCTGTGGGTGACTATTGTGGATCTTTTTAAGGTGCCTACCCATCATATTGCTATCAGAGAGAGATAAGGTCTTGCTAGGAAAGTGTATGTCTGCAAAAGAATCATAGGCTAAAGCTGAGGCCTACACCATGCCTCCCAAAAGTATGACTTGTGAAGCCATCAAGAAGATGATGGAGGAATTGTTGGCAGAGAAGTGTAGGGAGTTCAAGGGGTCCAATGATAGGGATAAGGATAATGAGATAGAAGAAGGTGCTAGTGGAGATGAAGAGGAAGAGCAACACCAAAATCTACCTATAGATCATAAAGCATTTGTGGATGCTTTGAAGTCAGTAAGGGGAGATGTTACTGACCAACTACCTATGTATGGAGGTATTCTCAATAGTAAAGAGGTTATTAAATGGATTGAGGCAATAACCAATCACTTTGAGTTGAATGAGGTCCCTAAGAATGATAGGGTAAGGATTGAAAAAGGAAAGCTAAGAGGATATTCTCTCTCGTAGTGGAATTCTATGCAAGGGGAAAGGATACATAATGGAAAGAGTCTGATTTCTTCATGGGAAGTGATGAAGGAAAAAATCAAGACTCAATTTCTTCCTACAGATTATGAGGTGCAGCTGTTCAAGAAGTTGCAAATCTTGAAGTACTGATAGATGGATGTGAAATCCTATATGGAGGAGTTGCATAGGCTAACCCTCAGAGTGAAGAAACAAGAAGTAGAACCAGAAAGGGTGGCCAAGTACTTGAATAGTTTGAGAATACACATACAAGAGGAGATTAGCCTCTTACACTCAGATACAGTGGGGAAGTGTTTTCAGCTTTCTCTTAAAGTTGAAGAGGAAGGGTGATCAACACCAAGGAGGGAGAGGTGGAAGGAATGATTGAGGTAGAGGAAACTTCAGCAATAGAGGACAAGGCCAAAGGTCCCAAGGTGAGTCTAACCCTAGGGAGTAGATGGGTGACTCAAGTAGAAGAGGAGGCTATGGTGGAAGGGGATCTAATTGAGGAGGGTCTAGTGGACCAGGATGAGGGTTTAGGTTCTTAGGAATGAAGTGCCACAATTGTGGTTAGTTAGGAAAACTAAAGTATAAGTATCCACAGAAGGTGTCCACTTCTCAAAATGGTGAAAGGAGGGTCACTTATGTGCAAGAAGATAATGTGAGTATGAACTCATGAAAATTTTGATGATAGAGGTTGAGGGAGAAAGTCTCATGATAAGGACACTTCTTAAGGAACCGGTGAAGGAAGATACCATGCAAAGGAGGGCTCTTTTTCAAGTTTAGTGCAAGGTAAAGGGAAAGTTGTGCAAGGTGATAATTGATTTAGGTTCTGTAGATAATATCATATCACTTGAGGCTGTAAAAAAATTGAAGTTAGAGAGACTTCCACATTCTTGTCCATATAAGGTCAGTTGGTTGAATAAGGGGTAGCATAAAGTTGTGAATGAGAAAGATTGGGTAGAGTTCAACATAGGGGGATCTAAGGATAAGGTACTATGTGATATCCTACCTATGGATGCTTTCCACCTCTTGCTAGGCATACCTTGATAATTTGATAGGAAGGCACACCATGATGGTGAGAAGAACTCATACAGTTTTTAGAAGGATGGGATAACCTATAGGATAACTTCTAAAGGAGAAGACAAAGGATCTGGTCAAGTTGGACCAAGTGTTTTGATAGTGGGTGAGAAATTTTTCTTTAATACTCTTGAAGAAGAAGATGGAATAGGCTTTGCATTAGTGTTTAAGCCTAAGGAAGATAGGAAGAAGGAAAGTAGAACAATAGGCCTAAAAGAAGTTGAAGAGTAGTTGAACCAATACAAGGACATCATTGCTGATGTAATGCCCGAGTCTCTACCACTAGTGAGAGACATAAGTCACAAGATTGATCTTATTCCTGGAGCAATGCTATCCAACGAGGCAATGTATAATATGACACCACAGCAAAATGAAGAGATTGTTAGACAAGTGCAGGAGTTGTTTGACAAGGGGCTGGTAAGGAAAAGTCTTAGTCAGTATGTCATACCCTTGGTTCTTGCTCCAAAGAAGGATGGTAAGTGGTGGTTTTGTACTGATTCTAGGGTCATTAACAGGATAACTATAATATATAAATTTCCTATTCCTAGAATAGAAGATTTGTTGGATTGTTTGGTGGGAGCTTTATATTTTTCTAAAATAGATCTCAAAAGTGGGTACCATTAGATAAGGATACAAGAGGGGGATGAAAGGAAGATGACCTTTAGAACTAATGAAGGGTTTCATGAATGGCTAGTTATGCCATTTGGTTTTTCTAATGCTCCTAGTATGTTTATGCTACTAATGAAAGAAGTTTTGCAGGACTTCATTAGGAAGTTTGTTGTTGTCTACCTTGATGAAATTTTGGTGTACAATAGGAATAAGGAAGAGAATTTGCAACACTTGAAGATAGTTTTGCAAAGGCTGTAGGAACAACAGTTGAAGATAAACTTGGAGAAGTGTGGCTTCTTGAAACAAGAGCTTGTGTATCTTGGATTTTTGATATTCAAGGGAGATCTAAAAATGGATCCATCTAAGGTGGAGGCCATCATTAATTGTCCAACACCAAGGGTTACTGGAGAAGTTCAAATTTTCCATGGCTTGGCTACATTCTATAGGAAGTTCATAAGAAACTTCAGCAACATTTGTACACCTATCTTGGACACCATCAAAGGAGGAGGTAAAATGAAGTTTCAATGGAGTACTACAATAGATAAGAGTTTTGAGGAACTCAAGAAAAAGGTACCAAAGTATCCTATTATTTTTTTACTTGATTTTCATAAAGTTTTACAATAGAATGTGATTGTGGTGGGTTTGAAATAGGGGTTTTTCTTGGTCAAGAAGGTAGACTCATTGCATTTTTTAGTGAGAAGTTGAATGAGGCAAAGAAGAAGTATTCTTCTTATAATCTAGAATTGTATTCCATGGTCCAAGCATTGAAAAAATGGAGGCACTATTTTCTATCTAAGTAGTTTATTGTGTATACTAACAACCATGCTCTTAGTTTCTTGAATGGACAGGAAAAAATCAACCATAGGCACATGAAGTGGGTTGAGAGTTTTCATGCTTATACCTTTATGATCAAGCATAAGAAAGGACAAGCCAACAAGATGGCTAATGCACCTAGTAGGAGAGTGCTAATGGTACATGAAGTTTAGTTACAAAGCATGGGAGTGAATGCATTGAAGGGAATGTATGTGAAAGATGCATATTTCAAGAAAGCATATGAGGTTTGCATGAAGTTAGAAGTTACTTTTCATTATAATTTTTTAGAATTAACATTGCAAGATGGACTACTATTTGAGGGCAGCCAACTATGTATTCCCAAATATTCCATGAGGGACAATATGATTAGGGAGAAGCATTATGGAGGTCTTTGTGGTCATTTTGGATTCAACAAGACATTGGAAATAGTGCAAAGATTCTACTATTAGTCAAAGATGTAAACAGACATAAGGAAGTTTGTGGAAGGTTATCTTGTGTGTTAAAGGGCCAAGGAGTGTCAACAAATGCTAGACTTTATCAACCTTTTCCCATACCAAACAGACCTTGGGAATGTTTGAGTATGGATTTTGTGATGGGGTTACCAAGGACAAGGACAGGTTATGACAACGTGTTTGTGGTTGTTGATAGATTTAGCCAAATGACTCATTTTATTCCATGTAAACATACTAATGATGCTAGTTATATTGTAGGGTTTTTATTTAAAGAAATAGTTTAGATTCATGGCTTATCCTTCAGCATTGTATCTAACAGGGAGAACAAGTTTGTAGGTCACTTTTGGAGGACCTTGTGGAAGAAATTGGGCACTAACTTATCCTTCAGTTCTACCTATCATCCTCGAATAGATGGGAAAAATGAGGTGGTTAATAGATCCTTGGGAAACCTTTTGAGATGTTTGACATGGGAACATGGAGGTATTTGGGATGCCATCATACCTCAAGCAAAGTTTTCCTATAATGACTCAGTGAATCATAGCACAGGTATGAGTCCTTTTGAAGTTATTTATGGGAGACATCCCAGAGGAGTTGTTGAACTAAGGAATATGGATGGTTTGGAGAAAAGGAGTGGAGACACAGAAGAGTTTGTTGAAGCAATGGTGGAAGTGCATGAACATGCGAAGAAAAAATTGTAGCAAAATAGCCTTAAGGTGAAGGCTAAGGAAGATTTGAAGAGAAGGAATGTGCAGTTCCAAGTTGGGGATTTGGTCATGGTACACTTGAAAAAGGATGGGTTACCTTAGGGAAGTCATAAAAATCTAATGATGAAGAATATTGGGCCATGTGAGATTCTGGAAAAGTGCGGTGAAAATGCCTACAAGATAGCATTGCTTCTAGATGTGGCTATTTTACCTCTATTTAATGTCTTGAATCTCACATTGTATAAGGGTTCTAATGAAGAAGTTGGTATAATAGAGCCAACACATGAATCAGATGACTAGATTCAACACTTGCCTTCTAAGGAGAAGCCATAGATGGAAAGTATCATCAGTAGCAGAGGAGCCATGACAACACGAAACAAAATGCACTTGGAGCATTTGGTCAAGTGGAAGGGTCTTCTAGATTCTAAGGCCACTTGGTTGCCATAAACAGAGATTTTGAGGCAAGGTGGGGATCTGCAATGACTGGTCTCCGAGAGGACTTGAGACAAGATCTACTCCTGGGAGTATGTTGCAGGAGCAATGATGCTGAGCGATAAGAAGTTTCCAATTTGTGATAAGAACATTAGTTTAAAGTTTTAATTTGGGGTATTTGTAAGTCTTGGGATTACTTCATGTAATAAATGCACAAAGTTTTAAGAAAATAATAATAACAACAAATTCCTTACGAGTGCAATGGTTTCCAAAATAGTTGGTAATTGTTTGGCACTACTATTTTTGTGCCCTCCAATGTCGACTAGAGAGGCTACTAAAGATATTGAAGAAGTTGGAGGATTGTAAATGATTTTGATATTTTGATAAAGTAATGAATAAAGACATAAATGGTTTTTCTTGCAAATTTCTCTATTCTTCTGATTCACACAACTCTATTTTTTTTAATGCCTTAAAATTGCAAGTCCATTTGGAGAATCGTATTATTTTATCTGTTTGTTTGAATGAAATAATATTTAAACATTTGGTTTTGTGTGTGGATAAGCCTCTGTAATTGGGTGTCAAGTTTTTTGGGCTTCCATTGAATGTTATTGTGTGAAAACATGCCTCTTTCTCATGCATTCATCATATGAAGTGGTCTGAATGTGACGATAAGTAGGTGGGAAGATTGTATACTATGTTTTCATGGCCACTTGCAGGAATGGGCCATGAGTAGAAGAAGCACACATGTGGTAGGGAAACATCTCTATGTGCTTGTCATAAGTGTGTGGGTATATGAGATTATGTGTGGGAATGAACTCGAAGATTAAGGATTAGAAGACTGTAGTGGTACGAGGGTTGCAAGAAGTGTGCAAAATTGTTGTCACTATGTTTTGATAGTAAGCCATTGCCGCTATTCAATAAGAAGATTGTTACAGATTTGGGCTAGAATTAGGTGCTTAGCCTCTCGAGTTTGTGTTGATACCAAGCCTCAGGAAATAGGATTTCTATTTTGAGGATTTGTGGCACTTTTTACTTGAGAATTTCATTCTTCTTCCATGTCTGATTACATGTGTGAGAGCCTATGCTTGTTGTGAGGGTATACAAGTTGTAGGGTGTTGTGCATTAAAGTTCTTCTCATTCATAGCATGACATTGTAGTAGATTTCCTATTCATACTCCATCTCCATCTTTATGGGTGAATATTGCAGATATTTTGAAGGTGCCTCCCCATCACTTTACATACAATAAAACAAACTTTGATAAGGTGAAACACTAGTGTTTATTGAGAAAATATATTGTATATAGTTGTATACACATTTGAAAATGTGAATTAAAAAAATAATCCCCTGATAAAAGAACCTCCAAAAGATATGATGTAGCATGGAAGAATGCCAAGAACTGGCTTTAAAAAAAAGACTTGACTACACTTATGTTTTTTTTAGCAATTGCACAAAACTAGGAGCCAGAAACCTCCTTGGCTATGAACATAGAAGAAGCCTTTTTTTAAGATCCCTAAACAAATCCAAAAAGGCATGTGCATGAAGAAAAGGTCAATTCTTGAGCCCTTCTTCCATAAAGGCACCTAAAAACACTCAAAATGCCTCCAAACTATGTTGAAACAACCCCTAAATCCCCCTCACTTGTCTGCAAACTTCTTCAATCTCCCCTAAATACTCAAAAATTTCATAAATCTTTAGTTATATCCCCTTTGAATCTATCATGAATTCTTATTAAATAAGGTGATTTAAATCTCATCACTTTCTAGTGTTTTTACATTTTATTTTGAAGCAAAATAAAAGAAAAAAATAGCATAAAGAACCCAACATGGGTATTAGTTGAATTGAAAAAGGTTTAAAAACAAAGGTAAAATATACCTTAGTTGATTGACCAATTAGATAGGGTAAAAGAAAACCCTAAACTAAAACATATAGCTCTTCATTTTGTATTTTTATTTTGGTGCTTTATTTTTGTGAGGTGTTTCTATGGTGAGTTTATTGTGTCTGAGGGTTTAATGGATTTTTCTAGGATTAAGCTTTATGAAAATCATGTGCTTATTGTTATAGGTATTTTTATCATTAATATTTCACCATATACTTTTGTGGTATTAACCAGTTTCCTCTTCCCCCTCTCCCCCTTTTCTATTTTGCTATTTTATTTTCAATTTCTTTTTGGTATTTCTTTCTTAAAATACAGTCACTCTCCCCCAGTCCACTTCTTTTATATCCAACTAGGTTTGTAATTTTTTGCATCATCTTCATACAACTCTCTTACATCCTGATGATGGATCTATTAATATTATTTAGAACAACAAAGAGAGGGGGGGGGGGGGGGGGGGTGAATTAGTTGTTCTTAGGTCTAGATGTATAAAACAAACTTTAAAACTCTTCAACAAATCAGATCCAATAACCAACAATTATTTGTTCATTACTAATTTGCATAACAGAAACATGATGGATCAAGGAAGAATGATTCTCTCTTGCTCCAAATATGAATGCTTGAAGATGCTTGAAGACTTGAAATGCTTGCTTGAACACCTTGAGAACTTGAGAGCTTGATTGCTTGAGATGAGATGTGAAAATGAGAGAGGAAGGCCTCCTTTGATAGTGAATTAGGTCACACTCCTCTAGAAGGGCCATGTTGGAGAATTAAATCCCAATTAGGTCCTAAAATTTAGAGAATGGATCTAAATTAAATGTAATTAAAGGATTTACCATTTCAGAGCCTGAAACAGTTGACTTGGAGGTGGGAAATTAATAATCCAAAAAGCTAAATTAGTGGGAATTGAAAATTTGAAATCTTAGCAAGATGAGGTCAAGGTTGAGGTTGACCTTGACCTAGTCAGGGTCGAGGTCATCCTTGACCTAGTCAGGGTCGAGGTTGACCTTGACTAGAAACCCTAACTTTTTCCAAGATGTAGTTTAAAGGCCCCGAGGATACCCAGAAACTTAGAAATGAAGTTTGATGAGAAAAGAATGTCTATGATAGATAAAAGATCATGTGATTGACATGATGAAGGCTAGGAGGACCCATTTCTATATCCTACCTAGAAATTAGAGTCATAGAAGAGGGGAATTAAGGAGAATCCTTAGGATCCTAACCCTAATTTCACTCAGGACATACAAATGCATCCTAAATGTAGTTTTATCATGATAAATGCACTGAAAGAGGGGGCTAAACCTATCCAAATGGAAGTGCTTCCATTTTAAGATGATACATTTATCCCCCACTTTAGCTTAGATATGACACTACGTGAATATGCAAGCTAAAGTAAGACAATATCATAAAAATGAAAAAGGATATAGCCAAGTCCTTGATGTAAAGATCCTACAGAAAACTATTAGAACCTGCAATACACTAGGTTAATGAAAATCTATAATCACCTAGAGCTTACTATATGATAGTCTGAGAAGTATATAGAGCCCCTTATGCCCCCCCTATTTCGGCTTTCTACTTTGGAAGGGTGAAACATGGTGATAAGAAAACTCTAGATATTGGATATGTAGAGTGTTGAAAAGTTCATTCCTAAACCTATTAAAGGATTCCTACCCTTCCCAAACTAGGTCAGGGAGTTAGATATCTAAATCATGATTCCAACACCACTGACGGCATGAAAAATGGAGTTATCTAACTCAAGTTATGATGAAATGAATGAATGTCTATCATAATGAAAAAAAGGAAATTCTTACCCTAAACCTAATTTTAAATCTATAAAAGAGATGAAAAAGGTAATACTTACTCATTCTTACCATTTATAGATTTGAAATTAGAAGCAAGATGTCGAGAAGAGAGGAACTGTGAGCGACATGCTTGGAGATTGTGAGACACCATCTAGCTATCGGATGAGCACTCCTTGAGGTAAGATTCTTTCCAAATTCATGTTTTTGCTAAGCAAGGTCAATTTTATCCCCTTGAGGTCAACCCTAACCCAATTAGGTTGACCTTGACCCATTTAGGTTGACTTTGACCCAAAAAGGTTGAACCCGACCTAGAAAAGTTGACCCTGACCTAGAAAAGTTGACCCTAACCTAGTAAGGTCAACCTTGACCTAACTGAGGTTGAATTTGACCTAGATCAGTTGTACTTTTAGATTTGATGATGTAGATGACTGATATGATGCTACTTTGTGATTGTAGGACCTCATCTACTTCCGAGAGCATCCCTTTGGGGAACTACTAGTGTAGGTCAAGGAGAGACTGTTTGATTTGGATGATGAGGGTTTACAACTACAGAGAGATGTAGGACTATATTGGGTATCAGTCCTTCCATAGATCAAGCTGCATCGAGAGATGTTATCAATACTGATAGAGAGATGGGATGAGGATACATGCTCCTTCCATCTTCCTGTCGACGAGATTATAGTGACATTAGAGGATGTATATGGAGAGATTGTTAGACCCAGGACACATAGAAGTTGGGAGGACATTCATGTAGATATAGAGTACTATACAGGTGGGCATCCAGTGATGCAAACTCATTCAGATCACATCTCACTATCATCCATAGTATCAGGCCGTACTCCCTTAGTACAAAAGGTGATGTTATGTATAGTAGCCTTGGTTGTGTTACCCAACTCAAAGGGTACTGTATTTTATTCACCTATGATTCATTTGATTTAGAGGATGGAGAGAGAGAGGATTGTGTTCTCATGGGGTACGTAGCATGCTTTGTTAGCTATACCATGAGTTGAGTCAGCTAGTGAGGTATCAATGAGAGAGTTTATTGACATGCACCATTCTATAGATTTGGATTTTTGAGCACTTCGCATGTACACATCCATAGGGAGTGCCAGTGATGGTAGATGCAAGTACGATGAGAGCCTTTGCATATCCTATGAGAGATATCTGTCAACTTGGAGATATGCTCTACTAGAGAGTACATCTTGACTGTATTACCAGTGCTGATGTGATATGGAGACCCTACTGCCAGATGACAGAGTGGCCACATACCCAATTTGAGATGAGACACTCTTAGTAGTGTAAGCTACTAGAAGGTCACCAGAGCCATATAGTGATGCCATATTATTATGATCGAGTGATGAGATAGTTTGGCCTGCCACAGGGAGTCCCTAAGGTAGTACCTTGCTATGCACATCTGACAAGATACCATTAGAGACCTGGTGCCATGCACTGACCTTTAGTGGCAGACATAGAGGATAGCAATATAGAGGAGATAGAGGATATTGAGGTACCATCCCTATGTAGGGGTTAGCCAAGATTACATCTGGTACTGGAGCTTAGAAGGGACCCGCCCTATCTTCCTCAAGGATTATCCTACAGGTGATCCAGACTTTAGATAGAGGACACACCAGGATAGTGTAGATAGTGGGGAAGATCAGAATATCAGAAATGAGAAGGAACACATCTCTGAGGGGGAACCAATGGAGGAGGAGAGAGTAGATGATAGAGTCAAGGACATGCCTCCAATCGATGAGACTGGTGTAGATATACCTATCACTCCTGTATCACCACTGAGATCATGATGGCCCCCATGGCCCCACACAAAGACACCACCTCCATGGCCTAGACATAGCAAGTGTGGAGAGAGTAGTCACTCCATGCCCCCACCATCTAGAAACTTTAGTGATGTCCAAGAGGGAGACCCAGGTATGGACTATAAATTTTTGATTACAAATATGATTTAATGAAAATATGATATTAGTATGATAAAATTATGTTTCCTCTATAGCTAGTGTAGTGGAATAGAGGATTTTTGTATCTGAGGTTCTCAAGGATAACATTATTTCCTACCAACTTCCAACTAATGAGTGAGAGTCTTCCATTGGGCACAGAGATCTAGGCAGACATGTCGATATCTTCATATGCATCTAGTGGGAGTTGAGGATGTGCAAAGAGAGGGAGGAGAATATGATGATAGAGATACAGAGTCTCCAAGAATGTGTTTAGGCCATGAGCATATCTAGGAGCCATACACAGACACACAAATCTTCATCTTCCTATCACAGAGGAGAGACATCTAGGAGTTATTGACCATGAGAGTGGCATCATGATAGATGTAGTGATAGATAGGGCCATTGGCCTCATATGTATCAGAACTTTGAAAAAACTATGTATTGCTGATAAATGAAAATATTTCTTTACTGATTAGTTCTATACTTGATTACTATGTTTTCATCAATATAAAAATTAATAGAAAGAAAGAAATAAAGAAAGTGCATAAACATATTCAATATGTAATTTTTACTAAAACTACATAACCTATAAAAGGAATCATTATAAGGAACACATAAATGCACATGGAACAAATGAGAGTAAGGGTAATAACGTTTAAGATGCATAATATTAATGGGTTCCTTAAAAGAAACACCATCCATACCAGCAAGTTTGTAAGCACCTAAACCAAAGTTTTCAATAACAACAAAAGGTCCAAGCCAATTAGGGCTAAATTTTCCTTTTTCACCCGGTAAAGCATTCACATTTCATTGATTCTCATAAAGAACTAAATCACCAACTACAAATGTTCATTCAATTACCTTATGATTGTATTGTTTCTAGAGAGATTTATGATAAGCTTTTATATGATCTAATGCATGTATTCATTGTTCATCCAACATTTCCAATTCTTGTAAATGTTGTTCATGAAAAGTATCTTTATCAATTACCCATGAAATGAAACATGTAAGGATAGTATTTCCAGTTCCAAAGGCATAATAGCGTCAGTACCATAAACAAGATTATAAGGAGAAGTACTTGTAGTAGTACAAACACTAGTCCTATAGGCCCATAAAGCGTAAGTTAGTTGAGTATGCCAGTCTTTGGCATGCTTACTAACTATTTTTCGCAAAATTTGTTCAATAATTTAATTCAATGCTTCAGCTTGTCCATTAGATTGAGGATAATAAGGAGTTGAAAATCTATGTTGAATCCTATATTTCTCCAAGAATTTTGCAACATCTTTATTCTTAAAAGATGTTCCATTATCTGAAACTATTGTCAAGGGAATACCGAATCTTGCTATAATATTATTAAGGATGAAATAAAAAATAACATTTGCTATTGTAGAATGAAGAGGGACAGCTTCAACCCATTTTGTGAAATAATCTGTAGTGGTGAGAATGTAAGTATGCCCTTGAGAAGAAGTTGGTGAGATTTTTCTGATAAGATCAAAACCCCAAATACTAAAAGGCCATGGAGAAACTTGATTACAAAGCTCATGAGAAGGAGCATGAATCAAATTACTATGCTGTTGACATTGAGGGCATTTTTTAACAAACAAAAAAGAATCTTGTTCCATAGTTTGCCAATAATACCCCATTCGAAGTAACTTATGAACTAAAGATTTGCCACCAAAGTGTCCCCCACAAGAACCAAAATGAGCTTTTGTTAAAGCTACAAGAATCTTGGTTCTACTGAGACACCATAATAATAAACCTTCGTAAGAGCATTTGTATAGTGCATTTCCTAAAATGATATAGCGTACTGCAATTTTTCAAATGTGATTATGCATGTTTCATGTTGCTGATTCAGGAAAGGTACCATCCTTCAAAAAATGAAAAATGTGTGAATACCATTCATCCAAATGCAAGTTGAAACAATCGGAGGTAATCTTATCAGAAATTGTAGGACATTTAAGAGTTTGTATCATAAATTGGAAATTTTTAGCATTGTTCTTGAGACAAACAAAGGATGCCACACTTGCCATAGCATCTGCGTGCCAATTATCTTTTCTTGGTAATGTCTGGATTGTGTAAGAGGAAAATTGTGAAAGGACATCAAGAGCTAAATCTCTATACTGTGTCATTCTATTGTTTTTAGTCTGATATCTACCTTTAATTTGTTCAATTATCAATTGTGAATCTCCATATATATATAAATGTTTGATATTGAGAGATGAAGCAGCTTGTAAGCTAGCTATAAGAGCTTCATATTCTGCAATGTTATTAGTACAAGGAAAGGTCAATTTATATGATAAAGGGATGGGTTTCTTTGTAGGAGGAATCAAGATGATACCCACACCAGATCTGTCTTACACTTAGACCCATCAAAATATAATTCCCAAATATCATCCTGTTGAATAGCTAAAATATTGTCATCAGGAAATTCGATACGAGTAGAACCTTCAGCAGAGTGAGGACAAGGAGCATCAGCTAAATGATCAGTCAATGCTTGTCTCTTAATTGATTTCTGAAGAATAAAATTAAGATCAAATTCAGTAAGTAACCTTACCCATTTTGCCAAGCGGCCAGAGAGATTAGTTTGTGAGAAAAGATGTTTTAAGGGATCAAATTTGACAATCACATTAACTTCAGCATTTATAAGATAATGCCTAAGTTTTTGGCATGCATAAACAACCACCAAGCATTGTCTTTCTAGAGGTGTATATCTTGTTTCATAATCAAATAAAGTTTGATTGATGTAATAGATAGGCCTTTCATTATCATTGTCATCAATTTGAGCTAATAATGCACTCACAACTTGTTGAGTTGCTAAAGTGTATAATTGAAAAGGTTTATCAAACTTAGCAAGTTGCAAGATAGGAGGATTTGCAAGATACTCCTTAAATTGCTCAAAAGTCTATTTACAGTCCTCATTCCAAGAGAAAGTGGCATCCTTTCTAAGCAAGGAAGTAAAAGGGATGGTTCGGTCTGCCAAGTTAGAAACAAAGCGACAAATAGCTTGTATTTTTCCTTGCAAACTTCGTAATTGAGAAATATTTTTAGGAGGAGGCATATTAACAATAACGTCAATCTTTTCAATATCTACCTTGATGCCTCGCTTAGAGATTATAAATCCCAATAATTTACTGGAATCAACTCCAAAGACACACTTCTTAGGATTCAATCTCATATTATAACTTTGAATTCTTTCAAATATCTGTCGTAAAATAGTAACATGATCTTCTCTTTGTATGGATTTTTCCAAGATGTCATCCACATAATCTTCAAGAATCTTATGGATATAATCATGAACAATCAAAGTCATAGCTCGTTGATAGGTTGCTCTTGCATTTTTTAATCCAAAGGGCATCAGGACCCAACAAAAGGTTTCCCAAGGTGTTATAAATGCAGTTTTAAATTGATCTTCAGGAGGGATAAAAAATTGATTATATCCTGAAAAGTCATCCATAAAAGATAATAGAGAATGGCCTACTGTGGAATCCACAATCATATTGATATTAGGTAGCGGGAAATCATCTTTCAAGGATGCCTTATTTAAATCACAAAAATTAGTGCACATCCTTATCTTATTTTCTCCTTTTGACACAGGCACAATGTTTGAAATCCAATCAGAATAATCAATAGGATGGATAAATCTAGAATCCAATAGTTTTTCAATTTCACCTTTGACTAAAAAAGCAATTCGTGGATTCATCTTTCAAATTTTTTTTTTTACAAGTTTCATATTAGGCTTTAAAACAATGTTATGAGTAACAATCTTAGAATCGATACCTGGCATATTGGAATATGTCTAAGAAAAGATATCCTTGAATTCAAGAAAAATGGAAGCCAACTGATCATGTTCATCATGAGTCAAACATTTCCCAAGTTTTATCACCCTTTCAGAATTAGTTTCATCCATTTGAATATCAATAGTCTCAGTGATTAATAAATCACTTCTTATCGAAGAATCTATCGATAAAGGAGCAATATCTTGTTCTTCATGTTCTCCAAAATAAGCATCAGTTTTTAAGCAATAAGGCTTTCCTTTCTTGTGATGAAACTTAGGTAAGTCCTCATATACCCCTAAATATTCCATTAAAGCCTCTTCTTTAGGGAAGATATCCAAATAAGGTTGTTGATTAAGATTAATAAGCAATGGACTAACCAACTTCAACTGTCCACTACAAATATGATTAACATTAAGAGGAAAAGTAGAGGGTTGTCGGTAAGGATTAAATCCTAATCCATACGTATGGTCATAGATGTCATTATCCAAGGGTACTTGTATACCTTGTTCATTTTTACCACATCCTTTCCCATTGAATCCTAATTTCTTAAGCAAATGATAACCAGGACCATATCAGTCAGTCATATCAGAAGGAGTCCAAGGAGTGGCATATGTCACAATATCATAACAGTCAGGTTTTATAGTGTCAAGTGTTTCATTGCTTGAAGTGGCAACAAAATTACTTTTTAATTCTTCAGATAATGGAGAAGAAATAAAAACTTTTTTCTCAAACTCATTCTGTTGCTTCATAAAGTCTAAATTAGAGACCTTATATTCGCCAATAAATGTGGGATTAAAATCAAATGTTCCCCAATCATCTTTAGTCAAGGAAGAGGAAGAAGATGGATCTTCTTCTTGTTGAATTTCAGGTTGTTTTTATCTCAGATTGTTGTATTGGTGATTGTTTTTAAATCTCTGTACTAGGTTGAATAGGTTCATAGATTTTAGCATATTCTACATTTAAGCAAGGATTCAGAGCATCATCTGCATGTAATGTATACATTAGATTGTTATAGATGAATCAAACCTTGCGATGGAGCATAGAAGGAACTGTATGCATAGTATGTAACCCATGTCTTCCTAAAAGAAGGTTATAGTTAAGTGGTCTAGGCATAACATGAGTAGGAGTAAGTAGGATAACTAGACCCACCTTAACAGGTAAGGTAATAATACCCAAAGTTCTTTTTGCAATGTTATCAAATCCATGTATAGGAATATTATCAGGTTGAATGGTAGATAAATCAACCTTGATTGCTTTGAGCATGTCCATGCTACAAACATTAAGTCCAGATCCATTATCAATTAAGGTTCTTCGAATGATGCTCTTATTAATAGAGACAGCCACCATAAGAGCATCATATTGATTCTGCACCTCTAATGAAGGTAAATCATCATAAAAAAAAACTATACGAGGTACAGAAGGCATAGCATGCATACAATCCAAAATCAAATGAATGTTTTCTTGGTTAGGAGACATAGCAAGAAGAGTAGATAAATCCTTTTGCAAAGCCTCATAATATGTCGGGGAGGTTTGAAGTAATTCCCATAGAGATATTCTGAAGGTAGTAGCATGTAATTGATCAACTAAGTTGTACTCCTTAAAGGTAGAAGGATACCTAGGTGCTTGGGGAAGTGTAGGTTGAGAAGGAGGTAAAGAAACTGGAATAGTAGGCTAAGGATTATTTCATGTGTGATAAGCATGTGAAACAGAATTAGTGTTATCAAAGAAATCCAAGGGATCTCTAGGTTTAACCTTAACTATTATAGGAGGACATCCTTTTACCATCATCAAAGGTTTAGGATATATCATTTTTGGTTTATCAATGTTGCAAATAGAGGGACATGAAGGTAACCATGCACACACCCTATGGTAAAGGTCAATTGGAGAGGTTGTGGAGGAGAGTGAAATAGGAATAGGATCCATGGAGACCATATTCGAACCATTTTCATCCTCACTACCATGTTCCTCATTAGGGATTCTATCCTCTTGTATAATAAGAGCATCATCAAAGTACTCAAAACAAGAATCATACATGTTGAATACAAAGAAAGTACTAAAAGCATGAAAAATATTTTTGTATTTTTAAAGGAATTTTGCAATTTTTTTTTTGTATTTTTGAAATATAAATGCAAGAAAGAAATCTAAAAGATTTAAATCCAACACCATAAAAGAAAGAGTTGTCGTAAATAGGTTCACCAAAATGAATAAGGTGAAAATGGAAGCATAGTAACATACATAACATTCATCACCTATTCATTTAGAAAGGATATTTAGAAGCATAAATAGATCTGAAAATGCTTGGAAATTAATTAGATCAAAGTACATACCTCATCATGATATTAATCTAGAAATACCTATTTTCTGAAGTCTGTATGAAGTTTCAAAAAATTCCATCACCTATTTTGGATTGGAAATGTCGAGGTAGACACAACCCAGAAATCTTTTCTCCAGATTCACATAGGTCGACTTTGACCTTTTAAAAGGTCAAAGACCACATTTTTATTCCAAAGTTCGATTCCGATTCTGTTCACATATCTTGAAAGTTCAGCAAAATGGGTACTCCAATTTGGCCTCTGATTCCCAAAACAACACCTACAGATATTTGAAAAAAGGGTTTTTGGGGTGGCTATATAGGGTTTTGCCTTAGTCAAACCCCTGTTTTGGTGATTCCCACCTCCACGAATAGCCGATTGAAATAGTATGTGTGTGTGTATATTGAAAATGTAAAGCTAAGATATAATCCTCTAGATTAAAACCCTAGCATGAATATGTATGAAATAACAATGCATAGATTTGAATGTGATAGAAAATCATACCAAGCCCCCAAGGCTAAAGTACTTCTACCATTCTCACAACCCGTAGTTGTTACTCCATGATTGAATGCTTGAAATGTTGATGATGATGGATCAAGGAAGAATGATTCTCTCTTGCTCCAAATATGAATGCTTGAAGATGCTTGAAGACTTGAAATGCTTTCTTGAACACCTTGAGAACTTGAGAGCTTGATTGCTTGAGATGAGATGTGAAAATGAGAGAGGAAGGCCTCCTTTTATAGTGAATTAGGTCACACTCCTCTAGAAGGGCCATGTTGGAGAATTAAATCCCAATTAGGTCCTAACCTTTAGAGAATGGATCTAAATTAAATGTAATTAAAGGATTTACCATTTTGGAGCCTGAAACAGCTGACCTAGAGGTGGGAAATTAATAATCCTGAAAGCTAAATTAGCGGGAATTGAAAATTTGAAATCTTGACAAGATGAGGTCAAGGTCAAGGTCAACCCTAACCTAGTTAGGGTTGAGGTCGACCTTGACTAGAAACCCTAACTTTTGCCAGGATGCAGTTTAAAGGCCCCGAGGATACCCAGAAACTTAGAAATGAAGTTTGATGAGAAAAAAATGTTTGTGATAGATAAAAGATCATGTGATTGACATGATGAAGGCTAGGAGGACCCATTTCTGTATCTTACCTAGAAATTAGAGTCATATAAGAGGGGAATTAAGGAGAATCCTTAGGATCCTAACCCTAATTTCACCCAGGACATACAAATGCATCCTAAATGTAGGTTTATCATGATAAATGCACTGAAAGAGGGTGCTAAACCTATTTAAATGGAAGTGCTTCCATTTTAAGATGATAAAATTGCTATGATTACTAAAAAAGAAAAGAAAGGAAAAGGAAAATATGAAGGTTAATTTCCATTTAAGTGCTTTTCATGTAATAAGATCGGTCACTTTGCATCTAAGTGTCCTACTAGAGCTAGAGATGGAGTTTTAGATGATGAATCAGGTGAAGAAGAAATTGTATTCATTGCTATTGTAGACAAAATGAATAGTAAGTTAGTTCCTAAAGATGAGAAAGTGAATCAAGAGCTAGCATTGATTTCCCAAGTAGATATAAGGACAGATTGGATTATAGATAGTGGTTGTTCACATCACATGACAGATGATAAAGGAAGATTTGTTCATCTAGACAAATACAATGGTGGTATGGTTAGATTTGGAGATAACACTCCTAAACCAATAGTTGGTAGAGGAGCCATTACTTTGGATGGAAAGAATAGTACTGATGATGTTCTCTATGTTGATGTTTTGAAACATAACCTTCTCAGTGTTGGACAGTTACTTGGAAAAGGATATCAGTTGGAGTTCAAAGATGACAAATGCATCATTAACAACAAGGATGGTGTTATGATTGCATCAAGCTCAAAGACAAGAGGTAATGTTTTTCAACTCAATTCAGAAGCAAGTTGTTTTGTTGCTAAAGTTGATGATAGTTGGTTGTGGCATTATGGACTAGGCTTTTGAGGGTACTTGGTTTGGAGAACTTCAAGCCAAACAAAGATTAGATGTTATTCTAAGCATGAAATCAATCCAAAACAAATAAAACTCTAAACTAAGCCACCTCAGATTAAGCCAAAACAGGTGCACCCAAGCACTGTTTGATTTGCTCTTTCTTAAGGGGATGTGGGTGTACTCTCTAAGAACTTGGATCATGTTTCTTATGCATTTTAGGATGGATTGAGACTCATGAGAACCCCATAAGTGGCACAAAATAGGTATAGAACACCTGATTTGCCCCTAAGGCCTCAAGGATCCAAATGATGTTGAAATGAAGATTAAGCTACATGATGTTTATGCTAAGATTGATTTTAACCAAATAGAGATGTGATGATAATGATATGCTATGAAAAACAATGAAGTAAACTAAGTTAATCCATTATTGCTAAGCTATGATGTGTTAGAAAGCTTGAAGAAAACAAAGAAATCTAACAATTAGGAATGATTATGCTAGAGCTAGAAGTAAAAGAGCATGATAACAATGCATGAAAGACTAAGCTAATGGGTTGCTCTTGGAAGAGGGAGCATTTATAGGATTTCCTAAGGGCTTGGGTTAGGAAGAAAGGTTAGAGTTTGGGGTAAGGTTAGGGTTTGAGTCAAAGGGGATAAGGATGAAGACTTTCTAGAAGAGTCTAGGCTTTCTAAGGATAAACATGGAGTTTAGGAAATAAATAAAGTTTTATTTATCTCAAAGGCTTTAAGGAGTTTGAGGCTCATTAGGGGAAGGGTTTGACTAAGAGTCAAAGGAGACTTAGATTAGCTTAGGGAAAGTAGGTAATTTCCCCTAAATGGGTTTAGGGAAGGATTAGGAAGGTTCTAGAAGAGTCTAGAGTTTTCCTAGGGTAAATTAAGAATTGAGGATTAATATTTAATCTTAATTAAATATTCTTGAGTTGGGATTAGGGTTAGGAAAAGAGGGGATTAGCCCCTAATCAAAATTAGAGAAGGATTAGAAGATTCTGGAAGAGGTTAGTGGTCTTAAGGAAATTGGCCAAGTTTTGGGCAAAAAAATAAATAAATTATTTATTTTAGGATTTTTGGTCAATTTATTAATTAAATAATTAATAAATAAGGAGATAATGTTTAAATAAGATTTAAACATTTTTGGGAGGGATTTCTTAATTAAATATTTTTAATTAAGATAAAGGGATTTAATGACATAAAAATAAATAAATAAATTAAATAAATAATTAATTAATAAATGATGATGTCATCAGGAATTTTTCAGAAAATAAAACTACTTTATTTTCTAAAGGATTTTTAGGTGTCTACATTTTGCCCCTCTTTGATGCGATCCGGCAAGTGGCATGGCGTTAAAGACAAGAAAATAAGATGCCCAAGGCTAGAATTTAGAGGAATAAGGGGTTGTGCCCCCTCAAGAAAATAACGCAAGGAGTAAACATTGTGGAATTTTCTCGAAAGGAAACAGAGAAGGAAGGACCTAGGAAGAAGGGGAGATAAATAACCAGACTTCCAAGAGCAAAGATGGGTGAATGCAAGATGAAATGGAATGCAAAATGTAGGATGCAACGATATGAGGATGCAAGATTAATCTATATGATGCAGAATGGGGGAGCTCCATGCTTTAGATCTTTTAGAGAGCACAACCTAGTTTGATATAGCAATGCTAGAGACTTTCCAAGGATACTATGATCACGAGGCCTTATCACCAGCGTTGCAGAGGACTGACGCTAAAAAGACACGTAGGGTTGCCCCAGCATCACACATGAAACCCAGAGGAGGCATGGTGGAAATGATGCTAAAGGAACCACAAACACACAATGGACACACAGGCAGAAGCAAAAGATCAAAATACCTTGCCCCAAATTATCCTCATTCGCAGTGCACCATGATATAAAGGATCGTGGTGACTTTGAGTAGAGAACAATGAGAAGCTGTAAAAGATTAACAAGATCCAAAGGACAAAATCCAAGACCAAAATGAGAACTCCAAAAAGACATCCTTTGCTAAGGAGAGAGATTTGATTTGATTGATGGTGGGAAGATTGGTCTAAATGTGTGGAAGGATACATCGACACAGAACTAGTGTGATTGGTGGAAGATTAGGTCAGACAGGAAGGATACAACTGAGGGGACCCGTGATTAGGCTTAGGTCAGTCAAAATAGAAGCATACATCTATGCAGACCTGATGCTGATGGGGAGAATTTTGTGTTGCTGAATGGAAAATGATGAAGTCAAAGAATAATCGATGTGATCAAGAATAGTCGACAATTGATATTGTTGAAGGACAAGGCTGGGTAGGACAAAGTCTTCTGATCAAATGCTACTGCAGGACTGACAAGGACTATGTACCACAAGACATGAGGATATGTACAATGAACAGGAAAAGAGATACAATGGATATGTACAGAAGCTCAGGATTAGGATGTACAAAGAACCTAGGGGTGAAGCTGAAACTCCAAAGATATGCAAGACAATGCCCCAGTTGGGCTGAAAAAGCCAAGATGGATTGACAGTGGATGATGTATCCTGAAATGACATAGATTTGGGAAGGACATATCCCAAAGATGATGAAATCCTTGTAGATCACGATGCATATTTTGAAAATCCTAGCAAGTTTTCTCCAAACATCCCCTAGCATCCAATCATTCCTCCAAACTATCCTATCATGCCTTCACGCTTATCCACTAGCACTCCCTTTCATGTCCTCGGCAAGGCCAATCCATTATCTTATCCATCCACAACTTATCCCTATCTTAAACCTACACATCCTCCATGTGCATCCTTCATACCTCCATCTCTTGCTATGGTCATATCCCAATCACCACCATCCCTTGAAACACTTCACACTACTTCCCTTATCTAAAACCTCCCTCCACTTATCCTCCAAAACCCTTTCAAAACCAAACACCAAGTCTTCCAATCCTTTTCCCCAATCCTCCATCCTATCTCAATCCACCATCTTCTATTCCAAACCACATTTCCAAAAATCCCCTCCCACAAGCAGAGTGCATCCTTCAAACTGCTTCATATCCCATACCTCGATCCATCACCTCTACCTCTTCAGCACCATCATCCCCTCAAGCAAGTTCAAAATCTTCCACCCCCCCTTCATGTGAGGACCATCCCAGCTCCCCATCTTCTACACATTCTAAACCCTCACCTCCTCCAATCCAGAAGTCTCCAAGGAGTTTCACAAGGAAGCCAACAACAAATGCCACTCCTAAAGTTGAAGGGCTATGCCATCTCAAACCTTCATGTGAATCCATCATTGATGAGGCCCATCCATCACTCCAATCTATCATCTATCTTCCGTACATTGATCCTCTTCCATCTCCTAGCATCATTGAGTCCCTTCCATCTGAGTTTTCATCCAATCCCCACTAACATCACCTCCTCCTAGAATTATCCAAAGCACATCTAGTGAGCCCCATGAGTTCACCCTTCTTCCTACCATCACAGCTACAGAATCTTACATCCTTTCATCCATACCATCTGAAGAGTTCTTCCTTCTTGCAGACATCACAGCTACATAATCTCCCATCCTTCCATCCACCCCATCTAAAGAGTCCATCCATGCATCTCCCAACATTCTATCCACACAAATCCTACCATGTCAAGATCTTGTCCAAAAGCATGTTGAAATACTCACAGAAGAAAATCAAGATCCAATCCCTTCACTTCCCCCATCACATGTTCTATTGCTTCCATCACCCCCAATCCAAAATCCTACAATCCTAATTCTTCCAATCCAAGATCCTACAATCCCTATTCCTCCATCTCAAGATTTGTTACTATCTCCCAATCCTAGTCAAGATCCCATCATCCCATCCTCTCCTCTTGAGGATCCTCCAATCCAAACTATCCAGCTGCTAGCACTCTATCCTCTTGGATCACTTACATTTGTCAAAGGCAGTCCACTTGAAGCAGAAGCAATAAGTTCCATATCTTCCATCAGGGAACCAAAAACTAGATGTTTATCATATTCCCCAAGTCAGAAATATCCTTGTTTGGATAAAATGCTCAAGAAATGGAATTATCAAGGAAAAGGCCTAGGCGTTCATGAACAAGGAAATCTAGAGCCCATTTAGGATAAAAAACATCCAAAATTATGTGGCATTGGTCACACATCAGAAGAAGGCACTTCCTCCAGAAATGTTGGTACAACTAAAGCTAAATTCAAGCATCCTTCCAAACCCACCACCACATCTCCCAAAACATACAACACCATTCCTCCTCCTCCATCATTACAACCGAAGACAACCTATCACATTCCTCCATCCTCCAAATCCATTTTGGGTCCCTATGTCCCAAAATCTTCTAGCACATATCCTCTACATACCAAATCCATTTTTGGACCTTACATCCCAAAATATCATCCCCCATCTTATCCTACTTAGTCTTTCATCCAAAATCCAAGCATCCCTCGTCAAGATCAACAAAGGCACATTCCCACATATCTTATCTACCAATCTCCTTCCATCTCTCCATCCATATTTCCTCCATCTCACACATCTCCTCATATTCACTCTGATGCTCCCCACAATTTGGATGCCACATCCAATATGAATAAAGGGAAATATCCACAAAGATCTAAGGATTTCCATGTCCATTCTAAACGACATGCTCAAGAAAAGCAAAATCGAATCAAGCAATCTAAAGCATTGCTATGGCCACAAAGGCCCAAAAGAGCACAAGCAAAATCCACTACATGGCCACAAAGGCCCAACAAAGAAAAAGCAAAATCTGATGCATCCCAATGGCCACAAAGGCCCACCAAAGCTAAAGAAAAAATGATGTGGATCCCAAAGAAAAAAGATGTAATGCATCTAACAGAAATATCCACACTGGCATCTAAAGTTGCTAATCCCCCAGCCACCCAGTCTTCTCCTCCATCTCCTAAATCTATTTTGGGTCCCAAAGATTCGAAATCTCCTAGCATAAATCCTCCATCCTATCTACCTCTATCTTCCACGTCCTATCTGCTTCATTCATCTTCCTCACAACATGTGCCAATGTTGATCCTGACAACATCCCCCTATCACGATCACTTTGCATCTTTTCATCCAAACACTTTATACCACCATATTTCCCATCTCCCCCATCTCATCCATGCCTTTGCATAATTCCTCCATCCTAACAAAGTTGTACCAACATCCAAGCACATCAGAAGGATCAGTGAAGAAAGTCAGTGACAAATCAGAGAAATCAGCAGGTCAGCAAAATCAGAAAGTCAGCAACATGACAAAGACCAAATTAGAAAGATAGCAACACATCAGAAATATCAGAAAGTCAGCATCTATTCAGCAAAAAAATTAGAAAATCCATAAAAATTGGAAAAAAATCAAGAGAAAAGTATCAAAAAAAAGAAAATAGAAAAACATTCATCCTATGGTGAAAACTTGGCAATTCAAGCGCCTTGGATAAGTACCATGATGAAAACCTGGCAAATAGGTGACATGCATAGGCCTCCCCCCAATTCCTTTCTATAGTTGGGGGCCATTCCCTTCTATCACCTCTTATCCAACATCTCCATCCCATTTGTCTCTCACCTCCTTCATCCTCCTTTGGATCTTGATGACAAAAACAAAGACTACCAGGTATACATGCTTTTGGGCACCTTCTTAGCATCCGTCACACCTTTCAGCTACATATCCTCTATCCAATCCATTCATCCTATCTTCCATCTACCTTCCTCATCCTCTTATCGGCATGTCTTTTGTCAAATCATACCCCATTCTACTACCTCTGAATGAATGAACTATCCTAAGCAGGGGGCATCTTATTCCTTGGTAACATATTCCTTGGAGACTATCTTTCATCCAAAATCTTTCCATCTCCCCAAATCCCAAGCATTCCCCTAGCCAGATTCCTCAGCAGTTCCTCCAGCATCCATCTTTCAATCCTCAAGCAAATCTGCCATCCCATCTCCCCAAATCTTCCTCTAGCCAGATCCCTCAGCGGTTCCTCCAGCATTCCATCCTAATCCTCAAGCAAATCTACCATCCAATCTCCCCAAGCTCTTCCATCTCCCCATCCAATCTTCATCCATCCAAAATCTCTCCGCAATTCCTCCATCCAAATCCAAATATTCCTCTATCCAGATCCCCAAGCATTCCTCTAGCTAGATCCCTCAACAGTTCCTCCATCCAAATCCAAATCTTCCTCCATCTAAATCTCCTAGCAGTTCCATGATCCTCATCCTAAGCATTTCCTCCATCTTCCCATCACCTAGTATCTTCCCTTGTCATTGGTATCTAGCTATAGGCTACCTTTCAAGAAATCCAATGCCATCCATCCATATCCAACTATTCCTAGCAATCTTCTAGCAATCTTCCAATCCTCTCCACATCCTCTAGCTATCCAAAATCCAACATCCAAGATCATGATTACTCACCCATGATTGAAGAAGAACCCATACCCTCTTTTAGTGAGACAGTTATTAAAGAAATGTTTTTCAGCATTGATGTGTTGTTCAATGACCCTGAGACAAGTGAGGAAGAAACTCCTAAGCTAATGAGTCAGCATCAACTAAGGTTCCAAAGTTTACATCTAGAAACCATTCCAAGAAAGACATCATTGGAGATCAGAGCGGAAAATTCTTAACAAGATCACAAGCAAAGAATGTAGCTAATAGTGAAGTGGTATGTTTACTATCTTAGATTGAACCTTTAAGTGTTGAAGATGCTTGTAATGATTCAGATTAGCATGATGCTATGAAAGAAGAACTTGATCAGATTATTAAGAATGACACTTGGGAATTGGTCCCAAGACCTAGTGATAAGAATGTGATTGGTACAAAGTGGATATTCAGAGATAAGATGAATGAAGATGGTATAGTAGTAAGAAATAGTGAAAGGTTAGTATGTAAAGGATATGTGCAAAGAGAAGGCATTGATTATTCAGACACATTTGCACCTGTGAGTAGATTAGAAGATATTAAGTTTTTTCTAGCTTATTCTACAGTCAAAAACTTCAAAGTTTATCAGATGGATGTCAAGTCAGCATTCCTAAATGGAGATCTGAAAGAAGTATACATTGAGTAGCTAGAAGGATTCACCTTATCAGACATACTTGATATGGTATGGAGATTGAAGAAGGCCCTCTACGGACTTAAGCAAGCTCCTAGAGCATGGTATGAGAGACTAGATGGATACCTAATGAAGATTGGATTCATGAAAGGAGCAACAAATTATAATCTATTCATTAGAGAGACATCTGAAGGTTTGTTACTTGTAGCCATATTTATTGATGACATTATCTTTGGAGGTAATGACAAACTTAGTGCTGAATTTGCTAAGGAGATGCAAAATGAATTTGAGATGAGTATGATTAGTCCTATCAAATACTTTTTAGGATTGTATGTGCAATAGACAGAGAAAGGTATTTTCATTAATCAGTCTAAGTATGTGAAAGAAATATTAAAGAAATTCAAGATGGATGATTGTGAGCTAGTAGGGACAACTATGATTACTGGATGCAAGCTTACAAAGGAAGATGACTCACCAGTAGTTGATATAACATTGTACAAGTTTATGATTGGAAAACTTATTTATCTTACTCAGACTAGACATGATATTTCCAATGCAGTTGGCATAGTTAGAAGATTTGCAGCAGAACCTAAACAAAGTCACCTCATATTTCATATACTTACAAGGCACTATAGACTATGGTCTATGGTATTCTAATTCAGAAAATGTTGAGCTTCATGTGTACACTGATGCAGATTGGGCAAGATGTGTTGATGATAGAAAGAGTACATCAGGAGCAGTAGTGTTTCTTGGTGATAGACTTGTCACTTGGACAAGCAAGAAATAAAATTATATTTCTCAGTCAACAGTAGAAGTAGAGTATGTTGCAGCAGCCTTGAATTGTTCTACAATTGTTTGGATCAAGCAGATGATAAAAGATTTTGGAATTCAGATTGATTATCCTATTGTTATTCACTATGATAACACTAGCACTATCAATATGTCAAAAAACCCTGTGATGCATACAAAGACAAAGCACATTGAGATCAAGTATCACTTCCTAAGAGAGAAAGTGGTAGAAAAAGAAGTTAAGCTAGACTATGTGAATACTAAAGATTAGTTGGAAGACATATTCACAAAGCCCTTGCCTAAGGATACTTTTGAGTATCTTAGGGAGAAGTTGGGAGTAATTCCCTTCCCTAATTCTGCTTAGAAGGAAGAAGGAAAGGCATCATTCCTCAGGGACTGATGGAAGGTTGACTACTCTACTTCTGGAGTAGTATCAGTGCTTAAAATGAATGGTGCCCTTTGCCATTGATGTCAAAGGGGGAGTAGTATACAGAGATATGAAAAATAGGAGTAATATACTAAGGGGGAGTAGTATTCAATTATGAAAGCAGTTCAATTGAGGAAATGGAGAATATTATAAAATATATGTTCATTTCGGTTGGTGGTGGTTTTTCATTCCACATGTTGCCATCAATGCCAATGGGGGAGATTTTTGGATATTTACCAGTAGGCTAGTACTGACTATATGTTTTTCATTGATGAAAACATATGGAAAGTAGCATGCGTGGAAGTCTTATGTAGTGAGCTTTCAATATATGTAGCATGGACATGATATCAACATGATATCATGGGTGCAAAGGTTAACTATTAGTACAAACATTTATATAGAAGCTTGTGTCAGTAGTGTTCCTGACATAGTTACAGATAGTGTTCTATGTATGGTTGTCCATATAGTCATCATTGAGGCTTGTGCTCTTGGATATATGTTGAAGACATGTTAGTGATGTTTCAATTATGGAAACATAGTCAGATATTTAGTATAAGTGAAGTTATATAGTCACTATTTGCCAATAGTAGTTTCTTGTGTTTATTCAAAGGAGTTGAGAGAGATTTTATTGGTTCTTGAGTTGTGCCAATCTTTGGAGTATGCACCCTTACAGTTAAGCTAAGAAGAGAGTTATTTATGTTTGGTTAAGAGTGCATGAGTTAATTCAGCTTGAGGAGAAAGATATAGTTGTTTTGGTAGAGCTAACAGTGGATAGGGTGCATCTATAATTATCTTATTAGACAGGTCCTAGAATGTGTTGCATGCATAGTAGAGCTGACAAAATGTTTTTTAGATTTTTTTATGGTTTCTCTAATATGATTTCAAGGTGGTTCTAATATGCTAACTTGATTATATCATTTAGAGGAAAGATATTTATAGGCAGTCATTTGTGATTGCTAGAGTGTGGTTCATGGTTGATTAAGTAGTGCAGAGCAGAGTGTGAAAAGTGTTGAGCCATCAAAGGAAGGTCTATGTGACCAAGTAAAGTACTTGTTCTATTCATTGGAACTAATCTAGACAATAGGTCAAAGCACAGTTCACCAAGATCCAGATATAGTGTGTATCTGTTATTCAGAAGGTTGTAGCCTTCGCCCCTTTGAGCAGTGAGCTCTTAGACAATGTATCCTCTCCCCTAATAGGGAAAATTGTAAAAGACTCCTAATAGGGTCTGACCCTTAACTAGGTCTATTGTACTTCATATATTGTAAAGCTACTCCTAACAGAGTAAAGGATCTTCTAACAAGGATCATTATACACTAGTACAAAATATTAGTGGGTATCAAGTCCCATCGAGGTTTTTACCTATTTGGGTTTCCCCATAACCAAAATAATATTGGTGTTATGTTCGTGTATTCTTTCATTGTGTTTATGCTTATGTTTAAGTATACTTAACTGGATAAAGAATTGAATCTTGTAGATAACTGATTCACCCACCCCCCCCCCCCCTCTTAGTTATCTCTTGGGATTATTCCTAACAATATCAAGATAACTCAACCTTTCCTTAGGTGCTATTATTACCAACCTTGCCTTTCCCCTTCACAATAATCAAATAGATATAGTACTTTCCTAAATAGCAATAGTCTTACCAGTTAAGGTTTGACATCAATGACAATACAAAAATTTCTTTAATAGTAGTTTCCAACAATCTCCCTCTTTGGGATTAATGGCAACACCATATGAATATCACATGAATTACCAACCAATCCAAAACTTATCTATCCATTAGAAATATTTATAATATCCTTAGCTTCATTCTAAAATAGAATCATTTAGCCATGCTTGTATGACCGTCCACTGAATCTCTCCCTCTTACTTGATCTTCCATGAAAATTTCATTTTGTGTATTCATTTGTGATCATCTCCCTCTTTGACAAAAGTGCCAAAGAGGCAACTAAAACATACATCATGCAAATGTAGATATCATCTTTTCAGTACAGTAACAGTATGTCTCCCTCTATCATCTTTTTTTATGATTGATTCTTAGCTTTGCTATATTTTTCACAACTCTAGGCTGCTCCTAAAGTGTGACTTGTCTCTGCACTAACTTGTTAGATACTCTTTGCAACACATTTGATGCAATGCTCCTAGCTTGACTAGGCAGCTTTAGTTAGGGGAAGGACCCCTAATTGACCTCTTAGATATTCATGAGCTTCTCTAGGTAAAGCTTTAGTGAATATGTCTGCTAGTTGTTCCTTTGTATTCACATATTCCATTCGGACCTCTTTATCTTGTACCATTTCTCTCAAGTAATGATACTTGATTGCAATGTGTTTAGTCTTTGTGTGCATCACTGGATTCTTAGAGATGTTGATAGCACTTGTGTTGTCACAAAAAATGACAATTGGTTCAGTGATCTCTTCATTCATGCCTAACAACAATTGCTTTATCTATACCAAGTTTGAGCAGTTCATAGCTGCAGCCACATACTTGGCTTCGATAGTAGATTGGGAAATGCAATTTTGTTTCTTTCTTGTCTAGGAAACTAATCTTTGTCCAAGAAAGAAAGCTCCACCACTAGTACTCTTTTTGTCATCCACAATTCCTGCCCAATCAACATTAGTATACACTTTTAGTTCAAACTTTTCATGCTTCTTGTAGTAGAATCCATAGTCAGTAGTCCCTTTCAAATATCTCATTATCCTTTTGATAGCCATCATGTGTGTTTCCTTAGGATTGGCAAAGAATCTTGCCACAATCCCAATAGCTAAAGAAATCTTTGGTCTGCAATGTACAACATACTGTAGCTTTCTAATCATTGATCTATACAAAGTCTGGTTTACTTCTGCAACATCATCATTTTTAGACAACTTTTGTCTAGTAGGCATGGGAGTACTTACCGGCCTTGAATCTTCCATACCAAAGGTTTTCATTATCTCATGAACATATTTAGACTGGGTGATGAAAATTCCTTTCTCCATCTAATATACTTGTAAACCAACAAAAAATTTGATCTCCCCAAACATACGCATTTTAAATTTAGTTTGCATTTCATTTGAAAATTTCTTACAGAAGGTATCTTGTCCACCAAATATAATATCATCTACAAAAATCTTAGCTAACAAGATTCCTTTACCTTCTTCATCTTTCATGTATAGAGTGCTTGTGCCATTTGTCCTTGAGTATCCAATCTGTATTAGGTAGTTGTCTAATCTATATTAGGTAGTTGTGCAATCTCTTATACCATGCTCTAAGAGCTTTCTTTAGTCCATACAGTGCTTTATTCAATTTGCAAACCATGTGTCTTTTGTTTGGATCAACAAATCCTTCTGGTTGTTCAATATACACTTATTCTTCTAATATACATTTAAAAATGTAGACTTAACATCCATTTGGTATACCTTAAAATCTTTATAGGAAGCATATGCAAGTAAGGTTCTTACTCCTTCCAATCTAGCTATAGGGGAAAATGTCTCCTTATAATCTATTCCTTCTTCTTGTGCATAGCCTTTGCATACTAGCCTAGCTTTGTTTCTTGTGATTTGACCATGCTCATTCAGCTTATTTCAGAATACCAACTTTGTCCCAATGAAATTTTTATTTTCTTTTCTCAGCACCAAAGTCCAGGTATCATTCTTCTCTATCTAGTCTATCTCTTCATTCATTTCTTGTATCCAGTCTTCATTTTCTAATGCCTCCTTTGTTGTCTTAGGCTTGAATCCACATAGTAAACATGTTCGGTCTCTTGTCTTGCTTCTGGTTAGAACTCTAGTATCTTTGTCTCCAATAATTTGTTCAGGCTTGTGATGTCTCCTTACATATTGTGCTAGAACAGGTTTTTCTCTCCTTTCATTTTGCTCTTCAGGTTCACAAAAAATATTGTCAGTTTCAACTTCTAAATGCTCAACAACCTCTCCCTGATACTCGACAACTTCTTCTTATCACTCAACACGTTCTTCTTCTCTCTTGGCATTGTTTTCTTGATGCTCGAAATTGCTTACCCGAGACTCAGTGTTAGGTGCAATTCTATCACTTGCCTCTCCATCCTCTATATACACAAAAGATCTATAATCTTCTAGTTCTCTTTTTTTGTTAGCTTCATTTTTCTCAGCATAGTCATCAACTTTGACCTTCACACTTTCCACAATTTTGTTAGTGTTAGAGTTCAAACACTTATAAGCTTTACTTTTTGTGGAATAGCCTAGGAATATACCCTCATTGCTTTTAGCATCAAATTTTCCATTCCTATTGTCTTTTAGTATGTAGCATTTACTTCTAAAAATTCTAAAGTACTTTACATTAGATGCATACCCATGCCATAACTCATAAGGTGTCAGATTTGTACCTTTTTTAATTTGTACTCAGTTAAGAGTATAAACAACTGTACTTACAACTTCTTTCTAGTACTTTTTTGAAACATTCTTTTCAATCATTAATGTCATTTCACAATCCAAGATAGATCTATTCCTTCTCTCTGCTATACCGTTCTGTGGAGGAGTTCTAGGTGTAGACATTTGTCTTTTGATCCCTCTATCATTGCAAAATAGATTAAATTCATTGGATATAAATTCTCCACCTTGGTCAAATCTTAGACACTTCAGGTTCCTACTTGTCTCCTTTTCAACCTTAGCCAAATAACACTTAGAAAATTGAAAAGCATGAGATTTTTCCTTTAAGAACATTACATGCAGAATTTTGCTCTTGAAACTAGACTTTGTCATCTTACACAATTGACATTCTTTGCACATTACATTCTTAGGTTTCTTCAATCTAGGTAGACCTCTCACTTTCTTTTTCTTACTAATTTCTACTAGATTGTCAAAGTTAACATGACATAACTATTTATGCCATAACCAACTATCATCAAGTTGTGCAATCATACATGTTTCTTCATATAGGTCTAGATAGAAAAAATTACCTCTTGTTTGTTCTCCACTTCCAATCATTTCACCAGTGGCATCAAATATTTTGGCCTTCTTGTGATGAAATTCCACTCAGTAGCCAGTGCTATTAAGCTATGCAACACTTAGTAGCTTATAGTTAAGACCGTCAACCCAATAAGCATTTTCACAACTGATCTTATCAATCAGATTAATCAATCCTTTTTCTCTAACATGACATGGTGCATCATTACCAAATTTCACACTCCTACCTTTGTAATGATCTAAGGTATCAAACTTACTCTTGTCACCAGTGATGTGATGTGAACAACCACTGTTAATAATCCATTTATCATTTTTGTTCACATAAGATATCAATGCAATTTTCTCATCCTCATTAGATTCATCTTTCATTGCAACATAGACAACCTCAATTTCAAAATCATCACTATCAGTATCAGTCTCTTCTTCAGCAATATAATAGGATTTCTTACCTTTTCCTTTGTAGTCCTTGTACCTTCGGTAACCTCTATCTTCTCTTTTGTCTTTATGTTTTTTGTCTCTTTCTTCATCCTTATCATCCCTATCAGGACATCTAGCAGCTATATGACCAACTTTATTACATGAAAAACATATAATAGGGAGTTTACCTTTGTACTTTCCTTTTCCCCTTTTCATTCTTCTAGCCATAAGAGCTTCTAGATCCTCAAGTTCTTCATTAGATGTGTCATTGTCACTTTCACTTTCACTGATGCATCTTTCTTTTTCCTTCTTTGACTTACTCAAAACCATTTTATGACTTAAAAGTAGATTCAACATTACCAACAGTGAAGTTATCATAGTTAAAAAGTTCAAAAGCAGTAAGCTTACCAACTAAACTTTCCAAAGTAAGAGCATTGTTAGGGTTACATCTAGATTCCTGAATTGCTAAAATTTTGATGGCATAGATAGGATGCAGAGTTCTCAGTACTTTTCCAATTACAGTTTCATCATCAATAGTTCCATTTTCTCCTCTAATAGCATTTACAACTTCTTTTATTCTACCACAATATTGTGCAATATTCCCACCTTCTTGCATTCTCATTTTATCAAATTGACCTCTTAGGCTCTCGGCTTTTTCTCTCAATACATTTATGTCACCACCATGGATGTTTGCAAGGGTGTCCCACATTTGCTTTGCATTACTATAGTCTTTGATGTCTTTAAATTTTGGATAACTTAGGGTAGAGGCAATCTCCAACATTGCTTGGTTGTGCTCTTGTTTAGCTTTCATTTCCTTGGCAATTAGAGGTGCAACAAGTGTGACATAGTCATGCTCAATATAATATTTTGCAGAATCACCAATACTAGCCAGATGCAGCTTCATCAAGCTTTGCCATGTAGGGAAGTTCTCCTTATTCAACTTTGGTACCTCCTTATACATCCTGATCATTTGCTTCAAGTACCTTCAAACTTCTTCTCTATAAGCACCAATGGCTCTGATACCAATTGTTAATATGATTTAGAACAACAGAGAGGGGGGGGATGAATCAGTTGTTGTCAGGTCTAGATGTATAAAACAAACTTTAAAACTCTTCAACAAATCAGATCTAATAACCAACAACTACTCGGTCATTACTGATTTGGATAACAAAAACATATAACAGTGCAGTCCACTTATCCAACAGTATCTAACTTGTAAAACATAGAAATGTTCAAACCAAAACATTCACACAAGTATTAACACTAGGATTTATAGTGGAAACCCAATTTGGGAAAAAATACTTTGTAACATGTTACTATTATGTTCAATCTTCTGAAGTGAGCTCGGTGAAAAGCAAGCCCTATCAAAGGTTACAAACACACTATCAGGTGTGACCCGGTTAAAGTATTTAAAGCACTTTGTTAAAAGTGTGCCTTGTTCTAAGACTTACATACACTCCATTAGAATGCAACCTGTAGACACTAAAAAATGGACAAGTGCTTTTAAATCATAAAATTGAAAAATCTTAATCAAAATGCACTAATTCTCATAAAAAAGGATCAAATAAAATTCAAATTGGACAAAATCATCAAATCAAAGGAAAAATCAAATAATGACATTAAATAATTAAATCAAAGCTTAAAGGGACCAAAAGCACTATATAATTGATTTTAATAAATTAATTGTATTGTTGTTAAATCAAAAATCAAATTGAACCTATTCCGTTACATGGCTAATTTAATTAATTGATGGAATTTAATTAATCCTAATATCTTTGAACAACAATTTGAGGAACCAATCAAAATTGAGAACACAAAGCACATGGATCTTTCAAAAGAATTGAATCTCAATCACACATTCCAAGCTTTGAATCTCAACCACTCAATTTTGTCCTTTTTTCCAAAGCTTTGAGACAAACATTTAAATTGTCCCCCCATTTAACAATATTGCAAAGTTTTTTACTCAACCAAAGGTAAATCATGGTTCATTGACTCTACCCCCTACCCTTGGGAATTTACTATAAATAAGAGTCATTTTGAGAGCAATAATATAGAAGAGAATTAAAGAGAAAAGCATTGTTATTATAGGCATTTTAATAGCAATTGAGAGTAATTGAGAGCATTTAGCATTAGCATTTCAATTTATCATAGCATAATGGAGAATTGTGAGCTAGATTAAGCATTGTAGCATCATAGATTTCTCATTTTAGAAGTGTCACTAGTCGAGATTAAGCTGAGAGCTCTACTTACCACACCTAATTAGAGAACCATGAGATGTCATGGATTTTAGTTTTAATTATTAGTTAAACTTGCATAGTATTTCCTTTAAATTGTTAGTTAATGATCCTAATTTCATGAAGGTGTTTAACATACACACACAAATGGCACCCACCATAACAATGGAGGAAATACCGACCCAAAAAATCAAGGTAACACTAACAATGGAGTAATAGACACCACCAATCAAGGAATTGGTAACACTAACAATGGTGAACCAACGGCAGAAGACACAACTAATGAGAAGGTTAGTGAAGCAATACAAAGTCCATATTTCTTGAAACTCATGGAGAAAGCAATGGAAAGATATAAGGAAAAATATTTTCTAGACCTAGCCAGGGCATGCCTTAAGATTCCTTGCGACTATGATGTTAATCAACTTAGGCCACCTGAAGTTGAAGAGAGCCTGATTGATGTCATGAGTAAACAATTTAAGTTATTTCAAAGATAATTGGACATGATAAAACAAAGCGGGGCTCCTAAACCCTTTTCTATAGAAGCATTGTGTCCATTTCCATTTGAAAAGAGTCTAGTCATGGTACCATTCCCTATCAATGTAGTATTTCCTAAGTATGATAAATACGAAGGAACATCTAATCCTAAAGATCATTTACAGGAATTTTGTGCATTGAGCTTGGAGTTCAAGCATGATACTACATATTTAATGAGATTATTCCCTAGGAGTTTGGGAGGTATGGCCATGGAATGGTTTTTGAAATTACCTTCTAGAACTAAAACCTTTGAAGAGCTAGCTTCAAAATTTGTGGCACATTACTCATACAATATCAAGCATGAAGTCACAATGATCACTTTATGTAATACAAAGAAAAAAGATGGAGAAGGATTCCTAATTTTCCTACAAAGATGGAGGATGATATTTGCTAGATATCCTAGGAGTGTACTAGAAAAAGAAAAGATGGATATCTTTATCAATAGCTTGAGTAGTGAGATGAATTATCGGTTGAGAATGCAATGTCCTAAAACCTTCCAGGATCTTATAAAAAATGGAGTAACCATGGAAGAGGTATTAGTTAAGAGTGGAGAGTTGAAACTTTACAAGGATAATAAGAACCACAATAACAATACCTCCAATAGCAACAACAACCAAAATAAGAACTTCTCCAACAACTATAATCAGTTTGGCTTGAGAAATAACAATAAAGGAGTGGTCAATGATGGTATTGTTGATTCTTGTAATTTGAAGGTGACTCCTTTTTCTCTTACAAGAACACCTAATCAACTGAACAATGCAAATTAGGCTCCCAAAGTTCCCTACAACAACAATACTAATAGTGGCAATCTTTGGAACAATCAAGGAGGTAACAAATCCAAAAAATTCTTGACACCCACTCCCAAGAGGAACTTCACACCCTTGGGTGAACCTCTCGAAAAAGAATTGAAGACTCTCATTGCTAAGAATATACTTAATTTACCTAGCATTCAACCTTATGAGCCCCAACACAATCCTAGCTAGTGGAGTGAGAATAGCCATTGTGAATATCATAGAATTAGAGGGCATAAGATGAATGATTGCTTACAACTAAAGAATGTGGTGCAAGACTTGATTGATAATAGTATGATCACCATTGAAAGGCCTCAAAGTAATGAAGACCACACGACTTTCAAACAACCTTTCTATAACCATGAGAAAGGTGAATCATCTAATGGGAAGAAGAAAAGTAGAAACAATATCAATTTTGTGCCTCCTTATGATAATGTTGTAAATGCTATAGTGATCAAAGAACAGCCCCAAAAAGAAACATCTAATGTTATCACTAGGGGGAAAACTTCAAGGATTACCCTACAAGGGATTGATCCTAAACCTATTGGTCCTCTGCAATCCAACATTGTTATTAGGCAATCATCTACAGTAGCAAAACTATATAGTTTGGTGGATCAGGTACAAAAGACTCCAACACAAATTTCTATCTTAGAGTTATTAAAACTCTCTCCAAATCACAAAGAAATTCTAGAGAAAGCCTTAGTGGAAACTAATGTTCCTACCAGCTTAGAAGAGGAGAAGTTTTAGAATATGGTAGGACATCTCATTGCGCCCCATTGCCTTTCATTTTCAGATCATGATAACATGTCTATTACTCATCCCCAAAATCTACCACTGCATATAGAAGTCTTGATTGAAAGACATAGGGTCAAAAGAGCTCTCATAGATGGGGGAGCTGGTCTTAACATCTGCACTTTGAGCCTTGTCAAATCTCTAGGATTATCTAAGTCATGCATTGATCCTACAAAAATAATTACCACAAAGGCATATGATGAAGCGGAAAGATCTTTGAAAGGCATGATTGTATTACCCATTCAAGTTGGACCTGTCAAGAAGGACACAAAATGCCAAGTCTTAGATATGAAACTAATTGATAATATCTTATTGGGGAGACCGTGGATACATGAGATGCAAGTAGTTCCTTCCATGTATCATCAATGCATAAAATTTCTATACATGCGTGAGGAAATCACAATTGGAGGAGATTCAAATTTGTTGCAATATTACAATACACTAAAGCCTCTTCACAAACTATTTATTCCCCACAATAGAGAAGGGATTATCCAAAGGGCTACCATTGAAGACATCAAAGTGGATGATCCTAAGTTAACATTAAGTGCTACTTCAAACCCTCCTCAAGATAACTCAACTACATCAACTAAAGGAAAGAAGAAAGTGAGTTATGAGGGTCCAACTTTAAATGAAAATTCAGATCAAGCATCTACACCAAAGTTAGTGCCTTCAAAACCCACCAAAGAGGAAAAAGACAAAGCTAAAGAGGATCATTACAAGTATATGAGTGAGATGATGCATACATTTGAAAAACAATGTAAAATCAATTCCAAAGGAGTAGGGGAATATTTTGTTTCCATATTTGACTTACCCACATCTCCAAGAACGCATGGGAAACCATCCAAAGAACATCTTCCTCATAAGTATAACTCTTATTTTGTAAGAGAAAGTGACAAAGCAGCATTTGATAAAGAAGAGGATGAAGTCCTTCAATGGCTTTATCAAGATGAAGATGATACCTAAAAATACTCCCATAGAAAGAATTTAGCACATTAACAATCAAACCGATCAATATGGGAAATGATTTGAGATAATGCAAAAAATTGGGGTACAAGGGAAGAGGACCCTTATGCAGAAGAAATAGAGGTTTACTAGAGCCCATTGAACCTTCTTAGAGGTCAAAAGAAGAAAAATCATGGGTAGGATACCAGCACAAAGGAGAATGTTCCAGCTCGATGCATGATTCCTATCCTCAAGTAAACATGGTGGAATCCAATGTTGATAGTGATGAATCTCAATATTATGAGTGGGACACTCTATCCAAAAATCATGCCATGATAAAGAGATATTCATAATACATTCATATGCTAATGTTCCAAGGCAATAAACTCAAGGTAATGAAGAGCCTAATATACAAGAGCTTAACATAGGAAAAGCACCCACTAGTCAGCCATGGATAGATGAACCTTGGGTACCTTCATGGGGGGGTGATTCAATTGTTAGTTTTAATCAACCTATTTCATTTTCAATGCTATTTCCCATAGAAGTCTTAGAGGACTCTAGTGAAGAGGACTTTGATCCTTCTTCCATGGACCATCTCGAGGAAGCTCACATTATAGACCTTAGTGATACAATGTATGAACCCTCCAATGAGGTCATGTCCATAAATCCAACTGATGACACTTTGCAAAATAAATCCTTACCCCTGATGCATCCTGAACTTATTGATTGGGACCTAACCGAGCCAAGTGATTTACTCTATTTCCCCAACGACCAAGCAATGGCCCAATACTTGAATGTGGTCGAGCCCTCTTTCACTGATGAATTTGATCTGAACATGATGAGAATAGTGGGGGTCCAATCTCTTAATCCAAAGAAAAAAAATGAAAAAATAAAAAATAAAATGAAAAGTTCTAGTGATGAAAACCACTATTCGATAGCACTAGAACCAAAAAAAGTAAAGACAAAGGATGTTTCCTATGGTGAAAACCCAACTATGGCACCAAAGGAAGAGAGGTTGGATACCCTACGCAAACATGAAGAAGAAAGGACACCAATTCTCATAGAGCCAATAGAGAAGGTCAACATTGGAATAGAATTGGATCTGAAGTTCATACACCTAGTAGCTTCACTTACACCTTTAGATAGAGAGGATTTTATCAAGTTTTTCCAAAAAAAACAAGTGAACTTTGCATGGTCCTATGCTGACATGCCCAAATTGGATCCTGACTTCATTATGCACCATCTGAATGTTAAACCAGGGGTTAAACCCATCAAGCAAAAGTTGAGAAAGATGCACCCACATATAGCTCTCCTAGTCAAGGTAGAATTGGAAAAATTATTGAAGGTGGGATTTATAAGAGCAATTGCATATGCTAAATGGATATCCAATATTGTACTGGTCACCAAGCATGACAAATCCATTTGTGTATGCATGGATTTTAGAGACTTGAATCTTGCATGTCCCAAAGATCACTTCACACTTTTAAGCGTAGATGCAATAGTCAACTTGACAGCGGGTCACTCCATGTATTCATTGATGGATGGTTTTAGCGGATACAATCAGATAAATATTGCACCCGAAGCCCAAGAGAAGACAACCTTTACATGTCCTTGGGGTACCTTTTGTTGGAACGTCATGCCCTTCAGCCTTAAAAATGTTGAAGCCACATACTAAAGGGCAATGACCACTATTTTCTATGATATGATGCACACCTTTCTAGAGGATTATGTGGATGACATATTGGCAAAGTCACATAAAAGAGAAGATCACCTACAAAATCTAGAAAAGATATTCACCCGGTTGGAGCAATTCAAAGTGAGGCTTAATCCAAAAAATTGTGCCTTCGGTGTCCAATCCGGCAAATTGTTAGGCTGCATAGTTTCAGCAAAAGGGATTGAAGTAGATCCAGAAAAAGTCCAAGCAATAATGGATATGGAAATTCCAAAGAACATAAGCCAAATGAGGTCTCTACAAGGCAAGCTATAATCAATACGAAGGTTCATTTCACAATTAGTGGAAAAATGTCATTCATTCACAAGGTTGCTACACAAAGATACTATTTTCTTATGGGATGAAGAATGTGACAAAGCCTTCACTTTTTTGAAGACTTATCTAATAAATCCACCAATCCTAATGCCACCAATCAAGGGAAAACCCTTACTGTTGTACATATCTAGTACTGAGAGATCTCTAGGAGTTCTTTTGGAGCAAGAAGATGAGCAAGGGAAAGAAAGAGCAATCTACTATTTGAGTAGAACATTGATCAAGTATGAAATTAACTAAAAATTCATGGAAAGAGCATGTTTAGCAGTTGTCTTTGCATCCCAAAAATTGAGACACTATATGTTGATGCACAAGGTGAAATTTATTGCAAAAATTGATCCTCTAAAGTACTTGTTAAGAAAAACTACCTTAACGGGTAGAATAGAAAAATGGGTCATGATATTAAGTGAGTTTGACATTGAGTATTTGGATAGGAAAGCCATAAAAGGATAAGTGATAGCAGATCACTTAGCAGAAAACCCATTGATTTCTACACAAACTATTCAAGTAGATTTTCTAGATTCAGCAATTATCAACATAGAAGCCAAAACATGGAAGTTGTATTTTGATGGCTCATATACACAAGGAGGTTCCAAGGCTAGCATATTATTGATTACCCCTCAAGGGTATACTATTCCCAAGTCCTACAAGATTTTGTTCCCATGCACAATCAACATAACAGAATATGAAGCTTTAGTCATTGACATTAAAATGGATTTAGAATGGAACATCATCGAGATACAAGTATATGGAGACTCTCAATTGGTATTCAATCAAGTCAATGATAAATACAATACCAAAGATGAAAAACTAATTCCATACAAGACTATGATTGATGCTTGGAAAAAGTACTTTTCTTTGATAACCTTTGAGAAAATTACAATAGAGAAGAATAGAGTAGCTGATGCAATGGCAACCTTGGCTTCCTTACTTCAAAAACCTGATTAGAATGAGAAGTAAAAATTCTTGGTGGAAGAGTACACGAAACTGGCATTTGACCTACCCGATACTCAAATTATGGCCCTACTCAATGGACATGACTCACCTTGGTATGACCCTATATATACCTATCTCAAAGACCAAGTGTTACCTTCAGACCAATCACGAGCCCAAAAATGAAATTTCATCTGACAATCAGCCCGTTACATAATCCTTTCTAACACATTGTATCATAAGGGTCTTGACGGGACATTACTTAGATGCCTAGAGGAAGAGGAGTCTAAGTTAGCTTTACATAAGGTTCACAAGGGCATTTGCGGGTCGCACTCAAGCAGTTTAAACCTAGCTAAGAAAATCCTCTGCATGGGGTATTTTTAAAAAACCTTAGAGAAGGATGCTTGCCACTTTGTCAAGATATGCAGCAAATGTCAATACCATGGTGACATGATACATGTGCTAGCACAAGAGTTACATCCCTTTGTTACACCATGGCCATTCTACCAATGGGGATTTGACTTTATTGGAGTGATCCATCCACCTTCTTCCAATGGGCACAAGTACATCATCACTGCAATGAAGTATTTCACTAAGTGGGTAGAAGCAGTTCCTTTGATCATAGCCATGGGTAAACAAATTTCCATGTTCATCTTGAACCACATCATTTGTAGATATGGTATCCCTTATGCCATAATCACAGACAATGGAAAGTAATTCAAAAACAAATATGTGGATGAACTTTGTGACACATTCCATATTACTCATCACTCTTCTTCCATTTATTATCCTCGAGGAAATGGACAAGACAAAGCTACAAATAAGAATATCCTTAAGATTTTGAAGAGATTGGCATGTGCAAATCAACCCGGCATTATGGGCCTAGAGAACTAGCATTCAAACACCCACGGGAGCTACACCATTTTCATTATTTTATGGAGCCGAAGCCATTCTACCTTTGGAGGTTGAGATCCCATCTTTATGAGTATCATTAGAAGGGTTAATAAAAGATGAGGATTATAGAGTTGCCCGACTTCAACAATTGGAAATGTTGGAGGAACATCAAACGCAAGCCTATGAACACTTGAAAGTTTACCAAAATAGAATCTCAAGGAACTACAACAAGCATATCAAACCAAGAGTCTTTCAAGTAGGACATTTAGTGCTAAGGGAAAAGAAAGTAAAATGGGAGGCTAATTGGCTTGGTCTGTTCATCATTGTTTCTTCATTTGGAATGGGAACTCATAAGTTAGCAGATTGTGAGGGAGAAGAGCTACAAGAGCCTATCAATAGCATACATCTAAAGAGGTTCTATACATGAGGTAGACGAAAGAGTATAAAGATTATTAGATGAGAAGCATCATATTTATTGTACATAGTCAACAGAGATCTTGAAAATACCAAAACATGAGAAAAAAAGAAAAAAATAAAAATTGAAAAAAACAAAAAAACAAAAAAAATGAAAAAGAGAAAAAAGTGCCTTGGTGAAAACCTAGCAAATAGGTGACTTGGTAGCAAAAAAAGTGAAAAAGAGAAAAAGACCCAAAAGGTGAAAACTTGGTAATCAAGCACCTTGTGTTCCCTTAAGTCTTTCCTAAAAGTCACATGTGTACATATTGCATTTCCATCATCTCATGTGTAAACCTTCACTGCATCCGTCATTTGTATATAGTCATAATAAAGCCTTTCAGTTGCATCATTGCATTTCCTATGGCCCTAAGTTTGTCACATGATCACATTTATCACTTGGGCGTAGAAAAGGATTGGAATTTTGGTACCAATGGATTCAATAGTGCTACATTCAGTCATAATCAGAGAGAGATTAGAACTTTAGAAGAGAGAGATTTTCTTAAACCTTTTATGGATATCATTGTTCATAACCAAGTATTTTGATCCTACAACTTGATCCTTGAGGCTTCATTGACTTTATTAGTCAGGATTAAAAATTGACAACACTTTAAAGATCAGAATGTTTGGAATTCTTTTTTAAAATCGTGATACATTACAAAAAACTTGAAGCTTTCTTTTAATGATCTTTATTGAATTGACTTTTATCACATTTCTTTAGCTGATCGATGATGTTCAATTAGATTGGTGATGATAGAGACATGATATTATTCTTTCCTTTGAGTGACTATCTTGAGGGAGATCCATCAAATTATGAGAATTCATCTAATGACATGGTCATCTAAGAACCATTGAGGACTATCACATAGGATGAAGGATTAACCTTTGTTTGTTTATGCAAATAGATACCTTGGCTATTTAGATCTTCCATATCTTAATACCAAAATCCAGTTGCAACATTGAATCCATTAAAACTAGTATTCATACTCCCATAGTTTGGTCATCCAACTAGTGAGGGTTGTACTAGTTTCCAAAGAGGTTACCAAAAGTGATACAAAGTGGTATTCATATCATCATGATGTGGTCAATGATGGTTGTACTAGCTTTCCAGTCCCACAATGCTCAATGATGAAAATATATCTCTATGGAATTTCTTTGCTAAACACTAGTGACACTTAGTTGCATTGTATTGCATTTTCATATTAGATTAAGTGCATTTGTTTATAGTTTTTTTCCCAAGGACAAGGGGGTACATTAATAATCTTGGCTGGTCAAAACATTAAAGAAATGGGGGTTCAAGAAAATGTCTTATCCTTGATTTCAATCAATACTGTGAGATTATATTTTGCATTCATAGCATTAATCATTATTCATTATCCATATATTAGAAAAGAAAAAAATTCATTACACATACATCATTTGCATACATGTAGTTAAGGATAGAACTATATACATTCAAAATCAACAACATAGGGGCATTCACATCCATATTCAATAAAACACTTTGCATCCATACATTGAAAAATAGAAAAACATATCAAAATTCATTATCATTGCATTCATCTATTTATATCATACATAAGATACATTGCATCCATAGTATAATCAAAAGTAAATGCATCATAAACATCATATAGCTACATATAAAGATAATCCCATCATAAACTCATCAAGAGAATCAAGGAAGTGTATCATCATCATATAAGTGTTCATAATATCAAATGATCCATCAAATCAGTATAGCAAGATACAATATGTCATCAATGAAGTGGTACATCAAATGTTCTGATCAATAAACATCAATAACATGATACAATGGACATCAACAATGAATAGCTCTGTCATCAAATCATCATGATCCCATAGCAACACCTGATCCATCCCTAGCACATGACCCATCTAGACCCTTGTCATCCTATTTATCCTATGAAGGATGAGTTTGACTAGTGCTAGAAATACTAGGCCTTTGAGTCACAATGGTCATAAACTACTACATCATCATAGCCACCTAATCTAATCAACCCACAACAACTGATAAACCTGACTATAATGATTGAACATCTTGAGCTATAGTGTCTACGCTGGGAGTAGACTGTGAACTCTAACCCATATCCTATGACTGAGGAGGCTATGGAGGCACCTGCTGTGCCAAAATTTGATCCTCCTGAGCCAAAGCAACCCACTGTAACTAAACTAAAGGATCTTTTCCACCAAGAATCTGTCTAGTAGCATCCACATGAACCTATCTCTGAGCCCTCTACTGTCTCTATTATCTCTGCTATCTATCAATTTCTACTCTAGGACATACCAACCCAGCTCCATGGTCCTGTCAAATCTATCCCCTAGCTCTATCCCTGGCATGCACACCTCTCACTCATGGCCCATCCCATCCTCTAGCAAGAATCTAAGGATCTCTCTATCCTCTCTGAGCTCATCATCTCTAACATCTCCTCCTACCACCACCACCATCCTCATCATCATCCCCTCCATCATCATCATCCTCAGATCTCTCATCACGGCTTGGGATAGGCTCTACTAGATTTGTAAAATGAAGAAATCTATTTTGAATCCACCAGTCTCGATACTCATGGGACATGCCAGCATCTACAACATCTGCAAATAAAGACCATCTATAGTACACCAAATGAGTAAACTGATCAACATCAAACTAAAAATCTATCTGAGCACCCCACAAGGATTGCTCTACTTGGACTCTAGCATATAGTGCCCTGCCCTGTGGCATATCTTGAATCCTACCATACTACCTAGAAACTTGGCCAAAGCATAATTACTCAATCATAGTAGTAGCTCTACCAATCATCCATTAAAGAGAAAACATATATGGGAGCTCATCATCATCCTCCCTCCATCTCTTACAACCTATATATGGTCACCAATAGACCTGATCAAGATCATCAATCTGATGGTGCCAATACTCAAGCTTGCCTAGATGATGCTGGACAACCATGCCACTATATAGAAAAGCATAGGGGAATCCCCAATGATGAATCCTATCTAACAATGGCCTAGTGATGGGAAGATGCTCCCATACCCATAACTGTAAGATGACAACACTTGCTGACAAAGAAGCACTAGACCTGTATACAACCTCATGCAAATCATGATAAAGCTAAGCAAGAACACATGATCCCTAATCAAATTGTCAAGGTTGTGCAAGAAATTCCTTGAGTATTCGGCCCCATCCAACTGAGAAACCATGACCTCACCGGCCGAGAAGTAGTCATCCACCGATTAGAGAACCCAATACTACTGGCAATGTGGGAGAAGAAGTGAACTATGCCCACATAATTGTGTCATCATCAATAGTGTTGTCTCCAAACACCTATCTGTGGATTTTACTATCATAAATAGAGTCATAATATACTATCTCCCCTCAACAAGGAATGTGTAATAATCTATATACATCCTCTGGAGTGATGGTCATCTCTCCAAAAGGTAGATGAATAGTATTGTGGTCAAAGTGCCATCTCTTTGCCACTGTGGTAAGAAGGCCATGGTGCAACTAAAACCATGGGATGTCAAGAAGGAAGCTAAGACCGCACATCTCTATAACATGATACTGTGTAGGAGTAAGAGCTTGACCCAGATCCAAGACCCAAGAAGTGACAGTCTGTATATACAACTTACAGAAATATGCCTATTTTTCAAATCAACAAAATCATATCAGTGTACTATATCAATGAGTTATCCTAAGTCAATCATTCTATCAGAATGAAAGTATCAGTATCAAATCCTATCATACCTAGTACCATTTGTTCGTGTCTCTATATCCTGAGAATGAATTATCAGTTTTCACACTGATCAATCAATCCTACCTATCAGTATCTCACTATCATATTTTTATTGTATCAAATTGATGTAATTAAATATTCATTGGTACCACTATCTAGATATCCTAATTAATTGTTTTGCTTAACTACAATAGAGCTAACTATCTTGGAAATTTAGTCAATCAGTCAGAGACATCAATTTTTTATTAGAAAATCAAGTTAGAGTTTCAAAAAATTTCAAAGTCCTTCAGCCGTCATTTGCCTATTATCATGTGGCACTTTATCTTTACCACACATCATTTAACGATTCACGTGGTACTTTACAAGGCTAGGTGGTATTTTAAGAGGCCTAGGTGGCATTTTAAACCTAGGGTTTTATAAGTGGAGAAACATATATACATTGACATGAAAACCCTAGTGCTATGCAGAAACATATTCTTATCAGGTGAGACCTAAATATTCCTAAGTGGCACTTTACTATGTAGAGGCATGAGTAAAAAGCATGGATGTGGTGTTTTACAAGCCTACACATCATTTATCTAATCCTATGTGTCATTTTGCAAAATTAAAACTACAAGAACAAGAAAAAAATTGCAATAAATGCTATAAATGAGCAATAAATGCACAAAGGAAGGTTTGGAATGACTCACTGGAGGTCCATAATCCAAAGGCCTCTGATAGTGACAACCTCTCTCGAACTGATGCTCTCTGATAGGCACAACCATCGTGAAAATCAATGCAGGATCAAAACAAAAATCTCAATAGTCAAAAGTGAAAATGAATAGTAAATCTAGGTTTTTCAACCTATTTAAGCTAATTTGACCTAATTTAGAGGTGAAATTTTGACTTTGACCTATATCAACCTATCAATCAAACTGGAGCAACTTGTAAATCATGGCATATCAGTGTTTTTCAAAAATGAAAACATATTGGATCAATTAAACAATCAATTTTTTCAAATCACACAATCACTATGTTTATTTCTGAGGGGGCATCAGAGTATAAAATTGGCATCAAACATCATCGAAATGTGGGGCATATCAAATTTTTGAATCATTACCAGTGAGGCACCTATCATTTTATCAAATCAGATCAAAGGCATATCATATCAGGTAGCAATTAAATCAAAATCAGTGGTGTATCATCAAATCAACAAATTAGGACCTAAAAGTGATCAGGACTAAAATTTCTTTGAATTAATGTTCTCCGCACATCAATTCAAAGAGGGGCATTTGTAGACACTAAAAAATGGACAAGTGCTTTTAAATCATAAAATTGCAAAATCTTAATCAAAATGCACTAATTCTCATAAAAAAGGATCAAATCAAATTCAAATGGACATTTATTAAATCAAATTGGGAAAAATCATCAAATCAAAGGAAAAATCAAATAATGACATTAAATAATTAAATCAAAGCTTAAAGGGACCAAAAGAACTATATAATTGATTTTAATCAATTAATTGTATAGTTGTTCAATCAAAAATCAAATTGAGCCTATTCCCTTACATGGCTAATTTAATTAATTGATGAAATTTAATTAATCCTAATATCTTTCAACAACAATTTGAGGAACCAATCAAAATTGAGAACACAAAGCACATGGATCACTCAAAAGAATTGAATCTCAATCACACATTCCAAGCTTTGAATCTCAACCACTCAAATTTGTCCTTTTGTCCAAAGCTTTGAGACAAACATTTAAATTGTCCCACCATTTAAAAACATTGCAAAGTTTTTGACTCAACCAAGGGTAAATCATGGTTAATTGACTCTACCCCCTACCCTTGGGAATTTACTATAAATAAGAGTCATTTTGAGAGAAATAATATAGAAGAGAATTGAAGAGCAAATAATTGTTATTATAGGCATTCTCATAGAAATTGAGAGTGATTGAGAGCATTTAGCATTAGCATTTCAATTTATCATAGCATAATGGAGAATTGTGAGCTAGATTAAGCATTGTAGCATCATAGATTTCTAATTTTAGAAGTGTCACTCATGGAGATTAAGTTGAGAGCTCTACTTACCACATCTAATTAGAGAACCATGAGATGTCATGGATTTTAGTTTCAATTCTTAGTTAAATTTGCATAGTATTTGCTTTGAATTGTTAGTTAATGATCCTAATTTCATGAAGGTGTTTAACATACACACACACAACCTTGTTCAAAGGATTTATAAAAATGATTGTTAGGTCAACCTCTATTAAAATGATTTTGACTGATACAATGGTTAGAAAGTAGTAGTTGTATTGATCTGAAAAACATACAACTCACTTTGCAAATATCAGATCCAATTTCATACACATATGCTGGCCTACTGACTATGAACCTTTACCATCACCATCACTGATCTACTCAGAACTCTCTTCAAGCAATCACAACACTTCTCCTTCAGCCTTCTCTACTTGTACAGTCAATAACATCAACAACACTTCTAGCATCCTCTCTCTTGTTAACCTCATGCTTAGGTTTCCTTAATACTTCCTCATTTAGGTCAATATATCTTTTGCTGCTTAATCTCCTTCGTGGATCTTAGGGTTAGGTCATTTTCATCGAATCCTTCCTACTTTATGTTCTTCGACTATCCTTGTAGAAATATCTCAAATCTCTTAATAGATTTAAAATAAAACATTTTATGTGCATTAAATGCTTTCGTACAATCAATAAATAAAGTCAACACATTTTACATAATCCAAGAATTCAATGATGTCGACTAGAAATATGACCTCAAATGTAAATTACTGACACTCAGTCAATATAGTGTTCAACTCCTTGGTCTTCATTAGAAAGCTCAGTCACCTCGAAAAACTATTTCCTCAGCTAATACTATCTTCTTCGGCAATTAACTGATGTTCGGTCAACACTGAATTTACTCGACTTAAACTAGATTTCTTCACTTTTGCTTGGTTAAGCCTACCAGTTTAGTCTTCATTCATACTTAGATAAACAACACATTATCTTATCATTGTGCCACATAATCAAGTACTCATTAAAATATCAAGATAACTCAACCTTTCCTTAGGTGCTATCATTACCAACCTTGCCTTTCCCCTTCACAACAATCAAATAGATATAGTACTTTCCTAAATAGAAACAATCTTATCAGTTAAGGTTTGACATCAATGACAATACAAAAATTGCTTCAATTGTAGTTTCCAACAATCTCCCTCTTTGGCATTGATGGTAACACCATATGAATATCACATGAATTACCAACCAATCCAAAACTTATATGTCCATCAGAAATATTTATAATATCCTTAGCTTCATTCTGATATAGAATCAATTAGCCATGCTTGTATGATTGTCCACTAAATCTCTCCCTCTTACTTGATCTTCCATGAAAATTTCATTTTGTGTATTCATCTGTGATCATCTCCCTCTTTGAAAAAAAATCCAAAGCAACAACTAAAAAATACATCCTACAGATGTAGATATCATATTTTTAGTTCACTAAAAGTATTTCTCCCTTTGTCATATTTGCTTATGACTGATTCTTGGCTTTGCTATATTTTTCACAACTCTAGGTTGCTCCTAAAGTGTGACCTATCTCTACATCAACTTGTTAGATACTCTTTACAACACATTTGATGTAGTGCTCCTAGCTTGACTAGGCAGCCTTAGTTAGGGGAAGGACCCCTAATTGACCTCTCAGATATTCATGAGCTTCTTTAGGTAAAGCTTTAGTGAATATGTCTGCTAGTTGTTCCTTTGTATTCACATATTCCATTCAGACCTCTTTATCTTGTACCAGTTCTCTCAAGTAATGATACTTGATTGTAATGTGTTTGGTCTTTGTGTGCATCACTAGATTCTTAGAGAATGTTGATAGGACTTGTGTTGTCACAGAAAATGACAACTAGTTTGTTGATCGCTTCATTCATGCCTACCAACAATTGCTTTATCCATACCAAGTTTGAGTAGTTCACAACTGCAGCCACATACTCGGCTTCGACAATAGATTGGGAAATGGAATTTTATTTCTTGCTTGTCTAGGAAACTAATCTTTGTCCAAGAAAGAAAGCTCCACCACTAGTACTCTTTCTGTCATCCACATTTCTTGCCCAATCAACATCAGTATACACTTTTAGTTCAAACTTTTCATGCTTCCTATAGTACAATCCATAGTTAGTAGTCCCTTTCAAATATCTCATTATCCTTTTGACAGCCATCATGTGTGTTTCCTTAGGATTGGTAGAGAATTTTTCCACAATCCCAATAGCTTAAGCAATATCTAGTCTGCTATGTACAATATATTGTAGCTTTCCAATCATAGGTCTATACAAAGTCTGGTTTACTTCTACAACATCATCATTTTTAGACAACTTTTATCTAGTAGGCATGGGAATACTTATTGGCCTTGAATCTTCCATACCAAATGTTTTCAGTATCTCATGAACATATTTAGACTAGGTGATGAAAATTCCTTTCTCCATCTGATATACTTGTAAACCAACAAAAAAATTGATCTCCCCAAACATACTCATTTCAAATTTAGTTTGTATTTCATTTGAAAATTTCTTACACAACACATCTTGTCCACCAAATATAATATCATCTACAAAAATATTAGCTAGAAAGATTCCTTTAGCTTCTTCAGCTTTCATGTATAGATTGCTTGTGTCATTTTTCCTTGAGAATCCAATCTTCATAGGTAGTTGTGCAATCTCTCATACCATGCTTTGGGAGCTTGCTTTAGTCCATACTATGCTTTATTCAGTTTGCAAACCATGTGTCTTTTGTTTGGATGAACAAATACTTCTAGCTGTTCAATATACACTTCTTCTTCTAATATACCATTTAAAAATGTAGACTTAACATCCATTTGGTATACCTTAAAATATTTATAGGCATCATATGCAAGTAAGGTTCTTACTCCTTCCAATCTAGCTACAGGGGAAAATGTCTCCCCATAATATATTCCTTTTTCTTATGCGTAGCCTTTGCATACCAGCCTAACTTTGTTTCTTGTGATTTGACCATGCTCATTCAGCTTATTTTAGAATACCCACTTTGTCCCAATGACATTTTTATTTTTTGGCCTTGGCACCAGAGTCTAGGTATCATTCTTCTCTATCTAGTCTATCTCTTCATTCATTGCTTGTATCCAGTCTTCATTTTCTAATGCCTCCTTTGTTGTCTTAGGCTTGAATTCACATAGTAAACATGTTGGATCTATTGTCTTGCTTCTGGTTAGAACTCTAGTATCTTTGTCTCCAATAATCTATTCAGGCTTGTGATGTCTCCTTACATATTGTGCTAGAATAGGTTCTTCTCTCCTTTCATTTTTCTCTTTAGGTTCACCAACAAGATTGTCAGATTCAGCTTCTGAATGCTCAGCAACCTCTCCCTGATACTTGACAGTTTCTTCTTGTCACTTGACACATTTTTCTTCTCTCCTGGAATTGTTTTCTTGATGCTTGGCATTGCTTACCTGAGACTCATCATCAGGTACAAGTTTTTCACTTGCCTCTCCATCATCTATATACATAAAAGATCTGTAATCTTCTAGTTCTCTTTTGCTGTTAGCTTCATTTTTCTCTGCATACTCATCAACTTTGACATTCACACTTTCTACAATTTTTTGTGTTAGAGTTCAAACACTTATAAGATTTACTTTTTGTGGAATAGCCTAGCAATATACCCTCATCACTTTTAGCATCAAATTTTCCATTCCTATTGTCCTTTAGTATGTAGCATTTACTTCCAAAAATTCTAAAGTACTTTACATTCGGTGCATACCCATGCCATAACTCATAAGGTGTTAGATTTGTACCTTTTTTGATCTATAATCAGTTAAGAGTATAAATAGTTGTACTTACAGCTTCTTTCCAGTACTTTTGTGCAACATTCTTTTTAATCATTAATGTCCTTGTACAATCTAAGATAGATCTATTCCTTCACTACTACATTTGGGGCCAAATTTTGACAGAAGTTTCTGATGGGTAACTTTTTCTTATGAATTTGGTGTTTTTTTTTGTAATAGGCCCTGATGATGTTAGTATTCTGATGGGTGTTTAATTGACCATTAGAACTTTGACAGATTCGGGGTATACATTAAAAAAAAAAGTGAAATGGCCTCATCATTTTTATTTCGATTAGAGAGTGGGAGAAAAGGAGCGAAAGTTGAGCACGGGAGAAGGTATGTTATTTCTCCATCTTTCAAGCCTCTAGCATCATATTCAAATGCATTTCATTTTATTGTTGAGGGAGTCACTCTCTGAAATGACCACCTTCTATCGGTGTCATGCCCTAGCTAGTGTTTTATCTCTATTATTTGATGTTATTGGTGCTTGTGCTCAAGGATATCGATTCACTATATTCAAATGTTTGGATTCATGTTTGTTGATATTATTGGCATATGTGTTTAATGACACCATTGTATATTGTTGTCACTAAAATGACCACATTCTACTATTGTCATGCCCTAGCCCATGCTTTAACTCCATTATTTGATGTTATTGGTGCTTGTGCTCAAGGATATCCATTTTTTTAAAATGTTGACTGTGGTTATCAAATGGATAGCTCATGAGCTTCTAGCTAGGCACCATTTGTATTGATAGTTTAGGGCATCAAATATATTGTATCATTGATAGTTGAGACTTTGTTAAAAGGAAATAGGACAAAGAACATTTTTTATTTAGTTTCTCTATTTTGATCCCTAAGTGGCTTACAACCCTAGAGAAGTATATGTAGATTTATGGATCTAGTTGGAGGATACATAGCAGTTGATAATTCACAAGAAATCCATACATTCAATTTGAATAGCAATTAATACAAAGAACTAGGGTCCTCCAATGGCCCAATCATCTAGACCTTGACTGTGCCCTCAACCAGTGACCCTTCAAAATTGGGTTATCATGCAATCAGTGAGTGATCCTTCATTCTCCTGGTCTTCCCTGCATCCAAACATATTGGAAATACACAATACAATGATAACAAGTCTTTCACAATCCCCCTTCCCCCAAGGAACACTATCAACCATCCCTTCCACATAGCATTTCACTATTTTATGAGTGGATTGTGCAGGAACAATTAACATTAAACAAGGAGCAAACTCCTCAACACATCTTGGAAACCATTGAATTCAATAATAAATGAAACCTAACACCAACACTATTCCTTTCATAGTTGCAAGATACATAGCAGTTGATAATTCACAAGAAATCCATGCATCAAATTTTTATAAGGATATCCTACTAATCAATAGGAATTTTCTTGATATGACCAATGATTATCCATTTTGATGGCAGTGTGCTAGTTCAAAAGGATAATATAAATCTAAAACAATTTTTTCTGATTTTCTCAAACTATAAATGTGGTTAAAGGGAAAATATTATGTGGAAAACCCACAAACCAAGCTAGCAAATGATTGTACATCAAATTATTCCTATATTCATTCAAGTATTGCTATGCTTCAGCTACCTAACCTTTGAGCTTCATCTAGTGGAATGTGTAGCTTTAAGATAGAGTTACTTCTTGGGCCTTACAATAGGGTGGAATATGATCAAGATTTGTTTAGGCTGTATCTTTCTTAGTCCCATTGTTATGTTCTTATAGTTCATGGTTTGAATCTATTATGGTTGTGTAAGGGATTTGTAGATGATTTTTCTAACATAATTATTAGACACCATGATTGGAACAACTAGTTGTTGGCTATTGTACACATGAATCATAACTGTCAATGGTTCTTTGTGTTCAAGAATTCATTGATCAATCTTTGAGATTTATTGTCACAGCTTTAAAAGAGTGATAAAAGATATAGTGAGTGCTATCTTTTCCAAGTGTTTTATGGGTGCCATTATCTTCTAGGAGTAATTGCTAGAACCAAATTATGTTCTTTGCCTCTAGTAAATATTGCAGACACAATCATCTTCTTGGTGAAGGGTTTCTTCAATCCCCATGAGGCACTATTGCATGGTTTCCATTCCTTTGTAGTATAGTGAAACTAATTTAATACAAGTATGCACTATTTTGGGATCCATAATTTATGGCCCCTACACTATGGTTGTTAGCCTAAGACAGGCCTACCTTTGCATATAATAAGAGGCCAACATGAAACAAACATTCAGAAGTTAGGGGGTTGTTCTCTGTCCATAATTTATTATTTAAGTGCTAAGTGATGATGGGTATATCGTGTAATTCATACCTAGTGTATCTCTTTCTTTCTCTCCACATTTCACATTAGGAGTATATGCTATAAAATACCAATGAAATCAACTATTGGTCAAATCTAATCAAAATTGTAGTATAAAGATTAAAATAGATCTTGAAGAAATATGGGAACCATTTTTGATAGATATTGTACAAATGAAGAGAATACTCCCAAGAGGAAATGCTTCAATGTGGAACAATTGAAGGACAATATTTTACTTTTATATGCACATCTACAATGTTTTTGATATATTTCTAAGATAACAAAACCATAGAAAGAATAGCATATAGAAGAAAGTAAAGAATAATGATCATATTTTGAGATATTGTGGAAACTTAAAGGAAAGAATGCTTGGTGGGGTTATCATGTAATCAGTGAGTGATCCTTCATTCCCCCCTCTTCCAGTGACCCTTCAAAACTGGGTTATCATGCAATCAGAGAGTGATCATTCAATCTCCTGGTCTGCCCTGCATCCAAATATATTGGAAATACACAATACAATGATAAAAAGTCTTTCACAATCCCCCTTCCCTCAAGGAACACTATCAACATCCAGACCTTGACTTTCCCCTCAACCAATGACCCTTCAAAACTGGGTTATCATGTAATCAGTGAGTAATCCTTCATTCTCCTGGTCTGCCCTACATCCAAACATATTGGAAATACACAATACAATGATAACAAGTCTTTAAAAACCCCCCTTCCCTCAATGAATTACTATCAACATCTGGACCTTGACTGTCCCCTCAACCAGTGACCCTTCAAAACCAAGTTATCATGCAATCAGTGAGTGATCCTTTATTCTCCTGGTTTTCCCTGCATCCAAACATATTGGAAATATACAATACAATGATAAAAAGTCTTTCACAATCCCCCTTCCCTCAAGGAACACTATCAACAAGTGACCCTTCTTCTTATTAGCCATATCCAATGTTTCATTGAAGTCACGACCAAGAATGAAGGTCACCTTACCCATACCATTCATGGATTCTAAAATGTTGTTCCAAAATCCTAAAAACTTTTCTATTGCTTCTTGTTGCTTCTTTAAATACTTCTTCTACCACAATTTCCTCCTACCCCATCTTCTTGATCTTCCTGGCTAAAGCAGATGAATCCACACACAATAACCCAAAATAAAGGTTTTTGTCTCCTTTAATGAATCTCAGTCACTAGTAATGCATGGATAGTCAAACCAGTAGTCTCCAAAGCATTCAATAAGTGAATATGAATGTTTGAAAACTTTCCTCTGAACTTCCCCAACCACTCCTAATTGGTTAGAGGGATATTTCTAGAATCTCCACTATTTGTATCCTTACCAAAAATTCTTAAACATACTTTATCTGATATGATAATAACATGCTAAACTGAACCAATGGAATGTTCTTCGTGTGGTACAAGGAAGATTTGGATATCAAATCTTCCTTCATGCAAGTTGAGCGCAAGAGAAGGTATGTGATTTCTTCATCTTTGATTGGTATCTTTGACGGGCAATGTCTTTCGAGCCTCTGGCATCATATTTGACTGCAAATTTCAAATGCATTGCATTTTATTTGATCATGAATGCTCACTGAAATGACCACATTCTACTGGTGTCATGCCCTAGCCCGTGCTTTATCTCCATTATTTGATGTTATTGGTGCTTGTGCTCAAGGATATCGATTCACTATTTTCAAATGTTAAGATTCACGTTTGTTGATATTACAATTCATCATATCAAATAAAGTATGTTTAAGAAGTTTTAGTGTCTAAACACTCAACTAATCCCTCTAACTGATTAGGAGTGGTCGGGGAAGTTGAGAGGAAAGTTTTCAAACATTCATATTCACTTATTGAATGCTTTGGAGACTACTGGTTTGACTATCCATGCATTAATGTTTAGAAGAGATCAATGAAGAATTTAAAGACATTCTTACATGTTTGGAGAGGTTTAAGAGGCACTTATCATGACTATACCCTCACAAATAGTGCCATAGACTAGTTTTACTAAGTTTCCTTTCTCTATTTTGAGGTTTCCTTTCTCTGTCGCAGGGATACAGTCAGAGGGCTCATTGAAAAAATGATCCTTTGAATGGTTACTATGAATATGAATGATTTGATATAGCATATTGCTCACTTTACTTGAAGTTTGGAATAGCTTGTGCAAGGGTGAAAGTAGTTTTGATCATTTTAGTCATGATTGTTCCTCTACACAGTCAAAAAATGTAACTGTCTAATGATTATATGTAATGTTGAATGGATTAAATGCTTTATTCTTGGTAGAAGTGAATGGAAGGAATAGTGTTGGTGTTAGGTTTCATTTATTTTTGAATTCAATGGTTTCCAAGATGTGTTGAGGAGTTTGCTCCTTGTTTAATGTTAAATGTTCCTACACAATCCACTCATACAATAGTGGAATGCTATGTGATTGAAAATTTCATACAACTGGTCCGTTGGCATGTATTAAATACAATCCAGTCACTTATTGAATGCTTTGGAGACTACTGGTTTGACTGTCCATGCGTTACTAGTGTCTGAGATTCATTAAAGGGTACAAAACCCTTCATTTTGGGGTTATTGTGCGTGGATTCAAATGTAGGTTTGATTTGGTTAATGTTTAGAAAAAATCAATAAAGTATTTAAAGACAATCTTACATGTTTGGAGAGGTTTGAGAGGCACTTATCATGACTGTACCCTCACAAATAGTGGCATAGACTGGTTTTACTAAGTTTCCTTTCTCTATTTTGAGGTTTCCTTTCTCTGCCGCAGGGGTATAGTCAGAGGGTTCATTGACAAAATGATCCTTTGAATGGTTACTATGAATATGAATGATTTGATATAGCATATTTCTCATTTTACTTGAAGTTTGGAATAGCTTGTGCTTGTGCTAGAATTCTTGGTAGAAGTGAGTGGAAGGAATAGTGTTGGTGTTAGGTTTCATTTATTATTGAATTCAATGGTTTCCAAGATGTGTTGAGGAGTTTTCTCCTTGTTTAATGTTAACTGTTCCTACACAATCCACTCATACAACAGTGAAATGCTATGTGATTGACAATTTCATACAACTAGTCCTTTGGCGTGTATTAAATAAAATAGAATTTTTAGCATATTATTATAATTCTATTTCTTTTTTGTAAACATGGCATTGGTTTAGTTTTGTAAAAAAAAATTTGTGTACAATTTTTTTTTTCAATTTTTTCCATTTGATAACCACAGTCAACATTTCAAAACAATGAATAACATCAAATAATGGAGATAAAGCATGGGCTAAGGCACGACACTAGTAGATTAAAACCAAACCAATGACATGTTTACAACAAAGAAATAGAATGATAATAATATGCTGAAAATTCTATTTTGTTTAATACATGCCAAAGGACCAGTTGTATGAAATTGTCAATCATATAGCATTTCATTGTTGTATGAGTGGATTGTGCAGGAACAATTAACATTAAACATAGCTAGTGTTCTCTTTACTTTCTCAAATCTCTACAAGTCAAGAACATTAGAGTTGTATAATACATTGTTAGTATCCTTTTTCCATGGGTCCTAGGTCTTTGGGTCCATGGAAAGGAAATATATTACAAAATACACTTCAAAATAAAGGAAAAACTTAGCAAATTCAGTCTAACTCACCGTAGATGAAGGAACAGTCATGCTAATAGTTCCTCTAAGTCTTCCAAAACATTTATTGAACTCCCCTAAAGTCCTATTGGATCCCCAAATTGCTTAATCCAATCAACTTACATCAGGATTATGAGAAACTTCAAAGGATTAAAAACAATACTTGGAACAGTCAAATCATTATGCTTTCAAATCAATTACCTATCTACATATCCCTTGCGAGGGAGAGAAGCCAAACACATAAAGAACATGCACATAAACATGATAGCTAAAAAAATTAAATGGAATACACCAAGAAGTACCAAATGATGAATGCTCAATTGTTGTAATGGAAAAGTATCAGAACCATCCATTTCTAGAACGTGATTTTATAGTCTAAATGATTTTTCTATAGTCGTAATGATTTTTCTAGAACTTGATTTTGTAGTCTTAATAATTTTTCTATAGTCCTAATGATTTTTCTATAGTACCCTTAATGATTTTTCTAGAACTTGATTTTCTAGTTTTAATAATTTTTCTATAGTCCTAATGATTTTTCTATACACAGAGACTACACATGCTGATAAAAAAATGAGCTATTTGATTTAGGTTTACTTTTCATTATTGTAAATGGTTAATATTTCTGATGGTACTCCTTGTTGTATTTCATATAAAAATAATAAATGTAGTAACAATGGTGCGGTGCATTATTGATATATAGGCTCGATGACTCTTGTCAATGTTCCAAACTATTGATGTGGTGGTGGGCAATGTGTTGAAGACTTCACAAACACTAAACAAACCTAGACGACAATTTTGGTGCTACCCAAATAGAAAAAAGGTTGCTGATGTGTATATATTTAATGTTTCGAATGTAAATACTATTCATTATAATATAAGAACTAATGTAGACTGGGCATCACAGGGAAATAATGGCTATGGATACTTTAGTTGGGTCGATGACAACTCATCTACATCTATCCACCCATCTCCACTTATTCACGATGAAGGATTTGAGTGCAAAACGTGTCAGGCTAGGGCAAATTTTGAAATTATATTTTTACGATGCCTTCTCTGTATTGTAATCACATATCTTTTTTCCGACCATATGCAAAGATGAACTTAGGAATTAGTTACTTTAGTATTTTCATATTGTAACTAATATTTTAATATGGATATGACGTAACTTCTCTTTGCCTCAAGTGCATATATATATGGTTTACATGTTTTTTTAGAATAATTCTTCATGTTTATGGCTCAAGTGAGCCCCAATCTACTATCAATCACATGATTTAACATATAGTGTTTTCTTGGTTGTTCCATTTGTTCCTTGACCTTGACTATGGATTGACTATCATTTTCAAGCTTGAGTGTGGCTTCGTACCACACACCGTCCATAGATTTGTACGCAACACTGATTTACAAACATAAATAATGCATTGAATGTAATCTACAAACGTTGCGTGTATGAAGTCTTGCTAAAGTTTGAGTGTCCTCCCTTTATTCCAGTGAGGGATTGGAATGAGTTCATTTTGGATGCAAAGGAGAAAGGGGATACTCAAAGAGGAATTACACTAGCAAATGGGAGAAGGTATAAACATTTTAATAGATTTTTATTATTAAATAATGAAATTTGCATATACTAGTGTTCTAAGCATCCTCGTTACATGATTTAAGGTCTTAGTCCACAGACAAATTAAATTAGACTTACTATCCAAAATACATAAAAAACCTGCACATAAACATGACAACTGAGAAACATAAATGTAGATTTCACAATAGCTAAGAAACATAATTGTAGGCATCATAGTCATAATTTTTTGGAGACAACGTAATTGAGTTGTGTACCCAAGCAGTGTAGAGAAAATTTTGCACCCCCGATTCCAAGTTGAATACATTTGTTGGAGGACCTTGTATTCATGAGCAACAAATGTAGTCAACTTGGAACCAGAGGTGCAGGAGTTTCTCTCCACCGTCTAGGTATACAACTCAATTACATTGTCTCCAAAAAATTGTGACCACAATGCCTACAATTATGTTTCTCAGCTGTTGTGTCCTAGGACCCCTTATGACCCTTTATGACCATTTATGATCCCTAAGAATACATCTTAGAGGTCTTAAAATGTTGTAAATGGTCATAAGAGGCTCCTAGGAGGGGCCAGATGAGCTTCCACCTTCACATGGTTGGCCCTGTTAAGTAGAGAATGTTCAAATATTCTCAAAACAAAGAGAAGCTCAATAATTTAAGGTCTCAGTCCATCGAGATGTTGAAAAAATGACAGGAATCAATGATGGAGAGTTTTTAGATTCTGAGAAGACGTATATGGAGTGGAGGCCAGATTGAGTACTAGTGCAAAGTGTTAATAATTATAGCCTTTCGGGCAAGATCAAAATGATCAAATAAATACCCTTGTGTGATTTATAATATTAAGGAGATTATTATTTCATTTATATATATGTGTTGGTTGAATTAGTTAAGAGCCCAAGGTTGGCCTCTTGGCTTTAACATTAAATATATTTAATAAGACCAGGTCGACCCTCTTGAAGATAATTCAATTCATATATATATGGTGTTGGATTCTAGGGAGAGAAGCACCAAAAATATAACATGCTTCCCTCCCCCAAAACCTTGATTCTCTACCTTAAGAAAACTTAGATCAACATATATTGGTGTGAAAGATGAGAAGCTTCGACTAATAGATAAGAACAAGTCTAAGCATGAATAAAGATTAGATTATGATTTGATCCATACAACTAGCAATTATTGGCAATGTTAACTGCAAGTTGATTAGGGCTAGAAGCCTCTATTAGGACTGGACTCTTCCTTAATACACTAACACTAAGGTACTAATCAGGTTCTCCTCAGCACCTTTGTTAGTACAGTTTGGAGGCATAAAGACTAGAGTATACTTGGTTGATATCTGGGTATCTTCTATCCCTTCTTATTTACTTTATTCTATGTTTAGCTATGTTAGATCTCTATAGTTTGTTCATTCTGAAGTAGAATCTGAAATATATCAACAAGAGATGATGATTCAGTAACCTACATCTAGAAAACCTTCACAATTATCCCTTCTTTGGCCTCCACTTTTTCTTCTTCTAAAAAATGGTTATCTAGAAACTTTGGAGCCTGCCGATTCTTGCCGTACACAACCTATGCATGTTGATGACAATGGGGACGTGCATCACAGTAATACAAGTAAACATCTTAAATTGATTGGTGTAGTAATACAAATTTAATTGCAATTGGTGTTTGGATTAATGTAACAATTTGTATTGTAGCTGTAGAGAGTGTAGATGCCATTGTTAATGAGAAAGTTGAGGTTGAGGCCGAGGCCAGACAAACTGACCTTGATGTTGATGATGTGACTAGATCAGGTAAAGAGCTATACAATTATGAATGCTGTCAATGCCTTTATTACCAAGGAATCACCTCCTGCCATTAATGAATATTAATGAACACTTACACCATGAAGAAGACAAATGATTAAACAGAAAGAGAGGACCAACTAAACCATCTTGTGGTCAGTTTATATCACATTGAGAAACAATGTCAAGACTTGAGAATCAAAACAATCAAAAGTTTCTTCAAGACCATGAATGATCAACAACATTCCATCAGAAAACAAAACATTAATCTATGTTATCATTAAGCCATAAAATATGTCTTTAAAGTTTAGAAGCATCACAAAAACTTTCAAGAAACATAGTACTATCCAAAATATGTCTTTAAAGTTTATTTCTAATGATTATGATGATGTTGATGTTGATGTCTATAATTTATTTCACTTATTGATGCTTGCCTAGATTGAATTTTGAATTGCTAGGTTGGAGAATGCTTTCAAAGTTTAGGGTCTGTTCCACATGATACTCTTAGTTATAGCTCAAATGCAACTCAACATATTAGTGATGCTGGGAAACCCACTGTAGAAACTCATCCGTAGGTGAAATTTAATGCTATGAATCTTGGCATTGTTAATGTTATTACTTTTCCTCACGTTTCATATTTGTGAAAATGTTTCTTGGCACTATCTTCTTTTTCAATTCCTATATTTGTAGCTTTTTAGATCATTAACTTAAGCATTACATGTCTTTGTTCGAAGTTTATTCTAACACTATATTATATCTTATTCTTATTACAATGTTCTTTGTTGTGGGGTAGGAGGTCAATCTTCATTATCTTCATTGTGGGGAACAGTGAAGATTTCTCTGACAAATAGTAGGTCTTCTTTAGTATCTTATAATAACATGCTAAAATGATAAAGGTGTTATGGGCATTTAATCTGCAATTACTAATAGATTAAGCATATTATTACTATGCTTAATGTTCCATTTAAATGCATTTAACACAAAAAACAAATTTACAAAACTGAACCAATGGCATGTTTACAACAAAGATGTGTTGAGGAGTTTGCTCCTTGTTTAATGTTAATTGTTCCTGCACAATCCACCCATACAACAGTGAAATTCTATGTGGAAGGGATGGTTGATAGTGTCCCTTGAGGGAAGGGGGATTGTGAAAGACTTGTTATAATTGTATTATGTATTTCCAATATGTTTGGATGTAGGGTAGACTAGGAGAATGAAGGATCATTCACTGATTGCATGATAACCTGGTTTTGAAGGGTCACTGGTTGAGGGGACAGTCAAGGTTCAGATGATTGGGCCATTGGAGGACCTTATTTCTTTGTAATAATTGCTATTCAAATTGGATGCATGGATTTCTTGTGAATTATTGGCTGCTATGTATCCTGCAACTACATTTGTAAATTTGCATATACTTCTCTAGGGTTGTAAGCCACTTAGAGATCAAAATAGAGAAACAAAATTAGAATCGTTCTTTGTCCTATTTCCTTTTAACAAAGTCTCAACTATCAATGATACAATACATTTGATGCCCTAAGCTATCAATACAAATGACACCTAGCTAGAAGCTCATAGGCTATCCATTTGATAACCACAGTCAACATTTCAAAAAAATAGATATCCTTGAGCACAAGCACCAATAACATCAAATAATGGAGTTAAAGCATGGGCTAGGGCACGACACTAGTAGAATGCGGTCATTTTAGTGACAACAATATACAATGGTGTCATTAAACATATATGCCAGTAATATCAACAAACGTGAATCCAAACATTTGAAAACCAATGACATGTTTACAACAAAGGTCTAATAGAACTCCCAACAATTCTTAAACATACTTTATCTGATATGATGAATTCTTAAATAATTAAGGTTGAAGTAGACATAGTTATCACACATTTTTTTTTTGTGGTACAAGGAAAATTTGGCTAGGTCAAATCTTCCTTCATGCTAGCAGTCTACAGAATTAGACCTTTATTAACAATTGATCATATTAGATAACTAGTATGTTTAAGAATTGTTGGGATTGGTCCTTTGGCATGTATTAAATAGAATATATAGAATTTTCAGCATATTATTATCATTCTATTTCTTTGTTGTAAACATGCCATTGGTTCAGTTTTGTAACTTCACTGCTGTATGAGTGGATTGTACATGAACAGTTAACATTAAACAAGGAGAAAAATCCTCAACACATCTTGGAAACTCCATTCACTTCTACCAAGAATAAAGCATTTAATCCATTCAACATTACACATAATCATTAGATAGTTACATTTTCTGACTGTGTAGAGGAACAGTCATGACCAAAATGATCAAAACTACTTTCACCCTTGCACAAGCTATTCCAAACTTCAAGTAAAATGAGCAATATGCTATATCAAATCATTCATATTCATAGTAACCATTCAAAGGATCATTTTTTCAATGAACCCTCTGACTGTACCCCTGCAACAGAGAAAGGAAACCTCAAAATAGAGAAAGGAAACTTAGTAAAACCAGTCTATGCCGTTGTTTGTGAGGGTACAATCATTATAAGTGCCTCTCAAACCTCTCCAAACATGTAAGATTGTCTTTAAATACTTTATTGATCTCTTCTAAACATTAACCAAATCAAACCTACATTTGAGGCCACACACAATAACCCCAAAATGAAGGGTTATGTATCCTTTAATGAATCTCAATCATTGGTAATGCATGGACAGTCAAACCAATAGTCTCTAAAGCATTCAATAAGTGACTAGATTGTATTTAATACATGTCAAAGGAGTAGTTGTATGAAATTGTCAATCACATAGCATTTCACTATTGTATGAGTGGATTGTGCAAGAACAATTAACATTAAACAAGGAGCAAACTCCTCAACACATCTTGGAAACCATTGAATTCAATAATAAATCAAACCTAACATCAACACTATTCCTTCCATTCACTTCTACCAAGAATAAAGCATTTAATCCATTCAACATTACATATAATCATTAGATAGTTACATTTCTTGACTGTGTACTAGAGGAACAGTCACGACCAAAATGATCCAAACATTTGAAAATAGTGAATCGATATCCTTGAGCACAAGCACTAATAACATCAAATAATGGAGATAAAGCATGGGCTAGGGCATGCCACCAGTAGAATGTGGTCATTTCAGAGAGTATTCATGATCAAATAAAATGCAATGCATTTGAAATTTGTGGTCGAATATGTTGCCAGAGGCTTGAAAGATGAAGAAATCACATACGAAGAACATGCGATTGGTTCAGTTTTGTAAATTTGTTTTTTGTGTAATTAGTAATTGGCAGATTAAATGCAAATAACACCTTTATCAGTTTAATTAGCATGTTATTATCATATCAGATAAAGTATGTTTAAGAATTGTTGGGACTGGTCTTTTTGTGTGTATTAAACATAATAGAATTTTTAGCATAATATTATCAATCTATTTCTTTGTTCTAAACATGCCATTGGTTCAGTTTTGTAGATTTGTTTTTTGTGTTAAATGCATTTTTTGTGAGGAGGGGTCTTGTTCTGAGGAGATTAATGAAGATTTTGCACCTCAAAAACCAATTCATAAGGTACCAATCCATGTTTCCTATTCGCTTATATTTTTGGTTTGTTAAATCTCCTTATAAGTTTCATGTCCTTTCTTTTGATTACTATGGATGAGATATATATCTTACATTTAACATTCAACTTCTTTACATTTTAGAACATGTAGTGTGTTTTTTGAGGATTTTACCAAATCAACTTTTAACATAAACCAAAAACACCAAACTGATATGTTGCCCTTGCAACGTGACAAAATATTTGCATTTGACCAATTATTGCAAGCAATTGAATGATAAATCCACATACCTATTGGAAATATAGATGGAGTAACTAAGAGGGGAGGGGGATGTGAATCAGTTAACCACAAAAATATTACCACAGATCCCTTAGATGTCTTATTAACTCATTTGCTACTGTTACTCGGTAAACATACAGAGAAATGTTGTAACTCGGTTATTGCAGTGAGTATTAATTATAACTGTTCTTAAGCATTCACCAGTGATTAACATGCATGCATAAAAAAAATAACATGAACACAAGAGACACTAGATTTAACGTGGAAACCCAATATGGGAAAAACCACCAATGTAACTAGTTACTATTTTTCACTTTTCTGAAGTGATGCCCTGTTAGGAGCCAACCTAGTAAAAGGTTACAAAACACACTGTTAGGTGTGACCTTGTTAGAGGATTTAATCACCCTGTTAGGAGTGGCCTTGTAAGAGGTCTTTGAACAATTCAATAGAACTGTCACCTTGTTAGAGGATTTACAAAATGGCTAGTAAACCAACTCGGTTAAGAGAATTTGAAATCACTACTACAATGGTAAGAAAGTAACAATGAAATGACCTAAATAATGATGCAACTAAATTTCTGATTACAAATCTCTGATCTACTTCACTAGCTCCTTCCTGATCAAATAAATTTTTGCTGCACCTCAAGAATATCTAACCATCCTTCAAAATTTACACACACCTTCCTTCAAAATGATTTGCATGTTCGCTCACAAACTTCCACACTTGCACACTATTCTTTTTCACACTTTAATTTACCACTTGACCTTCTATATATATACCATTCAGATTGTCAAGTCGGCACTAATAATCATTAACACTCATTACAACAGTCAGCTAGGATAAACAAACTTTATTTCTCAAATTAACAAAATTCTTTATTGGGTCGATCTTGCTCGGTAAATACTAATCCAGAAAAGATTTCCTTCAGTGACTGAGTGAACTTAGTAAACACTATGAATTCTACAACATCCTTTGGAGATCGAGTGAACTCGGTAAACACTAACTTTCCTTCAATAACCATGGAAGCTCGGTTAACACTATTTTCTGCCATACTTTCCTTTGATGCCCGAAAGATCTCGGTAGACACTGAAAAACTACCTGTTGACTGACTGAGCTCGGTAGACACACATAAATGCTTAATGATATGACATTTATGTGACATCAAAGACAACACACAATTAATCTAAAAATCTCCTTCAAACAATTGTATCCAACAATTTCCCTCTTTGGCATTGATGGCAACACAACATGTCATAGCACAATGAAATTTCACAGAAAACATAGAATAAGAAACATATCCTTAGCTTCATTCTGATTCCCATCTTCCTCAAACTTCTCTCTCTAACTGAGAACTCTCCCTCTTAACTTCTCAAATTCTCCTTCTTAGAAATTTCTTGAAATGATAGCAAACTCTCCATCTTTGACAACACATGCCAAAGACAACTCACACACTTTCGGTGAATACCAATGTACCTTAAGTACTGATTCATATGCAATGATTCCTTGACTATGCTACATCAACTGATCAATCTTCAACATGTTTTGGTTGACACATCACTAAAACTTTATTTAGTGAGCTTCGGACAGGGGAATGACCCCTAACTTACCTCTTAGATACAAGAATGCATCCTTAGGTAGTGGCTTGGTGAATATATCTGCAATCTGTTCTTTTGTATGAATATATTCTAATTTGATTTCCTTGTCCTACACCAATTCTCTAACAAAGTGATATTTAATAGCAATGTTCTTGGTTTTGGAATGCATTACTAGATTCTTTGAAATATTTATTGCACTTGTATTATCACAAAACATAACAACTAGTTCTTTGATTTCAACCTTCATGCCTTCCAATAACTATTTAAACTAAACAATATTAGAGAAGTTTACTACTATAGCAACATATTCTACTTCTGTTATGGATTGGGATGTGCAATTTTACTTTTTACTATTCCAAGATACTAACCTCTTGCCAAGAAAGAATGCTCCACCACTTGTACTCTTTCAATAAACAATGTTTCCTACCCAATTAGCATTAGTAAATGCTTTTAAGTCCAGATTGCCTCCAAATTTATACCATAAGCCATAATCTTCAGTACCTTTCAAGTACCTCAAGATTCTTTTGATTGCCATCATATGATTTTCTCTGGGTTTTGTTGAGAATCTTGCTACTATACCAACTGCTAAGGCAATATCAGGCCTTGTATGCACTACATACTATAACTTTCCAATCATTGATTTGTATAAGGTCTGATCTACTTATTTTGAATCATCATCTTTGGTAAGCTTCAATCCAGTACACATGGGTGTACCAACTAGTTTTGAATCTTCCATACCAAACTTCTTAAGTATTTCCTTGATGTATTTAGACTGAGTAATGTAGATACCATTCTTGTTCTGCTGAATCTAAAGACCAACAAAGAACTTTATCTAACCAAACATAGACATTTAAAATTCTTTGTTCATTTTCTCTAAAAATTCTTTGCACTGATCATCATTCCCTGTAAACATAGTATCATCCACAAATATTTCTGCCAAAACAATTTTGTTATCTGGTCCTTCTTTGATGTATAAATGACTATTATCATTAGCTCTTTTGAAATCAATCTGAATAAGATAGTTATGTAATCTTTCATACCATGCTCTAGGGGCTTGTTTTAGACCATACAATGCTTTGTGTAACTTTCAAACCATATCCTTTTTGTCTGGATCAATAAAACCTTCAGGTTGCTCAATGTAGACTTCTTCATCAAGAATACCATTGAGAAATGTAGATTTTATATCCATCTGATATACCTTAAATCCTTTATGTGCTGCATATGTGAGTAGAGTCCTTACAACTTCTAATCTTGCAATAGGAGAAAAAGTCTCTCCATAATCTATACCTTCTTCTTGAGAATATCCTTTACATACCAATCTTGCTTTGTTTCTTGATACTTGACCATCTTCATTCAATTTATTTCTGAATACCCATTTTGTTCCAATTACATTTTTATCTTTAGGCCTAGGTACAAGAGTCCATGTTTTATTCTTCTCTATTTGTTCTATTTCTTCATTCATAGCCTCAATCCAACTTTCAAATGCATCTTTGACATTTCTAGGTTCAAAATTAGCAAGTAAACATGTACCTTTTAGTTTACTTCTTGTCATAGTACCATCTGATTTGTTTCCAATAATCTAATCTAGTGTATGATACCTCCTGACATACTTGGCCAATACAGGTTCCTTGCCTCTTGAATGAGTTACATTGTCATATTCTTGAATTTCATCTTCAGGTTCAGGTTTCTCAAGCTCGATAGATACTTGCTCGGTAGCTTCAGACTGAGACTCGGTTCCTTGTGACTCAGTTTGAACTTCTTCTTGTGACTCAATTATTGTAATGGGCTCAGTAGATGTAGTTTCCTTATTGACAGATGTGTCTGGCAATGTATTAGGTTCAATGTAAACAAATCTTTTGTAATCCTCTGGTTCCTTTTTGCTTTCTTCTTCAGTCTTTTCTGCAAACTCATCAACTTTGACATGTGCACTTTCTATGACTTTGTGAGTAGACAAATTTAGACATCTATATGCCTTACTTTTGCAAGAATATCCCAAAAATATTCCTTCATCACTTTTTACATCAAATTTTCCTTTTCTAGATTCTTTCAAGATGTAACATTTACTACCAAATACTTTCAGGTAACTTACATTGGGTTTATAGCCATACCATAACTCATAAGGAGTTTTGAATGTGTCTTTCCTCAACTGTACTCGGTTCAAGGTATGAACTGCAGTGATGATAGCTTCCTTCCAGTATTTCATAGCAATGTTCTTTTCAATCATTGAAGTCCTTGCACAATCCATGATAGATCTATTCCTCCTTTCAGCTATTCCATTTTGTTCAAGAGTTCCCAGGGCTGATATCTATCTTTTGATTCCTCTTTCAATGCAAAAATTATTGAATTCATGGGAGATGAATTCACCACCTCTATCTGATCTCAAGCACTTCATTCTTTTCCCTATTTCCTTTTCTACTCTTGCCAAATACCATTTGAACTTCTCAAATGCTTCTAACTTTTCTCTTAAGTACATAACAGTCATCATTCTAGAGTAATCATCAATAAAAAGAATAAAGAATTTTTATTTAGTATAGCTTTCAATTCCAATAGGTCCACATAAATCAGCATGCATAATTTCCAAAATATCTTTAGACTGATAGTTTTTACTTTTAAATCTTGACTTTCCCATTTTTCCAATCTGACAATTCTTGCATAAACCAACATCAGGTTTCTTCAAAGTAGGAATGCCTCTTACTTTCTTGAATTTGCTTATTTTCACCATGTTATCAAAATTTACATGACATAACCTTTTGTGCCATAACCAAATTTCTTCAATTTGAGCAACAAAACATGAGCATTCACCAAGATCAAGATAAAACAGGTTACCTTTGGTTTGTTTGCCTGATCCAATCAGTTTTCCCTTGTCATCCAGCAGTCTTGCTTTGCCATTCATGAATTCAAATTTGAATCCAATGTTGATTAGCTGTGCTACACTTAGAATATTATGCTTTAGTCCTTCAACCCAATATTCATTATCACATATAAGTTCTTTGGTTAGTGAAATTCATCCTCTTCCTTTTATACAACAAGGTTCATTGTTTCCAAATCTTACACTACCACCATCATAGTTTTCAAAATGTTCAAACTTTGTTTTATCACCAATCATATGATGTTAACATCCACTATCTATGATCCATGTATCATTTTTTCTTATATGAGAGATAAGTGCCATCTCATCTTCATCATCATCAGATTCATCTTTTACAGCAATGAAGACAATTTCTTCTTCACTATCATCAGAATCCTTAGTTAAAAAACATGTTTTCTTACCTTTATCCTTTAATGATTTGAAATTCTTCTTGCCATTGTACTTGTGACCTTTATTTTCATCCTTGCTTTGCTTGTTTGGGCACCTAGCTTCAATATGACCAATTTCTTCACATGAAAAATAGATTAAGGGAGTTTTACCTTTGTATTTACCTCTACCTCTAGAATATTTCTTTGCAAGTAATGCTTCAATAACTTCACGATCACTATCAGAACTTTCCTCTGATTCTTCTTCACTTTCTGATTAGATTTTCTTGCCCTTCTTGAGTGAAAGTTTGGCCTCAAATGCTGATTCAATATTTTTAGAAGTTGGAACATAGTTGTCATAGTTATCCAATTCAAAGGCTGTTAATCTTCCAACTAAGGCATCCAAAGTTATATTGTGATTTTCTTGACATCTTATTTCTTGAATAGAAGATACTCTTATTGCATAGATAGGGAGTAATGTTCTAAGAACCTTACTTATAACTATTTCATCATCAATTGTTCCTCCAGAAGCTCTAATTGCACTAACACTTACCTTGATCCTTTCAACATATTTTGCAATGTTTTCATCTTCTCTCATTTTCATCTGATCAAACTGTCCTCTTAGGCTTTCTGCTTTGGCTCTCTTCACATTTTCATCACCACCATAAATTTTCTTTAGCTTGTTCCACATTGCATAAGCAGTTGTGCAGTCTTTGATCTCATCAAATTCTTCATAGCTAAGAGCTGATGCAATGTCTATCATCATGATGTTATGGTTCTTTTTCTCTGCAATGTCTTCAACAGTTAATGTGCTAGTAGGAACTATATGTTCTTGATCAAGATATTTGCATCCTGAATCACCAATGGAAGCTAGATGAAGTCTCATGAGACCTTTCCATGCTGAAAATTTATCTCTATTAAGCCTTGGAATTTCTCTCTTGTAAGACATCCTAATCTTTAGCTTAGGTCCTTGAAACCCTTCCTGCAAGCACCAAAAGCTCTGATACCAATTGTTGGAAATATAGATGGAGTAATTGAGAGGGGGGGGGGGGTGAATCAATTAACCACAAAAATATTACCACAGATCCCTTAGATGTCTTATTAACTCATTTGCTGCTATTACTCAGTAAACATACAGAGCAATGCTATAACTCGGTTATTGCAGTGAGTATTAATTATAACTATTCTTAAGCATTCACCAGTGATTAACATGCATGCATAAAGAAAATAATCTGAACATAAGAGACATCAGATTTAACATGGAAACCCAATATGGGAAAAACCACCAATGTAACTAGTTACTATTTTTCACTCTTTTGAAGTGATGCCCTATTAGGAGCCAACCCAGTGAAAGGTTACAAAACACACTGTTAGGTGTGACCTTGTTAGAGGATTTAATCACCCTGTTAGGAGTGGCCTTGTAAGAGGTCTTTGAACAATTCAATAGAACTGTCACCTTGTTACAGGATTTACAAAATGGTTGTTAAACCAACTCGGTTAAGAGATTTTGAAATCATTGCTACAATGGTAAGAAAGTAACAATGAGATGACCTAAATAATGATGCAAATGAATTACTGATTACAGATCTCTATTCTACTTCACTAGATCCTTCCTGATCAAATAAATCTTTGCTATGACTCAAGGATATCTAACCATCCTTCAAAATTCGTACACACCTTCCTTCAAAATGATTTGCATGTTCACTCACAAACTTCCACACTTGCACACTATTCTTTTTCACACTTTACTTTACCACTTGACCTTCTATATATATACCATTTAGATTGTCAAGTCAGCACTAATAATCATTAACACTCATTACAACAATCGGATAGGATAAACAAACTTTATTTCTCAAATTAACAAAATTCTTTATTGGGCCGACCTTGCTTGGTAAATACTAATCTAGAAAAGATTTCCTTTAGTGACCGAGTGAACTCGGTAAACACTGTGAATTCTGCAGCATCCTTTGGAGACTGAGTGAACTCTGTAAACACTAACTTTCCTTTGATAACCATGGAAGCTTGGTTAACACTATTTTCTGCCATATTTTCCTTTAACACCCGAAAGATCTTGGTAGACACTGAAAAACCGCCTGCTGACCGACTGAGCTTGGTAGACACACAGAACTGCTTAATGATATGACATTTGTGTGACATCAAAGACAACATAATTAATCCAACAATCTCCTTCAGACAATTGTATCCAACAATACCTGTATCTTTGTAAAATACCTGGAACATCAAAAAGATGGCTAAGTGGTTACCACCATGATCTTTATCTATTGAATATGGAAAAAAAAAACACCAAAAAGAATCAAATAGAAAACATGATTGGTCATTTTAGAGATCATTTATGATCAAATAAAATGCAATGCCTTCTCTCACTCTTGATCAGCTTTCACCCGCTTGTTTTCTCCCACTCCTTTTTTCTACAATCGAAATAAAAATGATTTGGCCATTTCAAAATAGTGAATCGATATCCTTGAGCACAAGCACCAATAACATCAACTATTTTGATCTGTGGGTACCCTAATGTTGGCAAGAGTTCTTTTATTAATAAGATTACTTTGCAAGCTTGAAGAAGCAATATATTTTGGCAAATGAAGAGTGGAAAGACAATGATGTTCCTGAGATCATGGATGGACATAATGTTGTAGACAGAATGGGAAGACATATTTCAAGCCTGGCCCTGGATCCTTCGACAATTGGGGTAGAATCCAGACCTAGGCTAAAAAGATGTCTTCCTTTTCATTGTAGAATATAGGCTCTGCTGCTGCAACAAGGACAGATTGTGATGTGCATATCACAATAGCTGAGAAACATAAATGTAGGCATCATGGTCACAATTTTTTGGAGACACAACATAATTGAGTGCTATTTCTAGATGATGCAAAGAAACCACTACTTTGCATCATCTCGAAAAACCACTCAATTATGTTGTGTCTCCAAAAAATTGTGACCATGATGCCTACATTTATGTTTCTCAGCTGTTGTGTCCGAGGACCCCTTATGACCCTTTACGATCCCTAATAATACATCTTAGAGGTCTTAAAATGTTGTAAAGGGTCATAAGAGGCTCCTAGGAGGGGCTAGGTGAGCTTCCACCTTCACGTGGTTGGCCCTGTTAAGTAGAGAATGTTAAACTATTCTCAAAATAAAGAGAAGCTCAATAATTTAAGGTCTCAGTCCACGGAGATGTTGAAAAAATGATGAGAATCAATGATGGAGAGTTTTTAGATTATGAGAAGATGTATATGGAGTGGAGGCCAGATTGAGTACCAGTGCATAGATGATGATTCAATAACCTACATCTATAAAACCTTCACAATTATCCCTTCTTTGGCCCCCACTCATTCCTCTTCTCAAAAATGGTTATCTAGAAACTCTGGATAGTGTTTCTCATTCATGCAGAAAATGTGCTAGTGATCATATAAAATTACTTTAGGCCTCCAGTATTGATGAGATGTACAAGTGTAAAATGTTTTTGTGAGACTATGATCAATTTGTGCAATGTACATAAATGCAAGGTGGTGATTATTCTCGACGATCGATAGGTGGCTAGGACTAAAGATAACACAGCTCAAGAGACCATCATAGGTTGTCTCTTTCTTCAGTCTATATTATTGACATAATGTTTTACCTTTCATTAGCTCATCAAATCTAGGGATTTGAAAGAATTTAATAGAATATTTTCATAAAAATGTATATTATTTAAGTTGATGTTGCACAAATTTATCTACTTCACGCACTTGTATACTATGAAGATAGTGATAAAGAAGCATCTCCTCCCATGGCCATGCTTCTTTATAGCCATCCTCATAGTCTACAAGTGCGTGAAGTACATAAATTCATGCAACGTCAACTTAAATAATATATGTTGTCATGAAAATATTCTATTAAATTCTTTCAAATCCCCAGATTTGATGAGCTAATGAAAGGTAAAACATTATGTCAATAATATAGACTGAAGAAAGAGACAACCTATGATGGTCTCTTGAGCTGTGTTAACTTTAATGTGCCTATCCATCAGTTTTTTGATAATTTATAATTAATTCTGATGGAAGCGCTATGCATTTGACAGACAAAATGTTGAAAAAAAATAATTTACGACATTTCATGTGACAGTAATGCTATACGTTTGAGAGGGAAACCTTTCAGAGAATACTGCACAACTATCGCTCTTCCAACAGTTTAAGTAACATAAATAGAACATTTTCGATAGAACTTTTGACAGTGAGGCCATATCACTGACAGGTAGATCTATCAGAATTTGATGCAAATTGTTGCTATTCCAATAGTTCTAATGTCAGAAAGAATATGTTTTCAACAGTTAGTTTCGACAGAGATTGTATATTTCTGATAGGTCTTGTTATCGTAATTTTGATGGATGAACTGCAGTAAATGCCATAACGAAGCTATTGTCATGTGCAAGTTTCCAATGTGACATGGTGTCGGTAAACTGATAGATATGTCTTCTGTCGCAATCTTCTATGTAAAAATAGTGATGGACTCAAGTGTCAAAATTCTAACAAATGAGCATTGCAAATCTGACAAATGGTCGTCAGAATTTGACCTCAAATGTACTAGTGCTTCTCTCTTCTATACCATTCTATGGAGGAGTTCTAGGTGCAGACATCTATCTTTTGATCCCTCTATCATTGTAAAATAGATTAAACCCATTGGATATAAATTCTCCGCCTCAGTTAGATCTTAGACACTTCAGGTTCCTACCTGTCTCCTTTTCAACCTTAGCCAAATACCTCTTAGAAAATTGAAAAGTATCAGATTTTTCCTTTAAGAACATTACATGCATCATTTTGGTATAATCATCAACAAACAGGATAAAATATCTAGCACCACAATAGCTTTGTACACCTATCGGTCCACAAAGGTCAGTATGAACCAAATCTAAGGTATTCTCATAAGTAAAAGTCTTGCTCTTGAAACTAGACTTTGTCATCTTACCCAATTGACATTCTTTGCAGATTACATTCTTAGGTTTCTTCAATCTAGGTAGACCTCTCACTTTCTTTTTATTACTAATTTCTACCAGATTATCAAAGTTAACATGACATAACTATTTATACCATAACCAAATATCATCAAGTTGTGCAATCATACATGTTTCTTCAGTTAGGTCTAGATAGAACAAATTACCTTTTGTCTATTCTCCACTTCCAATCATTTCACTAATGGCATCAAATATTTTGGCCTTCCTGTGATGAAATTCCACTTGGTAGCTAGTGTTATTAAGCTGTGCAACACTTAGCAAATTATAGTTAAGACTCTCAACCCAATAAGCATTTTCATAAGTGATCTTATCAGTCAGATTCATCAATCCTTTTCCTCTAACAGGACATGGTGCATCATTACCAAATTTCACACTCCTACCTTTGTAATGATCTAAGGTATAACACTTACTCTTGTCACCAGTCATGTGATGTAAACAACCACTGTCAATAATCCATTTATCATTTTTGTTCACATAAGATATTAATGCAGTTTTCTCATCCTCATCAGATTCATCTTTCATTGCAACATAGACAACCTCAATTTCAAAATCATCACTATCAGTTTCAATCTCTTCTTTGGCAATATAGTAGGATTTCTTACCTTTTCCTTTGTAGTCCTTGTACCTTTGGTAACCTCTATGTTCTCTTTTGTCTTTATGCTTGTCGTCTCTTTCTTCATCCTTATTATCCCTATTAGGACATCTAGCAGCTATATGACCAACTTTATTACATGAAAAACATATAATAGGGAGTTTACCTTTTTACTTTCTCTTTCCCCTTTTCAGTCTTCTAGCCATAAGAGCTTCTAGATCCTCAAGTTCTTCATCAAATGTGTCACTATCACTTTCACATTCACTTTCACTGATGCATCTTTCTTTTTCCTTCTTTTACTTACTCAGAACCATTTGTGACTTAAAAGTAGATTCAACATTACCAACATTGAAGTTATCATAGTTAGAAAGTTCAAAAATAGTAAGCTTACCAACCAAACTTTCCAAAGTAAGAGCATTGTTAGGGTTACATCTAGATTCCTGAATTGCTGAAATTTTGATGGCATAGATAAGATGCAAAGTTCTCAGTACTTTTCCAATTATAGTTTCATCATCAATAGTTCCATTTTCTCTTCTAATAGCATTTACAACTTCTTTTATTCTACCACAATATTGTGCAATATTCTCACCTTCTTGCATTCTCATTTCATCAAATTTACCTCTTAGGCTCTTAGCTTTTTCTCTCAATACATTTATGTCACTTCCATAGATGTTTGCAAGTGTGTCCCACATTTTCTTTGCATTACTATAGTCTTTGATGTATTCAAATTCTGGATAACTTAGGTTAGATGCAATCTCCAACATTTCTTGGTTGTGCTCTTGTTTAGCTTTCATTTCCTCGACAGTCAGAGGTACAATAGGTGTGACATAGTCATGCTCAATATAATATTTTTTAGAATCACCAATACTGGCCAGATGCAGCTTCATCAAGATTTTCCATGTAGGGAATTTCTCCTTATTCAGCTTTGGTACCTCCTTCTTATACATCCTGATCATTTGCTTCAAGTACCTTCAAATTTGTTCTCTGTAAGCACCAACAACTCTGATACCAATTGTTAATATGATTTAGAACAATAGAGAGGGGGGGGGTGAATTAGTTGTTCTCAGGTTGAGATGTATAAAACAAACTCTAAAACTCTTCAAGAAATTAGATCCAATAACCAATAGCTACTTGGTCATTACTTATTTTCGTAACAGAAACATATAATAGTGCAATCCACTTATCCAATAGTATATAACTTGTAAAACATATAAATGTTCAAACCAAAACATTCACACAAGTATTAACACCAGGATTTATAGTGGAAACCCAATTTGGAAAAAACCACTTTGTAACATGTTACTATTATGTTCACTCTTTTGAAGTGAGTTCATTGAAAATCCAACCCTATCAAAGGTTACAAACACACTATTAGGTGTGACTCGGTGAAAGGATTTAAACCACTTTGTTAAAAGTGCACCTTGTTATAGGACTTACATACACTCCATTAGAATGCAACCTTGTTCAAAGGATTTATACAAATGACTATTAGGTCAACCTCTGTTAAAACAATTTTGACTGATAGAATGGTTAGAAAGTAGTAGTAGTATTGATTTGAAAAACATACAACTCACTTTGCAAATACTAGATCCAATTTCATACACATATGCTAGCTTACTAACTATGAACCTTTACCATCACCATCAGTGATCTACTCGGAACTTTCTTCAAGCAATCACAACACTTCTCCTTCATCCTTCTCTACTTGTAGAGTCAATAACATCAACAACACTTCCAACATCCTCTCTCTTGTTAACCTCATGCTTAGGTTTCCTTAATACTTCCTCAATTAGGTCAATACATCTTTTTCTGCTTAATCTCCTTCATAGATCTTAGGGTTAGGTCAGATTCATCAAATCCTTCCTACTTTATGTTCTTCAGCTATCCTTCTAGAAATATCTCAAATCTGTTAATAGATTTACAATAAAATGTTTTACAGTGCATTAAATGCTTTCATACAATCAATAAATAAAGTCAACACATTTTACATAATCCAAGAATTCAATGATGTGGGCTAGAAATCTGAATTCTTCCTCAAATGTAAATTAGTGATGCTCGGTCAATACAGTGTTCAACTCCTTGGTCTTCATTAGAAAGCTCGATCACCTCAAAAAATTGTTTCCTCAGTAAATAACTGATGTTCGATCAACACTGAATTTACTCAGCATATACTAGCTTGGTCGACACTAACATCACTTGGCTTAAACTAGATTTCTTCACTTTTGCTCAGTTAAGCCTACTAGTTTAGTCTTTATTCATACTTAGATAAATAATAAATTATCTTATTATTGTGCCACATAATCAAGTACTCATTGAAATATCAAGATAACTCAGCCTTTCCTTAGGTGCTATTGTTACCAACCTTGCCTTTCCCCTTCACAACAATCAAATAGATATAGTACTTTCCTAAATAGCAACAGTCTTACCAGTTAAAGTTTGACATCAATTACAATACAACAATTGCTTCAATTTCAGTTTCCAACAAGATCATTAAGTATGATCTGAAATGTTGATGCAAATAAAATTGACATGTAATAAAATCCTAAAACAACTAATATAATTACTTTGAGGTTTTAAATCTCTTTTCACAGGTTGCAACTTCTATATTTTTCATATTTGTTTCTTTGTGTTACCGCTACATGCATTTGGAGAGTTTTCATGATAATTCCTATCTTGATATACCATATGTTCTTTTGGCATCTTGAATCCATAGTGCCTTCTCAGTTTTTTAAGATGATGATAATATAGATGTAAACCTAAGCTCAACTATTATACTATCATTTTCTTTAAAGGAATTATTGTTTTCTTAGTAGATTTATGCTCTATTTTCTTCACATTCTTCATATTTCCACAAGATTTTGCATTTGATTTGAATAAAGACTACTACTATAAAACATGTTAATGTTACTCTTCATGAATGTTTCTCCTTAATACAAATATGTTATTCTTGTATTGAGCCATATGCTCTTTATCAAAATAATTGGTATTTCACTATGAGAACAATTGTTGTTTTACACATCCATTTCTCTATTCACCCACAAACATCTACTCTTTTAGATAAAAAGTGATTTATATATTAATTGTAATGTTTTCTTTATTATTGTGATAGTAAGCACATGACTATGATAGTCATTAAATACCGAGTCTTTCAATGGTGACAAAATCTCTCTGCGCTATCCTCAGGATACCATGTTATTTCTATCTAAACCTCAATGAGTTGTTCATTATTTTCTTGAGGTCTTTATTAGATTTAAATTTTTTCTCTTCATGAAACCATTGGTACTTCTTATAGATATGTTTCTCTTTGGTATAGAAGTTTTATTCATTTTCCAATTTTTATGCATTTCATAGCCTTGTCCTCTACCTAATTATTAACAATGATCTTCATGACATTTTTACTTTATATGATACTCCAAAAAGTAGATATGAATATGTAGAAATAATATTGTTGTGCAAAAATAGTGATTTAATTATAGAAAATAGTGCTCACACCTTTAGTCATTGATGTGTCTATTGGCTCTTTGTTTAGCAATATTTTAACTACATTTATTAATGCATAGATATATCTATGGGGTAGCTTACTTCCCATAATTAGTACATTCATACAAGAACAAGGACCAATGAACAAAGCACTAAGGCCTTCTACACTTTGAACTCTGTATAATTCAAGTGAGTGCACCTACGATTATGATCACTTAATTTCACCTTTTCACTAATCCTCACAAAGCAGATATGTGCCCATAATAGTTCTTGTTATCTATGACATAAAGGGATAGGATGTGAAGCTAAGAACACTATCAAGTTACTCACAAATAGAGCAAGGGCTATTGCTATTGAGTCAACAACTACTGACTTAAAGATTTAGAATTTGATTTGTTTATCTTGGGGTAGAAATGTTAGACAAGAAAGAACATCTATTTTGACAAAAGTGTATGTGATCAATCCCTTTTCCATTGGGCATATTCAGAAAAAATTCCTTACTGTACTATTGATTCTTGTCATTCACCTTGAAAATGAATATCAGATGAGAATCTCACTACTTACCTATATCCTCCTCAATACTTTGTAATTCTATTAAGTTATATCAAGAATTTACTTAACTTTTCAAGTTAACAACAAAACATATCAAAACATACAACACTTATGTCTGCAGCTATTGATCTTGAAGTCATTAACTCACAAGATAATAAGAAATTACAAACTATTAAACAAGAGACAAGATTTTGAGCTATTATGGAAATCCTAATATTAGTTGCTAGACTGATACAGGAGTGAGTTACTGAACATAGAATACTCCATGAATGAACAAGAAAACTATAGATTCATTAAGTTCTTTGTAAATTAGAGAGGTTGCAGACCTCTTATAACAATCCTTGGATGAAAGCCTATAGAACTGAGTCTATCTTTGGTCTCTTGCAAATGATTCTTCTTCTCAACCCTAGAAAGAACCCTTGGGACCAACTTTGAAGATATTTACAGAGAATTCAGAACCCTTTTAAATGATCTTGGGAATCCTTATAAAGGAATGCAACAAGCTTGGGATCACTTAGGGCACAATTAGGGAAACATTTATTATAGAAGTGATAAGGAAACAACCCTAATTATTATTAAGAAATATCAGTGACAAATCTGATATCTTTACATTTTAGAAACCCTAGTAGTCAAACTACAATCAGGGTATGATCTCATTATCCCTACAGAAAGTAACTCATCACAAAATATCTCAGCTACCTCTGTGTACCAGGAAATGAATTCTTTGATAACTTGGTCCAAATATTAATGTTACATCCAGGAGAAACCATCTGTGATATATCAAGCTTATGGTGGCCACAAAATCTAATCATATTTAGCTCAACCACCTTGGAACTTATTCAATTCTCAACTACCAAATTATCATTTATGGCCCAAGAAGAAAATAGATTGTTTCTTGTCCTGGTGCACCATCGTTTCTATTTTCTGCAAACTCTAGCTCAAAAAATTCAAATGTAAACCGACAATGATTAATTTATCAAGTTTAAAACATGGTCATCAATCTTGTTTCTTCTCGGCACATCAGACAATTCTCATAAATCATTATAATAGTAAACTAAGCTTTGAAAAAGTTTGACCACATCATCTATCTTGGTAACCAATAAGAAACAAGAACATCAGCAACACCTGGTAACTAGACCCATCGTCGCATCTTCATTGGTCATTAAATTAGGACCGTCAATCCTTTCTTAAGAGAGAATCAATGGTTGTCACAATGTCACAATGGTTAAAACCTCATGCATCTTTTCTTCATGATAATGTGACAACTGTTAGATCAAGAAAGATCTACAACGGTTTGAAAATTGTAGTATATTGGACCCACCTGACAACTGGACCCATCATCACTGTTAGATAGAAGATCCAACAGTAGATGCCTTTAGTATCTTCTGACTGGATCCCTTGTTGCATCTCAATGGCCTGATACCAAATTGACAACTATTGCAATGACTATCTTTCGAGCATATTTCCTTTGTGGCAACATGACCATCATCAGATCAAAAGAAAGATGAGCATTCATTTAACATGCTAAAACCCTTGGCCCCACTGACAACCTCCACATCACCATCCTTCATGACCAATGAAAATAAAACATGTCTACAACACCTGGCATCGGACTCACTTTCTTTTTACCACAGCAAGCAACTTAACCACACTAGATCTATCAAACTGGCAATTGAAGGCATTCTCCTAGTCACTTAATGTTTTTCTTAACCATGGTTTGATCAAGAGATAATGCAAACAAAGCATTCACATGATCACTGAGTCTTTTCTTAACTCTGGGTTTCATCTAGAGAATACGCGACCACCCCCCGATCAAAACTGCATCAATGGCTCCTGCTAAGTCTCTAATCTTTAAACCTTAACTCAACCTTGATCATGAGATCACACCACTAAAGTATTTGATAGATCTTAGAACATGTCCCTTAACCTCGATTACATTCAAAGAACACAAGATATATTTTATTCGCCAAGTCACTAGATCTTTCACTTAACCCCAGTCATATCTCAAGATTACACGTTAACCATTGATCTTGTCCTCATCCTATGGCTATCACTAAATGAATAAAGTATGTGTAGAATGGGGCCTTAAGTGGCCTGAAAAGGTAATAGAGAAATAGAAATGGCTAGGGTTTTGGACTTGGACAAATTTCATGAAACCCTTGGACATGGATAAACCTTATTTCTCAAACCTTCAAACAACCATATCTCTCTAGTTTTTGTATTTTTACACATGCAATCTTAAATGGGGCTTGGTGACCTCTTGAACTATCCCAGGCTAAGGGCGCAAGCCATGAAACATCATAAATATTCTTTGCAGATCAAAATTGTGTTGTAGTAAGAAAAGGCAACTCCCTTAGGGTTTTGCACATTAGGCCATGTGATCTAGAATGGAACTTGTATACTTCTTGGACTATCCATGGTTAAGCTTGTAGGCCATAAGACCTTCCACATCCTCTTCACTGATAAAAACAAGCTTGTAGGTCATTATGAAAACTTTATTAAGGTTTTATCAGGAGTAGCCCATTTTCATTAGATTTTGGCTATGACAGGAAAATGGTCTAACAGTGGCTCCATCTAGGGATGTATGCCTCTTGTAGGCATAGAAAGAACTTAAAATCTTTGGAGGAATCAGACCACCCACTGGATAAAAAAGACTTACAAGGAACCTTAAAAAACTAGCAAACTTAAAATAGGAAAAGAGGAAAGAAACACACTACTGAAAGGTAAAACTAACCTACTATTCATGGATAAAGAGAATACCTTATGAAAAGTACAACTTCAGAAATTGTCCATGAAATAGCAATTCTAAAACATTTCCAATCAAATCCTTCAAGATATAGGAATCAAATCCCCATTTTTCATCAATGAGATAGGGTCCCAACCATATTGGGTCAAATTTACTATGCTTACCCCTGTCTCCCAACCTGGCATTCCACATCAAAACCAAATCTTTTATGCAAAAACTTGTAACTATGGTCTTTTTGTCATACATGCTCTTGTATTGCAACTCTAAGTTGATATTCTTATCATGAGCCTCTCTTCTTGATTCATCCAACTGTATTAGATCTTCCAATCTATTTCTCATCTCATTATCCAAATCATCATCATATATTTAGATGAACTTATACATCTGCAACAGATTATTTTGTGGTAACCTTGCATGAATTCCATAGACCAAATTAAAAGGAGCAAAACCAATTGCCTTTTTTACTGTCACTCTATCAGCCCATAGAGCCAGCTGCAATTTGGAATCCCATGATTTCTTGTTTTGATCAAGAACTCTTATCAAAATCTTTATCAAGCTCATGTTACTTGATTTTGCATGACCATTACCTTGGGGGTGATAAGGGGATGAATATGAGACCTGAATCCCATATTGCTAACATAAATCACCAAACTCTTTAGACCTGAAACACATTGCATTATCAACTACTATTGTTTCAGGACATCCAAACTTAGTCAAGATGTTTTGCATCATAAAATCAGTCACCACCTTACTAGTAACCCTTCTAGTGGGGATTGCTTCCACCCACTTAGTGAAATAATCTATGGCCACCAGGATCCATGAATGAACCACACTTGATTTGTTTGGGATTTCCCCAATAAATTCCATACCCCACTTCTAAAAAGGGGTCATCACTACAATAGGTTTTAAAGGAAAATTACCATTGAATTTAAATTTTCCTGCGAACTTGTGGCAGGCATCACACTTCTTGACAAGTAAATGTGAAACTTTGAAAATTGTGGGCCACCAAAAACTAGACCTTAATATCTTATGTGTGGTTGTCTTAGCCATGTAATGGCCACCACACACACCTTCATGCATTTATTGTAACAAGTGTTTAGCCCTTTCATGATCAACACATTTGAGAAAAACACCTTCATTTCTCCTCCACCATAATTCACCTTTGAAAATAACATACCTTAGAGCATGTAATTTGATAGTCCTCTTTTTATTGTCATCCATTTCAAGAGGAAGAAACATTTTCTATAAGTATCCAACAATATCTTTATACCAATCACAATAATCCAAATCACATATATATGGCCTCTGTTCTTCTTCAAGAAAATTTATATGATTAGCATCTAAATTGCTTTGGGTCATGAGTTTAGCTAATCCTAGTCCTTTGACTAGTTTTGTGATTTGAATGTCAATGTTGAATTCCTAAATCTTGTTAATCCATCTACACCTTCTTCCTAAAACTTCTTGTTGTACTAAGATATCTTTCACAGCAACACTAGGCACATATGCACCTGTAGTTTCTCCAATTAAGTAGCATCTAAAATTTTTGATAGCTTTAACCAGTGCATAGGATTGTTCCTCATTTATGTCATTTTAACTTTGCTACTTGTAAAGACTTGCTGAAAAAGGATATGGGCTGCTCAAAACCCTCTGAATTCTTTTGTAACAATACTATAGCAATAGTATGAAAGGAATCAAAAGAAAATATTTGGAGAGGCTTACTAATAATATGGTGTCCTCAGCATAGGTGCATCCTTGATTGCTTGCTTCATTTCAAAAAAAATCCCTCCTAGCTTCTTCAGTCCAGTCCATCTTTGCATCTTTTTTCAACATCTTGGAGATAGGGACACTAGTCTCAGCAAAATTTGGGACAAATCTTCTAACAAAGTTTATCTGTCCAAAGAAAGATCGAATTCCTTTAACATTTCTTGGAAATGGTACATTTTCAATTGTAATTACCCTCTCAGGGTCAATTATAACTCCATCCTTTGACACAATGTGAACCAAAAGCTTACCCTCTATTACCCCAAAAGCACATTTCTTTGGGTTCAAAGATACTCCATACTCTAGGGTTCTCACAAAAAAAATTTCAAGGTGGCAACAATGTTGATCCTCCTTTGTTGAGTATGCTATGAGGTCATACTGATATATCACAAGAAACTTGTTAATGAAATCTGCAAATGCCACATCCATGGCTCTTTGAAAAGTAGCCCATTTGTCAAACCAAAAAGCATCCTAACATATACATATGTACCCCATGGAGTAGTAAATGCAATTCTAAATTGTTCAGTATCCTTGAAAATAACTTGGTTATACCCTGTGATGAAGGGTGCTCCCCTTAATACCACAAACACATAACAAAAACAGAGAAACAACAACAACAATATGCAAGAATAGAAAATTGGCTTCTTATTATCTGCACAAGTGTGGAATTACAAACTTTTAGAATTAGAATATGCAAAGCCACATGGGCATTCCCTTACAATATTCTGTAGGAAAAAGCCTCGAATCAATACCTAGATCTACTACCCAGAACTGTCCTAGACAACACTACGGGCCTTCTTTATATAGGCATTTTCCACCGCCCGAGAAGGTTCCAAAAATTTAGCCCTTAGGGCCGACCAAACTTAGAAGTATTTTATTTTTCAATTTATTACATCAAAGTCGGCTCAAAATAACTTTTGAAACCTGAACAAAAATTTTGAAGGAAAATTATTTTCTGCCAATTCAGGTGACCCAACTCCTAGAGACCATAAGTCATCACCAGTTGACCCGATTGACTATTATAACCCCATTTTGAAAAGGCCACAAAGCACTCTATAGGCTTGACTTATGCAAGCACCTATCATCCAAATTTTTGACCTCATCTGGGGCCTCTAAAGCCTTTAAAACCGAGTTCAAAGTTTTTGTACCCTGCTGCCAATACCGAAAGTCTTCAATATCTTCAAAACTAGACTTGATCTAGCCATGAAACTTTACTAGTAGGATGATATGACTGAGATGAACCTCCATATGTAAAATCAAAAGATTCTAATATTTATGACCAACTTACTAAAAATAGCAAGTTTCCATAAATAGAAGCTCTGCACAAGATAACCCTTATTGAATACAAAAATAGAAATATTTTTGGGTGATGCAAGATTTCTCTTACACCCAGGATGCTCCTGCATCAGACACCTGGGGTAATTTGAGAAGTGACCCCATCACGACTCAGGTGTGTAGAGGAAAACTAAGACAGTTAACCTCCTCCTTTGTCAACCATGATGAATCTTCAACAGGTCATCCTTTCCATTTGACCAAATACTCTTCATATGTCATGTTCCTTGTGCTTCTACCAACATGACTATTTAGTATGTCTTCAATCTCCTTGATATCGGAATTGGTTGCTAGAATACTCCACTATGTTGCTGTAACCTCATCTTCAACTCCTTCATGATACTTTGTTAGATCTGAAATATTAAATACTGGTGAAATATTCAGCTCAGTAGGCAACTCGACCTCATATGCATTTCTTGAATCATGCTTCTTCAGTATCTTACATGGACCAAATTTCTTCATTTTCAACTTGTTATATGTACCAACTGGAAATTGCTCCTTCCGCAAATGAGCCATGACTTCATCTCCAACCTAAAATTCCTTATGCCTCCTTTTCTCATCTACCTTAGCCTTATACTGTGCATTCATCTTGGTAATATGCTTCCTCACCTCCTCATGGATGTTCTTCAAGTGTTCTACAAAATCCTCATCTTCAACACTACTTATTTCTCCTTTATCTATCTTTCTCAACTCAGATGCATTTCTGGGACTACTCCCATATACAATTTAGAATATTGATTTACCAGTGCTCCTGTTGATAGAACTATTATATGCAAATTCTACTTGTGGTAAAATCAAATCCCATCCTGTTAGCTATCTCCAACTAAACATCTCAGCAAATTTTCCAAACTCCTATTCACCACCTCTATCTATCCATCAGTTTGTGGATGATGTTATGAACTGAACTTCAAATCTATCTTCAACTTCTTCCATAATGTATTTCAGAAATATCCAATGAACTTAGTGTCCCTATCTGAAACTATAATCTTTGGCAAACCATGTAATCTCACCACTTCTTTGAAAAATAATTCTGCTACATGAACAACATCATTAGTCTTCTTGTAGGGAATAAAATGTGCCATCTTTGAAAATTTGTCAACTACCACAAAAATTGAATCATGTCCCCACTATGTCCTTGGTAAACCAAGAACAAAGTCCATACTGATATCCTCCCAAGGTTTCTCTGGTATAAGTAATGGCTGATACAACCTTGTATTCTGCTTCACTCCTTTCGCCATCTAATATACTCTACAACTTTTTTCAAACTTCTTGACATCTTGCTGCAACTGTGGCCAATAATAATTCTCACTAACCAAAGCAAAGGTTTTATCACAACCAAAATGTCTAGCCAATCCTCCGCTATGCTTCTCCTTGATGAGATTCTCCCTCATAGAACTTCTTGGAATGCACAACTGACTCCCTCTGAATCACATATCATCCTAAATGATGAAATCCAGCCACTTCGTCCTATCTAGAGTAACAGGTTCTTTACAAGCTTTCCAAGCTTCACCAAAATTAGGATCCTCTGGATGCAAATTCTTGAGTTCTTTAAACCCAACCACCTCAATCTGCATCTCTGTCAGCAATAGTTTCCTTCTACAAAGTGCATCTGCAACCTTGTTAGACTTTCCACTTCTGTGTTTCAAAACAAATGTATAACTCTGCAAAAACTCAACCCATTTCAAATGCCTTTGATTCAACTTTCCTTGACTATTCAGATATTGCAAAGCTTGATGATCAGTATACAAATCAGACTCTTTAGGAAGCAGATAGTTTCTCCACTTCTTCAATGTATGAACTATAGCATAAAATTCCTGATCATAAATAGAATATTTCCTCTTGGCATCATTTAACTTCTCACTAAAATAAGCAATAGGTTTACCTTCTTGACTCATAACAACTCCTATTATAGTACCACTAGCATCACAGTCTACTTGAAACACGTTATTAAAATCTGGAAGTGCTAAAATAGGTTGTTCTATAACTTTCTGTTTCAACAGTTTAAAACTCTTATCTGCCCTATTAGTCCACTTGAACTCATTTCTATCCCCCATCATTGTTTCAGTCAAGGGTCCACAAATACTGCTAAAATTTTTGATAAACTTTCTGTAAAAACTAGCCAAACCATGAAAAGATCTTACCTCAGTAACACTCCTTGAGTAGGCCATTTAAGGATAGTCTATACTTTTTTTGGATCCATTTTCAGACCTTCTGTTGAAACTACAAATCCCAAATACACTAATTCCTTCTTCACAAAACTGCACTTCTTCAAATTAATCAACAATTTCTCATCTCTCAGCTTCTCAAACACCATACAAATATACATTATATGTTCCTCCAATGTCTTGCTAAAGATCAAAATATCATCTAGGTAAACAATGACAAACTTACCCAGAAATTTTTTCAGAACCTCGTTCATGAGCCGCATGAAAGTGCTCGGTGCATTGGTTAGCCCAAAAGGCATGATTAACCACTCATACAATCTTTCCTTTGTCTTGAAGGAAGTCTTCCATTCATCTCCTTCTCTGATCCAAATCCAGTGATATCCACTCTTCAGAGCTATCTTTGAGAAATACACAGCTCCACTCAAAGAATCCATAATATCATCTAGTTGTGGCAATTGAGACCTGTACTTGATTGTGATCTTGTTTACTGCCTTGGAGTTTGTACACATCCTCCATTATCCATTCTTATTTGGTGCTAATACTATTGGTACAGCACATGGACTCGGGCTCTCCCGAATCAACCCCTTCTGCAATAACTCATGTACTTGTCTATTCAACTCTTCACTTTCTACTAGTGTCATTCTATGTGCTGCCTTTTTTGGCAAACTAGCTCTTGGAATCAAATCCATCTAATGACTGATCTTCCTTACCGGTGGTAATCCATCGGGTATATTATCAGATACAATATCTTGAAACTCATTCAACAAATCTACAACCTCTACAAGTACATCCTCTACCTCCTCTTTACTGGCTTTTGAAATTAAAACAAAACACACATGCTCATGCCTCATACCATCTAGGAATTTCCTTCCATCAACAAAAGTTATTCTTGCATTACCACATAACTTTTCTTTGGTCTCCTTCAATGGCTTTAGCTTATGTCACACTCCATCCTTTGTCAGGGAATAGGTATTCACATGACCATCGTGTACAACACATCTATCAAACTTCCATAGTCTACCAAACAACATATGACATGCATCCATAGATATGATATCACATAGTACCTCATTTTGGTACCTGCTATTCTTGAACTTTACTAGGCATTGTTCACTGACCATGACCTTGTGGTCATCCTGCACCTAGGCAATGATATGGATGTGGGTGTTTCTATCTCTTGAGCTTCAACTTTGTCACCATCTCTTCTGACACTTGCATCGAGTGCAAAATAGGCTCCTCCTTTGTTCAGGTTCATTCTCACCACTCAGCAGGACTCTTTTGTTGATCAATGTTTCTCCTCTTTCAGCATCTTCAAAATTTGAGGATCTAGCATCTTCATCTACATGTGCCACTTTTGCCTAGCCTTCATTCCTCCTATCCATCCTTCCTTTGCATTAAGGACATTCAAATGCCCTATGACCTTCTTCTCCATAGTGAAAGCATGTTCCATGGAAGCCTCCTCTTCCTGAACCTTGTCCTCTTCCTCTTCCTCTCTAATCTCTATTGTTCTGATCTTGAAAATGATTGGAATTGTTTCTTCTTTGATTTTGATTGCTACTGGCCTCATCCTTCTTTTTCGGATCTTCATTTTGGCCTCCATATGACCATCCACCAGATCATCCACCATGACCCATTCTATTTTGTCTGCTCTCAAACTTCTTGTTCAGCTTTTCCTCTACTTTTAGGGCAAATTGGTATGCCTCTTCAATACTGTTCATTCGAACTAGATTCAGCTCCTCTTGAATGCTCGGCCTTAACCCATTAAGTTAATGGGCAACTTTCTCCTTGTCAACTTCTGCATGGCCTATTCTGATGAGGATTTGATAGAACTCTATATACTCCTGAACAGATCTTCCTACCTACTTCAAACTTTGCATCTTCTTCAGTAGGTCAAACTCATAATCAACAGGAATGAACTGCCACTTTAATTTATCCACCATTCAATCCCATCTTGTGATTTTATCTTTCCCTCTTCTATTTCATTCCAATTGAATCTCTTGCCACCAGATCTTCGCATGACCTGTCAGTTTGGCCTTCGTGAATTTGACCCTATCAGGATCCTCAATATCTTCATACTCAAAATACTCTTCACATTCATTGATCCAGTCGATCAACTCCTCTGGGTTAAGATTTCCTAAAAATGTAGGAACCTCAATCTTAGATCTTTTTTCAATCTTGGAAATGGCTCGAAAAATTCTTTCTTCCTCCTGGTTCACAACTTCAACTTCTCCTTCTTGATCTTCTTCTTTGGCTTCATCCTCACTTTCATCTTTGGCATTAAGATTCATTCCTCTGTGAATCTCCTCTTGCAATGCTCACACTTATCTCTGGAGCACTCTAACCTCAGGTGTTACAACACTAGCTCTTCTGCCACATTCCCTTCATGGAGGCATTTTCATGATGCACATTGAAACCCTAACTGTGGTCCTAGTGCAAACTGCCTCACAGTCGGCAATTTGTTTACACACTCTAAAACTCATACTCTGATACCACTTGATGAAGGGTTCTCCCCTTAATACCACAAACACATAACAAAAATAGAGAAACAACAACAACAATAAGCAAGAATAGAAAATTGGCTTCTTATTATCTCCACAAATGTGGAATTACAAACTTTCAGAATTACAATATGCAAAGCCACATGGGCATTCCCTTACAATATTTTGTATGACAAAGCCTCGAATCAATACCCAGATCTATGACCTAGAATTGTCCTAGACAACACTACGGGCCTTCTTTGTATAGGCATTTTCCACCACCTGAGAAGGTTCCAGAAATTTAGCCCTTAGGGCCGACCAAACTTAGAAGTATTTTATTTTTCAATTTATTACATCAAAGTCAGCTCAAAATAACTTTTGAAACCTGAACAAAAATTTTGAAGGAAAATTATTTTCTGCCAATTCAGGTGACTCGACTCCTGGAGACCATAAGTCATCACTAGTTGACCCGATTGACTATTATAACCCCATTTCAGAAAGGCCACAAAGTGCTCTACAGGCTGATTCATGGAAGCACCTGTCACCCAAATTTTTGACCTCATCCGAGGCCTCTAAAGCCTTCAAAATTGAGTTCAAAGTTTATGTACCCTGTTGCCAATACCAAAAGTCTTCAATATCTTCAAAACTAAACCTGATCTAGCCATGAAACTTTACTGGCAGGCTGATATGACTAAGATGAACGTCCACATGTAAAATCAAAACATTCTGAGATTTATGACCAACTTACTAAAAATAGCAAGTTTTCATAAATAGAAGCTCTACACAAGATAGCCCTTATTGAATACAAAAATAGAAATATTTTTGGGTGATGCAAGATTGCTCTTACACCCAGGATGCTCCTGCATCACCCTGAAAACCCATCCATCATAGACATCAGCTCTGAACTAGTGGCTCTTTGTAACATGGCCTCCATATTTGGCCATGCATAATTATCTTTTAATGAGTTCATGTTTAAATTTATGAAGTCAACACAAAGCCTAATGTCTCCATTCTTCTTCCTTATTGGGACCAAGTTGGAAACCCATGTCGAATGCCTAATAGGTTAGATGATGTATGCATCACTCATTCTCTATAATTCTTCTTGCATTTTTGGTGCCAAAGTAGGGTTCACAGGTCTTAAATTTTGTTTGAAAGGCTTTGTTCCTTCTTTCAAAGGAATCTCATGCTGAAATAAATCTTGTCTATTGTATGGTGAAAATGTGACCACACTTCTATGAATCATTACATGAAAGGGAACTCAAGAATGAGGCCTCACAAATCGATCCATAGCTCTCTAGGCATGGAGTGCAAGGGTTTTAAGAATGCTCTCAGCTAGAGCTATTTAGCCAATAACCTTGCTAGTAAACCATGCAATGGGAGATTCAATGAAGACAAGGGCAAGAATGCCAATATCCCCAAGAATCAAATGAAATGCAATGCAATGCAAGCTAGCTAAGAATGAAGATGCAAGCTAAGCTATGGAAATGAAAGTACAATGCAAGCTAAGCTATGAAAATGAAAGATGCAAGAAATGAAATCTAACTATGAAGCAAGAAAGCCATGATGATGCAAGAATGAAGACAAGAAGATAGAGTGTTGATGAAGATCCAAGATGAATGCCAACAATGCTCCAAATCTTCAAACCCTAGATGCAAGAATATCTCCAAAAGCTCCAAGATGACCTAGAAAACCTGTAGCATAACAATAACATAAAAATTGTGTGTGCAAATGAGGAAGAGAGCTCTCCTTTTATAGGGAATGAAAAAGGAATGGGCCATGGAGATTAAGAGGAAAAAGATTTAATCAACGGTGGAGAAAAAAAAGAAGCTTGATCCTTGTGCACAAATATCCTCCAATAAGAAAATTAGAAGCATTTACTTTATGTTGAGCATATAATTTATGTCCATGTGAGACAAAAAGTACTTTTTCTTTTATTTTATTTTTATTTTTATTTATAAATAAGAATTAAATACTTTATTTGTGCAACATAGGATAAGAAGAAAAGGTGGGCTTTTCATTTATTAAAAGGGGAGGAAATATTCCTTTTAAATAAATAAAAACTTAGGATAAAATGGTTAGCCCATAGAAAATAATTGAATAAATGATAGCACAAGGATTTGATCAAGAATAAGCAATTTATGATTTAGCAAAAGGGGCTAATAGTCTAGGTGACCATTTTTAGGTGTATACATTTTGCCCCTCTTTGACTAATGTGTGATCGATCTGGGAACACATGGAGTCAAAGAATAGATCAGCCAAGAAGGCAAGCAGACAACCAAGAAAGCAAGCAATAGCAATTTTGACAGATGTGAGAATGATTTGGGATCACATGCAGTCAAAGAATAAAATAGCCAAGAAGGCAAGAAGATAGTGATCTGACTCCAAAGAATGAAGTACAGAGAGATAGCAAATCCTGCATGGTCAGCCTGGTAGTGATAGTACTGAACACTTAGGAAAGAGATAGCTAATAAGATATGATGTGTTTGCCCCCTCGGGATCGAAAGAGAAATCAAGTAGAGGGAATGCAGAAGCAAGAGCAACATGATCAAATCACTAGAAATCATAATCGAAGATGAAAGATAATAGAATAACCATCAACCAATGAAGGGATACCCCACACATGGGACATGGGGCACGAACCTATCGGTCCCTCAACCCGTAAACGCCATAGAGGGGGGAATTGGAACTTGGGATTTGAATGAAAGACTAGAAGGTTGAAAGAGATGGGGATGAAGAGGTTATGATGCCCCAATGAAGATCAAAGGATCAGGCCTCAAAAGGTCAGCCAACTATGTGAAAAAAGGAGAAAGGGTCAAGCTGAATGTGGATTTCAGTTTGGATCCCGAAATGAAGAGAAAATGATGTGAGATGAAAGACAAGAAAGTGAAAGACATGATCGGGAAGAAGTGAAAGGTGAGCGCAGCTGATTAACAAGTCCATGAAAAATGAAAGGAGAGCTCTCTCCATATGCAAGATGCAAAACTAAACTAACATGAACCTAAGAAATGCAAGCTACATGAAAAGTGGTTTACTTGCAAGGTTACAAAGCCAATAGACATCTAATATTCATCATCGAGCATTATTGGTAGCGTCGCAAGATCATACAATACACACTAGCATAACTATGTGAATATGAATATGATCTTTATCAGATAGGAATGTGGAAATCTCACCTAGGCATCAAAGACATGTAGGTCAAGATGACTAGCACAGTGAGATTACCTAAGTTTAATAGAGCAAGATTATACTCACATTGAGACACAAGGAAAGTCAAGATGGCTACAAGTATGCACTTGCACAAAAACAGTCAAGGATAATACCCTGTCAATCCATAGTGTCAAGTAAGACCAGCATAAATGCTCATGATAGTTAGGATCAACAAAATATACCCACAAGTAGAAAAAGCAATAAAACATGTTCTCATACCCTCAGTCTTCTAGCTATGCATCATCAAAAACTTCTCAGGGAGAGACCACTCAGCAAAGAAATCATCATAGACAGCATGTAAAGAAATAAATTCAAACAAATCTCAGCAAGTCAAGTGCGTGTGTGTAGGTCATAGAGTCAAACTTTGAGTATTGCATCTGCAAATGAGAAATATCGCATCATACTAGACTGCAGGTAGGACATCTGATAAGTGTTGAGAAACACTCGACGCAAGGGTAGTGTTGAAAAACACCATTGGGGTGGTGTTGAAAAACACCATTGGAACCAAGTTGCCCAAGAAACCCAGATGCACAAAGAGACCCAAGATAAGCTTAAAGCAACATATGCCCCCTAAACTAAGACAAGAATCAATTCCAGGCTAGGAGAGGCAAAGCGAGAAGTGGAGCGAAAGAGTGCCACGCAAGACTGATAGACATAGGTGCAGAGGGTCTCAAGCAGCACCTGTTTCCAGGTTTTCACCACTTGATAGATTTTTTCAGGACTTTTTTGTAATTTTTTTGTATTTTTGCTACCAAGGCGCTTGTTTCCAAGTTTTCACCAAGGCACTTTTTCTATTTTTTTTTGAATTTTTTGAATTTTTTGATTTTTTTGGTGAGACATCAAAGCGCCTATTGCTAGGTTTTCACTAGGATGCTCATTTTTTTAGTACTTTATATGCTTTTTAGGTTTTTTTTAGCATCATATATGATTTTTTTTTGTAATTTTTTCAGGATCATAAAGTATATACAAGGAATGCCCCAGACTGAAATGGGCATTAAAGATCTACTTCCTCTGATGTAGAGAACTGATAGGCCCTAGGCCCAAATGCTACAGCTGTGATGATAGGAGGTCTCAACCAGTTTGACCAATAATAACTAGCCCTAAGCAATGTCTGAGTTAGTGGAGGATCATTAGAATGTGATACACATATGCCATCATGGATTTCAGCTAGTACTTTTTCTGACTCCTCTATTTCTAGACACCTAAGGAGAGTTCCATCTAGACCCTTCCTATACAAGCCACCAGAGACAAAGGCAAAGTGTAAGGGATGGCGAAAAGAATGGCATGGAGGAGTATGAGGTGGAAGACATGGAAAGATGGTAGGATTGTAAGATTTGTGAGCAGGATAGTGTAATTCATCCACCAGGAACTTGAAGCGAGATTTATGCTTTTTCATTTGTAAGATGGATATCAAAGTAACCAAGGCATTAGCAACTCTTTTCTCAGCTTTAGGAATGGGCTGAAGTATAACAGCTATGAGATCATGCTTGAAGTAATGCACCATTTGTTTGTAGAGAATCAGCTTCTCATCTTTTATTTTGGAGTCATTATTTTTGAGAAAATTTTTATCTTTACTTTTCTTAGGTTCAGATACTGCCACAATGTGGTTTTCACCATCCGACCATTGCTCTTTTCTTTTGACTTGATGACTGTGATGCTTGATTTCTAATTCAATCTTTTTTGTTGCTAGTTTGCTGGTGGAAGAAGTAACAGGTGTTGATACGAGATGAAATGGAGTGACTGGTTCAATAGCATTTATGTGAGGGATGTCATCTCTGGTAACAAGAGAGGTTGAGCCTATAGGGTAGGCTCCAAAAGTAGCTAGATCTAGATTCGTCATAGGAGGACCAACGTAGTCCACTAAGGCAATACGGGGAACAAACTCATCAGATCCAACACAAGACTCATCAACTACGTCAGGTGGGTTACGAGAAATATGAACTACATCAACATCCATATCTGTCATGGAAGAATCTTCTGGAAGAGGCTTAATATGCTGAGAAGTAGAAACACTCATGTCGTTATGTGATAGATCACCTCTTTGTAGCAGTCGCTCAATGTTGTGACATTGTCTATCATAGTGCAATGATTCTTTAGGAACATAGGTTCTAGACATAAAAGACTCAGCAATATCATTAGTAGGCATACAAGCTTCCCCCCAAAGAAGTGAAGTAGAAGGAAGATCATCTCCCATGTGAGCCATAGTGTGTAGTGGTGACTCATCTGTATCTGTGTCTGAATTACTGAGCATGGGAGTATTTCTGGAATCTTCTCTATAGATCCATTCTTGAATAGCTTGTTCTTCTCTTTCTTCTTCTAAAGGAATGGATGAAGGAATGAAAGTATCAAAGATCACCATAGCAGAAGTGGAAGGCTTCATTGTATCAGATTGTTTCCCATATGACCTAGGAGAAACAGGTATAGAAGAAAATGAATCTAGCGTATATTCACCCATACCAAGGCTCATCATCTTAAATGATTTCTCAGCAGCAACTAGAGATGTACTAGGATCAATAGAAGGTTCATTATGAGGAACAAATTTTTCAGCAGTAGCTAGAGCATTAATAGCAATAGTATGGTCTCCAAGAATCACAACTTTAGTGCCATTGTATAGAAATTTGACGCACTGATGATAAGTGGAAGGAACAGCCTGCATGTCATGGATCCAAGGATGACCCAAAAGAATGTTATATGTGAGTGGGATGTCCAATACTTGGAAGCTAATATCTTTTGTGATAGGACCCACTCAGACAGGCAGTGTGACAAGACCTTTGGAAGATCTTTCCTCTTCATCGTAAGCTTTTATAGTAATCTTCTTCTTGGAATCCACAGCAAATTCTAACAAACCCAACTATTGTATGACATTGAAAGAAACAATATTTAACCCTGCACCATTGTCTATCAGGACTCGGCGGACTTGGGTGTTGTAGACTAGAACTTCAATGTGTAAAGCCAAATTATGAGGGTGAGCAATAGATATGTCATCTTCTACAGAAAAGGAGAGAGATAGTGGAGATGAAATGTGGTTGACCATAGCCTGAAATTGATCTGGATCAATGTCTTTGGGGACATGTGCTGTATGCAAAGCTTTCTCAAGGATTTCTCTATGCGAAGGGGATAACTAAAGCAACTCAAAAATGGATATTTGGGCTGGCATATTTTGCAAATGTTGGACAAGATCATAGCTAGGGGTGGCTGAAGGAGCCGCTTGTTTGGAAGGCAAAGCCTGCTTGGGATCTTGCGCAGTTTTAAGGACAATCTTGGCTTGCCCCCTAGTAACAGCATTCAGTGTCTCACTTCGGGAAGATGAACTACCACGTGTTTGCAAGACCAATTTTGGCTTACTATGATTGGCTTTATTATCATCTTGAGATCTTACCATAAGAACACTCTCAATGGGCTCTACCATGTTGATCATAGGTGTATTAGAAGGATACGTGTAATTGATCTTAGCATCATGATTCTTCTTATGTGCTTGAGAGGTTTCCCCCTTATCATGCTTAGGTAGAGGATCTTTGAAAGCTGTGTGATTAGCATTTCTAGTTAAGCCATCAGTGGAGATTGTGCCATTCTCAATAAGACCCTGAATATCATCCTTAAGCCTAAAACAATTGTCTGTCGGATGTCCCTTGTTTCAGTGATAATGACAATAAGAATCCTCTCGCCACCAATCAGGCTTATCTAGTGGATCCCAGTTACCAGGTTTATCAGGAAGTGTAAGATATCCATTATCAACCAAAGTCTTAAGGATCACATCATAAGGTTCTGCCAATTTGGTATAGACTCGCTTTCAAAATGACTTCTTAGGCTTATCTGCATACTGAGGTTTAGGAGCACTGCGAGTGTTGGCAGCTTCTTGTTGTTTTGCTGCATAGATAGCATTGGAGAGATTGAAAGCAAGCTCTTTAACTTTAGGAGCGTAAACAACCCCATCATTAACAACATACTTGTTCTTATTCCAAGGTTTGTTCTTGTCTTTGCCATTGCCTTTAACATCTTTATTAATAACAATATCCCCTTTTCTTATAGCTAAATCCTCAATTCGATATGCACTTTCAACCATGTCATTGAAAGAAGGGAATAGTTGTTTCCTTAGATCATAATATAGCTCAGGCACCAGAGTGTTGACAAAAATGTCAATCTTTTCTCTCTCGGGTAGCTGACAAGGATATCGAGAATACAATGACCTCCAACATTGTAAGTAGGTTGCAAATGGCTCACCTTGATATTGTCTTAGATTACCAAGATCTATCATGGTGATAGGTTGTTGGATGTTGTATGAATAGTGTTGTGTGAAGCACATAGCTAACTCATCAAAAGTCTTCAAAGGAGGTGTCAACTTTGTAAACCATTCTAAAGCTTGTCCTCTTAAGCTTTGAGGGAATAATCATAGAAGATATGTGTCTTCATGAAGAAAGTCCATACTAAGAGCATAAAAGTGACGTACATGATCATGGGGATCACCATTTCCATCATACTTGTCATATTTGGGAACCTCAATATCCCTAGGAAATGGGACCATGTATAGATTTTTATCAAAAGGAAGAGCACAAATTGATTCTACAAAAGAGACCTTTGGAGGCTCTCTTTCTATTGCCATTTGGGTAAGGCATTGATTTGTCTAATGCAGTTCTTCCTGAAGGACTTCCAATTCAGTTGGTACTCTTTGTTGGACAATTTGTCTAACATCATAGCCAGGAGGAAGCTTGTATCCTCTAGAAGTCATATATTGAAAATATTGATCGCCATTACGCTCTAAAAGCTTATGCATCATTCGTTGGGAGACCACATCTTGTTCAAATCTCATAAGATCCTCACTAGAAATCTCATCATCTTCCTCTGTCTCATGTTGAGAGGGAGGAGGTCTAGGAGGTGAAGAAGGCACACCAAAAGTAGGTCTTAGAGGAGATCTTGGTGGCGTGTTGTTTCCATTGTTTCCATTGGTAAAAAGAGGTCTATGCTCATGATTACTAGTCTCAGGTTGCTCATGAAATGTCCCTCTATAAGCCATGTGCCTAGTAGCATCCATTCTTTGTTGATTGTGTTCTTTGTCTAAGCGTGCTTGGTTATCCTTGTGCTTAAAGTGTGCTTGCAACTGTTGAAATTTTTCTTGTTCAGTCAAAGTGAGTGAGACACTGTCTGTGTTTTTGGGGGTCTTGAATGCAGAAAAGAGGAAACCTCCTTTGTACCACGGAGTAGCCTTAGAATCCTTATATTGGTCAGAACTAGAACTGTCATTGCTAGTGGGCACTCGTGAGCATCTAGTTGGAGAAGGTAACTGTGTATAATTAAATGGAGGGTGATTCTCCTGCTCAAATTGAGATCAAGTTGTAACCGGCATGAAAAGAGATGTTAGTTGACTAATAGAATGAGACAAAGTTTCTCAGATATGAGATAAGCAAAGCTAATAAAGATCACTTGTCAAAGTAGAACAATAGAGAGATGGCTTGTCAAAAGTGCTCAAGCACTTACAGCAATCAATTGACTAAAGCCGAGCAGCGAGCAAGAAGCTCAATAAGCAAGTAGCTAGAGAGGTAACCATGATGTGACAAGTGATCAAGAGTAGCATTCATTAAGCTCAAATCCAATAATTTTAGCTCATTTGTTTCAGTCTAGAATAAATCTAAGCATGTAGATAACAAACTAGCTTCAAATAAGAACAGAAAAGGACACTCTACGACAGGTTAAAATGCAAGTTTAGCAGCTCCGGATTGCAACAATGATAGGACAACAGAAATGACCCAGGCAATAGTTCTCAGGCAAACAGGGTGATACTTCACCTTAAGCCAGATGATAGTTTCCAGTAAGTGGGGTGACACTTTTGCAGAGTCGTACGACTCTATGACCAACGAACATAAAAATATCAGTTTGAAGTGTTTTAAAAGATCAAGTAAGTATATCAATAGATTTTTATCATGGATCAAGCACATAAGACAACAATCAAGGAGTTCAAGCAAGCAGTTGTCTTCAAACAATGAGCAAGGGGCAAAGCAACCTTGCACATGAACAAGAATAGTGACTTAGTATTTCTACTCCTTAAAGATTCTACTTGTGTATGTTCTTCAAATATTTTAGTAGGCACATAGAACACAACAACACCTTAGCAAGCTATCTACAAGGATACACATGGCTTTCTAAGAGGAGTCCTCGATATACAAAAGGTACGTGAGGCCCAAATCTATAGATGAGAAGAATCCAAAATCACACAGCCGGGGGGAGATGGTAACTCAAATCTCCTCCTTCACTTCTCAAAGGTATAAATTTCTTTGAGGCTTAGCCAAGAGTGATATCAAACTCAATTCCCAAGAGAGGTGTCTTTTGATTCACCTCCCGCTATTTATACTCCGCCAGAACACAGGAGTTAAGGTCGTCCCTTGAGGTGGTGTGTCCCCAAGCAGGCCTTCTAGAAATAACAACTAAGTAATTCACTATCAAAAGTATTTAGAGCACTAGAGGTGGTACATTTAACCCTTCAAGTAAGCATGAGATGAGTCCAAAAAAGTGGAACATTTAACTCCTCACACAAACTCAAAGTGAGTCCACACCTTAGAAAATAAGTGAGTTCCAAAAAGCACAAAAGGGTTGCCAAGTGGAGCACTTAACGCTTCTTTCCTGTTGACCCCTCCCCTTTAATATGGTGTTGAGATTGCAACCACAAGGTGGAAATGAGGGGCCGGTGGATTAGAAAGTCCAATAACCCAAGATAGCAATCTAGATCAATCACAAGTACTCTAAAGTTGCTTATCAATACTACTCACAAATGAAAAAGGGGTGTACCAATGGAATATTTAACTTTCCAAGCAAACATAGAGTGAGTCCACAAGGTGGTGCATTTAACTCTCTATGTAAACAAGGAATGAATCCATGCCCCTAATCACTCAATGAGATATTTGATATTGAAACCAAGAATTACTTAAGGTTTAAACACAAGCATTCACTTACACAAACTTGTATGAAAGCAAATCTATGTTCATTCATTTCCCATTAAGAGCATCAATTGAAATGTGTTCTATGAAAGAATGTAAACACTCAAGCCAAACACATGAGAGGTTCAATTTTAATCCCAAAATCCAAATGTTGTAGAGATATAACAAACTACCTCAAGTCCAATGCAACACGCTTAGTAGATTTTAAGCATTTTCCATGAAAGCAAGAGCACCTTCAAATGAACAAGACAAGAGAACAAGCAAACAAGATATGCAATATATATCCAATTTATGCAAACCCTAAGGTTAGATCTGAAAATCAATTGTTAGGAGCAATGATAACCAGAAAATAATCCAAATGATAACTCATATCATGCAATGAACAATGAAAAATAAGTGCATACCCATCACAAAATTTTATTTTTTTTGCATTTGACCTAGTCAACAAGATCTGATTTTTACCACATGAATTTGGACCCTAAACTCAAAATGCAGAAAAGAGACCTCTATCAAAAAATAGAGAGCTTTTCAAAAATATAAAAATTTTAGAAAAATCTCTTCATTTGTGCCCTAGAGAGCTATTTTACCAAAATAGACCAGATTTTATAAATCAACCAAATGAGCTATGATATGATTTCTAAATTAAAAACATAGTGAATGGACCCCCTGTAGAATTTGAAGACCTTTCCAGAAATATAACAATTTCCGAAAAATATGCTGATTTGCGCCAAAAATCAATTTTTTATGAAAAATAAAGAAAAAATCATAAAAAATACAAATTACCTTTGAAAATTCTAAAAAAAATTTTGGAACTTCTCTGATATGTCTCCAACCTAACAAAAAAAATTTTAGACTAGAACACCAAGCGTTTTGGGAGATATGGTCAAATCTTTCAAATCTAGGGTTTTTTTCATCTCCAAACAAATCTGCACAAGGGTTAGCTCCAAAAATAATCAAAACCAGCATGCAAGAGGTGGGTTGCCCCACGATGGGTGCCAAAAATGTATGGTGAAAATGTGACCACAGTTCTATGAATCATTACATGCAAGGGAACTCAAGAATGAGGCCTCACAAATCGATCCATAGCTCCCTAGGCATGGAGTGCAAGGGTTTTAAGAATGCTCTCAGCTAGAGCTATTTAGCCAATAACCTTGCTAGTAAACCATGCAATGGGAGATTCAATGAAGACAAGGGAAAGAATTCCAATATCTCCAAGAATCAAATGAAATGCAATGCAATGCAAGCTAGCTAAGAATGAAGATGCAAGCTAAGCTATGGAAATGAAAGTACAATGCAAGCTAAGCTATGAAAATGAAAGATGCAAGAAATGAAATCTAACTATGAAGCAAGAAAGCCATGATGATGCAAGAATGAAGACAAGAAGATAGAGTGTTGATGAAGATCCAAGATGAATGCCAACAATGCTCCAAATCTTCAAACCCTAGATGCAAGAATATCTCTAAAAGCTCCAAGATGACCTAGAAAACTTGTAGCATAACAATAACATAAAAATTGTGTGTGAAAATGAGGAAGAGAGCTCTCCTTTTATAGGGAATGAAAAAGGAATGAGCGATGGAGATTAAGAGGCAAAATATTTAATCAACGGTGGAGAAAAAAAAGAAGCTTGATCCTTGTGCACAAATATCCTCCAATAAGAAAATTAGAAGCATTTACTTTATGTTGAGCATTTAATTTATGTCCATGTGAGACAAAAAGTACTTTTTCTTTTATTTTATTTTTATTTTTCTTTATAAATAAGAATTAAATACTTTATTTGTGCAACATAGGATAAGAAGAAAAGGTGGGCTTTTTATTTATTAAAAGGGGAGGAAATATTCCTTTTAAATAAATAAAAACTTAGGATAAAATGGTTAGCCCATAGAAAATAATTGAATAAATGATAGCACAAGGATTTGATCAAGAATAAGCAATTTATGATTTAGCAAAAGGGGCTAATAGTCTAGGTGACCATTTTTAGGTGTATACATCTATAAGCTTTCAAGTCATCATAAGACCATGAAAAAACATGCCTATATTTCCTAAGAAGATCAATCAGGGACTTTCTTATTTTGGGAGATAGCTTTCCTCCAATATATATATTTTTTGGATTTTCAACTGTCCCTAAATTAATTTTCTCTAGATTCTCTGGCTTATCCACATTTTTGGTTGAAAAGAACCTATCATTATTATCAAATTCTCTCTTAAGAACAACCAAACCCTTTGGGACCTTGTTTGTTTTTAATTGCAAGACTTTCTGACCAAGAACAATATGCTTACCATTTGAATTTTCCACATACCCATTGAAATTCAGTTCTCTATCCACAAGATTGGCCTTAGAGTGTAAAAATCTTAATATGTCCAAATCATCTTCAAAAACTTTCCAATTTTCAATGTTGTCTGGTATGGAAGGTCTGTATTGAATCTCAATTTTGGAAATTCTAGCAAATATAATATCCTTTGGTCTTAAAGAAATGTTTGCAAGCAGGTTAGCCATTTTTTTTTTACTTTTGTCCATCCACTCAATACCAAAAGAATCAAAACACTCTTATCCCATCCCAAACTACATTCCTGTATTGTTTCAGTATATCATTCTTTGATGCATATTTGGATCTTACTTGAGATATCACAAGTTTTGAATCTCCAATCACTCTAATGTTTCTAATTTTATGTTTTGAAACCAACCTTAGCCCTATTAATAGAGCCTCATACTCTATGATCTTGTTTGTACAAGGGAACATTAAAGTAAATAAATACTTAAATGTCCTTCCAGTAGGAGCAATTAGCAACACACCTGCACCAACTCCATCCTTAGAGCTTTCACCATCAAAGTACATGGTCCATAAGCCATCTTGATCTGTTAAATTGTCCTTATCATCAGACAAAAGTAAAGGGTCATCTTTTCCTTCAACCTTTGGGCTTTGTACTTGAAAAGAATTAACATCAGTGTCAAGGAAACAATTCATGTTTTCATTTTCTATTTCTTCTTCAATCATATGGGAAGTTTTTCTTTCCCTAGATACTTTAACATTTTGACCATAAATTTTGAAGGTGGAAAAAGATAAGTCACATTGTATACTACCTCCCATTGCTACACTCCATTTTCTAGACAATAAAATTCCATATTGAGGTGGTATGTCAACAACTAGTACACTCATAGTTAGTTGTCTATCAGGATAAGTTGCAAGATTGTAAGGCAAGGCCTTAATTGTACTAATGATAGGTACCTCTCTAGAATCCATGGCCTGACATCTTCCATGAGGAGTATCCACTTGAAGTCCCATTGTTCTCATGACCTTAGTAGGCATAACTGTATTGGAAGCTCCAGAGTCTATGATGTAATTTTTTAACATTTTTCCATTTATGACTTGAGTTAGGAAAAAAGGATCAACGGTTCCCATAGAAGTACTGACAACATTTGTATCTAGATAAGTCTGGGGTATTTATGAAACAATTTCTTCAATATCATTCCCCTTCTATTCAGATTTATCTTTTGTCCCCCTTGTTGTCTCAGTGTTTTCTTTCTTTTGAATGTTTGTTGAAAGAACACCATTTATCCATGTAAGGGCCTTCTTTTTGTGCTCACCTATTCTCATCATTTCCATTAATGGAACCTTAGCTATTATCTAAGATAAAAATTGACTCATATCAATAGGTGTGTATTTAGATAAATCTTTCCTTCCCTAAAACATACTTTCATCCTCAACCTATGATGCAAGATGTAGCTTGTCTTCCTTCTTCTACTTACTCTCAATTTGGGGAATAGGGATAGTTGTCACTGGTGTCTTCACCTTTACTCTATATATATTGTTTGAAAGGCCTGGCTTTTCTCCCCCTTTTATATTCATCTTCCTAACACTATCAACATCCTTAATTTTATCTTGTGCTTGCTTAGTGTCTGCTTGACCTTTCCTAATAAATACACTTGTTGGTCTACCATCTGCATTACCAACTGTTCTATTTCTCATAACATAATTAACCCTAGCCTAAGTAACCATGTTAGAAATGATTTGAGCTATTTCTTTATTAGAAGGCCTCCTTAATACAATAGGCTCATCACCCTCCTTTGTATTAAAAATTATATTTTCAATATCTTCCTCTTAATCAGAAAAGACCTGCTGATGATATATCTCCTTTCTTCCATGGGAATAGGATGCATCTTGGTTTTCATCTTCTTCTACAAAATTGACTTCTTCCCATAGTTGTGAAATCATCATAGCACAACCCCGGTCATCATAAGATTCATCTTCCTCCCCTTCCTGCTCCTCATTTGTAGCTATATTTTGAGAAATCGCACAATAATCAGGATCATGTGGGGACTGGAAAACTATGCATCATGGGACATCATCTATCATGTTAATAGAGTTCCTTTTCAAAGGATCAAGGGTCTTATCATTTGGTTTGTCCTTTCTTTCTGGGATTGTAGGCCTCCCATCCTTCCATTGGGTATGGTTAGGAAAATTATGCAACCTAGGTTACCTGTCAAAGTTGTTGAAAGGAGGTTTACCATTATTTTATGACTTGTTTCTATTTTCACCAAGCTTCAACTCCTTCAAATAATTTAGGATTTGTTTCAAATTTTCCTCCTCCCTAGGCTTTATATTTGAAACCTTATCCAATTCTTTCTTTCCAAACCTAGGAGGTTTAGGCTCTTCTCTCCTACCTAGCTTACCTTATACCCTTCTGTTACTTTCAATATTTACAACATATCTTTGGGCTTCCCTAATGGTTCTAAGATTTTTTTCTCTGAGCAAGTAACCCATTTTTGCATCATAAGCATTGAGATATGTTGCCAAGCAAAATTTCTCATCTAGTCTCATAAATTGGAAGAATTTATGCATTACCTTTGGAAATCTGACATTAAACTCAAGGACTTCCTCATTTTTTTTTCTTAATATTATTGAATTCATTTAGCATAAAACCTTCATTTATTTTATCACCATATTAGTCCTTAAAATAATTTATAAAATCATCCCAAAAGCTAATACAATCATAAGGGAGTCCTCTAAACCAGTCTCTGCAATCTTCAGTTAATGATTGAACAAATAATTTCATAATGACATCTTCATGTTCAATTTTATAATCATCTATTATATCAATGAAATTATTTAAATTTTTCTCACATGTAACAACATTATTGCCAGTGAACTTTGGAAGTTTTTCTCTAATTTTTTTAGGAATCAAATTTGGATAACCAAGAATACCATTAAAAAGGAGTTGTCTGTACCTTTCCATATGACCAAGTCTTCTTTGTAATGATCCATAATTTTGAGAAGTAGATGCCTTATTTGATGTGTCAGAAACATTTGTAACAACTATTGGTCTGATAATAGCATTCTCATTGTCATGGTTTCCAAAGTTAGCACCAATCATAGTATTTTGAGGTCCTGAGGATTGTCTAAGAAAGCTGATCTTCTTTTGCATCTCTAAAGTAGCATCTTCAAGTTATTCTTTCTCAAGTTCTTTGGCCACTATTTCATTCTTTATCCTAGTATTTTCAAGGTCAACCTCTAACCTTGAAACTCTGTCCAAAGGATCTTTATCATTTATAGGTTCATTGATTGTAATCTCAATAGCCTTTTGTTTGCTTGCATCCCTGGGTTTTCTAACCTCACATAATTTTTGGATAACAAACTATTCTTTTACTCCTTCAAGCATTGGAACATAATTTATTACTTCCATGTTTACTATATGCCACTTTAACTATTTAGCTCTTATCATAGCTTGTCTTATTTTATCTTCTTTTTCCTTTTCCCTTTGTTGTCTAATGGCAGCTAGTTCCTGGATTCTTCTCTCCAACTCATTACTTCTTCAAAGATCTCTTTAGAATTTGGGAGAGTTGTTTTAGATTCTAAATCTTCATCTTCAACTTCATCTCTTTTTTCTTCAAGGATATGAAGGCCTTGGGGTACTGAAGCACCAAGGGAAAAAGGAGGATAAAAATCATGTCTGCTCCTACTTTTACTTCTTAATCTTCTATCATTTTCAAGAGTTTTATTTGGGACCATGCCTTTATTGTATTATGACCTTCCTTCCTCTATCTCTAGAGGAAAATCATAGTCCTCATACTAACATACTCCCAAATCCACAGCCTCTTCATATTCTGACATATTACCATCTTGACTAGTGTGGACTTGATCATCTTCATTTGTCTTTTTTTGTTTACATGCCTCAGGCATGTTTTCAGCATTCCTATCACCTTTTGGATGACTAGCCCTAGAACTAATTGGGAGCTCACCCACCAACCTATCTTTAGGATGATCCTTCCTTATGGCCCTAGTAATTCTTTGATTCATATTTTGATATTTTAATTTTCTCAGCACTACTACAGAGATTTCTCAGAGTTGCCACGCACACTTAGTGAGAAGATATGAAACTTTTAGATTTTGACTCTGCTCTTTCAATGGTAACTACTAGATAAGATAAATAAGTCATCCAAGAGTCTAGCTCTCCTCGTACCCATGTTATTTTATCATAAATTTGTAATACCAGAGATCTTCAATCTAGATTCATCATGACTATATCATCTCTATTCCCTAGTAGAGTCACCATTTTGTTGGCTCTTGGTTTATCAAGATTTTAACTACCTTTATTAATGCAGGATATACCTATGGGGTAGCTTACTTCTCAAAATTAGTAAATTCATACAAGAACAAGGACCAATGAACAAAGCACTAAGGCTTTCTACACTTTGAACTCTGTAAAATTCAAGCAGGTGCACCTAGGATTAGGATAACTTAATTTCACCTCTTCACTAATCCTCACAAAGCAGATATGTGCCCATAATACTTCTTGTTATCTATGACATGAAGGCATAGGATGTGAAGCTAAGCACACTATCAAGTTACAAATAAAGTATGGGCTATTGCTATTGAGTCCACAACTACTGACTTAAAGATTTAGAATTTGATTTGTTTGTCTTGGGATAGAAATGTTAGACAAGAAAGAAAATCTATTTTGACAAAAGTGTTTATGATTAGTCCCTTATCCATTGGTCATATTCAGAAACAATTCCTCACTGTACTATTGATTCTTATCATTCACCTTGCAAATGAAAATCAGATGATAATCTCGCTACTTACCTATATCATCCTTAATACTTTGCAATTCTGTTAGGTTATATCAAGCATTTACTTAACGTTTCAAGTTAATAACAAAACATATCAAAACATATAGCACTTATGTCTACAGCTATTGATCTTGAAGTCATTAACTCACAAGATAATAGGAAATTACAAACTATTAAATAGGAGACAAGATTTTGAGCTATTATGGAAATCCTAATATTAGGTGCCAAACTAATACAGGAGTGAGCTACTGAACATAGAATACTCCATGAATGAACAAGAAAACTATAGATTCATTAAGATCTTTATAAAACATAGAGGTTGCAGACCTCTTCTAGCAATCCTTGGATGAAAACCTATAGAACTGAGTCTATCTTTAGTCTCTTGAAAATGATTCTTCTTCTCAACCCCAGAAAGAACTCTTGGGACAAACTCTGAAGATATTTATAGAGAATTCAAAACCCTTCTAAATGATCTTTGGAATCCTTATAAAGGACTGCAACAAGCTTGGGATCATTTCAGGCATAATTAGGGCAACATTTATTATAGAAGTGACAGGGAAACAACCCTAATTGTTATCAAGAAATATCAAAGACAAATCTGATATCTTTACATTGTAGAAACCCTAGCAGTGAAACTACAATTAGGGTATGAACTCATTATCCTTGTGGCAAGTAACTCATCATAAAATATCTCAGTTACCTCTACATACTAGGAAATTAATTCTTTGACAACTTGGTCCAAACATTAATGTTGCATCCAGAAGAAACCATCTGCAAAATATCAAGCTCATGTCAACCACAAAATCTAATCATATTTGGCTCAACCACATTGGAACTCATTCAATTCTCAACTGCCAAATTATCATTTATGGCTCACAAAGAAAATAGATTGTTTCTTGTCCTGCTGCACCCTCGTTTCTATTTTCTTCAAACCCTAGCTCAAAAAATTCAAATATAAACTAACAATGGTTAATTTATCAAGTTTAAAATATGGCCGTCGATCTTGTTTCTCCTTGGCACATCAGAAAATTCTCATAAATCATTATAACAGTCAACTGAGCTTTGAAAAAGTCTGGCCACATCATCTATCTCAGCAACCAATTGAAAATAAGCACATCAACAACACCTGGCAACTGGACCCACCATCGCATCTTCATTGGTCATTAAATCAGGACCATTGATCTTATCTTAAGAGAGAATCAAAGGATGTCTCAATGTCACAATGGTTAAAACCTCGTGCATCTTTTCTTAATGGTAATCCAACAATTGTTAGATCAAGAAAGATCTATGAAAATTTGAAAACCACAGTATCTTGGACCCACCTGACAACTGGACCCATCATCACCATTAGATAGAATATCCAACGGTCAATGCCTTTAGCATCTTCTAACTAGACCCATTATCACATCTCAATGGCCTGATACCAAATCGATGATTATCGCAATGACTATCTTTCGAGCATATTTCCTTTGCAGCAACATGACCACCATCATATCAAAAGAAAGATGAGTGTTCATTTAACATGCTAAAACCCTTAGCCCCACTAACAACCTCCATGTCACCATCCTTTGTGACCAATGAAAATCAAACATGTCTGCAACACCTGGCATCAAACCCACTTTCTTTTTACCACAGAAAGCACCTTCACCACACTAGATCTAGTGAATTGGTGACTAAAGGCATTCTCCTAGTCACTCAATGCTTTTCTTAACCATGGTTTGATTAGAAGATCATGTGACAAAGAATTCATGTGATCGCTGAGTCTTTTCTTAACTTTGGGTTTCATCTAGAGAATATGCCACCACCACCCAATCAAAACTGCATCAATAGCTCCTACTAAGTCTCTAAGCTTTAAACCTTAACTCAACCTTGATCACAAGATCACATGACTGAAGTATTCGCTAGATCTCAAAATATTTCTCTTAACCCTGGTTACATTCAGAGAACATGAGATAGCCTTTATTCACCAAGTGGATAGATCTTTCACTTAACCCTAGTCATATCTTGAGATTACACACTGACCGTTGATTTTGTCCTCAACCTGTGGCTATCGCTGAATGAATAAAGTATGTGTAGAATGGGGACTTAAGTGGCCCAAAAAGGTAACAGAGAAATAGAAATGGCTAAGGTTTTGGACTTGGACAAATTTCATGAAACCCTTGGACATGGATAAACCTTATTTCTTAGACCTTCAAACAACCATATCTCTCTAGTTTTTGTATTTCAGCACATGCAATCTTAAATGGGGCTTCATGACCTCTTGAACTATCCTAGGTTAAGGGCGCAAGCCATGAAACATCACAAATCTTCTTTGCAGGTCAAAACTATGTTATGGAAGGACAAGGCAACTCCCTTAGGGTTTTTACACATTAGGCCATGTGATCTGGAATGGAACTTGTATACACCTTGGACTATCCATGGTTAAGCTTATAGGCCATAAGACCTTACACATCCTCTTCGTTGATAAAAACAAGCTTGCAGGTGGTTATGATAATTTTATTAGGGTTTTAGTAGGAATAGACCATTTTCATTGGATTTTGGCTATGACAAGAAAATGGCCTAATAGTGTCTTCAGATGCATTCATTACATTCTTTCATGATATTCTCTTTTGTAATTTTCTATATGAGGAACATGCTACTATTTATGCACTCTTTCCTTTCATTAAATATGTTGTTAGAATCTCTTTCACTATCATGTTATTACACTCATCATAATAATGTTTTACTTTCTATTTTTATCATAGTTGTGACCTTTTTATATTTACAACTATCACATGTTGATGACAATTACTTTCACCATTTGAAGTTGTAATAATTTCTATGATACCATGTAAGAATTATTATATAGAAATGAAAATAACAATGAACAAAGATCTAGAGGTCAATGAATAGCACAATAGAGATGAAATATTCTATTGAATAAAAATAGATAGAAAATGTATTGCATATAACTTATTAGGTTTTCTAAACTCTCCATGACCATTTTTACTCATTTCGGCCTCAAATGAAGCCTACTATAAAGGAAAGTTTTGTGTGTGTTTTCTTATGTACCTATGAAAATATGCATTCTCAAACTCAATATACCATTAACTTCATTAGTTCATAATTAAATTGGATCAATTAAACATCTATAACTAAAAAAAAGAGGCTTATTGCTTCCTAGTCATAGAGAGTATGATCTAAATTTTAGTATTTCTCTTAGAATTCTTCATAGATCAATGACTTGCAACTATGAAATGGAAGATTCAAATGAAATTTCATCTAAATGAGAGCAAATTAAAAGAATGGATAAGCTAGACAAAGAAATAATGCAAGAAATAGAAGAATTGATCTAGATACAAAATAGAAGCATATAGTTATGATAATGAGTTAGATGTAAGAACTCAATTTAGCATAATTTCTATATGCAAATGATCTAGATGATAAATGACTTGATTAAGCTATATTTTATAGATTTCCTCTTGGAGGGAAGGTTTGAATTTGAATTCAATGGTTGATATTGATCCACAATGAGTGGCTAAGATTAATTCTCACTTGATCCATGTCAGTGATCCTTGTGATTGAAGATCATTGGTTGAAATCCACTTTTTTTGTCATTTTGTGAGTTGAGTGGCTAATAGGACAATTAGTTAAATCAAACTAATTAATTTCCTTAGTGATGGGATTTTTATATTTGATTTAATTAATTAGGATAGAGGTAATTAATAGGGAATTTAATTGATTTGATGATGTTTGGTGATTGAATAGTTCATTTTGATGATTTTGATGAATTAAGCCAATAATCAGGTAATTAGACTAGCATATTTAAGAAGTTGGTTTTGAATTAGGACAAATAGGGCCTTTGGTTAGACTAGACTATTTTAGGGTGATTACATTCGCCCCTCTTTGAATCAATGTGCAAGAAGCACATTGAATCAAAGAATAGATTGACATTGATTCAGAGAATAACTTAATGTGAAGCGATGACATTATTCCTGATTTGATGATTGAGAATTTTGATCTTGATTGAATGAAATTAAATTTGATTAAATATGTATAGCCATTGATTCTGAACTTTATTGGACAAGAACTGACCATACCAACTCCAAGCTTGATGGGATGAAGATTGATAAGAGCTAAATAGAATATTCATTTTGATTCAGAGCGATGAAACTGAAAAGGATCATGATGATGAAAAATAATCAATTTGATTTGAAATGATGAAACCAACTACTATTTTTAAGATGTTTTGATTAGACATAGATAATCAACTTGATATGATTCTTCATGAAGTCATTTATCTAAAAGTCCCAACTTGATGGAAGGAAATTGGCATGCCCCTATTTGATTGATAAGACCGAGTAATTTGATAAGAACTTTGATAAAATCACTCATTCCAAAATTGATGATGTTGATTTATTGTAAAGCCTCAAATTGATATGGTTCTTGATGAAGTTGATGCCCTTATTGATGTGATTTGATTGATTTGATATTATCTTTGATTCGATTATGATGCTATAAAATTCAAATCAATTTGATGATCGAGTTGAATAATAATCTATTTAATAATGCATATTTAAGGATATGTTGATTAGGATGCCCTCTCAGGAGAGAGATCAAAATGTGATAGAAGAAATTTGATTGATGTGGATGCTAATTATTTGGATTGATTTAGAATTGAATGAAGAAGATTGATTTACAATCCATTTTGATAGAGATCCTGATAATGATATTGCAAAGATAGCAATCAACAATGATGATAGATGCAAGGATCTTACATGTGATACTCAACCATGTTGAAGATAGATTTCCCTCCTTGAGGTGATTTGATCAAATCATATGAATGCAAGAATGAAATAATTTCTCCTAGAATGAGATGCAATCTTTTATAAGTTTCATTATTTTGATCTTTTTGTTATGCTTTTTATCATCATAGAGCTTTTGCTAGCAGTAAGTACAAACATTAGAGGCTTTCAGAGCTGATGATGAACCAGAGTACTTACTTATATTAGTCTTAGTTACAAGAAAGAAAAAAAACAAGAGTTCCTTCAATTATTTTGCAATGATTATGTTGTTTGCAATGACCCATATGTTCATATCCTTGGACTAACTTTTTATGTACCTGCAATGACCCTTTATCATTCATATCCTTGGATAGATTTGTCCAATTTTGCACAATACTAAGAAATTGCTCAATGAAAATTTACATCCATAAAAGAAAACATCATGCCCCCTATCCTTGTTCCTCTAGTTTATAGACATCATTGAGCTACTCGGGAGACATGATAAGCAAAAATTGATAAGAATGGAAAATAGACAAAGAAATTTTCATATCTTCTTCATTCCTCTAGTCCATGGACACCACTGAGTCATCCAAAAATACATGATCAACATACTTCAAGCCATTTTGATGTTTTGGTTTGATGTTTGTCTATTTAGTAGTGTTGATAAAAATTGTTGATTGGATGATTTTTATTTCACTTTGCATTTGTGATCCTTGTTTTCTTGTTCAATGTTGAGAAACACTAATGTTTGAGTGTGTGGATGTTGAGAAACACTAATGTTTGAGTGTGTGGGTTTTGAGAAATACCATTGTGTGTTTAGTGGTGAGTGTTGAGAAACACTTTTTTATGTTGATTAGGTGGGTGTTGAAAAACATCATTGTGTTAGTATTAGAACACTTGATAGTTGCGAGGTAATGTGGATGACTCCCCTCAAGAAGATAGTTGGTGTTGACTAGGAACTAACTCCACATAATGACTAAGAACATGCCCCTAGCTAAATATGATTGTCCTAAGGATGAGATGTGGACTGACTCCACACTATGGAAATAAGATACAAAATTGACTGATATATATAAGGATGCAAAAGATATAATAGATATCTACAAGTGATGAAGATATATGCAGATGCCAATGCTAAGCATGTTAGAAAGTAAAGTCTGCCAAGATAACTGAGAGGGGGGGTGAATCAGTTATCAGATAATTATAACTTTTATCAACTTCAACAACATTTAACCATGTAAGCAATATAATTACCAACCATAGAAAGACATTCATACATAATAACACAATGACACAAGATATGTTGACTAGGGAACCTCTTGATCAAAGAGTAAACCCCAGTGGGAATGATGCCCATAAAAGATGCACTAATATGAATATTCCTTGTGAAAAGATGGACTCTATTAGGAGTCTTATGAAATACATTCAGTACATATGAATCCCAATTAGGAGATTTTGAATCCCTGTTAAAAGATTCTAACCCTGTTAAGAGTTATGGAAGACAGAAGGACCCACTACCCAGACAACTTCAATGGCAAGATCACTGAACACATTGTCCAACTGACCTTAAGATTATTCAATAGAATAATATGAAATATTTTACCTCTTTTCTCACTATTCCAAACCGCACTCATTGCTACACCAGATCTCGATTTTAGATCTTTGTACTTTGCATGTCTTCCTTCACAATTTCGCTTTCACAACTTCATTAGCTCTCTTCTTCACTTCATGCATACATTTTCATTCAACCATAATCAACCATATACTTTCTTCATTCCAACAAGAAAAAACATTCCTTCCTTTATACCACACTCAAATAATTACAAATGAGTCGGCACACAATTACAAAATAAAAGTTTCCACACGCTACATCAAAATTACACAAAACTGTCAGCTTCCAAATACAATAATTCTCCACTCGTGCGACCTCAAAATTTGCACTATCATCCACATCACTATCAATGTGTCTCTAGCTTCCCTTTAACTATGCAAAACTATATTCCATCCTAATTATGAGATATCATTTGATTTCCACAAACCGCTACTCAGGAACACTACCTGAATACTGCTTCCACCAAAATGCTCATAACTTCCATGAATAAATGAATTACTATCTACACTATTAACCATAAACATATAAAATATCAAAGAGTATATCCTCAACATCACATAGCTCCAACTACAATATCACACGTGCGCTAATCAAAACACTATCTGCTTCTCTACAAGTCTCCAGAAGATCATTGTGTTGACATCAATGACAATCACAGTCATGAATGCAACAACAACTACTACAGAATGACTTCCAAGCATTCATTCCTAACAATATCCCCCATTTTCATTAATAGAAACATAGATGAAAAACATCCAATGTTCCAAAAATCCAATACTGCAACACTGTTGCATCAATCAAATCAAATCTTTCTTCATTTTCCTATTCAGTTCTCTCCAACAGATGGTACAACTAGTTTTTCATGTATACTTCTCCCAAATTGACATCAATGATAGAAGTTTCATCATTATTTCAACAACAACTCAATGTCAAAAGACACTATTCAAAAAATACATTCACAAGAGTCCTCATGACTTAGCTTAGATACACATACTCCCCCATAGAGGAAGTACCAACATCCAGTCCAGAAGAAAAATAAGGCTTATATACCATTGGATGGATGAAACCAACTACATCATTAATCAAGAGTAGGCTAGGGCATAACCCCAAGCATACCTCTCAGATACTCAAATTTATCCTTAGGCAAAGGCTTTGTAAATATATTTGCTATCTGCTCCTTTGTGCTTATGTACTCCAGTCTGACTTCTTTCTTAGCAACTTTCTCTCTTACAACATGATACTTGATCTCTATATGCTTTTTCTTAGAATGTAATATAGGATTCTTAGACATACTAACTATGTTGGTGTTGTCACAATGTATGACAATAGGCTCAAAAAATTTTATTCCAATATCCTTCAGCATTTGCTTCATCCAAATTATCTGGTTACATTGTTTTCTGTTGCTACATACTCTGCTTCTGCTATGCTTTGTGAGATACAATTTTGTTTCTTGCTTAGCCAAGAAACCAATCTTCCTCCAAGGAAAAATGCTCCACCACTGGTGCTTTTCTTATCATCAACACTACCTCCCCAATCAGCATCTACATATGCACATAGGGTAAAATCATCAAATTTTTCATACCACAATCCATAGTCCATTGTGCCTCTTAAATATCTCAATATCCTCTTTATTGCTGCATAATGTGATTCTCTAGGTTCATCTTGAAAGCTTGCTACAATTCCAACTGAATGTGCTATATCAGGTCTTGTATGTGTCAAGTACTGTAATCCTCCAATCATAGATCTATATTTTTTTTGTTCAATTGCCAGTGTTTCATCTATGCTAGATAGTTTATGTCTAGTTACCATAGGTGTTCCAACTGGTTTACAGTTCTCCATGCCAAATCTTTTCAACAAATCATTCAGGTACTTTTTCTGACTTACAAAAACACCATCATTGTTCTATGTTATCTGTAATCCCAAAAAGTATTTCATCTCACCAATCATACTCATTTCAAATTCAGTCTTCATTTCATCAGCAAATTTGTCACTAGCTTCATCTTCTCCTCCAAAAATAATGTCATCAACAAAAATAACTATAACTAACAAACCATTTTCAATTTATTTTGTGTATAGATTGCTATTAGCTATTCCTTTTGTAAATCCCAATTTTAACAAATACTTATACAGTCTTGCATACCAAGTTCTAGGTGCTTGCTTTAGTCCATATAATATTTTCTTCAGTTTACATACCATGTCTCCTTCTTGAGGCAAAGGAAAACCTGCAGGCTGCTCAATGTAGACTTCTTCTTCCAATTCTCCATTTAGAAATGTAGACTTCACATCCATTTGATATACTTTGAATTTCTTAAAAGCTGCATAGGCCAAAAAAATTCTTACTACTTCAATTCCTGCTACTAGTGCAAAAGTCTCTTCATAGTCAATTCCTTCTTGCTGTGAGTATCCCTTACATACCAATCTTTCTTTGTTTCTTACTACTTCTCCTTGTTCATTCATCTTGTTTCTAAATACCCATTTAGTTCCAATAACATTCTTGTCTTTAGGTCTAGGGACCAATTCCCATGTCTTGTTCTTTTTAATCCGATCTAGTTCTTCTTTCATAGCCTTAATCCAATGTTCATCTTCACAAGATTCACTAGTAGATTTAGTTTCAATTTGAGAAATTAAACATAAATGTACCTTATTCCACGTCAGAACTCCTCTGTCCAAACTTCCAATAACTTGTTCAATAGGATGATCTCTTGATAAATACCTGTTCGGTGTCATAGTCTCAGATCTTGCTTCAACTTTAGATTCTTCTCTAGATTCCTCTCTAGTTTCTTCAGCATGACTCTCATTCAACAATTCACTATCAGTCTCATAGAATAATTCAATAGTTTCAGTGTTAGGCTTAGGATGAGTTCCTTCACCAGATTCATAGTCAAGCATTCTTTCTTGAATTTAAAACTTTTTATCAACTTTAACATTTGCGCTCTCAACAATAGTCTTAGTTCTCTTATTGTAACATCTATATGCTTTTCTCTTCAAAGAATATCTAAGAAAAATACCTTCATCACTTCTAGGATCAAACTTTCCAATGTCATCATCTCTCTTTATATAACATTTTCTTCCAAAAATTCTAAAATACTTAACTGAGAGTGCATGTCCAAACCATGATTCATAGGGTGTCTTGTCTATGTCTACTCTAATTTGTACTCTGTTCATTGTATACACTGTTGTGTTCACTGCTTCTCTCCAGAATATCTTCACCAAATCATTCTCAAATAACATAGCTCTTGTTGCTTCAGTCACTGATCTGTTTCTTCTTTCTACAATACCATTTTGTTCAGGTGTTCTAGGGGTTGAAAACTATCTCTTAGTGCCATTCACTTCACAAAAGATGTTAAACTCTCTAGAAGTAAATTCTCCACCTCTATCAGATCTCAAACATTTAATCTTCATTCCAGATTCATTCTCAACTTTATTCTTAATGATCTTAAACTTATCAAATGCTTCAAACTTTTCTTTAAGAAATGCAATCCACATTATTCTTGTAAAATCATCAACAAGAATCATAAAATACTTTTCTCCATAGAATCCTCTAGTCCTGGTAGGACCGCTCAAGTCTGTATGAACAATCTCCAAATTCTCTTCAAATGTGAACTTCTTACTAGGAAATGAACTTCTCTTCTGTTTAGCCATCACACATTTCTTGCAAATCATGTTAGTAGGCTTCATAATTTTAGGCAAATCCCTTACTACAAGTGTAGTACTCACTTTCACAATGTTATCAAAATTTATATGACAAAACCTTCTATGCCATAACTAACTATCATCAATCTTAGTAATCAAACATGTCATCTTAGTAGGATTCAACTGAAATACATTACCTCTAGTTCTAGATCCAGTTCCAATCAGATTTTCATCTTTATCCTTGTTGGTGTAATTAAATATTCCTAATTAAACTTTACTTAATCTTACTTAGGATAATGCATTACATAGTAGTTAGTGATTGAGACACCTAGGAGTGTGCACATTTATTAAGCACATGGTGTAGGAGAAATTCCACTTTTGGTGTGATAGTTGTCTTCACATACCTCTTTGTGTGTGACATCCACCTTTTGTGCTCTTATCACATTATCATCCTAATCCATTGCACATACTTTATTGCATAATGGAGGATGATCCACATTTGGTGGACATGTGATTACACCTAGCATAGGTAATAGCTTATCAACTCCTTATCATTGTCTCTTATCTCCTTTCCTATATAAGGAGGCCTATTATGTACATTTTAATCATGTCCATGATCAATAATATCATTCTTGTATCTTAATGCAATTGTCTTGCCAATCTCTTGTGGAAGTTATCTTGGTCTTGCATTCGATCCTGGGGGTGTTGTAGAGTCACCTAAAACTCTAACATGGTATCAGAGCTCTCAAGGTGTGAAGACCTCTTCTCAAGAAGTGCAATCTTGGATTGATTCAATTGTGGGTGTAGAATAAAGGTATTTGGACATCACCATTGCATAGTCTATTTGGAGAAAATTTGGGGTTTTGTATTTTGTGGCTTTCTATTGCAGGTCAATATTGGTGCTTGTTGGTGCAAATCAGAGATTGGCATCATATTAAGGAGGTCCAAAAACCCCTAAATCAAATTTTATTTCATCCAAATCAGACACCCAAGGCCAAATCTAGAGCTATTTGAATTTAGGAAGTGCGGCGGTGGCGATTCAGAAAAAATAATTTCAGAGGCAATTTTCAAACAACTATATCTCAGTCATCTGAACTCCTTTTTTCAATCAATTTTTTTTTTGGGGGGGTAGAATTTCATGATCTACACAATGGTTTAGGTGGTTTCTGATCTCTGTTCCTGAATTTTTCTGAAGATCACAAATCTTAGTTTTTGCAACTTTCAAGGCCTCATTTGAGCTCATATGAACTCCTTTTTAGGTGCAATTTTTTTTGAAAGTGCATAATTTTTTCTGTATTTTCCAGATCTGGAATCAAATTTTAGTGACTGTGACTAGAAACTATACTTTCAGATATTGTCTTAGTTTTTTCATTTGTAATGCATAAGCCTTAGCTTGGTCTTTTGCATAATGATCTAAGTCTATTATAGCCTGATTTTGGAGTGTAATAATTTTTTGATCTCAATTTGTAATGAGAGAAGTGTATCATTAATGTAATCATTGGTTATGAAACATATCCTGTAGTAGTACTTTTGACTAAGGATAATTATGAGTCATGGGCAAAAGGAATCATCACACATTGTAGATGGCTTAATCTCTTGCCTCATCTTTATGGACTCATTCTTGAGCCAAAATCACAAGGGAAGCAATATGTTTGGGGAGAAAAGAATGCTCATATTATAAATTTGATTATTAGTAGCATCAGTTTGTGTCTCTTCTATGACATCTACCCAAGATTTAGAGGTGTTCAATGTCCCCACATAATTTGGACAATCATTTGGGAGATTTTTGGTGATCCACATGTTCCTCCATTCCCAGATGATCTTGCTTCAGATTGCCTCATTCCTCTGGATGATGCAGATAATATTCCCTATGATGATTATACTTTAGATGCAATTGAAGAATTTTTAGCAATTGAGAGTGAGGATGATCCAGTGGCTCCTCCTGTAGCTCCTACTTCTCTAGTTGAGATCACACAATCATCTCTTGTTGGTGACTCCAGTGATTCATTGCAAGAGATATCTATTTGTCTTCCTGATTGGGATTCTTACTTGCCAGATATTAGTTCATTATTTGTGGAGTCTCATATTTTAGATTTGGGAGACATACTTGAGGGGGTTTCTCTTCTCTTTGATGCCAATTTCATCATAGTTGGAGGTACTTCTTCACATTCTTTGGAGATTGACATTCTTGATTCTTCTTCTTCACTTGGTTTGTCACATGATGTGATAGATTCTTTGAGATTGGAGAGGCCTATTTAGTCTTCAAAGATGCATATTTGGAGACCTTCCTTCTTTCATTTGGATATGGATTGGTTCATGGCATCATCAGCATACTTCATTTGGATTCCACTTCCTAGTTCCTATCCATAATGGGAAGCATTCCTACATTGGTACTTGGTATATCTTCTTCCCAAGGGGAGAAATGTTGTTTGTAGTCATTGGAATATAATTTGTCTTCAAGAACTCACCATTTTTGTAGGAGATTCTTCATTATGGGGGGGATATCTTGTCTCCTACTATCCTTCTAATGGGGGGATAATTCTTTGTATATACATGATGTATGTAGTTCTTGGGGGGTCTTGAGTACTCCATCCATCCATGCATCTTGTTTTCTTCTCTCTTTTTGGGGGAGGGTTTTTCCCATGAGGTTTTCCCTCTTTCTCCACTTTATGAGAGTTATGCATTTCATGTATTGCATTTTGTAAATGGGTACCTAACATGGCCTAGTAGCCAGGACCCATCTTGCATTGTGAGTTTAAGTGCATTCCCCTAAGTTGCACTTAAGGGGGGGTGTTGGTGTAATTAAATATTCCTAATTACACTTTACTTAATCTTACTTAGGATAATGCATTACATAGTAGTTAGTGATTGAGACACCTAGGAGTGTGCACATTTATTAAGCACATGGTGTAGGAGAAATTCCACTTTTGGTGTGATAGTTGTCTTCACATACCTCTTTGTGTGTGAGATCTACCTTTTGTGCTCTTATCACATTATCATCCTAATCCATTGCACATACTTTATTGCATAATGGAGGATGATCCACATTTTGTGGACTTGTGATTACACCTAGCATAGGTAATAGCTTATCAACTCCTTATCATTGTCTCTTATCTCCTTTCCTATATAAGGAGGCATATTATGTACATTTTAATCATGCCTATGATCAATAATATCATTCTTGCATCTTAATGCAAATGTCTTGCCAATCTCTTGTGGAAGTTATCTTTTTCTTGCATTCAATCTTGGGGGTGTTGTAGAGTCACCTAAAACTCTAACAATCCTTTATCACACAAGTTTTCTCAGTAAACCAAACTTGATATCCCTTATCAACTAGCTGTCCAACACTCAAAAGATTATGTTTCAAACCATCCACAAAGTAAACATCATAGGTATTAGTCTTTCCATCAAGGGTAATAGAACCTATACCTTTAATCAAACAAGGTGCATTGTTTCCAACTCTCACAACTCCTCCATCATAATTGTTAAACTTTATGAGCTTTTTCATATCTCTAGTCATATGATGTGAACAAACACTATCTATAATCCAATCATCTTTCTTTTCAACTTGGGAAAATATGGCTTTTTCTTCCTTAACATCAATTTCAAGATTCTCTTCTTTAATTGCTACAAATCCTATGTCATCATTATGTTGGAAATATTCAAGACTAGCCAAGTTACTGAGAGGGGAGGGGTGAATCAGTAACTTCAAAAAATTTATATCAATTTTAGATCGTAACCATATTCCAAATAACATTTAGCTCATTGATCTAGTTGCATGCATGAGAAACTAAAAACATAAAACATTCATAACACTTTGAACACACAGATTTGGTGACCAATAAACCTTCCAAATAAAAAGTAAAACTGGGGTGGGGATGATACCCACTAAACTTCAATATTGCAATATAAATTTTTCTGGTTAAGGCTTACAATGATCACTTCTGATGATCTACCCTGTTAGGAGCAATTAGGACTACTAGGTCCACTGTGTTAGAGGATTTACAAACATATAATGAAGTATGCACTCAGTTAAGATATTTTACAAAAGACTATTAAGTCTACCCTGTTAAAGGATTTGGGGGCTGAATCACTTGTTAGGATGAAATAGTAGATCTCTTACTTGCAACTATACTTGCTGATTGAGATTCTTTGATGTACTGATCACCTTCTATGATAGATATATCTCTACTACTCCTTATACTATTATAGCCCTTTTTAATTCACTTATCTCTGCCTTTCTTGCATCTTTGCATATGCACATATTCTTTTCATTACACACTTCTCACTTATTCACACCTTGGATATGATACAAAACATTATTTATATATCAATCCAAAATAATTACAAAGTCGGCTCTTAAACAAGCTAACACAAATATTACTAAGTCGGCCCAAATATAGTTACAAAGTTCCTGCAAACTAACTTAGTGACTTTTTGATACTCAACATCCACTGCAATACTCGGCATCATCATGCTCTTTGTAGGAGTGGAGGCTCGATCCATACTAACCACTCAGTTGTAGTTTCAAACTTAGTATATACTAGAGACTTGGTGGATATAGTGTCACTCAGTAGAAACTAAATTCCCTGTTTACCGTGCTAGCACTCGGTAAACACTACTCATCTCGTCACTCAATAATGATAACTCAGTAAGCATTGCAAAGCTTGGATTGCTTGGTAAATATTGTTCTGCTTAGATTGCTTGGTAAACACTATTCTGCTAGATGAGCTCGGTAAGCACACAAATTTTGAATAAGTGTTGTCACTAATGACAAACATACTTAATGCCAACAATCTCCCCCTTTGGCATTAGTGATGAAAACACTTATTGCCCTAAACTTATATACAAAAATCATGCTGAATCTATTTTGATTGTTCAAAATTTGTCTTTGTCAATCTGTTGTATATACATTTCATGACTCCCCATACAGTATACATATATACAAATATCTTATTTCACTTCATACTCATATTTCCTATTTCTCATATATTTTCTCCCCCTTTCATATCTCTCATATCTTTCCATATATCTCCCCCTATCTTATATACTTTCTCCCCCTTTTTGACAATAATGCCAAAGGTATATATACAAATATTTTATATAGAGATACCAAAATGTGAGAGAAAATTAGAATGTACCTTGCCAATCAGTGCCAGAGTTCTATCCCAATTCTCTTGCAGAATCTTTCATGTATGGAGTGCAACTTGGACTTCTACAGAGAGTTCAATCATGTGATCTGCAATTGAAAATTTATTGTCATGGATAAATGTTTTTGAGTGTGCACTATGCTTCTACATTGTATCCATGATGGGAAGGATTGTCACACTCTCGGTAGGAGTGGAGGCTCGGTCCATACTAACCACTTGGTTGTAGTTTCAAACTCAGTATATACTCGAGACTTGGTAAATATAGTGTCACTCGGTAGAAACTGAATTCCCCGTTTACCGTGCTGGCACTCGGTAAACACTGCTCATCTCATCACTCGATAATGATAACTCAGTAAGCACTATGAAGCTCAAATTTCTCGATAAACACTATTCTGCTCAGATTGCTCGGTAAACACTATTCTGCTAGATGAGCTCGATAAGCACATAGAGTCTAAATAAGTGTTGTTACTAATGACAAACATACTTAATGCCAACACATTAGTCTCAGTATCATTTTCACTTAGAGTTCTTTCTATACTAGCTTCCAGATCTTCATCATTAGCATAATAACATTCTTTAGATCTTCTAGGCTTGAAATTATTTCTGTGCTTCTTAACTCTCTTAGGACACTTAGATGCAAAATGACCATATTGTTGACAAGTCCAACATTTAAAGATTTTCTTACCATCTAGATCTCTCTTCACAAGCAAGGCAATACCTTCTTCAATCTTCCTGTCTTCTTCATTTCTAGATTTTCTATTGCCAACATAATCTCCACTCACACTGATGATTCTTGACAAAGTAGGGCGCATACTAAGAGCATTGAATGCTATCTCCATTCTAGGTAAGTCTCCTGATAACCTTAGGTTCATTTTTGCTATTTCCAATCTTCCAAGAAGAGTCTCTCTTGTAAAGTTTGCAATATAATGTATAACTTGTTCAATCATCTGTGTTGTCACTTAAATACAGGAGTCAATGTCCTCAAAATTTTCCATATCACTTCATTCTCTATCTTTGTTCCTCCACTAGATTTTATCCCTGCAACAATTTCTGACATTCTATCAGTATAGCTTCTAATAGATTCATCTTCCATCATTCTTATATCTTCAAATTCACATATCCAATTATGTAATCTAGCTTTCTTTTCATGTTCATCACCTTCAAAAGTAGAGTGTAAAGCTTTCCAAATTTCATGAGATTTCTTTAAACATTTTACCTGACTATATTCATTCTCTAGAAGGGCTGTCAAAAGTGCTTCTCTTGCAAGTATGTTACACATGAATAGATCTCTCTCATCACTAGAGCATGTCTCAAGATTATCTTCTTCAATGATAGTCTTATCATTCTTTGTAATCAACCAATAACCTGGTCCTAAACACAGTAGATGTGTCTTCATCTTCTCTTTCCAACTGTCAAAATTTACTCCATCAAACTTAGGGCTTTCTTTCCTGAAATTCACCATGGATCTCCTTAAGTTTTTAAACTTCTCTTTCAAGGACCTGCTACTCTAATACCAATTGTTGGAAAGTAAAGTCCACCAAGATAACTGAGAGGGGGGGGGGTGAATTAGTTATTAGATAATTATAACTTTTATCAACTTCAACAACATTTAACCATGTAAGAAATATAATTACCAACCATAGAAAGATATTCATACACAATAACACAATGACACAAGATATCTTGATTAGGGAACCTCTTGATCAAAGAGTAAACCCCAGTGGGAATGATGCCCACAAAAGATGCACTAATATAAATATTCCTTGTGAAAGGATGGACTCTGTTAGGAGTCTTATGAAATACATTTAGTACATATGAATCCTAGTTAGGAGATTTTGAATCCTTGTTAAAAGATTTTAACCCTGTTAAGAGTTATGGAAGACAGAAGGACCCACTGCCCAAACAGCTTCAATGGCAAGATCACTGAACACACTGTCCAACTGACCTTAAGATTATTCAACAAAATAATATGAAATATATTACCTCATTTCTCACTTTACCAAACCACACTCACTGCTACACCAGATCTTAATTTTAGATCTTTGTACTTCGCATGTCTTCCTTCACAATTTCGCTTTCACAACTTCATTAGCTCTCTTCTTCACTTCATGCATACATTCGCATTCAACCATAATCTTCCATATAATTTCTTCATTCCAATAAGGAAAAACATTCCTTCCTTTATACCACACTCAAATAATTACAAATGAATTGGCACACAATTACAAAATAAAAGTTTCCACACGCTACATCAAAATTACACAAAATTGTCAGCTTCCAAATACAATAATTCTCCACTCATATGACCTCAAAGTTTGTGCTATCATCCACATCACTATCAATGTGTCTCTAGCTTCCCTTTAACTATGCAAAACTAGATTCCATCCCAATTATGAGATATCATCCAATTTCCACAAACCGCTACTCAGGAACACTGCCTGAATACTACTTCCACCAAAACGCTCATAACTTCCATGAATAAATGAATTACTATCTATGCTCTTAACCATAAACATATAACATATCAAAGAGTATATCCTCAACATCACATAGCTCCAATTGCAATATCACACATGCGCTAATCAAAACATTGTCTGCTTCTCTACAAATCTCTAGAAGATCATTGTGTTGACATCAATGACAATCACAGTCATGAATGCAACAAAAACTGCTACAAAATGATTGTCAAGCATTCATTCCTAACAGAGCAATTGATAAATAATTTTTGGATTTTTTTAGAATTTTTTAATATTTTAAGATTTATTTGGATGTTTAAGATATTTAATATGTTTATTGGATTTTTAAGATATTTAGATCTTTTTTTATTTTTACAAATTTTAAGATATTTTTTAAAGATTATTTCAGGAACATTTTCCACCCTTTTTTTAGTTTTTTGAATTTTTAAAGAGATTACTAGTTCTCAAGCAAGACCACATTGAACTATTTGTTAGATAATTGAGAAGGGGAGTGAATCAATTAAGTCCAGTTATCCTACAGTCACAAATACTTTTATATGTATAAAAAAAATTCTTTAAGTAAACTAAAATAGCTTGGTAAAACTTGGTTGTGCCTTTTTGATCATTAATCGATTACCAATAAAATTAACTAGTATATACCGATCAAACCAGTAATTGTAATGTGTAAAGTAAAATAAAAAATCATCACATGCCTACACATTTAACACTTTATTTTTAACATGGAAACCCTATTAAGGAAAAACCACTTGGGGCTAGTACCCAAAATAATTTCACTCTTCTAAAGTGAGCTCGGTTAAGAGCCAACCATGTTAAAGGTTACAAAACACACTATAAGGTGTGACCTTGTTAGAGGATTTATCACTAATAGTTCTTTGTGACCAAACACTCACTTGTGGTGAACAAGAAAATAATCAACATGCATTGAACATTATAATGAAATATATAAAGATTGTTAAGTCCCACTCAGTTAAGAGATTTGTCTATAGAAATGGTTAGAATGCAATAGTAAATGATTTGATTCAAATTAAAAATTCCTTTGTAGATTTTCAGATCTATGCTAAGCTCATAATACCTCTGGCCATCATAATCTCTTCCATTTCTTTTTATCCTCCAACTCTGTTCTACTCGGTTATCTCCTTTCTCTAACACTTGGTGTAGTTTGCAAAATTGCTTAGTTCTCACTCCAACTTGTCTAACTAGCTTTGCATGAATGTAGTCTTCTTCTCACGCGCATTATCATTTTGAATCTCTTGTCTCCTTAAATAGACATGATAAACCATTTTCTTCTCAGCCATAGTTTTTTTCTCTAAATCTCCATCATTGAGTTTGCCACTTCAACCTTGCTCAGAACTTGTGCCTTAAACACATGTCATTCTTCATCATCCAATCTTCCTTGAATTTTGTCATTTGTTGATCTTCATAACAAACTTTATATTTAACTTCAGAATCATCCATATTTATTCATCTCATCATCTTTAGTTAGCAATGACATGTTCCATATTATTTATTTCACTCGGTCAATACCATGATGTGTCGGCGACTTCTTACTTAGTTAATACTGTACTCAGTATACACTACACTTTCTCAGTGTACACTATATCAACTTGGTGTATACTAAGCTCTTTATTTACCAACCACATAAACTTGTACATTCTTGATCTTCAATTCATAAAAAAAAATGTAATACAATAAAATCACTATCATAATGTCATAGAATAATCAATAAGTTACCCAATGAATACCATACTCATATCTTGCTCTTACATCTCATCTTTATGTTAATATCTCATTCCTTCACCATTATTACTATCTTTAGATGTTTGCAACTATCATGATTAGTACAATAAAAACTAGTTGACATCAATGACAATATAATAATTGATCTAATGTCTCTCATATACCTTTGTATCTTGGTGATTATCTTCACATTCTATTCTCCAAGTAGTTAATCAGTTGTAGTCTATCAATCTCTCCCTTTGGAATTGATGGAAACACAAATACAAACACAATATGAAATATTCCATAGAATACCAAACATCTTAAGTGTCTACAACTTTGTATATATGTTGTGACTCGATAATGCATTTAATATGTTTAATCACTACATAGCATCAATGTATATTAGACTCTCCCTTTCGGTTAGCTTCATTCCTAACTTTCATGTAGTCTTCTCTCCATGTAAATCATTCTCTCTCCCTTATTCCATTTCTATATATTTCATGATTCTCTCTCCCTTTGATAGAAATGCCAAAAAAAAAATTATCTCTTCAATAGCCAAATTAGTATCTATGTTGTTTAGCTCAGATTCTTGTACATTGTATGTGCAGATATGTAGTTTCTTCCATCTTTTTCTTCTTCTTCTTCTTCTTCTTCACAACCTCAGGAATCATAAAGTGTGAACATAAAACATCAACATCATTAGATATTCTGATAAAGTACAAGTTTATGCAACCTCATATCACCTTAGTGACTATTAGATAGGGGATGGACCCCTAGTCTACTTCTCAAGTATTCAAATGTATCCTTTAGTAAGGGTTTTGTGAATATATCAACAAGTTTCTCTTGTGATTTCACATATTCCAATCTGACTTATTTTTCTTGAACTTTCTCCCTCAAGTAGTGATACTTAATAGATATGTGCTTCCTCTTTGCATGCATCACTGTATTCTTAGAAATATTAATAGCACTTGTATTGTCACAATAGATTATCATTGGATCAATGATCTCTTCATTCATACATTCCAATAATTGTTTTATCCATGCAATATTTGAATAATTAGAAGCAACATCTACATATTCTACTTTAGCAATGGACTAAGAAATGCATCCTTGTTTCTTACTTATCCATGTTACCAATCTTTCTCCTAAGAAAAATGCTCCACCTTTAGTATTTTTTCTATCATCAATATTTCTAGCCCAATCAACATTAGTTTAAACTCTTAGTTCAAAATAACCTTCTTTCTTATACCACAATCCATAATTTTTAGTGTTCTTAAAATATCTCAAAATTCTTTTCACAACAGTCATGTGTGACTCTTTAGGATTAGCAAAAAATCTAGCTACAATTCCAACCGCATGTGCAATATCTAGTCTACTATGAACAACATACATCAACTTTCCAATCATAGATCTATACAAGGTTTTATTTACCTCTATTGACTTATCATCCTTGGTTATCTTGCATCCAATTACCATAGGTGTACCAACTAGTTTTGAATCTTCCATATCAAATGTCTTCAAGACTTCTTTGATGTAATTTTCTTGTGTGATATATATGTCTTCCTTCATTTGTTGTATTTGCAAACCAAGAAAGAATTTGATCTATACAAATATCAAAATTTCAAAATATTTCCTCAATTCATCAACAAAAGACTTACATAAGCTATCATGACCTCCAAATATTATATCATCAATAAAAATTTCAGCAATAAGAATCTTATAATTAGTTTCATATTTTAAATATAGATTTTTGTTGTCACTTATTCTAAAAAATCCAATTCTTATGAGATAAGAATTTAGTCTTTCATACCATGCTCTCACTGGTTGCTTTAGTCCATATAATGCCTTGTGCAGCTTACATACCATGTTCTTTTGATTAGGATAAACAAAACCTTCAGGTTGTTCAATGTATACCTCTTCTTCAAGTATCCCATTCTGAAATGTAGATTTCACATCCATTTGATATACCTTAAATATTTTATAAGAAGCATATGCAAGTAGTATTCTTTGTTGGAAATTTGGCTGAGTTAGATATCTAGATGTTGTCATTATGGAAACATATGATCTATTTGAAGACTGCATATGACAGAGAGCAAGTATGACAAAGTGCAGAACAAAATTGTCTAAGTGTAAGCAACATTTTCCTAGTGTAACCGGAGACAATTTTGATTGGCGATGTTGATAGAAGTAAGTTTAGTGCTTGTGCACTTGAACATGGATACTATGATGTATATTGAAGAATCATCTAAGAGTGCAAGTCTGTACAACATGTACAGAAGAAGTTATTGCAGTATTGCCAGAGACAGTGTTAAAGCTGATAGGATAGAGAAGAAGATAGAATTGGTAAATAGTTAAGGGATTATTTTTTTTATCAAAATAATGTCTTAATCATATAAAGGGATGACATCCTAGATGTTAACCCTTGGGCAGTGCATGTTAAAATGTATTTTGTAAAGTGCTTTATGTTTAGTAAAGCCATCTACAAAAGTTATTATTCCTAATAACTTGTATAAATGTAAGACATATGTAATGCAAAGAAGTATGTATGAAAAAATAGATGAACATATGTATGTGAAAGATATTGATGTGAAGTTGTGAAATTCAAGCAAGTAGTATAAGGTTATCTACCTTGCCCTATTTTTGTAATCAAGAATTATTGTACATTACATGTTTGGGCAGTGGGCTCATCTTGTAATCATTTCATTTTGTACTACCAACTCTTAGCAGGGTTGAGGCTTCTAACAAGGCCTAGAGTCCCTTAATCGGGACTGAGACACATAGATATATATGTAAAAGGCTCCTAAGAGGGTCAACATCCTTAATAGGATACTATTGATTAGTGGATCTTTGTGGGTACCATCTCCACCTAGGTTTTCCCTTGGCTAGGGTTTCCTTGAGAACAAATAATGTGTTATGAGTTCATTTGCTTTACTGTTATGCATATTCTTTAGTTTACTTTGTTATGCAAGTATCAAGTTAATATGTTATATCCATACTTGGGAAAAAGTAAAAGTTTGTAGAATACTAATTCACCCCCCCTCTTAGTATTCCCTATTTCTAACAATTGGTATCAGAGCTTAGTTACTCAGAAAAGAATCATTCAGAGAAAGCCTAGCAATTTGAGTAAGATCTCCATGGATATGGATCAGCTATAGAAGAATCTTGAAGAAGCTCTTGAACAGATTGATATACTTACTGAAGAAAGAGATACTCTGAAAGGAAACTATGATGATGCAATGAACCTTATTGAGAAGATGAAAAAGAAGCTGGAAGAACCAAAATCAAAGAAGGAATCTACAATTCAAATTGAAGATTGTGATGAAAATATGGAAAAAGAAAATGAGATCCTTAAACATGAATTAAAGATAGTAAACCTAAAATTGAGTTTGAAAGATGGAAACAACAAGAATGAAGCAAATCTGAAATCTGAGAATGAAGATTTTAAATCTAAACTTTGTAAAGTAACATTTGAACTTGAGAAAACAAAATTACAGTATGCTAAACTTGAAAAGTACAATAAAATTGTGAAAGGTGAACTGACTTAGTCTAAGAAACAACTTGAGATACTATATTCCACTAGTGAGAAGATTGATGAACAAATATCTTATCAGAAGTCATTCTATGATAAAACTGGTCTTGGATTTAACTCATCTAAGGTAAGTGAAGAAAGCAAGGAACCAAATTTGAAAGTTTCTAAAAACATAGAAGAAAAGAAACCTGATGAAGCTAACAAATCTAAGGATATACCTAAAGAAGAAGAACCACCTAAACAAGAAGAATCACCTAAAGGTATGCAGAGAGAATTTAAAGGTAGATGTTTTGCATGTAATACTTTTGGTCATATAAAGAAAGATTGTACAAGTAAGCAATTTAAACCTCTTAATGGTTATTGTTATAATTGTCATGGTTTTGGACATAGAGCTATTGAATGTAAGAAACCTAAATTTAATGATAATAATAATATTAGAATGTTTAGAGATACTAACCATGTAGATAAGAGACCTAATGAAGATATGAATAGAAGAAATGTAGTATGTTATAGATGCAGCAAGATTGGACACATTGACAGGAATTGCAGATCACAAATCAACCAGATTGGACTGAGATATGGAAATAATGGAATAGTTTGTTAGATATGCAACAAATTTGGTCATACAACAAGGTTTTTCAGAATGAATAACATGAGAAACCCCAATCCTAGAAGTCATACAAGGAGAAATGAAAATGCAAGCAACAGTCAAAGAGGTTGCTATAGTAATTCAGAAGAAGTGAAGTTTGTTAAAGCCACAGATCAAGGAGACACATTCAACACTAAAGGTAATCAAAAAGGTGAAGTATTTAATGGTAAGAATGAATCTTTTCCTAACCCATCTCAAAGTACTTAATTCATAAAGAATGCATTAGAATAGGAACTTAGGATAGTGTAGAAGTTAGTATAAGATGAATTGAGTTTTGTGCAGTTAATGTAAGGTAGTATATGATGTAATGATGCTATGGTTAAGAGCGCATGAGATAATATGAAGTTATGCAAGTTTGTAAGAAGTTTGAAGTTTTGCAGGAAAGCAGGAACAACTTTTTCGAAAGAAGTGACAAAAGAATTGAATGCAATGTCAAAATCTTGTGAGATTAAAAGGTTAAAAGCTTATGATAGGTATTGTTTGATCATTAAAGAAAATACAAGTGACAAGGAGATCAATATAGAAGTGATTGAAAGAAGTTTGCAAAGATTTGGTGAAAGAACTTCGTGTCGAATCTATGCAAAGCCCTAAATCATGGAATTAAGGTATTTTACTAAGAAAATCTATCAGTCTGTTAGAGAATTTGTAGAAGATATGGATGTTTCATTGGTTCACAGTATAAGAGATAAAATCAGACCTAAGATTAAAAGGGAACTAATAGAACCCTTGGAGGAAGACCCTAAATTAGCATTATCATCTATACCAGATGGAGTTTTACATTTAGAGAATGTTAGAGGCTATTTGGGATGCAAACTTGAAACCCTCAGTGAATGTTATTTTACTAAGGAGTATGAGAAGCTATATAATCAAGATATGTCATTGAAAGTAGGGTTTGAACATTTGAATGATAATGAAATTGTAAGGTATTCACTATAACATGAGTTTGATGATGAAGAATGCACTAAAATCATTTTGAGAAGAATTCATAATGGAAAGTTTTGGTTAGATGACAGAGTGATTGATATAACAATAGACCTAATCCATGAAGTAACTGGTTTATCTAAGTCAGGAGTTATACCATTCAATGAGAAAAATGTGAAGAAAACTATACTGGACAACACTAAGTCATCCTACAATGGTAGAGGAATAGTGATCAATAAGATTCAACAAGATGATGTTAGATATTTATGCAAGATCTTAACATCTAAGTTTTGTGCTAACTCTAGAGAAGATGACATGGTAGCTGGTATGATTCATGCAACCTATTTGATGTGTGTTGATAAAGTGCAAGTGGATATGTGTGAAATTTTGAGAATTTAGCTATTTGAGAATTTAGAAAAGATTAAGAAGACTAAGAATTCCCAGTTTAGATTCTCATCATTGATTACATATATTTTTTTCCATTTGTTGAGAAGATTTCCATTTACTATTGGAGAAGACTAGAATGACAATAGAACCACCATGGACAGAATTAAGAGAGTGTATCTGAGATATCCCATAGATACGGTTAATGAGAGTGTAACCTTAGTGATCAAATCATTTCATAACTTGATGAAGAAAAGAACAAGAATTCCATAGGCTATAGTTGAGAAGTATAAAAATGAAATATGCTTTATGGTTGACACTGACTTTACCTTCATTGAAGCAGTTGAACCTAGAGTAGAGTTCATAGACCCTCTTGGTTATGAAACTTTTGAAATTGAAGCAGAAGAATATGTAAATAGATTAATGAAATATAAATTGGATGTAAATAGCAATATATTTGGGACTTATGAGGAGAAATTCAACTCCGCAAAGTCTATTCAAGAAGAAAAGCTATCTAAGAAGAGAGTGGAAATTACTATAAAGAAAATTCTTAAGGATACAGGTATGATAGAACATGAATTCATAATTGCAAAGAACACAACAACAACACTTAGAGACATTTTTGTCTATTCCACCCCTATCAATAGTTGTAGATGAGACTGTAAATTTGCAAAATATAGTAAAAGTGGAGAAAGTTGAGAAGGAATAGGAAACTAGAAAGTCTACAAGATCTTCTACCACTCCACCAGGGAAAAGAGTGAAAGAAATGGCTACTGGACCAGGTAAAAGGCAGAAAACAATAGTTGCCCCAGTTCAAAGGAAAGTATCTAAAATTAAAGATGATGAGGATACTGAAGTCAATAAGAAGAAGTGGAAACCTAAGATTGAAAAGGTAAATGAACAAATCATCAATGATGGAGACTTTTAAAAAATGAACAAGTATTATGAGCTATATAACTATTCAGAGAGATTAAACTTGGAGAATGCAGTTGTAAGACATATGATCCTAGTAGACAAGAAATTTGATACAATTTAAGGAAAGATACTTGATGAACTATTTGGGAAGCTAGTAAACAAGAAGTGAGCAGCTGAAGAAGATAACAAGATTAGAGAGAACTTTGTGAGAAAGATATGTGACATTAGAGATGAAGGTCACTTTAAAGAAATCATGAAAGGACTTGGTAATCATCTAAGGACAAAAAGGAGAACTATTCAGATAATGGGAGGAAACTATGAAGAAATCAATAAGGAAATGGAACAAGCAATAATAAAGGTGATGACAATAAGTGTTGGTAAGCACTCTAGTGTAGCAGAACAAGCTATGAAAGTTGAGTATCAGAAGAGTCCCTCTCCACCACCATCAATTAAAATTGAAGATGAATCAATGAATGTAGAAGGAACTAATATCACATTGGATAGTGATGATAATCCTTTTAGTAACCTTGAGAACATTGTTGACAATTCAACTTTGGAAGAGCAGGATAGGTCAACTGAAGAAGGAAGGAAGGAAACAAGGAAAGAAGAAGAAAAACAATAAGAAAATAAAGTAAATATAGATATTCAAGGATAGAAAGAAACACCAAGAAAAGTGGAAATCAATCCTACCCCTGAGATTGCAACAAAGAAACCACAATTTGAATCTATCTTTACTAACCTTGGGAAAGAAGTTGATGATGATGATCAAATGGAGTTGATCTCATCCCTGAACAAGATAATTAGAAAGAACAAGAAGGTGAAAAGCCTTGAAGGATCATTATTAGAAGTGATAGAGAAATTACAAAGTGTTGTGAACAGTCAAGTAATAGAGGCAGATCCACAGATAAAATCCAAAGAAGCGATGAAAGCATTTGATAATGAATTCACTAATTTATCAGATATAGCAACAATGAAGGCTCGGGCAACCTATGAGGCTAAAATGTTTCTTGATATAAGTCAAAATATAAAAAATGATACCAATAATTTGGATGTGTGCATAAAATATTTGAGAAGGAATTTGGACAGAGGAAAAGCTCTGTATATACAGTGTACAAATAAAGACAACCATGTATCAGAAGTGACTGAGAAGATAAGAGCAAAAGAGGAAGAAATTTAGTTAGAGGTAAATCTATTAACCATCCCTAATGTAAATATATTATATTGTCAAAGGAGAATAAAAAAAATGAATGATGAAATAAGGATTCTTAATGAGGAAAGAGACAGAAATTTGAGAATATTCACTCTTCTAAGAGAGCACATTTCAGTGAAGTATTTTTGAAGGATAGTTGGAAGAATGTCTTTCATCTAAGACATCTTATGAGAAGTTCAATTTTTCAAACCTTCATGCATGTGAGATTGCATCTTATGGTTTATGTGCACTACTCAGTGTTGCAGACACCTTTAAGAAGGTGTTAGTGTTTTTTCTTGCAAGGGGAAATAACTAGACCATAAACCTGATCTCTCCCTTTTGATGCTCTTTTCCTAGCAAGATAAATACTAATTAACAAGGATGAAATCCTTCTTCACTTCGGGCTCCACAAACCTAGGTGGGTGTACCATACTTCTCTACTTATGCAAACTGATACAAACACCCAATAAGCAGATGCACTAGTGGATTAAATAGAACAAACATGTCTTGCAATGGGATTCATAACTAAGATGAATCTCTAATATGGGAAGCCTACCCACATGCTCAATATATCTTCCAAGCTTATCAACAGAAAGGGAAAGTTGATTTGAAAACATTTAGATTACAATTCTAGTTAAACCAGTGCCTAATCCGGGGCATGGAGTCATGAGATGCAAATCAATAGGAAACTTCAAATCTTATACAACTAAAATTCAAATAATATACCTTGCACACCATTCTTTCTTTCCCCTACTTGGACATCAGATCATCATGAAACATCAGATTATCAGCAACAATCTTCAAGGTATTACACTCCCCTTGAAAGAAACTTGAAAATCATTACACCATTTACCTTGTAAACAGGTATACAGAGATGCCTTACAAATCAATATACAATAATTTGAAAAAACACAAAGAGACATCAGACAAATATGGGAAAGGATTTTCACCGTACTTTATTAAATCATCCTATATCTATACATTCAATCACAGAAAACTCAGAATTAGAACTCTGACATGAAACCTAAAACTTGCATTAATGGAACTCAAACACTTACAGAGCTCAACTCATGCAAAAAGATTGGAACCCTTACAAAGAGATCATAAATGGGAATAAGAAGAGGGGGAAAAACATAGCAGGTTACCCAAACTGACACCTGCCCTTAAGATCAACAAATTCCATGAATCACTGGGTGAAAAGAATCAGATTTCACAAAATATCTTCCTGCCCCCCCCCCCCCCCCAAACTTAAACTACAAATAACATGAGTAGATGGCCACCTATGCAAAATCTGATTCTAGAATTGGAATCCTCACGTCGAGACCTTTCCAGTGGTATATAATAGTCCATAGTTGGGCAAAAAATAAAGCCCCCAGCCATTAAAATGGTCTCCCAGGTTTATAATTTCAATATTTGAATTTTCAATATAGTTAAAACTATATGAAAATATATTTTTAACTTTGATTTTTCACTTGGATCTACACAGGAAAAAAAAAGAATAAAATATTATAGAAATATTTTATTTCTCCTTATAACTCTACCCGGGTGCCACGTGTCATAATACTATTGGGTCGCCAAGTCGTGGAATGGCTAGGGTTAAACTGCCAAAATCTAGCGACTTGATATTCTCTTATTCACTTAATACTTTACCTTAACCGCCAGGAATTTAGTGACTGGGTGACCAACTCACTCTCCAATTCATTGAATGCTTTTTCAATTTTCAGTTTAATCTCGCGAATGCGCGAACAGCTCCATTCTCTGATTCGCGAAATACTTCTCCAACTGCTAATTCCATCTCGTGAACTGGCAAAGGGCTTTCTCAGTTTACATTGGCATCAAAATGTATGGAGGCCCACCACACTCAAAATATTCCAGCCAAGCGGCCCGCCAAGAGCCTCTGTGGCTTCTTACTTGTATTGCTATGTGTGCTTTAGGACATATAAACATTAAAAGTCCCCCCTCTTTGCCAATGTGGCATAATTTGATTATAGAGGAAAATTGCCAAACACTCCCTCCTTTTGGCTCACTGGCCTTCATCTTCATGCGCTGGTGGCTCACTTTACTTCCCTTTGAATCTCCATCACTTCCATTGATGAATAATAATAGATCTTCAACTGATCACTCGTCGGCATGCTCTTCCTCTGCTTCAAAGTTCTTCAGTTTTTCTTTTTCTTTCAACTCTTTTCTTTTCCTTGCAGATAATCGATTCAAGAGTCTAATGCGAGGATCGTCTGTAGTATTTTTTAAAGGCTCCAGCTTCTCCTCCTCTACATCTGCAACATGAACTGACATTTTACTGTTCAATAGCATGTCCTCATAAAACTTATGACTCTGTTTTGTTCAGGCGAAAGTTGACAGAAAGTGGAGTTCAAATTTTCAAGCACCCCACTCATTTTGCACCTTGGGCAAAGCCAAGTACCTTCAACTATAAATTTTGGATCAAATCCAACACATAGAGCATGATACCAAATATCATAGGAATCACATACGATAGAAGTATCAAGAGAAGATGATTCCTCTGTTGTAACTCCAGATCATATTTTGCAGCCATCCCTGTCCAAACAAACAATTGCATCTTCATCAAAGTAATAGGATGGAAAGGAGAGTGCTTTTTTATCCCCATAGAT